>OV179158.1:13945504-15260672 GCA_921972225.1 Euplexia lucipara | reverse complement strand
ATCCACTAGGACACAAGTATCAAATGAAAATTTTGATCCTGATGTCCCGACTATAGTAAGTAGGGATTATATAGAAGGATTGATTATGTAGGGGGTAGATATTGAATGTCTTTAGTCGTGCCATATTCAAAACAATGGATTCCCTAGTCATGGTTAGCTGTTAGAACTGCAGTGCTATTCTGTAGTGAAAGCTAATTGAGCTGACTTCCCATACTAATACTAGGTATTGACAGTTCACTTCACTTAAATTTTCACGGGGTAGGTACTATCTTAAACCTCTTTGATCAGTCACTTTATATGCATATGCCATTTAGTTTAAAAAATACATGTAAAATGTGTGTTTGTGAAGTGTGCATTTGTGTGTGTGAGTGTTTGTGTATGTGTGTGTGTGTGTGTGTGTGTGTCATGTGGGTGTGTTGTGTGTATCTAGTAGTAGGGAGATCTACTTAAAGAAATAAATAAGTATCATTTCAATATCATCATTTCATTTTATCATAACAAGACTAATCAAAATCACACCTTTTCCTTCGTGTTGTTTGTATGTCTAGAGTTTTTTTAATGGACTTTTGTTTCTTCTTTTGTTCATACTGAGCTCACATACCTACAATAACTTTAATAAAACGTGAAATAAGCAACTTAAATTTACAAATTAGAAGCATAAAATTTAATGTACCTACAGAAGCCAGCACATCAAGTTACACCAATGTGTCAAATTTCTTTGACAGTTTTCCAACTTTATTACAAATAGAATAAGGTTCAATTGGGAAAACTTTACAGTTTAGGGTAGCCTGATATGCTGGTGTCTGTACCTACTAGAATAACTCCTTGACATGCTTAATCTTTACCCTAATTTACAACTATAATGTTGCATTACTTTCAAACTAATGATCTGTTTGGATGTTTTAGTTATACCTACCTAATTTTCTTGCTATTTTTCTGAAGAAAATATAGCCAAATGAGATTAGAATCGCAGGCCTATTAATATTCCACACAAGGTAGGCATAGTCACTTAAGGTTCGCTTTCAAATTGCACAATTCTTGGTAATTGTGGTTAACTATGAAGTATCGGCAACAATAATAAATTTACAACCACACCGTGATCTTGTTATAGAAATGGCCAAGCATTGCGCAATTTATTATAAAAACGCATTCGACACAACTTCGATCCACGTTACTGAAAACTAGTTTCGAGCAATCAGATAAATGTGTTTATTTTTATCTGACTTTGGCAAATCAAAAAGGAGCGTTATTTTTTTTATTGAAAGTAACGCTAACAGAAACATTATAAGAACTTACTACTAGATTAACAAAACAACAAATTGGTTATAATGTCAACCCAAAACGCTGTCCACAAAATAAACATCGAACTTAATACTATTGGAATATTATAACAATAACCTACATATAATATTTAAATTGTGTTTTTTTTTAATTGTGCTTAAACAAATAGTTGAAATAAATAAATAAATATTCCACAACTTTTTCACACAACGCCAATTAGTTCCAAGTTAAGCTCGAGTTGAGAGCTTTGTATTATAGGTACAGCTGATAAACATACTTACTTATGTATTTCTAAATACATACATATTATAGATAATTTACACCCAGACACAGAACAAAATATCATCGTGCTCATCACACAAACATTTGTCCTGGGTGGGATTCGAACCCATGACCTCCGGCATAGCAGTCAGGGTCACTAACTACTAGACCAACAGGCCAGTCTGTCAGTTTAATATTTATGCCCCAAATTCAATTTAATAAAACGTTATAAGTCATAAGAGCAGGAGTAACACGCTTTTAACGACACGTCAAAATCATAACGCTCCTTTTTGCTGTGCTAAAGTCGAGTAAAAATCCTTCAGCCAGCACAAGATGATCACCGAAGAAAAGGGTATGCCACTGGAAGAATTGACAAACTGACAGTTGTTAGAAACATTTATGCCGATTGCAGAGGAAATAATGAGTGCTGATAAATTACTTCAACTACTGACCCTACCAACACTAATTTGAACCAAACTCTTTTAAACCTGAACCTTATTGACACCATTATTTATTTATAGAAATGTTCTGTCTGGCATTTGAGGTTACGTTGACTCAGAAGAAAAGTATTCAAAAAGATGGCTAACTCAAATATTGGCGTAAAATTAAAATATTTCTGATGAATCAGTTGTGATTCAGAAAGGGTCTAACTGCGGTTTGAGTTTACATAAGGTTTTATAATATTGACACTAATACAATATATTAATGATATTATTATGTACATATTTTAAAATAATGTGAGTTTAAAGTAAGTAGTATTTAAATTAAATAAAGTTGAAGTAAAGTTTATAACTGTATTCCCGACTTATTTTTTATTAATTACTTAAATCACACTAATTTATACAGAAGCGGAATTATTGACATAGCTATACTCATCAATTTACTTCAGAAAAAACTTTCTCCTAAGTTTTCTAGTGGGTAAAATGATGAGATATTTTGTTTATAACACTAATAACAAATGGAACAAAGAGCAAAATTCCAGATTTTCAATTACCTATTTATGTCCGGCAGTGTTTTCTTGAAATTAATCTCTTTCTTGATTTATTATGAAAATCTCAATTACTTAACTAGCATTTTTACCGCTTATTTTGTATATTTTTTACTGTGTTAAATAATAACGTAGTAACAAAATGTGTACCTAAAATAAATTACAAAACATTAATGTGAATCAGCAAAATATGGTAAGCCTTGTTTTTTTTTCATTTTTCTATCTATATCTGGCCGCCCATTGTAACACCCTACGTGGGATACGTACAGTTAAATATTATTTGTAAATTTTTAAGGTGTACCTACAATAAAGGGCATTCTATTCCGTCCTACATTATTCTCTCTATATATCATAAATCATCTCTAAATGTAAATATTGAATTCGTTTAAAATACCCAACGATTTTGTGCCTACTTATTGGAACGAAGTTCCTTATCGCACGTTGCGAAAAGGGGCTAGACGGAAAAAAATAAGACAAAAAGTTGTAACGACACTTTTTACTATAGTTGTGGGCCGTGCGGCGTACGCGTGTTTCTCTGTTGTGTGTGTTTGTTGCGTGCAATGTGTGCCAGTTGTTGGAGATGGGAGAGAGAAACAGGGAGGGAGAGGGAGATAGGGAGGGGAGGAGAGAGGGAGAAGAAGGGAGGGGGAGAGGAGGAGAGAGAGAAGATTGGGACCAAAAGTTGTAACGAAGACGCCCGGATGGAACGACGTTCCTTTCGATTTATCTTGAAGGAATTTTACAATGCCTTCACTAATCAATCAAAGGGAACTTCGTTTCATCCGGTTGTCCCTTGACACAAGACTTGTCTCAAGTTTTGTTTTTTTTTAATCGAGTCAGAATTCGGAATCACGTTTCAAACTGACATCACAAATTCCGGAGACGTACTTATCTTAAATTTTGATGAAATATTATTTGTTCTGCGCAATATTTATATTTGACTAGAGATACAGAGATTCCAAAAAGCCAAAAATTGCCGCTTTCAGGTCTGCACGCGTATCATACTCGTATATGATCAAAGTAGAAACGGGTAAGTATATGTCGACGAAAAAATCGAACAAGTGAAAGATGGTGGGAACATTTCTACCGAATATAGAAGAAATATGGCTGGGTGCTCGATTTTGTAGACTATGGTCGACTGAAAAATTGACACATTTTTTTCTACTCATTTTTGAAATTTTCTTGCTCAAAACATAAGCAATATGTCTATAACCTGTAACTTTGTTGATTTTTCCATGGACATACTAATTTCTACTTTGGCCTTAAATAAGTAGTTTTGTATCTACCACTTTTATGTTTCTATTTTGTTGCGTTGTTTTAAGCGATGACATCACCGCCATTAATCCTAATGCAATTGGAATGTTTCGAATCATTTCTCTACCATCGCATCGGTGCAAAACTTGACCAACCTTGAAGACGAATCTTGCGAAATTTTGTGTCGCTTACGTCAATATGCGTGTTATCCATATGTATCTGAATAATCTCTTAGCCTTGAACCTGATGTAAGCATTATCATCACTTTTCTGCTCTTACCAACTGAGATAAAAATATAATAGCATAATATTCCATCACTTTCACAACGCCATCCAGATCCAACCTAAGCAGAGCTTGTACCTATTTCCCAGATGACACGAGATACGAGGATTCGACTTGTTAATTATAAAAACACTCATAATTTTGAGAGTTTTTTCGTTATGAATGTGACATAATAATCGTATATTATCTGATTGCCAGACAATGGAAGTTTCACTGAACATTGGCATACCAAATTTTCATGTTTGTTTGCTGGGAAATTTGTTCCGTCACTTCTTCAAGACTTTTGATTTCGTTTGATTTGTAATTTATATAATTTTGAAAAATTATTGATCTAGATTTGTTTTGGATTTTGAGCAAAGCATAGTGAGCATTATTCTCTAAACATTCCAACGGTGAAGCATCCTATGTTTTTTAAAAAAATGATTTTGTTATTTAAATTTATTTGTGGTCGACGCAGACCAAGGTCGGACGACAATGCCGTCTTCTCAGTTAAGTCACCTTGGTTCTAACCATATCAACTTTCACAGTTCACACAATCCTTTCAACGATTCTTTAATCATATTCTACTCTTATAACCCTCCACAATAATACTTAAAAACATTCCTTACAGCTTTTCACCTTACATAAGCAGGGATTTTTATTAAGATAAAATTATTTAATTATATCATGAATATTCATCATAATTTTATTGGGCCTAACTGAAGGTCAGTTTCTCGGCAACCTTTTTTAAGGGTGCATCTATTTCATTATGTTTAATACCTTTAAACATCACATAT
This sequence comes from Euplexia lucipara, assembly GCA_921972225.1. Lineage (NCBI taxonomy): Eukaryota > Metazoa > Arthropoda > Insecta > Lepidoptera > Noctuidae > Euplexia > Euplexia lucipara. Next base: position 15,255,830 of record OV179158.1, on the reverse strand, counting down.
TAAATATCCTAATATTGTAGTATCGTGCCGTGATAGGGGCCTTTTTGGCCACACACAGGTCTATTTGTGTTGTGTCTATGTTTAGTTTTAGTTTTGAGCTGTTAAATTCCTGTGCGTGTCCCAAATAAATTTATATATTAAATTTTCTTTTTAGTTTCTTTAATAATATTACTGAACTAGCAGACGTCCCGCGGTTTCGCCCGCGTTGTTCCCGTTCCTGTGGGAATACAGGGATAAAAAGTAGCCTATGTCACCCGGGGATAGTTAGATAGCTTCCCAGTGAAAACATTTCCAAATGGGTCCAGTAGTTTCGGAGCCTATTCAATTCAAACATTTACTCTTTATATATTAGTATAGATTATTTTTTCTTGAAACCATAGTAACAATCATGAGGCACTAACTAGACTGAATATTTATTTATATGTCTATGAATGTGTTAGACACATTGCCAGCCAGTGGGTATAGGACCAATTCTGAAGTGTATAGAGCAAAATGGCGAAATGAAACGGCGGTTTGAACGTTATCCTTGTATAATTAATTTCTCAACACTTCTGAGTCGCTTAAGGCTACAATTAAGTTAAGACGACAGAGGGGAAATTACTGGACACAGACAAAAAGCTAAGAAGACGATATCGAGTCAACTAGCAGAACTTAGGTCTACGAGCAAGTCTAGATTTGGTTGTAAGTTCAAGCGTGTACTGTTCGGGAGGTCAAAACGAGTACTGATCTACATGACGATGCTTTAACGCTATTAGGCAAGTCATATGCTCCGATGAAAGCCGAGCTTTGCCGAACGCGCCCGAAGTTGCGTTCGGAAAGGCAGCGACCAGAACATTACAATTTAAGCCTATATTTTGTATAGTGTAAATAATTATGCGTATTGTTAAATTTGTAAATAAATATTATGTGTGATGTAAATATAGCAACTAAATAAATATGTAAATATACTTCTAATAAAATACACTTGAGAGCAATAAAATCGCACACGTTGACTTTTTGTTGTTAAAGCAGTTTTTTTCATAAATGTGAATACATATTAAAATAAAACTTACACTATTTGAATGTTTACTTCAGTACCTTTCTAATGATATCAAATACAGTGTAAAAAAAGTACCCATAGGGAGTTTTAGGGCACAAAACCCAACATACGGATAAAATTACCCAATTTAGCTTAACAAAGAATAAAAATAAAACTCAAAATGCTTGATCAAATTGTTTTTTAATAAGGTGTATTCCCTCCCCTAGCCTTGATTACAGCTCTTAATCGGTTTTTCATGGACCGTATTAATTTCACCATGAAATCTTGTGGTATGGCGTTCCACTCCTCTTCAATGGCAAGTTGAAGCTCTTGGAGGCGCGTAGGAGCAGGGCTTCTTACTCGAACTCTTCTTTTTAGCTCATCCCAGACATGCTCAATCGGATTGAGATCAGGACTACGAGCTGGCCACTCCATCGCGGTGATTCCAACATCTTCCATGTAGTCGCAAACTGTTCTAGCGACATGCGGTCTGGCGTTGTCGTGCATTAAGAGAAAATCTTCTCCCATAAGCCACGCAAGCGGCCTCACATGTTCTTCGAGCACTTCTTCGACGTATCGTGCAGCCGTCAAACTTCTCGATCTCGGGCCGGTATTCGCCGTAGTGATGAATACAATGTCAGTTTTAGTGTCCAACATTATGCCACCCCAAAACATACACGATCCACCTCCAAAAGCCACACGTTCGCTTATGCAGCATTGTGAAAATCGCTCTGATGACCTTCTGTAGACCCTAGAGCGTCCATCATGACCATGTAAAGTCATTCTGCACTCATCAGAGAACATAACAGCCCGCCATTGGTCATACGTCCAATTTAAATGTTCCCTAGCAAATTGTAGCCGGGCTTGTCGGTGAGCTGTGGTCAATTTGGGACCATTTGCTGGGCGATGTGAAGTCATTCCTGCTTCACCTAGTCTTCTTCGAACTGTCCACCGACTTATACTGACATTGCGAACTTCTCGAAGCTGTTGTCCCAGTTGAACCGCGTTCAGTTGCCGATTTCTCAAAGACCTTGTCACAAGAAAGCGGTCATCACGCTCTGATGTTGTGCGTCGCCGGCCAGATCCTGGTCGCCGAATGTAGCCACCGGTCTCTTGGAACCTCTGGTATACACGACGAACAGAGTAGCGGCTCAAATTTAGCCGTCGAGCAACTTCACTTTGGTTATGGCCTGCTTCGAGCAAGGCAATAACTTGAGCGGCTTCTGCGGGCGTGGTATCCATATTTTTCCAGTAAATCCGTATGCTTCCAGTAGAGATGTTATCACGTTGACCTTCGGTATGCAACTGAATAAAAATTCCAATAAACTGACCTTTTTATACCTGCGGCTAAGGGTGCAAGTAGTGACAACGCAAACGCGTGAATTTGGGGAATTCGGTGTACGGTCGGTTTTTGTAAGTTACGTGAAGGTCAATGATTTTAATTTTATGTTTTTGTAAAGCTAAGCTTGTATGCTTTAATTTTGTCTAATGATTTTTACTCAATATCTTTCGATTTTAGAAAACAATCAGTAATAAACCAAATTACAAGGGGTGTGCGATTTTATTGCTCTCAAGTGTATGTTAGTTTTCACCCACAGACAATGATCGTGTTTTGTGTTTGAAGTTTTTTGATCTTTGGTTTGACGTTTGTTCAAATTTGACAGTTCGGTGTAACGGGACAATAAGGAAAAGTTTTGTATTGTGGAGTGTTTACAATTATAAAAAGTTTAAATTAATATTACGAATTCATACGAATTCCGGTGTAGCTATGACCGCTACACTACTCCCCCCCTGAGACCGTGGCTACTTAGCTACGGGTGATAGTAGTCCGGGAAGCGAACGGTGCGGCCGGAGCGTGTTTTCTTCTCGACGGTGGGCTGCGGTGGCGTTGGTGCTGTGTTTGCGACCGTTGGTGCGCTGGTTACACCGGAGGGACTGTAGTCTGCGTTATTGAGGTAAGCGGGTTTCAACCGATCTATGGTTACTGTGGTTTCCTTTCCGTTTACCTCAATACGGTACGTTTTGTCGCCTCTTTTCAGGACTCTGTAGGGGCCGGTGTACGGCGGGTCTAGCGGTCGGCGAACGGCGTCATGTCGCAAGAATACATGAGACGAAGTTGACAAGCTGTCGGGCACGTAGAACGGCTTGTTGCCGTGTCGACTCGCCGGTTCTGGAGACAGCTTCGCCATGTGATGCCGGAGTCTTGACGCGAAGTCGGTGTAGTCGACTGTGCTGGTGAGTGTGGGGGCGATGAACTCGCCTGGGAGTCTCAGGGGCTCGCCGTAAACGAGCTCTGCCGCTGATGCTTTGACGTCTTCCTTCCAGGCGCTGCGGATGCCGAGCAGCACCAGGGGTAGTGCTTCGGTCCAGTTGGTGTCTGTGTGGCAGCGGATGGCTGCCTTCAGCTGGCGGTGTAGGCGTTCCACCATGCCATTACAGGCTGGGTGGTATGCTGTGGTTGGGCGGTGCTGGCTACCGAGGGTCTCCGTGATGGTGTGGAACAGCTTGCTCTCAAACTGCCTGCCCCTGTCGGTAGTGATGCGCTGGGGGCAGCCAAAGCGGGACACCCAGCCGGTGATGAAAGTGCGGGCGCATGTCTCCGCTGTGATGTCCGCGATGGGGTACGCCTCAGGCCAGCGGGTGAAGCGGTCGACCACAGTTAGTATGTACCTGTAATTTGATGACACGGTCAGTGGCCCTACTATGTCCATGTGGACATGGGAGAAGCGTTGGGAAGGGACAGGGAAAGCGGAGGTGGGACTGGTTGTGTGCCGCGAGATTTTGTTCTTCTGGCACTCTACGCACTCTCTGGTCCAGGCCCTGCAGTCCTTCTTTAGGCCAGGCCAAACGAAACGCTCAGAAATCAGTTTGACTGTGGCCTGTCTGCCGGGATGGCTCAGCTGGTGTAGTTTTTGGAACACCTGCCTCCTGAAGGGTTCTGTAACATAAGGGCGGGTGTTACCAGTGGAGACATCACAATATAGTTCAGTGCCTGAGTCCGTGAAATGCACTTTACACAGCTTGAGTGACGTGGTGTTGTTATTTAAGAGCCCCTGCAGCTCGTGGTCTTTTTCTTGGGACTGTGCAAGAGCTGTGTAATTACACGCCGGTACTGCCACTGACTCCACACGCGACAGCGCGTCTGCCACAATGTTGTCCCTGCCTGCGACAAACCTGATATCCGTGGTGAATTGAGCAATGTAGTCCAGGTACCGGTATTGCCTCGGTGAACAGTTGTCACGGTTGTGTGCGTACACATATGACAGGGGTTTGTGATCCGTGTAAATGGTGAAGTGCCTACCTTCAACCATGTGGCGGAAGTATCTGACTGCGTCGTAGATGGCTAAGAGCTCCCTGTCATAAGGGCTATACTTTTTCTGTGAAGCTGACAGTCGCCTAGAGAAAAATGCTAGTGGGTTCCATGTGACACCTGCCTTCTGCTGTAATACTGCACCCATAGAAGTGTCTGAAGCGTCTGTAAATATCGCGAGTTCGGCGTTGGGCTCTGGGTGAGCAAGCAGAGCTGCCCTAGATAAGCTACTTTTACAAGCGTTAAAAGCGTCTAGCATTTCTTGCGATAGATTAATTGTTTGTGTTCTCTTTGTTTTTGGTCCTGCCAGAACTACGTTGAGTGGCGCTTGTAAGCGAGCGGCATCTGGGACAAAGCGGCGGTAAAAATTGAACATACCCAGGAAGCGACGCATCTCCTTGACGGTCTTGGGAGCTGGGAAGTCCTGGATTGCCTGCACCTTCTCCTGCAGCGGGCGAACACCTTCTTCGGATACTTCGTGTCCTAGGAAAGTTATGGTGGTACGGCCAAACTCACACTTTGCCGAGTTAATAATAATTCCATACTGGGATAACCGCTTCAGAAGCTGATGCAGGTGCTCGGTGTGCTGGGCTGCTGTCTCTGAGAACAAGAGAATATCGTCTAAATAACAGTAGCAGAACGGCAGCCCGCGCAGCACCTCGTCCATGAACCGTTGGAACGTTTGAGCGGCATTCCTGAGGCCAAAGGTCATGAATGGAAATTCATACAGTCCGAAAGGTGTTGTGATCGCTGTCTTGTGAACGTCGGCTGGCTGGACTGGTATCTGATTGTATGCTTTAATAAGATCGATTTTGCTGTATATTCGGCTGCCAGCCAGCTGATGTGAGAAGTCCTGTATGTGCGGGATGGGGTATCTGTCCGGAACAGTACGGGCATTGAGTGCCCTGTAGTCACCGCATGGCCGCCAGCTGTTGTCCTTCTTAGGAGCGAGGTGAAGTGGGGACGACCACGGACTCTCTGACGGCCGTGCTGTGCCGTTAGCCAGCATAGCCTCGAACTCCCTCTGTGCTGCCTTCAGTTTGTCCGGTGCAAGGCGGCGAGGTCGTCCAGTGATAGGCGGACCTGGTGTAGTGCGGATGTGATGTTCGGTACCGTGACTGACCTGTTTCTGTGTTCCAGCAGGCCGCGTGACTTCCGGGTACTGGCGAAGTATCTCGTGGTACTCCGTGTTGCCTCCTACGGACTTCACTGAGGCGATCATTGCTGCTGATTCGGCCGCTGGCGACGCCGGCGAAGACAGTTGGGTCAGCCCATCGATTAGCCGGTGACTTTTGAGGTCTACCAAGATGTTGTAATGCGCCAAGAAGTCGGCGCCTATGATTGCCTTGGTGACGTCTGCAACCACGAACTTCCACGTGTACACGCGGCGAAGCCCTAAATTCAAGTGGAGCTCCACCCAACCGTACGTGTCGATGGCAGTTCCGTTTGCCGCGTATAACTGGTACGCCGTCCTGCTGCGCTGCTGTCGTAGGGCTGCACGTGGGTATACGCACAGATCGGACCCTGTGTCCACTAAAAACGTGGTTTTTGAGTCCCGATCTGTTACGAATAGGCGGCGTGGTTTGTGAGGGCAGCCATTTGCCGCTATTTCCGGCTGCCGACGGCGTTTCCCGCGTACGTACATGGCGACCTGCACCGCGTGGCCCTGTCACCGAAACTGTTGTGGTACCAGCAGTGAGCGTCGTTCCACGCGCTGCTGGAGCGCGAGCGACTGCGGCGTCGGCTTGGGGTCGGTTCTCTGTCACCACGCCGGTACCTATCTGTGGAGCGCGATCGATGGTGTACCTGACCTTGCTTTTGTAGAGCCGCCACCTGTAGACATAACTCCGCCATGCACTGTTTCAGCTCCGCGATGTCACTGCTGGTGCTCGTGCTCGCCACGGCGGGAGGTGTCGTGAGCGCTGGCCGCGTTGGCGCGATCTCGTGCACGCGGTCGGCCAAATCTGCGACAAACTGAAGCGGAAGGTTAGGTTGGGAAGCTATTACCGTCTGTATGTTCGTCGGCAACCTGCTCGCCCACAACGTGGCTAGGAATGTGTCTGGAACATGTGGTCCGGCCAAAGTCTGCAGGTGCCGCAAGAACTGTGATGGCTTCCGGTCGCCGAGCTCCTCTTGAGTGAGGATTTGCTGAACCCTTTTTTCACGCGAGTCGGATAGTCGACGTATGAGCTCAGCCTTCAGCTTGGCGTACTTGTCTTGTGCTGGTGGGTTCTCTATTATGTCCCGAGCTTCTACCATGTAGCGATGGTCTAGCTGACCCACGACCGTGTAGAATTTTGTGGTGTCGGCGGTAATGCCGGCTATTGTGAACTGACCTTCTACTTGTGCAAACCAAAGTGTCGGCTCCTCAGGCCAGAATGGCGGCAACTTCACGCTGGCTCTGCACACGTCCTGCTTGACCATTGCTGCGTCCGCCTGCGCTCCCTGCTCTGCTCCGGTAGGCATCTTTGCTCCGCGTGGCTACTGTGCTCTTTGACGGGGTCACCAATGAAGTGTATAGAGCAAAATGGCGAAATGAAACGGCGGTTTGAACGTTATCCTTGTATAATTAATTTCTCAACACTTCTGAGTCGCTTAAGGCTACAATTAAGTTAAGACGACAGAGGGGAAATTACTGGACACAGACAAAAAGCTAAGAAGACGATATCGAGTCAACTAGCAGAACTTAGGTCTACGAGCAAGTCTAGATTTGGTTGTAAGTTCAAGCGTGTACTGTTCGGGAGGTCAAAACGAGTACTGATCTACATGACGATGCTTTAACGCTATTAGGCAAGTCATATGCTCCGATGAAAGCCGAGCTTTGCCGAACGCGCCCGAAATTGCGTTCGGAAAGGCAGCGACCAGAACATTACAATTTAAGCCTATATTTTGTATAGTGTAAATAATTATGCGTATTGTTAAATTTGTAAATAAATATTATGTGTGATGTAAATATAGCAACTAAATAAATATGTAAATATACTTCTAATAAAATATGTTAGTTTTCACCCACAGACAATGATCGTGTTTTGTGTTTGAAGTTTTTTGATCTTTGGTTTGACGTTTGTTCAAATTTGACAGTTCGGTGTAACGGGACAATAAGGAAAAGTTTTGTATTGTGGAGTGTTTACAATTATAAAAAGTTTAAATTAATATTACGAATTCATACGAATTCCGGTGTAGCTATGACCGCTACAATTCCATCAAAAGTTAATACAAGAATGCCGAAATCTACACATGTGCTAATTTATAATTTTATTGACCAAACATCAGCTTACATAGTTCTGCCAACCAACCAAGCAAAAAATATTATTTTAGTTAAATACTAAAATAATATTTTTTATAAATAAAAAAAAACATTGATTGAAAAACACTAACAATTGTTAAATAACTCTACTGTTATTTACCACTTGTTTTATATTATTTTGTAATTTTTAGTTTTTTAATGAATAAGAATATTTAGAATTTAATCATCAGTGGCAGGTACACATGGAAGGTGCATACAGTTACAATTCCAACAAGCCAAAACACGGCTAGGATCCATTGTCTTATAATGGAGTTCCAGTATCTGTCTCTTTATCATCAAATCTGATGGTAAAATGTTTCTTATTGAACGCAAATGCTTCACCTGTAGAAAAATTACCAAAATCGCTGTACGTGTTCGTATAAAATTTGAAGAATTGCCTCGATTTCGCTAAGATTCCATCATCAGATCCCGACTTGGTGGCTATGGGACCAATTGGCAAGTAAGTATACCCTTTCCAACAAAATAAGAATTTTTAAACAAACGACGAAGTTATGCGCGAACGAACATAAAAAAAGAAACATCCGAATTGATAATAGGAATTAAGAGAATTAATAATAATAATAATAATAATTTATTCACATAAAGATGTTAACATTAAATACAATCAGCTGTACTCTGTACTATACACTTGACTTAAACTAGTTAACATAATAGGTAGGTGTTGCAACCAGCACCCTTACTAAGTTATAGAATAACTTGTATTAAGGGCATTGGCACAGGCCCATACATACTATATAATCTCCTCCTTTTTTAAAAGTCGGTTAATAAAACGACAATCAGACGAAAATGTAGCTACCTTAAGCCGGGTAAAAAATCACATTCGGCCAGACGCATACTACTGTATATTTCCGTTTGTGGTTCAGGCAATTAGCTTGTCATTCCTTAGTCATCTCACCACAAGTCTCATAGAAATGCGTAGATCTATGCAAATAAGGGGCATACGTGGTCCGTCCCCATGTAAATCAATTTGTCCCTCAAAAGTAGGCGTCTGCCGCGCGCGCCACAGTGGCCTTGTCTCGTGTCCGTGTGAGTCAACATTTCGCGGGAATACCTTAGGAAAACGAGGGCTGTCATTTCTTAAAGTAATCAATATATTTTTCATTTAACTTGAGTATTGGTTTAACCCGCGCTCTTTCAAAGTGAGATGCGACCTTCTGCGTACATTGGCAGAGCTGTTTCTTTGAGTTTTTGGTTGCTGTCTGTGATTACAGTCAAAGATGTCCATATTCAATGACAACTGGGATCTACGATTTAACGTGTTTTTGAGGGGGTTTTAGTTTTTCACAGGATTGTCGTCTAACCTAGACAAGTAGGTACACTACGTATTATAATGATCAACTGTGTTGAAAAACAAATGTTTTTTTTTTATCCACCTAAATATTATGGAGCAGCATTCTTTATTTTAGGTTGGGTTAAATAGACTGAAGTTAAAAATAGTAGGTATAAGGGGTTTTTACGTAAACAGCAGGTAAACACAAGTGTACTTTGTATGTATTTCACTCACATTTCGTTAGTTATAGGTGCCATTAACCGAGAAGAAATCTAGATTCTGGGTTGCTACTGAAAAAATCCAGAAGGAAAAACCCAATAACACTTCGACACAGGAATCATACCCATAACCCCAAGGTCGGCAGTAGAGTATTCCACCTCTACGCCAGCTGGCCAGTAAAACTTTTTTTATGTAGAAGAAAATAGAACTACAATTGAAATGACATCATCGGAAAAAGTGTCTGGTGTTGACGACTGCGATGCATCATTGGAATCAAGTGATGCGTTTATTTATTAACATTTGTAGTTTATTAACATTTATTCTTAGTTATAGATAATTATGTTTCATAACAGGCTCATGGCTAACTGAAAGCAGCAGACACGGTTCGATAGAAAGTTAATCTTTGTTCAACAAGATTCAAGATTAATTTATTTTTTGTACAGGTATGGCGGTTTGACATATATTATTGTTCAAACAAACGCTGATAAACCGCCATTTTGATTCTTTAGATAAAATGTTTGACTGAATAATCGGCATTGAGACATTTAACACCACACATGACATGCAAGAAGTTACCATCCAATAATATTATAGTCATGTTTACCTAAACCGCTTAGAAATATGCAGTATTAGTAGCAGGGTGTTACACATCATCAATCAATTCATCTGTTGCACATCTATATACATATAATAAGACTGTAAAAAAACTGTGTCTGTACATTGAATATATTTAAAAAATAATAATTGAGGGGGGTTTAGAAACAGTAATAGAGCACGAATCCAAAAAAAAAAGTCTGTCTGTTTGTCTGTTTGTCTGTTTGTCTGTTTGTTTGCACACGCTAATCTTCGGAACTACTGGACGGATTTGAATGATTTTTTTTTTGTTGTATAGATATTAAGTCTGGTCAACACATAGGCTATAATTTATCTTGGAAACTGGAACACCTGATGCAGAACCGCAACAGACCAGCTAAACTATAGGCGATACAAAAATGGTCCGATAGCAAAAATTGTTCCACGTGATGAGCATTTTCTGCTGAGAGAATAAATTTGAAGATCCGGAACACCTGATGCAGAACCGCAACAGACCAGCTAAACTATAGGAGATACAAAAATGGTACCATAGCAAAAATTGTTCCACGTGATGAGCATTTTCTGCTGAGAGAATAAATTTGAAGATCCGGAACACCTGATGCAGAACCGCAACAGACCAGCTAAACTATAGGAGATACAAAAATATTACCATAGCAAAAATTGTTCCACGTTGTGAGCATTTTCTGCTGAGAGAATAAATTTGAAGATCCGGAATACCTGATGTGGAACTTCAAGAGCCCAGCTACACTATAACATATATTGGAATGACGTCTTAGCAAGAGTTGTTCAGCCTTATGAGCACTCGCTGTTGACGTATAAAAATCGAAGATCTGGAACACCTGTTGTGAACTCCAAGAGCCCAGCTACACCATAACTCAAATAGGAATGACGTCTTAGCAAAAGTTGTTCGGTCTGATAGGCATTTCCTGTTGACTTATAAAAATTGAAGATCAGAAACATTTGATATAGAAATTAAAACTATCACTAATTTAATTGCATAATTATAAAATAACATAAGTAGGAGGTACTACGCGGTGAAGGCGGGAACAGTTCAGGACTAATTTTGACGACGATGACGATGGTATATCGTTGAAAATTAGACTCTACTGGCTAAAACTCCCATTTTTTTATCGTATGCCTTCGGGCTTATGTTATTTGAGTGTTTAATTTCCTTTTCCATTTAACTTCGTTACACGGTAGCTTACCCGGTAACGCAGGGGAGCAGCCACTTAGATTTTAATTGATCAGGTATCATCACAATAAAACTATAACCATGCCTAGAAAGAGGTCAAATTTTTCCCAATGTTCCAAAGGTGCTAAATGATTAAAGACCATAAGATCCCAACAATCTACCGAAGAGCGTTAGGAGAGACTTGATGCTCTTCGAGAACATGAGGCTGCAACTCGCTCCGTGGAAACTTCTTGGGATCGCGAAGCTAGCCTGCAATCTCAGCGTATTTACGCATCTACCAGGTATCCAGGTCTCTAGACACCAGTGAAGAATATGTGCGCGACTGACCGCTGATCGTGAACATCATGCACTGTCTCGCGAGTTGGAGACGTTCACGGAAAAAGCATGACGCTTGAGTTTTCAGCGTATATACGCATCGACTCTAGAGATAAGTGGGGGAAGGAGATGCGCGACTGACCGCTGATCGTGAACGTCACGCAACATATTATAGGCTATAATTTATTTTGGAAAATGGAACACCTAAAGTAAAAGAGATATAAAAATGGTGCCATTGCAAAAACTATTCCACGTGAAGAGTGTTTTCTGCTGTGAGACTAAATTTGAAGATCTGGAGCACCTGTAGGGGAACTCCAAAGCCCAGAGACAATATAACATATACATAATAGAAATGGCGTTTTAGCAAAAGTTGTTAAGTCTGATGGCATTTCCTGTTGACCAACAAAAATAAAAAATCTGGAACATCTTGAATCGTCTCGCGCATCCCATTGATTTCCCGTCCCCGGGCTTATAGAATTCGACATCAGATGTTTCAGATCTTCGATTTTGACGACCCCGTTGTCGCTGGCATAAGCAACAGGATCCGCGTACGAAGTCGCGGGCAGAAGCTAGTAATAAATAAATAATAAAAATAAATATTCCACAACACTTCACACAACGCCATTTAGTCCCAAGTTAAGCTTGAGAGCTTGTGTTATGGGTACTAAACAGCTGATAAACATACTTATATACTTCTAAATACATACATATTATAGATAAAATTTTATTACACCCAGACACAGAACAAATGATCGTGCTCATCACACAAACATTTATCCTGGGTGGAATTCGAACCCACGACCTTCGGCATAGCAGTCAGGGTCACTAACTACTAGACCAACAGGCCAGTCACATAACAACACACAACAATTAACAATCCAATTAGAGTATAAAATTAAAGGCTACAATACAAAGAAGCTTTTATCAAGTTTTTTTTCAAATCGATAATCGTTTGAGACAACCCTGTCTCTTAGGTATGTGGAGATCATATCAATGAGTCAGACGTAGCGCACGCGCACACAGTTAAAAAGAGGTGTTAATCTTTTTTTTTGCATCAATGCGTATTCATGAGTAACTTTACAAATAAATATAATTAATTAAAATGATTAATAAATGATTGATGAGCCTATTGGTGTCGTGGTTAGTGGCCTCAACTGCTAGTTGGTGCGTCAAATAACAGTAGCCATACTTTTATGTATGACTAGCTATATGTACGACTTACTTCGTCTGCGCAGGATTATATATATTATTTCTGCGTACTTTGAGCAGTTTATTTTCTTGCACAAGGTCATATCAATGTCAAGGTCATATCTTTATCAATTTTAGCGTATGGGTTATTCTAAAATATTTTATAAACTATATTAATGTAAAGTTTCATTGAAATCCGTTGAGTAGTTTTTGCGTGAGATGGTAACTAAGAGCCATACAAATTTTTGCATTTATAATATTATTATATAGTAGGATTATGAGGTACCGGGTAAACCGGGGTGGATAGAAACTCAAGGGTGAATAGAAACAAAACTATAATTGCAGGTTTTGTTAAAGATTTTAAACACCCAACGTAAAACTGTATGCGTGCGCGCTCATGCAGTCATGCTAGCCCGGTGGGTAAGTGAACCTAAGCCCATCAGTAGGCATTTAATGTGTATAACCTCATTTTCATATTTCATTTTTTTAATTTTATGTTGACTTTGCGTCGATGTATGTAGAAATTAAGTATCCAATATGTACTTGGATAAGAATATTGTATCCACGAGACCACTGCCGACAAACTGTAAAGCAGTTTGGCAGAAGATTGTGAAAAATTAATCATGTCACTTTTCTTGAACAAATATTATGTAAAAAAAAAAAAAATGGGTTTGTTTCTAGTATATAATTTCTGTTATTGGATTGAAATGCGACATATTGTCATGTCTGCCGCATGACAAGCTGTGTGCCTCCAAAACACAAGGTCCATAACCTAAACAAGTGACTCGAGAGAAAAGGCGATGGCGTGTAGACCTGGGTGTTTTCTGTTCTTACGAAAACAGAAGCACAAAACTGCGAGTAATGGAAGGAATAAAAGGATGCCTTTTTTATAGAACAAGGCAATGCAGTTAGTAATAAAAATACAGTATGGTAGGGTGGCATCGGCGCATATCCATCACCATGAGTTTTGTATGTACATGGTTTGTAAACAATGATATTATAAGTAAAAACTTTTTTACAAAAAATACAACCGACTTCAAAAAACACTAACCGGTATAAAATAACTCTAAATTAGGAAGTCTGTGGCTTTGGTGGTTTTGTCTCATTCATGATTGGCCACCGACTTCCGAATTTAGAGTTATTTTATACCGGTTAGTGTTTTTTGAAGTCGGTTGTATTTTTTGTAAAAAAGTTTTTATTTAACAATTTTCAGTGTTTATTTTTATATACCTAGCTAGATGATAAAAATTATTATCCATTTCAACAACACATATTTACATATTACAATCAAACAAATAAACAGCAACTGTTCGCGATAAAATCAAAAAGTAAAATTCATGAACAAAAGTTTTCATAAAATGAAAACTACCAGACCAAACTATGTAATTTTTTTATGAGACCATAAAGAAACTAGTCCGCATCAAACTAAAAAAAAAATCACGTAAATCGGTACATAAATCTCAGCGTTATCGGTGAACATACATACAAAAAAGTGTTTAAAAATAAATTAAATTTTCATAAAATTGTTCATAAAATAAAAACTACCGGGTCAAACTATGTTATATTTTTATGGGACCAAATGGCAGCTATTCCGCATCGAACTCAAAAAGAATCACGTAAATCGGATCATTAATCTCGGAGTAATCGGTGTACATACATAAGAAAAAAAAAAAAAAAAAAATACTGATCGAATTTAGAACCTCCTCCTGAAGTCGGTTAAAAAGGTGTAGATAGGTTATCTAAACAACATTCGATCTTCAAAAACGCCACACAAACGCACGCATGCGTCCGTTGACGGCGCGATGCGACCCTGAGGTAAAACGTTTTGACGTGTCGCTTTCTGAGCGCTTATAACCTATCTAAGTACACTTTTTTACTTGTAATATCATTGGTGGTAAACCTAAAAAAATGCATTTTTTTATGTTTTTTGACTGAAAACAGACTGTAAAGAAATTTTAACGTTAGGGGTCTAAGATTATGTAAAGCAGTGCCAGTGGGGCGACCTTTACAGAATCGACCGCTGACATCATGGTATAAGAATGTGCGTCAAGTTCCCTTCTACCCTAAATATTAGAATACCTCCAAATAGTGCTGCTATCTGTGTCCTTTATCTCCTTCGTGAGGTGGCTCAGAAGAGCAGCATTGGCGTTGGTGTACCATTCTACAGCTTCTGTCATTGATGTGCCAGCGTTTATACTTGCTCTGTGGACATAAAGAGACACGAAATGTTGGTATAAATACGGTTGAAAGAAAGAATGACAACAAAACAAAATAAAAGCTTCTTAACACTGTAAAAAAACAAAGTTTTTATGCCATAGGTGCTAAAACTGGTGCTACTAGCTGGTGCCCGCGACTTCGTCTGCGCAGGATTAGTTTCTACCTACTTCGAGTAGCTTATTTTCTTTTCTAAGGTCCTATCTATCTTTATACCTAAATTGGTTTTGTGGTTAAGTCGTGAAGGCGTAACAAATCAATTTGTTACTACCAAATATGCAATAGAAATATTTTTTTTTTTTGTTGTAATGTGTGGTTTACTATCTTGGCGATATTGGCTTACACATAAAAAATAGATAGATGCTGTCACGGGACTTTTTGTAGGACTATTCTACTAATATTATAAACGCGAAAGTTTGTGAGTATGGATAGATGGATGGAGGGATGTTACTCTTTCACGTAAAAACTACTAAATGGATTGAATAAAATTTGGTATGGAGTTAGAGCTGACACCCTGGATTAACACAAAGGCTACTTTTTATCCCTGTATTTCCACGGGGACGGGACCTATGCGGGTGAAACCGCGGGACGTCTGCTAGTTTAAGATAAACATATCCGTAATACATGTAACTTATACGGTTTTTGCAGCGCACACTAGAATAGCTCGCTGATTGCTGATTTTTACCTACTTAATTACTTGACACTTATCATTTTGAACGATTAACACAATATCTTTATAAATTATAGCCTATGTAGGTACTATTCTAATCTATAAGCTTTATAAATGCAAAGTTTCATTAAAATCCATTCAGTAGTTTTTGCGTGAAAGAGTAACAAATTTCATAACAATCATTCGCGTTTTTAATATTAGTAAATATAATTATGAACAACAGCTCAGCAATTACCTCTCGTGGGTTTAGTAATTAGAGTCTGATATTTAGCTGCTTCCTATTAGACTTAATCTTACCCCAATTATAAAGAAAAGGCAAAACAGATAATGTAGGTATGATGTTAGGAATACATTGTTACCAAACCATGTTTTTAGGTCATATGAATAAATTAGGCTCAAAAACCGTTTGACTAACGGTAGGGTCAGCTTTAAAATTGCTCACCGCATACATACTTACCACCATGTTTACTTTTTCTATGACTGTACATTGTTGTTCAAAACGAAAGTAAAAACAAACATAGCACCGTGTTCTTTGAAGTGTTGTGGTCTGCAGGTTAGTATCAAATAAACAGTGCCCAAACCGCAGCATACATAATGATGAAGGCATTAATAATAATCGTTAGTTTAGTTTAACCGCTTAACATATTGTGAATCATTATGCGATGTTTACAGTGGGGATACCCCAAAATTTATAGTTTCCTTCATATCACTTTTCACATAATCCATCCAACTTTTCTTTGGCCTCCATTTCCCTCTCCACCCATCACCGACCCCCCCCCCCCCCCCCCCAACCCCTAAATGCCCTAAATCTTTTAGTAACATGTGTTTCATCCCTTTTTTTTAACCGACTTCAAAAAAAGGAGGAGGTTCTCAATTCGGTTGTTCATTTTTTTTTTAAGTTCATTTGTTACCTCAGTACTCCGTCATTTATAGTCCGATTTTCAAAATTCTTTTTTTATTTTAAATGCTAACAGATTGGTCCCATTTGTATCAAAACTCATATCTGATAAGGGATGCTCGAGAAATGGAGGGAGCTCCTCAAAAAATACAGGTACACACTCACCGATTTTTACGTTTTTAGTAACAAATCAAGTTGTAAGGCTTTCATACCTACGAAGAAACTAAAAAATGCAAAAATAACTTTTTTACAAAAAAAAAACAACGGACTCCTTAAAAAAAATAACAGGTGAAAAATATCTCCAGTTTCGGAAGTCGGTGGTCAATTAATGAACGAAACAAAACCACCAAAGCCAAGTAATTAAAATAAAATTATATTTTAAATTGTTTTGTATGCATTAGATTAATTTACTAACATTATTTTTAAGGTAAATACTAACGCAGCGGATCTTATGTTATCCTTAATAAAGATTTATTATTATTATTATTTCGTATATTCATTTAAAATTCTTATAAATTACATTTTTAAATATTAATATAAAAATAAAAACATTTAAAAATATAAAAAATAGTAGGCCACCGACGGCGGGAGCAGGGTCCAAGATATCGGTGGTTAGGGTCTCAGAGACAGGAACCTCCTCACAATGCGAGCCGTATCGAGGAGTACTGCCTTCTGTATCAGGCCTTTGACCCAACCGCGTAACGAAAGCCTCGACAGATGGTCGTCGAGGCTTTTGGCAATAAGACCATTGGCCGTCACAACTATCGGCACAATGACAGCAGAATCCACATCCCACATGTCGACAATCTCGTGGGCTAGGTCAAGATATTTTATTTGTTTTTCTTTCTCAGCTTTCACGAGATTTTCGTCATGTGGGATGGTAATATCAACTATCATTGCGCGGTGCGCTAATCGGTCTATCACTACTATATCCGGCTTATTGGCAACAATAGTCCTATCAGTAATGATAGACCGATCCCAGTACAATGTGGCATGGTCATTTTCGAGAACTGGGTCGGGCACATACCTGTAGTACGGTACCTCAGTGTCCACAAGCTGGTATCTCAAAGCAAGTTGCTGGTGAATAATCCTGGCTACTTGATTATGCCTGTGCAAGTATTCGCCGTTAGCCAGACGAGAACAACCAGAGATTATATGTCTGATGGATTCGCCAGGGCGGTGACATGCCCGACACACGTCAACCGTCCCGTCCTTCATAATATGTCTCCGGTAGTTGTTCGTTAGGATAACTTCGTCCATAATTGCACATACAAAACCTTCAGTTTCCCCGAAAAGGTCACCAAAACGTAGCCAGGATACCGACGCTAATAAATCTACATCGGGCCCATGAAGAGCCCGGTAGAAGCGTCCGTGGAGCTCTTTGCTTTGCCATACCTGCCTGCGGTCATCTGTACTAAGCACTACAGGTTTGCGCCAGTTCTCGTTAGCCATGGAAAGCGGGGTGAGTCCTTTGTCCACGGCGACCACATCTCGGTGCATACCCACTTCGGTTTTTAAAAAATAATCCCTGAGGCTGTACACTTCGCGGTTGTGGAGAGTCTTAGCTTTTAGAAAGCCTCGACCTCCACACTTCCGCGGGATGTACAGCCTCATAACCGAAGAACGTGGGTGATGCATCCGATTTGCGGTCAGCAGTGTACGGACTCTCCTATCCAGAGTGTCAAGTTCAGTTTGAGTCCATTTAAGTATGCCGAAAGAGTACATCAAAACCGGCATGACCCAACCGTTGAAGGCGCGTACCTTGTTTCCACCTGAAAGAAGACTGTTCAATACTTTTTTCAGGCGACCAAAGAAACGCTCCCTCAACGATTGCTTCATGTCAGTAATATTGATACCTAACGCTTCCGACATACCTAAATACTTATAGCTCTCGGATGAGGAGAGGGATCTAAGGTGTATGGAATCCGAGAGTTGAATTCCCTGGGATTCCACAATCTCCCCTCGCTTTACATGCATGACCGCGCATTTGTCCACACCAAATTCCATCCTGATGGCGCTACTGAAAGTTTCAGTTACCTTCAGTAGCTCCATCAGTCGCAAATTGTTGGGGGCAAAGAGTTTTAGGTCATCCATGTAAAGCAGGTGAGATATGACCTGACCATCTCTTCTCAGTCGATAGCCTAGACCTGAATCCTCCAGCAATGTGCTTAGAGGATTCAGGGCCAAGCAGAACCATAAGGGGCTCAAACTGTCACCCTGAAATATTCCCTGCTTAATCCAAATAGGTTCATCATTCCCTTGGATCTGTCGACATCCTGGATAGCGAAGGACCGTCCTCCACTGCCTCATACACGACTCAAGGAAGGTGCGTAGAGTTGTATCTATTTTGTACAACTCCAGCACCCTCACGAGCCATGAATGTGGCACGGAGTCGTAGGCCTTCTTGTAATCTATCCAACATGTCGACAGATCCTTGTGGGATCGACGAACCTGTTGGCTTATGGCCATGTCTATGAGGAGTAGCTCCTTAGTGCCACGGGACCCATTCCTACATCCATTCTGAGAAGCAGACATAATAGAATTACTATCAATATGTTCAGTAATCTTAGTTCTCAAAATGGATGTAAGAAGTTTATATACCGTCGACAAGCATGTGATCGGTCTATAATTCTCGGGTTCCGTGGCACTACCTGACTTATGGAGCAGGTGAGTAACACCAGTTGTAAGAAACTGTGGCAGCGACCCAGACTCCAAGGATGACTGGAACTGCGATGCCAAGCGCGAGTGTGAACTACTTAACCATTTTAACCAAAAATTGTGCAGTCCGTCCTGCCCCGGTGATTTCCAATTAGGTAACGGACGAACTGCTTTGGCTATGTCTGATGGACAGATGTTTATTTTATCCATTTCCGGTAGTGTTTCACACGCGCGCTCGACATCACACATCCAGCGAGCCTCAACATGACGGACGGGCTCCGACCAGATGCGGCGCCAGAATGCACTGGTAGCGGCATCATCCGGGCGGCGCACGTCAGTCACATTTATTATTATTATTATTAATTGACCATACCAAGACAAACGATTCGCCTTCAACTTTTCAGTCAAACTTCAAAACTTGGCGCCACTTTCAAACTTCCTCTGATATACTCATTTCTTACTTTATCTTTTCTCGTCACACCACACATCTATCTCAACATTCTCATCTTCGCTACATGCAATCTTTTCTCATACGTCTTTTTCACAGCCCAACATTCTGAACCATACAGTACGACAGGTCTTTTCACGGACTCGTAAATTTTGCCCTTCAATTTGAGAGGCATCCGTATAGTAGTAAGACACACACCGCAGACTTTTCGGACTCATGTGCGTATTGTATGGGTCTCTCATCTAGATTAAAAGAAAATAAACGACATGTTTTTTTTCTTTTTTCACGTAATCAAAAAACAACGGCGATACATCGAGTTAAAATGTCGCATGACGCCACTAGCCAGTACAGTTTATGCTAGCTAATGACGTTTTAAACCTCCACTCCTCAACTTTTATGTGCTTAATCTAAGCAGTTTTCCTTTAATTTGAAAAAGAAAAAAATATGTGTTGATTATTTTTTTGTTATCTAGATAAGGGACTTAAAACTATTTTTTTTTAAATAGCCCATTATCACTTGCTTCTACGGTGAAAGAAAATATTGTGAGGAAATCGCCAAGCCTGAGAAATATTTCTTGACGACATGTAACACCAAGTAAGAGGCCCATGAGTGATGGGCGGCATAAACTCTGCTACCAAGTTAGCTTCTAAATACACGAAGAAAAGTGGCGTTCTGTATTTTCTACTTACCTCCATGGGAAAAAGGCGTGAGTTTGGGTATCTTTGTACAAGGAGGTTGTTGATTTTCTAAATCCAAATCAATCAATTCGACGAAAGCCTCCAAGAATCTAATTATAGCTTAACAACAGCGCCATATATTACTCAAAGCTGGGTTTATTAGAGCATTAAACTACTAAATCAATATACCGAAGCCTGTATCAGTATTCAACGCATGAGAGCGAAGATTACTCTCTAAATGAAGTGATAACAAACATTTGCTTAACAAACAATTGGGCCAACTTACAACAACCAACATTGGCGCCATACAAGTGTACGGATTTACTCATTTGTTTTTAATTAAAATGTTTCTACTCGTAAAGTGTGTTTTGACGAATGTTGCTGTTAGTTGAATAATTTAATATTTTATGTATTTCTTTTGTACCCAAACTGTAATCTATCAGTTTAGGTTTTAATCAATCTCCTCGTTGAAAATAAAAAAAAAAACCCTTAAAAAACGACTTCTAATTTTAATGTTCTAGCCTAGTGTAACTTAAAAATCAAAATTTAAAAAAACATCTTCAAAATGTGCTTAAAAATATATATATTACCTTTCTCCTTACACGTCTTAATAAAACAGTTTGTTACGCTGCAAATGATTAGTATATATGTATTGTATTTTTTTTCTTATTTATACCTACTTATTTTAAACATGTATTGAGATAGTCATGTATGGTATATATTTATGTAAATAGTACACCACAAACAGCCTACTCATCTTTTCTCCTCCCCTACCAAGTTCATCTAAAGGTTGTCTGTAAGAGACCGCTTAAACTAAACAGTAAACTTTATTAAATAGTGAATCTTAAGAAATCTTGACCTTTGGGTAACGAAACCCGGATTCCATTCCCGCTTGAAATAAAACATTGGCTTGTACTAATCCCTAGGTCTTGAAGGGGAATTAAAAATAATCACTGATATCGAACTACACTGTTAAAAATAAGCAAGGTCAAAAAACTAGTCATAATTATTATTTTCCCCGTTTTTTAGTCAGAAAAAACGACAAAAAGATTTAACTCAAGTAACATTCTTTCAAAACCGCAGTCAATGATTCATTCTGACCATCCATAATATTAAAGTTGTGATATCATGACTCATATTAATTAAACGTAATGAAACAACTGTCGTATTGAGTCAAATTATCCTACAAGAGATAACAAGGTGATTCACTGATTTAAAACCAAAAGCTACTGAATTTACCTTAACATTAGCGTTAACACTGAGGGACCTTATTTCAATTTTGAGTTTTGAATGCGTCAAGTTTGAGTGAAAATTCTGAAACGATTCAGCCGAAAAAAATATAAAGTAGCCATTCAAAAGTTTCAATCGGTTTAAGGTGTTTAGTCAATTGAAACGTTTATCTTAAAAACTTTTTTACAAAAAATACAACCGACTTCAAAAAACTTTTTGAACGAGAAAGTTCTTTAATTTTTTCTTAAATAAATTAATATTCAATTCTTTCAAGTGCGGCGGAATGTAATTGAGTATCTTTGACGCCATGCAGAACACACTTTTATGCTCATCATTGCTGTCTTGGACCTTCTTACAAACAAATCGCTATAATCCCGACGACTTCGGGTAGTATCAGATAACTTCTTGAAAAGTTTTGGGTCTATTTTAACAAAGAACGCAACCTCGTAAATGTATAGTTACGGGAGTGTTAATATTTTATATTGAATGAAATAAGGCTTGCACGTATCAGTACTTAACATTCCAAACATCGATCTGAGACACCTTTTTTGTAACTTAAAATGACGTAGTTTGATTTATATTAAATTTTAATCATTATTAAAACTATGTTATTTACCTATTTTGCCTTTTATCCTGATCCCGAAGATCTCTTCATCTTTTTAGAAATTATTAAAACATTCTTAACATTTCTTTGCCATGAATATAGAATACCGCTAATTTTCCTTCTCACATTAATTGATAGGTACTATTATTTTCCTCAAAGGTAATTCACACAAATAACTACATAGATTGTTTATTTTATCGTACCTATATTATATGAATATTTTGTGGTTCACACGTTATGAGTCACAGGATAATAATTTAATTAATTAGTAATTGCATTCATGCAAAATTGGTTTGCATGACACATCAAAAATTATTTTACCAATAAGTAGTTTCACACCTTGTGATTTATATTTTTATATAATAAATATTATACATTTTAAATATTCCACATAAATAAATATTTCACAAGTTTCACACAACGCCTTCTAGTCCCAAGCTAAGCAGAGCTTGTGTTATTGGTAGGTACTAAACAGCTGATAAACATACTTATATATTTCTAAATATATACATATAGTTACACCCAGACACATAACATGATCGTGCTCATGCCACAAATATTTGTCCAAGGTGGGAATCAAACCCACAACCTCCGGCATAACAGTCTGGGCCACTAACATACTAGACCAACTTACAGGCCAGTCAAAAACTTAGATTTTTTCCTTGTAATGTATTTTGACCACACACCAAAACCTTAAACTTCAATACACATAGGAAATAACATCAGGAAAATTACGTTATTGTTATAATTATAATAATTAATTGAAACGTTACGTTAAATGTATTGTATTAGAGAAAATAATAATTATTTAGTAAAGTAAGTTATTTATTTTCCTGTTAAATCAGAAAGGAAACGATAAAATTCGTTTCACGGAAACTGAAGAAGATAATATTGTTCGGAGTCATGGGTTAAAGTTCAATTATTATAGTTAATGGATTAATGGAAATCAAACTATTCGAAAGTCACGATTACTAACTGTTACTTATTCCAAGAGACGGGGATAAAGAAACATCAGTTCTCTATCAGTGCGGCAGTTCAATGAATTATTTGTATGACTCTCAACCACAGACAGGAAAGTCACAGAAGGTAAGAACTAGACCACAGAGCGAGTAAAAACAGTGGCCGCACACTCATAATTATCAACCCTGTAAGAGATCGCCACCGTAATGTAGTTACGATTTTCTGACTGCGGTGGAACGCATATCTCACTGTGCTCATGGAAGTTCAGTCTTCTGTACAACTATTAAGTCTCATATTTGCGTGGTTTTTTTTATGGGTCTACTCTTGACCGCAATCTTGTCCTGTGGTCAGAGATGAGGTCGACTTACCCAAAATAAGCCTATCAACTCGCGACTTAAATAGATTGGGGTCATTAAGAGCTCGGAAACACCGATGCAGGCAGGGAATTCCACTCCTTGGCTGTGCGCATAATGAAGGAACTGTTATTAGGCAAAGCGCTTTGTGCGAATGTGTGGAACATCTATCTACAAGGAAAGGGTGATGTATTGCTTTGAACCCGGATCTAGCCGTGTTGTGACGATAATCCATCATCCAATCCAGCTGCAGTTAACAATTGGTATTATATCTACATTTTTGTTTATGATGCTATCCTTATAACTACGAGATAGAGGTTGAAATCGGTTGATCGGACTGTAAAGGTATCTCGGTTGGTAGTTTATGATATTTATTATTTACATAGGTATATATAAATAAATGAGGTCTACAAGTACATCTCTTGCCTATTTGTTACGGAATTGCACCTACCACTGTCTGTCTCTGCATGACCTAAAGGTTGACTGGTAGAAAATGCCTACAACAATAAATGTATGTACATTTTTGTGCTCTAAATATTAAATAAATAAAGTGGTTTGTTCAAATTTATTTGAAATTAACTTTAGTATAAATTTCATGCAAACATGAACATTTTGAAATGATGATATTCCATCAATAATGTTTTTTACTATTTCACACACCATTACATTCCTCGCACCACTTGGATTTTAGAAAGAAGAAGGCTATTTCCTATTTTTATTTCAATTTTACCCGCTAGATATCTACAAACTGTTTCAATGACCATTTCATTTAGAAGGCGAGTACATAGATATTCATCGATTACCATACGAAAAATGTGTAAATATCAGAACGTACATTTTCAATTTCAGTTTAAAGTAAGTGCAAAATTGTGTTCTCAAGAAGCATTTCATAAAAGTATTAGCATCCATGTGTAATAAAATATCTCAACAACATCTTTGTGCACGAGACAGTAAGTTAATAGTTTAGGTTAGTCCATTGTCGGATAAAGGCTGTTTTTATTTAAATATTAGTTTAAATAATAGTTTCTGTTCCAGGTCCATCGTATTCACTTAATTATAGGTTAACATGGAAGACTAAGACCTAGATAAGAACTAAGTAAAAAGAGTAAATAAAACTTAAAGCCTTTGCTTGTAGAAACAGAACAATTTTCTATCAAACTACTAGCTTCCACAGCAACCATCGTTGCGCCTTTAAAAAAATAATGACCTACGGCCGATTAAATATTTGAATATGAATATTTTTAACCGACTTTCAAAAAAGGAGGAGGTTCTATGTTCGTGTGTATGTATTTTTTTTTTTTTTTTTATGTATGTTACCTGATTTCTCCCCCATTTGTGGACCGATTCTCAAAATTCTTTTTTTATTTGAATGAGTATACTCCCGAGGTGGTCCCATTTTAATTTGGTAAAGATCTGGTGCTGATCTTCGGAGATATACAACGGAACTCTTCAAAAATAGACGGCAAACCTGTCGTGATTGCTGGAATCGCTTGGATGTTTATTGTTTATACAACATCATGACGTATTATCACACCTGTATGCTCTGAGGGGTATGCAGATGTGTACAATATACCTAGATTTCGACAGTTAGGTATGTTAATTTTCATTTATTAGGGATATAACCCTATTTATCATGACATGTAATGTTAACAATTAACAATAAGTATTAAATAAATTCATGTTTTAATCAATTCATTCATCAAATATTTGTATGGGAACAACTAAAAATGGAAAAATAAAAAAACTTTTTTGCAAAAAATAAAACCGACTTCAAAAAAAGCACTAAACGGTGAAAAATAACTCTAAATTAGGAAGTCGGTGGCCCATCATGAATAAGACCAAACCACCAAAGCCACAGACTTCCTAATTTAGAGTTATTTTTCACCGTTTAGTGCTTTTTTTGAAGTCGGTTTTATTTTTTGCAAAAAAGTTTTACAATATTAGATAGGCATTAGTCTACAAGAACGCAAAGAACACCTTATAAATTATAGTCTGATAAATTACCAAAGAGATTAAAGATACTATGGAAGATAGATGCAAAGATAGATGCTACTAATGTATACCTATTTTCTATTGTTTTATAAATTATTGTGTGTATGTGTGTTTTGATGACTGTTGTCAAATAAATATTTTTCTTTCTTTCTTTCTTTCAAAGAAATGTCATAAAAAATAACTTGAGAGGTATCAAGGACACCCGGATAAAACGAAGTTCCTGGCTTGCTTTCTATGAGAGAGAGAGAGAGAGAGACAGACAGAGAAACACGCGCACACCGCACGGCTTACAACTATAGCAAAAAGTGTCGTTACAACTTTTGGTCTTAATTTTTTCCGTCTAGCCCCCTTTTGGAACGCGCGATAAGGAATTTCGTTCCAAAATGTGATTTTATGTCGTAAGTAACGCCATGTAGAATAATATGGAGCGGCTGCGGAGCTTGCCAATCAAAACTCAAAGACTTGTGTCCAACGGGGACACAAATATCGGTAGATAATTTTTGTTCGTGTATCCCGTCTATAGTAAATTAATATTGAATGTCTTTGGTACATGGTTTTGGGAACACATGTCATTCATTGTGGGAACAGCGAAGGAGTGGAATTTCCTCCTAGAGTCTCTGTGCCTGATAGCTCAAACCTAGGGGTCTTTCAGTCATAGGTGCATAGGTTACTTCAAGGCAAGCGTGTTTCATCGTCAACGATATCATCGCTTACCGTCAGGTAAGATAATGGGCAAACGCGATCATATTATCCTTACCTTTCAATCGTGCCTATTAGAGACACAATAGAAAGACAATGAGAGCGCAGACACCGGTGTCCTCTTGGGGTAATGAATTAATAAAAAATATTAAAAATACACCTTTTAACGCCCTCATTGGTCTAGTGATTTCGAGTGCTACTGTTAAGACCTGGTTCAATTCCCGAAGCAAGAGAATAATTTGTTTTTGGGTTTTGCCGTTTGAAAGACCAAAGAGTCTGCCCAGTTGATGACAATGGGCTCATCCCCTATTAGATGGGACTTAAACATAACTGGAACTGGTGGCAAGACGTTTAAGGCCTTGCACTTTGGTTAAGGTTTTTTTAACTACCCTATTTAAATTAATCATTTGACTTTGACTTTGACCATTATTTCCTGGTAAAAATAATAATAATATTCCAAGACTTTCACACAACACCGTCTAGTCCCAACCAGGCTAAGCAGAGCTTGTGGTTACCTTCTAAACAATTGGTAAACATAAAACTTATATGTTTTTAAATACATACATATTTATCAATTACACCCTTACACAGAACAGATGATCATGCTCTTCACACAAACAGTTGTGCTGACTGGCTGGAGCTGATTGGGAATCGTACCCACGGGCCACGGGCCACGGGACACTAACTCCTAGATCAACAGGCCAGTCTTACGGAATTACCGGTTTTAGATTTTTGGTTTCAATAGAAAGAAAGAAACATACAACATTCATTTAATATATTTATTGATGATAAAAATGATACCATTATATTTCTTTTTGTAAATAGGTTTAAACAAAAACACGTAATTTTTAAGCTAGGTAAGGTCGTTTTACTATCTGACTACTCTGAGAAGAAACTCCGAAAGAAACTCAGAGTTTAGTCTCTCTTAAAGTCCAGACATTATCTTGGTCAGATCATAATTATAAGAACCATGCAGATTAGTTTCTGAAATGGCCTTTTGAGGAAAGAACCACACAGATAGGAGGGGACCAGATCAGTCAATGCAAGCATTTGTCTTAATCTTGAGCTCAACTCGGAACTTAAGGAGCTCCATTGGTTACAAGTATATGTTGTGCTGCATGTGTTGTTAAGTAGGTGTGTGTGTATTGTGTGTGTTGTGTATGTGTTGCAACAATTTGAAACACGCATAGTAAAAATATGTTGTGTGTGTTTGTATAAAGGGGTTGTCTTCTTCTGTACGTGTTGCAACAGGTTAAAACACACACGGTAAAAAATATGTTGTGTGTGTGTGTATTATATGCGTATGAAGTTGTATGTTGTTTTGTTTGTTTAGTAATAATAACATCTAATAATACGGGCGTACCCAGACATAGGTACAGGTGGTACACAAAATTTTATTCACCTATCTACTCCTTATAGCATTTTTACGATTTCTTCAATGAATTGCCTATAAAAAATTTACGACCATTTTTATAGAGAGGGTAGATTAATAGGTAGGTAAATAAAAATCTAGATATTTTGTGTCATTGTTCTTTACGCATCTAAACGTGTTCTCAATTGAATGGGTTTATTGTTTTCTGTATATTGGTTGCAAGCGCTACTGTTGAGCATAACGACCTGGGTTCGATTGCAGGGTCACACAAAATATTTTTGTATTTTCCATCTAGAATTTCTCAGCAGCTTAAAGTCTGAACTCTGGCTCGATTGATAGGCTCCTATACTTGGGTGCCAATAAATCGAGCCACTTCATGTTTTGACACGTGCTGTCATTGTTATTTATAATACTACATTTTCTATTTAAATTTTAACCATTTTTTAACCCCCGACGCAAAAAGAGGGGTGTTATAAGTTTCACCGCTATGTGTGTGTGTCTGTCTGTCTGTCTGTCTGTCTGTCTGTCTGTCTGTCTGTCTGTCTGTCTGTCTGTCTGTCTGTCTGTCTGTCTGTCTGTCTGTCTGTCTGTCTGTCTGTCTGTCTGTCTGTCTGTCTGTCTGTCTGTCTGTCTGTCTGTCTGTCTGTCTGTCTGTCTGTCTGTCTGTCTGTCTGTCTGTCTGTCTGTCTGTCTGTCTGTCTGTCTGTCTGTCTGTCTGTCTGTCTGTCTGTCTGTCTGTCTGTCTGTCTGTCTGTCTGTCTGTCTGTCTGTCTGTCTGTCTGTCTGTCTGTCTGTCTGTCTGTCTGTCTGTCTGTCTGTCTGTCTGTCTGTCTGTCTGTCTGTCTGTCTGTCTGTCTGTCTGTCTGTCTGTCTGTCTGTCTGTCTGTCTGTCTGTCTGTCTGTCTGTCTGTCTGTCTGTCTGTGGCACCGCAGCGCCCAAACGGGTGAACCGATTTAGATGCGGTTTTTTTTATTTGAAAGCAGGGTTTCTTGCGATGGTTCTTAGACATGTTGTATCAAAATCGGTTCAGCCGTTTCAAGGTTATCAGCTCTTTTGTGTTAGCTACCGTTGCTATTTTAGACGTCTATGGGTATTAACTTTACTTACAAACATATGTGTGTCTTAAATTTCAAACACCCATGTGTGTAATGTTAATAAGCAACATTGTGGTGTATTTGGTCTGATGCAGCCAGGATATCTAGCAGACTAATACACTCTTGGAAAAATAACAGCAGATATGTCGTGTTTGGATTCATTTTAACCTGCATTTGATTCTGCACACAATGCACTGATGGTAACTGGATGAGCTGATGCTGTAGCCAGGCTATCCAGCACACCAGTAGGTAGATTCTTGACAAAATACCTAATAGCAGATATGTCGTGTTTGGATTCATTTCAACCAGCATTTGATTCTGCACACAATGCCTTGATGGCAACAGGATGAGCTGATGCTGCAGCCAGGCTATCCAACACACCAGTAGGTACACCCTTGACAAAATAATAGCAAATATGTCGTGTTTGGATTCATTTCAACCAGCATTTGATTCTAAAAGGATGAGCTGATGCTGCAGCCAGGCTATCCAGCACATCAGTAGGTAGACTCTTGACAAAATAATAGCAGATATGTCGTGTTTGGATTCTTTTTAACCAGCATTTGACTCTACATTACAATACGCTGAAAAATACTCATAACTGTAAACTCTACAAAACAAAATTAATGCGTTTAAAAATTATAAAATAAAAATTAAATTAAAAATTTAAAAAACCCCCATCGCAATAAAGTAAAACATTTAAAAAGTTAAAAATAACACTTTAGCCATGAAATTTTACGTAACGTCGGGGTACCGTTAAAATAAGTACCTACATACCTACAAGTACTAGGAACATACCTTACTTAAGCGGTACACCGACGTGAAGTAAAATTTGGCTAAAGTGTTATTTTTAACTTTTTAAATGTTTTACTTTATTGCGATGGGGGTTTTTTAAATTTTTAATTTAATTTTCTTAAACAGTCAATCATTAATCATTTAAGGCTTATTATTCAATGATTTATTTTCTCATTATGAAAGATTATTCAATAAAATTTTAGGTTATACCTATAGGTATAACTATGTTATGTTCAAATTGATACGTTCCGTATTACCAATGATATTGAAAAAGAATATGGGCTCGATTTATTTGCTACCAAGTGTATTATTTGTCACTTAAAAATAACTGGCGAAATATGAGAGTAGGTACTATTAATACACATAAATGCAAGCTAGCACATTAAGTCACACTGTAAAGTTTATCTCACACATGAAACTTTTGTAATAAAGTTAAAAACTATTAAAGAAAACAAACAACAACAACAACAAACAAACAACAGATTGGGGTACTTTAAAGCCTTTACAGCTATTCTGGGAAAACAGGTACGTAATGATGTTTTGTTGAATGATAATATAGGCAGCCATATTGAAAAAATAATGAATCGAATGGAAAACACCTGCGATTTTTAATGAATGGTTAACCATTGTCTTCACTTTTCCCAATAAATGACGTACGTTTATTATAGTGGTATTGTTTTCAATTAAATAATATCCTCAAATACTAGTAAACAAAAGAATTTTTCCGGCTACCAATATTTCAATGTTGTTAATGACTTGATCGAGTACCTACGTTTTACAGAGTTTTAAGATAATTATGCACACATAAGAAATTGCGAAATCCATAGTATTTTATTTGTTGGTTGCATACAATATCTACATACTGAACACGTCTACGAGTATCTTTCTATACAGGGTGGAAATAAATAAATAATAATAAATAAATAAATATTTCACAAATTTTCACAGAACGCCATCTAGTCCCAAGCTAAGCTAAGAGCTTGTGTTATGGGTACTAAACAACTTATATACTTCTAAATACATACATATTATAGATAAAATACACTCAGACACATAACAAAATGATCGTGCTCATCACACAAACTTTTGTCCTAGGTGGTAATCGAACCCACGACCTCCGGCATAGCAGTCAGGGTCACTAACTACTAGACCAACAGGCCAGTCGAAATGACATCGTTGCACAACGTTTTAGTCGACATAACGTTTTTATGGTGATCATGCTACGTGTGCTGGTAAACTTATAAATTTGGAAAAACCGATGAAATGTCATTACTGAGGGGGTCCTAAATCAAATAACGAATTCGTGGAGACACTATGTGCAACGATGTCCTTTCCACTCTATCTAGTAAATAATAAATACAAATTGTCATACAGTAAGAATAATTAGAAAATGGTCTTATTCTAGTTTGTGGCTAAATAATAAGTCGTTCGGCTCGCTAGAAGATTAAGCTACGCTTGACGAGGTCGGTTCGTGGATGGGTGACCATTTATACCATTATTAAGACTCCTCCGTGCCTCGGAAAGCACAAAAAACCGTTGGTCTCAGTTGTTATTGTAGATATTTGACAGTTGTTATGAGCACTCAGAAGCCTAAAGGCCTTACAACCAGTTTAACCAAGGGTTATCGTGTTGCCTAGGAATTGGGTTGAGGAGGTCAGACAGGCAGTCGTTCCATGTAAAACACTGGTATTCAGTTGCATCCAGTTGAACTGGTAGCCGACCCTAACAACATTGGGAAAATGATGGCTAGACAAATGATGAGTTTAATTTTTTGTTAGGGGACACATTGGACTGGTGAAATGTGTCGACTATTTATAAAAAATAAAAAAAAAAAAAAAAAAAAATAATAAAAATTTTATTGCAGTAAAGTTACATACAGTCTTTAACACTGGCCCCAAACTAGGCAAGCCTGTATCTTGGGTACCAATGGTATAAATAAAAATAAAATAAAAATGCCTTTATTCTACTGCTTTTACATCTAAATTAATCTAGGAACACTTATTAAAATTACTCTTGCTTACATTATAAAACGATTAACCTTAAAATTGACTTATTAATCTATGTATTTATATTTTACTTATTTCCGTAGTAGGTACTTAAAGCAAGTAGTCGCCTCTTTGGCGTAGGCCTCCCCCATTTCCTTCCATTACTGTCTGTCCCTAACCTTGGTCATTCAACCGGGACCACCTTTTTCCCAAAAGATGTCTTCCGCAGATAAGCAGGTATACCTCTGAACAATCTTTCAATAATAAACATAAAATCACCCCTTCCCTGTTGCTTGACAAACATAATATTAACTAACGATTAGCCCATATAAAAGAGTGGTTGCTCATGGGATTATAACGAGCTACACAAACACATTACTACATACAGGAGTGCCAACGATTATAATATCCGGAGTGCCAACGATTATAATATCCATTACACAGAGTATTAGAAACACCATTAGGACACCATGGAAAAATATTACTGTGCATGTTGCACGCTCTCCGATAAATTAATGCGATTGCTTTTATGCTAGTAAATGGTAATTAATCATCAAAAAAAATACAAATAACTTAAAAATGCAAACTGAAAAACTAGCCTTATTGCATTTATCATTTGCCACCGACTTCTAAAACTAGAATTTCAGAGCTTTCATGTTTTTTGATTAGGTTGGTTGTAGTTTTTTTAGGTTAAATCTATCCAGTTTTTAGTTTCATTTTGCTTTTTTGTTTAAATTTTATGCTCGCCCTGGTTGAACGATGTATTTTAATAGTGTAAAGGTTAACCCCATTTTGATTTGGTCAACTTTCAAACAAAAAATAAACCGAAAAAATCGGTGCTACGATGCTACTGGCAAACACAAAATACAATCACATACAGACACACCCCACAGATGCACACGTCTTACACACCTATTTTTGGTCGGGGGTTGATAAATTACGGCGACGGCCACCGCTGCTGTGGGTGCAACCCGCACGCGCGAACCTGCTGCAGCAAGCGCCACTCACGCGCGCTCTGCGTACGCTCAATGCGGTGTCACAACGGATTGACTGTTTTTATTGTTCACTGAGTGAATTCACACGAACTACCTTCTGTATCATTTCGTCGGAGACTTTTGCCGGTTAGACTAACCGGCAAAAGTCTCCGGTTAGACTAACTAACTAATAAAAACAGTCAATCCGTCAATAATCTAACCTATTAAGGTTAGATTATAAGTTATTAGATATAAGTAAGTATGTCACTACACTATCGAATTATATAGGTTACTATAATGATAGTTGTATGTTTTTTTAAATGAATGATCACTCGTTAAAAGTTCAACTAGACACCTCTTCACTTTATAGTTTGATTGAGCTGCTATCACGAGATTAAATTAATTAAATAACCCGTTTTTAAACCAAGGTGGAACCTTGGTTTCAGCGGGGTTCCGTAGTAAGTATCTATATAAAAGGTGAAAGGGCCATCGACGCACTGCCTTCAGTTCTGCCGGTTGACTTGGAAAACACCCCGCGAAAACTGGAGTCAAATGAACAGTCAAAGCTTAGCATTATTATGGACTGACAGCTCAATTCGCCTTCACTTCACCTTCCTTTTACTTCTGCTGTATATTATTCGGGACTCCGTAACGTTATCATTTTTTACGCGTATAAATTATTTGTTGAATGTAGTGTTTGTTTATTTATAGTGTTTTGTACTTTAAACTGTTAAAAGTTCCAGAAAATATTTTTTCTGATATCAATCAATAAACTTTTTTTTCTTGCAAAAATAAATCTATGATTTCGTTATTTTGTTGTTTGTTTTGTTTCGTTTTTTTGCTGATACAAAATCTTGGAAATAGTTGCCACTGAAAATCAAACCCTATGAACACTTTCATTGATAACCAGCTTTTACCCGAAACTTAGTTCGCGAAAACTAAACTTCATCATCTTATGACACTTGGCAATAAAGTTGTTTTCTATTAGTAAAAGATTTCATGAGATCGGATGAGTAGTCCTAAAGATTACCTCTTACATAGCAACTTATAAAGAAATGGTACGTCTTTAAAATATTAGTTAAGATTTTGTAACTGTTATGAATTGTAAAGTGCATCTTTATGACACACCCTGTGAGGTACAAATAAATAAAAATGGACATGAAAAGCCCAAGGCTTCCTAGTTTTATAACGGAACCCTATTATAAGACAAATTAAATCTGCCGCCGGCGCAGTCCAGGTACCTAGATAACTCAGATAATAAATACAAACTTTGAAGCGAGGCAATTTGATCGATCGACGGAACTCCTACCGAGGAACGCAACTTTGTGAAGATGGTTGCATAACTATTAAGTTATAACGATTAGATACTTTTTTCTTTCACACGTAAGTTATCATTTTGACATACTTAAGGTGATCGTTTATTTTAATATGTTCGCTAAAAACCTATCTCTGCTCAATTCTGAATGACCTTTCTAGCCATTTAAACTCTCTTCTTTGTTTTATTGCATAATTCTTAAAACTTTACATCCCTAGCTAAAAGTAGCTCCTTTTACCTAAAAGTAACTCATTTTAGCTTTGGATATAAAGATTTACGTTTGAAATTTTTACATTAAATTAATTGATATAATTAATCGTAATTTATTCATTAATTAGAGTTTCGGGTTTATAGTTAAACAATCAAATTTTCAGTACACTTAAATGGAACGTCTAGTCGCCACCAAGGATAGATCTGCCCCCCTAGCCAAGTTACAAAGGGATTTGAGGCGTTCTCGATTGTAGAAAGAGAATAGATAGGAATCGTTTGTAACTTGGCTAGGGGGGGCTGGACTCTCCTGTGGCGCTTTTCGTCGGCGCTTTTCACCATTAAATGATAAATGATATCTATTTATGTAAATAGGTTCATTACATACAAACACTTTTACATGTCATTTTTTAACTTCAAGGGGAAATGGGGATGAGGAACTACAAGGGACAGTGAAACACCAACCGTGTTTCACTATCTGACTACTCTGAGAAGAAACAACGAAAGAAACTCAGAGGTCACAGTCTCTTTTAAAGTCCAGACATAATCTTGGTCAGATTATGTAAGAACCATACAGATTTGTGTTTGAAATGGTCTTTTGAGGAAAGAACCGCACAGATATAGTGAACCAGATCAGTCAGTATAAGCATTTATCAGTTAGTTATCGTAAGTTCAATTCGGAACTTTCAGTCGTGTCGTAGGTACATTTATTAGGACATGTTTGAAGGATTTTAGAACACAATTCCGTCGTCATTGTTAGCCAATCAGAGCGCGGGTAAATGGCGTGATTGGTCTAATATGAAAATTTTAACTAAGCATCATAAAACTATACGTATTATGCTGTGCGGTTGGAAGTAATCTGCCTAGCCTTTTCCTATCTATGTTAGGGATGGCTTCCAGTCAAACCAACACCAGTAATTTACACAAACTAACTGCCCATCTGACCTCCACAATCCAGTAACTGGACAACGAGCTACCCCTTTGTTAGACTGACTTTCTGATTTCTACATAGTGGACTGTATTAAATTTACAGTTGACAAATACGACCAATGGCTTATATAATGTGCTTTCCAAAACATGGAGGCCCCTCCATGCTTTTTTTTTGTAATTGGGCTGTATCCGTACCTGTTACTGATCATGTTTGCGTGTAAATAAAACGAAAGCCAATGTTTAAATATGGCCAGTATTTAGTTAAACTTAAATAACGAAAACAGCTGTTGGAGGTGGAGCATGCTTGATCGAGAGATGACGATTAATGAATACTACTATGTCTCTGAATATTTGGGATTTAAACATGCTCTAATAACTTTGCTGTTTATGAATATTATTAATTGATACTTTACAAATATAATGAGAAGACCGTATAGAATAAGCTCTTTAAGTATTTGTACTAATTAAAAATTAGTGGTTTATGGATGGTGACGTGGTAATAGAACGCAAGACTTGATGCTTAACAACGAGGCAGCAATAGGCATGATGACGGTGTTTGAATATCATAATTCTATTAAGTCTATCAGCTAAATGATAAAAAATAATAGACAAGTATTTTTTTGCCCTTTGAAATTGATAGAAACTACTTACACAGCGTATGAAAATTAAGGCTTGTGACGTCATGAAATAGTATAAAATAGTGACGTCATATGAAATTTTGAATCGAGTTTTCGATGTTTTTATTTGATTAGGTACTTGATAAATATGTGTCTATTATTTTCTTTCAAAGGAAACTAAAATTTCGTCATCTCGCCTATTAAAGCAAATAATATTTAAATACTTTAATTGTAGGTTACAATGCTAACGGCCTGTTGAGGAAGAATGATTCGTACACAAATTCGTGCGATCATCGCCAGCCAATCACAACACAGCTAAATGACGTGCTAATTGACTGTGAGTAGCCAGTTCTTTGTTTTTGCCTTTCCGTCGATCCCTGTTAATTTCCGAATGACTGAAACAGTTTGAGTGCTGTGTCTTTCCACCTGATTAAAATAGGATAGTTTACAAAGTTTTAGGTTTTATTCCCTCATCTAGGTTACATAAAATATACGACACAATTTTTTTCTTTTTCACGTAATCAAAAAATAACGGCGATACATCGAATCAAAATATCGCATGAA
The DNA here is from genome assembly GCA_921972225.1 of Euplexia lucipara. Lineage (NCBI taxonomy): Eukaryota > Metazoa > Arthropoda > Insecta > Lepidoptera > Noctuidae > Euplexia > Euplexia lucipara. The sequence goes on along the minus strand of OV179158.1, from coordinate 15,220,163 downwards.
GTTACTATCTTATATAGTTTATTAAACTAAATAGGGACTTTACAAGCCCCCTCTCCTCAACTTTAACCCTCGCATGTCGTCGAACATTGTTTGTATGGCTTACGATCCACTGGGGGCTCGTAAGGACATTCGAGCAGTTAATGCGCTTAATCTAGAAATTTTCCACCAATTTCAAAAAGAAAAAAAATACTTGTGTATTTTTTAAATCTAACTGATGAACTAATTATATTTTGATATTCATATGCTGCTAATTTGTCTATTATGATGTCTTCAAGGTTAAGTGAATAAGCTCTTAACTCGTCAACTACCGTAATTCCAGACACTTTAAATTACCTATTGCTCGCGGAAGTCGGCTTGAGATTGAGGCCTGAAAAATTAATAAACTGCTAGTCTGCTATAGTTAACCATCAATGTTTTTTCTTTCTTTTCTTTCAATGAAGACGTCACTTCTTACTTTTAGGAGGGATTGCAGTCATGCTTTATGTTAGTACTATGCCAGATAGAATGCATGAGTCCGTAAGTGTATGACGGTTTTGAGTAGGTACTTTTACGTAGCCTACGCAAATGACCGGCAGATAGCGTGGCGTCGAGTTCCCAGCCCCCCTAGCCAAGTTACAAACGATTCGTATCTATTCTCTTTCTACAATCGAGAACGCCTCAAATCCCTTTGTTTTGACCACGTGACTTACCACCTTTCGCTAAGTCACGAGAATAGATACGAATCGTTTGTAACTTGGCTAGGGGGGCTGAAATAGGTTTGAGCTACACGATGACTAAAGCAGTATGCCATCTGTAGGAACAGGTCAGGACTCGATTGTGAGAGTCAGATACAAACAGTCACTCCATATAAAACATTGGCACTTAGCTGCATCTAGTTCGCGCGCGTCGCGCGTCGCGTTCGTGCGTGTTCTGTGCGTCCAAATAAAATATTTTCTTTCTTTCTTTCTTTCTTTTTAGTTCGACTGGAAGCTGACCCCAACATAGATGAGAAATAAGAGGCAGATGATATTGATGACGTAAAATACAAGGAGAGTACCTAAATGTTTCGGTTACTTGCTGCTATTCGTAGGATATATTTTTTTTTTATATGTAATGGGTCTACTCTTGACCTCAATCTTGTCCTGCGGACAGAGATGAGGTCGACGATGGAACGAGCTTACCCAAAAAAAGCCTATTAACTCGCGACTTAAACAGATTGGGGTCATATGAACTCGGAAACACTGATGCAGGCAGGGAATTCCACTCCTTGGCTGTGCGCATAATGAAGGAACAGGCAAAGCGCTTCTTGCGAATGTGTGGAACATCTACAAGGAATGGGTGATAACCTGCAGTACGTCTGGATTCCCGATGGAAGAAAGGAGATGGTGGAATGAGCTCGTGGAGCTCTAGAGCACACTCACCGAAATACAGTCTGTAAAAGACCGATAGACATGCAACTTTACGGTGGTGGGCCAGGGTATGAAGCTTGGTACCCCCCAGCTTTTAGTCACTAATGAGCCTCTTGGCTCTGCGCTCTACTGAGTCGAGTGTGGCTAGTTGGTATTTGGCTGACACATCCCAAAGGTGACAACAATACACCACCATGCTGGACCGGACTTGAGCTATATAAAGAACTTTGAACAGACTTTGAGATATAGTTGTAGGCTTGTGATTAAGGAAAAGCTATTTGTTGTGTAGCGCCAGGCACCTTTCTAGCATATTCGTACTTCTATCTAGATTAATGGTGCAAATTAGAACCTTATATTGATGGCAGCAAAGTACGAGAAAAGTCCATTTAAGTGAAAAAATTGAAAATAGTAAAAACAGACGAGCGAATTCAAATGCCAAAATCTCATGCAGTGTTTTTTTTCTGAATCAAGTGTTAATGTCTTCATTAACGACCCAGCAGGCCTAGCCATATTACAAATTCTATTTCGATTATCGTAATCGACAAGGCGACAATAGGAAGAAAATGGCGTATATGGAATCAGCTGTTTGTCAACTGTCAAGTGTATTTCATTTTCAGCCATAATACAAATTCTACTCGTTAACACTTGACAGTTGACAAACAGCTGATTCCATATATGCCATTTTCTTTCTTTTGTCGCAAAAGAATAGACATAGAATTTGTAATATGGCTAGGCCTGCAGATTGAGTATATTATTTTGGAATTTGTTTACTACTACAGTATTTAAATACTGACGATCAATTCAGTAAAAAAGCACCCCGTGAAAACTAGTGCTTAGTGTCAGCGAACTGTCAATGCCTGGCATTAGTGTATGTAGAATGCTTAATTTACCTACATTTTGACGGGGTCTGCTAGTTGTTTTTCGAGTATTTAATGGCTGACCTTGTGTTTGAGTTTATGTCGCCCATGGGCTCCTGACTTGGCTTCACATCCGCCTCACGTCGTAGAGAAATTGGCAGTTTTATTGCAGTTGTAAAAACTGCACGCAAACTGCAAAGCAGTTAAATGTCAGTCCGTTTGTCTACAGTCTTACATGTACAAACTGAACGTTGCATCCCTCAGGTATAGAGGCCAACACATCAAGTTACCCCAATATGACAAATGTCATCGATAGTTTTTCAACTTTATTGCAAACAGAATAAGGTTCACATTCAATTGGGAAAAATTGTCTGTTTGGGGTAGGATGATGTGCTGGCGTCTGTACATGGTACAGTCTGCTGCGTTTCATGATTCATTTTAGAAAAAAAAATATAAGGGGAAGATGGGTCAGGCAACGCAGCTCACTGACTGTACCTACATAACATTACTAAGACAATATTATTACAAAACGGAGAGCCCGTAAGCCTCCTTAAGCCACGTTATTTGTTTGTATCAAAGACACAATATTGGATTCAGTATTGTCAATAAATCGCCTGCAGGTGAACGGAGCGATCTCATTGCTTTCTTTATCAAGAGTAATCGAGATAAACAGCAATTGATTCCATTAGGTACTTACTTGAATTTTTATTAGCGTCTTAATGAAAATCTGAACGATATACGACTTCATTTGGAGCAGAGCTTTAAGCATAATTACGACGTAACTGTCAGTGTCATTGATCTTTAGTCTAATGTTTTTTCTCATTTGTCACTTTGTTTTTTCGAATACAAAATCCTCCTCCTCCTCCTTGCGTCGTACTCCTCAATGCTGAGGGTCGTGACCTCCCTGCTTCATCACCTTACCCGAATACAAAATATCAATATGTAAATTAAATGGTTATTATACCTGTACTTACTTTAGATTAAAACCTTAATGAAACTCTGTAATGCACACCTTAAAAACTTACTTAAAATAATAACTTTAGGGGCTACATAGTGTGTTACAATGGGCGGCTTTATCGTTAAAAGTAGCCTCTGATAGACAACCTTTGGAAAGAAGGAGAAAAGATATGTCTTTGTGCCAAGCTCGAATTTTTAAGGTAAGAAAACTTCAACATCAATAACATGAACAATTTAAAAATTTCAAATACTAGCTTCAAATAAGAAACTTCTGAATAATATCGATTGTGCTTGCTCATAATTAAACTGAGTAACTTGATAAATACAAAATCAGCACTTTTTAAATCTCGAAAATTACCTAAGACAGTACCTCAAAACGCCCGGGTGAATTTTTGAGCGTTTAACCGCCGTCATTACCTTCCCCTAAATGTTAATGAAACAGACATAAATTTAATGCAATATTACAGCAATTCTCAGAATCTGTTTAAGAACCAGAATCTGGAAATGGCTAAAATATTCCATAAAATACATTCTTTTCCCTTAACATTTCAGCAATTCTCAGAATCTGTTTAAGAACCAGAATCTGGAAATGGCTAAAATATTCCATAAAATACATTCTTTTCCCTTAACATTTAGGGGAAGGTAATGACGACGGTTGAAACGCTCGAAAATTCACCCGCCCACACTAAACAACTTTCTAGTGTGTTTGCTGGGAAGAAAAAGTGCCCCTACAATCTCCCCAGCAAGCAACCCATCTCTTGCATGATGGCTTATTAAAAGCACAAAGGTTAATACTTTACGACTAAGTTACCAGTAATAACTCCAGTTTCGGAAGGCTGTGGCTTTGGTGGTTTTCGATCATTATTGGCCAATGACTTCCGAAACTGGAGTTATTTTTCACCTGTTGTCAGAGTTTTTTTTTAAGAAGTCGGTTGTTGTTTTTTTTGCAATTTTTAGGTTCTTTGTGTTTACATAAAGTCTTTCAAAACTAGAAAGAAGCATTGAAATCGATCAACAATTGCTAAAGAAGTTCTTTCTAAACATTAATCTGTACATATCTGCCGGGAAATGCAAAAAGTCTGCATAGATATCTGACTGTAGCAATCGCGAATATTTTGCTGTTATGCGTTGAATACTTCCGTTGCCTGTCTTCTTCATCAGTTTTTCTTCACCAAATGATACTTTCTAAATGAAAATGCTTGATTTGTTACTAAAAATATAAAAATCGGTGCGTGTGTACCTAAATTTTTTGAGGAGTTCCCTAAATTCCTCGAGGATCCCTGATCAGATATACGTTTTGATACAAATGGGACCAATCTGCTATTATAATCTATCAAATAAAAAAATAATTTTGAAAATCGGTCCATAAATGACGGAGTACTGAGGTAACAAACCCTAAAAAAAATATACAACCATATTGAGAACCTTCTCCTGTTTTGTAGTCGGTTGAAAATCGGCCCAGCCGTTTTTTTATCAAACACACGCACGGAAGATTTATATAATGATTATAATAAAATATTTGTAAAATAAATAGCATTCTATTCTAATCGACTAATTGGTACTTGTTTAATATTTATGGCGTCTGGTAGACATACTAAAAAGAAGTGTAAAAGGTTTACCTTAATTCCTCAAGTTCTGTTCTGAAGGCGTCCCCATCTACCGGCTTGGACCTGTTCTTGAAGACCAGCATCGGAAGAGAGCCCATCTGATCTATTGCTCTGTTGGTGCCCGCAAAACGCTGCGACAGATTTGACCTGCATAAAACAAAGCATAAGACAGGTGTCTATAAAAAAAAATGTGCAAAAATTGATTTTAACAAACACTTTTACACGTCAAAAATGCACAATTTTGTTTAAACTAGTGCTTGCAGCAGGGATAGCATGGCCGGAGATATTCTATCCACGGGGAGAGTTTAATATACTATTCCCCTCTGTCAATTTTATCCACCCTCCGAGCATGGCGGCATGGGTGGATAAACTATTCACGGGTATAAACCAGGGGAAACGCTTGTCCCCGAAATTATTGCCATTATAAGAAAACTTTTATGAAATTACACAATAGTCGAGAATGTCATGTAAACCAAAGTACATTCATCGTTTTATTACATCTGTATTTATTTTGTTTTGTCAATTGGGATTGCTCGAATCGCGATATCGTTCACTAGTCGCCATGCTATAAGCCGTGGATGAGTATCCACGTCTAATGTCAAAAAGTGATATAATTATCTTTCCCCCTGTTGCCGTGCTTTGGCAGGTGGATAAGATAATTGTATCCCTTGTCAGTGGAAATAACCGGTGGATAAAAGTTATATCCCCAGCCCATGCTAGCCCTGCAGAGTCTTACCATCTGATAAATAGTAGCCAAATAGTAATTTTTTTGGGGTATTCCTCGAAGCGCAACCATTTCTTAGCACAACCGTCGAAGCGCAACTAAATTATTCCGCATAACGCAACCATTAGTTGCGCTTACAAAATCAACATAAAAATAAAATTGTTTTATTCCTCGAAGGTCAACTATGATTCTAAAATTAGAGAGCAAGGAGTATGATGAATTAATCAAAGATATTGAGAGACAATTTCATATCAGTTATCTAAATAATTAACCGAATTTCTATTTAATGATTTAGATATCAAAAATACCAGGGTATCAGAAATGAAAAACAAAAAGTTCTTATATTATATTGCAATTATTAGTATTTTCCTTTTATTTTGATAATTATTATAACCAAACTAATGATGGAACCTCAGGGGAAACATACTCTCAAACACAAAAAGATTTTTTGAAATCGATCTATATACGATGGAATTATGAGGTAACACACATAACAAAAAAAATACTGCCAAATTGAGAACCTTCTCCTTTAATGTAAGTCAGTGGAAAATTAGCCCGACCCATCTGTGGCCCGACCCGAGTTTTTTTTTTTCTCGCTTTCTGCTACATGGCAATGTATTCAATTAACAATAGGTAAGCCTTGCTTTTGTCCGATTGTTCATCTGTAATGAACTTAGTCACAGTGAGCCTTACCAATGTACTGGAAGGCTTTTACTTCCTGTAGCAGAACTTATCGAGGAGTGTGGAGACGCTATGCCTCTTTAATCGTTTGTGCTGTAGTGATCCGCATCTACTTAGTTTTGCAGCTAGTGTATTCCAATGTCTAGATAGTCTCTTTTGATATTTAATACCGTGGTTAGTGATCTCTCCCTTGACTGTGTTCAATTTTAAATCATTTATCAATAAAATTATAAATCATTATAAATTAGTTTGTTACTGATATAATGCGGGATGTTAAATACGGTTCTCATTGTTTTGGCTTAGAATCTTTCAAGAATCTCGATGTTACTGTTACTGGCTGTACCGCACAGCTGAATGCCATAAGTTCAAATTGGTTTCAAAATGGCTTTTTAAACTGTGATTTTGCTGTTAAAGCTCAGCCGTGAGTGCCGACCTAATATCCAGTACAGATTCCGTAGCTTGGTGTCTAATGGTTTTCGTTTGGTCCATATGTGCTTTTGCCACGTCAGCCTCTTGTTCAAATGCATGCCTAGATATTTTGCATGTTCTTCTTGTGGAATTTCTTCTCCGTTTAGAGTCACTGGAGGACAAGTTTCTCTTCTGAGAGTAAATGTGACATGGGAAGACTTCGATTGGTTAGCCTTTATTCGCCAGACATTAAGCCATTTCTCAATCTCATAGAGGTGTGATTGTAGTTGCGCCGAAGCTGATGCTGGATTTGAGTGAGTCGACAGGATTGCAGTATCATCTGCGTATGTGGCGACCATAGTTTGGTCCATGGTTGGTAGGTCGGCTAAATAAAGGACTGGTCCCAGGATGCTACCCTTGGGGACACTCGATTTTATTTCGTACAAAGCTGTCTTCTAGGTACTATCGTATTATTTGGTAGAATGAGTTAGGTAACATTGTTTTTATTTTATAGAGTAGACCCTCATTCCAGACTTTGTCAAAAGCTTAGCTTATGTCTAAGAAGACCGCGGAGCAATCTTGTTTGCTGTCTAGAGCTCTATTTATAGTGTCCACGACCCGAGAATTGAGCCCAAAACCTCACTAGTGACTCACTGACAATTAGACCAACAAGGCAATCATGGTCAGCGTAAAAGGTGATACGTGACCTGCAGTCACGTAAAATAAACCAATATCATCCAATTAAATTATTAAGGTAATTAAATTAAATTCAAGAGGTATATAACTTTATAATTATAATTTCTAAATACAATGAATCACAATGACGAGTAATTTCCAAAAGATAATTATTTTAATTGTACCTATTAGATATTCAACAAAAATGTAGTTGTAACTTTTGTAATATACACGTACATTGTGGTAACAATTTCATAAGAATTATACTAAACGGACACCTGTGTTTTAAACGTTGTTTATGAATGATGCTTATGAGTCAAAGGACTGTCTGAGATTTAATCTAATAATATAATAAAAACCATATAAGGTATTTATAATAAAATAAAAAATACCAGCTTGTTATTGTCTTACCGCAGGGCAAAAGCATACATGACATATATGGCACGAGTATTAATCACCACCAAGGTGGATTGGCGATTTCAAACTTATATTAACTAAAAATCCAGGTTTCTTCACGATGTTTTCTTTCACCGTTTTTAAAGCAAGTGATCATTATACAATACGTTCATGAACCCAAAAAGTCACAGATGTTAGAGCTCGAGGACTGTGACTTTGAAGTCTACTGTCTACTAAGCTTAAAGTTAGTGATTAAAGTTGTTGAGATGCTTTAAGTTGTTAAATAGGTAAGCGCGTACCTACCTCAGAGTACTTCCATTAGTAAAAATGAAGAAGGCCACTTCTGACCTCTCTTGCTGCAAACGGGTCACGAGCTTCCCCAGTTCCGTAGCTCTGCTGACCTGTTCCAACAAAAATATATACATCAACACACGTGACATCCTAGCATTTGTTGACTACACTGTATTGCACAGGAGCTTGTGGCTAAATAATAACAGCCTCACGGGTCGATTAAAGGTTAAGCTTGACGAGGTTGGTCCGTGGATGGGTGGCTATTAATAACATTTCAAGAGTCCTCCTTGTCTCGGAAAGCACTTAAAGATTAAAGATACCGGGCTGGTATCCGCAACTCCACTTCAAAGCGCGTATTTTGCGTATGGGCTATAATCTACCACGCGGGCCCAGTGCGAATTGGTAGATGTCACATGTCTTCGAATTTTTGGTTCCAGGACATGCCGGTTTCCTCACGATGTTTTCCTTCACCGTTTTTGAGAGCAGTGGTGACTGAATAAATTACACAAAGTAATGCGCCTGCCTGGGTTCGAACCCACGACCTACTGTTCGTAAGTCGGGGCCGCCACCACTGGGCCACCGCTGCTCTCCAAAGCACGCCAAGCCGCTGGTTCCGGCTGTCATTTGTCGATCCATGACAGTCGTTACAACTAAGCAGAAACCCAAAAATTTGACAACCAGTTTAACCATGGAGTATTGTGTTACCCAGGGTTGTGTAGGTTTGACAGGCAGTCGCTCCAAGTAAAACAGTGGTATTCAGCTGCATCCGGTTAAACTGGAAACTGCAGGCCTAGCAATATTAAAATTTTGATTTCTATTATCGTAATTGATAAGGCGAGAATAGAAAGAAAATGGCGTATATGGAATCAACTGTTTGTCAAGTGTATTTCATTTTCAGCCATATTACAAAATTCTACTCGATAACTCTTGACAGTTGACAAACAGCTGATTCCATATATACGCCATTTTCTTTCTATTGTTGCTGCTAGGCCTGCAGAACCCAACATAGTTAAGAAAAGGCCAGGCAGATGATGACTGTATTGCAACACTGAAAATATGAAAGAGGGTCGTCTTTTTCGGTATGGATATGTGATGAGGAGGGAAAGAGCACATGTAACTTTAAAAGTGATTAATTTAAGCGTTGATGGCTAGAGAGGGAGAGAAAGACCAATTTGAAAATTGATGGATTGTGTGAGAAATGATATGAAGAAGTAAGGAGTAAATGATAGTAGGTATTATGAATGGCCGAGGAGAATAGAAGAAAAAAACGTGTTACGCCGACCCCAAAATAACATGGGACAAGGGTAGGATGATGATGAGTGTATTACTGCATTGTTAAGCTCATTTAATGCTGTAGGTAGTCTCACACAATTCGAAAGTAAAGCAATGGTTTTTAAACTTAAGTACCTCGACTTCCTAGTTGGTTTAGCAGTCGCAAGCGCTACTCTTGGGTACATTTGCGAGGCGGCAAGCTTATGGTATAAATTGTTAGCTCGTTGGGTTATCGGACTCGCGATGGTGATCCATTAGCGTACCAAGCAGTCTACTCTCATCGTTGGCGATGTCATGACGTGCTTTTGCACCGCAGATTTATAATTTAAAAAGACCCAGCGAGAAAATCATTTCTTCCTTTTAATTTCTCCATTGGTTGTTGTCGTGGTTGTGAGTTCGATGGTTTAGCTCGCAAATGGATTACCTGCTATGTGTGTTACTTTACTGGGTATTTCCTATCTATGTGTTAAGCTTGGAGTCTTATGCCCAGTTGGTGGAAAATTGCTCGCCTCCTAACTACAATGATATGAAGTTCCATATAACTGGCGGAACTTGAACCTTCCATAGGCACACTTCTGACTAACCCTTCAAATCGGAAATAAAGGCTAATGTAATGATGTCATTTTAAAGAAAATTGGCGTGAATCGCATCTTGGCATTTTTGCCACCACACTCCATTTTTTGGTATGTTAAAAGGCAGAGGTGTATGTAGTATTTTTACTAAGAACTAGGAGAACTATAAAAGCATTATAATACTAACGAACATCTGATTGTAAAACAAGTAAACACGATATTATTGATTAAGATCGATTTGTCTGTTTATTTCATTTACAAAAGTTGTGTGCTCCACTTAATGTATACAGCGTGGTGACGACAATGCGACAATAAATGAAATCACGGACACTGCTAGTTCCTAGGAATAATTCTAAACCATCAAAAAAATCATAACACCAAAATTAAAAAAAAATTAAAATCAAACAAACTAAATGGTATAAAACTTGAAACAAAATAGAACGCCCTTTAGAAACATTAGTTCACTAACCTGTGGTAAAAGTGGCAACAGCGCGGTCTTGCAGCGACTTGATCTTTTGTCGCCATTATTAATGCTCAGTAAAAAGAATAACACTGAATCACAGATTATTAACTGAATAATCAGGTAGGTAACTCTCACCAGGGTATCATTTATTAATCAAATTATTAATCACAATCAGGATCACTATTCAATCACATAACTCAGTAGGTAGGTAGGTACCTATGTCACTAAATTTTTCGTTTTTCGATATGGCCGCCATGAATACGAATACACAAATCGCACCGTCGGAGAAGGTTATTTTTAACGTTTGCTAAGAGGTCACCATTTGCAGCCATGTCATTTAATTTATCCTATCCTTTTTATTTTATTTTTTTTTTTATCCTATCTTTTAACAAAAAACACGAAAGCACAATAAAAACTAAGCGTTTAATTTCGCACATTCACTTAACTATTTAACTAAGTACCTATTACTATTATACGTGTCATAATTATGATCTTATCACTAAAATAAAGCGTCCAATTTCTCACTTATAATCAGTCGTTCGTTACAAAAACACACGAGCGGCGGCGCGGCGGGCAGCGCGGGTAGGTACTTGAAAGGCGGCGGGTAGGTACTTCAAAGGCGGCGCGAGCACCGGTGCGCTTGCACAAATCAATGACGCGTGGATCGTCACAGGATTACGGCGATACACTGACCGTGACCAGTGACCGTGACCTAAATTTGTAGTTGCAAGTTTCGACAAGAAAGTGAAGTAATAAGCAAACGAAACTAGATTTATCTCTTTCGCACACACTAAATTTTCTATTGATATGAGTGCATAGCAACTTACTTCCGCGTGCGTTATTTTCTTATCGAACTCTGATGACATGACACGCTTTATGACTCTTATGACACGGGTTTAAGGCATAATTTTCACTAAATTAAATTTAAAAACTGATTTGGCGAAAGTTTTTAAGTAGGTTGCGAGTTGGCCACGTCACCACGTGTCTTTAATGTTTTGATGTACCGATGCGGGGGTCGTTAACCTGTCAGTGCTTCCGTATTAACAAATACATCATGTAACAAATGTTAAAAAAGTAAAATCACCTCCTGTGACTAAACTACTGGATATTTTCAAATGATTTTTTGTATGTAGACTGGGAACGTCCTTAAGTGTACGAAGTTTCATTTATTGTCGCATTGTCATCACCACGCTGTATAATAATGTGCAATTTAATTTAACTTAATTTTATTATTTAAACTTAAATTTTAATCTATTCCACTCTTTTAATTTTATCTTTAATTAATTTTAATTTAATTTTCTGTGTCCTAATTTATTTGTTATTGTTATTTTTATAATTTCAATGTATAACTATTATTAATTGTTTTACTATATCAGTTCTATTCATGCTTTCTAAATTTTTGAATTATACTCTACTAGCTGCCCCGGCAAACTTCGTTGTGCCTTAGAGTCAATTTATTGCTCTTATTTTTTTTTTTATATTAGATATACATACGTTCAATAAGACGACAACAAATAAATCCAAACCAATAATAACTACTACTACTTTTAAATTACAACATGTATATGTAACCTAACCTAACTGACCATACCTATCCTATAGCTAACCCAACTATCTAACCTAACTACCTTACTAAAATGCATTGATTTAAAAAATACTAAATTCATAATTTTAATCTGAACTATAGCCTCTATGTTACATACAATTTATGCCTATAGTTTTCCCGGTCTACTTTAATTAAAGTCCTAACAGTAAAATAAGTTCTATTTGCAAAGAATTACTAAAGTTCGTCTCTGTCATCATTGCTAATTACGTAAATTGATTTCTGAAATATAAGACTTTTTTATGCTACATAAAACCTCTAAGTTTAATAACAAAATAAATTTCAGAACGTAGGTGCGTATTATAAATTGACAACCTTACCTTCTTGGGTTTAGCTTAAGACTTGTCAATTTCAAATTGTCACCTGATAATGAACTGGGAAGTTTGACTCCTGTCATATCATCCAAGATGGCGCTGCGTTTGAAAAAATGTTTGAGACAACCGATATTCTTGATATTTATTTTTATGATGTCGAACGGGATAAAAAGTATCATATGTCCTTCTCCTGGCTCTAAACTACCTCCCTGCCAATTTTCAGCTAAATCTTTTCAGCCGTTCTTGAGTTATATGCGAAGTAACTAACACGACTTTCTTTTATATAATAAATAGATTTATTTTAATTTATTTAATTTGATTACTCGACATTTTAAATCAGTGCTTATTATGTATTTTTAATTTAGTTTTTTCAATTATTTTTTATTATTGTTTAGTATACAAGTGCTGTGCACACCTATAAGTGACGAATTCACCACAAAGCATTTGTAATTTAATATATTTAATGTTATGATTTAGTGAATAAGTCGTTGGTGTGTCAATAAATAAATAAATTATTAATTTAAACTTTGACAGTTATTCATTTGAATTGTAATTTATTGTGGTTTTTCTTTTGATTTGATTATTTTCACGTGTGATTTAGCCTGTATTGTTTCTTTTATTGATTTGTCATCTTTTAATATTTGACATTTGTATAATAATGTACATAATCATTTGTTGACTGTATTAGTGATTTGACTACTATTTATTTGTTTCTTTTATTGGTTTGACATCTTGTACTATTTGACATTTGTTTGATAATTAAATTTATTTTAATAATTTGTTATTTGCAATTTATGTATTTAATCTGTATATAAATTGTAAGAATCCCTTACCAATAAACTACTATGACTACGATGACTATGATTATGATCGATATAGGAATGACATAGACAGGATATTTGTAAAGCATTAAGAAATGCCAAGTTAAAACGGTAACCTGTTCGTTTACGTTCATAAGTTTGAACTGTAATGAGAATAACAGGTCGATAGTGCTCAAGACTTGCTAGGTTGACTGCTATTTGCAGTTCGAGACCCCTCTGCGTTATGGAATAGCACGTAACACTATTGCTATGATAAGGCTATGCTAACAAACGCGGTGGAAATACTGGTTGTATGCAAATTTCAGTATTCATTTTACAGCTGTAAATTTTCACACATGGCACTCCGGCGACGGTGACAATCCGTGTTCAAAAACTGAAATAATAATAAGACAATATAGTTATCTCTGACTGGCATATAGGTTTAGAAAGGGACGGTGGTAGACCGGGATAGGTAATAGCTACGTTCATAAAATTTTATTAACTGTATGGGACATATTATGTTTATAATGTTACCGCCTCTTTCTTTTTTTAAGATAGAGAAAGGGATGGGAAAAGCCAAACTTAGGATTGGCACACACAATCACACACACACACACACACACACACATACATACACCCACCCACACACATACACACATACACACGTGTACAAACTCAAGCACGTCAAAACTACTCCTTTTCATTTATTATTTTTTAAAGTACTCGTACTTACTGAAACACAAGTATCATTTGATTACTTTCTGGAAAGCCCCAGCAACATAATTTGTAAAGAATTACTGAATTAAATACATTTTTTTGGGGTTTGGAACCTGAGTAAGTTGAACTTTTTGGAAAAAAAAAACAGAGTAACTGAAAAACTGGATTATTTCATTCAGTTCAAACATGGTAGACATAATCACAATACTTTTGCAATTTTAACAAAGTAAGAGAATCTTCCTAAAAATCATTTCAGGTAATGATTTTTTAAACTTCATTCTTTTTAAAAATCGGTTGTTTAAAAGGTTAAAAAAGACTAGGAAAACCATTTTTAAGGTAGTAAACAATGTCACGATGAGTTGCTTAAGTGCGTGAACACACGAATGCCTCACAGTTACGCAATTTAAGCATGAATAAGTAAACATGAATATATGCTAGAAAGGTGTCTGGCGCTTATTCACAACAATAAATGGGCTTTCCTTAAAGTATTATTGTACAACGTTTTGCAATTTTTTAAGATATAATAATAATAAAAATAAAAGGCCAAAGGCCTGATACAGAAGGCAGTACTCCTCGATACGGCTCGCATTGTGAGGAGGTTCCTGTCTCTGAGACCCTAACCACCGGTAGCTTGGACCCTGCTCCCGCTATCGGTGGCCTACTATTTTTTATATTTTTATATGTTTTTATTTTTATATTGATATTTAAAAATGTAATTTATAAGATATTTAAATGAATACACGACATAAAAATAATAATATTCCACAATTTTCACACAACGCTATCTTGTCCCAAACTAAGCAGAGTTTGTATTATGAGTAGGTACTGAACATACTTATATACAGGGTGTAAAAAGACCGATAACATAGCCGATAACTACACATTCTGTACATTATAATTATTAAGTAACTTTAACCAAAAAATAAAGCTGGGAAAGCACTTTTTTTCCTTCTTTAAAAAAAGCGCCCGCTTGTGTTTAGTATCTATTGCATTTTTGTAACTTCAAATGCGTAATTTGTTTTGAAAAATCGATAATATTGATAATGTTTACTAATGACACTGGAATACGATTTTGAAAAAAATTTTGCACTTTTACCTTCAATATTTCCAAAACCAGTGATTTCCCACGTATGTTCTAGAAGAAAAAAAACTATCCCAGTGGTGGGTAGAATATGTAGATTTCGTTTACGTTAAGGGTATTTCTACAACCTGTATTTTCTATTCTAAATAAGTTCATTCATTTTTTTTTTTTAAATTACACCCAGACGGAAAAAAATCATGATCGTGCTCATCACACACAAAATGTCCTAGGTGGGAAACGAACCCATGACCTCCGGTACAGCTGTTAGGGCCACTAACTATACTAGACCAACAGGTCAGTCTTTATTCCTTATTTTCAAAATGACCTTAAATTCTTTTGGTTTGAGACTGTGAGGTATTATCAAGCTCACGATTCAGAGGCCCAAGGGCGGCATAAGCTTTGTTTGACACCAGGCGTACTATTCTGAGTAAATCACCCCGCGAAAACGGTAGCGTGGTGAAGAAAAATTGTACTGTCATTCCGTACGAATAATGACAGCTCAATTCGTCATTGACAGTTCAATTCACTTAAGTTTACATGGCGTGACTTTTCTGAAACGATCAGCTGGTTAGTCAGCAGTATATTTTTTTAAATGTTTGGTGAAAGAAGAAGAAGAAAGAAAACACATTTATTGGCAAATGTATTTATACGAAAAAAAGGACGATCACTAGAGTAAAAAAATAAGAAATAACGATATTCTTTTGTTTATACAGGGTGGAAGGGACATCGTCGCACGTGCGGACACCTTGAGTTCAGGACAAGATACTGGATCAATCATTTCCAAGTATTACCTGATGTTCTTTTCGGCTCTAAACTGCATAAAATCGTGACTTCTGTCCAAAATAATGAGATATCAAATGACAGAAGGGACTTTTGATTTCTGTAAAAAGTATGCACACCATAACTATTATTCAAAAAGATTAAAAATAATAAATAACTAAACCTAACAATAAAAAAACTACAAAGCGTCGAAAAATTCTTCCACATCGCTGCCAGCTGGTACAGTGCCCAAAAAACTGGTGGCAATGCCAATGGCGAGTTTGTTCCGCCACTTCTTCTTTCCAGCAAAAACACTAGGAAGTGGAGAAGGGCGGGCTTTTTGGGTGACTGTGTTATGTAATTTTGACGGTCAAATAGTGCTGATCCTTAGTCTAATTTGAAAAAAAGGACTTTTGATTTTGAATAAAAAACTCAATTTATTTTACCGTTAAAAAGTGTCTTGGAAATGATTTGACTTTCACTTTGGACTTTTTATTGACAATTGCCTAACAACACAGCGCCATTAAAGTATGAATACCTATAATGGTAAGAATATGCTAGAAAGAAGCCTGACGCTTAATTAAACAAGTGGGTTTTACCTTAATCACACGCCTACAACCATACCTTCAATGAATAACACCTAGTAACAGAAACATGTAGGTAAGTACATCATCCTTAATTTTACGTCATCAATATCATCTGTCTAAGCTTTACACAATTATTTTAGAGTCGGTTTCCAGTTTTAAACGGATGAATCTGAAAACCAATGTTTTTTTACCCCCGACGCAAAAAGAGTGGGAGTTATAAAGTCGACGTTGATATCTGTTTGACTGTCTGTTTGTCTGTCTGTTTGTCTGTCTGTTTGTCTGTCTGTTTGTCTGTCTGTTTGTCTGTCTGTTTGTCTGTCTGTTTGTCTGTCTGTTTGTCTGTCTGTTTGTCTGTCTGTTTGTGTGTTTGTCTGTCTGTTTGTCTGTCTGTTTGTCTGTCTGTCTGTTTGTCTGTTTTGTCTGTCTGTTTGTTTGTCTGTCTGTTTGTCTGTTTGTCTGTTTGTTTGTCTGTCTGTTTGTCTGTCTGTTTGTCTGTCTGTTTGTCTGTCTGTTTGTCTGTCTGTTTGTCTGTCTGTTTGTGTGTTTGTCTGTCTGTTTGTCTGTCTGTTTGTCTGTCTGTCTGTTTGTCTGTTTTGTCTGTCTGTTTGTTTGTCTGTCTGTTTGTCTGTTTGTCTGTTTGTTTGTCTGTCTGTTTGTCTGTCTGTTTGTCTGTCTGTTTGTCTGTCTGTTTGTCTGTCTGTTTGTCTGTCTGTTTGTGTGTTTGTCTGTCTGTTTGTCTGTCTGTTTGTCTGTCTGTCTGTTTGTCTGTTTTGTCTGTCTGTTTGTTTGTCTGTCTGTTTGTCTGTTTGTCTGTTTGTTTGTCTGTCTGTTTGTCTGTCTGTTTGTCTGTCTGTTTGTCTGTCTGTTTGTCTGTCTGTTTGTCTGTCTGTTTGTGTGTTTGTCTGTCTGTTTGTCTGTCTGTTTGTCTGTCTGTCTGTTTGTCTGTTTTGTCTGTCTGTTTGTTTGTCTGTCTGTTTGTCTGTTTGTTTGTCTGTCTGTTTGTCTGTCTGTTTGTCTGTCTGTTTGTCTGTCTGTTTGTCTGTCTGTTTGTCTGTCTGTTTGTCTGTCTATCTGTCTGTCTGTCTGTCTGTCTGTGTGTGCGTGTATGTGTGCCTGTCTGTGGCATTGTAGCTCTCAAACGGATGAACCGATTTTCATGTGATTATTTTAATTTGAAGGCCGGTTTCCTTGTATATAGAGTGGCTGCCTATTTGACCGGGTAACACTAAACACTGCGATGAAAATAGTACCTAGTAGGACTTTTGGGGTTCACTTCTAGGAACGGCTGTCTAAGACCTCCTAATGACATCAAACGGTTAATACTGGTGCCAGCCTTTGGCCTGGATCTACTACTCAAGTATGGGGTTTCTGGCACATTCTACTCCATATAAAACTACCTTTTGGAATGTGCAACTAGAATCATTATCTTTGTTTATAAAAAAAATTAAGTCGGACGTTCGAAAGTGCTCTTTTGTGGGTCTAATTGAAATAAATGACTTGAATTTCTTCTTTTCAAAATTTGCTGTGCCCAACATCAAAGAAGGACATAATTGTTTCTATTTTAAACACACCTGTAAGTATGCATTTTGGGACGCAATAAAGATTTTAGATTTTTGAAATCTAGAAATGACAGCCACAACTACCGGCTCAATATGGGGAAGACATGACATTTGCGAGGTACAAAGGAGTCTTGATATAAAATGAATGGTCACCCATCCACTGACCGACCTCGGCAAGTGTAGCTTAACCTATAAATAATAAATAAATATTCCGCAACTTAACACACAACGCCATTTAGTCCCAAGTTAAGCTTGACAGCTTGAGTTATGGGTACTAAACAGCTGAAAAACATAGGTACTTATATAGGGTGACTCTGTGTCTGGGTGTAATTTATCCACAATATGTATGTATTTAGAAATATATAGGGTGGCTGGTAATTAGTGACCGATACTTAAACACGTGATTGTTCTCATGAATACGAATAACTTTCCTAAACTAACTTTTTTTTATACTCATTAAATTTCTTTTATCACAATAACACAAAAGCTGTTTGATATTCGCGCGCGCGCCTTTGATCGATCAGCTGGGAGCGTGTGACGCTACTACTACTAGTACATTTTGCCTTTCCCGAGGTCAGACTATCAGCTGATAGATTGTGCCAATTTGTGCCTATACTGACAGCGTTTTTATTGTTTATTTTGTTATAAGTTTTTGTGTATAAAAAAATGTTTCTTTGGGAAAGAAGATTGAAATCATGAATAAAATAACGTGTCTATGTTTCGGTTACTAATTACCAGTCACCCTATATATTTCTAAATACATACATATTGTGGATAAATTACACCCAGACACAGAACAAATGATCGTGCTCATCACACAAACATTTGTCCTGGGTGGGAATCGAACCCACGACCTCCGGCATAGCAGTCAGGGTCACTAACTACTAGACCAACAGGCCAGTCAAACCAGGCCAGGCCAGGCCAGTTAACCTCCTTCCATAGACCCGTTATTTTTATTAGGTTGCATTATTTTGCCACAGGCCCCACCCTTTCATTTTACGTAAAAGATGTAATTTATTTTGCGTCAGAACCGATAAACTAGAGTTTGACGGACGTATCTGTCGCTTAGCTCATGAAAATGTATGAGATTGAAGATTCATATTAACCCTTTGCTCGATATTCTAAACGAAGAGTAAAATATTGGTGACGTCACTAACGTTATCTGAATGGCATTAAAGTTTACTAGCCTTTGTTTCTAGGGACTAAAATAAACTACATCAACTTACACGAACTTCTAAAGTGAAGCCATTTTTTATCCATTAATTTTATCTGTTGCCATTTTATGAACATTCTTGAATATTTGATGCGGAAGTTAATGTTTTTCAAGTCAGTACCTACAGACAAGATATTATAGGCTATGGTATGTATCTTAAGTACATTAAATACATTTAAAAGAGTACAGAAACATTAATTATCTCGAAGTAATAAAACTTGTTAAAGTTAAATCTAATGGGGAAATTATAGATCATATTAAATGGCAGCCCTCACTCGTAATTTCACTGCTTGACTCGCAACGTACTTAGAACGATGGGCATGGTTTTAGTGTAGGTGTGTGCGTGAGTTTTACTTGCAGGAGCACGGTTTTGTGGCTTCACTTTTGATAGTTACAGCGCGCCATCTTGCTTTTTTTTGTAGGTCTGAGTAACCATAAAAGTATCTACCTGTTCCTCAACATCAGCCACATCTCTCCCGTTAGTGATGCTGCTCTTCAAGGACAGAGTGGTCTGCACAATGAGAGCCAGGATGGGAATGAACGGGAGTAGCAGGAGTCTCCACAGCTGGCAGCGACGGCTTCTGCACCACTTCTGGACCTTGGGGGCACAGCTTGATTTGTCTTCCATCTTGATGTTTGGTGGCGCTGAAATCAAAATTTGTTTTTAGTGGCATTTTAGGTTTTGAATAACAATATTAAATTATTGATAAGGCAGGAGCCATTGTCTTAGTAAAGAATTAGTAGTAGTCCATAGTAAAGAAATCCAGTTCACGTTAGCCACCCTAATCTATACATCTTTGTTTCTATAGCCTACAATAGTCCTGCTCTAGTCGTAAGTTTTCTTTGAGTGCATTTGCATAATGCATACGGGGAAAATCTGCGGTTGGTGCCTAATTTCATAAAAATCGACAAGGGGCCTCTGCGAGTTGGCTTCAGCCGCTCGTACGCCATTCAAAGCTCCGGGACCCCAGGGTTCCGAAAAAAAAAAAAAAAACATAATTTACATTGGCTGACCACAAGAAACTCTGATGATGAATAGAGCTACCGTAGCGTTAGATGCATAAAAGTATTTACTATTTTCGAGAGACTCGTTCATGTTTATGCATTCGTAAAACTTCATATTCAGCCAATTCCAAAACAAACATGTGAATAAAACCATAAACAAGAAATGACCTAATTCGGGATTTGGAATAAACAAAAAATAAGCACAGCTACAAGTTCAGTACCGATTTTTGAATCCCACCAAAACATTTCTTGTAAATTGTAGCCAAACGACCACATAAGGTTTGCCATGTGAAAAAGATATCAGATCTGTGTGGAGCCACACTTCTGAATCTACACGGACTAACCTACCGACCCCAACTTCACAAATTCTACATAATAATATAATTTATGTAAGTATGTAATGTCTGTATAAATGTAATAGCTTGGCTGTTTCGTTATTTCAGAAATTAAATATTCGCATCACCTCCACGACGGTAGCGAAACGGCGAAGCCATACATTTTTACTGATATGTAGAATTTGTGAAGTAGGTAGGTTAGGCCGTGAGAATATGAACTATCTGAAACATCCGAAAACAACTCTATGAGGGTTCAAAAAAACGACGAAACACTTCGAGAAAAGGTGGTAGTGCCCTTGCGCTTCACTTGGCTCGTCTTGGCGGGGGCACTCCCGTGCCCCCAGATTATACGCTTGTTTTGTCTACAGACCTGAAAATAATAACGGAACATAAGTATGTATGTTCCGTTATTATTTTCAGATCTGTAAACAAAACAAGTTTGGTTAGGTCAATAAAGGTTTTAATAACATTATTTCTTGTTCAAAGAAAGAATGATAACAAAACTTTTATTGGCATCAGTAGTGCTGTTGCGTATCTTCGCTGACAGTTCATAGTGATGATCACTGGGCAAAATGTTTAACGATTAACTGCCTAACAGCTAGTTTCGTATTGCCTATCATCAGTGTGTATGTAGAATGCCATCATGTGCACTCGCAGAGATGAGACAAAACGCACAGTACCCCGTCTGATAGCCACCGTAACTTGAAGTCAACTTAATTCATTAAACCCCGAGGTGTCCGCGCTTTCATTGTCTTCCTATTGTGTCTCTAATTTAAAATAATAATTTATTTAGTTTATATAATAATTAATAATTTTTAAATTAATCTATATCAACAAATTGTATAAATAATGATAGCATGTTAAATAAATTAAAACCTATCGCCTATACATAGCTGTGCCCTAGCAGGCCTATCATAATGTAACAACCTGTAAACAACATGAAATGCAATAAATGAATGATTATGATTATGATTATGAAAGGTTAAATTGCAATAAGTACCTACCTATATTTTTTTATGTAAATTCTCAGTTGTTATCAAAGTTCGGTGCGCAATTGGACGGCAGTTAGTACTCGCAATGAAAAGATAGCCAATAAAACTGTTCATTAAAATACACACGACAAAAAAAAAATTGACTGTCCAAAGTCGTCGTCCAAAATATTAATTCTAAAACTTCTTTGCAGACTCGCTTCTGATTACCCATAACAACTGCCAAAGATCAACAAATTAACAGATTCAAAAATACCATTCCCTACAGAATAAACCTACGCAAATAAACAGTCAATCAACCTAATGACTCGTCAAAAACAAACAATAAGAAACTCATCTGGAAGATTAAAGCTTGTGAAAAATATTCAATCTTCATAACTGTCGGTGAGTTTATTTGTTCCCGTTGCGCAGATAAGACTACACTATTACTTTAATAACGGGGAGGGTAGCAGCGACACGCTTTGGAAATAAAATAAAACGATAGTTTGTTTACTACTTTGTAGGGTTGGCAAAGAGTGATGATGTACCAGCACTAGTAGCATGATGATCAGACGCGTATGTCGAGGAAAGAATCGACAAAATGACAGATGGTAGAAACATTTCTTCTGATCAAAGACATTCAATACCTATAGACCGGGCATCACGATCAAAATTTTCGTCCGAAACTTGTGTCCTGCTTGGACACAAGTCTATGAGTTTTTTTTAGTACGCTCCGCTGCCGCTCCAATATTCATATATTATTCTAGATGGCGTTACTGAGACATAGGATCAATTTTTTCGATGAAAATTCCTTGACATGCCCGCTCTATAGTATTTTAAATCTCTTCGCTTCTGATTATTAAAGAAATAATGCTCGATTTTGATCCTTATCCCCCAACCATTGCAATTTTCCGGCTAATTTCCAAGATTTTTTTGAAATGTTCTGTTCACTCTTTACTGAAGTATTCACCATTTTAAACAAGTTTTATGTACAGACGCCAGCACATCAAGTTACCCCAATGTGTCAAATTTTCCCAATTGAATATGAACCTTATTCTGTTTGACGTAAAGTTGAAAAACCATCAAAGAAATTTGACACATTGGAGTAACTTTATGTGCTGGCGTCTGTACCGTACCTACCCTGAATATTAAAAAAAGCAACTGTTCCATACTTGTATGCCGGTTTAATATTCAAGCTTCATGCTATTTTATTGTATAGATTCAAATTTTTCTAACGTATAAGACTGCTCTGTTGCTGGTGAGTTTATTCGGCCACTCCTTTTTCTTAGTTAAACCACTAGGAAGTGGTGAAGAGCGGGTCTTAGGGGACTGTCTTATGGACTGTTTTGTGGACTGTCTTGTGTAGGTACATGATCTCGTGAAGCAAGGCTTCGTCTCTTCTACCCTTGTGCCCTATATGGTCCATAATGATCTCATTTACGAGTATAAACTGACCACCTAAAAATACATATGGAAAGCATTCAAGATATTGATTATTGAATAATTATGACGTTCAAAAAGCGCTGATTGTCAGCCTTACCTGAATAAATGACTTTTGATTGAACAAATGAAAATTCAAACGTTACAATTTGACGTCGTAGATCGGGTATTACGAGTATGTTAAACGACTTCCATAACTGACTGTATGTAGGCACATTATATTATCAGAGTCATTACAGAGCCTTCTTTCTGAAGTACTAAATGTTTATGTGTCGTTAATATAGGTAATAATGTATTCCCATTAATGTAACAGTCCTACTTCAAGTAAAATGCCTCTTTTCACACTGAGTAGGAGCAATTATTGATCACAGTGTGTTGGATTTCGAAGCTACACCGTTGGCACATTTATCAAATGTTTTTTATTTGACCAAACCTTGTTAACACAATGTGACTTACCTAGCCTTTTCCCAACTATGTTCGGGTTGGATTCCAGTCTAGCGGAATACAGTTGCAAACCAGTATTTTTTCATGGCGCGACTAACTATCTGATCTACACAACCTAGCGTGCAGCGACTAGAGAACTCTGGCTACCTGCAATAACTGCAATATCAACAAATGATAGCCGAGAGCAACAGCTTCACCCGCTTTCGAAGAAATTATGAATCTTGATAACCTTTTGATGGTCTCAAATCTACGAGAACTTGGAAGTAAAGATAGCAGGCAGGTATGATGCGAACGCACTCGGTGGGTAAACTGTAGTACGCGCATGCTCGTTCGGGCAGACTCAAACGTTACAATGTTGACCGGCTCCCAGGCTATGCGGCACACGTTACCTGGGAGTGAGTATTTTTTTCAGGGGTGGAAAATCCTCATGGATGGCTTTCGCCCCGGAGGGGTCTGTCAGACTCTTACTATACTCTTACTTACTTATCTTCGGCAGCGTTGCTTAACCTTCGATTGACTTGCGTAATTGACTGCCTCGTTGGTCTAGTGGTCGCAAGCGCTACTGCTGAGCATGAGGTCTCAGATCCGATCCCCGGGTCGGGCAAAGTGTTGTTGAGTTTTTAGTCCAGAGTCTGCTGTGCCCGATTAATGACAATAAGCTCGCTCCTTAATACATGGGACTAGTTGAGCGAAATGTGGGTGTACTAAAGGTACACCTCTGCCTTACACTTCAAAGATAACAGGCGAGATGTTATGTTATGATATGACTCGAGTAGTTGTTATTATTTTCCCTCTTGCCCCACCGTCTATATAGGTTGTATCAGCAAAAATGAAACCTGTCATACGTCACCTTATTATCTCTGTGCATCTAATTTACCAAACCATCGTACCTTTACTATCATTTAATAAGCTTCAAACTACACAGCCAGGTACACACTATCTTGTCTGTGAAGAATATTGAATAGTAATGAGGTTAGCGCACTAACGCAGACACGTCTTAGAGACAATTTTACTTTGCCAAGTAAAATAAGCGTGCCAGGTGAAAAATAACGCTATCGACGACGTGACGACTTAGAGACGTTTATGGGAGTTAACCTGAGAACGTTATCTACGTGAATGATTATAAAATACTTGTCTTTTACACTTGTACTTCACCCGCTCTTTGCCCGAATTAATTCAACTAAGAATTTGAATTCATTCGGGCATTTTGACTGACCTGTTGGTCTAGTAGTTAGTGAACCTGACTGCTATGCCGGAGGTCGTGGGTTCGATTCCCACCCAGGACAAATGTTTGTGTGATGAGCACGATCATTTGTTCTGTGTCTGGGTGTAATTTATCTATAATATGTGTGTATTTAGAAATCTATAATATGTGTGTATTTAGAAATATTTAAGTATGTTTATCAGCTGTTAAGTACCCATAACACAAGCTCTCAAGCTTAACTTGGGACTAAATGACGTTGTGTGAAAAGTTGTGGAACATTTTTTTTTTTATTATTTTAGTAGGTACTTTTTCTTTTGAACTTAGATAACCAAACCCTCATAGTCCTTAAAATAAAGTATAGCCTAAGTTACTCGGTAATAGCTTTTTATTTGATAATATTTTACATAGCTTGCGCCCACGTATCCGTGCCTCGGAAAGCACGTTAAGTCGTCTGTCCCGGCTGTCGTTACGAGTAGTCAGAAGCCCAAAAGTCAGACAGCCAGTTTAGCCAAGGGGTATCGTGTTACCCAGTAACTGGGTTTTGGAGATCCGACTGGTAGTCGCTCCATGTAAAACTCTGGTATTTAGCTGCATCTAGTTACATAATATGATACGACGTACATAATATTGTTGGAAACTGGTGCCTAAACCAGACTCGAAGCCTGTACTTCAGATTACCAGGACGCCTCAGTTTAGATGTGACTAATTATGATAAGCAATCGTACTATTAGTATGCAATTTGTAGGAAAATAACTTTAAGAAGGCACAAATGTTGACTTCATTTATGATTGCTAAATAATATGAGTGATATAAGTAAGTTAGTATGGTTATAGTATCAGCGTAAAAGCGTAGTAGTAGTATCTGATGAATAGATACGTATAAAAGCATTCATCCAGACCAGCTAAAATTATCCGGCTTACATTCGCTATCGGGTATCCGGTGCTGGCTATCCGGCAAGAACCGGAACATCTGAAGAGGGATTTATATTGATAGTGGTCGACAAAGCTTATAAAGGACCTATTGCTAACAGAGTAGTAGAAAATTATATAAGTACATAAATCTAGGATCGATTTTTGTAATAACTGTATTGGAACGCTTGCTCATAGGATTTGTGCTACCAAGCTCTTCAAACTTGTGGTTCGATAGTTTGGACATAGCCGCTTAATATAATTTTGGAAGAATAATTTTATTGATTTAGCTGTTTGTGGATAATGAGTATAAATGTCTGGAAACGCACCCATGACACGGGACAAAACCATAGTATGGACCAACGTTTTTGAAAAAAAAAAATGTGTGTCAAAGATGATTTACAGAAATTGGTTAAATAAAGTTAAATTATATAAAGTTTAAGCAAAGGCATTTATTATCATAAACATGGATATAGATAAATATGGCGCGTACCGCAAAAATGTGACAAGATGGACCGTAACAGAAAAACGTTACATTGCTATAAAATTTCTCCCATGCGTCGATAAAAGGTCTCACTTCAAAAATAACAAAACAAACAATTACCTACTTAAGTATCTATATCTGGGTGAATGCCGCTAACCACCAGAATTAGCCATTTCTTCAATATGTAGTGGAACAAAGAGTCGCTTGAGTCACAATCAAAAGTAATTTATCGCACAAATTATCTTCCTTACAGAATCTCACTAAAATCTATTCACTAATAATTAAGAAATCACTTAGTTGATTACTTCTTGTAATAAAAAGAGAGACAATCACCATGACGTTCAACATAGCCGCGCTAACCAACCCCTCAATGCTGCTCCCCTAGACTGACAGTTTGTCAAACTCTAAATACTGAGTCTAAATAAACTGGGACAAGGTTAGGAGGATAATGTTATCTCCAGACAAAACCACCACACAGTTTATTATCGTTAGACCCGCATAATATTAATTCAAGCTTATGTCAAGAATTTAAAAGAGACCATTACCCCTAAGTTTCTTTCGGCATTTCTTCTCAGATATCAATTATTGTGGAAATGCCGGCACCATAGTCAAAAAAATTATCATGCCAAAGTATCTAGAATGATCTAGGTACTTACAGAAATAAATACCATTTCATCATTTCGTTAGTAACAAAGATTTATTAATTGTTACTCCCATTCAGCCGAAAGGTATTGTAGTCATTAAAAGGTACAATAAAACGAGAGAATGTGTCGTTACAAAAATGCCATTAAAATGTTTTCCGTAGACACGTGTAGGTAGTTACTTTTTGACGGCTATAAATGTGTTTGGGGATAGAAAAAATGGGAATTTTCCAGCCGACAGTCTCATTGGTTTCGTGGTCGTTAGAGCTACTTCTGGGAGCTAGATGTTTGGTTCGATTTACTGGTCAAATAAAGTGTTATTAGGTGGTTTCATCAGAAGTATCTCAGTCACCGCTCAGAGCCTGGATTTGTGGCTAGTTGAGCGTAATTTATGTTTGTCCTCTATTACATGGGGCTTAAAGATCTGACGTAATGTTGGTGACAGATATACTTCCCACTGTCATACCCTTTGGTAAATATGCGTGATGTGAGGAATTCTTTGATAGCATAATCTGTTCATTCAACAATCTTTATTTATTTATTTATTAAAGGTAAACCAATAGCTTCTGTATACATTAGAATAATAGTTACAAGCATCAGACTTATACAGTCGCCAATAATAAGTCGACCAACATTCGAGTGGGTGAAAAAACATTAAATTATTATTAGCTTATTAAAATTACAAATAATCAAATGAAAGTTAAAAAGAAAACGTAACGAAATTACAAATACATAATGTTATTCTGTAAAAATCAACCAGTGAAATTGAGGTGAAGTGAAGGCGAATTAGGCTATCATTCCATACTAATAAATAAGGCATTGATTGTTCACTTCACGTTATTTCACGGGGTGGCTCTTACTGAATCGACTGGTGCGCATAACCTTATTGATAAAATGAAGGTCTATTTGGCAATAGTTTAGTGTACTTGAACCATTGTACTAAACAAGGACACGCTTATAAGTAATTCGTCCATATATTTGGATGAAGATCCAAGGAATATGAATAAATGGGATATCAACGGATCAAGAAAATAATTTAAAACAGCCGTTTGGCCCGACTCCAAAGGACAAAAAGTAACCGATTTATATTGACCCCTTGCCCTAACAAATTACGCTAAACAGGGTTGGAAACTGCGGTGCATGTATTTGTGGTTGGTCTAGTAATAAATATGCTGTCGATCTGAATTTTCTACACATTGTTAAGCCTGTACAAAACGTCTATGTATACCTTAATCCTTTTATGCCTTTGAGGATATTTACTCTGTGAATTGCAGCTTTTTAGAGGGCCGAACCTGAAAAAAAACGGAACCCTTATAAGATCGCTGTGTTATCCGTCTGTTTGTCTGTCTGTCTGTCAAGACCCTGTTGGGAATGCGTGTAGGTATCAAGCTG
The DNA here is from genome assembly GCA_921972225.1 of Euplexia lucipara. Classification (NCBI taxonomy): domain Eukaryota; kingdom Metazoa; phylum Arthropoda; class Insecta; order Lepidoptera; family Noctuidae; genus Euplexia; species Euplexia lucipara. The sequence continues at coordinate 15,192,418 of OV179158.1, read as the reverse complement.
AAATTTAAACCGTACACTCAAGTCTACGGTCCTATGAAGTCGTGAATTAATCAAACTTCTAAGTTTAAGTATAAAAAACATACGGACGTTTGTTTAGCAAAAAATGCATATTTCGAGACTCTTAAGGGAATCAAAATTTATAGGGTACTTTTTATAGGTAGCCCAACGAGCTACGGAGAGGGCTATGCTCAGAGTCTCTCTGCGAGATCGAAACAGAAAAGAGGAGATCCGTAGAAGAACCAAGGTTACCGACATAGCCTAGCGGATTAGCAGGTTGAAGTGGCAGTGGGCAAGGCACATAGCACGAAGGACTGATGACCGATGGGGTCGAAAGCTTCTCGAGTGGAGGCTACGTATCGGCAAGCGCAGCGTAAGACGTCTACCCACAAGGTGGACAGACGACCTCATTAAGGCCGCGGGAACGCGCTGGATACGAGCCGCTTTCAACCGGTCTTATTGGAGATCTATAGGGAAGGCCCATGTCCAGCAGTGGACTTCCTATGGCTGAAATGATGATGAATGATGATGTACTTCCATTGAAAATTTCATTGATGAAATTTGGCAATTAACATTGTAATTAACTATACGTAGGTATCAAAGTTTTAATGCTAAATAGTTTGTTTGTTTGAACGTGGTGATGTCAGTAACTACCAGTCGTAATTTAGAAAATATTTGATAACCCAACTTTTAAGGAAAGTAGCCTATAGGATGTGCGCTATTTTTTTTTTGTTATACAACGATTTACTAGATCAGGTAAAAACTGCGATGGACAGTCGGCACGTAGTTCAAATGGGGCAACTCTCTTTTTTTTAAGAACGTTCGCGTTCCGCCGTACCTACGTTTAATATTGTCCTACATATTTGTCAGTTTTTTTTACTTTGATTGTCGTTGGGAGGATGTTACGACTAGATTTTGAACGTTTCTGATTTCAGTAATTGGGTTTGTGATGTCCTTTTCAAATGACTTTCGAAAAGCAAAATGTTATTCATGTTCGACTTTCATTATAATCTGCCTAGCCTTTTCCCAACTATGTTAGGGTCGGCTTTTAGTTTAACTGTATGAACCTGAAGCACATTGAGCAACTGCCACTCTGACCTCCACGACCCAGTTACTGGGTAACACGATATCCCTTCGTTAAACTAGTTGTCAGACTTTCAGGCTATTTTGCATTTCTAATGTTAAATTTCTATTGTATATTTCCAAAAGACTTTTTCACCACAAAGCAAGTAAAATAATCATTTTTTTTCTCTCCTCTTTCAATGCAAGTTTTATTTTCTCAGTCTTATTTGCTTTTCTCGCCAGAACGAAAGCTTTGTCCACAAAGGATATTATAATAACAAAAGATTTCATTTAATTTACTCGGGTGACGATTTCAAGAGACACTTTCTCATAATGTAATTTCATGATGATAAAGGAAAACATCGTGAGCAAACCAGCATGTCCTAGGAAACCAAACGTTCGAAGTCATGTGACATTAATTAATTCTGTTGATGATAGCCGACAGGTTCGACTATCCTTTTATTAGACGCTGCAGTGACTTGCACGTCACCTACAGTCGTCGGCTATTTATTTATTTATTTATTTATTTATAATAAGCACACCAACAGCACAATCACTTACAATTCAAATTAGATAACAACAAAAATTGACATTTTAGCAATCATGCAAATAACAGGTATGCATGACATTCTTAAATGAACATTAGAGACAACAATAAAAGGTGTGCCTAGTAGGGCTTAATCTAGATCACTACAAAAACAAACCAAACCAATTTGAACTACTTAGACATAAACTCATCACATGGTTTAAGTACGGAACGTCTGTATGAAGCGAAACTCATGGAGAAAATATCAATGGGGTAATCAATCCGTTTAGATCGTTCATTATATTGCCTTGCCATACGTGTTAGGGGGCTATTAAATGTGGTGTTCAATGTGGATGTAGGCAATTCAAAGATACGATGATGACGCTTACTACGTTGGCTGGACCGAAAGTTAAAATAGTTTACCAAATGTGCATCTATGGAACCATTTATAATTTTATGAAGAATTAGTAAGTCGGAATGGTTACGTCTTTCATTTAAGCTAATCATTTTAAAGTGCCTTAACCTGTCATTGTAATCAGGTATAGCTCTTCGAATCCCATTCTTCACACATAAATACCTGACGAAACGGGCCTGAACAGATTCCACATTATTAATATAACTTGTATAATAGGGGGACCAAATAGTGGAACAATATTCCAAGGAGCTCCTTACTAGTGCGTTGTAGAGTAAAATAATACTAATATTATTACGAAAAGGTTTTGACATACGTATAATAAAGCCAAGCATTCTCTTAGCCTTACTAACTATATTTTCGATATGATTGCGGAATGATAAGGATGTATCGAAGAGTACCCCTAGGTCACGTATGACCGACACTCTGGTCAATACCGATCCGTCAATACGATAATCAAATTTAATGTAATTCACTTTATTAGTGAACGTAATAGTCTGGCATTTTTTAACATTGAGCGCCATTCTGTTATTCAAACACCATTGTTGAAGGACATCAAGATCTCTCTGAAGCCTCGCACAATCACTCAGGTCCGATATCCTACAATATATTTTTAAATCATCGGCGTATGCTAAACAATTACAATTTATTAAATCTAAAAGGTCATTTAAAAATACCAAAAAGAGCAAAGGGCCCAACTTAGAGCCCTGTGGAACACCAGACCCGGGAGAAAAAGGTACAGATTCATAACCTGCCAAGGCAACAATTTGAGAACGATTAATTAAATAACTCTCAAACCACCGCAGCAGAGAGCCATGTATACCAGCACAATTCAATTTCATAGAAAGAATTGAGTGATCAACGCGATCGAAGGCTTTTGCAAAGTCTGTGTAAACAGCGTCAACCTGACCCCTAGCTTCAAAGGTATTACTAATGAAAGTAGTGTAAATGAGTAAGTTAGACATAGTAGAACGGTTAGACACAAAACCATGTTGCTTCGAACTAATTATATGACGGAGGTGGGAATAAACTACATTGTATATGAGACCCTCAAAAATCTTTGCAAATTGTGATATAATAGAGATTGGTCTATAGTTAGTTACATCATTCATGCTACCAGATTTATGTATGGGGATAATGTGTGAGATTTTCCATAAATCAGGAAATGTACCTTCCCTAAGGGATTTATTGTATATAATCTGCAGTGGCGTAACAAGAGCATCAATGCAGAGACGAATAAAAATAGGAGGAAGTCCATCCGGACCAGCTCCTTTATTAAGATCTAACTTTTTGATGCTATCTCTAACGTCACTCTCAGTAATTTCAATAGAGGTGATGTTATAATTCGACGAGGAGTAACTTGGACACAAGTTAGAAGGGTGTTGATTAACACTGTACACAGATGAAAAATAGTCAGCAAATAGATCAGCCACACCACTACCACCCTCACCGACACGATCACCCCACGCAACTTGATCCGGGACACCTTTATAGGATTTTTTAGACTTAGTATAACGCCAAAAAGCTTTTACATTTGTTTTTAGTTCACTTTCAATTCTTTCTATGTAACCCCTAAAACAGATATCAATAGCTCTTGCAGCTCGTATACGTAGAGTAACAAAGGTATCGTAGTCCCGAGGGTTTTTGTACCGTTTGAAACGAGTTCTGTATTTATGCTTTTCCTTAAGAAGTTTAATCAACGAAGCTGAGAACCAGACTGGATAGCAATTGTTCTTAGGTTTACCCTTCGGAGTGTATTTATCGATACTTTCCCATAGTAAATTATAAAACTTCAAAACATAATCATTACAACTCAAATTACAATAATCCTCCCAATTAACCTTACGCAAATCACGAACACATGCCTCATAGTCAGTTTTAAAAAATATATATTTAGACTGCAAATTATTATAATTTAAATTAGAAATTGACGTTTTAGTAAGGGTTATTTCTAGTGGCGGATGATGTAAATCTGGTTTACTGAGGGGGGGTGCAGAAGAGACAGAAAGACTGGAGTTCTCATCCACCAAGATGAGGTCCAAGATATTATAATTTCCATTGCAGACGTTATTCATTTGAAGAAAGCCGGTGATATTTAGGAAGTCCCTCAGAGCTAAAGACTTAGGGTCACTAATCCCTAGAAAGGGATCATTAGACTGAAGCCATTTCACATTAGGAAGATTAAAATCACCAAGAATCAAAGTGGTGCAATCCATGTAACGCAAGCAAATTTCCTCAGCCCTGGCTACGAATTGACTAAAAATATGGCAAGGTATATAAGACGGTAAATAAACAACACAAATATTCATACAGACGCCACCAGCATTTACACATAACCACATATCCTCAACGGAGGTTTGCCATTCTGTTTTATTAACAAATGTATATTTATTACTAATAGCTACCAATATCCCACCACCATAACCTTTAGAGTACAAATCCTTAAACTGCGCACTACGATCACGGCGTACAACAGTATATCTCTGATCAAAATATTCAGAGGACAAGAACGAATCATCTAACCAAGTTTCCGTAAGACATATAATGTCATAGTCAGAACTTAAAATTGACATTAGAATTTCATGTGACTTCGTTTTCATACCCCTCACATTCTGGTAAAAAATCGAAATTCCATCCATTAGATAATAAAAAAAAGTAAACATGACTGATAGAAACGAGATTAACAATTTCAAATAATTTAAACAATTTTTTCTAAACTCTGTTCATTCTTAATCAGAATAGTACCCGAATTTTCACTTTTACATACAAAAATTTTCCCATAGCGAACCCAGACAAACTTATAAGATTTTTCTTTGGCCTTAAGACGCGCATACGCGCAACTATCATTATAAATAAATTATTATGTATGGTTATTGTTTGTGTTCAGTGTGTTTTAGTGTATAATGTGTGCTATGTGTTTAATTTCTGTGTGTTTATGATTATGATTCCTGGATACTTGATAAATAAATTATTTATTATTACATAACATAACGTCACGCCTGTAATCCCCGAAGGGCTAGGCAGAGGTGTACCTGGTAGTAGGTACAACCCACATTTCGCCAGTTATGTATAAGTCCCATGTAATAGGGGGCGAGCCCATTATTATTTTTTATTATTAACTTATCCGCTCTGGGTCCATATTGCAACGGTCTACCCTTCTTACAGAGAAGAAGGCTATGTTTCAACAGTGGGAACATTAGGTATAGGCTGATTATCCTACTAATATTATAAACGCGAAAGTTTGTGAGTATGGATAGATGGATGGATGGATGTTTGTTACTCTTTCACGTAAAAACTACTGAATTGATTTTAATAAAATTTGATATGGAGTTAGCTGACACCCTGGATTAACACATTGGCTACTTTTTATCTCTGTATTCCCAAGGGAACGGGAACTACGCGGGTGAAACCGTTGGACGTATTCTAGTGTTATTATATAATTAATAAATAGTATTTATCGTTTATAAATAGTATTTATCATTAACAGTGATAGCCTAGTGGTGTGACCTGCCAGGATGGTTATCTGCCAGGGTCAGATAATCATCTTGTGTTTTTCTTGTTTTAACAACAACAAGAAGCTGGTTCAGTCATCACACTAAATATTTCGTCTAAAAAAATAATTCAGTACCTTTGTTTTCATGTCATGATAATATAATGTAAAATTAATCTGCAACTTTAAATATAATGAAAGATACTTGATGATTGATCTTCATATTATTAACCAGTGTCCAAAAAAGTGCTTTTGTATTCACGTGTGTGAATTTAGAGTGCAATCAACATTTGAACACCAATTAACTTTCCTCCCTTCTAACATATTCCTCCCCTGAACTGCTTGTGGCGCTGATAGTTTTTATCCGTCACAATAATATAAAATTGTGAGCTGTCGCCTAAAATCTCTGCTTGTTTTAATGTGGTATAAACTTTATGAAATGTACTAACAATACATAACAATTATAATATTTATGTAGTTTCATTTTTTGTTTGTTTCAGTCCCATACTAACCCATACAGATCTACATTGAGTTCAACTGTATCAACTGAATATTTTTTTTTCTTCTGCGCGCTTGCTGTACAATTCACTTCAGACATTGGCAGAATAGTCGACATCGGCTCTGTTTGCCATAAAAAAAAATAGAATAGAACATTTGAACACGTATTCATTAATATTATGAACTTGCAGTAGTGTTACTAGTCCAATCAATTACAGTACGAGCATGCCGCATGAATACTCTTATATAAGTTAAACCTTAGTAATGCAGGTATCCGCAACACAAAAATATTTCCTTCCTACCTTCCACACTTTATCAAAACTAACAGAAAAATTCTATAAAATATCGCTTCAATAACTCTCACACACGTTTCATGCAAAGGAAACTAGCAAACTGAAAATGGTAACCATTTTATATTTAAAGTTCCAATATGGCACTTACCCATTCTAATAGACGAAGCAGGATTTCAAGCCACAGTCAATGGTGATAATAGTTTAATAAGAACACGATATTTCCCGAGAGAAGGGTATCACGGACACGCGACAACCACCCTCGATGAGGGTGGGAAAACAACTGAAAGCTTGCTGGCGAAAGCTCAACTTGCTGGCGAAAGCTCAAACTGTTCCCTCCAAGAACAATAATAATAGGAATCAGAAAATTAACTCACGCCCCTGAAAGTTCTGAGAAGATTAAATTTACGTAATGTCACGAATTGTTTGTTTATCCAAATTGTTTTACGAACTCATCTTGTTATGCCATCAAAATGTAATGGATGATGTGATCGGATATGCTTGCTTCGTAGTGATTATAATATTATAATTGAATAGAACCCAATCCCAGACATTAATCCAATTTTTTTTACATTTCTCAAGGGCGTGTGATGCCAAGTCAGAGGCCCATCACATGGGTCGATTTTCTGTTCAATATTCTTCTTTTCGTGTGACTAAACTGGTGTCATGCCGTCGAGAAATTTCTTTACTACTTAATGTAATTTCGTTTTTGCTTTCATATATCCTGTGTGTGTCCGAAATTAATGTTTTTCTATCTTTCTTTCAATAAGTTTTTACCATAAGTGGAGGATCTTTTACACACGTATTGCCTATCCGGATTTTACACCCAATGTCCATACATTTAACATGGGAATGACGGCAGATAAATGCATAACATTATGGGATGGCTGTTTATGTACTTTTCCGCGTCTCTTTATACATCTGGTAATCCATGTAACTAAATGAGAAAGTAACTGTTTGTTTGTTTGTTTGTCGACTTTTCACGACGAAACGGCTAAATTTGACATCCTTATTAGATTTGTTATTTTATTTGTTTTGTTTTTTGATTTGGTCATAGCTATCCAGCAAACAGACATAGGCTACCTTTTGTCTAGTAAAATTCACGAAAAAATTGATGAAATTTAGTTTTCTTACACATTTTTCTAATGCAGTGCCATCTTTGATGACAATCATGATAGATGGTGACAAATGTCAATGACAATTTGAAAATTGACAAGTCTTACGCTAAATTTAAGAAGATAATAATAATAATAATCATTTAATAAACAGATCATACAATCCAATTTGTTAGTACTAAGTACACAACTTAAGCACTAATGTTTGTAGGCATTTGGAGAATATTCACACAACATAAATTTTATTGATTCTTAGATGGAACGAAGTTAGACGGGGCAGGTATGGTTGCACTATAAAAATAGAATATGAAGAAGGTGTCGTATTGGTAAGTATGCAACAAAATTTGATGTCTTTTACAGCGTGATATGAGTTGTAATAGTATAGAGAAATACGACGCTCTAAGGTGAGGTGGCAGCCATTTTTATCCGTGTGGGCTAGTAGTGCATTTGTAGTACCTACACCTACATTTTGCCAGTAATGTTCAAGTACCATGTAATAGAGGGCGAGCTTATTGTCATTAATCAGGCACGAATCCTGGCATTAAGTCCGCCTTTGTACAGTTTTTTGTTAATAATTAAATAAATAAATAAATCCTGACTCTATGCTGATACTGAAAATACCCAGGTAGAAAGACTCATTTATGCTATGCCAACCTTGGTAAATAATAGTAAAAAAAATCTAGGGTCTAAAATGAACAAACGGCTTATTATTATTGATAAGTGAAAACAGAAAAATGATGTTAAAAAAAACGTCAAATATGATACTCTAAAATGCTATTTTTAAATTTAAAAGCTCCCAACGACCAAAAGTCTTATAAAAATACGTAAATCGTCATTTTGCGGTGGCGGTCATCTTGGATTTAAAATTGATCATAGTGTATGTACCTATAGTATCCTACTAGTTAAGCCCTTTTATTTGATACCCTTATTGAGGGCGTTGTGAAAAAATATGTAATCAGCCATTTTGTGATGGCGGCCATCTTAGACCGCTTTTCTTCAAACATGGCCGAAAAGCACTCCCGACTCATTCACCTTTTAAACGAAAAACAAAACAAAATCGGAATCGGTTTATCCGTTCGAATACTATGATGGCCATTTTGTGATGGCGGCCATCTTAGACCGCTTTTCTTCAAACATGGCCGAAAAGCACTCCCGACTCATTCACCTTTTGAACGAAAAAAAAAACAAAATCAGAATCGGTTTATCCGTTCGAAGGCTACAATGGCACAGCAGACACACACACATAGATGTCACTTTAACACCATCTTTATTTTTGCGTCGTGGTTTAAAAATATGTTAAAACATACTTTGCTACGACTTACCATCATGAAACCATGTAAAAGTTACATTAAAAAAAATATTTTGTTATGGTGTAGTAAAGAGACATAATTTTAGTCTTGTTAAGATTTTTATCAGAGATGAAGAAAATAGATCTACCACTTGCACCTACCTACGTGCAAGCCGGCCTTAAGATGATCTATGAATGCACGTTTTCACTAACTGCAATTGGACTGTAGTATTTTCAACTCTCGGCGTTTAGTCAAGAGTCGAAAATCCAATAACTCACTTTTATTCCAGAATATGCTCAAATAAAAGTTAGCTCAAATTGAGGTGTACTGTAACTAAACAATTACATAAGATTTTATTTAACCAATATCTTAATACAACAACATGATGTAAATTTAAATTTATAATTTTTAATTTTGGTGTACTGTATAACTTGATTTGTGCTATTTTATTTACTTTGTTTTATTTAAATTCTTTTGACGATACGATTGGCGCACTCACATTTTGTCAGTTATGTATTAGTAATGAGTACTTAGTGATTGTAATTTAAATTCATTATCTACTAACATAGTGTATAAGCTCACAATGTTACTAACCATAATGCGCCGTCCTATTGCCATCGCTCGCGCAATGATGCGTCCGTCCAACGAAAACAACGTGCTCCCGGGCGTTCAATCATACTGATATCCTACAATGTCCTATTTGAAGGTCGTACGATGATGTGATGCGACCTTCAATAGGACATTCAGTCATCACCATCGCGCGAGCGATGGCAATAGAACGGCGCCTAATGGATCTGTCAAACTAATATATTATTATTTAGTTCCATTTGATAGGGTTCCTGGTAGGCAAACATCCAAACTCTGGACTGTAACTGAGAAATTTTAGACCGAAAATCACAATTCCACTTAGCCCGACCCGGGTATCGAACCCAGATCCTAAAGCTTAACAGTAACACTTGTAGTACATCTAGGGCCTAGACCAAGGAGCGATCATTTATTTTTTTTTACTTTGTGTCAAATCTAATGAACAAAATAAAACTTTTCGCATAGAGAATATTTTGTTTTTATCAGTCAGATAATAAAAATTTAGTTCATACTCGTATTTTATGAGTGCTTTTACTTCATAAACTTCAATGTCACCTTCCTAAAATTAATAAGAAAAAGGTCGTTCGGTTTTTTCCCATACTTTTATTATTAACTATCTAAAGATACGGGTTTACCATTAGGTAATAGCCTAATAGGGGTAGCTGGATATAAGAACGGCAGTTTAGTAATAAGATACTTGTAAGTAGACTTCATCAAGATTGGGGTAGGTAAGTGCTTGTTGTTAAAAGCTAGCCTAGCCGAGACATGTTCGTAACCCACTTTGTCCTTAAGCATATGATTGCTTACTTCTAAGCATGATTTTTTAGTAATAGGGTTGTAGTTTTGTGAAAATATATTTTTTTGGGTTATATAATATACTTATATAATATACGTATATTTGAAAGTGCTGATCAAACACTTTCATTTGATTATTACATTTTTATTTTTTGTAGTTTATTTAAGTCAGTTCCCTATAGCCTATAACCAGCAAGACACTTCCATCAACACCTCATTAATATTTGTCGAATTATTAAAAGCAGTTCAGAATTTATGGAGCAACAGATGAACATAAGTACAAACACACACTCGGTCAAAATCATATTCCTCCTGTTTGCTGCGCCGAAGTCAGGTAGAAAACTTTTTTTCTTACCTAATTGAAATTATTTAATTTTTTGTTTATATAATAAGTAGATAGGCTTACAGCTACTGTATCTCTAGCACGAATTATTGACGCAAACGTAAAGACAAACGTTCGTACGTTATGAAAATAAAAATTAAAAAAATAAAAATTAAAAACTTTTTTTTATGACAATAAATATCTATTAATGTTACTAATTATTGCTGCTGCCTCATAAAAAACCTGAAATTGATGATTTAGTTCATTTCACTCTAGTTTTCAAGTGGTGACTTTTACTGATTCAACCGGATCGCAAAAATTTTGTACAGATGCCATCATGCACATCAAGCTACCTGAAACTGTCATTTTTCCCAATTCAATATAAACCTTATTCCAATTACAATAAAATTAAAAAAAAGTCAAAGCAATTTGACACATTGGGGTAGGTCAAATACATTCTTACTATAGACGGACATAACGAACAAAAGGGCAATGCCCATTTCTGGCCATGTCTTCCATCTTTGTAACAAATACTAAAATTATACTAATTTAGTAACTTAAATATTGCTAGGTATTACCAAAATGAGATGACTACAAAAGTATCAAAAGCAGATTTTCATATGACACTCAATTGTTTCCTACATTCTAATGTTTCGGTTCGGTAGTCAGTACCTACTATCAAAATAGGGATTACAATAAAATTCTTAATTAAAAGTCCCACCAAGTTTTGTGTGAAAAATAGCTTTTGTTTCTTGATTGTGTTTTAATGACTATCATTTGTTTCTTCCATGTGCATCACTTGGCCATAGGTTTCTCAGTAAATGGGCATATCCCTTTTCATCCTATATTCTTGTAGGCACAAGACTATAGGTTTAATTTAGTACGCTCCGCTGTCGCTTCAATATTACTGTATTATTCTAGATGGCGTTACTGAGACATGGGATCACAGTTTTTCTACGACCGTTCTTTGTGTTCTTTCATGTTCTCTCAATAGGATCTTAGAATAGAATAGAATACTCTTTATTGTACACAGAGGCGGATTATCCACGTGCCTAGGGGCGCGTAGTTACAAGGGGCGCGCGAGCTCAGATTTTTTAAAAATAAACTAACTCTCACTCTTAGGAGAGTAAGTACAAGTGTCCTGGCCTACTAACTTTTTGATGATACAATGTTTATAGTATTATGATGGCTATTTATGGCATGTACAGGGGCGCCGATGAAGTGATTGCCTAGGGCGGTCTGGACATTTAATCCGCCACTGATTGTACACCATTAAAACTTACAAATTAAAATTTTAGGGGCTACAATGGGCGGCCTTATCGCTAAAAGCGATCTCTTACAGACAACCTTTGGATGGACTTGATAGTGGAGGAGAAAAGATGAGTAGGCAGTGTGTGGTGTACTATTTACATAAATATATACCATACAAGACTATATGAATAGACATATATACCTAATAAGTATAATTAACAAGAGAAAAAAAAATACATAAATACAAACCATTTACAGAGTGACGAACAGTTATATTAAGACGTGTTAGGAGAGAGGTAATCATTTTTAAGCAAATTTTTGAATGATTGTAATGTTTGCGCTTGCCTCATTGACACAGGCAAAGCATTAATTCCATAGCCGTACAGCTTCCACTGTGAACGATTTTCCGTAGAAATTAGTGGTATGCATGGGCATATCATAAATCTTTTTGGGATTGCTTGATGTGCTCACCTCTGTACGTAAACAAAAGGATACGACAGGTAGGTACCAACAGTCAACATACTTCAATACAACTAAACATGTCCCATTCGAATCAAAGAGGAGATCAAACGTGACCTCATTGACCCAAATCTGTAACGACGTCATCGAACAGAGCTCGCAGACTCCCCCTAAACTATCATTAAGTAGGGTTCCCATTACACACAATTAAACTAAAATATTCCATCCTGCCATCGGCCCAGCGGTTGTTGGTGAAGTCAGCGGGTCAAAGGTTGATTTCTCAGAACAGCGAATGATGTATATAAATGTAGTCTGTATTCCCCATAGAAATATGGTGTTCCTTTTCGCTTTTGTTTTTTTGTCGAATGAACGAACTGATGGACGAACCTATTGCCATCAACCAGGCAGAAATCCAGACTCCGGGCTGAGAATAGAAAACACCTACTTAATAATATTTTTTCGATAGGTACGCTTGTTAAAATGATTGATTTAAATAAAAAAAACTAATTTCCTTTTGCCGCTTATAAACCTGCTCAGCCTTACTCAAAATTTGTAGAGGTCGGTTTCCAATTTACCCGAATGCAGCTGAGTAATTAAAAAATACCTTTGTTTTACATGGAGTGACTTCCTAGCTGACCTCCACAACCCAGATACTGGGTACACGATACCTCCTGGTTTCATCTGGTTTTTATAATTTCGGGCTTTTGATTTACCGTAACAACTGTTAAAGATCTACAAATGACAGCCGGGACCAAAGGCTTAACAAGCTTTTTGAGGCACGAAAAAGTTTAAGTAATGAATGAAAAACCCTTCCACCGACCTTGCAGCTTTCATTATTAAAGTCACAAGCTGCTTCTTTTATAAAATTTCTTTTAATTAATTATTGAATTTTCTTATACATTTTGTTCTTATTCATCTCATTTGACTGCATGTTTAAATTCCATGTAAACTCATAAGAAGTTAATAAGTCATCACACATTTTTGGATATGACTACAATGACTTTTCGTTAACGATTTCTTAGAACTTTACTAAACAAAATTGTTGTGCCACTATTATGGCTATCTTTTCCTCCAATTTATCATCATAAGGAAAAGATTTAACCCTAGTGGTGAAGTTAGTCAAGTTTCCAGGAACTTAGAATTAGTCTAGATGGAGTGCCCACACTAGTTTCGTGATCTAAACCACACGAGACTCAATACCAAAGTTCAGGTGACAATCTGTTCAGTTTAGGATTAAGCTCTGCAAGTAGCATGTTCTAGATTCTGAACGTTTGTAACTTTAATTACATTAAACAAGGTGGCACGAATAGCGACGCCCTTATTTTAATGATAAATCAATCATTTCCTTGCGTTAGGCGTGGTTTGAAATGGTGTGAAACATAAAAGAGCACTGTTTAACTAAGATGCAAAAAATTGAGGGTTAGACCAAAAATGTAAAGCTTTTCGTATTAGATTAACATTTCTGATCTACACATTCTTGTAAATTATAAAGACTAGAATCACTTAACCACTTAAACTAAAATAAAAATAAAGTATTCTTGTAAAGTATAAGTATATTAATATATAGTGCCTGAGAGATTTTCCTAACAAACGTAAAAGAGTAAGTATGGAGCTTCTTGCCCATTCTTCTCTAAACTTATATTATCATTTCATTTTATTTCACTTCTTAGTTTCACGTTCAAAAGTGCCATTTAAATGGCCCAATTTAAACAAACGATTTGACTTTGACTTTAAGTCGCTATTCTACTGATAGTCAACTCAGTTTGACTCTCTGACTGACTGACAGTCGACCCCAACATAGTTGGGAAAAGACTAAGCAAGGGTATGTTGTTATTGGGTAACAGCAGTAAAAAGTCACGTGCATTTTTAAATCCTTTAGTTTTAAATGTTTTATAAAATTCAGGTAACAAAATAGATAATAATATATATATATAATATAAACATATACATATATATATATATAAACAAAATAATATACAATATTTATCTCTAACTTATGGTAACTTATCACCTAATATTAACAATGATTTTGATTTTGAACAATGGTTGCAGCAAGGTTGCCGAAAATTTAATAACTTGAACCAAAATAATCCTGATGTTTATTTAAACTTTCGACCACCTTTCCATTTTTTTATTACTTCTCCGTACCCTAGGGTCCCGGAACTTTTGAATGCGTAAGAGGACTAAAGCCAACTCACAGAGGCCCTTTGTCGCTTTTAATGAAATAAGGCACCAACCGCAGATTTTTCCTGGAAGGAGTTATGTAAATTCACCCAAAGAAAACCTACTACTGGTGCGGGAATATTGCAGGCTATAGAAACAAATGTAATGAGATATAGGTTAGAATGATCTTAATTATTTACTATTTTTATTAAACTGTGAAATATAGGTATAAGCCAGTACATCATTGCATCTTAAAACTATGGCAGTGCAGTTTAATAATGTATTCAGGATACTAGCCTCAGATACTATTACAAAGTATTAGGTAAAAGAAATTAAACAGTTACACAATAAATAAAATTCATCTTAAAATCACTGACAGACAACACACAGTCAAAACCAATGGATTTAGGAGCATGAAAGGGATTCGAACCCATAACTATATTCAACCCGACACCATTTTTTCATATATTATTTTTTGCATAAAAGGACACTAATCCTTACTAATATTATAAACGCGAGTGTTTGTATGAATGTTTGTTACTCTTTCTACGGCATGGATTTTAATGAAACTTTACAATAATAAAGCGTATACATCAGAATAGCACATAATAGCCTATGTGCTATTCTGATGTATACGCTTTATTATTGAAATTTCTAAAGACATTGTGTTAATTGTTCAAAATGTATCAATGAGTGTCAAACAAGCAGGTAAAAATTCTGCCATCTGCAATCTATTCTAGCGTGCGCTGCAAAAACCGTTAAACTTACACGTATAAAACATATTATAGAATTTTTAATGTTAAATAGTCAAACATAAAAAACTCAGGGCAGCATCTATCTATAATTTATGTGTAAGCTTTTATTTCTAAATCACCAATCCATACATTACAATTAAATTTTTTTTTTTTTCTAATGCACATTTGGTAGTGACAAATTGAAAAAAAAATAAGCTACTCCAAGGAATCATGCACAGACGAAGTCGCAGGCACCAGCTAGTACGAGTAGATGCATAAAATGTTAAGAATGTACATTTTTAATGTACGCGGTTTCGATACTATAATTATTTGGAAGTAAACAACGAGTCATGATAATAATTATCCAAACAGGTAATTTAAAATGCAGTAACTACGTTTGTACACATTCCAATGTTTAAGACAGTTGGATGTTGTATTGGATATGCCAGCGTCCACAGTAAACTGTTCGAATCCCCTTGACCCAAAGGTTTCTTAAATAACAAAAGTAAGGATGTCAGAAAAGAGTTAAATAGAGAATCTTTTGAATACATTCATGCTGACGAAAATTCCCAGTAAAATATTAAATAGAAAACAGCGTTGACAAGAGTGAAGTCGAAATTATGAAAACAAAGTATGAAATTATGTACGGTTTCATAATAAACAAATTAATTCTACATTATACAAAATTGGTTAACTCAAACAATGCAAACAGACAGAGAACAAACATTTGCTTATCTAATTAAAATACCAACCACATAATTTTGTTTATATACAAAATATACCTCACAATAATAATATTGACTGTCAACATTATACAGATACGATTTTAAACCTTACACTAATCACAGAAAGCATAAATTAGCACGTAAATTTGCAATTAGAAACGGTCCTAATAATATTTACGACACTGCAGTAACATCATTAGGTTCGAAATCGCGTGGTTTTGAATTTATCTCTGCTGAAGGCTCTTGGAAAATCAAATTACCATAATCAAATCATTCCAAATTGCGTTATTTCTACAAAGTGTTAAGATTTGATTTATTGCTTGGATGTAACAGGACAGAAATAGCCCAGACAAGAAGATAAGATGGTAAGCAGTAGCCGAATAAAATAATGCTATTTAAAGTTCAAAATAATGCATTGTATTACCAGAAACCGCCAACGCAACGCAGCCGGCGCAACGTTCTATTCTAGACAAAACAACCAGCAAAGGTCCACTTAAACTAGCCAGATAAAACTATATTCCATTTACAATAGCATCAGACAGAAGTTAAAAAAGTTTATTTTTAATGCCCACTTTGTAACGAAAGTATAAAATTAATGAGTTACAATATTATGATAGACGTCGAAATTATTATAATCTATTTTTACTGCAGCTGTAACCATTTTAACAATTTATTTTAAGGAATGATGTGGAATTCATTTAGATAAATTATTTCATTTAAGTCGAAAATTGTAGTGTCAATGATGAAAACCTCAAAGAAGCAGGGATGAACAATTGAACACAAACAATACATAGACACTTTCTTCGTTTCACTTTTATTCTTCTAAATTTAGAATAAAACAATTTAAATAAAAATTGTTTTTAATTATCTTTTAAATAAAATGTTCTGCATTACCGCTTTTTCAAGCCTCTTTTTTTAATGATTTTATAAAAGGCATATAGAAGTCTTGAATAACTAGTTCTTAGTATAAGTTTGTAATTGATAGGTTACCTATTAAAACTTAAATATATAACAATTCCTGTTCTACAATAATTACCTATCTATGTGTTCCCAAATGTTTTATTTAAATAAATCCTCTTGTGACACACTATTCCGAAATGCATTAATTAAATATTTCCGACTTTGCGTGTTTAGTACCCAGACTCGGAAAAGCGGACAACGTTCTACCAAACACGAAAGTAGCTTGCACAAGAGTATGCAAGTAAACACTGTCAGGGCCTAGAATAACTTCTGATTCTTGATGATAGGGTCTACCACAGTGACATGTAAGCTACTTAACTTGTACACTATTGTGCAAACTACTGGTTGATTGCTGTTTTATTTCCGAGCTTGGGTATTCAGTGCCAAAGTTGCCGACTCTGTTGCTAAATATTTAAGCTCAGAATCAGACAGCAGCATAATTCTCCAAATTAGATGACATCTATCACACACAATCTACAGATATAAATATACTATTATAATTATGATAATTAATTTAAACTGGTTATGAGTTACAACTGGTAAGTCCAGGTCCCATACAGGCGGCATATGCTATGGCGTGAGGCAAAAAGTTCTGTTCATAGTTTCCTGTGAAGAGATGTGCCCAGGGTCCTTTGGCAAACACTGCCACATCTTCACCCCCATGAGTCTCTCGGGACATCGGCACCAAAGCAGGGTACGTGTAATTTAGATGGGCTGTCAAAAAGTAAATTAATATGAGAACTTGTTTACTCTAATTAGGCAGGCATTCAGTGTCTAAATGCCTAGATGAGAATACTTCTAAAAGATAAGCCTTATAATGGTGAACCAAGTAATGGTTACGTTTCGTAGTGTTTATAGCATTGTTCCCTTTTCTATTTATACAGGACACGAGGTCGAGAGCACAGACATACAACTTGATACAATGACTATATTACAGACGCCAGCACATCAAGTTACCCCAATTTCTTTGATCGTTTTTCAACTTTATGTTAAACAGAATAAGGTTCATATTCAATTGAAAAATTTGACTCATTGGGGTAACTCGATGTGCTGGCGTACATGATACTAGGATCCACTGTTGGAATAGTTCGTCAACTTTTGCTTATTTCTTTCTACGCTCAGGTCTTCCAGGACCTATATCTAATATATTTTCCTTTAAATTGTAAAAATATGATTTACTACCCAAGCCACTTAGGTTTAAAAATGACTATAGAATAGAAATTGGAAAAATATGTATATTCTTGAATTTTAAAGTAAAAAGAAATACTGTTATAAAATGTATGAAAATGAGTAAAAAACTGGCGAAAAACGTGTATTGGGTTCAAAATTACTCTCGAACCTAATAAGAGTTCGGGCTGTGTTTCTGTCTAAATATTTGTCTAATTTTTCTACAACCTCCTAAATAAAATGCAAGGCCTGGGCACTGGGCTACCACGATATATGTTAGACGTATTTAGAAGAAAATTACTTACTGAAGTTATCATCTAAGGCCGCGTTGTACCTCTTGTTGTGCGCGTCCCGTACCTTGAAGCCTGGCCCGTTGGCGTAGCTCAGGGTAGTGTATGGAGTATGATCAGAAGCATTCATCTATATACGAGTAAAAGAGTTAACATACCCACTTTCATTAAGATAGTACTAAATAACAGCTGTGAAAGAAATAGGGGTTTCACCCTTTCCGTTTTTTCGGCATGAACTTAGTGGAACATTCATAAACATGCTTCGTTTTGCCACGGGCGAAGGCGGAAACTTCAGAAAACCAACTTTTAGTCTTCATATACTCCTTTTGTTTTGATTACGTAGATCTGGCTATATACGCACACTATTCGAGTATTTGGCTCCTTGACTTTAAGAATAACTTCACCAATAAGATATTGTGTCTTTTGTTGCAATCAATATTTGTTTATTGTGTTTATTTGTGCAATATTTATGTGTATTTGTATTTTTTTTTGTATCCTTCTATAGCGTGCCGTTCCGTCTGTCATATCATTTATTAGCTACCTTTCAATCATCCTCTAACGTTACAAATTTAAGTTCGTATTTTTTAATTTGTTAAGTTTGAATTAATTAATTTCTAACAATTAGGCACAGGAAAAAAGGCTCACCAAGAGATATAACAAGGTCTTACAATACATACCTTGTTAGTAAGCCCCAATATATCAGTTCCTCGTTTACTGTACCCACTATACGTCATAGTATGGCTATGGTCTGACGTCACTACCACCAAAGTCTCCTGTAAGTCCACCAGTCTTAAAGCTGCTTCTACCGCTTTTGCGAATTCAGCCGTCTCATCAAGCGCTTTACGGGCTTTTGTCTCGTGATGAGCTGTGTCGATTCTTCCTCCTAAAATAATTAATTTATATTGGTTTTGAAAAGCAATAATCGCATTTTAGATAAGAGAGAGAATTTATTGTGTTAGATAAGTATTAGAAAGTTGTCTTAGACGGAAAAAAAATCATCAATTCAGACCAGGCTCACCCTTGACAAGATGTATAGGATTTCTTTTCTTACTATTATTCTTGTGCTCACGAAATTTACACACATACAACTAAACAACTTGTACTATATAATAACTATTATTAGTTGGAGGCGAAGTGCTACTAACACTTCGCCTGCAACTTTGTCCGTAAGGATTTTGTCCCTTCAAACTTAATTATCTTATCTACACATATTATGTAGGTATAAGTTTTTCATTAAATTCGGTTGAGTATATTTTGAGTTAATTCCTTATAGATCAAAATTAAAAAATGTCTTATAATACTACTCCATAGAAATTTAAATAAATACCTTCAACAAATAAGAAGAACCCATTCCTCTTCTTCTTCAACAGCTGTATAGCTTTCTGTGTCATTTCACTGAGGGTTGGGTAATCATTTCCTGCTTCCAGATGGTATGGCATATGGTCATGGGAAAATAGACCTAAGACACTATCATATTGGTTCTCATCTAAGTTCATTAGCCCATGCTTGTGAGACACGTACTTATGTCTTTTATTAAGTTCTTCTTTCTTAATCTTCCACTCCCGGATCAGGTCAGCTCCATCAGATCTGTGGCCCTGGAAGCCTTCTGGATCTTTTTGGGACAAGGGAAAGAAGTTTTTCCTTCCACCACCTAATATAACCTGCGCAGACGAAATTAATCACAATAATCTTTTAAAGTAAAGAAAGGAAGAAAAAGCATTTATTTAAACCTAAAATCATTAACATGTCTATAATGGGGACAATTTAAGAAGTACGGTTTTGACGTTTCTATCTGACTAAGTCGCGTTATCTTTGTATACCGTCTACTTATGAAATTGAATAATAAAATTAATTGTTCAAGCTTGTCACATAACCATATTCCTTAAAAACAGCTTCTAGCTATCAAAACATAATACATTTTGGAAATTACAATCTCTTAATCATTTAAAATGGATATTTCTTATGGATCAGATTTTATGGCTACCGATTTTTTTCTGCTCACAACACAAAGTATTCTGATAGCTGTCAAATTGTACAGACGCCAGCACATCAAGTTACCACAATGTGTCAAATTTTCCCAATTGAATATGAACCTTATTCTGTTTGACATACAGTTGAAAAACGATCAAAGAAATTTGACACTTTGGGGTCACTTGATGTGCTGGCGTCTGTACTTCTTAGATCGCCACAAAAATATAGTTGTAACACTTTTCGTAGATATTCGTTTCGTCTCATGACCGCGCAAAACGTGATTCAAATTTTGAGATTTTGGAATAAACTCATTTGTCATCCTGAAAATATAATCATCTGCCTAGTCTTTTCCCAACTATGTTGGGGTCGGCTTCTAGTGGAGTGACGCGATGGTTTTACTTATCTGACCTCCTCAACCCATTGACTGGGTAACATGACACCAAAGACATTCAATACCTATAGACCGGACATAAGAAACAAAATTTTCGTCCGAAAAAGTGTGTCCTGCCGGACACAAGTCTATGAGTTTTTTTTAGTACGCTCCGATGCCGCTCCAGTATTCATATACTTATTATTCTAGATGGCGTTACTGAGACATGGGATCAAAGTTTTTCTATGACATTTCCTTGACATGCCCGCTCTATAGTCTTTTAAATCTCTTTGCATGACACCCATCGGTTTAACTGGTTGTCAGATTACCGCGGCTTTAACGTGTTTAGCGAGGCACGGGAGAGCTTTGTGGAATTATAACGGAACGAATAGGCTATTTGGTAATTTTTTAGTTTTTAGTCCGTCATCTAGATAGATCAAAGAGATATAAAAGACTATAGAGCGGGCATGTCAAGGAAATGTCATAGAAACACTTTGATCCCATGTCTCAGTAACGCCATCTAGAATAATATATGAATATTGGAGCGGCAGCGGAGCGTACAGAAAATTTTGTTCGTGATGTCCGGTCTATAGGTAGGTATTGAATGTCTTTGAGATAGATGAAAATATTTGACACATATTTTTTTCTTTTTCAAATGGGTGGAAAACTGCTTATTATATTAAGGACGCGTTTACAAATCTGACCAAAATGAACAGTTTTTCGGTACATTTTGCGGCAGAACTAAACTAAACTGAATCTAAATAATAATAACCATAGACAGATTACTCCTTCATCTTCAAAGGGTCGCAATTTTTTATTGTAAAGTCTAGGTAAATAATATTGTAAAAAATCATTTCCGGTACCTCTTCACACAAAATTGTCGATTTCGTTTTGAGTTTAGGAACATTTTTCTTCTATTTAATAACAGTAATGTGTTTATTTAAAAATATTTAACGTAAGGAGACTTGATCAACTCAAAAAGGTGGCAGAAAGAACTACCAAAATATTCCAATTAATCCCAGAAAAAAATCAAATCGATTTTAGTTTTTCAACAAATTTTGCTAAATTTCGTAAACCTTAATGTCTTTAAGCTAAGGGTTATTTTACTGATCACTGTCGTGAGTTATTGCACAAAAGTTTAAAACCAAAAATATTAGTTTGCACTCGGCCACCGTCGTGTGTGTGGCTTGCAAGCAGCAACTCCTGTTGAATAACATCGTTATACGAATACAAAATATTTGACATACCAAATTTGATACTTTACGTGTTTTGTGCGCTATAAGACCCAATACCTAGAATTGAAGCGCGACATTTCGTAGATACGTCCTTAAAGTTGATGAGTGGGTGCTTGTAACGTCATTAGCTAGCATAAATTGTACTGGCTGGTGACGTCATGCGACATTTTGACTCGATGTATCGCCGTTATTTTTTGATTACATGAAAAACGAAAAAAATATGTGTCGAAAATTTTCTTGTAAACTAGATGAGGGTCTAAAAACTCAAATTTGGTCAAATAGCTCATTGACACCCATCCACGGAACGACCTCGGCAAGCAAAGCGTAACCTTTGATCTGATTCGTGCGACAGTTATGAATTAGCCAGAACTTGCCACAATCATGTATCGTACTAAAGATGTACTACCTGCGAAAGTTTCGAGTTGACCATCTTATGAAAACAGCAAATAAGTTGGAAAATGGTCGAACAGGAACTTAACTTAAGGTTTTAATTTCCTTGCAATGTGTCAAATACTTACGTCAATCTTTCTGCCGACCTGTCCCCTGATAAGTTGTGTGGCAATGTCCTCGCAACGGAGTCCCTTCTTCGGCAGATCACTGTCAGACTCCCACCGCCTGTCTGCAGAGTGAGCATACGATGCCGCCGGCGTGGCGTGGGTCACTCGAGTTGTTGTCACAAAACCTGGAGAAAGGAATTTAGTGGTGCATTTATCTATACCTACATTATTTAATAGATCTGTTGAAGTCGTTTCGTACATCAAGCTAATCCAAACTTCAAATTTTTCCCATCGAATGTTATTAAAATTGTTGCCTCTTTATATCAAAAATATTTCCATATAAATGTGTGCTATGCATTTCTGTTCTATCGGTTATGGGTTCTATTCTAGCGGATCCTATTTCCAGCATTTTTTTTTTCTGTTTTTCTGTTTACAGCTATTTAATTAGGATCTGCAAGTATCATGTTATGAGTTAGAATTACTGATATAGAGTTATGAGCATCTAGATATGGAATTATGTGGATGGGTGGGTGACGGCTTCCATGAATGGAAGAAAAAAAACGTGTTGCACCGACCCCGTCTGTACATTTAATGTCCATTATATAATTTTGTTTTGAAAACAGGATTTCGCTGGTACCCTTTGGGTACAAAATTTTAAAAAGAATTTAAGACTCAGGTCAAAGTCAAGTCAATTATTATGATTAAAAAAATATCTGGTGTGATGTAACGACCAAGTCGCTTAATTTCAAAGAAAGAAAGAAAGAAAGAAAATACATTTATTGGCAACAGCTGGATAAAAAATATAAACCTTATTGTGCTGTTCCACCGTTTCGATTACATAATAAATCATCTTACAGTTCTTTGAAATGATTATATAAAAAAATATGTGCTTAACAAGTAATTTTAAAGGCTTTAGAAACGTAATTGGATAGCATGATGACTAACCGAACTATATAGATAAAAATCAACTGCCCCAAATGTAGTCCGTAGTCCGTGCTTTACTCAAGAACAATGTATGGTCGCAATACTGCCAGTCTTCTGGGCAATTTGCCAGATGTAGTGACACCTGAGTTTCTGTCATGTTTTGTATTTCTGCTTTGTTTCTTTATTTGATTTTTTACTTAGTTAGTTTAGGTATTATAAATACACACATAGGTACATACACTCAAGTCGTTTTCCCATGGGGGAAGACAAAAACTACAGAGCGCCATCTACTAGGATTCTGACCAATTGAGATGATTGTATGAATGTAAACGAAGCAAAAGAAGTCTTTTGCTTCGTTTACATTCAAACATGTGGTCATACACACACGACGGGAGTACTTTGCATCTGATCTTTCTCAAGAACCTCACCAGTCACCAATAAGGTCTATGTATGTCCTTTTAAAGCGTCCCCTCCCGGCGTTTCCACTACATAATTATAAATTATGATGTAGTTTTAATTTAATTTACAGAAATAAATAATGTTTCACAAGGACGCGACGGTTTGACGAATTCGTTTTTTTTTTTGTTATGTTAGTAATTATAAGAAATAGATTTGACAATAAAATTAAAAAAGGATTTTTTCCGAAAATCTACTGAAAAATCCTAAAATGCGTTTCGCTTCGTCGTTTATACCGCGTACATCGAAGGACTGGAACAACTTGCCTGCTGCGGTCTTGCCGTCCGACTTTAATTTAGGTGTCTTCAAGGCTAGAGTGAATAAGTTTTTAATAAACTAGTGCGCTTCACCATCACTAAATGCATCACTGCTTACCATCAAGTGGGATTGCAGTCAAGCACTGGATTATAGTATTAAAAAAAATGATGCTAGTTTGGCATCAAAACTCCAATATAAAATATGTATACACTCGCGCGAAGCCGGGGCGGGTCACTAGTAACTTTTAATAACCACAGTTCTGTGAAAATGTAATAACAATAATTGCCAAAACATCAGTAAGTCTGTACATTACGACATGGTTACGATTAAAAGTCTATTAACGTTCCAATTCATAGATTTTTTTTAAGTTATTATTCGTTTCGAAAAATCTAAAACATGATCGAGCTGTAATTGTTACTTCACCTTTAAAAATTCTGAGAGAATGTAATAAATTGTTTCAATTCCTAAAAACTTAAAAACATGATCTAAAGTTCTACATAATATTACAACAGTTCTTTGGAAACTAAATAATTCAACAGAACCTGCTTTGTTGATCTATTAACCAGAAGTGCATTTTTTTGCGTTTGGTCGCAAGGTCAGTTAAAGTGTAATCAGAGTTTTTTCCACATATAGTTTGAATTTGTGCCTGATTTTTAAAAATTATGCCATCTAAACTTAATCCAAGAAATAGTATATCCATGGGCCAATTATCATTCAAATCTACAAACATCGAAGCATCTAAACATTTTTACAAACTTTCACATTTAATTAAATAAAATAAATAATTATTATAACAGTGACAGTGAGTTCAGAAATAAAATAAAAGTTTAAGACACCTTCAATAAGATTCAAATAAAATATTTTAGTCAAATAAGCTCAAGTATTTCGTCGGTTTAAATATAAGAGGCGTGGCTCGGTCCCTCCTGCGGATCAAGGCGGACAATCAAACTATTTCGTTATTTACATTTTTGCTCTGCTTTATTTAATATTTTTTTTCAACATATTTGTTTTGTAGGCCTAATATCTATGTTATATCTCATTTAAGTCTATTGCTTCTTTAAATATTCTGTTTATTTAGAGAGGTCTGACTTTTGTGATACAGGACCTCCTAGTACAAGAGACCAGCCAGAGATGAGCCAGACTGATGCGTGTGTCTTGAAGTTAAATAATTATATTAATATTATTTGTTTATTATTATTATAGTTGGCTCTTCCAAAAGAAAGTTTCGGATGAAGAATAATGGGCAAATATTATTACATTATTTTGTATACATAAAAAATACAATATATGTGAATATTATTCTTACCAGTCCCTTTCCCAACTTTCTGGGCCCAGTCCATCAATCCGGTGACAGAGTGTACACCATCTCTTTGCCCCTTGCAATCCCCACGCTTAACAGCAGCACTGAGGCCCACAGTACCACTGTTGGCTTTGACTCCTGATAGGTAAGCTGTACCGCTGCATGCCGAGTCAGCAACATTGTGGTCCACGCAGTATGTCTGAATAATGGACGCAAATAATACAATCTGGATTATAATTATGGTCGAATGGGGATCGCGAATGACCTCATAAAAAATAACTCAAAGCAAGATGACTTTCCGCAGATTATGTAAGTAAGTAACTGTGTTTGGAATAATTCTTGTGTTTTATTCCTCAAAAGTAGTAATGGGTTATTTAAATACTAACAGTTATTATGGTTATAGTGTGGTTGAGAGTTGAATACTCTTTATTGTACACCGAGGTGTTACAATGGGCAGCCATATCGCTAATAGCGATCTCTTACAGACAATCTTTGGATGGATTTGATAGTGAAAGAGAAAATATAAGCAAGTATTTCGTAGCGTACTACGTGCATACATAATTAAAAACGTAAACGTAATTTTTAAAAACAAGTATAAAAATTAAAATAACAAAACATAAAATATTAATTATTTTCTTTGTCCGTACTCCACAGGGTATACCCCTAGCAAGTAATCATTTAGTTTTAAGTATATTGAACTGGCTGGCAGGTCTTAATTTAATAAGGTATCCCCAGAAAATTCCGCTTTAACAGTTGACAACATTATTTCTATGTTGAACTGAGGAAGTCAATTACTCAAAAAAGTGTGATTGACCAATCTAAACTTCAAGTATTGTACTTACTGACAATTATTTTTGAAGGTACTTCGGTAACTAGATACATATTTATTATTTACTACCATAGAAACTAATACTGATAGAAATAACAATACAGGCTGCCTCGTTAGTCGAAGCGCAACTGCTGAGCATGAGGTCCCAGATTCGATCCCCGGGACGGGCAAAGCGTTATTGAGTTTTTCCATCTAGAATTTCTAAGCAGCAGCCCGATTGGATTTGTGCCCGATTGATAGCAATAAGCTCGCCCCCTATTACATCGGACTTAAACATAACTGGTGAAATGTGGGTGTACTACAAGTACACCCACATTTGTAAGTGTTATGTTATTAAATCTTAATCTGAACTTTGCAAGATAGCGTAACCATATTTTGTTATCAAGTCCATACCTTAGCAAGACCCGTGTAAGGAAAGGCTTCAAAGCTCAGCTTCAGTTCCTCGCCGAGGTGACCGTACTGCTGTCCCAGGTACACTCTTGTAGCAGCCAGGGTGGTGATGCTCATACCGTCTCCAAGGAATAGTATCACGTTCTTCGCAACCCTCGTGTTTAAAGGAGTGGCTAACTGGAATTTCGAAAATAGAGGAAGATTAAATTTATTTTTAAAGTACGTTCGGCAAGTGGTTGAAATTGGACCGATTTAGCTTATAAGCCACCCTGTGAGAACTTGAATGAAGTGAACTGTCAATTACTAACATCTGTATGAAATGACAAGTCAATTCGTCTTCACTTCATAAGTTTATTTTTAAAGTACATTCGGCAAGTGGTTGAAATAGGACCGTTTTAGTTTTAAAGCCACCCTGTGAGAACAGCAGGCCTAGCCATATTACAAATTCTATTTCAATTCTATTGCGACAATAGAAAGAAAATGGCGTACATGGAATCAGCTGTTTGTCAACTGACAAGTGTATTAACGAGTAGAATTTGTAATATGGCTGAAAATGAAATACAATTGACAGTTGACAAACAGCTGATTCCATATACGCCATTTTCTTTCTATTGTCGCCTTATCGATTACGATAATAGAAATAGAATTTGTAATATGGCCAGGGCTGCTGGAATGAAGTAAACTGTCAACTACTAACATCTGTATGAAATTACAAAATTTAAAATTCAAAATTCAAATTCTTTATTACGAACTAAGTGTACAGAAAAATGGAATTTCTAGATGTTAACAATTTAGGTAGGTCTTATAACTTTGTTGCCTGTTAAGGCATTGCAATTTAAATAGCTTAGAAAAATTAAATTAAATTAAACATGCAATGTCACTTGACTTAAATTGTCTACAATGGCACTTATTACAATTTTACTAGTATTAAACATAAAAAAATAAAAAGTAATAAAACTAAAAATATACATATTCAATTTCACATGTCCGGATTCAATAAAATTGTTACATTAATACAGGTCAATTCGTACTTCACCTACACTTTCAATGGGTGATTTTGACTGAATAGAATTGCAGCACTACTTTTCTGCTCTTTATTGTATTTGCGTAGTCCACGATTACCAGGAGCTTATGTGGCGGCTTTGTTCGAAAAATGAGACAACTTCATCGTCAGTGATGATCGAAATTATACCGTTTCAGATTTTCTGACAGGTATACAAAAATAAGGATAATAAAATAGTGGTTGTCCATTTGAAACTGATAAACCGGTACATGAATCGTTTTTCTACGCGTGTCTAGTACGTTTGATTGTTACAGCAAATAAAAAACAGTGTCCCGAAGGCTTACCTTTGACCTCAAAATCCATTGCGCCTGCAGGTTCCAGTGGTCTTTATTCCTTTCATCGAACGTTGGCGTGTCACCAGCTGATAAATAATAATAATAACATTTATTTAAAAGTAAAATAAGTAAAATAAAAACAAAAAAATAGAATAGAAAATAGTACCTAATAAAAAACAGACACAGTGATTAAGAGAACAATTGCCTATCAAAATCTAACAATAGTTAAACATTAGTATGTGGGAATCAATGGCATGAACGTCAGTGAGCTTAAAAACTAGTCATTTGACTATTTGGGTCGCCGTTGCTCACTCAAACGGAATATGTGCTCATTAATTATTAAACCTTTTTATAAAGTTCTACATCCAACGAAGGACCATTTCCGAATCAGTCTAGCCGTTAATGAGGAGTTAGGTGACAAACACAGGCATTTACAGAAGAATTATATTTGTAAGGATTTCTAAGTTTGACGTTGAAAAGTGCCATAAAATGGACAGGTATTAATTTATTTGACTTTGACCCTGACCTCCACTATACGTCTATCCGTCAGCAGGCTGTATGAGCTGTAAATCTCGTGAACCGTATGGGTATCACGTGCGTAAGTGGTTTCCCAACGGTCTAGACAAGGAATAAGATGAAAGCCGATCAGCCATTTTCATATCAGTCATAACAACGCTGCGTTATTTATCTTTTTAGGGATCCGTACCTCAAAACGACAAAACGGAACCCTTATTACGATCACTTTATTTTCCGTCTGTCTGTATGTCTTTCAAGCCCTTATTTCGGAAATGCGTGGCGTGATATCAAGTTGAAATTCAAACCGTATATAACTCAGGTATAACTCGGTCCTATGAAGTTGTAAAAAAAAACAAAGTTCTAAGTTTACGTCAAAAAAATACGGCCCTTTATTCAGCAAAAAGACGCATATTTCGACACTCTCAATCGAATCAAAATTCATAAGTACGTACATCCCTTTGAACTTGAACTAGAAAATTTGGCAAGTAACATTGTTATAAAATAAACTATAAGTACATAGGTACAAGAAAAACAATCAAAAATTTCTAATAATCGTAGCTAATGCTGGGACAGGCGCCTTCTCGGCCTCGCACAGGTTTTTTTGTGTAGTTAACCATTATTTTTCTTTTTGTAAATGTTTTATTTGTTTTTTTTTTGTTTTAATGTTTGTTTTCCTGTGCGGTAAAATAAATACATATATAAATAAATTAATAAGCTTTTAATTTTTCTTTTTTTATCTGGGAATCCCGCAGAATGTAACAAAAAGTGTATATTGGTTATTGTAAAAGTACCTAATAGTAAATTAAAGAAACGAACACTGCGTTCGTTTGTTCAATTTAAGATACTAGAATATAATTACAATCTCTCTTTTTTATACGGTTTGGCCATTTGTCTGGTATATTATTAGAAAACCTGTTATACCATTAGCGTAATATGCATCTAGTGTTTAGAACCAACGTAACTCATTTGTTTTACGCAAAACGTGACATGTCTGAGTCAATATATTTAAGGAATGCGGTTTTTACCCGTTTTTTACGTAAGGTTGTCACCACCTAGTAATTCCGCCATTTTAGCGTCATTTAGATGGGTACCTAAACTGTCACTACCTATATCTATCATCTACCTACAAGGTAATTTTTAAGCGCGAATATATGATTTATCTTATGGTCAATTCGATTTAGCCTGTCTCTTTGCTCCCTTCCCCTAGCGATGCCCTCAGCCAAAGTGCGCATCCCACTGGGTACACGAGCCCCTTATTGCCCTGGTTTATTGCCTTTAAAAAGGCATCAAATTGTGGCTTACTAGTTAATGTCGTTATACATCAAAATTCCAATTTAAAACCTTTAAAATGTAGTCACAATTTCATCTTGGTGTCAAAAAGTTGTCAAAAATGTCGGGGTATAAGCATATTTTTGCCAGATTTTGCAGTTTTTGACTTTGCCTATAACATCTTGGCTCTTTTATAGTATAATACCTTACTTGACCTAGCAATCCCACTTTAAATTTTAAAAATCTCATTTGGACCCAATCCAATTTTATTAGCAAAATGCTTGTGCAAGCGAAGGTAACTAAATTATTTTAACTACGTTGATAGGTATAACACTAGGTGTAATCACTATGACGCCAACATATTATAAAAACATGTAGTAGACGCTTAAAAAGGTTTTTAAAGTTCAATGTGAACATCTTAAGTTTTATTTTTACAAATAAAAACGGTGATATCTTAGTAATGTACAGTCATCATTGACGTTTATAATGCAATGGTTACGACGTCATAAGATCTTATTGGTACGTCACGAATGTTAAAAACAGTTTTAAATAAAATAGTTACCTATAATACGTCATGAATATAATTATTTAATTATAATCGTGCTTCTGTATCTTTTTATAGTATAAAACAAAGTCTTATTTACGTACGCTTGGTTTTTTAAACTGCGCAACGGATTTTTACGCGTTTTACATAAATAGACATAGTGATTTGTGAAGAAAGTTTGTATCTACACTGCACCCGCCATACCTAACCTAGCACAATTTAACCCACATTTATATCCCCTGTCAGCGTCGGCTTCTTTTGCAATGAAACTAATAATACATACCTATATATTTGTTTTTATTTATTCCATTTCAAATTGGACATCTATTCTTACTTCTAAGTCGAATATATTTGTATATATAGTTCCTAAAGAGAAGTCAAAATCAAAATCATAAGTTATCTCGAATTAGGATGCGGACTAGCATTTTTTAATGCCAAAAATGACCGTGCCCTAAAACGTACCCCTCACCTATTTTTCTGGGTAGAAGAAGTAGCGGAACAAAATCCCCGACCAACAAATTCCCCGACCAACAAATTCCCCGACCAACTAATTCCCCGAGCAACACGTTGTTATACGAATTCGATTTTGTATAATTAAATGAATTGACACTATAAATCTATTATTTCAATTAAATTGTTTGCTTAATTGGCAAGCACACTCCGATAAACATAAAACTAGTATGTTTTAGAAGCCTACAAAAAAAACTGAATAAATAGAAGCCTTCAGGTAAAAGACACAGGATGTCACGTGTCGCCATAAGCTTAGTACTTTTATTTTTTTTGACTGGCCTGTTGGTCTGGCTTATTGGCCCTGACTGCTATGCCGGAGGTCGTGGGTTCAATTCCCACACAAAACAAATGTTTGTGCGATGAGCACGGTCATTTGTTCGGTGTCTGGGTGTAGTTTATCTATATTATGTATGTATTTAGAAATATATAAGTATGTTTATCAATAATTGTTTAGTACCCATTTACACAAGCCCTGCTTAGCTTGGGACTTGATGACGCTGTGTGAAAGTAGTGGAATATTATTATTATTATTTTATTTATTTATATTATTATTAAAAGCGGCAATAGCCCAATGGCTAAGGCGTCGGCCTGGTGATCGAGAGATCGTGAGTTCGATCTCCATCCTGACTGGTTGGGAGAACAATTAAAAAATAAAATCCCAACCAGTCACACTGTAACACGTTACGGTGTGACTCGTTGGGAACGAACTTTAAAAAGTTTTCCCAACGAGTAACAGTGTGACTGGTTGGGAAAAAAAATCCCAACGAGTCACACTGTTACAGGTTACAGTGTGACTCGTTGGGAACAAACGTTGACAAACCCACTCCAGACACAAGCGTATTAAGCTTGGTTGGAGGTGTTAACAAGACTACTATATTGGTACGGAACTCTAGAAAAAAGTTTCAAGACAACCGATTTCTTTCTTATGTATGTGTGATGACTTAACAATGCTATAACGGTGGGTTTTACCTTACTACGGTCTTGGGTTTTACCCTACAACTGAAATTAGGTACAGTCGGGGTTTTATCCAACCTGCTACTTTTTTTTTTAATGAAGTTGTTTTGTGACTTAATAATTTACTTACTTCCTTTCAAGATTTTTTAGTTGTGATGTTCAGACAATCACACGCTATTATTTTAGGTCGCACGTGCTGCGTTTTGCATATAAAGGGTGGCAGGGACATCATGAATTAGAATGTAAAAGAAAACTCTTTACTTTTTCACTATAAAAACTTACAAATAACTTTAAGAGTTACATAGGGTGTTACAATGGGCGGCCTTTTCGCTAAAAGCGATCTCTTACAGACAACCTTTGGATAGACTTGATAGTGAAGCAATTTTCCGCTTCACTATCAAGTCTATCAGTCTATCAGTCAGTCTAAAATGCCTGCTCATCTTTTGATGAGCAGGCATTTTTAGGCGTACTATTTACAAAGATATACACACATCAAAAGTGTCTAGGGATCAAGCATTTTTATGCGGATTTCTTGAGATTGAGATGTGGCTTTGTAATAAATTTATGATTTTATAAATTTATATGGATCCTTTTTGGTGCATTTCATAATTTGAATCAGGAACTGTGAATCAAATTCGAGTAAAAGATGAAAATCAGCTGTCAATATTTTCCCTATAAAAACATACAACGCATTGAAGACATTATTAGTGCTACTGTTTCCCTACTACTGATTAAAACCAACGTTATTATGGAGCGGCGACGTCATTTAAGCAGGGAAGAAATGCTCAGAGCCGTGGGAATGATAGAAGCTGGTTCCCGGCAACGTACTGTGGCTTTAGCTCTGAATACAAGTCAGAGTGTTACCAGTCGACTTTGGACACGTTACCGAAGCACTGGTACCGTGGCTGAGCGCCATGGAGGACGGTATCGCTGCACCACACGGAGACAAGACCGATACATTCAAATCTTAACTCGAAGAGCTCCAACAATAACCGCCATGATGTTAGCCGTGAGGCTTCATCACTCTTCAGGGAACTTAATTAGCGACCAAACAGTCAGAAACCGCTTGCATGAAGTGAACCTTCATTCCCGAAGACCGCTACGGGTACCACCTATAGCAATGCACAATCGTAGGATTCGATATCAATGGGCTCTTGAACACAGAAATTGGGCAGAAGAACAATGGCGTTTCGTGTGCTTTTCTGATGAGTCTTGTTTTGGTATGAGACCGGATACAAGACGTATACGACACTGGAGAACCCCTGGACGCCAACAGCGATTAAAATCCTGCCAGGAAGTCCATCCTTATAGTGGTGGAACCATCATGGTATGGGCGGGTATTTGGATCGGCGGAAGAACTGAGTTGATTTGGATCAGAGGCAACCTCAACGCTCAAATTTATGCTGAGACGATTGTATCAGACGTCATCGTTCCTCTACAAGTGCAAATCGGTCCCTTATTTCAGTTAATAAATAAATAAATAAATAAATTCATTTATTTCAGGTAAGAACACCCATTGACAAAAAGTTATAAATTACAATTAAAAACTCGCAATGCATGATAATGCACGACCGCACACCGCAAGAGTTGTAAGACAGACTCTCGCCGCAGCTAACATCAATGTCCTGCCCTGGCCTGCTCAGTCGCCAGACTTGAACCCGATTGAGCATGCATGGGATATGCTACAGAGAAGAGCTCTGCCGAATATGGAGGGTATCCAGTCGCAAGAAGACCTTTTTTTGTTGTTGCAACGAACATGGGCGGCCATTCCACAGCGTGATTTGGATGAACTCATTTTGAGTATGCCAAACCGATGTTCTTGTGTTGTTAGTGTTCGCGGTAGAAACACGGATTATTAATTGTTTAAGTTACCCAATAAAATTTTAAAGAAAACTGTTATTTCAGTCTTTTTTTCGAACTTTAATGTTAGTGGTTCAAATGTCAAAAATCCCTTTATTAGGAAAATGGCAAATTTCTTTATTAATGCAAAGGTGACTTGGTTTATCGTTACTGTGACAAACGAAAACACTTTATTTGATGAATCCTTAAAGAAAATTTTAATTAATATCAATCAGGAGAAAAGATATTGCAAAAATATATGTTGATCCCTAGACATTTTTGATGTGTGTATTTTAAACATGACTATTGGAATAAATATATAAATTAAGCATGCAAAAGAAAAAAATACAATTCATAAATACTGAGTGCTGTACACGATTTTGTTTTTTTATATTAGGTTGTTGAAATATTTAAAAATATAACAGATACGAACGATAGTGATAAAATAATAATGATAACTGAACTACAGCGTAAGTTACCTTCAAAGTTCTATTTTTGTTTACTTATCTCTGCATTCCTTTCCTTATCATTTCACGGTATTTGGGCTATGTATAACAGCAACATCAAAGCTAACCCTCTTTCTTGTTAGTTACCCAAGGATTACTAATAAGAAAGAGTTATTTCTTCTAAAAACTTTAATCTGAAAGGGTTTGCAGGACTAAAGTTTAAAAACCAATTATTGCGTCCATCCAGAAGCCTTTACGTAAGCCAACACGCAAAGTTTTTGTACTTAAGTTTATTTTAATGTACTTTAGGCTTACCTAAACTAGGTTTTGGCTAGACTGGGGTTGAAGAATAGTTATAATACCAGCCTGTTACTGCCCAACTGTAGGACAAACGCCTCTTCTCAAAGTCATATTAGTTTATTGATAAGGGATTCTTACAAGTCATAATTGCCCCCTACTGCTAATTGGGGTTGCCCCGCTACTGTAGTGCTTCAGGCATGTTTGCAGAAGCCCGAGTCGATTGTTTTTATGCAACGATGAGGAAGCGATGCGCCTCCCTGGGGCGCCGCGTGCGGGCCAGCCCCAACATCATCCTGCGCTGTATTGCGAGCAGACTCGATTGTCTGTATGTGAGTCGCTGCTGCAAGCTGTACACATCTGTGATAAGCGTGTGGCAGTGACTCATATGTATTCATGGTTTTAGGTTAAGTAATTAGAATAGGTATACTAACAACGGATTAAGAAAAATTGTTACTAACACAATGAGTCGATGTTACTTGTAATAAAGATAAATAATATATAATTATACGGATTTTTACAGAAAAATGTGCTGGTATCGCCCTAACTTGAAAAAATGATATTTGATATAATTATCTGGGCACGAATCCATTCTCTGGCCTACTGAAATTTTCAGATTGAAAACTCAGATTGAAAACCTCAATAACACAATCACCAGGAGGCAAGTTGACTAAATTTTAATTTTTAGTCCCTCATCTAGATTACTAGAAAACTTATTTGACACATATTTTCTCTTATTTCACGTAGGTACTTAATCAAAAAATAATGGCGATATGTCGAGTCAAAATGTCGCATGAAGTCACTATCCGGTACAATTAATACTGATTAATGACGTTACAAGCCCCCTCTTCTCAACTTCAATGTGGTTAATCTAAGTAGTTTTCCAACAATTTGAAAAAAAAGAAAATACTTGTGTAGGTAACATTTTTAGATGTTAGTGGGAACGCCGGGAGGGGACGCCCTAGAAGGACATACATAGACCTTATTGGTGAGGTTATTCAGAAAGGTCAGGTGCGTAGTACTCGCAACCGGCGTGTGTGTATGACAACATGTATGAAGCAAAAGAAGTATGTAAGAATCGTAGCATATGGCGCTCTGTAGTTTCTGCCTACCACCATGGGAAAAAGGCGTGAGTTTATGTATGTATGTATGTATGTATGTATGTATTATTTTTAATAATCTAACTGATGGATTAATTATATTGTGATATTCATACTCTGTCAACCTGCTGATTAAGCTCTAGGCTTTATGCTCAGCAGTAGTGCTTCTGACCACTAAACTAACAAGACAGTAAGCTAAACTAAGACTCACTCATTAAAAATCTAGAAATGTGGGTTTTCCAGCCTGCGTAGCATGAACACATTGAACCCCGAAGAAACGGCCTTAGTCTACAGACGAATCGGCAAAGTGACAGATTATATAGACAGGAACCTCAATCTGTTAAATTTCTTTCAATACACCTGCCTGCGTAGCATGAACACTTAATTTCTTTTCTTCCGAGACACGATAAAGACCGTTTCTTCGGTGTTCATGCTACGCAGGCTGGTTAAAAAAAGGGAAATTACCTCATCTTTAGGCAAAATGCAGCACGCGCAACTATGAATAAAGACGTAAGTCATTGATTGAAGATTACTCATTTATGTCTGACAAAATATAGTTTTATTAGAACACTGAACGCAGCGTGGAAAACCCAGGACTGTTAATAGGTAAACCTTAATTTTATTAACGTTTCGTTTATAAGTGTTCGTTTTTTAACTACAACTGTAGAACTGTAAATTAGTACCATTATTAATTGATTGTTCCTATGAAAAAAATACATTGACTTTGTAAAAATCATTATAAGGTGTTATATAACTCTTAAAAAAAAACAATAAAAGGTGTTAAATAGCTTTTAAAAGTTTCGGAAGCCTGTGGCTTTGGTCGTTTTGTTTAATTTATTATTTTCCACCTAGGTACTTCCGAAACTAGAGTTGTTTTACTTTTTTTGTGAAGTCGGCATTATTTTATTATTTATTTATTTATTTTGTTTTAGTCTTCCGTTACGGATTTGGGATACCACGGGAAGTATACCCGCTCAAACAAAAACATTTTTTCAAATTGGTTCAATTGGTTAATTATGACGGAGTTATAAATTAACACACATCAGAGGATCAAAACGAATATACAGCTGAATTGAGAACCTCCTCCCCACTATACTACGGCGAAGCAAAAAGGACTATTTACAGGGTGTAAAAATACCCATAACGTAAACGAAAACTACATATTCTACCCATTACTGGGATAGTTTTTTTCTTCTAGAACATAACTGGGAATTCACTGGTTTTGGAGATATTGAAGGTCAAAGTGCAATATATGTTTTCATTTTTTCTTTCAAAATTGTATTCCTCCTATCATTAGTAAACTTTCTTCCGAACAAACATTCACAAAATTATCGATTTTTCAAAACAAATTAAGCATTTGACAAAAATGCAATAGATATTAGTATCTATAGTAACAAACGGGCCGGTCGGGTCAACGACCAAGCGCGAGTGGCCATAAGCTCAGCTCATCGAAAGTTGCGTTGCGTTGTCGCGCTTTTCAATGCGCGTAATAAAAAGCATCTCTTTTATAAAGATGAAAAAAAGTATTTTCCCAGCATTATTTTTTGGTTAAAGTTACTTAATTATTATGTAAAGAATGTGTGGTTATCGGTTATGTGGACGGGTTTTTGTACACCCTGTATTTAATGGTTTTACTCTTGACTTCAATCTAGTCCTGAGGACAGAAATGAGGTTGACGATGGAACGAGCTTACCCAAAAGAAGCCTACAAAATAAAGGCATCAACGACTTGATGATGTTAGGTCAATTCAATTCAATCATAACAGGATCAAATTCTCAACCAGACAGATCTCAAACTCAATCTAATTGTAAGGTCAATTTGTTGATCGATCGTTTTATCAATCACAATAACCAATAACAGAATAATGTTAGGAAATCAAATTCATATTGAAAGAAAGAAATGAGTCCCTGTTTTAGTTTAGTTTAGTTTATTTAGTTCTTTTATGTTTTTTAAAACGTTGCCACCACACAAGGGATTTCTCTTCTGTGGGTGCGTTTAAAAACATTTCAAACCACATGTACAAATGGCTAGAATTGTAATAATTACATATAGGCCATATAAGAAATTAGGCCTTTTTTCCGGACTTTTGATTTTTCCATCTGGTAACCCTGAACTAACCGTACTGCCACATTAACTATTAACCTCAAACTAACTCCTAAGAATACAGGCGTGATGTTATGTCCTTAGGCCCTATCAGAATGAAGCAACGCTTTAATTCTGATACTTTTTTAAAATATCGTAGCTACTGCCTTTTTGGCCTTGCAAAGCCTTTTTTTTTGTTAACTATTTTTATTCGATTCGTTTTCTTTTTTGTGTTTAGCTTGTTTGTATTTTTCTTTTTAATATTAATTAATTTCCTGTGCATCTAAATAAATGTTTTTCTTTCATAATATTTATTTTTTTCTTTGTGGACATACTCATATTTGCGACAATCTAAGAAGTACGATTTTACGGCTAACAGAATATATACTTAAGTTTGTATTGTGTCAAAAAAAAATTGGTTGCCATAAAATCCAATTCATGAGACATAACTATTTAAAATACTGAAGAGATTGTAATCGACAAATGTTTGCACAAAACTTTTCGAGGAGTATTTTATCACTCTTTTACGTACTATTGCTATAAAACAGTAGGTGCTGGCCTCTGCAAACGTTCCTGATGCACTACAGTATCGGGGCAACCCCAAATTCATTCTAAACTCTCCGTAGGACATTGATAGTCTTCTGCGTATAGCGAACCAACTGGCTGCAGGTGTACAATGTTTGGCAATACGCTTTAAACAAAATAATTTTAACAATTCTTTGTGCACCTTGCAAACCTGCAAGCCAGCGTATTGCACCTCACTGCCA
Organism: Euplexia lucipara; assembly: GCA_921972225.1. NCBI lineage: Eukaryota > Metazoa > Arthropoda > Insecta > Lepidoptera > Noctuidae > Euplexia > Euplexia lucipara. The sequence continues at coordinate 15,154,396 of OV179158.1, read as the reverse complement.
ATGCCCTCTCAATGTCCAAGTCATCAAAGAGGTCTTCAGTGACCCAATGCAAAAAAAAGCATTAAAAGATTACAAAATTAACGGGAAGTCCATGATGTAATTTTTTTAATGCTTTTCAAATCTTCGGGGGAATCCCGAAGTAGGTGAGAATATTCAACTGCGTTAACTACAGGTTTACCTTATAAGGTAAAGCCCCATTTACGGCAACGCTAAATACACATAAGTTCAAGTTTAACTGTTAAGAAAAAGCAAAGCAGCGTTGTAAAAAACTAACTACATTATAATAGGCAGCTATCCATTTAATTATGGTCGATAGAATAAATGATTGATGATTATTATTTTGGTTTTTACAAACACTTATAAACATCATAATATTGTTTTTCTACTTATGAAGGTAAGATCGGTGTTTCACTATCTGGCTATTCTAAGACGCAACATAGGTAATGGTCTTTCAAATTCCAGACATTACCTTGGTCAGATCATGTGCAAACTTTATATTATATTGTTAACCCCTAAGGGGTATCTGTAGTCCAGATGCTAGCACATCAAGCCACTCTAAACTGTAAAATTTTCCTAATTAAACATAAACCTTATTCTATATGTAATAAAGTTTAAAAACTATCAAAGGACACATTGGGGCAGCTTGATGTGCTGGTGTTTGTACAGACGCCAGCACATCAAGCTACCCCAATGTGTCAAATTTCTTTGATCGTTTTTCAACTTTAGTTCGAACAGAATAAGGTTCATATTCAATTGGGAAAATTTGACACATTGGGGTAACTTGATGTGCTGGCGTCTGTACATTTCGCCAGTTATGTTTAAATCCTATGTATTAGAGGGCGAGCCTATTACTCTTATAGTTTTATAATTTTTTAACCGACTTCTAAAAAAGGAGGAGGTTGTCAATTCGGATTTTTGATTTTTTTTATGTTTGATCGCACATAACTTCGTCGCTTCCAAGTTACCAACCGATTTAAAAATTATTTTTTTATTGGAAAGGGTAGGTATACCTACTTTCAAAGGTCCCATAGACACCCAGTCGGGATCTGATGAGGAATCTAGGCGAAATCGAGGGAACTCTTCAAAGGAGACGGATACGCTTTCATACAATTTTGGGCCTGGATGTGAAAAGATGAATTTGGTGTCAATTGATAGCTATCGAACAATCACTGAAAATTTTACAGATTTTGGCAATCTGAGAGCCGAGATAAAAGAGATTTAGAAAAAGTGAGGTTACGTAACAATCTATAATTATAACAGCTGATTTTTAAAGTGACTATTCGCTATACCGCAATTTACACAAAACTATCCATGATGTAAATCGATATCCAATCGGTAGGCCGTTCGTAGAATCTAAAATAACAAGTCCAAGTTCAACGTTTAAGCGGGGTTCTCTGTGTCTGGTATGGTAGCAAGGCAAGGGTCGTACAAGAAGGAAGATCAGAAGTCCGTAGGAAAGTATGGGACGACCAAATTTATGGGAGGAAACACACTCAAAACGCACACGCACTACACGTTACGAAACGAGGGAGTGTCGATGTCATGTCGTGCATAATAAGTCAGAGTTAGCACAGATTAAAAATACCATGATCGATTAGTAAACGTGAATCGATTTATCATAATTGTGTAGATATTTAATTACTATAAACCATAAATACTTTAATTCTAATAGATTTAATTATTTTAATTGAATTAATCATCTGGTAAAACCATTTTAGTAATTATTATGAACTCTGTAACGTTAATCGATTACAATTGAATCGATATTTTTCGTAATTATTGTATTTCACATTTTCCAGATTGTAAATTGAGCTAATTGTTCACATTTAGAAATAGAATAATAAAACCTTTTTTAAGCCATACCTCAACTTATTGCGATTGGGCCCAGAAATCCCCGTCTCCTTTTATAGAAAAACGTACCTACAGCGATTTTGGTATTTTTTTTTAAACTGGCCTGTTGGTCTAGTAGTTAGTGACCCTGACTGCTATGCCGGAGGTCGTGGGTTCGATTGCCACCCAGGGCAAATGTTTGTGTGATGAGCACGATCATTTGTTCTGTGTCTGGGTGTAATTTATCTATAATATGTATGTATTCAGAAATATATAAGTATGTTTATCAGCTGTTTAGTACCCATAACACAAGCTCTTAGCTTAGCTTGGGACTAGATGGCGTTGTGTGAAAAAGTCGTGGAATATTTATTTATTTAAACAGTAAAGCATTTCCGTTCAATAGGAACCATTCTACAATCAGATCTGATGATAAAGCCAAGAGACAGGCACCGGAACTCCATAATAAGACAGTGTATCCTAGCCGTGTTTGGGTTTGTTGGAATTGTAACGGTATGCACTTTCCATATGTAGGAAGGTACCATAGATAACTAAAAAAAAACATTTTCTTTCTTTTTCATTCAAAAACTAAAAATTTCAAGCCGGCTCTACACTCGCGGCGCGAACGGCCGCGAAAGCCCGCGACAACTGCGAATCACGAGTGTAGATGTTGTTCATGCTTTTCGTTCGCGCTTCGCGTCGTTTTCCGGTCAGTGTCGGTATTTTGGCCCGCGACAAAGGGTTTGCAGCGCGCGAACTTGAACGCATCCACATTTTTCCGCAGTAGCGTACAAGAATAGGGGGAAACTTTTTTTTATATTCTTCATATCTTTAATACGAAGGTCATTGTAATACGCAATGGCAAGTAGTGACACAGCAGCAGCAGAAATCACGTCGTCTTCCATGATAATCGCGGAAAGACTGTGAACCTTTGCGAGTGTGGAGGAAGGAACACAGTTCGCGCGCGGATCACTGCGTTATTCACGGCGCGAATTCACGGCGCGTCGTCTACACGCGAGTGTAGAGCCGGCTTCAGAATAAAAACTTAAAAAGAAAACAACCGACTTCATTGAAAAACACTAACAGGTGTTAATAACTCTAGTGTTGAAAGTCGGTGGCCTATAAAATGAATGGAACAAACACAAGCCACAAACTTCCGAAATTAGAGTTAGTGTTAGTGTTAGTGTAAAAAGTTTTTATAAATTAATAATAGTTATTATTATTATTTATTATTATGAGCCTGTGGTGACCCAATGCAGGGCAAAGGCCTGATAATAATAGTAGTAAAAAATAATAGTTGCTAATTAAATTTGCAGTGCTGACCACCTCGCAGGCTACTCTTTCTCACAGAGAGGAGGCGGTCAGTGGGTCGTCTTAGGGGCTGTTTCCCCCATCAGTGAAATCATTATAAGCTGATTTAAAAATTTACATACGTCGTCCACTTTATGACAAGTGTCGTGCAGGCCTTTCCAGAGCCAATAGACTGCAAATTTACTTCTTAGAAAACATTAAAATTCATTGTTTCAACTCCTGGTAGTTTCTTGGTTTTTTTAGTGTGCTACGAATGTTTATTTGAACAAGTGCAGGACATCCCAGTCAACCTAGAACCTGACTTACGTAAATGGAAGTGCATAGCACTTAAGGGTTATCCCCTAAGCGTCAACCTCACCTGTATGAGGTGTAAGGAACACTCATCATAGGTAAATAGATGAATTTACAAACGCGGTTTATGTAAATAAAGATAATACCGTTTATGAAATGCTAATTTAAACAATTATGCTTACGGAAAACGTCAGAAGAGTACTAAAATGCTTTATAATACTTGCATTTTTCGATTCATTTAATAATAGTTTGTACCTGACTGTGATAACCTGCAGTATGCCTGGATGTTTAAGTAAAATTCCACCGCGATGACTTAAACAATCCTACTAATATTATAAAAGCAAAAGTTTGTGAGTATGGAAAGACGGATGGATGGATGGATGTTTGTTACTCTTTCACGTAAAAACTACTGAATGGATTTTAATAAAATTTGGTATGGAGTTAGCTGACACCCTGGATTAACACATAGGCTACTTTTTATCCCTGTATTCGCACGGAAATGGGAACTACGAGGGTGAAACCGCGCAACGTCGGCTAGTTTAGATAATAAGTACGCGGGTTGTTAATGAGCTGTATAAGGACATAATAATAATATGTATATTAATTTGATTTCATTTTCCAATTAAATCATTATTATTATTATTAACACTTACCTAAGTTACAATAACTCATTAAATTTAGACACTAGGAGGCTAGTGGTTCACTTTTCACAGCTTACAGACATCAATTTAACCTGCCAATCGTGTTAATTAGAGACACAATGACACAATAGAAATACAATACAGCGCGGACGCCGGCGTCAGTTTGGGGTTAAGGCGATTAACACACTGCCACGCACCACGCAGCGTAGCGCGTGAATGCGTGTTTTAACGTTGCTAGTAAGTATCTCCGTTTGTAAAGAAAACACGCACAGTCCAACACACAGAAAATGCATCCACGCGCGTTCATTTCAGTTCAGAGACACGCAACAAGCAGCGTGATGCGTGGCAGTGTGATAATCGCCTTAATGAATTAAAGCCTATTCATACCTGAGCGATATTCGCTGCCGCTGCGGGTAGAGGTGCATACCGCGCGGGTTTCGCTCAGGTATTTAGTATCAATTTCGGTACCGTCTGAGGTCTGAACAGTAATATTACCGCATACCCACTGGGTTTTCTCCGCCGCAGACGGTAGCGAATACCGCTAAGGTATGAACAGTAATATTACCGCATACCTACTGGGTTTTCTCTGCCACAGACGGTAGCGAATACCGCTTAGGTATGAACAGTAATATTACCGCATACCCACTGGGTTTTCTCTGCCACAGACGGTAGCGAATACCGCTTTGGTCTGAATAGGCCTAAACCGTGCAACCAGCCAGTGATTAGGGCGGGGATGCACTTACTAGGCATTCACATCAAGATCTTCGCAAAAAACATTTGTAGTAGGTAACATCTGTTTTTAATTTTATAGTATTCGAAGCATAAACGTCAATAAAATATAAATATGTTTTTCACGGTTTTAATACGATGATTATCTATTTGAAAAAAGTGTCATCCATCCTATTGAGATCTCTATCTGACAGTCAGCTTTAGAAAAGGACGGTGATTGACGATGACAGTTCAAAACTACGTTATGCATGTCAGATTAGTTTATGTCTTGAAGTTCGCCACGGTTTGTACTTGTCAACGTCAACTTTTAAAAAAACATAACACTCTTTTTTGTGGCAGTCGTGTAATTACGTTTTGTTAATGTATGGAAGTGTAGTATAGTTTAAGTTAAATTTATAGCTCATTTTCTTTTTCACGAATTATGCTCATAATTTAATTAAAACGCATCGATTGCAACCTTATTTAAAATAATTATAATAAACATAAAAGAAATAAAATTAAAAAAATGACACCAGATAAAACAGAACTTATGTACCTACTGTTTTATCTAGTTTTACACTACCCTGTGTTTTTTACTTTTATCACTTTGCTGGTTTAAATTTATATATATATAAGCAAAGCGATAGAAGTGAAGTAAATTGTTTAATGATCTCCAAATGTCGATTATTCTTTTAAATATACTACGCATTATTTATTTTAAAAATTAAATGATCTGGTGAAGCAATGCTTCCTCTCTCCTACCCTTTTGCCATGCCCAAGTAACTGGGTTGTGGAGTTTCAACAGGTCCATGTAAAATACTGGTATTTAGCTGCATCTGGTTAAACTGGAAGCCTAACCAAACATAGTTGGGAAAAGGCTAGGCAGGTGATCAAGCACACTAATGTTCAGAGGCTGACTTAATGCCATAGGCATTTGCTACCAGTCAACCTTTAGGTGAAGCAGAATAATTATCATATATTCATTCATTCACTTAGATGTGACGCCTATAAATCGGCGGCACCGCATGACGTAAATACGCGTCATACGGCCAAGAACCGTTACTTACTTCCTCAATAAGGAATGTAACGCCCTAGGTGACCTAGCACGCGCGTGGTATTCACGTGGCATGAATAACACTTTAGTACTTACACTCTAGGTTAGCAATAATTATCAAGCTAGTGTAATAAGACGTCCTGCGATGTTATGCGGTTTCGTAGGTACATACTTGCTACCTACTCGTACACAAGAGGTTTCCGTTACTATGGAAGACCGATCATCTGCCTAGCATTTTTAAGGTCATGGCACATTATTACGGCACCGCGACTGCACAGCAGCCGCACGGCGTCGCCTCGAATTTAGGCTACGGCTAGCTGCCAGTGCGCTGACTACGCATCGTCGACAAGCTGCCAGCTTGCAGTCCACACGCCGCCCGCGGGGTGCAAGCTCGCTGTCAACGTGAACACAATTGTTATATGGCATTTATAATTGAACACGCCTATGACTTGCACGTTTTCATAATGTATCTGTTTACGACGGTGCAATGACGTTGTCTTGCTAGCGACTCGGAGTCGACGCGCTGTAAGCACATGGTCTGCTCGCTATCGGCACGCGGGCTGCGAGTCGAGTTGTATGGTAGTTGCAAGCGCGCTGATGACATTGTTAAATATATTATACTACCCACGATTTAAGGCTCTAAATTAAATGACAAGTCAATTGCTGGTTTGGAGCGGTGCCGGTGCTGTGCCATGACCTTTAAGCTTACTAGCCATGTGGGTTACACAATATTTTTAACCCCCCCAACTAAGATAAATATGCTTGAGTCGGGAGTGGGTTCAAGTCAATATCGTACAATGGTTGAGGATCCAACTTAGGGCCTCTCGATCGTCAGTCCGACGCCTAAGCCATTGGATATTGCCGATTATGACTGTTAGGTTACATTTTCGTACTTTTCTCTTTAAACTTTACCATCCCTTTACCCCTCGTAGTAGGTTAAGATTAAAAAAAGATTAAAGATACCGGGCTGGTATCCGCAACTCCACGTCTAAGCGCGTATTTTGCGTATGGGCATATAATCTACCACGCGGGCCCAGTGCAAAATGGTAGATGTCACATGTCTTCGAATTTTTGGTTCTAGGACATGCCGGTTTCCTCACGATGTTACCTTCACCGTTTTTGAGAGCAGTGGTGATGAAATAAATTATACAAAGTAATGCGCCTGCCTGGGTGCGAACCCACGACTGTCCGTAAGTCGGGGCCGCCACCACTAGGCCACCGCTCGTAGTTGGTATTGGAAATAAAATATAGCCGACGTTACTCCGTGATAGTATAGTTTTCTAATGGTATAAGCATTTTAAAATCGATTCAGTAATTTTTAAGTTAAACCCTACAAACAAACATACGAATCTTTTCTCTTTATAATACCAGTTTAGATAAACTATACCACGTGTAACTTAACCATTAGCCCCCACAGAGGGATTTATGTTTACCAATTAGGTAATTAACACTTTATTTACCTTCGATAACGATAATTGTACTAATTAACGTTTAGTAATAAAAACGACTACAATGCCTAAACATTATGATTTGATTGATTTCTTTTAATATCAACACAAACAAAAAAACTAAAATCTCTGTTTTTATTGTTGTTTATTTAATTAAGACTAAAAGTAAACAAAAAATATTAAACATCTTTTAATAAACATTAATCGCGGTAGGCCCAAGCGAAGATGGCGAGACGAGCTGGACTACTTCGATAAGGACTGGTCCCAAAAAGTCCTTGACACAGAGAGGTGGAAGGAAAGTAGGGAGGCTTTTGCCCTGCAGTGGGAAAACACAGACTAGTTATAATAATAATAATAATGTGTTTGTACATCCGCTTCTTATAATAGTCGTGGCCTGATGTAAAAACATGCTATAATCTGACTAAAAGGATTAGGCTAAAAACATTAAAAAAGAATGACGAAATTTGACTGGCAGTTCCAGGGTTTAGAATGTTTATAAAACAAACTACTCCCGCATTGATAAATGTGATGTAAAGTTATGCCAATGTTAATCAGCCGCCTCGAAAAATATATTGTACCTAAATTATACCGGTAAACGGAGATTATACCGTTACTGACTTTACTCCACTTTATTAATAAGGGGGGGAAATAGCATCACTCAAATTATTAGCTTTGGTATGGACATTATATTACAAAATTAAATCAATGATGACTTTATACGAAAGTTTTTGAAATAAATTCCTATAGTAGTAATCATAGATCACCTGATTTGGTAAAAAAAACAAGCTCGTGCACAGCCACAACTTTTTATGACAAGAATTAGCTTAAATTTACAATCATTAATACATGTCGGGTGGTTTTTATTAGTAATCAAATACTGTTTTTATATTTGGACGTAACCTACCAGCTTGTTAGGTATTTTTTACTGTCGCACGCGTCCTTATAATGGCTATAATACGATAATGATTTAATAATTGTTTAAGCGTCAATGGAAAATAATGATGCCCTGTTCGAGTTCCATACGTCATAATATGACGTTATGTTATGTAGTAAATAGAAATTTGTTAGCTATTGTATTAAACTCGTACTTACATTTAATCACAATATCGTATTTTAATAAGTATTAGTTTTATTACTAACTTGAATATATTTCCTATAGCATGACGCATTAAAAGAGTGTCTTTAGGTACAGTCAGTGACAAAAAATAACGAAATTTGAAATCTATCTCCTAATCCATAGGGGCTAACATGAATAAGCAAGTTCCTCATTCATACAGCATAACAAACACTAGCCGCTAGTCTATTAACTGATGTAAACAAGCATTATGTACTTTCGCTTTTGTTTCGTGTCTAGCCGTCAGTAAACGTGACGAGAATCAAAAGTTTAAAATTAGGCATGTCATACACTGCCTTCAGAAGAGACGACTCATGAATATCAAATCGTGGTTTTAAAGGGACCTTAGTTTATTATGTAGGACCTGTTTGTTATGTGGTTATGTGGAAGTAATGGACCCACCTCCAAACGTGAACGTCTTACAAAGTTGTTGCGCGTGGACACGCCTTATTGCGAGTATATTATTATGAAGCGTCATCACAACATTGTGCAACCTTTTTTACACGACATTGTGCAATATACAGGGTCAAAGGGATATCATTGGACAGAAATTACAATTTTATATAGATTGTTTAAAGTTAAAAAAACATAAGGAAAAACTTGGAAAAGCCGACGAATATTTTTAACGGCCAATATTATATCCTGAACTCATGGTGTCTAGATGTGTTAAGGTTTCACTTCCAGCCTATAGAGGTGGAGTGGTGCAGGTTAGGAAGTGGCGAAGGGCGAGCTTTTTAAAGGGCTGTCTTAAGTTATTTGGATGTCCAAAAATTGCTGATCCTAAGGCTAAATTGAATAAATGACTTCTGATATGATTTGATTTCTTACATACCTCTATTTATGGAGCAGTCCCACCAAACACAAAATTCCTATACCACTACAAAAGCCAAAAACCAGCCAGCAATGTGCTGTTCAGTGCCAGAATTAACAGAAACGACGATCATCTTGTCTTTGCATTCTGATTCCCGAGTCAGAGTCTCGGAGAAACGATTCAACTGTTTTGGATCCCGAAATGAAATTAATCGGATACGAACAACGGAGGAGTTAGATAGTCAATATTCTACGAACCTGCTTAGTTGGTCCAGTAGTTGGTAAGGGTTTGGTTATAATTCCAGAACAAGCAAAGCGAAATTGGGCTATTCAATCAGGATTTTTCTTAATAACAGCCCGGAGTCTGTATTTGTGCATGGTTACTGGCTAGGCTTGCTGCTATAACATGCTAGTTAATGTGGGTGTATGGAATCGAAACCAAATAAGGCATGTCATGAACAGCCTTCAAATATGACTTATGAATATCAAATCGTTTATTAACCTGTTCGTTTTGTGGTTATGGGGAAGCAATGGACCCGCCTTCAAACGTGGACGTTTTACAAAGTTGTTGCATATGGACACGCCTTGTTATTGTATCTATGCGTCATCGCAACAGTATGCAACCTTTTTACGTGACGTTGTGCAATATAGGTGGAGATTTAAAATAGGGTGGATGGAACTAAATATAACTGGTGAAATTTGGATAAACTATAAAGCTAAGCTAGGTACACCTCTTCAGAGAATACTGGTGTAATGTTATGTTATAATACTTTGATTTGCTATACAAAAAGCTAGTGAAAGTTTAACTGTTGAAATAGTGATGATGATACAATAAAAAAGTGTGGAATGTAGCATCCACATTAAGGCTTACATCGCGCAGGTCAAATGCGGACTCAACGTGTCTTTGACCATGAAAAACCCACTACAATGTCGTAATGAATATGTTAAAACTGCGATAAAATATAAATAAAATAACCTTCACCTACCCAAGAACTGGTTATAAACAAGTCTTGCCACGTTGCGCCTGCGCGTTTTGACGTAAGAAAACGCTACTTACCTTAAGGAAACAGTTACGTTGTGTTGTGTGTGACGTGAATTGATTTCGAGTGACGTCACGCATATGACTACGATATTAAGTCAAGTGTTAAGTGGTAAGAAAACAGGTTATGTGGAAATAACTTTATGCAAAACCGTTTAGATTGTGAACTGGGTGAACCCAAAGAATGATTATTATCAAATAAGTGGTTTATTAATAGCCACGCTAAGAACATGATTTATATCTAGCTGCGTGTGTGTTTTATTCTAATTATAGAGTGCTAATCTATTATGTATAATAATATACTAATCAATAAAGTTTCTAGATAGACAGTGATGTACAGTTCACTTGACGCTGACTCCACCTTCATTTTTTACAGAGTGGACGAGCTGGATGAACCTTAGAGTAATCTAATGATCAAACTAAGGAACCCACTGGACTTTAAAATAGACTGTGACCTCTGAGTTTGTTTAAAGACTAGAGTAGAAAGAAAAATGATGCAAGATCACATTTTTCTCCAGAACGAAACAGGTTTGATTAATTATACATAAGTACCTTTCGAGATAGAAGCCTGTGGCTGAGGCCGGGCGAGATTTCCCTGACATCGTTTGTATACATACAAACCAGTGTTTTCGGATGAAAAGTACTCTATGTGCTAATCCAGGGTGAATACTACGTCAACACCTATCAAAAATTTCACACAGGATACTAGCGTATTTTCCCGCAGTGTACACCCGTGTGGATTTTAGCTAGCAATGAAATCAGCCTGTTACTTTCTGGGGTCTAAAAAAACAGAAAGAGAAGCGTTGGTCGTCCGGCGGCGAGATGGGCAGACGACTTAGTTGCCATTGCTTCATTGATTCATCAGTCTGTATTGTTTGCTTGACTCTTAGATATGTGTTTTTATTCCGTTAATGAAAAATCATAATTTTTGACATTGTAATTAATTCTTTGACATTGGAGCATATTTTTAACACTACTTATTATATTTTGACTATGATTGTATTTTTTTTTGACATAATATTAATTAATTAATATTCTGACATTACAAATAATATTCTGAAATCTCAATTTGCTATAATTCTTGAAATGTCTCTATAATATTTCTACACCAGTAATGGTAGTATGTGTGATGCAATATATAATTTATCTTTATCTTTTATTGCGGGAGTATCGTGGATGAAAGTGGCACAAGGATATGCATATACCCAGCAGAGTGAAGTCGAGCTGTGGATGATCTCGATGACTATCCAACTAGATTATACAGAAATTTTAACAGATAAGTCTTAACAATCACCACGCTTGCTCCAGGAATGTTGGCGTTTCTGACTAAAAACAACTTTAATACATGTCAAGGTTTTCTCAAGATGTTTTCCTATACCGTTTCTGATGCAAGTGATAGTACCTATACAACTTGCATGTGTATCCAAAAGGCAGATTTGCGTGCCTTCGGTTCGGAATCGTGACCTGAGACAGTCCAACGCCTGAGAAATATTTCTGACGGCATGTGAAGACAGTTCAAATTCCCAAGGGCCGCACAAAACCTCTGCCACCAGGTAATTATAATTAGTAATCACACGAAATAAGAAAAAGAGCTTTTTCAGGCAAAAAATAGGTCTCTATGTGTGTCACCCACTCACGGAACAACCTTAGTAAGCATTACTTATTCTACGATTGGCGAGTGAGACATATATAATATTTTGCCATGAATCTCACATCATCATTTATGTTATTAAGTATGTAAAATTCTTAGTTGACTGGTTCGTTGGTCGCAAACGCTGCTGCTCTGCTAAGCACGAAGCCCTGGAATGGATTCCTGATTTGGGCAACGTTATTCAGTTTTTCCACCTAAAATTCTCCGGAATACGGAACTATACATACTGGATTGATGACACAAGGCTCGCCCCATATTACATGGGACTGTAGCATTAGGTACTAGTTAAATGTAGGTGCTGCAGATTCTAACTTTGCCTGATTCTTCGAGGTGTTTTTGTTATTGTTTACCTACTCTAAAACAAATACAGCGAAATTATTTCTGGACATACCCGTACCTATACAAAACAACAAATTTTCATAATAATTGGCTTGGCTGCTGTAAGTGTTTTAGGTATTATACTCGTAATGTAACGAAACAGACGTCATAAAAATTACAATGAATCGAAAGTCGGTGAACCTTGTATACCGACATTCCTGTACGAATGTGGTTTTATGATGAATTATTACGTCAAATACATAACGGCATTGTTGTATATTTACAGCCTAACACTTACAACACACGTGATGAGCTTGTGGCTTTATAACAAAAGCCACACGTGTACATCAAAGGTTAAGCTGCGCTTGACGATGTCGGTTCATGGATGAGTGATAACTCCTTACAGATCCATTTGATTGATCCATTTTCGCAATTGATGCATGCTACTGCTAGGTATTACTTGACTGGCCTATTGGTCTAGTTGTTACTGACCCTGACTGCTATGCCGGAGGTCGTGGGTTCGATTCCCACACAGGACAAATGTTTGTGTGATGATCACGATCATTTGTTCTGTGTCTGGGTGTAATTTATCTATAATATGTATGTATTTAGAAGTATATATAAGTATGTTTATCAGCTGTTTAGTATTCATAACACAAGCTCTTAGCTCAGCTTGGGACTAGATGGCGTTGTGTGAAAAATTGTGGATCAATTATTTATCAAGCCACGCTGGCTGGGATGGGTGATTGTCCATTTACATATCAGACCCCATCGTGCCTCAGAAAGCACGTTAAGTTGCTAGTATCGGCTGTCATTTGTAGATATTTGACAGTCGTTACGGGTAGTCAAAAGCCTGAAAGTCTTACAACCAGCTTAAGCATGGGGTATCGTGTTACCAAGGTACTTGGTTGTGGAGGTCTGACAGACAGTCGTAGCACTGGTATTCTGTTGCATTTGGTTATACTGGAAGCATACCCCAACATAGTTGGGAACAGGCTAGGTAGATGATGACTTACACACATCAGGGTGAAAAAGCCATTGTCGTACATCCGGACACTATGAATTCTGTCACCAATTCATCAGTATTGTATCATTTCTAGGCCACGAAAAATTTGACCACGTAGAAATCTTTCGAGGCATTTGTTCTAGTTAAATGATAAAAATCTACATACATACATAAACTCAGGCCTCTTTTCCATGGGGGTAGGTAGAAACTACAGAGGTCCAGATGTTATGATTTTAACATACTTCTTCTGCTTCGTTTACATTCATACATGTTCTCATGCACACTCGCCACTTCTTTCCTATATAAAATCTAATCGCGTTAGACATAATAAATAGATAGAGATTACTATTCGTTTCATTTTATTTCGTAATCCGTGAGCTTCTTGAGACATCTGGCGACCAAAGAACTGCTAAGTAGATACAAAAATTGGCTCATTATTATGCCATTATCATGCTATCTGACATGGTGATGATAGCTACCCTAATCTTGATCTAATCAACACGTTATAACGTTTTAATGAAATGTCATTTGTTATTTTTTAAATCGTTGCACTTCAGTAGGAATTTCTTCTGCTTGGTGGTTACGTTTATAAACATAAAAACTCACTTAGACAAACAGTCAGACCCGGAACAAGTATATAAGAGCAACAGTAAATTGAGAAAAAAAAATCAACAGGGTATAAAATAATATGGACCAATAGAACCTTGTACTATCTTTTCCAAAATAAATTTTATTAAAAAAAACTAGGTACCTTTGTTTTTGATGCTTAAAAAACAAAAAATAACATCGGTTCCTAGTTGACTACGGAACCCTAAAAATTGAAAGAAGTAGGTGTGACAGGTAAATCAACAAACAGGATCTTAAGCATTTATGATACCAAGAGGATATGTGAAGAAATGTCACAGAAAAACTGTGATCCTTTGACTCAGTAACGCCATCTAGAATAATATAGCATTATTAGAGCGCCAGCGGAGCGTTTATCTAAATTAAAATAGACTTGTATCGGATGAAAATTTTGTTGACATCACGAACAAAATTTACATCTAACAGATCAATAGATGTATTTTTTGTATTTCTTTTGTGTCTTTGTTTTCACCATTTTTAATACGGAAGTCCAAAAATGTAAAAAGGTAGAAAAGACCTTTGATAACTTTGGGCTTTTCCAAGTATCATGATTGAGTCAACTACTGTGATTCAATCTTAAAAATGTCGTGCAGACGTAAATAGGACGTCCGGTTACATGATAATGATCAGTGACTAAATTATACATTCGTGACGTTTTAACATGTCAAGTTATTACATTTCTAGCGCAAAACCCTGTATGAACACGTCATAAGATAAGTTACAAACGTAAAGAAGCAAAAAAGTCTATGGTAGCAAGAAACACGTGCTTTAAGGCGAAATCCGGAATGATTATAAACTTTTTGTTCAAAACTTGTTCGCTTGACGCTATTAAGTTGATTTTTGCGCGAGTGGTTTCAAACCATGACGTAGTATGACGTCAACAAGTTGAATTCCATGTTATCGAACCTTAATCTGCACACGATAACGCCATTTTTACACGTCAATAAAAGGAGAAGGTCTTTAATGACAGACCATCAATGAGGCGTTTTCATGCTGAGATAGGAGTCTTTTTGGCCTCGCACAGGTATTCTCTTTTATTATTTACTTTTATATTCTTTTTTTATTATTATTATTTTTGTAGTTCCTGTGCTTGTCCGGAATAAATATTTTTCTTTCTTTCTTTATTAAATTGACACGTATTTTTTACATGTTGGACGACGCTGTTAATTTTTTGCAGTGTAGTCCGATTTTTGTTATTCTTTTTTTAGCTGTATGAGGATAGGGTCGTTGCACCGGTTGGCGGCCTTTTAGTCGCCTTCCCAACTTTGCTCTTTGAAATTAGTATGATATATCCATAATTCAGGTTCTGATTGTTTCTGAACGTGTAGCAGATATCATCAAGTTATTTTTGGACACAAGTATTGGAGGACTATTCTAACAGATTTTTTTTAAATAAATAAAAACCTAAAATTTACTCAAAATGCCGGTTGACGGCCACTTTTTTCAGTTCGCGGCCACCCTAGAGTTAGTTTTCGGCCGCCAGTTTTAAATACAGTTATTACGTACACTTTTTGCCATACCTAATGGTCCTATCATAAAATTCCACATATGGCATATAATCGCGATTGTCAATCAAATGCCTTTACTCTTAAAAAGCATGTTCACTTCAATATTCGTCCCTTTCATGTCTTGTGCTCTAACTTAACCTTGCCTTTTCTAACATCTCTTATTTCCACAAGATTTGTTAATCTCTATAGCATTTTACCTTCTCCTCCCAACTCACCTTCATAATTTATGCAACAATTCTTTCCGCTCTGTCCTTTTTTCTTTCCTTCCTCTATTTTCCCACCTTTCTTTCCTTATTTGAAACTCCTAACCTCTAGGTAATTCATTTATTCTTCTTCCATACTTCTAACTGCAGAATAGATGTGAAGTGTAGTATACACTTTCATTCATCTATACTTACAGGGAACTTCACCCGCAATAACAAGAGTCAGTGGGGCAGGATCATGTATATGCGAAGGAGCCTGATCGGTAAGATTTGCAGACGTAACATCAGAAACATGCATGCATGCATGGTTTGGATCGGAAACGAGCGGTGCGGTGAGATTGGAAGCATTCGCAGATGAATGAGTCGAAAAAATTGCCAAAAATGAATGCTCGACACGTCGAGTGTTGAGTTTGTATTGTCTTCAGATCCGGTAATATATTAAGGTTCTCTGGGTTTTGACCTTCTCAGCTTTTTTATTTCCTTTAGGATCTTGTGTCAATTTTCTTCTCTTTTACGACTGGTCTCAAATGTCGAATCACTTTGCGGGTAGCGATGAGGTTTTCATTCGTTATTCCCGAGTTCTCACGCGAACGATTCGCTCGACTAAATTAAGAGAGAGCTACATGTCTGACGCACGGGCTGGTGGGTCACAGATCCAGTCTCTCCGAGAAGCTTTGGTCGAGCGCTTGAAATTGTCCTTGAAGGCAGTCGCCGAGTGGGGTGATGCCAATTTGGTCAAGTTCAATGCTGCGAAAACCCAGGCGTGTCTGTTTTCCGCCAAGGGGAGCCTGTTTCACCCGGCTCCATCTTCCGATGTGTAACCGTGCCTATAACCGACCATCTTGATCTTCTTGGTGTAACTTTGTCATCCACTCTCAATTTTAGCTCTTACATCGAGCTCAAATAGCTGCAAAAAAGTTAGGTATCTTAGCAAAGGTGGGACGTTACTTCACGCCGGAACAGCTGCTCAACCTCTATCAAGCGCAAGTTCGGTAGTGTATGGAGTACTGCTTTCATCTTTGGGATGGATCCGCCAAATACCAGCTTGATGCGCTTGAGTCTATTGAGAAACGAGCCAAGAAGATCATCGGCAATGATGCACTCGTCGAGTCAAAACTTCAAAGTCTTGAGCATCGACGCTGAGTTGCTAGCCTGTCGGTTTTCTATCGGTTATATTTCGGAGAGTGTGCATCGGAATTGCACGATTTAATTCCACCAAGCCCTTTCGATCATCAGACCACCAGACGTACAGCACTGCGCCACCAGTACTTGGTAGATATCCCAAGCAATACGTACATAACGCTATGGAAACACATTCATTGTGCGAACAGCCAAAGAGTGGACTTCCCTGGGTTGGAATTTTCTGATGTGACTTCTGGGCTTTTAATGGAGCAAACACGCTGTCATCGGCAGGCTGCAGCATGTGCGTAGTGTTCGGGGGCTGGCTCGGGACCATGTTTTTTTAGTTCGTCCGTCCTTCTGCCACTTAATCGATTTTGAATTGTACATCTCGGAATACTAAATTTACGTGATGCTTCTCTGATTGGGATTTGTTCTTCGCGAATTTCTTTTAATGCGTTTTGTAGAGTTTCAGCAGTGTACGTCACAGTTTATTTTTTTGGGTTTTTTCGTAGACATACTGGGAATTAATAACAAAAATGATCTAAACACCAACCAAAACAGTCTGTGTAAAAGAAGTGGCCGTAAACTGAAACCTTTTTTTTCAAATAGTCAGATAACGGCCTTCTATTTTTCATATGATTTTCAGAGGGCCGCGAACCAAAATTGTTTTGTTAGCATGTGTTAGTTTGCGGCCACATGATAGCTATAAATCCGTATAAAATTATATTTTGGCGGCCGTGAACTAACTATATCATTTAAAACAACAACAACAATAGAAAAATGTTGCACAAAGCAAAGCTTTATTTACATTACTATTAAGAAAGAAAGCCAACTTATTTCATTCAATGAGCTAGTGCCGCGGCCACCCGGCCGTATACCAACTCTACTAAAATTTTATTGTTTTGGTTGGCGGCCCCCAAAAAAAACTGGTATTTAAGTGATTTACTCCCAAAACAAATGCAAAATAACATGAAACAAACAACTATGATAAACCAAAAACAATCACACTAGTAATAAGTAATTGTTAACTTGAAATACTTACTTTTAAAGCGGGACTTGTTCGCTATTTTTTTCGCAGTTTTGCGTACATGTGAGCGCTGATTGCGCGGCTAGCAAAATGGACGATTAATTCCGGCACATAGATTAGGTTAACCGACCAATTTGAATAGGCATGACATTCTGTAACTATCCATCTGTTTAAAGTGCCACAACGCGTTGGCAAGAGTGAGATAGAATTCTTATTTTTGCAATATTTATACGGTTGGTTCTCTAAAAGGCCGCGAAACAACGCAGGGCCGCGATCCAGCGTAATGAGGGTCATTACGCTGGATCGCGGCCCTGCGTTGTTTCCCAATGCTGGCCCTACTGAAATTTAAATTTGAAAAGAAAATTCACCTCTATGTGGAATATTGAGTGAATGTGAGTTGAGTTTGCAGATTAGTATTTCTCCAGTAGTCCTACCTACATCTTTTTTTTTTCTTGACGTCGCTTGTAGGTATTTGGGTTTTATATAATATTGATCTTCTAGTTTTTGTTATCTTCTTGCGCCTACCATGTTCTGTCTCTGCATGACCTTAGGGTGGACTGGTTGAAAATGCCTAAGGCATTAAGTCCGCCTTTGTACACTTAATTTTACTAGTGCATAAAGTTTTTAATAAATAAATAAATATGATGATTGATTATTTGCTCATGAACTGAAATCATTTTCGTTCTAGCTAAGTACTAGAGTTGTAATATTATTACATAATAATAATATAATTATGTTCACACAAAATGGGGTGAGCTGGTTACCCCATTTAAAAATTTAACCCGTAATGAGGCTTTTTGGAGTATTTTATGCGGTATGCACAGAAACCAGCATAATACATAATTAATCTAACTGACTCTAACGCATTAACAACCAAACATAATGAGGAATCAATTAATAATTCCACAAGCAAGTTTTGGAGTCAATGACTCCACAACAGGGTCAAGGTTGCGCAACCAGTCAACCGACTTTCATCCAATAAGATCACGTAACCACACAATAACCATTTAGCAACCGCAGCCTTATTTGAATAAAGAATCGATGATGACCTTGCACCAGACTGACCGTTTAAAAATGGGTTGATAAAAACATCTTGCTTGTTTGGCTGATGCAAAAAGTAATCTAGAATAATGAAATGAATATTTGAATCTGAGATATTTGAATTATAAAAGTGTAGTCGCTGAAGTTTATTACTAGCTACTGCCCACGGCTAGCCCGCGTAAAAAGTTACATTTCCAAGATTACCTCAAGGGAACAAATGTGCCGCACTAATTAAAAACGTTATAGTTATTTAATCCTTATTTTGATAGCTTTTCTATTAAAATGGGTATGAAATAACTATACAAAGCTCATTACGAGACCGACACCAGGGTTTTTTTTATTTTTGTTTTCTCTGGTGATTGAATATTTGTAACTTTGAAATATGATCTTATTAAATATGTGTTTATAATAATATAATATTACCTAATTATTATTAAGTACAATTTTATTTTTTTAAATTTGTATGGTACCATAAAGTAATTTAATTATTTATGATATTTGTTATTGACTGCTTTCATTCTTTGTATAATTATTTAGTTTTTCATGTATAATTTTATTTAAATTTTAGTATTCTACGACTTAGATTTTAAGTAATTGCTATATAATTTAACAATATTTTGCTGTGACCTTACAGGGTCTTCAAAGGCTCTAAGCCCTTTATAAACATCTTTTTTATCCTTGTGGAACGCAAATAAATAAATATGAATACTTGTAGTCACTCACTAACCACACAAAAGAGTAAAGTTATCCCATCCACAGATCGACGACGGCAAGTGTGCTTAACCTGTGATCTACCCATGAATCTATTCCGAACAATCCTAAGATTTCAATCTTACGGAGTTACGATGTTCTTACGATGACTACTCATTTAGGTGGAAACGCCTGACTATAAATATACAATAAAAATAAAAATCACTTAATTCAGACTAATTTACATGTACAAATAAATAAATAATTATTATTATTAGACGCTTATATTTTTCGGAATCCTTGGGTTCCGGACCTTTGGAAGGCGTACGAGGGGCCAAAGCCAACTCGCAGAGGCCCATTGTCAACTTTAATGAAATTAGGGACCAACCGCAGATTTGCACTGTATGCACTAAACAAGTGCAGCCAAGGAAAACCTACGACTGGAGTAAGACTATTGCAGAATATGGTAACAAAAGTACTGGACTATAGGTTAGGGCAGCTAAAATGGACTGGATACCTAGAACTATGAAAGACTATAGCCCCTTTATTTATTGACTTATATATTATTATTATACAAAGGACATCGTTGCACATCCGGATACGATGCATTCTTTTCATTACGATTCAATACATGAACTTCGGCTCTAGATCTCCGAATGCAATAATTTTGTTTTCAGTTCTTTTTCTGATGATTTTGGTAAAAACCACTGGCGAAATGTATTACTAGAGGTAAACCTCTGCCAATCCCTTCGGGGATAAAAGTTTAATACAGGCATTTACTTGCTTAAAAGGACACTTCTAGCACTAGTTAAGCGGTACAAAGTTATTAAAGAGAATAAACTGTTTGTAATTGTATTTATTGTAAGCCCAGGTTTCGTCACGGTGCTTACCTTCATCGATGTCAGTGATGTCCAAGACCAACTTTTGAAAATAAATGATGAGAATTGAATAAGCCACATTTGCAAAGCCTATTTGTGTCACCATGACGCTTCTTTACGAAATTAATGCAAAACGCCTTAGATATAGTTGAATGAGGAAAATCTACAAATTACACATTCTTGGGATTTTACGTTAATATATCGGTCAAGTAGTCAAATGCAGTACACCTAAGTAATGAGAAATGGTAGACCTACATGGTATAGGTATGAGAAAAACCCTACAAGAATGGTACCACCTGCCTACCTAAGGTGAATTCCCCAGGGCATGAAACCACGCAATCTGATGGAGTCACTGATGAGTGTGTTAATGGTAAACCGATGTCGCTAATGCAAATTAAATATAATTCGTTATTCATTCTTCGAAGGCACGCATCCTAAACAGTAGGACAAAGGAATCTCCAGGAAAAACACGAAAAAAATAATTTGACTGAATTATTACCTCTTTCCTAACACGTCGCGTCGTGAACTCATTATGTAACAGTTCGTTACTTTGCAAATGATTAGTATTTTCTGTATTGTAATTTTCTTATTTTCACTTATTTTATACATTTATTCAAACAGTCATTTATGGTATATATTTATGTAAATAGTACACCACAAACTATCTGCTCATCTTTTCTCCTTCACTATCAAGTCCAAAGGTTGTCTGTAAGAGATCGCTGTTAGCCCCAAGGCCGCCCATTATAACACCCTGTGAGGCTACACACCCTGTGTAGCCTCACAGAGTGTTATAATGGGCGGATATTATAATTTGTAAGTTTTTATGGTGTACAATGAGGAGTATTCTATTCTATTATATGTAAATAAATGGATTGATTTTGACTTTGACTTTATTCTATTCTTGACTGAGAAATTTAATGAAGATGGATTCGCCAGTCGGTTGCCGGGTCATCCCGGTGGAATGGTTCTGAGGCCTGTTTTTGAACTAACCTTTGACGTGTAAAATAACGTCACATCGTGGTAAGGTGTGGATTGACGTCCTTCTTAACAAAGTGTTTTCCCGTTAGCTATAGGCGTTGAATACCTTGTTCTTGAACTAAACTGCAATTAGAGGTTGGACATCTCCTCCTGACTTACAGCTTTAGGAAACTACAGAGAAATACGTTGACAGATAAGAACTAAGTCCAATCACTTTGTTTTCCTTTTTGTTTTTAAATTGTTTTTGGACAATTCGTTTGAACTTTCAATATGAAAACTTGTGTTTAACTTTCGTTCTTGACTTCCGTTTTTTCCTTATTTAAAGAAAAAGAATAAAATTGCCTAAATTAAATTTTGTTTGACCAAAATAGAACTGCTATTTATTTATTTATTTATTTATAAAGGCTTACCAACTAAGACACATACAGACAATCTTAGAAATAATACAAGTAACAGTTAATGTATGCTCTTAAATTACAGGTAGGCTCAACATTATTTTTAGATTGTCATTGTCATTTGTTAAGATATTTTTGTTTTATTGAGAATAAATTGGTTTACTATTAAAGGGCTGGGATGTCATCTCTTTATGTGAAGAATTCAGGGTACTTACGTACGAACTTACACACTTCAAATATATGTATAAAGACAGGGTAAGGATAAAATCTTTAGTTCGTGAAAGTGGGACTTACAGCTATCTGTGAATTGAATATTCACTAAGATTCTAATAAGTTTGTTTTGCACGGTAAAAAGCATGGGCGCGTCAGTGCTGTTGCCCCATAAGATGACTCCGTATTTTAGCCACACAAAGGCGTAAGCGTAATACGTCACTAACTAGTGCACTTGTAAGG
Source organism: Euplexia lucipara (assembly GCA_921972225.1). NCBI lineage: Eukaryota > Metazoa > Arthropoda > Insecta > Lepidoptera > Noctuidae > Euplexia > Euplexia lucipara. The sequence continues at coordinate 15,132,259 of OV179158.1, read as the reverse complement.
TCTGTTGTTTTTTTCATCTCACGTAAACTTTGATATTTTTGCGCTGACCTGCTGGATGTGTATTTTCCAAATATATGTGCCAATGTTAATGCCTTTATGCAGGTGATACAAGTTAAGGGCCTTTTACTTAACTAACTGGAGAAATATGGGTAGGTACACCTCTGTCTTAGCCTTCGAGGAATGCAGGCAGTATGTTATTTAAAGAAAACCCCTGTTTAATGGACTGCAAGTTCTGTATTTTACGTGAAACGTATGCCTAATGTATGTATGATATCCACAATCCTGACTGGGTAATTCCTTTGCAATCTCGTACAATTACTTAATAATATACAATCATTTTAATTATTATTTACGAAATACATTTTGACATTAATTAACTAAATAACTAATCAATTTTAATATATTATTGTTACTTATCAATAGATTTTGTTTAATAGCTCTAACTTTGACATATTTACGTACCTACCATTGTTATGGTAGAATGTGACGGGATAAAAAGTACCTTACCACCACTATGTAACCACATTTCTTGTGAATAAATGATTATGATTATGGTTATGAATACGATACCTCCTGCCTTTTAGGGTTTGACTTGATGTAATGACTGTATAAAATTTAATTGGACTTATTAACGGCACGGATTGGCTGCTGCGCTGCGTTTCGCGGGTTTGATTTCCGCTCGGAAAAAATATTTTTATAGTAATGTATTTGTTTGTTGTGTTTTTTTTTTTGTATTCGGTTTTCGTGTCTAAGATTTGTGCCTGGCCTGGCTGATTCTGTATATAAGTTTAAATAGGTACTGGAAGAAACCCTATGTTGAGGAAACGATTTTTTAAAATAAATAAAAAAACGATCAACCGCAATGAGCCCTTGAAATTTACCAAGTCAGGCAGCAAGTTAAAAAGTTCCCTAGGTTCGAAATTAGGTGTTAATTCCACTCTGTGTCACCCAACACAGCGTCATAAAGTGACGTTTACCAAACTGACCTAAATGCTACGTGCTTCCCCTTGACACCGACAAAGTTAAATGTAACTTGTCTTGTTACACATTAAATGACGTAGGTAGTTTGTGCGGTTCAAAGGTGCATTTCAGTATTTCCCTAATTCAATGGTGACGTGGCCTGGATGTTGAAGAATAGTACCCTTTTACAACTATTTTGGACTCAGCTCAAAGCCTGATAAATGCAGCTAAATACCAGTGCTTTACATGGAGCGAATAGGCCTTAGGGAGCTTGTTAGGTCTCCCCTTCTTTCCAGCAAATAAAAGCAATAGAAAGAGGTGGAGGGGCCGCGTGTGTACGTACTGATACTCAACTTTATTTCAATCATAGATATAACAAAGAAGATTTCAATAAATGACTTTACACTATCTGAGTCACTTAACAAAAAAGTGATGTTAAAAAGTCTGACAGCTGAAAAATCACGTTCTAAAAAGTATGACACAAGAAAATAAATTCTAATAAGTAGTTTAGAAATTATGAGAGTAGATGAACATACCTACCCCAATGTGTCGAATTTCTTTGATAGGTTTTCAACTTTACTTTTAACACAATAAGGTTCATGTTCAATTGGGAAAATTGTACAGTTTGGGGTAGGTTGATGTGCTGGCGTCTGTACATAGGGAGGGTTCCGATTTTGATGTAGGTATATTATACCTACATCAAAATCGGAACCCTCCCTTTTGCTTCACCGAAGTCGAGTAAAAAAGGGGTCCATTTTTTCCAGTTTTTTCGCTCAACACGGTGTAAAATCCTTGGGTCGACTTACACTGAGTTCCTATTGTCTGTCTACTAACTACTATTGTACGTTAAATAAACATTCAATATCTAGAACCTAAGCCTTAAGTTAACGCGAATTCGCGAGTTTATTCAATCAAAACTTAGAACTTAACAAAAAAAAAGAGTAGGTACTTTACTACGAGTCATATGTGACTCATGGAACAGGGAAGTGATCCAAAGGGAAGTGGAATGTTTAAAAAGCTACTACATCTTGATATCTTGACGTCATGATAATTAAAAATAAATGACTTTGGCTTTAGCCTCCAATAAATCAGGAAATACATAACAACACAATGCCACCTGCACCCGTAAAATGATCACCAGAATCGACGAAGTGACAAAATGGATAATAAGTAATTATTCCACAACTTTACACACAACGCCATTTAGTCCTAAGCTTAGCTAAGAGCTTGTGTTATGGGTACTAAACAGCTGATAAAAATACTTATTATACTTTTTTTTTTTAAATGGTTTTGTTATTTTTCTTTAATTTGTTTAAACATACCTATTAGGTACCTCTTACTTTTTTTTTAAATGGTTTTGTTATTTTTCTTTAATTTGTTTGATTTTGTATAAGTTATCTGTAATTTACTTACTGTAATTGGTTAAACCGTTGTAATTAAATAAATAAATTGTATATTTCTAAATACATACATACATATTAGGTATAAATTACACCCACAAATGATCGTGCTCATTACACAAACATTTGTCCTGGTGGGAATCTACTAACTAACTACTAGACCAACAGGCCTTTTTTATTTATTTGAGGGGCATATCGCATATCGTGTCCTTGAAGAGGACGTGTATAGCTTAACCGGGCGTCTCTGTAGAGAAGTTAAGACCTCCAGCCAGAGTATAAAAAAACTTAAAAACTAAGCGACTACGCTAAGGGCACCCCCTGCGGGGTACGAGCCTCGGCTTAGGGCGTCGCTGGGAGAGGACAGCAAGGGACGGCTGGATCAGACCAACAGGCCAGTCTGAGAGAAACATTTATTTTCTTTCGTCTTGAGCATGACAATAGCGAAGATAAGAAATGTGTCGATTCTTCGGAAGACAAGAGTTTACAACGACGAGCATGATTTCTACGATCACCAGTGAGAAAATATGTACAGACACCAGCACATCAAGTAACCCCAATGTGTCAAATTTCTTTTATTTCAAACGGAATAACGTTCATATTCAATTGGGGAAATTTGACACATTAGGGTAACTTGATATGCTGGCGTCTGTACAATATGTCACTTAGTCGATTCCTCCATCGCCATAACCCAAAGATATTTGAGATACCTACTATAAAGAGGATATGCGAAGAAATTACATCGAAAAACTGTAGGTACTCCCATTTCTCCGTAACGCTTTCTAGCATAATACAGCAACATTGAAATAGCGTACTTAATCGTGTGCCCGCTAGGACACAAGTGAAAAAAAACATGAATAATAAACAAGAGTAAAAAAAAAAAAAATATATGCATAAATAATGAAAATGAGTGATGAATATTTTGTTCTTGTCTTTGACATAAACCATTGCTACGATTCTTACATACTCGTAGGTACTTCTTTTCCTTCGTTAACGGTCACGCAACAAAACAGTCAATTACTTTATTTACTTCGTTTACCAAATCAATAATAAATGGTGCTTGCATTGTAACCTCATTGCAAGTACCTACCATTCTTTTTGTATCCTGATTCTTGTTCGAATCAATTATGGGAATGTAATTAATTGTATCGCGCTTTAAACAGTGAAGACAATCACTTGAAAGTACATTCTCAAAACAATATAAGTGACTGTTATTATTTCTTAAAATTTTGTTGCTCAAATATTTAAACACAACATCACGTCTGTATTCCACAAAGGGTTAAGCAGAGGCGTCCTTATAGTACACCTATATGGAAATTTTAAAGCTGTTTTTACGGAGTCTCATGATCGCACACAAAGATGCTTAGCGTTTGCGTTTGCGTGATGATTTGTGTTAATTTTATTACGTTTACTCCTCACTGAGGTTACATTATACTTAATATCTTTGTTGTTGTCCATATTATGTATTCTTTGGTAGTAACTTTTATAAATGACTATCTTCTGGCCGCGACTTCGTTTGCGTGAAGTTTTGATATCGCATCGCATCGCCTGCTTGTGCTAAATATACCCTTTTCCGACTTGCTAAACTTAAATTGTGATAGCTGAGCTGAGAGTAATTTGATTTCCATAAAAGAGGGTTATAGTGAGTTAATCTTAAGGGATAGACATTATGCTGTCGACAAAGACATTCAATACCTATAGATCGGACATCACGTTCAAAATTTTCGTCCGAAACTTGTGTCCTGCTTGGACACAAGTCTATGAGTTTTTTTAGTACGCTCCGTTGCCGCTCCAATATTCATATATTATTCTAGATGGCGTTACTGAGACATGGGATCAAAGTTTTTCTATGACATTTCCCTCTCTATAGTATTGCCCGCTCTATAGTATTTTAAATCTCTTCGGCTGTCGAGGATTTTTTTTAGAACTTTTAAAGAGGAATAATTTCGTAATAGGTAGGTACTTGATTTTTGCGTAATTTAAACGAAAGCTTTTTTCCCGCTTGCATCATTTCTTATTGCTGCTCCACTCCTATTGGTCATGGCGTGATTTTATATAGCCTTTAGCCTTCCTCGATAAATGGACTATCCAACGCAAAAAGAAATTATCCATTCGAGGCGGTAGTTCCTGGGATTAGCATGTTCAACCAAACAAACAAACTCTTCTGCTTTATAATATATTATCTACCTATTATTATAGACATTTTCGATGTAGATCATTTTTTCCATGTAGGGCATAGCAAAAGGGAGGAAAGAGAAAGATCTGCTTTACGAGGTCATTAATTTTTTAATAGAAATAATGTCAAAAGAATTATCAAAATTTGATGATCATGAATAGGTAACTTACTTACTATCACTTTAATTGTATCTTTTATTAAAAGATTGTTTTATATTGTGTCATTATTTATAAATGTATTTTTATTTATTTGTATTATGTACATACCAGTGTTGGTATTAATTTATTGTTATAATATTATTAATCACAGATACGATTCCAATGATATTTATCCATAGCAGTAATACAAGAGATTTTAAAATCTCTTGTGTTTTGTAAGGTTTTTTTTTGTACTTTGATAACACATAACATAACATAACGTCACGCCAGTAATCCCCGAAGGGCTAGGCAGAGATGTACCTGGTAGTACATCCACATTTCGCCAGTTATGTTTAAGTCCCATGTAATAGGGGGCGAGCCTATTGCCATCAATCGGGCACAAATCCAGACTCCGGGCTGCTACTGAGAAATTCCAGATAGAAAAACTCAATAACATTTTGCCCGACCTGGGGATCGAACCCGAGACCTCAAGCTCAGTAGTGGCGCTTGCGACCACTAGACCAACGAGGCAGTCTTTGATACTTTAAATAAAGTATCAAAGTACAAAAAAAAACCTTAAACAAATTAAGCGCTTAGTAGGGTTGTGTTTAAAACTATTTATTGACGTAACGTAATAGTAACGTACTCGTAAACTCGTCAATAGAACAATTTAAAATTGAGAGTAGGTACAACACTAACTATCCTGTTGCGTTAAGGTTTAAAATTAAAGGGCAATACAATTCATATCTTCCATATAGATATAAATAAAGTCTAAATTGTAAAAAAATATTAGCATAAGACTGAAAATTTTCAATTTTTTAAATCGTTTATTTTGACGATGCGTTAGGCACACTGGTTTCTTTTTGGCAATTCTATTTGGTTTGCACCGTCGTCGTAAAAAGTTTTAATATTTATGAGTATTCCATCCTCTGTGTATACAGGGTTATTTGTAAAACACCAACAACCTCGCAGGAGTAGATTACTAACATCATAAACAACATCATTTGTCTTTGTCTGTTTTCGAAAAAGTCGTAGAACAAAATGTTGTTGTTTATGATGTTAGTAATCTACTCCTGCGAGGTTGTTGGTGTTTTACAAATAACCCTGTATATGACAGTTATTGAAACAGAGATGGAAAAATAATACATTAATATAGAGACAAGATTTGCCAACATGAGACAAAGTTGCAACACTGGGTGCAAATCTTTGCTAAAGATGCATCGACCGATAAAAATCAACAGAAGAGATAAAAAATACACTTTGTTTAGTATGAAAAAATACAACTGAATCAACAGACTTGTTGTAGTTTTGATCTTCTAGTTCTGAGTTGAGTTTACCTACTGATAAATTCGTGAACTGTCTGATCTGGTTCAATCACTTTTTTTCGAAAGATCATCTCAGATCAGGCTAATTCGCACAGTTGATCTTATAAGTAACGATCTGACCAAGATGATGTCTGAACTTTAACCTTTCAATCTTGTTAGTTAAAGGCACAATAGAAAGACAATGACAGCGCGGACACCGACCACGTGTCCTTTTGGGGTTTAAGAAATAAAAGAGACCGTGATTCAAGTTTCTTCTGGTGTTTCTTCTAAGAGTAGTAAAACATCGACCTCACATTACTACTTAAAAACTACGAATTAAAGTTTTTGTAAGATCCTATTTACAGAAATGAATATTAATTATCATAGTAATCAATATTCCACCAATCAAGGCGGGTCAATGGTCTATAAACCTTTCGATTTGTGCCTAAGTAAGACAGGATTGGCCTATGATTAGTCACACATTCGTAGCTTATTTGCACTAAATAAAGACCATCTTTAGCCATCATTGTTAACAGTCATGCCAGCCTTGGGCAATTGGTCCGGCATGTCACTGGCGCGAATGTGTAAGACAAGTCTGGGGACACATTTTAATGAAAAACAAAAAATTGATACCGAATAATTATGTCCTTTTAATCTTCAAAATTACCTACACAAATAAGTAACCACACTAATGTCCCAATCAACAGCTGTTCAAGGAAAAGTTGTTTTATAATAATATCTTTTAAAACTATAGGTAAGGATGTTACTCATCAATCGAATTAATCTTACTTCAGTCATGTGGGTAACCACAAGAATGCTTTCCATAATATTAGGTATTTTAATTTGAGGATAAAGTACGGTATGTAGATTTTAGGTACATTAGCTATTTATAAACTAATGATTCATAATTTCAACCAATGACTGAACAGTAATTATTTAGGTACCTACTTATTAATATTTACATAAACAGATAAACCACTCACTTTTGTGTATACTCCTTGCACTAACGTAAATTAAAGTCACAAATAACAGATACGAAAAAGTAAAAAAACGCGCCATTTTACTTTCAATAAAAATATACACTTAAAAAAAATAAACGTCACAGGCAATAAAGTATATTCAAACACTCGAATTCGACATTTTAAAAACAGAACGCGTTGTTCCTAAGACACAATGATCACGGCGCAACTGTCTTTACAATACTGTTCGGAAATTACTTTTAGTTATGATTTAAAAAGTGCAATTCGGACAAGACATTGACTGGTATGGAGTGTACTGTGCTAATTTTTTTTCTGCCTTGAACTGAACCTTGACAGTGCGTGTAGAAAATGCATTCCTGTTCATATTAGACCCTTTACGACAATAGATTTAAATTGTATTGAGTAACTTTAAACGTGTTAGTAATTTGTGTCAATAAAATATGTAATTGCGCAATATGTAGGTACTTAGACGTTATTATAAAACCGGTGAGGTACATTATGGCAAATTATATCACGATTCTGTTTTGTTATTTAAATATATGGTAAATTGGCTGGTTTTGAAAAGGATCGATATACTAACAATCAACTATTAAATTAATATTTTGTGATTAATAAATAAAGACTGCTTCGTTGGTGTTGTTATCACCACAAGCTTTACTGCTGAGCATGACGGCCTGGTATTGATCTAAGGGTCGAGAATACCTCTACTGACTATTTCCATCTAGTATTTTCAGTATATAGGTACCAGTCCAGAATTTGGATTCGTGCCCGTTTGGTTGCAATAGGCTCGCCCCCTATTACATGGGGCTTAAACGTAACTGGCAAAATGGTGTTGTACTAAAGGTACACCTGTGTTTTACCTTTTGAAGAATACAGGCGTGATATTATGGTGATTTGCCATTTATTTTAATACTTTTTTAGGCTTTTCTTTATTTCCAAATTTTACCTTATGTTTTTTTTTTACAAATGGCCTATGGTTACGTAGAAATGATAAGATTTTCATGTTTTTTGTACAGACATTTTCCCATTTGAATATGAACCTTATTCTGTTTGCAATAAAGTTGAAAAACTATCAAAGAAATTTGATAGGTAGGTGGATGTTCTGGCGTTTAAATTCAATATTTACTATGGACGGGGGACATCACAAACAAAATTTTCATCCAATACTTGTGTCCGAGTGGACACAAGTCTATGAGTTTAATTAATATTGGTATATTATTTTAGATGGCGTCACTGTGACATAAGATGACAGTTTTTCTATGAAATTTCTTCTCATGTCCTCTCTATAGTATCTTAAATCTATTTGTTTTTACAGACGCCAGCACAACAAGTTACCCCAATGTGTCAAATTTTCCGAATTGAATATGAACCTTATTCTGTTTAACATAAAGTTGAAACTCGATCAAAGAAAAATCTCTATGCATTGGGGTAACTTGATGTGCTGGCGTTTGTACAATTTTAAGCAAAAATAGCTTTAGAAGAAAAAAACATATTTTAAAACGATAACAAATCCAACGCAATACTTTTACGCTATTATTATACACTATACGGGGGCTCAGAATGGTGTAGGTACAGAATTTAGAAGTCTCTTCCACCCAACAGTAATGATAGAACGCTTGTAAAGACTAAGGCTTAATTTCCAATGAAGCGAAGCTGGGCGGAGCGGAGCGAAGTCGTGCAGGAATCGTCGACGAGACGAGTGACGCGGTTAGGAATCCAACCATTATGATTGGTCAATTTCTGCACGTCTCCACTCCGCTCAGACCAGCTCCGCTTCGGTGCATACACATGATTATAAATCCTACCCTCTTTCGGACCAGATTCTCAAGGTTCACATAATGTCGTCCTTCAGAATCTATACATATAATAAAACAGTAACGAAAGAAAAACTGTACATTGAGAATTTTCAAGAAAAAATAAGTGGGTTTTGTTAGAAAAACGTAACTGGTGACAAAAAGTGACTTTTTAGAATTTTTGTCTGTTTGTCTGTTTGTCTGTTTGTCTGTTTGTCTGTTTGTCTGTTTGTCTGTATGTATGTCCGGGGTGAACTCAAAAAGTACTGCATGGATTTACTTCAAATTTTGCATGAATATTACTAAGAGTTCGGGTCAACGCATAGGCTATATATTATCACGCTATCACCTACGGGGGAGGAGCAGTGAATCTTTATTCTTCTTACTCATTCTGTGGAAGCGTGTAAGTAAAGGACGCATATTTAAATGTTGGTTTTGAGTAAGTTATGCTATTATCTAGCTTTACACTATAAAAACTACGCCATTTAAGTAACTTTGGCAGAGAAACATAGTTTAATGAATGTTAGTAGTATAAAGACAATTTGGAATCAGCTCCATCTATGAGAATGTATAAAAATCAAATCAAGTAACACATGAATACTTTTTGAAAATTAATTTAAATTTTGATTGTGTTGGTGAGGTTAGTAGTTAGTTATTCTTAAAATTCATAGATGGCATTGTGCATTTTTTTCATCTTATACTACATATAACATAATACATATAATAAAACAGTAACGAAAGAAAAACTGTACATTGAGAATTTTCAAGAAAAAATGAGTGGGTTTTGTTAGAAAAACGTAACTGGTGACAAAAATTGACTTTTTAGTATTGTTGTCTGTTTGGCTGTATGTAGGTATGTCCGGGGTGAACTCAAAAAGTGCTGCATGGATTTACTTCAAATTTTGCATGAATATTACTAAGAGGTCGGGTCAACACATAGTCTATATATTATCACGCTATCACCTACGGGGGAGAAGCAGTGAATCTTTATTCTTCTTACTCATTCTGTGGAAGCGTGTAATCAAAGGACGCATATTTAAATGTTGGTTTTGAGTAAGCTATGCTATTATCTAGCTTTACACTATAAAAACTACGCCATTTAAGTAACTTTGGCAGAGAAACATAGTTTAATGAATGTTAGTAGTATAAAGACAATTTGGAATTAGCGCCATCAATGAGAATGTATAAAAATCAAATCAAGTAACACATGTCATGAACACTTTTGAAAATTAATTAAAATTTTGATCGTGGTGGTGAGGTTTGTAGTTAGTTATTCTTAAAATTCATAGATGGCATTGTGCAATTTTTTTTAATAAAAGTTGTATCCTAATAGTTCGTTTTGACAAATTGAAGTTCCAACAAAACCCTCAAAATCTTGAGCTTTACATTTTGGCTCCTGGCAGTATAACTACCAACGTAGTTTTTAGGGAAGTGTTATAAGGTATGATACCTTTGTACGTATTTTTAACCGACTTCAAGAAAAGGAGGAGGTTCTCAATTCAACGGTATGTTTTTTTTTTGTGTGTGTTTGTTACGCGATTACTCCGCCATTTATGGACCGATTTTCTAAATTCTTTTTTTATTTGATAGGGTATACTACCAGGTTGGTCCCATTAGTATTAAACCTCAGATCTGATGAGGGATCCTCGAGGAATTGAGGGAACTCCTCAAATAATATAGGAAAACATGTACCAAGTTTTACATTTTTTTTTGGTGACAAATCAAGCATTTACATTTAGCAAGTATCATTTCGTGAAGAAAAACTGATGAAGAAGACAGGCGATGGAACTCTTCAATGCATAACAGCAAATTACTCGCAATAGCTACAGTCACATGTCTGTGCATGGTTTATGTATTTCCATAACATAACATTACGCCTGTCTATTTTAAAAGGTTAAGAAAGAACTTCTTTTGCAATTGTTAACCGATTTCAATGATTCTTTCAAGTTTTGAAAGACTTTCTTTACATACAAAGAAACTAAAAATAGCAAAATAAAAAAAAAATACAAAAAAAAACAACCGACTTCTTAAAAAACACTAACAGGTGAAAAATAATTCCAGTTTCGGAAGTCGGTGGCCAATAATGAACGAAATAAAACCACCTCAGCCACAGACTTCCGAAACTGGAATTATTTTTCACCTGTTAGTGTTTTTTTAAGAAGTCGGTTGCTTTTTTTTTGTAAAAATGTTTTTATTACTCTTTTGTATCCTGGAATGTATTCCTGCATTATTTTGTCTATTTCCTTCAGTCGCATGGTATGACTGAACTCAGCAGGATTCCTATATAACTCTCTTCATGTAACTTATATTTTAATGCTATTTTAAAAGTTGTTTACTTATAATGCTATAGCGACACTGGAATCTTAGGTAGGTATATTTGGTGCTGTAGAACCTTCACGCAGACGACGTCGCGGGCAGCAGCTAGTTGAGAATAAAATTAAGATGTTACCTAAATGTTTTATTGCCCGTTAACGTAATGACGGTATAAATGTACTCATACGGGCAATTCGGAGCAATTTATTGCTCGTAGACGTAACTACACTGAGAGTTAGGAATTTTTATTTATTTTTTTATTCATGGAATAAAATGGAGACCGTGGAGTAAGTAGGTAATAATAATAATATATTCCACAAAGTTTCACACAATGCCATCTAGACCCAAGCTAAGCAGAGCTTGTGTAATGGGTAATAAACAGCTGATAAACATACTTATATATTTCTAAATACATACATACCTATAGATAAATTACACCTAAACACAGTAAAAAAATAACGCGCTCATCACACAAATTTTTGCCGCTAAGGGTGGCCGCACACGAGCCACTCCAGGGAGACTACTAGACCAACAGGGCAGTCAAAAAAATAACATAGAAACTCTTTGTCGATTGAACTCTTGAAGTAGGTATTTATTTTGCTACATATTATAGCTGGTCGACTTATATCTGTGTGTTCTTTCCTTAAAAGACCATCTCAGAAACTAATCTGTTATTCCTCACGTGATTTTATCAAGATACCTCTGAGTTTTTGTCGGTATTTTTACTCAGAGTAGTCAGACCGACCTCACCTTATAGTTTGAACTGCGAATAACAAAATCGATACATATGTTCTACTAAAATGCTGTTTTTTTGCGATTTCAGTGTTCGTCCTATTAAATAATAGTTGTTCATATCAATGAGTACAATGACCCTTTTTCGGGTTTTGTGTTAATTATGTTATATGCGGTCATATTATATAGTCTATACATATAATAAGACTGTAAAAAAACTGTGTCTGTACATTGAATATATTTAAAAAATAATAATTGAGGGGGGTTTAGAAACAGTAATAGAGCACGAATCCAAAAAAAAAAGTCTGTCTGTTTGTCTGTTTGTCTGTTTGTCTGTTTGTCTGTTTGTTTGCACACGCTAATCTTCGGAACTACTGGACGGATTTGAATGATTTTTTTTTTGTTGTATAGATATTAATACTGGTCAACACATAGGCCATAATTTATCTTGGAAACTGGAACACCTGATGCAGAACCGCAACAGACCAGCTAAACTATAGGCGATACAAAAATGGTCCCATAGCAAAAATTGTTCCACGTGATGAGCATTTTCTGCTGAGAGAATAAATTTGAAGATCCGGAACACCTCATGCAGAACCGCAACAGACCAGCTAAACTATAGGCGATACAAAAATGGTCCCATAGCAAAAATTGTTTCACGTGATGAGCATTTTCTGCTGAGAGAGTAAATTTGAAGATCCGGAACACCTGATGCAGAACCGCAACAGACCAGCTAAACTATAGGAGATACAAAAATGGTCCCATAGCAAAAATTGTTCCACGTGATGAGCATTTTCTGCTGAGAGAATAAATTTGAAGATCCGGAACACCTGATGCAGAACCGCAACAGACCATCTAAACTATAGGAGATACAAAAATGGTACCATAGCAAAAATTGTTCCACGTTATGAGCATTTTCTGCTGAGAGAATAAATTTGAAGATCCGGAACACCTGATGTGGAACTTCAAGAGCCCAGCTACACTATAACATATATAGGAATGACGTCTTAGCAAGTGTTGTTCAGCCTTATGAGCACTCGCTGTTGACGTACAAAAATCGAAGATCTGGAACACCTGTTGTGGAACTCCAAGAGCCCAGCTACACCATAACTCAAATAGGAATAACGTCTTAGCAAAAGTTGTTCGGTCTGATAGGCATTTCCTGTTGACTTATAAAAATCGAAGATCAGAAACATTTGATATAGAAATTAAAACTATCACTAATTTCATTGCATAATTATAAAATAACATAAGTAGGAGGTACTACGCGGTGAAGGCGGGAACAGTTCAGGACTGATTTTCGATGACGATGGTATATCGTTGAAAATTAGACTCTACTGGCTAAAACTCCCATTTTTTTTATCGTATGCCTTCGGGCTTATGTTATTTGAGTGTTTAATTTCCTTTTCCATTTATCTTCGTTACACGGTAGCTTACCCGGTAACGCCGGGGAGCAGCCACTTAGATTTTAATTGATCAGGTATCATCACAATAAAACTATAACCATGACTAGAAAGAGGTCAAATTTTTCCCAATGTTCCAAAGGTGCTAAATGATTAAAGACCATAAGATCCCAACAATCTACCGAAGAGCGTTAGGAGAGACTTGATGCTGTTCGAGAACATGAGGCTGCAACTCGCTCCGTGGAAACTTCTTGGGATCGCGAAGCACGCCTGCATTCTCAGCGTATTTACGCATCTACATCCAGGTCTCTAGAGACCAGTGTATGTGCGCGACTGACCGCTTATCGTGAACATCATGCACTGTCTCGCGAGTTGGAGATGTTCACGGAAAAAGCATGACGCTTGAGTTTTCAGCGTATATACGCATCGACTCTAGAGATAAGTGGGGGAAGGAGATGCGCGACTGACCGCTGATCGTGAACGTCACGCAACATATTATAGGCTATAATTTATTTTGGAAAATGGAACACCTAAAGTGAAAGTGATATAAAAATGGTGCCATTGCAAAAAATATTCCACGTGAAGAGTGTTTTCTGCTGTGAGACTAAATTTGAAGATCTGGAGCACCTGTAGGGGAACTCCAAAGCCCAGAGACAATATAACATATACATAATAGAAATGGCGTCTTAGCAAAAGTTGTTAAGTCTGATGGCATTTCCTGGTGACCAACAAAATTAAAAAATCTGGAACGTCTTGAATAGTCTCGCGCATCCCATTGATTTCCCGTCCCCGGGCTTATAGAATTCGACATCAGATGTTTCAGATCTTCGATTTTGATGACCCCGTTGTCGCTGGCATAAGCAACAGGATCCGCGTACGAAGTCGCGGGCAGAAGCTAGTATTGAATATAAAAGTACTATTTGGAAGGGACAGCTAGAATATTTTTTTATTTTTAATGTAATTTGTTGACTTCCAAAAGTGCCTTATAATGGCTTTGGAAATATAATTATTTCGTAACACAGTATTTGTTACATAAAAGTAAACGGTGTCGTTAAACGGTGGTCGAGCGGTTTTGTTTGTAAGTAAATCCTACACTATGTTTTTTGTCAAACGCCATACTTAAAAATAAAAAAATGTGAAAATGATTCTAGCTGCCCCTTCCAAAAGGTAGTTTTGTATGGAGAAGAATGGGCAAGAAACTCCATATTTAAATCTTTTAAAATAGGGTTACAAGCATTGATTTATTAAAATGGTTACACGCTTACAAAAGGCACATTGAGTTTTTAAAGGCGGAACGAAGAGATTTAAAATATTTTTATATTTTGGATGAAAATTTTGTTCGTGAATCGTGATATCCTGCCTATAGTAAGTATGCCTGTCTTTGAAGCGGAACGTAGTTTGCTGTAGCAGCTAGTAATAGTATAGATTTTATTAAGTTCTGGCACAAATAAAACATCGAGGTAGGGTAGGTACTATTGATACAGTTGTAAGTACTCAACATTAATCAGTTTTAATTGTTTAATGTTTGTGTGTGTGTGTGATTTTTTTGGGCTGGCTGTTTGTGTGTGTGAGATTTGGATGTTTGTTAACGCAGCTGCGATTAAAAATATTTTTTTTAATAAAAGAAAGAAAAAAGCATTTAGTTGGCACATGATAAGAAATAAAAGAAATAACAAGTAAGGCAATTGGAATTAAAGAACTATTTTATTAATTTTAATATAATTATTCATTGACAGTTTACAGTACCTATGTTCTTTTTGACGAGAGTAATAAATAAAAATACAAAAGAGAAGAATTAAACTAAAAAAAGGGCATTAAAATAAAGAATAATGTGCCATGCGGCTGCGCCAAATAGGTCCAGTTCAGCCAAAATGCCAGACAATAGTGCCTAACGCACTAGTTGTCTGGCATTTTTGACAATAATGGTGTCCTGTTTTATTCGTAACGGCCAGCATTTATTTTAAAAGAAATAGACAATAATCTAAATCTAACAATTCTAAAATGTGGTGTTCGAATCCAGGCAGAACTAATATTCTGCCACCTGAATGCTTTCCTCTAAATATAAAAATTCTACATGCAGGACCTACAAAAAGCCGTCCAGACAAGGTCATCAGATCATTGATGCTTAGAAGCCTCTGAAACGTCAATCAATGCTTGTCACTCTTGTGCATACTAATCTTATTGGATTCAATTGGCCTCAAGCTAAATTTTATTGGCTTAAAAGCTTTTTTAGGGTTCTATACTTCGATAGTAAAGAACGGCATTAAGAAGGCCATCGGCCTGTAAAAGGGCACTTTGCCTATGCGTCAGTCAAAGCATAATAATATTAAGATAAATGTTGCAGTACGTACTACATGGTGTTACAGGAAAATATATTAAGCCATCATTTTCCATGAAAATGGTACAAAAATATAAACTACATTTAAAACAATTTCTTTTTTCTCAAGAGCATCAAAAAGAGATACCAAGTTAAAACTTAAGCTAATTAAGTTTGAGAGAACATAACAACAGCAAATTTAAATTTGCTTTTTGAGAGGCAAAATTAAGCATAGCAGTTGATAACAGCGCGGATAGAACTGATTGGAGTATTTTTTGGGTAGTTTGTGGTACGGATACGGATTTATTGTTGTGCGAATCCGACTCCCACTTGGCCGGTGGTTTTCAAGGTTTCATTCCAAAAAGTATTAACGGGACATATTTACTAAGCCTCTGCTATATGTATAATTATCTGCTATTCATACACATTTCTGTCTGTAATATTGGAAGCCGTAACAAAGGCTATATATTATTTTTATAAAACTACGAGGGGGTGACGGGGATGTGAAGGGGAAGTGTACGAACTTCACGCTTACAATAATACAAAATAATTTGTTTAGTACCCATAACACAATTTCTGTTTAGCTTGGGGCTAGATGGCGTAGTGTGAAAGTTGTGGAATATTAATTTATTTATGGGTATGCGTTATGTTAATGACCTAAAAAAACCTACGACTATTGCAATACTATTGCAGTCTATAGAAACAAAGGTGGGATAGAGTGGCTAAGGTGATGCATTGAGATTTAATAAAAAAAATGTTTTGCTACTATAGTACGTTCGCGTTAAGAATGCAGTAAAGTCATCATTATCCGTCGGCCTAGCCCCGCCCCCTAACCAATCAAATCTTTTCAAATTCATTTTTATAATAAATTCATTAAACAGAATCTTTTAAAATATAATTTGTTTGAATTTAACACCACTGTGGAATACACCTTTATCTTGCAGTTGCACTGCATTCTTACTGCATTCTTAACACGAACGAACTATAGCCTTTTAGATAATAATGACTCATGTAAAGATGCCGCAAATGCGATTATGTATAAAAGGGTGAGTCTGGAGATCTGTCATCCAGCTCTCAGAAAGGTTCTAGAATTAGGCAGAATAAAAATAATTAGGTATAAATTGAAAAAAATATCCAAATAAATTAACCAACTCATAAATAAATAAATAAATAAACTCCTGTAAAATCTACTTTTGTATTTATTAACTTTTTGAAATAAAAATAATACCAGTCTGTTACTGAAAAGGCACGAGCGATAATATCTAAACGAATAATCTAAATAAACAACAACAATTGCCGCATGTATGAAAGATTTACTTTTATGTTTTTTACATAATCAAAAATAGCTCAACGGATTTTGCCAATGTTATTAAATGTTGATTTCACAAGTAGTAGTACAATAATTAATCAACTGGATATTTCACAAATCTACTTCGTTGTTATTTATGTATGAAAACGACAGTCAAAAGAAATGACGAAAGAAATGAAGAATGTTTGCATCCGAGCAAACATTCTTTTTATTGGAACGTGCGGATGAGTTGCTAGTTTTAAGGTATATAAATAATTACTTAATTATTGAAACTGGAAAAATAAAACTAATTCAAGCAAAAATCATTTAATACAGTTTCGTCTCCACGGGCATCGCTGTCTGGCCATGTCTTATCGATATTGTAAATAAATTGACACACATACACACACATAAGAATCAATCTGTGTGCATTGTGATTGTAGGTATTTATTTTACTTTTACAAACTTTGCCCAGTGACGAAATTATAGAGGCTATGAGCCCTTCGTTCTTAATTAAAAGTAAAAAGGAATGCGGGTTTTTCAAATCTTTGTCCAAAAATAGGTCTTCATGGCTATTTATTTTTAACCGACTTCAAAAAAAAGGAGGAGGTTCTCAATTCGACGGTATGTTTTTGTAAGTATTAACTGGTATTAAAATGGTAACCTAATTAAGGTTAGGTACCTTTATTTTTGTGTAACCCAAAATATAGGTAATCATAATCGGATAGATTACCAAAAACGTCATTACCGGTATAATACATTTAATTTATGCTGTGTTTCGGCCGCACTAAGTCGCCTAACACTAAACATTATCAAATACACTTAAATTTTAAGTTTAATTCATTCTTGTGTTTAGAAGCAGAGATAATTAAAACACCCTCACTTCCCATAGGTACGTACTAGATTTCGACTGGCTGAACTCAACATATGATTCTTGCTTTCAAATTTTGTTTAAGTACACAATGACATCCAGTATTCAAAGTCAAAGCGATAATCGCCCTTCCATATACCTACGATTAGTTCGTAAATGTAGTTCACACGATAGTAATTATATTTTTCCTCGTCTTTCGATAATCGTATGTACGAGGTAAGAAACTTTCCCCGTGTAAATGGCGCTTTACCCTAGTGTACTTATACTTTTTATAAAATCATTGGAGCCGTTTCCGAGATTTAGACTGTAAAATATTAACACACAAGAATTGCTCGTTTAAAGGTTACTTGATATTATAGGAAATAAAAGTACTAAGTGAGTATATTTTACGATAAAAATGTTTGTGTGTGGGTTCGATTCCCGGTACAAACAAAAGACATCTATTTTTATTATTGAAACGTGTATCGCCATCTAGCGGATTATAAGAGAATCAGCAGTTGCGTTGGTTCCACTGCAGTGTAATACTTCAAATTTCCGCCGAGAAGATTCATTCCACTGGTTTTATCAAAAGTAGCGCCATCTAATAATACCACGTCGTACTATTTAAAATAAAAAGTTCGGAGTGTTAAAACTAGATGGCGTGTTAACATTAAAAATTACAAAAACAAGTTGAAGAATAAACCTTTACAGGAGGTGCTTAACGTTCCTGACTTTTGGCAATGAAAGGCGAATTTAGATAACTTTTAATACACCTCATTAATTATACACCACTAATTTTTAATTAGTACAAATTGTATATTTATGTACAGACGCCAGCACGTCAAGTTACCCGAATGTGTCAAATTTCTTTGATCGTTTTTCAACTTTATGTCAAACAGAATAAGGTTCATATTCAATAGGGAAATTTTGACACATTGGGGTAACTTTATGTGCTGGCGTCTGTACCTAAGTATAATCATGTCAGTCTGAGGCAATGATATTCTAAACACAAGAAGTAACCGTTTAACTTTTCAAAGAAAATCCTCATTGGGACAGTAAAGAATGATGATTGTTTCATGGTTAAAGAAAAAATTATATCTGAACGAAAAAATCAATGCAATTAAAAAAGTATACATTTTTGCTACAGAACTCAATTGAGTCCGGATGTGTTGTTGCTGTAACTATAAAGCTTCGTTCTCACTAGGAACAATTATTGTCGAGCGACAGGTGTCCCCGGAGACATCGGGCGATGTCACCCATCGCCCCACGACTCCCGATGTCTTATCTCCGTCCACATGAGTTCAGTCGAACCTCTACTCTTCATCGACTGTCCGACAAGGAACAGTTTCAACAATGTCGCGGCGATGTCGTCCGACGTCGCCCGACATCGCCCGATGTCACAGGCTACACACGTCGCTCGAAAAATGTTCCTAGTGGGGACGAGGCTTTACCCTCTGGATGTATACTTAGGCAAAATAATACAGTTTGGAAGGGAAATCGACAATATCAGCAAGCGTAGCATGATCACCATTAAAACGGGTATGTGGACGGAAGAATCAACAAAGTGACAGATGGTACAAACATTTCTGCTGATTATAGAATTATGGGCAAGACTCCACTAAAGCGCAAGAGGAGATGTCTCGTAATCAACAAATAGAATCCTACTAATATGTAATATAAACGCGAAAGTGTGTAAGGATGTTTGTTACTCATTCACGTAAAAACTACTGAATGGATTTTAATAAAATTTGGTATGGAGTTAGCCGAGACCCTGGATTAACACATAGGCTAGTTTTGATCTCTGTATTCCCACGGGAACGGGATCTACGCGGGTGAATCCGTGGGACGTCTGCTAGTATTGTATAATGCTGAAGCTAAGCACTGAGCTTAAATGACTCAAGGTTTGGTGGGGTCTCACCCTTAAGGGTGTGCATTCACTGAAGCGGAGATGGGTGGAGCGGAGCCGAGACGCGTAGTAATCAATCGATGACAATGGTTGAATTTCTAATGGCGTCACTCATCTTGTCCGTGTTAGGACGAATAAACATAGCTTCGCACAACTCCGCTTCAGTGGAAAAGCACTCTAAGCAGTAGGTCCCTTCTATAGGTGCCACCCATCTGACATTCGTAGAAACAATCTTTACGGGTAGTTAAATCTGACAGCTATAGTCTTACTAACATTGTCGTGGTACCTAGATACTAATTAGTGGAAGTCAAATAGACAGTCGCTTTATAAATACTGGTAGATACTCTGCTGTATCCAGCTAGACTGGAAGCCAACACCAACTTAGTTGGAAGAAGGGGTTGATGGCTGTTGGTGGTCTGCGTGACCACCAACAGCCATCAACTCCTCAAGAAGTCAAGAGTAGACCCATTATTATATATATTAAAAAAAAACAGATGTAGGTAGGTATCATGTGGTAATGCTGATCCGATATGCGTTCTCGTATCAGCATTACCACAAGATACCTACATCTGTTTTTTTTTTAATATATATATAATGGGTAAAGGCAGATGTAAGTGGGAACGCCGGGAGGGGACGCCCTAGAAGGACATACATAGACCTTATTGGTGAGGTTCTTCAGAAAGGTCAGGTGCGTAGTACTCGCAACCGGCGTGTGTGTATGACAACATGTATGAATGTAAACGAAGCAAAAGAAGTATGTAAGAATCGTAGCATATGGCGCTCTGTAGTTTCTGCCTACCCCCATGGGAAAAAGGCGTGAGTTTATGTATGTATGTATGTATATAATGGGTCTACTCTTGACCTCAGTCTTGTCCTGCGGTCAGAGATGAGGTCGACGATGGAACGAGCTTACCCAAAAGAAGCCTATTATTTTTTTTTTTTTTTTTTTTATTACTGATAGGCACGCGTTTGACCACTATCTCACCTGATGGTAAGCGATGATGTGGTCGACGATGAAGCACGCTTGCCTAGAAGCAACCTGTTCACTCTTGACTTGAAGACCCCTAGGTTGTAGCTATCAGGAAACACCGACACCGGCAGGGAATTCCACTCTTTGGCTGTTCGCACAATGAATGTGTTTCCATAACGTTTAGTACGTATGGTTGGGATATCTACCATGTACCGGTGGCGCAGTGCTGAACGCCTGGTGGTCCGATGATGGAAAGGGCTTGGTGGAATTAAATCGTGCAATTCCGATGCACACTCTCCGAAATATAACCGATAGAAAACCGACAGGCTAGCAACTCGGCGTCGATGCTCAAGACTTTGAAGTTTTGACACAACGAGTGCATCATTGCCGATGATCTTCTTGGCTCGTTTCTCAATAGACTCAAGCGCATCAAGCTGGTATTTGGCGGATCCGTCCCAAAGATGAGAGCAGTACTCCATACACGAACGAACTTGCGCTTGATAGAGGTTGAGCAGCTGTTCCGGCGTGAAGTAACGTCTCACCTTTGCTAAGATACCTAACTTTTTTGCAGCTATTTGAGCCTTTGCCTCGATGTAAGAGCTAAAATTGAGAGTGGATGACAACGTTACACCAAGAAGATCAAGATGGTCGGTTATCGGCACGGTTACACCTCGGAAAGATGGAGCCGGGTGGAATAGGCTCCGCTTGGCGGAAAACAGACACGCCTGGGTTTTCGCAGCATTGAACTTGACCAAGTTGGCATCACCCCACTCGGCGATTGCCTTCAAGGACAAGTTCAAGCGCTCGACCATAGCTTCTCGGAGAGACTGGATCTGTGACCCACTAGCCCGTGCGTCAGACATGTAGCTCTCGACAACAGTGCTGTCGTCTGCATACCCAAAGGTACCGGGCTTAAGCAGTTCATTAATATGCAGCAAGAATAATGTTGCCGAGAGTACCGACCCCTGAGGGACCCCGGCATTGATGTCTAACTGACCGGATGAGCAGCCATCAATTACAACTCGGATGGACCGACCACTCAGGAAGTCAGCAATCCAGTCACATAGACCAGTGGGCAGACCGAAAGAAGGAAGCTTACCAATGAGACTTTTGTGCCAGACCCTGTCAAAAGCCTTCGAGATATCGAGGGAGACGGCAAGCGCTTCCCCATGCTTCTCGATGGCCTTACTCCAGATGTGAATGGCATACGCTAGAAGATCCCCTGTAGACCGATTTCGACGAAAGCCGTATTGCCGATCACTGAGGATGTCATTAGCTTCTAGGTATGCCAGGAGCTTAGTGTTAAGCACCCGTTCCATACTCTTACAGATGATGGACGTTACAGAGATGGGTCTGTAGTTAGCCGGGTCAGCTCGACTGCCCTTCTTGGGCACGGGCTGCACGTTAGCTTGCTTCCAATCAATCGGCACTTTTCCAGTCTCATACGAGAGACGAAATAGGCGTGTCAAGATCGGAGACAATTCAGGCGCACAAGTTCTAAGAACAATTGCCGGTATCCCGTCAGGGCCACTAGCTTTATTCACGTCAAGGTTGCGCAGTATCCTGCGGACGTCCTTCTGATGGATGCGAATATCCGACATACTCGTCTCGCATCCATCAAGAGATGCAGGGGGCCGCGCGTCCCCAGAATCCAGACGCGAAGATTCCGCAAAAAGAGAAGCAAATAAGTTCGCTTTCTCTTCAGCGGTGTGAGCCAGCGACCCATCGGGTTTCAGCAGTGGTGGTAGTGAAGGGCGGCAGAAGTTTGATTCAACCGACTTAGCCAGGGACCAAAATGCTCTACTACCAGCAGGGTGAGAAGCTAATTTGTTCCCAATTCGGCTGATGTGGTCAAACCGAGACCTCTGCAACACCTTTTTGCAAGACTTGGCAGCCCTGTTAAAGGCTTTCTTCTTCTGACTGACGTCATTTGCTTTACGCATGCGAGCATCAACCCAAGCTCTGTATGCCGCGTGTTTAAGCGCCTCAGCGCGGTTACACTCGGCCCCAAACCATGGTCGAGCTGCGCCTGACGTTGCTACATCAGAGAACGGAATGAAGTATTCCATCCCCTGCCGCAACACTTCCGTAATGGCAGCTGCGCACGAGGAAGCGTCATCCGAAGAAAAGCAAGTAGGCTGCCAAGGATAACATGAGAAGAAAGATCGCATGCCATCCCAGTCTGCTGACCTGTATCGCCAAACCCGCCGGGTGCCTTTTGGGCTGGGATCGGGCGGGGAGTAAACGGACACAGACTTCACCAGACAGTGGTCGGAACTACCTAAAGGTGAAGATATCGACACCGAGTAGTGGTCTGGATCTGTTGTCAGCAGAAGGTCCAAGCAATTGGCTGTGTGCGACTCAACGTCCGGCACCCTTGTTGCCCCCCGGACCAACTGGGTGAGATTTAACGCTAGCGCTAGCTTACGCGTCTCTCGTCCAGCATGATCTGTGCACTGGTACGGGAAAAGCCACTCTTGATGGTGGGCGTTAAAGTCCCCCAGTAACACCAATTGGGCAGAAGGGAACCGCAGCTGAGCCGCATCCGCCGCTTCACTAAGATGCTCTGCGAGCCTGGTTGTCTCCTGATCTCCGCTGTGCGAACGGTAGACACAGGCGTAGATAATTTTATCCAGGCCTGTGTCCACCAAAACCCAAAGCGTTGAGTACCTGGAGTCCTCAAGGTTCCGTAGACGCTGATAGCAGATGTCGTCCCGGGCGTACATGCATACACCCGCTCGTGGTTTGAAGTTGTGCTCCAAGGTAAACCCTGGGTAAGATAGGTACGACACGTCAGACGGACTTCTGATCTGCGTCTCCGAAAGGAAAAAAAGTGCTGGTTTCTCAGTCTCCAGATGGTGGTGGACTGCGACGACATTTGAGTGCAGACCTCGAATGTTGGTAAGGTGCACTTTGAGAGAGAGGGAGTGCTGCCGCTGTTCAGCTTTTTTCTTTTTATTCCTTTTCATAATTAGTTGAACGAAGGTTGGAAAGGAGAAGGAAGTGAAATGAGGTTCTACGCTGCTAACCTTCAGTCACGCACTCAAAGAACGACATCATTGGGGGACTAGCCTGGAGACTGCGGGGACGCCCGAGCCCCCCCGGGAATGTCCATCGGGCCCTCTCATCTGGCCGCCAACCAGCACGATGGTGCATTCCGGGATTTTTCGACAGTTGGTGGGGCAGCCTTTCATATGTGGCAAGCATACTACTTGGGCCCCCTACTACCTGCGGTCGGCCAGCGGCGCACCGTGCCTCGGATCCCGCTACCCTCCGCGACTAGTCTCCCGATACGTCCAAATCAGCGCGAGTCAGCTTAGTCTGCCTGCGTTGGAACAGCTGTTTCGACCCAGCTCCTTTGTGTTGGCTTCACTGAGCATCATACCGGAACACGGCTAGGCCGCTTGGCGGTAAGTCTTTGCCCAGTGGGTGGTGACAAGCCATCGGTCGGAACCTACCACCAGTTAGTGTCACCCGTTTAGCACCACCCGGGGGCCACGTGTAGGGACTAGCAATCGGTATTCTCCTACGGACGCGGGTGACCCAGCCCCCATAATTAACTCGCGACTTAAACATAATGGGGTCATATGAACCCGGGAACACTGATGTAGGCGGGGAAATCCACTGCTTGGCTGTGCGCATAATGAAGGAACAGGCAAAGCGCTTCGTTTTCTATAGGTTTGAACATAAAATAGGTATCTGTGGATGGGTGCCTCGGAAAGCACAGTAAACAGTTGTTTCTATCCGTCATTAGTAGACAATCATTACGAGAAGTCAGAAACTGGAAAGTCTGACAACCAGTCTTACCAAAGGGTATCGTCAGGCAGATTATGATGTTACAAAATGCAGAACTATCCAAAATATCTAGTTCCAGTTTACATAATATACACTCTACTTATTGTGTCGCATTATTAAAAATTTGTAATATTGTCTCTAGTTTTTGTATAAAAATAAGAAATAACAACAATAATAATAATATCTGTTCCTACGCAGTAGTGATGTGCCGACTGGCTGAGTGAACGACTGGTTTACAATCCGTTAATTGCTTTGATCATGATCATTTTTCATCGTGCTTTTGTTATTTCGTGCCTGCAATGGTCACGTTGGACAAAGCGAAAAACTGATTTTGCTTATAATAGTTAATAATAATGGTTGCGGTGACACTGTGATCCCCACTCTATTTTTTAGGCATTTTAGATTTAAGTAAAGATTAGGTAAAAGATCGATTATCGAAGTATCGATTTTTGACGTATAACGTCAAACTTATGACACATTTCCCATACAAAAACTGTCAAAGTTGTCAAATACTCGATCAATGACCGGTCATTGAGACACGATTGCAATAGCAGACTCGAGCCCCAGGTTGGCCGACTACTTAGTGACATAAGTGGTTAACCCGAATATTCGGCACATCACTAATATTAAACAGCATTGACTTAACTGGTTTACGAATTCTCATCATGATAATTCTCTCTATAAATAAAGAATTCAAGGATAAAAACATCGCATTTGTCTCTATACAGTCGATTACGAAGCAACCATGAAGCTCTTTATAATTTTTGTGATTGTCGCGATATTCGTTGCGTTCTGTGTGGCTCAACCCGTACAACCCGACAGTTTATTATCAGATCAACCAGAATCCTTAGCTATAGTCAGTCGGATCAGAAGACAGATAATATCAGGAGGAGCTAAGTGCACTTGCCCGACAGGGCATGCTTTAATTAAAATTAAGTGCATTCCTTGTGCTCAGTAAGTACCTAAATCAAATATTTACATACTAACAAAAGTTTCGTCTCACATTTTTCTTATACTTAGTCTAAGATAGAACGACCTTCACCGAAATGGTTAATAAATAAAACCTATTTTATATTAAAATTAATATGTCAATAATTATATTGCGTAAGGGTTATCTAAAAAAATATAGTCCAGAATATGATTAACATACATACATACATAACGTCACGCCTGTAATCCCCGAAGGCTAGGCATAGGTGTACCTGGTAGTACACCCACATTTCGCCAGTTATGTTTAAGTCCCATGTAATAGGGGGCGAGCCTATTGCCATCAATCGGGCACAAATCCAGACTCCGGGCTGCTACTGAGAAATTCCAGATAGAAATACTCAATAACACTTTGCCCGTCCTGGGGATCGAACCCGGGACCTCATATGCTCAGTAGTAGCGCTTGCGACCACCAGACCAACGAGGCAGACATAGTATAGTAGAATATGATTAATTAATAACTAAAAAAAAATTCACCGGGTTGGGTAATGTACAAGTTCCATAGAAATTCCATAGGTACCAATCGAAAATTGGTAGGTATGACCTACCAATTTTCGATTGGTACCTATGGAATTTCTCTGAAATGTTTATTTTCATTTAACTTTCACTAATTAACCGGAACGGTGCAAGTTACTGGTATCCATTTACCTGTGTGCCTATCCGAGAGTTGTGACGGGGAAAAAATAGTCAACCTAACGTTTGCATATTTTATGGACTTCATACTTTCGATTAGTAAGGAATTTGTTTATTAACCAAAACGGTGAAACATAAAAAAAAAGTATCCTGGACTGAAATTTTCTAGACAACCCATATGTAGGTACTTAATATATTTATTTACATTATTAAAAATATAAAATGGGTTTCATCCATTAACCAGATCGGTGAAGGTCGTTCCATAGCCGGATCCTATACTATTATTACATTTTAAAAATATTAGGAACCGGTAAAACTAGGTTGCTTTGAATTTTTGGGTAACTTTGATAGTTACACAAATACAAATGCTTTTTTCGCGTTTTACCCTTAAAATTAACGTAGCTGATTATTTATTCGCCTACTAAGAATTCAAGTCGCTAGACTATGTTTCGCCAATGTTTTAGCTTTAACAGCTAGCACTGAGTGGACTAGATGTAATTCAAAGTTAACCCTCAATTTCCGTCTAAATGCCTTTTAGATAGGGGTGACTTTGGAGAGCAATGTTTACTTGATTGGGAGTCATTTATTTAATGGCATTAATTTTCTACCGGAACTTGTAATACATTTTTATTAAAAACTCGTTGCTAATCAGCATTTAATGTTATGTTATTTCTTTCCAGTTTTTTATTTTTTAATTGTTCAAAATACATGGGTTTTAAATTAAATATTAATCAATCTTACCTCGTTTTACGGAACTGACTTAGATTTCCTTTTTAATCACCATCTCCCTCGCCTTTTCCCAACCATGTTGGGGTCGGCTTCCAGCCTATCGTGATGCAGCTGATTAACTGTTTTAAATGGAGTAATTGACAACATTTCAAAATTGACATGACCCTAAAACAAAAACACCGTTTCTTCATTTTTGTATGCTGAGTTTAAATATATATTTATTTTTTTTTTTATTGCTTTGTTTCTGAGAAAAAAAATAAAAACCAACAAAACATGCGATGACGTCACTTATACGGTGGAATAAGGTGGTTACCTTTGCGTAAGCAAGCTAATTTTTAAGATAAAAAGCCATAATGTCAAACAAGTCATAATAATCTATCATTGTGTGACATTGACAACTGCTAAATGACTGTGACACCTAAGTAATAGTGTTTTTTTGACGTAGACAGTAAAGCTAAGGATGTATCGCCATTCCACCGTATGAATGACGTTATTTGGCGTTTAAGTCTTTTTACAATACACCGAATTTCAAAGTTAAAATTATGAATGAAAAGTACATAATTTCGTGAAACCAAATAATATGGGTCCTCTAGATTTGAATTTACTTAAGGATAACGTAATAAAACATGCAGGTTAATATTTTGAAATGTTGTCAATTGCCTATCTGACTTCTATAACCTGTGACTGGGCAACACAATACCTCTTGTTTCTTGACTTTTGGCTTTGTGTCTACCCGTAGCAACTGTCAAAGATCTACAAACAACAACAGCTCAACGTACTTTCCGAGGCACGTAGGGGTCTTGATACTTTACAATGAATACCTAGTCACCAACTTACAAATTGACCCCGGTAAGCCATCCATGCAAATAAAACTATGTCGCTGACTTCTTGAAAGTTTTATACTCGTATGGGATAGGTACGCTTAACTACTGCTCCGTAATGATTGTGATATACGCCAATACTATCTTACATGCTATGCGTCATTCTGTTACGTAGAATGGGTTGCACGTTAAATCGTCGACTTTCTCTTCGTTTTCTACGTCTCCATCGATGGTATGCAAGTCACAACACAACCACTGTATCCGAGTCCATGTTTATAACTGGCCATATCTGTCTCATCACATACGCGCGACACACGAGCGTAAAACGCTCTATCTGGACGCAACAAAAATTTCCACGCGCGAGTCGACTCGCGCGTAAAACGCCCTATCTGGACAAGCCCTTAGGGCTATATTCTATCTTTTCTTTGTCAGTGACTAACGGGCGTCCAGTTACACACCGAACTATAATGACAGCTGAGAATTAAAAAAAAAATGTATTGCACTTTAAGTGGACTTTAAGTTACGGTGACTCTCAGACGGGGCACTGTGCGCTTCGTCACATCTCTGCGAGTGCGCATGACTTCATCCTAGATAGACACTGATGATAGCCAATACGAAACTAGCTGTTTGACAGTTAATCTTTGAACACCACTTTGTTCAGTTATCATTACTATATGAACTGTCGACGGAGGCTTAGAGCAGGACTTTTATTAGGATTATATTTATAACTAGCTGCTGCCCGCGACGTCGTCTGCGTGAAGGTTCTACAGCACCAAATATACCTACCTAAGATTCCAGTGTCGCTATAGCATTATAGGTTAACAACTTTTAAAATAGCATTAAAATATAAGTTACATGAAGAGAGTTTTTTTGTATTTTTTTTTTTATTTTGCAATTTTTAGTTTCTTTGTATGCAAAGAAAGTCTTCATTGAAATCGGTTAACAATTGCAAAAGAAGTTCTTTCTAAACCTTTTAAAATAGACAGGCGTAATGTTATGGGAAATACATAAACAATGCACAGACATGTGACTGTAGCTATTGCGAGTAATTTGTTGTTATGCGTTGAAGAGTTCCATCGCCTGTCTTCTTCATCAGTTTTTCTTCACGTAATGATACTTGCTAAATGTAAATGCTTGAATGTCACAAAAAAAAAAATTAAAAATTGGTACATGTTTTCCTATATTATTTGAGGAGTTCCCTCAATTCCTCGAAGATCCCTCATCAGATCTGAGGTTCAATACTAATGGGACCAACCTGGTAGTACACCCTATCAAATAAAAAAAAGATTTTTGAAAATCGGTCCATAAATGGCGGAGTAATCGCGTAACAAACACACAAAAAAAAAACACCGTCGAATTGAGAACCTCCTCTTTTTTTTAAGTCGGTTAAAAATACGTTCAAAGGTATATACCTTATAACACTTCCCTATAAACTACGTTGATAATTATACTGCCAGGAGCCAAAATGTAAAGATAGTCAGGACTGGTGGCGCGGGAGCAAGCGACGTACAGGACGGTGCCCGTGTGAGAAGCAACTCGTCCTGAGATCTACACCCGCTGCTCTGAGTATCGGCTCCTGCGATTTATTGATTGTCATCACTAAGCAAACACTCACGGGGAACTGTACGCGCTCGAACTGGATCGGGAAGCTATGAAGTATAAGGGGAATGCGTTGTATAAATACTGCCTTGCCGACGCCACAACCCGTAATAATTTCCACCTCAATGGTGTCTGTGGAGAGAGATGACTTTAAGGCACCACCCGTTACACAACTTTGGAGGAGATTTGTTCCTAAAAAGCATAATCGGAACGCCGACCTTCATTCAGCTTGATGGTATGCGCTGGAAGTCAACTTGCTGACAGGAAGTTCAAAAATTCCACGGGATAATGTGTGGCGTCATCTTGCTCGACGACAGTGCTTATCGACGTATAGACCACTTCATTCCCCACAATGTCAGAGAGAATGCATTCGTTAATTGCTGCAGCATGATCATTTTTGGGCGCCAAAATGGCCCTCTCACACGTATTCTTCTGGTGCGCTATACGACTGATGTCCACGTACACACAGCGAATGAGTTCTTCGAAGCTGGATACCACTCTACCGAGAGACTCTGAAAGCACCGCCTGTCCACTTCTCTCTTCTGGTAAAGTGCCTTTGCCAAGACTTAGAAGGACATCGGAGAATTCTTGAGCGCGTGCAATGCCGCCGAGCCGAGCTCTTATATTAATGGTCAAGCGCAGCGTACGAACTTGTGACCACAACGAAGATCGTTTCACCGAAGCATTCATCTCGTCAGCCCTCGATCCCCGCGTCAACTCGGGAAGCGTTTGCCTGAAATCGCCACTGAGCAGAACTGTGACACTACCCATCAAATGTTCGTTCCTGCAGATGCCCTGCAGGGTTCTGTCCACGGCCTCAACTGCCTTCCTTTTGAAAATCGTACACTGATACGATCCCATATGATACGATCCGAACTCTGCTCAAGATTTTGAGGGTTTTGTTGGAACTTCAATTTGTCAAAACGAATTATACGATACAACTTTTCTGAAAAAAATGCACAATGCCATCTATGAATTTTAAGAATAACTAACTACTAACCTCACCAACACGTTCAAAATTTAAATTAATTTTCAAAAAGTGTTTAAGTGTTACTTGATTTGATTTTTATACATTTTCATAGATGGCGCTGATTCCAAATTGTCTTTATGCTACTAACATTCATTAAACTTTGTTTCTCTGCCAAAGTTACTTAAATGGCGTAGTTTTTATAGTTATAGTGTAAAGCTAGATAATAGCATAGCTTACTTAAAACCAACATTTAAATATGCGTCCTTTGATTACACGCTTCCACAGAATGAGTTAGAAGAATAAAGATTCACTGCTCCTCCCCCGTAGGTGATAGCAAACAGACAAACAGACAAAAGTTCCAAAAAGTCACTTTTTGTCACCAGTACGTTTTTCTAACAAAACCCACTTATTTTTTCTTGAAAATTCTCAATGTACAGTTTTTCTTTCGTTACTGTTTTATTACAGTCATGTAGATGAAAAAAATGCACAATGCCATCTATGAATTTGAAGAATAACTAACTACTAACCTCACCAACACGATCAAAATTTAAATTAATTTTCAAAAAGTGTTCATGTGTTACTTGATTTGATTTTTATACATTCTCATAGATGGCGCTGATTCCAAATTGTCTTTATACTACTAACATTCATTAAACTATGTTTCTCTGCCAAAGTTACTTAAATGGCGAAGTTTTTATAATGTAAAGCTAGATAACAGCATAGCTTACACAAAACTAACATTTAAATATGCGTCCTTTGATTACACGCTTCCACAGAATGAGTAAGAAGAATAAAGATTCACTGCTCCTCCCCCGTAGGTGATAGCGTGATAATATATATCCTATGTGTTGACCCGACCTCTTAGTAATATTCATGCAAAATTTGAAGTAAATCCATGCAGTACTTTTTGAGTTCACCCCGGACATACATACAGACAAACAGACAAACAGACAAACAGACAAAAATTCTAAAATGTCACTTTTTGTCACCAGTTACGTTTTTCTAACAAAACCCACTTATTTTTTCTTGAAAATTCTCAATGTACAGTTTTTCTGTCGTTACTGTTTTATTATATGTATAGATAATATTAATTTATTACGAAATACACAAGATTCATGATACACAATATTTTTCCAATTGAATATGAACCTTATTCTGTTTGGCATAAACTTGCAAAAACGATCAAAGAAATTTGACATTCTGGGGTAACTTGCCGTGCTGGCGTCTGTACATCTGACTGTGATAACCTGCAGTATGCCTGGATGTTTAAGTAAAATTCCACCGCAATGACTTAAACAATCCTACTAATATTATGAAAGCGAAAGTTTGTGAGTATTCATAGATGGATGGATGGATGGAAGTTTGTTACTCTTTCACGTAAAAAGTACTATATGGGTTTTAATTAAATTTGGTATGGAGTTGGGGTAACTTGATGTGCTGGCGTGGAACATTGGGGTAACTTGATGAGCTGGCGTCTATGCAAAAGAAACATAGAATATTAACATAAATAGAAAAATAAGAGAATTGTGTGTATGTGTGTGTTGTATTAATAAATTATTGTGTGTGTGTTTTAATGACTGAGGTCAAATAAACATTTGTCTTTCTTTCTCGTTATAAATCTACACAGATCATGTAACTCGGTCTCCTATGTCTTATGAGACAGTGTTAGGCCATATACAACGTGGCGCTACAATGGTGACATTAATTTAACACACGGGTAGGGCTAGTGGCCATTAACCACATAAATTATGATTGGTTAAAATAATTGGTAATTTGAACAAAAACATTTTTCAAACAAACTAAATAATAAAAAAGTGACTACAATTGGGATCACTCTGTGCAAAAATTCATTCATGAAATTACTTACCTAGATGCACGTTACTCGTTTACGTTTACTCAGAGCGGCAACGCGTCGCTTCGCGCGCTGGCAACCGCGCAGCGCGCCTTGTACTCCTGCGATCCTTTGACGGCATTCTATCAAAGACCTACCTACAGCGGAGCTGTTTAGTCAAACACTTATCATATCACGCTCTCTTATTACTATGAGTTATTACCACTATCATCACTAATCACTAGGTACTTTTATTTAATTGTCTTTATTTTAAATTTTCTTATTTTCAATGAGTCCACCTTGTTGACGAATACAAAGGGCCGAACGGCGTTTCATATTTTCCCGCACATTTGAAAATAAATTGTCACTTACAGCCATTCCTCTCAATTCGGATGTGTACCTATTTGCCATCACAAATTCACAAATAATAACGTCCTTAATCGTAGAACACGTAGGTACTATGTAGATCGGAAAACTAACGAAAACAAAGCAAAGCGTCTTTATCGCAGTACTATAATCTATTTACTATTCTAATTACACAAAACTAAATAAATAAAACAATAAGTAAGCGTCTTTTTCGCGAAACATTCACAAAACAACGACGAAATTATGCGCACGACACGAGCGTAAAGATGTGTGTCAAGGTAACGGGTCCGGCTAGCACTAGTGAAAAGAGAAGGGTGCTTCTGGGATTCGGGTGCGGCGGGCGGGGGTGCGTGGAAGGGAGAACGCGCGCGCCGACAAAAGGATTGAGGTATTGCTTATTCGTTTCAATTTCTTTG
The DNA here is from genome assembly GCA_921972225.1 of Euplexia lucipara. Lineage (NCBI taxonomy): Eukaryota > Metazoa > Arthropoda > Insecta > Lepidoptera > Noctuidae > Euplexia > Euplexia lucipara. Next base: position 15,099,586 of record OV179158.1, on the reverse strand, counting down.
ACGCGATGTTATGATCCGTGACCCCGGCAAATGACCGCTGCACTATGATTATTTTTGTACAGGATGCTTATTTCTATATTTTTTTATTTTTTTAAATTAATCAGTAAATAATGACGTTTTATGGAAATAAAATTACTTCTTAAAACGAAACTGGGATAACGTATACGTGTGTTAAGTTAATGTCACCATTGTAGCGCCACGTTGTATAGCGGTTAAGCATGTAGGTATATCTGCAGCCAGGGTGCACCTAAGCGCGAGAAAGGGGATTTTGTATTTGTACAAGTAATTTCTCTGTTTTTATTTACGGAATTTGTCCACCCGCCAGTCGGACCATCTGTCTGTTCACCTTTGCTCTTTTGCCAACTGCATGGCCTTGTAAAAAATACCACAGAGATCATAATACCTACACTGGCCTACAAAACTAAGTAGGTACCTACTACACTTTTAAACATTTATTTTTTTTAAACAAAAGAAGTTTAAAATAAAAACGTTTTATAGCAAAATCTTATCAGCTTTTTTTGAAACTAGTAAACTACACACTAGTAAAATTTTTAACTTGAAAAAGATGAAACAATAAAAATAACCATTTAATAAAGCTAAGTGTCAAAATAACTCAAACATTTGTAAGTATGTTTTACAAGTTGTTTAATTACAATCGTACAAATGCAGGTGAGCGAGCGCCACTTCATAAGTTGGTTAAAATTTATAATGAACATTTTAGCGACAAAGATATATTTGCACTGACACACAATTTGTTAAAAAAAATGTATTTGAAAAATTAAAGTTATTAATAAAAGTAATTTTTAAATAATAACGTTCTAGATTAATTAGACTAAGATTAGTTATAGTTTTGGTTTGCAATAGATTCACATCCACCACTGTACTTAATTATTATAAATATTAATATGTGGAAACGTTATTGATTGTAGGTACATTAACCTACCCAATTATGTATTTAGATGTAAGACATATTTATGTACAATTGTTTGTTTCCCCTAATAAACAAAATAAATAAACAAAATAAATAATTTTAAAAACTGGTATTGCCTCCTCTGACTACAGCCTCGAGCCGGTTTGGCCTACTGAACCGAGCCGAGCCGATGTTGGGGAATATTGTCTTATTCTGAAAAGTTATTCCAATAGGCTAGTTGACTAAATTTTAGTTGTAAGTCCATCTAGATTACAAGAAAATATTCGACACATATTTTTTCTTTTTTCACGTAATCAAAAAATAACGGCGATACATCGAGTCAAAATATCGAATGACGTTACTATCCTTTACAGTTTATATTGAATAGTGACGTTCCAAGCCCCCTCTCCTCAACTTTAATGCGCTAAATCTAAGAAGTTTTCCATCAATTTGAAAAAGAACAAAAATACTTGTGTGTTATTTTTAATAATCTAACTGATGATGGACTAAATTATATTTTACATACATACAGAAACTCACGCCTTTTTCCCATGGGAGTAGGCAGAAACTACAGAGCGCCATATGCTACGATTCTTACATACTTCTTTTGCTTCGTTTACATTCATACATATTGTCATACACACACGCCGGTTGCGAGTACTACGCACCTGACCATTCTGAAGAACCTCACCAATAAGGTCTATGTATGTCATTCTAGGGCGTCCCCTCCCGGCGTTCCCACTTACATCTGCCTTGTAAATACCTTTAGTTAGTCGCCTTTCATCCATCCTTTCAACGTGACCAAACCATCTAAGCATACTCTTTTCAATGTTTGTTACTACGTCTTCTTTTAAACCACAACATTGCTTTATCACATCATTCCTCAATCTATCATTCACTGTTACACCACACATACTTCGCAAGGAACGCATTTCTACAGCATTTATTCTACTTTCATGTCTCTTTTGCCACACCCAACATTCACTTCCATACGTTAGTGTAGGCACCAGCACACTTTAATATTCTTATTCTGTCTACATGCCTATTTTAAAAGTGTGATACTAGGGCCAGTGTATTTGATACTGGGAATAGTAAAACTAGGTATTCAAAGTAGGTATTTTTGGTCTAATTGAAATAAATGGTTTAACTTTGAGATGACATTACTTTAAATACGAGTGCGATTTTATCAAGGTAATTTAAATAGATAGTTAGTGTGAATCCGGAAAAGGCCAAACTAAGTGACCTTTTTTAACCTTTCAATCGTGTTAGTTAGAGACACTATAGAAAGACAATGACAGCGCGGCCACCGTGTCCTCTCAAGTACAGACGCCAGCACGTCAAATTACCCCAATGTGTCAAATTTATTTGATTGTTTTTCAACTTTATGTCAAACTGAATAAGGTTCATATTTAATTGAGAATATTTGACACATTGGGGTAACTTGATGTGCTGGCGTCTGTACCTTCTTACTGCCACTTAAGTGAGGCAATTTTATTGTTCACCAACCCACGATTTCCCTTGTGTGCACTATTCGCAAGGATAACCCGACTGTTACAGGAATCAGAAACTAAATACACTCACAAATTAGGTACGGTAACATACAAACACAAAAACAGAAATAGAATGTGACATCAAGCCTGCTCGCTATCATAGACCGGTTGCTGTCAAAAAAACACGCAAATGAAAATAAAAAAAAATAATCTAAGCCGGAACGAAGGCTGATCTCGCACTGTATAGAATTTCCGTAAAAAGAGAGGTCAGCAAAAACTGGATTAGTATAGCTTGATGTGTAGCCGTGTGTACTGATATATTATATAATAACAAAGATAGAGTAGAAATAAAAATACAGTCGATTTTCTACCAGCTGTGATATTCTGTAAAATTCACACAGTAAAAATGTAGCTAATTTAAGCTGTCATCCCCAATGATATTATAAGCAAAAAGGTGTAGATTGGTTATAAGCGCTCAGCCAGCAACGCGTTAAAATGTGGCTAACTAGCCACACTTGACCACAGTGTCGCGTCGCGCCGTCATCGTCACCGAATGCGTGCGTGCGTTAGTGTGCCGTTTTTGAAGATCGAATGTTGTTTAGGTAACCTATCTACACGTTTTTATATCATTGGTCTTCCCACATACTAATGCTAGGCATTAACAGTGCACTTCAGTCAAGTTTTCACTAACCCCACAGTATAAACATTAATACAGTAGGACGACGCCTTTGATCTCTGGAAAAATGCCGACAACGTCTACACGCGTTAGCCCTGAATAATACCTCCCGAACTACGAACATCGTTTTGTTCGCAGTTCGGGAGCGGCTTTCCCGCGTCTCGCCCCTCACACCCCGCACGATTGGCTGTCTAGACGGCTTCGTTGGATGACTGTAGGTTTTTAGACTGTGCTAACCCTTTGGGGTGACTTTAACAAGTCGACCAGCAGTGCACTCCATTGGATAATCTTGGAGTCTTGACAAATGGTCTTGAGAGACTAGTGGTTGCTAATCAAATAAAACCTGTATTGTTTTAATTTTTTTAAACTCTTTAAACTATTTTACATATCTCTTGCTCTGTAAGTACACCCTTACACCCCTGAATGCCGGGGTGTATGACTATCATTACAGCATAGGTTTTGGAATTTGAAAAAAGAACTGTCATACTCATACTGCACGAAGAATATTTTTAAAAAGTTTTTTTTTTTCTCGGTATCGATTAATTACTCGAATCGGAATCTAGACAATTTATTTTATAAAGATTTTATTTTAAATATGGAACTATTTGTTTCCACATCGTATGTTAGATGGAATCGATTTAAAAATCAAACTGGCCAGCAAGATTTGACGCGCTTGCGTGCGTGAAAAAAAAAAGGCAGTCTACTAGTAGGCGCGAAAGCATCGCGAAAATAATTAATTTTTTTCTTCTTAATAAATGTTCATTGAAACCTGCTGTCTTGTTGTTTACTTACCTCACAATCGATATGTAAAGCAGAGTATTTATCTCGGGCGTAAGCATCAATTGCATACTCGGGTTAATTAGCGCCTTCGCTTCGCTCAGGCGCCAAAAACCTCGTATGCAATTGATCTCATACAGCCCTTGGTTAATAATCTACTATTAATTAACGTTACCTATTACCTTTGTAAATGTGTGAGCAAAATGTATTTACAAACATACTAATATAATTATCAACTCCATAGCTTATTTGTTATTTCCTTAAACTTAAACCTATCTCAGTATAGTAATTTTTATTCTAGGTGCATCGTCCTCACATCTGATTATTGTAAACAAAGTATTGTAAAACCTATTTAAAAGAGTAAGTATGGAGTTTCTTGCCCACTCATCTCCATACAAATCTACTTTTGGAAGAGGCAACTAGAAACACATTTATATTTAAGTTAACTTTTGTTTGATGTTCAAAAGTGCCTTGTAATGACCTCATTAGTTTATACTGTTTACTAAAACATACTCTTTTTTTTCAGGTATACAGATATAACGGGAAAAGCTTGTCCAGTCTGCAAGAAATAGAAATACCTACCTATGTAAATAATATCGTTAGAATTGTTACTAAAAAAATCCTAAATGCTGTATACTTGTTGTTAAAACTAGCGACACGAAATAGAATTGTAAGAGGGATTGCGCGAGGCTTAGACTATATACCTCTAGACGTAGCCCAATTTACAGTGTGAAGTGTGGAAGTGACACGCATTAATACAAAGTTCGTAGGAAAATTGAGACAAAGCATCGTATCTTCTGTCCCTTACGGCGTGCCGTATTTTTGCATGGCTAACTTTTGAATGTTAGCCAAACAAAGTGCTGTCACTGTCACGTATATTATTATGGTCGATTTAATTTAAGTTTTCGGATGGTTTTTGCAATTGTTGTAATAGTTTGAGTAATTTAATGAGAAATGGACTCCATTAGTTAAGTGTTTAATGTATGGTGTATGCTCTACGATGGGAGGATGCAGTATAATAGGCTGTAAAAGCCGCACAGAAAAGGATATTAACGAAATCACTTTTCATTCGAAAGTTTTCAATACTGTTAGTGTTATAGTATGATTATTGAGTTTATACATTTGTGCGCTTTTATTGTCATGGGTTTCAGACCAAAATATGGAAGATTTCTTAAAGTAAACTTGATTTCTTATATCACATAACCTAGGAATACTTACAGTGTTGCTACACGTTTCAAATCTTTTCCTTTAACTGTCAGGCCTAATGTTCAAAAGGTAGGCATAATAATCAAATAAATCTATGGTGGCTAAACACACACAAATTTGTGGGCGAACCCTTACGAACGAATAGAGCCCTTTCGACAATCATTAAGTTTTACTCTTGAAGGCAATCGCGTAGGTACTTATAGATATTTGGAAGTAAGAATTCATTTTATAAATAAATGCTAAGTAACAATAAAGATTTAGAATTTAGAAATCAGAAATTTTCATAATAAGATGGTTTTGTTTAAAGGACAATAATTATTATACAGCAATTTCAATGTCACACTGGATGTCAGCCATACCTAAGTATATTTTAATGATACATAAAACGCGAAAAAATAATGTTGTTTTCTTTTAAAGAGTTCCTTCTATGTACACACATCAAGCTTTACTTAGTAGTACCTAGTGTATATTATTTGTGAGAATCAAGTTAAGATGGAAAGTATGTATTTTACGTGAAATGATATTTTCCCACACATTGATACTTCTACACTCATATTACCACGTTGAATACGTCAATTATAATTTATAATAGTGCTAAAATTGGAACCCGCAGTTAAGTAGAATTTTGGTCGTATTTTGGGACTTTACTGAACTTTTATATTGCTGTCTCATGTGCGGCCACGCGGTGGCTCGATCTAGAGGTATATTATCTAAGGCGCGAGGTATGAGCGTGAGAAGGGCGAGTCACAGACTGTGATCTTCTTTCGCGAGTAGACAGTGACAGTTGACAGACAGTGACATTACAAAGAAGAAAGTCAACGCACGCTTCCTTCGCCTGTTTGTAAAACCCAAAGAGATTTAAAATACTAAATAGAGCGGGCATGTCAAGGAAATGATATAGAAAAACTTTGATCCCATATCTCAGTAACGCCATCTAGAATAATATTTGAATATTGGAGCGGAAGCGAAGCGTACTAAAAAATACTTATAGACTTGTATCCACTAGGAAACAAGTTTTGGACGAAAATTTTACTTGTGATGTCCCAAGTATTGAAAGTCTTTGGTAAAACCCATGTTTCTAAAATATACCTATTTTTTTTCTGCACAACTCCTTGTTTTCATCTTGACCGACACATGTAACTATGTCTGAATAAATTAGGAACTGTTTATTTTCCTAAATAAAATATTTGAATTAACAAGAAAACACATTGTTACACTTATATATTTAGGTATTTTTAGATTTCCAGTTTGGTGGTAGAAAAGACAATGAATTTGAATTCATTACAAGTAATATAGTTTGTAAGATAGAAGATATTGTAACTTACACTACGAGTATTGTTGTTCGAATGAACAGTAATGTATAGTTTATTTTTACGTGTGCATAATAAATTAAATGATTATTTTTATGATCAGCAAAACACTTTATATTTCACCTAGATCCCACTTGAATTTATTCCTTCCCTCCCCTTAGCCCTTTTCAGCAAACATATCAGTCGCACTACACCGCCAGGGCAGGTTAAGCATGGCCCGAAATGCGTTATTATATTGTACACGACGAGTGTTGTATGCACTCTTCGTGTACTTGTACCAGAGTTGACTAGTGTAGAACGACAGATAGTATGCCTGGAACAGAGTCACTTTTGCTTGCTTCGAACAATGGAAGAACCGTCTATTCAGCATATTACTTATATTTATTTATTTATTTTATTTTTAGGAAGGCTTACAGACTAACAATCCATTGTATTAAGAATATAATATTATAAAAATAGCTAATAACAAGACTCCACATATAGTAAACAAAAAGTCGACTAAAAAGACAGTGCAAACAGGTAAGCATTATAATTTTCTAAGAATCGATAAGTCGACTAGTTATCAAGAAAAAAAGACTGTGCCAAAAGCCGTCTTAAGGTCGAAACACGGGTGCAAAATAATAAGTCGACATTAAGGTCCCTACACACGCGCGCGTCCCTACTTCTACACGCGATGTTACGTCTTTGCCTTTCCAAGTCATCATCATCTTTCAAGTTGTTAGTAATAATATGACCAGGGTATTTAAATTTACTGACACGTTTTAACTGATACAAAGTGATAAGAAGTAGTACATTATCGGGGCCCTTATTGTAATTAAAAATCATAACTTCCGTTTTATTGACATTGTAGGTACGTTAGTTCATGTTGTATCGCGTTCTTTTCACATATTGTGGTGAGTCTTCTCAAACCATTGGCCGAGGGGCTAAGCAGCATCATGTCGTCAGGTTAATCGTCGTCAAATAATAAACATAATCATTTAAATTAAATAATTTGCTTCAAGTTAGCTAGCACACACCGATATACAAGATAGTAGTAATAAGAATAGTAGGTACCGACGGTGACAACTAAACTCAAGCCAAAAATTATACTTATAACTAACTGAATAAATAGGAGCCCCCAAGTAAAAAGGGCGTGCCCGCTTACATGTACAAAACTGGATTACATGAATAGGTCTAAGAAATTAATTTAAAAAAAAGGAAAAAAAAATGACAAACAGGGATCATCGAGGCTAATTAAAAAAAAACAACAGTTACTAGTTAAACAATAACAAAACCAAGGTCAGCTAGACGCCCAGTCACCACAAGCAGCACCCGTTCACGAGCATTACGCAAAGATCAGCCATTTTCCCCCTCGCCATATTAGAGGAAAGGTGGTAACCCGACACTACTGCAAGCAGTAACATCTAAAGGAGCATGACGAACTTGCTTCCGGTAATTTATGTACAAATAATCTGTTAATTGACTAGGTCACTAGTTAACCATGTAATTCAATACAACGCATTATCAAACAATACAGGGTGGCAGGGACATCGACGCACAACCGCTTACCATGGATTCAGTACATGATTCTGGACCCCCCTGCGTTGAAATTTTTCGTCGGCTTTTTCTTAAATTTTACGTTTTTTTCTGCAATTTTTTTTACTGTAAACTGTATAAAATCATTATTTTTACCTAACCCAATGAGATTTTTAATTAAGAAATAGTAAATTCACTTGTTTCACTTAAAACAGCAATGAAAGTAAAACTCGAAAAGGCAACCTGATCAGCTGTTTTTCTAAAGTTCATATGCGAGGTCAACACTAACATGTAGGTAGGTCGCTATTCGCTTCTAAACGCCGACAAAGAGAACGCGGCACGTGGCGGCGGCACAGTCGCGTCAGTCGCGCCGCGCCGCCCTCTTTGTCGGTAAACGCGATATATCCCAACCCAATGCATCTAACAGACGCGCCACTTGAGACATTTTATTCATCTACATAAATTAATGACTTTTATTTTAGATTCATTATGGAGGATAATTATGTTTTAAGATCTTTGCGTGTTACGTAAAGAAGATTAATAAAAAAACGAGTAGGCGCGTATTGATAGTCACGTAATTTTTCGACAATTTTTTGTTATCAACATTAATTTTAGTTTTGAATGCAATTCAACAATGTAATTTATTGTTTGATAAAAAGAGAACATCCATTATCGCAATTAATTTCATGAGGAGGTAACTAGGTACAACCTAATGTGTTTGTACACTCTATCATTTCGTTGATCTGTGTCCGGTAGGTACAGAATAAATAATAAAAAATAAAGTGCGGCAAATTGAAAGAAGATTAGTAAACCTACATTTCTTTTGCATTTCTCCGATTTTTGTCAGTTCCTAGATTTCGTTGATCGCAAGCGGGCGTGTTGTTTTTCGCGAATTTGTGATCATAACGTGCGTAGGTAGATTTTAATATCAAAAGTAATTTTCTCTGTGCGTGTTTGTGTGTGTGTCTTTGAGAGTGTCGATGCACAACCATGGCCAGCTCGCTAACCGGACTTGACCCCGTTAGATTGTTTCCTGTAGGGTTACGTCAAGTAGGTATAAGGTGTTTGTGACCGAGTGCAATACCGCAGCAGAAATGAGATCGCATTGTGAATGTGTTTGCGACGCTGTGTGAGGAGTGTGTCCAGGATCCCACTATTTTACCTCGTGTGTACGTTGAAACTCTGCGACGCGCTCAGATCTGCGAGCAACCACTTCGAACCCTATCTCATTAGGAATGAGCGAGATTAAGGTAGGTAAGTTAATTTATTGAATATTACTGGATCGCTAAGTTCTAATCAGGAATCTTTTTTGTTATCAATCCTCATCGGTATCGCTATTTTATGAGAAAAAGTTTAGGTATTGTTAGTTTTATTTCCTTATGGGTACTTTTAAAGTAACTACCATCAGTTATCAAGACTGATTAAACATGATTTTCTATCAATGTTGTCGTTCGGCGATATTTCGTAGGTACGTTCACGTTCGTCCGGCAGCGGAGGCGCGCGGGGCGGCGGGGGGCCGCGCTGCATACGTATGTATGTGTGTGTGTAGGTTAGGTAGCACACGCGCGCGCGCCTTCCGCGAAGCGTTTTGATCGCGTTGTTTGCAATACATTGCGCACTCAAAAATGACAATTTTTTTAACCAGCCATTTCCGAGATGAATCTTCGTAATTTCATTTATGGCACCAGGTGTAACCTTTTCACGACGTTTGCGCGTCGATGTCCCTGCCACCCTGTATAATGAGAAGATAATGTCAAAAAAATAAAAATTATAATAAAAAATAATGTTAAAAATCCAAGCAGTAAGTTTTACGGTAAACAATTATATTATAACATTGTCTTGCGCTCAACTCAACAAAGCGACCAACTATTATTTTTATCTAAGTAGTCGAAAATGGAGTAATAAGCCCTACAACAAAGGATAGATTTAATTTTTAATTTTAACGCACTAAAAGGCAAATCCAGAAAAGAGAGTGGTAACTTGTTATAAAACCGGGTACCGAGCCCCACAAATGAGTTATGGACCTTATGAAGTCGGTGAAAAGGTTTTATTTATTTGGTTCATCCACCGAAATATTCTAAAACACGTCTCCCAAGAACGTCTGCCCCCCATTCCACACACAACAGTCAAGTAATAAGCACGAATCACTATGAAGTTCTTCATGACGTTCGTGGTTGTCGTGTTGCTCGCCGCGTTGTGCACGGCGGCACTGGTTGTCAGCTCAGCGCCCGATCAACCAGAAATATCAGGAGTAGAACGGTTCAAGAGGTCCTCATCAGCTACGAAACTTGGATTTTGCCCAGAGGGTTACATGTTTTTTCACCAACGATGTGTAATTGTAAGTAACTAAGATTATTAATTAGTTTTTTAAATTATTTTGAACTGAGTTCAATATCTTATTTATAAACACCACATTGATTCAGTGTCTGAAATAAATTCAATGCTTTTTGGGAAATACATTTTTGGCATTATTCTAAATTTTTGGCGATCTTGGTTTTGCAAAAACTATTCATGACACTTTTAAAGGTCATCAACTTGTTTGGTATAAAAAACTTTTTACAAAAAATACAATCGACTTCAAAAAACACTAACCGGTGTAAAATAACTCTAAATTAGGAAGACTGTGGCTTTAGTGGATTTGTCTAATTCATGATTGGCCACCGACTTCCGAATTTAGAGTTATTTTACACCGGTTAGTGTTTTTTGAAGTCGGTTGTATTTTTTGTAAAAAGTTTTTATTTAACAATTTTTATTTTTTTATTTTTATATACCTAGACGATTCATTACTATCCATTTCTACAACACATATTTACATATATTACAATCAAACAAATAAACAACAACTGTTCGATGAAATCAAAAAGTAAATTTCATGAACAAAAATTTTCATACATTAAAAACTACTAGGCCAAACTATGTATTTTTTTATGAGATCAAAAAGGAACTAGGCCGCATCAAACTAAAAAAGAATCACGTAAATCGGTACATAAATCTCAGCGTAATAGGTGACCTACAAAAAAAAAAACAAAAAAAATACTGATCGAATTGAGAACCTCCTCCTGTAGTCGGTTAAAAAAAGAAGATGCCTGTTGTGGAAAGTGGTTGGTCCCATACAAATTTGATCAAGGTTCTGTTGCTGACAGAACCTTGTGTTGGCGCTGCTGCTGCAGCTGCTGAGGCCCTCAAGCGGCGCAAATACTGTAACCTCATTGGAAGTTACGGTTTTGAGCCGTTTGGGGTCGAAACGCTCGGGTCATGGGGTCCGAGTGCACGCAGCCTTTTTAAGGAGATTTCTCGCCGACTGGTCGACACTTCGCGTGACCAGAGGGCTGGCTTATTCTTTGGCCAAAGAATTAGCATTGCCATCCAACGTGGCAATGCTGCCAGTCTTCTGGGCACGTTTCCAGATGACAGCGATGGGGAGGAGTACTTTGACGCCTGAGTGTTCCGATTTTTTACTATTTTATTTGTAGTTAGTTTAAGTGTACATATTTAATATATTTAAATTAGTTTTATTGTGTTTTCTGTATTTTACGTTTACAATAAATTGACAGAACCTTTGTAATTAAACCCCACAAAACCATAGTAGTGTTTTGACTGTCGGGTCGGTGAATCTTTCTATATACCTACACTCAACAAACTTCGTACTTGAAATTAATTATATGTTTTTAATATGAAACACTTTAACCTATTCTAAAATAACTGTTTATTTATTTATTTTTAGAACTATTTTTGTTCGGTTCATTCCTTATTTCAGTCGACAGCCCGTTCGCTAGATACTTATGCTATTCGTTTTTTAGGTTACCTACTGTCACCATAGTAATTAGTGTCTATGGGTGGCTCTAGTTGTGCTTATTTACGTTGTTTTGATAGGTTTAGGCCAAAACTGCCAACAACTTACCTGCTGCGGTCTTCCCGTCTGATTCTAATGTAGGTGTCTTCAAGTCTAGAGTGAATAGGCTCTTAGTAAACTATAGTGGGCATAACCATCATTGATTGCATAGTGATGCAATCAATGACGGTGAAGCTTACCAGGAACCCAGCCAGCCAGGTCTTTTCCAGGTGGGATTGTAGTCAAGCACTAGATTAAAATATTAAGAAAAAAAAACTAAGGTAAATTATGTTTCAAATTGTGCATAGACTGCCGATTTATTTACAGTTTCCGTAAAAAAACAGAACCGCTGGTACCGCTGGCTTTTGTTTAGTCCACTGGTTTCCTCACGATATTTTCCTTCACCGATGTCAATACTGTCTAAGATAAATTACATGGAAAATACACGTATTGAATAAGTCACATTGACTTGCCCGGAATTGAATCACAACTTCGTGCATGAACTCGAAAAAAACACTTGCCAATGCACGATGTCATAATAAAGATCTTAGCTTATGCTAAGTAATGATGATAACTAGTTTTATTAAAATGTGAGATTAATAAAAAGGTGACTGGTGTGGTGAGTTAAATTCCGGAAAAGGTCACACTGACTTTTTCAATTCACAATCTATAGGTAGGTACTTCTATACTAATATTATGAAGAGGTGAAATTTGTTTGTAAGTTTGTATGTAGGGGGTAATCTTCGGAACTAGTGATCCAATTTTAAAAATTATTGCACTGGTGGAAAGCTACACTGTTCCTGGATGACATAGGCTACTTTTTATCCCTGTATTCCCACGGGAACAGGCACTACGTGGGTGAAACCGCGTGACGTCTGCTAGTATTAAATATGCAGAAAAAGTTTATCGTTGACTAGCACTTCGTTCGCGTGCCTTTCATACTTTCACATACCCCCATCCCTCTAAATTTCGAAAATAAAACATAAGCTGTAATACTCACAAATAATGTAATTTTCTATTAGTAAAAGATTTTTTTAAATTGGTTCTGTAGATCCTGAGATTACCCCTAACAAGGTCATAAACTCACGAACTTAACCTCTTTTTAAATTAGTAGAGATAAAAACAAGATGAAGAAACCTTCAATAACAATAAAAGTAGCTTCACGTTGTTTTTTTATGAATCGATAAACCGACTCCAATATAGTAGGGAAAATGCTAGGCAAATGAGTGGACAAACAGTGTGTAGATTTTGTTGAATTCTGGCAGCGAACGGGTGGACTCAGTGATGCTTGGGGCCTTCTCTAGGTAGAAGAGAAGTGGACAAACAGTGTGTAGAACTTTTCGAATGCTGGCAGCGAAGGGGCGGACTCGGTGATGCTTGGGGCCTTCTTCAATAAAACTCCACAATTATTGAACATGCTAGGCAGATGAGGAGTGGACAAACAGTGTATAGAACTTGTCGAATTCTGGCAGCGAAGGGGTGGAGGTGATACTTGCATAAGATTCCACAATGTGCAGTTATTATGGTTTATTTAATGTTGACTTTACTATTTTTTTACAATCTATGAAGTTGAGCCTTAAAGTTATTCTATGCCGATACCAAACTGTGACAACCGATGTCTGGTGTATGCGTTTGTTAAAGGTGTATTCACACATGCAAGGCAAGTTGGCCCCCTAGGCAAGGAACTGTGGCTTGTAGATACAGAGTGTAAAAAGTACAATACGATCGATTTTCAAACACTGGTTATTATTATTTACTTTAACATGTTTTTTTTTCAGGTTTAAAGAAATAACAGAAGGAGATGAGGAATCTTCTGATGATGAAGCCTGTAAAATATAGTAATACCTAGTTAAAATATCGTGACAATTGCAACCACAACAAAAAACATTCTATCTCCTTTAATCATTTATTTTAATGACCTTTTTAAGGTTCCGTAGTCAAATAGGAACCCTTATAGTTTCGCCATGTCTGTCTGTCTGTCCATCCTCGCTTAATCTCTGTGACCGTTAGCACTAAAAATCTGAAATTTAGTATCAATACGTGTATCAATCACGCCGACAAAGTGGTAAAATAAAAAGTGGAAAAAAATGTTTTATTAGGTTAAAAAAAATCACTTTTCACTTTACATATAGGGGGGCTCCTCTATATGTAAAGTGAGAAGTGATTTTTTTTTAATTTCAACCCTAAAGTGTGATATATTGTTGAAAAGGTATTTAAAAATGAATAGGGGTTTACTAAAATATTTTTTTAATAATGCCAATAACTTCGGAAATAATCGCTCTAAAAGTAAAAAACAATGTGTCTCCCCCCTTTAACTTTTGTACCATAAGTTTAGAAAATATGAAAAAAATCTGAATGTAGAACTTTATAAGGACTTTCTAGGAAAATCATTTTGAACTTGGATGAAAACAACAGTTTTTTGTACAAAAAAGACAAAAAATTGTACAAAATAATTTCTGGACTAAGTTTGTAGTATAATCGTATATGCAAGCATTTTGAACACTTATTGTGACGGACGGGAAACTACGGCACCCTACACTGAGCGTGGCCCAACACGCTCTTGGGCGGTTTTTTTAGCCCTAATTTTAAATTAGAAGTCGTAAGAAATATTTTTACTAACTGTCACCTTGTCCATTCTTTCGTAGACGAAATCTGTTTCAACGGTGATCATGCTACAAATACCAGCATGTCTGTTATGGACAAAAGTTGAATAGAGATGAATAAACATAGAAATCCATAAATAAATATAAAATCTATACATATATATAAATATATAAATGTTATGTTGGTTTGTGTACGCTTAAAAACTTATGCACCGATCGAGCTGAAATTTTAGCATGATAATTATATAATCTGCATCAAGGATTGTTTTTATCTATTTTTATTCTTTTTTTTTAACCATTCAATTACAATGTGCCACAGCAAAGCGTGGCAGGATACAGCTAGTACTTTTATAATAATACAGGTCTGCTCCGATACGCATCAAAGGTATTCGCTGAAGTTCACGTGGAATGTTCCTTGGTGCGTAGGATGCAGGGTAGCGCCAACAGCATTCTCTCATGGTATCAAGCAGACTTGATTTATAGGCTAGGCCTATCACTTTGCAGTAATAATTACACAATCTGCTTCTGTTTTTGGTTTTGTGTTTAGATTTTTAAGTGTACTTGGCTTTGTAAGTTTAATACTTACCTACATAATTTTAAGAATATTTTTACTAACAACGATGGGTGTTGTTGCTTGAATTAAATGATTATTATTATGATAAGCTAATGAACACTTTCCAGTACTTTCACACCTAGACCCCATTTAAAAATCTAAACCCTTACCCTTATTTTTATTTTAATTTTTTTTAGACTACGTCAAGTAAACAGACTGAAAGAAACTAGAAAATGTTTTAGGTTAACTAGAATGGAAAATCAAAATACAATTCAATTTCTTATTAACACTTTTTAATAGGTTTTTATAACAATAAATAACTAATCAACAATGTGCCGTTTATGGATACCTAATTATAACAACATACGTAACGTCAATTCGAACAATTATAAAATTGTAATTTAAGATTTTCTCACTTCACCTACAATTTTCATAGGGTGATTTTTACAGAACTGCACGGCAGTTGTCAATCAAAGCTTTGTTCACTTGGACTGAAGCCAACTTATGAAATACATAATATAACAACTTAAATTAGAATTTAATCGTATTTCTTCGATCCTTTGCGCCTGAGTCTCCCTGGGCAATCCCGTCCAGTTGCATCCTCATATCTGTCGAAATTAAACACGGACTGTTATAAAATGTAACTCTCTATCACAGTCTAAAAACATACAGTCGTCCGACGAAGCCGTCAAGACAGGGCAATCGTGCGGGGTGTGAGGGGCGAGACGTGGGAAAGCCGCTCCCGCACTGCGAACAAAACGATGTTTGTAGTGCGGGAGGTATTATTCAAGTCTAACGCGTGTAGAAGTTGTCGGCATTTTTTCAGAGATTAAAGGCATCGTTCTACTGTATTAATATTTATACTGTGCTCTCGATACACAATCGGCTGTATGCATGTATGCTATAGATTTTGTGGTTGGTTGAAACAACTTATGTACAGAAATCAGCACATCAAGCTACCCCAATGTTTCAAATTGCTACTTTATTACATTATAGCACTTCGCTCGCGACTTTGTTCGCGAGCATTTGTGTTTTTTGACATCCATTTTATACCACTTAGTTTTGTTAAACGAAATAAAGCTTCATAGTGTGGCTTTCTATTGGTGTACCTAACAATTTTATAAATTGGTTCAGTAGATCCTAAGATATGAATAGAATGTCGTGATAGCCCCGAGGTTAAGAAGCCTACCTCTCATGCACGAGGTTGTGGTTCAAATCCGGGCAAGTACCAATGTGAATTTTTCAATTCATATGTAAATAAATAATAAATAAATAAATAAATAAATATTCCGCAACTTTTCACACAACGCCATTCAGTCCCAAGTTAAGCTTGAAAGCTTGTGTTATGGGTACTAAACAGCTGATAAACATACTTATATATTTCTAAATACATACATATTATAGATAAATTACACCCAGACACAGAACAAATGATCGTGCTCATCACACAAATATTTGTCCTGGGTGGGAATCGAACCCACGACCTCCGGCATAGCAGTCAGGGTCACTAACTACTAGACCAACAGGCCAGTCTTTAATAATGATTGATGATATCTCCGAAACTATGCATTTTTGGACCATCTATTCTAGGAGTTTTAGTATTATTTTTACCTACAGAATATAACCCTAGAGTTATGGGATATCAAAAAAAACACCTTGTAATAGAATAAGGTCCGTGCCGAATTCTGTTCTTTTTTTTGCACCACAGGATTTTATTCTAAACTGAGACAAAATTGACAGACTCATAATAGAAATATGATTAATTGAACATTGTTTAGCAAAAACTTGCATCAATAATTGAATAAATCCTGATCATTATTCGGTTTTCTTGGGACAACTGTAATTTTATTGTAATTTATCCATTACTATTTAATGTATTAATACTAGTTGTACAAGGAAAAATGTGGTGTATGCGTCAACTAGTTTCAAAATACTGGTTATATGTACCGTGGCCAGCACATTAAGTCAAATTTCTTTGATAGGTTTTAAACTTTATCACAAATAGAATAGGGCTCATGTTCAAATGGGAAAATTTGACAGTTTGGAGTAGCTTGTTTTTTTTGTACTCTAAACAATTGAATGCAACTGGATTAGTCTTTCTTTTTCACTTAATAAATAACAATAACTACTGGAAATCAACGCAATAAAAACTAGAAAAAAGATGATTTTATGACTACTCAATTCATGGTGAAAAACAAAAACCAAATTGCCTGTACGCTTATGTGTACACAAATATTTCCTTAAGTACCTAAATGTTTTGACATTACCGCCGACTCTAAGTACCTACTGATACGCACGTCAAGTTACCCCAATGTGTCAAATTTTCCCAATTGAATATGAGGGTGAATTTTCGAGCGTTTCAACCGCCGTCATTACCTTCCCCTTAACATTAAGGGAAGAGAATGTATTCAATGCAATATTTCAGCTTTTCTCAGAATCTGCTAAAGTACTAGAATCTGGAAATGGTTGAAATATTCCATTAAATACATTCTCTTCCCTTAATGTTAAGGGGAAGGTAATGACGGCGGTTGAAACGCTCGAAAATTCACCCATGAACCTTATTTTTTTAAATAAAGTTGAAAAACGATCAAAGAAATTTGACACATTGGGGTAACTTGATGTGCGGGCGTCTGTACCTACATAAGTTACACACAAATTAATTGAACCAAGTAAACTATGACAAGAACGTTATAAATAAAAAGTAATTGTAAAGTTTCACTACTTACACATCGCAGTGAACGCATTTGCCATTGATTCTAGCAAAATTACTCGGACATGTTCCATTCAACAAAATCGCCTGCCTCTTGAACCGCTGTACTCCTGAAGTTGCTAATTGTTCGGGTGCTGAGCTGTCAACCGGTTGCGCCGAACACATCGCGGCGAGCAACGCGACAACCACGAACATAATGAAGAGCTTCATCTTGACACGAGCTTACTACTTGACTGCGATGAGATGAATGTAATGGAGAGATGCTTTGGTCCGGATTTTATAGTAATTAATTACCATAATAGGGTAAATCCCGTAAGTTAATTCAAAAACCAGTCTGCCTTGCAGGCAAGTCATCGGTATCAAAATTTAGTTTAATTTGTAGTAGGAACGTTTCCTGTTTGTTTATAAGTTGACGTTTGTAAATAGACAAGCATTGGGTTTCCCGTTGGTTTAAACGAAACCCATCCATACCTTTTTATCCTCTTTTAATCACTTCAAGGGATGACAAAGTCTAAGAAAACAAAAATGTAGGTATGCTTACTATCCAACGGTTCAATTTATAGTCTAAATGATTTTAAAATATTGTCTGATTTTAAAGTATAAACTGTAAAAGATCGCTCAGCGAAGAAAATAAAGCCGCACATTGTAGCTACCTATAAGTAGTTCCTTTTGTTATTATTTGTAACTCTGCTGTGGTTGTTGAAACACGAGTTGCTAGTGACTTCATCAGTAGCTACCACTGTAGGTAATCTTACTGTTTAATAATAGGGAATTGTTATTAGTTCATTCATATTACTAATTATTTATCGGCCTTGTTTATTCACACTTTGTATAAAACATAGGCAAACATTCTACCATTATTTCTTGTTTAATTTTAGTCTGAATTGTAGTGTCTAGAATATTAGGAGCTAGCTTTTATGTGTGTTAGGGACTTATAGGAGAGGTAAGTGTGTTTTTTGTCATACCATCATCAGCGCCATCTATGTTTAGCCCAGAGAACACAAAACGTTAAGCATTAAGACCGCGACCATGATGCTGCTATTTGACACAGATTCCTATTTATGGGCTTCAATTAAGACGGTTGTTATATTTGTAATATCATTATGAATGATAGAATGACAGAAATCACAACACTTCTATACATTCATACATTTGATTGACAATGTTTTGTCCTAACATTAAAACCTACGCCAAACAACAAACAAATGATACTGCTTTAACAATTTATGTAGGCGTAATTTGTGAAAACCAGCTAGTATCTATTATTTAATTGTTATTTATGTATAATGTTGCTGCACGTTGAACCTCTCCAAAACTAATTTTATTAAAAAGTTCAATTCATTAAAAATTACTAGGTAATCATACTTTAATGAATTACAGTCAAAGACTTCAAAATTCGATTCAATTCAAAGTAGGTAATGTATGAAAATAATGTAATTAAACAAGTAGGTCGATACGGCCAAATTTTTTGGTTCAAAAATTTACATTAGACATACATACATACATATATAAACTCACGCCTTTTTCCCATGGGAGTAGGCAGAAACTACAAAGCGCCATATGCTGCGATTTCTACATACTTCTTTTGCTTCGTTTACATTCATACATATTGTCATACACACACGCCGGTTGCGAGTACTACGCACCTGACCTTTCTGAAGAACCTCACCAATAAGGTCTTTGTAGGTAGGTATGTCCTTCTAGGGCGTCCCCTCCCGGCGTTCCCACTTACATCAGCCTTGTAAATACCTTTCGTTAGTCGCCTTTCATACGTCCTTTCAATGTGACCAAACCATCTAAGCATTCTCTTTTCAGTTTTTGTTACTACATCTTCTTTTAATCCACAACGTTGCTTTTTCACATCATTCCTCAATCTGTCATTCATTGTTACACTACACATACTTCGCAAGGAACGCATTTCTACAGCATTTATTCTACTTTCATGTCTCTTTTGCCACGCCCAACATTCACTTCCATACGTTAGTGTAGGCACCAGCACACCATTGTGAACAGCCAGTCGTGCCTTTTCGGACATCGACTGGCTGGTCACAACGCCATCTATAGCGCCATTCACTTGATTTCCTGCATTCACTCTTCTTTCCACATCCGCATCAACCTTTCTATCCCTTGTAAACAGACTTCCCAGATATATACAAAGTCATTCACTTGTTCTACACTCATATCGATTATTTTCACATCGCACAACGACACGTTTTCGTCTCTTTCAAACACCAACTTTCGTCTTATTCACATTTATATTCATTGACATTATAATCAATTATTGGAAATGTCAACCGAAGAGACCTTTGTATAAGAATAAATTAGTTTGTCTTTTGCGTTGATAAACTAGCATCGACAGTAAGCAGAGACGCATTATTGACTGCATGTTATGTACTAAGTAATTGAATCGGTACTATATGGTCTAATATTTTGGAGAATCTCGTCAAACACCGACGTGGTATTTAAAATGCAAAAGCGCTGTATTAGAATCAAAACTACTGATAGCTGTCAGCCACTGTTTAATGAATACCATAGAAAAAAGACATTCAATACCTTTATACTGATACTTCCATCATTATACATTTTAAAAATAGCTTTATTTGTCAGAAATAACCCTCACTGGTTTCCTCTTTTGTATCGTATAAAAATAAAACAGCACTTCTTCATAAAAGTGTATGTTTGTATGGCACCGATAAATAACTTATGATAATCCAAAAAAGATTTGAAGAAGTTACTTAATAAAAATGTTACTACCATGTGTAAGAAGATGGTAGAAGAAGAAGCAGAAGCGGTAGAAGCGCTGGTCGCATTGCTCGTCACGCCAGCATAAATGACATCATCCGTCGTGCTCTTGTCGCCGCTGGGGTGCCAGCTATTTTAGAACCCAACGGCTTAGCACGCGACGATGGGAAGAGACCAGACGGTGTAACCATAATGCCTTGGAAGTCGGGAAAGCCTTTGGTGTGGGATACAACATGTGTTGATACCCTTGCGCCATCCCATCTTCCTAGTACGGCGGGTTGTGCTGGTGCGGCTGCCGCAGGTGCTGAAAACCTCAAACGGCGAAAATATAACAACCTTATTGGAAGTTATATATTTGAACAGTTTGGGGTTGAAAGACTCGGGCCATGGGGTCCGAATGCCCATCTAGTTTTCCGGGACATCGCCAAGCGTTTGGTCGACTCTTTACGTGACCAGAGGGCTGGCCTTTATTTCGGTCAGAGAATCAGCATTGCCATACAACGTGGCAATGCGGCCAGTCTTCTGGGCACTTTTGCCGTTGATAGCGATGCGGATGAGTTTTTTGATGCCCTATAATTGGTTTACTGTTCTTTTGTTTGTTTATTTTTAGGTATGTATGTTTTCGTAATTTGTAGTATTATCATAGAGGTCAATTTCGTTTGAATGATAATATAATTGAAGTTCATGTATCTTCATAAATGTCTATTTAGTATTTTAAATAAAGTGACCATGTGTTAAAAGTTTTTGAATTGATGCTATCTGATTTTATTGTTAATTCTAATTTTGTTTTCCTCAAAGGATACGTATTTTAAATGTCTGTATTTTTTTTGTACGTTACGGCGTAACATTTTGAAATTTATTCGTTTTCACATTTTCATTTTTATGTGTGTTACACATGTTTATACAAATAAATATACGTCTTTATCTTTCATTTAATTCGTTTCATTTCTGTTTTCATTTCTCATTTTTAAGCAGTCTTCTTCATATCGTGTGGTTAGTAACTAACCCGGGGGTCAACTCTGCTATTGCAATCGTGTCTCAATGACCGGTCAATGAACGATTTTTGAATTATAACGTCAAACTTATGACACATATCCCATACAAAAACTGTCAAAGTTGTCAAATATTCGTTCAATGACCGGTCATTGAGACACGACTGCAATAGCAGACTCGAGCCCCTGGTGTCAGGGTTTTAATGCCACCCATGGGCCTCTTACCTCCCCTTAATCTTGACTTTGACTGCGCCTATTCATTAAACCCCGAGAGAATACCGGTGTCCGCGCTGTCATTGTCTTTCTAGTGTGTCTCTAATTGACACGATTGAAAGGACACAGTATCAGATGCAGTCGCAATTAAAGATTCTTGCAGTGCCCTGGGTGATTCTTAGCTTTCATTAATACGGGACGCTTTATCGTGCCCTCATACTCCTGACATGATCACACGTTGTATTAGGTAATTATTGGCTGTGAATGTTGCTATTGGCGGAGTGCAAAAAAGCTAAAATGGTCCGATTTCGGTTTATGGCATGGCTATAGTACCTAAACAGTTGGTATCAAAACCACGTTTTGAAAAGACACGTTTTAAAAATAGAATTTGATTAAACGGACGTAAAAAGGTTTATTAATATATCTTATTTAATATTAAGAACAGATAAATTGTAGTACCTAATTGCCATTGTAAGTAACAAGGAGATTTTTTTCAATTTTAGCTTTTCTTGGACACCACTGACTTAATAATACTTTAATATTGGATTACCAACCGTTTTTAGCAAGTATTGTGACTGATGCTTGTATCTATTTTGTATGAGAAGAGCTTAGAAGAGTCATTATCCTGCTATGGGACAACAACAAACAACTTTATTTACAGTTTTGTCAGGAATAAAGTCATGACTAACTACCGTAATACCTACTGTTATTTAATTACTGCAGACAAAGACGTATTACACAAATGTTATATTTACCCTGACTGGGAGTTAGCAAAACAGGTAAATTAAATATTTGTCAAAACAAAATTATGGTTTTTACGTGAAGAAACAAATATGTTATATAAGAGACTTAGCGACCCAATTCTGGTATTACTTTTAGAACGCTGGAGTAGAAAAGCACTTGTGAACATGAAGCTCTTCATCGTTTTTGTGGTTGTCGTGTTGCTCGCTGCGTTTAGTTCAGCGTAACCGGTTGACAACTCAGCACCCGAGCAACCAGCAACTTCAGAAGTTCTCCGGTTTAAGAGACAAGCAGCGTTGGTTGGCAACGGCGGCTGTGCTATCAATTATGGGAAACTACACAGATGCGTTCACTGTGATTTGTAAGTAGAAATACTTTTATCATATTACTAGCAGATGTCCCGCGGTTTCACCCGCGTTGTTACCGTTCCTGTGGGAATACAGGGATAAAAAGTAGCCTATGTCACCAGGAATAGTGTAGCTTCCCAACAGTGAAAGAATTTTCCAAATCGGTCCAGTAGTTTCGGAGCCTATTCAATGCAAACAAACAATCAAACATTTCCTCTTTATATATTAGTATAGATTACACTTATGACATTCCAATTTTGGGACTGTGTTGTAAAGATATTTAGTGTAATTTTAGAGTACTTATAGTAAACTAAGTATTTTCGTACCTTTATGAACTATAATATAGGTAATCATGCAATAAACAAGGTTTTAAAATCGTACTTACGTTTGTTACAGATACGAGGCATTAACAGATGAAAGGTGCCCAGGAAGACTGAGGTTCAAAGGACTGAAGAAATATTATTAAAACCGTTACATTGCCGAATCAACTTAATTAGGTATTAGATATTTAAAAAACAGGTAGTAGTTGTATGGGTTGATACACTTAACGAGTACAGTGGCGAGTCAGTAAATTCGCTCTCGGCCGAGAGATTCGCCGAACCGAGTGGGTGGTCACACTGGTCACACGTATTTACTATAGTGAGTGTGTGTCAGTTGAGTTTTAACCAAACCAAAATATAAACAAACATAACGAACGAGTGGCGAGGGGCCAAGTGACCAGTGTTGCCAAGTTTGAAATCTAGCGGATGGTAGAATTCTTCTAAAAATACGGTAGATTTCCCGAAATTACGGTGCATATATATTTACTATCTTCTCGATCAGTAGCGCTGCCGCTATCACTCTCCATCTTCCAAAATTTTCAGATCTTACACAAAACAACACATGAAACTCTTACTACTACTAATAATGTGAATGAAATGTTAGTCGTTTAAGATACAAATAAATTGGATAAATTAAAAAGTTCTAAGTATACATTGCTTGCAATTCGAATACATACAGTACCACCGACTTCGTTCGTGTAACATCTCTAAGCCGGTACCGCGCTATTGGGGAATTCTAAAATAAAACTACCGTAATTATATTCCTACGGCAGGTGGTAAATCTTTCCTTACCGTAATTACGGTGCAGTTGGCAACACTGCAAGTGACTATCGAGAGCGTGTTTATGCGTGCCGAGCGGGATACCGAGTCGCTGCGGGGGTAGAAAAATGATGCGGGAGTTGGGTACTTGGCCTAGTAAACAGATTGGGATTCTAGTGAATCTTTCGCCTCTCTGCTCGAACTAAGGCCCGGTATCCACCAAAGCGGAGAGGAGAGGAGATGTGTCGTACAACCAATCAGCTTGCGTCATTTTGACAGCTCAGTGCTTAGCTTCAGCACAATACTATATCCTATTGGTTAATTACGAGACATCTCCTCTCGTCTCCGCTTTGGTGGATACTGGGCCTAACACTCGGCCGAGCACTCGTGAAAGTGTTTATACCAACCAAGTAGCCACTGTACTCTTTAGATGTAATTAACTCATTACTTGAACTATACCTACGTATTCAGCGACTTGATATTTCAAACCAAAAAATCATCGTTACCGCACAAAAACTACGGAAAAGCAATACTTATCCCCTGTATTCATAAACGCAAAGATATGACGCATAATGGATTTTATATGAAATAAACATTTAGAATTTGAATAACCAGTATTTTTAAACACCCATACATGTTTTAAGGATTCAGATAGTGGGATAGGATAGTACAACGTAACTCCGCTTACTTTTATTAATTAAGGAAATAATTTTCACAAACAAATACCTAAATGGTTTGATTTTAATTTAAAACCTCAAAACTGCGTTTAATATGTAATTATTTATAAAACAATAGAATTGTATGGCGCGGGGGTGGGAACGAGAGGTTCGAAATTGTCGTATTACTCCGGTACAAAATCATAAATTAATTTTGTTGTAAATATTTAATTTTTTGTGCAATCTGTACTTGAAAATTTTTGGAGCTCATAGGAAAGATTTTAATTATTACTATTATATTGCTTTTTTAATTTGGAGCCGTCGGGAATAAAATTATGGAGATTGCTTTTTTAATTTGGAGCCGTCGGGAATAAAATTATGGAGCGCCTGGGAATAAGCCAACTATTTAATGGCAAGATAATATTATTAAATCGAAATAATGCGGATACGGGTATTTGAACTTAACCTACCATGTTGAGTTTAATAAGACTTGTCTAAAAGGAGAAAATTGTCATGTCTCGTTTCCAAAATATGATAATTATAATTAAAGGTAATGTGTTTAAGATTACAAGTTATAAAATTAAATACAAAGAATGCAACGGAATATTCTTGAATTAACATCTAGTTTTTTGTTTTTTTACCCTCCTATACCTACAGCAACTATAAGTCCAAGTATATTTTAAGGAAACCATGAAAAGATTAAATGAAAACATTGACATATATGTGAAATGTCGCCTTAGAACTGGTTCACATTAGGTCGGACCGACAGTTTTACCGTCGATCGGGTTATATCGAGGGTCGCCCTAATGTGAACGGTGTTATTGACATACATACGCCAATATGGATCAGACACGTTTGTCGGGCCGGCAAAACTGTCGGTCCGACCTAATGTGAACCAGCTCTTAGTGTGTCATATTTAGATGTAATCCTTTAAAAAATATTATAGCTTGAAAAAAAATATTATACCGCAGAAGTTATTTTTATAATTAAATACTTTAATAAGTATAGACGCCGGCACATCAAGCTCTAACTGTCAAATTTTCCCAATTGAACATAAACCTTATTCTGTACAAACAGAATAAGGTTTATGTTCAATTGGGAAAATTACACAAATGTTCCAAAACCACAAGGTAAAGTTGTAAAACTATCAAATAAATTTGACACATTGGGGTAGCTTGATGTGCTGGGCTTATTCTTATTCCAATATTTTGATCCATTTCGACTTACTCCGTAAAGAAACATCTTTTCATAGTTCTTATCCGAAGATAATTATAAAGTCAGCCCGAGATTGCTTTCGAGTGTGTTGTGTCAAAACGACCTCCGTGTTTTAAATTCGAGTTACGTGCAAAACCGAAATAAACCTTTTAGTGAAATATACTGTGACGTTCCACTACAAGTGTACTCTATAATAGTGAAAGCAGAACTTAAATATAAGTAGCTAGTGGTTTTCAAGTTATTACCATTTTCATTACAAACATTTAAATAACGAACTCATAGAAAAACACAGTGTTAACTAATTGGAAAGAGTCGCGTTTTGTGTCGCTCTGTGTCTAACGCGACAACGTAGCGAAGTCGCCCCGCCCACTGCGCACGGTGACGCTCGGTGTCCCCTAGTTGGAAAGGATCGCGTTCTGTGTCGCGCCGTGTCACTGAGCGTATTGTTGATAAACACAACTAGCTGACCGCGAGTTACCGCTCGCCGGCTGCTTCGTTAGTCTACGTATCGGGAACTTATTTTTGCGGTAACACGCATTTATTACTTCGTACCAAGATTAATAGTAATAATGTCTACTTCGGCTGAGAAATTAATGATTTGGGGATGCTGCGATGGTGGATTGGATGAAGGAAACTATCGTGATTGTGCGGCCTGTGAAAAAGTATTCCATCTTGCCTGCTTAGCAAATTGCGACGAAGAGCTCGTTGCCTCCAAAGTTTGGTATTGCCCGTCCTGCTCTTGCAAAAATCCTAAAGTGCCTAGGGATGATAATACTCCTATCCGTTTCAATGCTAATGTTACTATGAGAGGCGCTAAAAGACAAGTGCTGCACTCGCCTCCAAATTCCTGTAATAGCTTGACTACTGATGACATCCGTAATGTTGTGCAAGACGTACTGCAGGACCAGCTAAGCAGTATGTTATCAAAAATCAATGATAGCATAAGCGTACTAATGAGTGAGGAACTTCGATTAGTAAAACAGGAACTCAAAAGCGCAAAAGACTCTATGAAAGCTATAAAAACCCAGATTGGGACTATTGTCACTGAGCACGTAGAGGTTAAATTAGCCATGGAGAACTTGGAGACTCAAAACTCTTCTTTGCAGCACACCATCACGGAACTAGGCTCTAGACTGCATTGTTTGGAACAAAACTTTCACAGCAAGCCACTGGCATCTGCAAGCAGTACGGAGCAGGACATCTCAACTAAGCCCCTCTCTGAACCAACTCCGGGCCCTTATGCCAGCTCTAGTGAACCCAACACCTATCCTGCACCATCTAACATGACGACGCAAACTGCTTCTTCTGATTCACAAGCATCGAATTCACAAGAACGGACACGAGTAACGAAGAATCCTAAAAATCGTCGCCCCGTGTCAATTCAAGGAGCTGCTGGCCCTAGCGTTACATCATTAAGGGCCGTAGAAGCTCGTAAGTACTTGCACCTGTGGAACATGGAGTCTACAGCCGATGAAATTAAAGACTACCTTCGTCGTTTATGTGGCACTGATACTTGTACTATTGATGAACTTACTCCGAAAGGAAACTACAAGTCATTCAAAATTGGCGTTCTCACTGCCTGCTATGAACGCTGTTATTCGGCAGATGTGTGGCCGGTGAATGCAAGAATCAAGGCTTGGATCAACTACAGGAAACCGTCTTCCTTCCAGTCTAATAGCCAGCGTGTAGTTGCCCCACAGCCCTTTCACGAACAGCTTACACAGAGTGACAAGGCAGCATAGTGCTGGTAATGTGACCAGCCCCACAGCAGCTCGCAGTGCAAGCACTAAATCTACCAAAATAAATTATATTTACCAGAATGTTCGTGGAATTAAATCGAAGCTCCGGATGTGGCGCAATAATCTGCACATGGCTGAACAAGACTTAATAGCGGCCACAGAGACTTTTTTGGATAAATCGGTTGAAGATACAGAACTCTCCAATGGCGAGTGGAATGTGTTAAGGCGCGACCGAGGTACACCTTGTGGAGGCGTGCTGCTTATGGCGTGAGCCCCTCTAGTCCTGCAGCGTCGACGTGAACTTGAGACAGACTGTGGCGAGGATCTTTGGTCGTGTTTTACGTGGCATGGCTCCCCGGTTTACGTGTGCGTTGTGTATATTAAACCAAGTGCCACTGACAACGACTATATGACTTGGTTTACAAAAGTGGAAAGTTTTATAAATGACTTGAAAGGAACAGTTATCATTTTAGGTGATTTAAACTTAAACAGCGCTTCCTTAAATGTTCGCAATTATTATTGTTATTTTCTAACATTTTCTAATATGTGTGAAAAAAATATTATTGAGAACGTGCATGGGGGAATGTTGGATGTTGTTTTAGTTCAGGAGAGCGCAAGCCTACATGACGTTACTGTAACAGCAGTTGAAGGTTTGGTACCCCCTGATGCGTACCATCCGCCGTTGGGCATCCAGGTAAAGCTACAGTCGTCTGATGAAATTGAAAAGCTTGAACCCAGTAATATCGACCGCAGTGGGGACTGGAATTTCAATAAATGTAATCGCAGTCTGCTTTACGAACTTCTTTCCGAAGTAACTTGGGATGCAGTTATTTCATCCAATGACGTTCGCACTAGTACTCAAGTTTTGTTTATAGCTTGTTTGATGCTTGTATCCCTAAAAAATGCCGGAACAGAAAGATAAATAGAAGATATCCAACCTGGTTTACTTCGGATATTATTCGGGACATCCAGAAAAAAGTAAAACTACATTCTGCCTGGAAAAAGAGTAAATGTGAACTTATTTATAAACAATTCTCTGATTATAGATCCATCTTAAAGTCTCGTATATCGTCTGCTTATGATAATTACATTAGGCGCATTGAAGGGAATATTAAGAAAAACCCCAAAGAATTCTGGCAGCATATTTCTAACCTCAGATCAAAGGGCGGGTTTGAGCCTAACGTAACCCACAAAGGTGAAATTCACTGTGGTGTGGCAGCTGCTGAGGCGTTCGCTGAATATTTTGCGAGTGTCTTCCAAACTGAAGTACCAAAGTTAGATCTCGAGCATATAGAAAATTTTGCCAATCCAGGCAACTGTAATATTAGTAATTATATTAATATTCTTAACTTCACCGAAAGTGATTTAAGCACCGGTATTAATAAACTTAGACTCAACAGTTCTATTGGTCCAGATAATATTCCTCCATGGTTCCTAAAAGAAGGGAAGGAATTTCTCATTCCACCTCTTAACCACATTTTTAATTTAGCTCTAAAATCCGGAGTATATCCACCACCATGGAAGATATCACGCGTGACTCCTATACCAAAATCTTTAAAAAAATCTTCGGTCGATGAATATCGCCCAATAGCGATACTATCTTCTACCGCAAAAGTTTTCGAGAATGTCCTTCATCAAGGAATTTACAAGCAGGTGGAGCAGTACCTGTGCAAGGAGCAGCATGGCTTTCGCGAAAAGAGATCTGTTAATACCAATTTACTCACACTAGTTAATTACATCTCTACTAGTCTTGATCGTAAACGCCAGGTAGACGTTCTCTACTTCGATTTTCAAAAAGCGTTCGACAAAGTCAACAATGACGTCTTGTTGTCAAAGCTCAGTGCGATAGGTGTTGCTCCGGGGCTTCTACGGCTTCTTGCAGACTATTTGCGGGACCGACAACAATTTGTCAGACTAGGTTTATACGAGTCACTCCCATACCACACTCGATCGGGTGTGAGTCAAGGTTCGGTAGTCGGGCCACTCTTTTTCATTTTGATGGTGAATGACCTCCCTGAAGTGGTTGTGAATGCCGAATCCCTCTTATATGCTGATGACTTAAAACTATTTTATGAAATAAAATCTGAGAGCGATTGCCAAGCTCTGCAATCAGACATTGATGCAGTATACAAGTGGAGTTTAAATAATAAATTGCAATTTAATGAGTCAAAATGCTACGTGATGTCTTTCGGTCGCATGCGGCACCCAGTCAACTTTCTATACAAACTGAATGGAGATACAATTACAAGAACTGATTCCATGAAAGACCTGGGAGTCACATTCGACCGTAAGCTCACTTTTCACGACCACATCACATCCATTGCTAAGGAGTCCTTCAGGCGCCTTGGCTTTGTTGTTGAGGAACTGTCGTGACTTCCACAACCCCCACGTTATCAGGCTTGTATTTGGGGCATTGGTCCGTAGCAAGCTTGAGTCTAGTGCGTGCGTATGGAATCCTTTTGAGAAGCAGTATGCATTAGCTCTAGAGAAAGTACAGAAAGCATTCCTCAGATACCTCTACAAACACATGTACGGGTTTTATCCCTTCCTGTATCCCACCAAATTCCTGTTGGGTTGCTTAGGTTTCAACTCTCTAGAAGTAAGGCGGTCGCGTGATCAGATGGCTGTAGTATTCAAAATTCTCAGGGGGATTATCGATGATCCTGATCTGCATAACGAAATCTGCAATCTATTTGTCCCAGACAATTACTGTCGTGGCAGAAAGCACCGCTTACTGGCTGTTCCAACTAGCCGTACTATTGCGCACTCCAAGTCACCTATTCCTCGGACTGTAGCGTCTATTAACGCTCTCCTGGACTCAGGCACAGGTCTTGATATGTTTGCGGATGAATGGAAGATGATAATGTCAGAATGCTTGAATTTTTGTGAGAAGAATACATGAGTGTGAAGTAAATGATCTAATAAATTATAATTATGTTAAATAGTGTAATTGGCTTC
This sequence comes from Euplexia lucipara, assembly GCA_921972225.1. Classification (NCBI taxonomy): domain Eukaryota; kingdom Metazoa; phylum Arthropoda; class Insecta; order Lepidoptera; family Noctuidae; genus Euplexia; species Euplexia lucipara. The sequence goes on along the minus strand of OV179158.1, from coordinate 15,069,322 downwards.
GGCCGTTCTATTTAAATTAAATAAATAAATAAAAGTTTCTTATAACAAAACATCCCGTCTGTATTCTCTGAAGAGGCTGTTATAGTACCTAATAGTACACCCAAATAACACCAGGGTGTTCTATGTACGATGGGGCAAGTAATGGATATTAACAAGGCACAATTCCTAACTCCGGGCATCTATTGGAAAATTCCAAGAGGAAAACACTTTAATGTATTATATTACAAAGGTTATGAAGACTTAAAAATGTCCCACATAATTAAAAGTCATATTATAACAATTACCAGGAAAAATTAAATGATTATTATTCTCTGAAATGTTATAAAACACGTCTTTCAGTAACGAACAGTTCAATCCCATTCCTGTCACCACAGTCAAGTAGTAAGCACGTTTCAACATGAAGCTCTTTATCATGTTCGTGGTTGTCGCGTTGGTTGCTGCGTTGTGCTCGGCGCAACCAGTTGACAGCTTAGCAATTGAGCAACCAAAACCTTCTGGAGTTCCCCGGTTCAAGAGATCCTTTGTACATCACGTGCGTGTTGTAAATTGCCCGCAGGGTTACGCACCAGTGTACAACGAATGCGTATCTTGTGAATCGTGAGTAATATTCATTGATATTTTAATATGACACCAATTTGTGAGAAAAACATAGTCTTAAATTGGTTGGATGATTTTTGTGCATGTTAGTTTAAATATTGTAAAGCGCACCGACGACACAGAATTTCTAGTGTGGGGCAATGATTTTCTAGTTTTTTAGTTAAAATAATATACAATGTTCGGTGATTATTCTCCCAGTACAAATGAAGATATAAGTTTCTACCATTTACTGAAAGCATTTGTTTTTGTATGACATTGTAGAAATTGTAAAAAAAATTACGTGTATTATTGAACTGTGCATACCAATGGTATCAGAATTGTTTTGGAAGCCGCTCCTAAGATGACCCACTGACCCAGAATGAAACTTAAAGTAAAATGACATAATTATTAATTACTATAGTTCAGTATGAATTTAAAACGCCTCCTCCACCCTATTTCATAATTTTATTTTATTTATAAGTTTTGTTGGGAAAACTTAGAAAGAATAAAATGAAATTAACGTAAATATTATTTTGTATTTATTATTATTCATATTTACCAATTTTTAATAAGTACCGATTAAAAAAACTATTTTAAGTCGGTTCAATTATGGCGTACCTACTACAAACCTCGATTAGACCTTTACTAAATACTCAAACCATGTGGACATCATAAGCACATCTGCCTTACTTTCAGTATCTGCTTGAACTTGTTTAGATGACAAACGATCAATTATTCTTTTACAGATACGAGGATATTACAGGAGAAGAATGCCCAGAACAATAGTGACCGGGAATGTACGAGAAGATTGAAGATGGTCACTGTTGTTATACAACCTATATAGCTTTTCCAGAAAACGTACCTATTATGTTTATTGTTAAATACTAATACGATAATATTGTGACCTACCTTTTACTCATCCAGACCCTATCTGTTAGTTAAACGTAGGTACGTCACGACAAAACCAGGACCGAATAAAGTAATGGGAACAAATCAAAACTGTGTTTGATTTTAAAAGTAGGTTTCATATTTACCAATTGTTTTCCGAAAAACTTTTTTACAAAAAAAAACAACCGACTTCTTAAAAAAACACTAACAGGTATAAAATAACTCCAGTTTCGGAAGTCTGTGGCTTTGGTGGTTTTGTTTCGTTCATTATTAGCCACCGACTTCCGATACTGGAGTTATTTTACACCTGTTAGTGTTTTTTTAAGAAGTCGGTTGTTTTTTTTTTAAAGAAGTTTTTATTTTGCAATTTTTAGTTTCTTCGTTTGTAAAGAAAGTCTTCCAAAACTTGAAAGAATCACTGAAATTGGTTAACAATTGCTAAAGCAGTTCTATCTTAACATTAATCTGTAGGTACATTTCTGCAAGGCCCTAGATTCGACGCACGCCGTTTCGACGTGTATGACATGGAATTGTGGAAGCTCTTCTGTTCTTCTTCTTTTTGCGTTGCGTTTCCTTCTGACGTTTTCCTTCACCACTTTTGAAGTAAGAGAAAATTATGTAGATTTTATTACGCATAGGTATGAATAAAAAATGACACAAGTGCGTGCCTTGTGTTCAAACTAAAAACCTGCATAAATGTGTGTTTTTAAAGATCTTAATCATTATTCATCTTGATTATCAGAAATATAAATATGTTAATGAACAATCGTCAAGTCACTGTACTTACCTTGTATAGGTTTTTACAATAATTATAATGAGTATAATCAACGTAATATCCGCAATTAAAATGTCCACTAATTAGGGAAAATCTCGGCAGTTTATGAATAATTATCAAGAATTGTGTGCACAAAAAACCCAAATAGTCGATCACAAGAGTTAAATGCACAATTTATTAGTAGGTACGAAAAGTTAATTTTAATGAGGAATAATCAATACTTATATTATACAGCTGAAGAGTTTGTTTGTATGCTTGAACGCGCTAATCTCAAGAACCGGTCTGATTTAAAAAAAATGTTTTAGTGTTAGAAAGCCCATTTATAGACCAAAGCTATAGGGTATACATATATCATCACGCAAAGACCAATAAGAGCGGAGCACCTTTAAAGAATGTTTTTAAATCGGGGTTTTCTTTTTCCTTTTGTTAAAGTTTCGCAAAAATTATGTAGCACAGGATTGTTTCCCTTTAAAAGTTCTAAATAAAAACCCGAGACAGCATACATCTATCTTTTAAACTCGGGTCACTATAACCTTTTTAAGCTAACCAAATTTGCGCTAAAATAATGCATTATTTGCAAAGGTGTTTAAATAAACATGACATTAAACATGTCATTATCCAAATTGATACCTACGTTGTTTATGGGCGTTAACTTTCTGTTTATTTATAATACCCTGGTACTTTCAAAACAACAGTCATCATTTAATGTAATGAACATGTATGTCTCTTTAACATAATTGACCATAAGATGCCTAACGCTTAGTTCCAGTAAATTTATGTTTGCCTGGTAAATTATAATTTAGACAATCGATATCAAAGTGTCTATCGTTATCTTTGATTAAACCATCCGTTCTCTAATTTTAATAATAATAATAATAATAATAATAATAATAATAATTTTAATTCAGGTTATAAAAACCCATAGCAAGCAACACAATAATAATAAATAAAAATAATATTTAAACCACACTAAGTTTAGGTCGGGCTTCATTAAAGCGTCTGAAAACTATTCCAGCCGGCCAAAAGTCAGTACTGAGGAAGACTGCTTTATGCGTCGCAGGAATTTGAAGGATGTAAGACTTGAAGTTTGTAGTCCTACTCGACTTCATCCGCGACAGCTTCAATAATGTTCGTTCCTCGGCACTGACTTGACTTTGGCTTCTCCTAGTGATGTACTGGAGGAGCTTCTCATCCGATGTGTCTTGATTCAACCGAGAAACATACAGGAGCATAGTGGGCACGGCAGCGCGAATGTCATCGTTTCCAGGAGCGGTACCACGTTTGTTGCGGTTGTGTCGCGATCGAATAATGATTGCGCTTCGAGGAATACTCCTATATTTTAACTAGAAGGTGAGGTCGGTGTTTCATCACTATCTGACTACTCTGAGAACAAACACCGTTCTAAGACTCAGTGAAATGAAATGAAATGAAATGAAATGAAATGAAATTATGAAATGAAATTATTTATTATGCAAGTAGGATATGGAAATCACTTTTACACGTCATTTTTTCCTTTAAAGCTAGTTGAAGTCGGCATTTCCTAACTGACTACCTCTGAGAAGAAAAGCCGAAACAAACTCAGGGATCATCGTCTCTTTTCAAGTCCAGACATAAAAAAAATATATTAACAAAATTTTCGTGTGACGTACCGTGCAGAGCAGTGTCGGGCAAGCAGCATGTATGTCAGCCATCGTGAGCTCAACTTTATGGTTAAGGAGCTCCACGACCCGACATTATGTCTAATTTCTAGTCAGTTAATAAAGAAATAAAAAAAAAAAAAAAAATAGGCATACCATTTACCCAAACCACCGAATTATAGAATCATAAACTGAAAGTATTCAGTCTGCATGGCGTTTACACTTACAATAGATTTTGTGGTTTTTAATCTGAATTAATAATAAAAAATAATTAAATAACATTCTTATACACTAAAATATAGGTACTGGGTGGCACAATGCAGGGCTTAGCAGAGCGAGCAGTCTAATCCCAAGCTTTTTTGTCTTCTAAATAATCTGAAATTTTATAGTACCCTTTTTTACAAAGTTTAGTTTTAACACTGGTTTTAAACTTTTTAACAGGTAAGTTTCGTATGTCAATAGGAAGCTTGTTGTAAAAGCGTATACATTGACCCATGAACGAGTTGCTGACTCTGTGGAGGCGAGTGCGATACACAGCAAGATTGTGTTTATTTCGGGTATTTATACTGTGAATATCGGACATTTTCTTGAAAGTCGATAAATTTTTGTGTACATACATTAAATTTTCAAAAATGTATTGTGAAGCTACAGTCAGAATGTTCACTTCTTTGAATGTTTCTCTGAGAGAATCTCTTGGGCCAAGGTTGTAAATGGCTCGAACTGCCCTTTTCTGCAAAACAAAGATATTATTGATGTCCGCACAGGTTCCCCAGAGAAGAATCCCATACGACATAAGACTATGAAAGTAACTGAAATAAACAATTCTGGCCGTATCTACGTCCGTAATCACCATAGTAAATTTGGACCCATCTCCTGTCCTCTTCGCTTTGGTGAAGTCTCATCCTAATGATCAAAGAGTGTGCACGGGAATTACATGACTTGATTCCGCCATCACCTTTCTACCATCGGACAACCCGGCGTACGGCAAGTGTCCACCCTTACATCGTTGGCACTCCCACGATTCGGACAAAGCGTTTCGCTTCGTCGTTTATACCGCGTACATCGAAGGACTGGAACAACTTGCCTGCTGCGGTCTTCCCGTCCGATTATAATTTAGGTGTCTTCAAGGCTAGAGTGAATAGGCTCTTAATAAACTAGTGCGCTTCACCATCACTGATTGCATCTCTGCTTACCATCAGGTAGGATTGCAGTCAAGCACTGGTTTATAATATTAAAAAAAAAAAAAGATAGACAAAATGAAAACAAAATCGAACATGAAATAAATTTTATTTCAAGTTTTACATTAGGACCGAATGAGCAACTCCATCAGGTTATTGTGGTAGTCTTGTAGCTGAGGGCCGCGCGGGCTTTCGCTTCGGAAGCCGCCCACCTTGCCCACCAGCCAATACGTCTCCATGCAACCCTTACCCTGGATACCAAACATAAGGAACACATTAAAGTAACAACATGGCGGAGATGGAAAGCAAGACGGCCTGTTGGTCTAGAAGTTCATGGCCCCGACTGCTACGACCATTAATTTGTTTTGTGTCTGGGTGCAATTTATCTATAATATGTATGTATTTAGAAATATGTTAGTATGTTTATAAGTTGTTTAGTACCCATAACTTTTGTTTAAATGGTCTTTGAAATAGAAAAATCATGAAATCCAATATTGCAATCCCGCACCGCAAACAAAACAAAACGTTTTTGTTTTATTCTTTTAATTCTAGTTAAACCTAATTACAGCCAATCAGAAAGAAAGGTTTTGGTTTTGACCGGGATGTATGTATCCGTGGCATAACCTGCCGTGAATTAAGCTTGTTGCCAAAACTGTTGAACAACTTTGTTTCCAGTATATAAAGCCTCGTATTCATGGACATTTGTTTGGCAACAGTTGATTAAAGTTGTTGATGAACGGCAAGAATGCTGCAGGTAACTTTGTGTAAATCAATATGGGTTTTCCACATACGCCAGTCTGCGTTAAAATGTTTCCTGATAATTTAATCGTTGCTCAACACTACCGCCATGTTTATCAATAGTTGCAAACACGGTCAACACTCGTCAACATTTGTTAATAAACTGCCATGAGTTTTTACTCCGGGCGTCAAGTCTGAAACATGGCGTGATCAACTCCGCAACACAAGTGTTGCCCGGAATATGTTGACAGCAACTCGGCAATATGTTTATAAAACCTTGTTGCTAAACAAATACTTTCCATTCATACGAGGCTTGTAGGCCTATATTCAGGATTAAAAGGACATTTTCGCACATCAAGACACACATTTTTATGCAAAAATGTTATTAGAAAAGAAACCGTAAAAATTTGAAAAATACCAACGAAAATCTTCAACAGGGGTTTAGAATTATGTGTAGAGCTCACGGTAGGTACTAGTACAGCATATGCGACGATGACTCTTTCACCCTAAAGAGCTTTGGTATATTCATGAGTAAAGAATTCTCACCGCAACATTTACGGGGCCTCTCGTCTCGAACTCATAGTTCCCAATCTCGTCAAGTGCTAGTTTCGTTGTATATGAAATGTGGATTTTCATAGCTGTGGAAAAGAAAACGTTTATCATCAGTACATGCTTAAAAAGCGATGTTTTGAAGGATGGCTATATTATGACAGCTTGGGTCGGATCAGTTGACGGTCAATGGAAGATATAGCTACGCTTAACGAGGTCGGTCTGTGGATAGGTAACCATCCAACCATAGGGATAATAGTTCAACTAAAATTTTATTTAAATTTGTCTTGGCAAAGTTACTTTTCACGCGAGCAAAGACATGGGCGGAGACTAGTTCCAAATATGTGTAGTTTACCTTCGCCAGTGCTCTCCATGCGGCTGGCAGTATTGATGGTGTCTCCGAAGAGGCAGTAGCGCGGCATGGTGGTGCCCACCACGCCGGCCACGCACGGGCCCGTGTTGACGCCCGCGCGGATCATGAGCGGCGCGCCCGGCCGGTGCGGCACGCACGCGCCCTCCAGGCTGCGCAGGAGCGACAACGACATGTCCGCTATCTCTGACGCGTGGCGGTTGCCTAAAACGACAGACCATGATCACAAATAAAAACAAAATTCATTTGTTTAAATTAGCTCAGAATTAGCACTTTTTAAATGTCGAAATTACATAAAGCAGTCCCCCAAAAAGCCACTTCCTAGTGTTTTTGCTGGGAAGAAAAACGCAAAAGCCCAATTCAATGGTAAAGCTAAGTATGAACTGGTATTAAGATATTTATTGATTTATTTCTTTAAACGGAAGAAGTGGCGGACCATGCATATTCATAAAGGTCTCTTGCGGTATTTTTGAGATGCTAACAAGATCACCGTCCATGCAACTGCAATTCCGCTTAAAGATCGGTCGTTGGAATAGAATTCACGCGGCCGGAGTACGAGGTATTGTAGACTTAGCACTTAGCACATTCAATGGTGCGACATAGAGGCAAAGACCTTATGCTTTCTCATACTTAAAGTAAGCAGAGACTCGACGGTCTATGGAGAAGTTATTTTTCATGACAGTTTTACGGCCACTGTCAAAAACTAAATTATTTATTTATACAGGTTCGTCGTCAGAAATAAGACGAGCAGAAAATTGAAGTTCTATATACGGGACTCCTTGAACTGTCGGGCAAGCCTTGTTAGTACATTTTTAATGGCATAAACTTATACAACAGATGAAGATATTCTTGATATATTACCATTTCTCTGCGGTAGGCCAGACACAACCATGTAAGCGTCCCCTATAGTTTCCACTTTGTAGACGTCATAATGAGTAATTTTCTCATCAAATAACCTGAAATAAGAATATACGTAGAATATTAATATAAATAACAATTACTGCGTCGTTGGATATTGCTGAAGCATATGATTTTACTTTTATATTTGACATACAAGTATTTGCCAAACCGCCCATTGTACACTTGTTATATTAATGTTTGTTTTGTGTTTAAATATTCAGTGTGCAATATTATGTCTTTTCTACTTGTGTATAAATAAAAATCAACAGGCGCGCGTATGTATGAAAATTTATCAGAAGAAACTTTTTTGTCTTATCGGGAAAATTAATTTGTAGTTGTTTGTAAATGTCAAGACAAAGGTTGTATAAAGAGAATTTTTGGGGCATGCATCAAACGAATTTTATCAGGGCAGACATATTATACAAATACATTTACTAATATAAATAATATAAAGCTATATGGGATTGGGTTTAGGGTAAAAGTGTTTTCACAATTAACTGTTTTCATAATGTTTGATGTTCACTTTGACTAGTAAAGGATGCTGCAATTAAAGTGGATATTCAGCCAAAGAATCAATGAGACTACCATAACAAGAAGAAGTGGAGTAATTCAGGCAATTGCCTCTGATTAAACAAACAAGATTAATGGAACGTGGTTTAGCCAACGGACCTGTACAGCATATTGAGCATGTTTATCACCTCCATGGGAGTACTACTGGCCGATATGTTGGTGAACCCGACGATGTCGCTGAAGAATATGGTGACTGCATCGAAGGCTTCGGCCGGTACCGCTCTTTGAGCCCGTAACCTCCTTAGAACAGGTAGCGGCAGCATCCTGGATAAGAGCAGATCACTCTTTTGTTTCTCTGCTACCAACTTCTGTGTGCTCTGATCGATTGAATGGGTGAACGTCTGAAATTAAGACAATTATATTATGTTATGAGCTTTAAGTATAAAACAGACTAAAAAATCCTTTTACAACAGTTTAGAGATAGGCATACAACGTAATCCCATTTCACATTTGATCTGTGTCTGGGACCTGGGTGTAATTTATCTATAATACCTATGTAGTATGTTTTTCGAAACATATTATAAGTATTTTTATCAGGCGTTTAGTACCCATAACACAAGCTCGGCTTAGCTTGGGACTAGATACTGTTGTGTGAAAGTTGTGGAATTTATTTATTTATGATCTATTTTATTTATTTATTCGTTTAAATTGTTTTATATATCTCAGTAATGTACGGTCCAATGTATTTACGCAAAAATCACTGTAAATGACGCTAAATGCAAGGGTAGCCCAAAGTTAAAAGTTTGAAATAATAATAATATTTTTTTATTGATGTAATATTAAAATAGTAACATATACCTGCCTACTGTAGGTACAGACGCCAGCACATCAAGTTACTCCAATGTGTTAAATTTCTTTGATCTTTTTACAACTTTATGTCAAACAGAATAAGGTTCATGTTCAATTGGGAAAATTTAACACATTGGGGTAACTTGATGTGCTGGCGTCTTTACATATTTTTGGGTTATATGAATTTGGTTTCAATAAAAGCCCGAAAATATGTATAGGTAGTAGATAAATGACCGTAAACGTATAATCAAGATTTTCTCATAAACGTGTTTTTAACCCTAGATAGATAACCATATTGCACAGTACACTAAAGATAACCATACGTCGATTCGACGTGCGAATGTTTGAGTGAGCATATTTTGGATAATGTATATACTAGGTTTATGAATGTGATATTATGTCTTTATATATGTAATTTTATTGTGATTAAAGGAAAAAACATCAGATTTTACATATATTTTTGTTAGAAAAAAAAATGAAAAACTAAACAAGTTACTTCTTGCTTTACAAAACTTAAACGTTTAGGTAACTTTTCGTCAGGCTTATAATTTACTATGTAAACTCTTCAAAATCCACTTTTTGTAATCATTATAACATAATAAATCTGAGTAAATAACAGTATTTATTCATTTTGGCTTCAAAAGCACTTAGGATAGGCGCTGGACTTGTGCTCTCCAGAAATGGGATTTTTACAGCTGTCGCACATTGTCTTTGTCATCCTTCTAATTTTTGATGGACAAAAGGCACAATATTTTATTTTCTTTGCTTTAGGTACACCTTCACGTTGTGTGGGGAGGTTCGGCTTGTCCTTTTGGCAATATACCACAATCTTTTATCTTTTATATTCGTCGGCAAACTAAGCATTTGCTGCCTTGTTTCCATCCATGAGGTCATCAAGCTATTGCTGAGTTTTTTCATAAAATCTCTACCCTATTTTTTTTTTGGATTAGGACATTATCACAATAAATAATATATGAATTTATAAAAGCTTAATTTAGGATCCCATAGAACACATACACAGTACATACACGTCATTTGATTGAAATTGTTGACTCCCACTTTTGTTTCATTATAATAATGAATCGTATTTTGCTTTGCCAGTTGTAGGATAAATAGTGCCCTCTTTGTAACACGATGATAAAACAAACACCATTTTCTATTAAATTGTCTTCAGTTTTACTATACGCCCCCTGAATCTCTTCATCGCTCATTTCGTGCAACAACTGACTGATTTCTGCATCGTCTGCATGATTTTGTGACGTCATTATGTTATTTTTATCATGACCTCTAATAACTAAAAAAACTAATAAAAAACATAATGCATTTGTGCAAAAAAATTAAAATAACACTTTTTCCCAAAAGTCTAAAAAATTACATTAAAGATAACCATACGTCACTTCGACGTATGGTAGGTAAATATTGACGAAAGTACTGCACATACCAAAGTGATAAGGGTGTATCCTGCAAGCTCCGACGGTCGGCTGAGTTGGCAGGAAAAGGCAGTTTAGTAACGCGCGAAACAAACGAGTTCTACAGATTTTTCAAAATCGGATACGTTGTTTCGACGTAGGTTATCTATCTAGGGTTAACCGACTTCAAAAAAAGGAGGAGGTTCTCAATTCGACGGTATGTTTTTTTTTTTGTGTGTTTGTTACGCGATTTCCCCCCATTTGTGGACCGATTCTCAAAATTCTTTTTTTATGCGAAAGAGTATACTCCCGAGGTGGTCCCATTTTAATTTGGTGAAGATCTGGTGCTGATCTTCGGAGATATACAATGGAACTCTTCAAAAATAGACGGCAAATCTGTCGTGATTGCTGGAATCGCTTGGATATTTATTGTTTATACAACATCATGACGTATCATCACGCCTGTATGCTCTGAGGGGTACGCAGATGTGTACAATATACCTAGATTTCGACAGTTAGGTATGTTAAGTTTAATTTATTAGGGATAAGTGGATAACCCTATTACCATGACATGTATCGTTAACAACTAAAAATGGAAAAATAAAAATCTTTTTTGCAAAAAATAAAACCGACTTAAAAAAAACACCAACCGGTGTAAAATGATTCTAAATTCGGAAGTCGGTGGCCCATCATGAAAAAGACAAAATCACTAAAGCCACAGACTTCCTAATTTAGAGTTATTTTACACCGGTTGGTGTTTTTTTTAAGTCCGTTTTATTTTTTGCAAAAAAGATTTTTTGAACAATATTTTTATAACACATATTTAATTTTCTGATGTGACCACGGATATCGAGATGAAACTTACTTACTTCAGAAATGATTGCTCCGTTATTAAGTCGGTAGCTGTTTTTGAATGAGTCGCACTCAATTTAACTATGATTCACTGCTAGTACAATACGTAGGTATGTTAAACATGTAAGCATATACTAGGATGTTAAACGTGCTATATATATCTTAATAGTATGAATCACACAACTATCTATGAGAAGGTGCTATGTTGAACATTGGGCATTAACAAGTCAGTGTCAATACTATTGCAGATGTAATGCCAAAAGTAGTCACAAAACGCATTAAAAACATACAATAACATCATCATCATAAAAACATAACTCAAATGGTTTAATGACACCATATCATAAGTTACCAATCTCATGATCAATAGATTTAATACAAAGCATAGGTACTTATGCATGTAAGTAAATAGATTTTTCGTACCACTTGCTCAAAAAAGTGACATTCTATGCCACAAAAAGCGAACATAACAATAGTCATTTTTAATCTGTTAAAAACAGGGAAAGAAAATTGTACTGGATTTCATTCATCCCCTAGGGAGAGAATGTGATTTAAATTTGGAATAGGTACTTACCGAAATTTATACTGAACTACATCTGTGTTTACACCATTGAGTTTGTATTTAAAGCATTATACATCTTTTTGAAAAAGGAATACGCGTTTATTATGCAGTTATGATTATTAATTAAATAAAATTACGAAAACCGACGAGGCCGTATGAGCTTGATGCCTTTGCTTTTCCGACAAAAAAATATTAATCTAGGAATTTGCCGCGTTTTTGTTTTCTTCAAATCATGGAGCAAACAACCGGGTTGTTTGCTTCATGCTTCAAATATTTAAACGTTAAGTTTATTTTTATTTATTTTTATAAATAAGTTAATGTTCTAAAAATACGTCTACTTTTAATTGTCATTATTTTTTATAAATGCTTATTTCATATTATTATTGTGTTATTTTTTTCGCAAATGGTACGAAAAGTAGAGTATTTTCCTCGGTGATAAAGCTGTCTTACTCTTGGGTGAAATTAAATCCCTCGCTACACTCAGGACTCGTCTTAAATCCCTCGCTTCGCTCGTGATTTAAGTTTTTAACACCCTCGCTACGCTCGGGAGTAAACCTCGAGTCCTTCGTTACGCTCGCGATTTAAATCGTCACCCGCGACAGAAGACACTGCTTTATCCCCTTGGTTAATAATCTACTATTGTGTTCTTTCAAACAATCTTCAGGTTTTATTCTTTAACACGACCATGTTTGTCAGTTGATCTCTCTCTGTGTTTTGATGTTTCTCTCTGTGTTGGTTTAGATGAATAAAAGAGTATACCTACACCAATAATATTAGCTTAAAATTAGATAACGCTAAAAGCGCTCCATAACCTTTAAATCGTGTCAATTAGAGACACAATAGAAAGACAATGCCATAACAGCGCGGACGCCGGTGTCCGCTTGGAGTTTAGCGAATTAAAACTACTATCATGTGAATTTTATTCATGTCGCTACTCCACTTGGCCACTCACATTAAAATTAAATATTATTGGGCCCCTGCATTCAAAATCAAAATATTTTCAAACTTCAAACTTCAAATATTTATTGCGATCATGAGTAGATATATAGGGTGTTTTAAAAGGTAAAAGTACATACATAATACCCTGTCAGGGTGCAGCAACACAATTTTAATATAGAATTCTTATCATATTCATTTCATATTTTTATATCTAATTATAGCCTTTTATACAAATAAACCTATGCTAAAAACGATATAAGTACCTACCAAAATAACTTAATGCCAACTTAATTTTTCGTCATAGAAAGAGCACAAATAGTCCGGTCAATTTAGACATTTGAAGTTACATACATACATAAATTTACAACAAGCTGAAAATTGGTGAGATCGTTCAAAATATACCTAACTAAAAATAAAATTTGAAAGTTCCCTATCTTTCCCCTGTATGGAAAAAAAATATTCAAGGTCAAATGCAAAAAATATGAGGTTATGCGATTTTCACAAAATGGTAAGTTTTATCATAAAAATACCTCAGACAAAAATTGTAAATCGTACAATTATCTACAAAAACGAGTCAAGAAGCAACAGCACTCTAAATGCAATTTGCGTTGTTATACCGGCTATGCAGAGCATTGTATGCCTTTTGGGTATAGTTGAACCACATGCCCCTGAAGGACAGTAACATTCAATATGCTTTGAACAACGTTATTTTAGCCGCGGCCGTACATTGGAAGACACGGTCGGCTAGCTTAGTAGCTCGAATCGATCCTCCATCTCCTTCTCTGCGTCATCTTTCAAATCGTATATAGTATTCTTATCAATGATATCTTCAACAATTACCCAGAAAAGCAATTTGCACCAATAGTCAAAGATGATATCATTGGCGAAACACGGACTATTCGCTGTTCAGTCGTAGAGTGAGAAAGTCGTGTTAACTTAATATGCATCGTCTGATATATCTTGTTGTGTTGTGCGCGTGTGTAAGTGTGAGTTTATCTCACGTGTTGATTCATACTACTAACGACCTTGTCAATACAGCCTCTGTCGGAATCTCTAGTGTTGTTATTGAGAAACCGGACGACAAAATTAGTTCAACAGACGTTATTATTCAATATACTGGATTTATAAGTTCTAGTGGTGCGATGGGTGTTAGAAGGTACAGAAGGAGTTTTATTGGCACGTCTAATTGTCCTTTAGGCCAACTTAGACTATCAGGCAGATGCGTTACATGTGCACAGTAAGTATTTTTTATGGCGATGATTCCCTTTTATCACAATGAATGATATTCCTAAGACGCTAATATAAATTTTGATTGACTAACGAGTGGTCACGTCATATCAGTTAAATTTCAACCGTTTCAGTTTTGTGAACTACTTTCACATAGAAACTCAACTATTCCAAATCTCATACTATAAGCCCACAGTATGTTTAAAAAGGGGTGAGTTTATTAATAAAATATTGTGTATTGCCTATTCTAGATATAAAAAAATCCGTCCGTCCGTTCCGTTTAATATTATTAAAGTTAACAACTGAATTATTGTTGCCATAATGTTAAAGTAATAATAAAGTATAGAAAAATGTCAATCGTTCATATCTTACTTTCACTACCCTGTGTTTCTTGACGAAGCCAAATATAAGTACCGTCTGAATTATTAAAATTTTGTAAGATTATTAACTCTTCAGTTGTCTCTTTTACGATCGTTTGCAGTTGACATTAAATTGAACAAATCGATTCGAATCGTTCGATTCAGTAAAAATAAAACTGAACTTTGACTGGCCTGTTGGTCTAGTAGTTAGTGACCCTGACTGCTATGCCGGAGGTCGTGGGTTCGATTCCCACCCAGGACAAATGTTTGTGTGATGAGCACGATCATTTGTTCTGTCTCGGGGTGTAATTTATCTATAATATGTATATATTTAGAAATATATAAGAATGTTTATCAGCTGTTTAGTACCCATAACACAAGCTCTCAAGCTTAACTTGGGACTAAATGGCGTTGTGTGAAAAGTTGTGGAATATTTATTTATTTATTTTATTTATTTAAAACCTGTAAAAGTGAACTGTAAAAATCTAGCATAAGTATGGAATTACACCACAATTCGCCTTCACTTGACCCACATTTTCACGGGTTGACTTTTACAGATTCGCACTGTAGACTCTCTATTCCCTGGTGAACCTGTAGGTATTACGATTGCATGAAATGAAATGAAATTATTTATTATGTAAGTAAGATATCGAAATCACTTTTACACGTCAATTTTTCTTTTAAACTAGCTGAAGTCGGCGGCATTTTCTAACAGAATACTTAAAAATCAATCTCAAGGATCATCGTCTCTTTTTATTTAAAATTTGTATGTAATAATCCGTGGAGAGCAGTATCTAACCTTTTGAGGAAAATGCCAGAAACAATTTGAGTAAGCAGCATGTATGTACCAGCCATCATGAGCTCAACTTTATGGTTAAGGAACACGACGACCCGACATTATCTCTAGTGAGATAATTAAAATTTGGCATAACAATTATAAATTACTCTTCTACATTGCTGTCTATCCAAAGGATAGCCCAAGCACGTTGCCACAGTGTACCTTTAACGTACAATGAGTCATTACCCATACGGATAACAGTACATAAAGGTGGCTTCCCACGATGCATCTTAAACAAATTAATGACTCACTCGGTAATCATGGTCCAACGACAAAAACACTTGACGAGTCCATGTTGTTTGATTGTTGGTGCTGTCGCTAACCGATTGGCTGCTGCGGCCGCGTGTCGTGGGTTTGATTTCCGCACGGAATAAATATTCGTATGGCCTTTAGGTGGTTGTTCCGGCTTTAACTGTTTGTGTAAGTTAATGTTTGTAAACGCACCCATGTTTTAGGACAAATATTTACAAAGGGTTGTTTTTTTTTCGATTTTTGAACTATATCTAAGCCTACAATGTTTGTAATGATAAATAAAATGACCCCAAACATAAACTGCAGGTTTTTCAGTAAAATAGTCTCCGTGGCAATGTAGATAACAATGGTGAAGTGAGCTGTCATATTAATGCTAGAAATTGACACTTCACCCTTACTTTTGCAAAGTAGCAAGATATACCATATATATTTCATTTAATAAAACTGCTAGCAAGTTTATGAAAAATAGACTCTTGAAAAGAGACTTTTTGGGGAACTGTGTTATGTAATTTTGACATTTACAAAGTCGTTATCTCAGCATAATTTGAATAAAAGAATTTTGATTTTGAAAAGGTAAACATAATATGGAGGTGTTTCGAGAAACCGGCTTCAAATTTTTTGTTTTAACGTTCCGAAATAGGCCACGGACTAGCTTTATCCCATAATGACAAACCAGTTTAATTTTGTGCATAACGTATTACGTAAATTTACGCGCCTGATGAAAAAAACAGACGTTCCGTAGATTATGTAAGTGTACGTAGCTTGACAAAATGTACTGAACATGTTCGTGACTTCAGCGTTTGTCCCTTAGTAAAAGTTATTACAATGACCCTTTTTCAAGTAGTTAACGTTTTTTGAAGTACCTACCTACATTTATATTTTGTTAAATGTTGTATAAAACACAAATTCACCTTTAGGTTAAAACAATAAAATAATGCCTGCCTCGTTGGTCTAGTGGTCGCAAGCGCTACTGCTGATCATGAGGTCTCGGGTTCGATCCCCGGGTCGGGCAAAGTGTTATTGAGTTTTTCCATCTGGGATTTCTCAGTAGCAGCTCGGAGTCTGGATTCGTGCCCGATGGATGGCAATGGGCTCGACCCCTATTACAACTGGCGAAATGTGGGTGTACTACCAGGTACACCTCTGCCTAGCCCTTCGGGGATTACAGGCGTGACGTTATGTATGTATTTGTATGTAATAAAATAATGATGTATCTAAACTATGTAAACAGGGTGTCATAATGAATACCTGTGAAAAACAATGCAGAAGGTAACTTAGATTCGGTGCAACGACACCTACGTGCAGGAAATTAAACAAATGAAGAATAATTATTATATTGTTAGGTATTTTTCAATGGACTGTCAATGATTCACTCTTAAACTCGAAGAAACCAAATTCCAAATAGGTAATATCATTTGCATTTTAACAACTGCTTCTTTTTCATTAATGGATAAACCTTTAATGATCCGTACTAAAATTATTAAAACCATAACGTTTTCCTGTCTGCATCTGTGACACAAATGCTTGTTTTTAATAACAGTATCGACTTAAAAATAGAATTGTTTGTAAGCAATGCACAAAGCAAGTAATTGAATAACAAAATATTTTAAAATTGTAAGCGGAATTACAAATTAAAGGACTCTATTTACATCTAACCGTTGCCGCGTTGGTAAAATACAAAGTCATAATATCTTAAATCGCTTTACTTAAATACTAGCGAAAAATGTCTTGAGTCTTACTTTTCCCCATATTCATTGTAAGCCTTAATATGAATAGGTGCCAACTCATCAACTTACCCTTAAACATCAAAATTTTGATAGGGTTTGAACTTTGTTACATAAGAATAAGGATTATGTTCGATTGAAAAATTTAACAGTTTAAAGTCTGTACTGTAAAGTTACGACTCATGATGCAGTTGATTGCGCATGTATGTACTTTCACTATGTCTATTGATATCATGGTTTAAAAGTGACAGCTGATAAGATTTTCATATTTACCTAATTTTAAAATGTCGCAGCTATACTGAATTACAAAGACGCACATTACCATGTTTTTATATACTTTAACTTTTCAAAAGATAATATTGTTTGCATATATCAAAGTGAAGGTACACTTGTTTTTTTATTAGCACTTAAATGTTTACTAAAATTAAACTAATATTAATGACGCTTTCGTTCCTTTCACGCTTATCTAAATATCGTTAATTCTAATTGGGTCATTTGAATTACATGAGGCGACTGTCAAAAGAACAACGGCAGTGTCTAAACTGTATGACAGCGGGTTATCATAATGTATTCATAGAAATAGATCTTTAGGGGTACAAGGAGCAGGCTCTTAAGTTCTTCAACCCCCGTTGAAGTGGAAGAATCTTCTTTTATAGAAAATACCTACAACCGACTTAATAAGGGCGCCTTCAAATTAGCCGCAACAAGCCGCGCGGTGGCAGCGCTGCCACAGCGCTGCCGCCGCGCTGCAACCGCTAGGTTCGAGCTTCATAGTGTCGTACATTTAGTTTTAACCTCATCGATAAATTGTTCAAGCTGATTTTCGTTCATCTATACATATAATAAGACTGTAAAAAAACTGTGTCTGTACATAGAATATATTTACGAATCCAAAAAAAAAAGTCTGTCTGTTTGTCTGTTTGTCTGTTTGTCTGTTTGTTTGCACACGCTAATCTTCGGAACTACTGGACGGATTTGAATGATTTTTTTTTTGTTGTATAGATATTAAGTCTAGGCAACACATAGGCTATAATTTATCTTGGAAACTGGAACACCTGATGCAGAACCGCAACAGACCAGGTAAACTATAGGCGATACAAAAATGGTCCCATAGCAAAAATTGTTCCACGTGATGAGCATTTTCTGCTGAGAGAATAAGTTTGAAGATTCGGAACACCTGATGCAGAACCGCAACAGACCAGCTAAACTATAGGCGATACAAAAATGGTCCCATAGCAAAAATTGTTCCACGTGATGAGCATTTTCTGCTGAGAGAACAAATTTGAAGATCCGGAACACCTGATGCAGAACCGCAACAGACCAGCTAAACTATAGGAGATACAAAAATGGTCCCATAGCAAAAATTGTTCCACGTGATGAGCATTTTCTGCTGAGAGAATAAATTTGAAGATCCGGAACACCTGATGCAGAACCGCAACAGACCATCTAAACTATAGGAGATACAAAAATGGTACCATAGCAAAAATTGTTCCACGTTATGAGCATTTTCTGCTGAGAGAATAAATCTGAAGATCCGGAACACCTGATGTGGAACTTCAAGAGCCCAGCTACACTATAACATATATTGGAATGACGTCTTAGCAAGAGTTGTTCAGCCTTATGAGCACTCGCTGTTGACGTATAAAAATCGAAGATCTGGAACACCTCTTGTGGAACTCCAAGAGCCCAGCTACACCATAACTCAAATAGGAATGACGTCTTAGCAAAAGTTGTTCGGTCTGATAGGCATTTCCTGTTGACTTATAAAAATCGAAGATCAGAAACATTTGATATAGAAATTAAAACTGTCACTAATTTCATTGCATAATTATAAAATAACATAAGTAGGAGGTACTACGCGGTGAAGGCGGGAACAGTTCAGGACTGATTTTCGATAACGATGGTATATCGTTGAAAATTAGACTCTACTGGCTAAAACTCCCATTTTTTTTATCGTATGCCTTCGGGCTTATGTTATTTGAGTGTTTAATTTCCTTTTCCATTTATCTTCGTTACACGGTAGCTTACCCGGTAACGCAGGGGAGCAGCCACTTAGATTTTAATTGATCAGGTATCATCACAATAAAACTATAACCATGCCTAGAAAGAGGTCAAATTTTTCCCAATGTTCCAAAGGTGCTAAATGATTAAAGACCATAAGATCCCAACAATCTACCGAAGAGCGTTAGGAGAGACTTGATGCTGTTCGAGAACATGAGGCTGCAACTCGCTCCGTGAAAACTTCTTGGGATCGCGAAGCACGCCTGCATTCTCAGCGTATTTACGCATCTACATCCAGGTCTCTAGAGACCAGTGAAGAATATGTGCGCGACTGACCGCTGATCGTGAACATCATGCACTGTCTCGCGAGTTGGAGACGTTCACGGAAAAAGCATGACGCTTGAGTTTTCAGCGTATATACGCATCGACTCTAGAGATAAGTGGGGGAAGGAGATGCGCGACTGACCGCTGATCGTGAACGTCACGCAACATTTATTATGATGACCTAAAGTAAAAGAGATATAAAAATGGTGCCATTGCAATAACTATTCCACGTGAAGAGTGTTTTCTGCTGTGAGACTAAATTTGAAGATCTGGAGCACCTGTAGGGGAACTCCAAAGCCCAGAGACAATATAGCATATACATAATAGAAATGGCGTCTTAGCAAAAGTTGTTAAGTCTGATGGCATTTCCTGTTGACCAACAAAATAAAAAATCTGGAACATCTTGAATCGTCTCGCGCATCCCATTGATTTCCCGTCCCCGGGTTTATAGAATTCGACATCAGATGTTTCAGATCTTCGATTTTGACGACCCCGTTGTCGCTGGCATAAGCAACAGGATCCGCGTACGAAGTCGCGGGCAGAAGCTAGTGTCTAAATAAAAACTCGTACGCATCATCACTGGTCGATTGATGAACCGATGCGCGGCCACAGCGCGGGTGTGTAGCGCTGCAGTCGCGAGTTTTTAATTTGTATGGATTAACAAAGCAGCGCGACAGCAGCGCTGAAGCCGTGTCGCGCCGTCGCGCGGCACCTGGCGGCAAATTTGAAGGCGCCTAAATAATAATATAAAAATAAAAAAACAATTATTAGATAAAAATAATTCCAGACAGCTACGGAAAACTAATAATATAATAGGTCCGTTTTGAAAGGCTTGCGTCCAGAAATAAAGTAGTTGCTCTTGCAACTGTGAGATTATGATTTAAGGAATATAAATGACAACAAATATCTGGTAGTCAGACGATCCCGTTGTTCTATCAACGGAAGATAATAATATGTAAGGTCAGCAATGCGCATCACATTCCACTCATACACGAAAGGCAACTGCCTGCTGGAGCTTATGTTCTTCAACTACACTAGTATTCAAATCTCGATCTAATTACTTTCTACGGAAGCGTCGGCTAAGTTATCAATTACTTATTACGCTCCCCAATTGTATCGAAAGCGGGCAAATACAAACCCATTTTAAGTAGGTACTAAGTAATAAGTAATACACAGAAATGCCGACGGATGTCCTTGTTTCAAGCAGTCACATAACATTGGAGATATATTTTTAATCCGGAATAATAAATAATAATAAATAATAAATAAATATTCCACAACTTTTCACAAAACACCATTTAGTCCCAAGTTAAGCTTGAGAGCTTGTGTTATGGGTACTAAACAGCTGATAAACATACTTATATATTTCTAAATACATACATATAATAGATAAATGACACCCAGACACAGAACAAATGATCGTGCTCATCACACTAACATTTGTCCTGGGTGGGAATCGAACCCACGACCTCCGGTTTAGCAGTCAGGGTCACTAACTACTAGACCAACAGGCCAGTCAATAATACCCAGGAATAATACCCAGTAGGTACGGAAGTGAATGTGTGATCAGTTTTCAATGATCAGCCAAAAGATAATAATAATAATGGTTGTCGACATGGTGGGATGTGGAAACATCTATTAAACAGGGTACTTGTAAAACACCAACAACCTCGCAGGACTAAATAGGTAACATCATAAGCAACAACTTTTGTTCTACTAATTATATTATGTGATCACCAAGCTGTTATTATCCGGAGACGACACAAGCAATAAGCATCACGCTTGCTCAAGGCGAGTTGGCGGGATCAAAACATTGAATCAAAAAAAAAAAAAAAAAAAATATCAAAATATTTCTTTACAGACAAAGATATTATGAGTAAAAAGGTGTAGATAGATAGGTTATACGCGCTCAGAAAGTGACACGTTAAAATGTGGCTAACTAGCCACAATTCACCTCAGTGTGCACCTTTTTACTTAAAATATCATTGTTTACAGATAAAAAAAATTGACGAGTCTGTTTGTAATCTCTAATTAGCAGTTCTTTACTAGATGCATATGAAAGTATAGCAGTTATACCATTGAATGTATGAAACATGACTATTTCATACATTCAAAACATAACCTCTTTTTTTTTGGAAGTCGGTTAAAAACAGACGAACGTCATCGTCTTTGAATCTCAACGATTAGCAGAAAGAAAACTATTAAGTATCTAGCAATGTGACTAAATCAGTTTTATTTTCGGCAGGTACGAAGCTATCACAGAAGAAGATTGTCCTCTTAAACAATGATAACAGGCCAGGACCATGAAGCAGCAATATCATCACACCTTAAACTGGAACTGGTTCACAAGAAGCTAAAGATATTATCATTAACGGACCCGACAGACGTTCTTCTGCCGGATCGCAGTGCCACTTTTCGGGTCAATTATAAAACTAAACCAAGGATCCAGGAATCTACTCAGAGACACACTTTAAATCAAATCGGTCTTGCTGTCAAGGAAGAGTTAAAAGAATACTTTGAAAACCCTGAACATTACGTGTACCGAGAACTGAGATGTTTGACACAGCGAAAGTTTATATGGACAAGAAGTGCCGAAAGCTAACTCGGTGGAATTTTAATAATAGTGATAACAAACCACTATTTTGACCACTCTGATACCACTGATGGTGATATTCGTCACCTTTGGGTTCATTGCTCAACGGCGTTTGACGGTTTGTCTATACAAAAAGAGAGCAAAGTATATATGAAACGATGTCGGTACGCATCCTTTTGCAGAGGACATGCTAAAATGGCACGGCGGACTAATACAAAATGGGATCGGTCGTCGACGGCTTAGCAGTAGATTTCAGACACAAGGCGATCACTAGTATAAATGAATTTATAGGTTACCTTCTGAATAGTTGTTAGTAAGTAGGTAAGATACGTGGAATGATTCACACACGGGTTTATGAGTATCTTAATGTTTGTTTGTGGATTTGTGACCCGTAAGAGACTGGACATTAAGACTATGTTCACCTTGCGTATTTACAACAAAATGTAGCTAGTCACGCGCCTAGGAGGTGAATTGATCAAGACTCAATTTGATTTGAAGAAACTAAATTGTATTCCCTTACCTAAAGATATTAACAATAACTCCAATACACTGAGAGCCGCAGTTTAATAATTAGACTGATAAAAAGGTTAAGGAAGGAAAAATTGAAATTAAAATATTAAATTTATAATAGTGTTTTATTTAGCAGGTAAATTTCAATTTATCCTTGTACACACGGCTACACATCAAGCTAAACATTTCCAGTATAAGCTGATCTCGCACTGTATACGTACTTCCGTACAATGAGCGGTCAGCGTAAACTGGAAATATACCTATAGCTTTGGGTGTCGCAGTGTATTATAGGAACCATTAC
The DNA here is from genome assembly GCA_921972225.1 of Euplexia lucipara. Taxonomy (NCBI): domain Eukaryota; kingdom Metazoa; phylum Arthropoda; class Insecta; order Lepidoptera; family Noctuidae; genus Euplexia; species Euplexia lucipara. Next base: position 15,046,461 of record OV179158.1, on the reverse strand, counting down.
GACACGATTCAATAACATACAGTAAAGCGCATATGATTAATAATAATGAAGAATAAAAAGGAACAAACTTAAATTTGTATGTGTAAGGTAAGAATAATGTGATCCTTATTTTTACGGATTTTGGATTCATAACAAGCATCATCTGCCTCGTAAATTTTCAAATCTTTGGGAAACAAAGTCAAAAGTTTGTCTTCTTTATCTTTTACACAATAAAAACTATAATGTGGTAACTGGTTTTAAGCTGCATCCAGTTAAACTGGAAGCCACCCCCAACATAGTTGTGAAAAGGCTAGGCAGATGACGGCACTATCCTACAAATGAACCATTACAAACACAAATAAATATTTGTCTGTGCTGTGGTAGGTATAGAGGTGCTGGCCTCTGTACCTACCACAGCACAGACAAATGATCAAGCTACCCCAATGTGTCAATTTTCATTGATATTATTTCAACTTTATAACTAAGACAATAAGGTTCAGGTTCAATTATTTTGGGAAAATTTTACAGTTGGAAGGAATCAGAATTATGAAGATGAAAAGCCGGATAGATTCTTTCGGTCGGTGACAAGCCCGAAAGATATCAGCCGGTTCATTCTTTCCAATAAGTAATCAGACTTTCCAATAAGTAATCAGATTCCAAGGGCCCGAAAGGTTTGGTAGATGTCACTCGTTTTTCGACGATTTCTTCACAAGGAAAACATTGTCACAGTTTTAACAGATCAAAGGATAAATAAAATCAAATTGAAACTTCAAATATAAGGATGTATTTCCAATCTTCATTATAGTTTTTTTCGATGTGGAAAATCTTGCTTAAACTTGCTGACTAGGTGGATCGTAGGATAATTAACATTTTGGACAATCGTCTGCTCCCGTCAGATCTATATACCTAAAATATAATAAAAAAATAATTTGAAATATTGTTCTAGAGGACCTTTTGATCCTGATCGTTCTAATAGTTTACCAACATTTCGACAACTTATGTCTAACTTCCATTTAATAGGGGAGCCTATTGCCATGTGAGTGTCGGCACAAGTCCAGGCTCTGTGCTGCTACTGAACAAAGTGAATAATTCCAGATGAAATGTTCCAAACACAATGAACCCAGGAATGGAACCAAGGACCTCATGCTTTTGTTAACACTCTTAAATTCCCGGTTCTGGGTTTAGCTTTGTCTGATAAGAGTCATTGTGATTTCTTAAATTAGTAACTTACATCGATTAAAGGATAATATAGCGTGAGGAAACCTAGACTTAAAATCTGTTCAGATAAAATTAATATTCTAGAACAGAATATATTGGTAGAAGGGAAGTAAAATTGTACTCACTTTTCACAGGTAACGCATCCTGTTACTAAATAAACCATATTTCCAGAACACCGACACCATGGAGCTTGTGAACCATGTATAATCCTAATAATATTTTGTCTCTTTACGCGTTTATTATCCAAAGTTTCTGGTTGCTGGAATGCTGAACTGCCAACTGGTTGCGCTGAACACAACGCGCTAAGCAACGCAACGATAATCGCAAACATATGCAAAGTAAAAGCAAACTTCATGATGACAGATGGTGCTGTGCTTACGACTCAACTGCTCTGAACGGAATGAGCTGTGACTGTTTATTTCAATTTTTTAAATAACGATCTAATATCCAACCTAAGCACACGATAGATAAAAAGAGCGTAGCATTTTCCTTGTAGTAGTTGTTGTATTAATCTCGTATAACGTGTGCGATAGGTATTAATAAATAAGCGCAGGGGTCAAATCGAGTAAATGTTTTTTTTAAGAATAAGAACTACCTATTTTCCGCTTGACCTTTAACTGTGGACTTGGTTTAAGTGACTTCCCCACTTCCTTCGACACGGAGCACCTACTTATCTTACACGTTCGTGGAAAAACGTTGTGTTGCAGAGGAATAAGGAACATGCCGTTGGGCAAGTAAGTGGATGGAAAAGGAGAGCAAAAAGAGCAGGTAGAGGACGACCAACAAAACGATCGATGGGTAAGGAAAACAAGACATGCTGAACCGACTATAAATACATTGAGATAAGGGCTAGACGTTGCCGATACTGTAGTGTGTTTAACGGGCAGGTGTCCGCAACTCCACGACCAAGCGCGTATTTTGATGATACTGTATTGACTACCTTTTTTATAGTTTACTATCAGATCATCATCGGTTTTCTTCTAACTATGATAAGAATTTATAAGGCCCAATAAATAAACCAAGCCCAAACCGGATCGCATGCATCTGACTACCAGGCAGTCGGTTCAGTAATAGTTACCAAGATAGTTGGATAAAATCGTTTATTCAGTGCAACAACAAAAGACTGAAGACTCAATACTCAATACAAGAATTAATAAACCCAATCACTTCTGGGTGGCGGGTGTCAGTTTAATTCGCCTTTACGAGTACTTCACCTACTTTTTTATATTTTGGGTATTTTAGGGGTATTTTCTCAGAATAGCACTGCAGTATTTTTAAACTTCAAGGTTACTCAACCGCATGGTTTATATAACACTATTTTTTAATTAAACAAAAAAAAATAGGGCTGTATTCGTACCTGTTACTGATCATATTTGCGTAAACAAATAAAAAAACAAAAGTCTTTTTTTAAATATTATAATTATTATATTATCTATTGAGTAAAACTTAAATAACGAAAACAGCTGTTGGAGGCGGGGCATGCTTGAGCGAGATCACGCAAACGTGAGCGAGAGATGACGATTAATGAATAGCCTGTACCTACAATATTTCCATAAATTGGGTGAGTTTTTGGGGTATAAACAAACGCTAAAAATTTGTCTTTGCTGTTTATGAATATTAATTGATAATTTCCAAATATAATGAGAAGACCGTCTAAAACAAGCCCTTTCAGTATTTGTACTAATTAAAAATTAGTGGTGTATAACAAACCTGTATATTTTACCTTTTGAGTTTTTACAGTACTTATATTACATAAATACATACATACATAAACTAACGCTATATTCCTATCAGGGTAGGCAGAAACTACAGATCACCATCTGTGCTACGATTCTGACATAGGATCTAGGTACTTCCTTTGCTTCGTTTACATATAAACATGTTGTCATGCACACACGCTGGTTGCGAGAACTGTGGGAGTATTCCCGTTTGAGCATCTATTTTTTGAGCACCTATGCATTTAGTACCAAAGGTATTCCCATTTCCCATAGGTTAATGCATAGGTGCTCAATAAATAGGTGCTCAAACGGGAATACTCCGAACTGTGGACCAGGACTTTTTTGAAGAACCTCACCAATAAGTTTTTTGCATGTCCTTCAAGGGCGTCCCCTCCCGGCGTTTCCACTTACATCTGCCACCTTTCGTTACTTATATTAGACTAGCAGACGTCACGCGGTATCACTCGCGTAGTTCCTGTTTCCGTAGGAATACAGGAATATAAGTAGCTTATGTCACCCAGGGATAGAGTAGCTTCCCAACGGTGAAAGAATTTTTCAAATCGGTCCTAGTTTCAGAGTCTATTAAATGCAAGCAAGCAAACAAACAAATATACAATCGAATCTTTCCTCTTCATAATATTAGTAAAGTTAGATTATTGTAAATGAAAAATGAACCATGAGTTGGTATCACTGACTACAGTAACTAAAACTTTGAAGCAACTTATGTAGATAGATTAAAGCGTCTATGTAGTATATGCTACGGTTAGGTAACATCAATTTGTACTGAAACCGAGTATGGGCCGTCTGGTGACATTTTTGGAAAACACGATAACTGTCGTATGGAATCCTTTATTAAAAAAACCCCCATCGCAAAAAAGTAAAACATTTAAAAAGTTAAAAATAACACTTTAGCCATGAAATTTTACTTCACGTCGGGGTACCGCTTAAGTAAGGAATGTTCCTAGTACTTGTAGGTATGTAGGTACTTATTTTAACGGTACCCCGACGTTACGTAAAATTTCATGGCTAAAGTGTTATTTTTAACTTTTTATATGTTTTACTTTTTTGCGATGGGGGTTTTTTAAATTATTAATTTAATTTTTATTTTAAAAATTTTAAACGCATTAATTTTGTTTTATAGAGTTTACAGTTATGAGAATTTTTCAGTGCATTGTATGTAGAACCAAATGCTGTTTAAAACGAATCCAAACACTATATATCTGCTATTATTTTGTCAAGAGTCTACCTACTAGTGTGCTGGATAGCCTGGCTGCAGCATCAGCTCATCCTGTTGCCATCAGTGCATTGTGTTTAGAATCAAATGCTGGTTGAAATAAATCCAAACACGACATATCTGCTATTATTTTGTCAAGAGTCTACCTCCTGGTGTACTGGATAGCCTGGCTGCAGCATCAGCTCATCCTGTTGCCATCAAAGCATTGTGTGCAGAATCAAATGCTGGTTAAAATGAATCCAAACACGACATATCTGCTATTATTTTGTCAAGAGTCTACCTACTGGTGTGCTGGATAGCCTGGCTGCAGCATCAGCTCATCCAGTTGCCATCAGTGCATTGTGTGCAGAATCAAATGCAGGTTAAAATGAATATGAATTCAAACACGACATATCTGCTGTTATTTTCCTAAGAGTGTATTAGTCTGCTAGATATCCCGGCTGCATCAGACCAAATACACCATAATGTTGCTTATTAATATTACACACATGGGTGTTTGAAATTTTAAGACACAATATGTTTGTAAGTAAAGTTAATACCCATAGACGTCTAAAATAGCAACGGTAGCTAACACAAAAGAGCTGATAACCTTGAAACGGCTGAACCGATTTGGATGAATTATATCTAAGAACCATTGCAAAAAACCCTGCTTTCAAATAAAAAAAACCGCATCTAAATCGGTTCACCCGTTTGGGCGCTACGGTGCCACAGAGAGACAGACAGACAGACACACACACATAGCGGTGAAACTTATAACACCCCTCTTTTTGCGTCGGGGGTTAAAAATACGTTGAAAGCTTAGAAAATGTACAGCGCAAATTTCTCAAAACTGTACGTTACTATTGCCGCAATAGTTTGAGTCCTAATGACCCCTGTAGGGATTTCAAGTTAATGGACCTGAAGTCTAGAAGCCCTTTCCTAGAGCTGATGTTTCTATATGACATATGTAGCAGCAGATATGGCTGTTCAGATTTGGTTACTAAATTAAGTTATGTTGTACCTAGAACTGTTATAAGAGGCGGGGTGCCATTTCATCTTGCCGTACCCTGGAGTTCGCGAAACTCTACACGTTGCCTTTTTTTTCGGACATAAGTAAACAAATTTGTTAGATGTTAATGCAAATAGGTCTATTGATATTGAATTTGATAATTTATAGATTACAATAAATTAACAATTTTAATCTAAGTACTTAAAACTGTAATACTTAATACACCAAATAATAATATGTAATATAAATTTACTCGCATGCTTAGTTAGTTCATAAAGGACATGTTTCATTTTTGTATGGGCCTCCGGCCATAACATGTACGTCATCAGCGAAGCTGCGAAACTTACCCCTGAATAGAATAAAGTTAATTTTTTTACATAATATCATATGGTTTTTATGTACAAAATTAAAATTGAAAAAGTTTGACGTTTGTCCTAAGGGTTATTGACAGCCATCCATGACAGGTTGTAGAGATGACGTTTACTTAACCTATAATATAATTGTTTAGTTTTTGTTCATCGAACAAATAAATCATTAATAGTCTAAGATCATAATTACTGTGATCTTTCATAAAAAATATTAGACAAAAGTGGTTCACTAAAGCAAGATCAAGAATCATTTCTTTAGGGAGTATTGGCTTATCACATAAAAGTTAAAACCTACTGTGTTCAATCCCTGCTGGATGCTTATTTCAATACATTTCCTTCAACTAGTTTTTAAATCTCTTTGCCTTCAGCTAACCGGTCTCATTTGTCTAATGTTATACAGAATATGCTGTAATGATGCTGTAATTATTGAATAGATTGGTATGGTACTAGTAAGATTGAAATTAAAAATGTAAGTAGGTACATAATTGGAGAACAAGGTACCTGCCGACCCCAAAACCATTGGAGAAAGGGTCATTGCTTTTTGGGTCGGCTTCCAGTTAAGCTGGATGCCGCAGAATATAAAGAGGGCGGTAACTGAGTAACATGGTACCTACCATTTGTAAATATTGGTATCAGATTAACCTACTGACTTTTATCTATCCATAACAACTGTCAAATATCTTCAAATGACGATGGAGATCAATAAATAAGCCATTTGGCTTAACATGCTTTCTGAGGGATGTTAAACCTTTGGTGAACTACAGAAGGAGTGTAGGGACTCTCCAAAAAAAAGAAATAAAAGAACAAATCAGGATTAAAAACTTTATTCTTCTTCTCTTACTGATACATCATCAAGTACACAGGCACTGTGTCGTTCTAGGTTTGTACAACCTGGTACAAAACAACTCGAACTAGATATACCAACTTTTTTGTATGAGTTTAATTATATGTAATGGGCAAAACCTGTGGAGGTTAGTTTGGATTAGAGTCAGCTTCAACGATAGGTGGTTCATATTCTAAACAAACAGCACTTCTAGCCCAAGTCCAACAAACATTGCACACCAATGAACAATAACTGACCTGTAAAAACAATACAGAATAAACTCACACATTCACAGATCAATACATAGTAGTCATAGTATTTTATTGATAAGGGATTCTTACAAGTCATATACAGATAAAAACCACATACTACATAGATTTACAGTTAACTATTTTACACACCTGTCTAGGTTATATTCTTCTAGAAATGACATCTATTTCTGGACCATTCAGGAGCAAATGTGTGCGACGTCTCAATGTTGATGTTGAACATACAACACAAACATTCCTACTATTAAGGTGAAGATTGGCTGCACGCTGTACATTTCTTCTAGCAGATACCCAGCATGAATAACATACTCTGCCTCCAGAGGGTATCTAAAAATAATACATTTGTTAGGATTTTTACCAAGCTCATAGTTTTATTATGTATTTTTCCCATACAATTGACAATCATTACTTTCTTATCGCATGAATCAGTCTGTTGCAGGAGAATTGTAAGTGTAATCTTAACATATATAAAAATCATACATAACGCATATTTACAGTAGGTAACAGACCTGTTGTGGAGTTATCCGGGCTGTGATTTCATCTCTCTCAGGACCATGTGGAATACTGTGTGATCTTCTCTGAGAGAGAAAGAGATCTGGTAGATACATCTACCAGCCTGCAGGCACTCACCTCACATCAATGGCAAACAATGGCACCATCTGGTATCTGAAATTATTATCATGATGTTAGTGATACTATAAATTGTTGTAAAAGCCAAACAAAGCAAAGTGAACTGTTTGCAAATAATAGGTACCTGTCTTGGGGCAATTAAATTAGATATTGCATCTCTCTGAGGCCACTCGTTAAATTATGCAACCTCCTTGAGATTAAAGATAAAAGGCACCACATACATTATATGACACAGACACATACATTTGATTCATATGTTTCACTGATGGGTCCTATTCCATTACCCTACGTTACTTTAGTACTACTATGAGTACTCTCAAGAAGATTACTAATTGAGTTACAACATACACACTCTGAAAACAAGTTCATAATACCTAGTTAACATATTAAGAACTGTTTATAGTCATTTGACAGTTGAAAGGATAAAACTCAAACTCAAAATCTTTATTGCATTCATGTGTTTGTATTTAACATTTGTTTTTACATTTAATATAAGTTCGAACATGAAACCCAGTGATACCTATTACATGTTGAGTCGCACATGTTTGAAACTGTTTGTTTAAAAAATATAATCTTACCTCTTGAGCCATGTCTTGTTAAAAAATTAAACAAAAGCTCTGGACCTAAATCTGCTGCAATATAATGACTTCATCACTGAGTATTCCTTTATTGCACTTCACACAAGCCATTTTCCAACAAGCCAAAGGATCTGCAAAAAACAATGAGGTAAACCTTGTGTTTCCAACTTAATCCAACTGATTTACAAAATAATATTTTTCAATAATTTACCTTCAATGTAAGTAAAAACAGAAGATTTCCAATGGGCAGACGAATCCAAATCGCAGATTTCTGAGTTCGAGTACCGCTAAACAAAGCCAAAGTCAATCCAAGAATGAGCAGATATCACAATCACAAAACCGAAGTTATAGTAGTATAAAATTGAGAAAATGCAAAATAACACTGAAAACCACGAAAGCCTATATTATCTAAGGCCAAAATCAAATCGAGTCCTTAGATAATCGAGTCGGACGAAATTGTCACTGACAACTTGACAAGTGACATAAATGAGTTTCAAGTCAAGCTGTTTTTTTAATTCGTTCAGAAACACAGGTCAAAAATGGAGACTAAAGATTTTTGAAACGATGAAATCATCACACTTAATTATATTTACCCAAAATATGTACAAGAGAATAATAGTATTTTTTTTTAACCGTACAAGAATACACACCTTTTTTAATTATTTTCTATATTGCATTGATTGGATGAGACATTATTTCAGAACGAATAAAGTATGCAAGCAAACGAGACGCCATGTTGAATAAAACATGGCAATAATTGAAAAACTAATACTTTTTGTACACAACAAATCAGATTCAAATTCACCAGATAGTATTTTTCCCCAATTTGTCTTTTTTTTTCCTTTTTTTCGACATACGTACATCTGATGGCCGAAAAAGAAACATCTCCTTTAATAATAAATTGAAAAAGTAACACGTGAACAACGTTCTGAGTTACATTTATACTATTAATTTTAGATAAGTAATAAGAATTCACTGACTGCCTCGTTGGTCTAGTGGTCGCAAGCGCTACTGTTGAGCATGAGGTCCCGGGTTCGATCCCCAGGTCGGGCAAAGTGTTATTGAGTTTTTCTATCTGGAATTTCTCAGTAGCAGCCCGGAGTCTGGATTTGTGCCCGATTGATGGCAATAGGCTCGCCCCCTATTACATGGGACTCAAACATAACTGGCGAAATGTGGGTGTACTACCAGGTACACCTCTGCCTAGCCCTTCGGGGATTACAGGCGTGACGTTATGTTTATGTCGTTATGTAATAAGAATTCAGTTACGACACTTCATGTAACTGCTTGTTTACCCAAAAAAATAAATAAATAAATTTAACGTTTTTGACATAAGTGTAAGAACTCGGACACATCTTGGAAGACGATAAAAAGATTAACTAGGTAGGAATCATTTTAAAATTACCAACAAATTAAATACTTGTATTAAATGCACGTGAACTTGCCACATTTCTTTTTTTTTCCTTTTAATTTTGGTTTTGTTTTAATTTTAATTTGATAGTTTTATTGTTAAATGGTCTCAACATTGTTTTGTAAGAAAAGGAGCGAGACAGCCCCAATACAAGTACTTTTGTAACTTACTGGGGCTGCCTTAATTTATTTTATGTATGCAATGTTAGAGGAAATAAAACCCTTTTTATTTTTTTATTTATTTTTTAATTCAATAGTTATTTTATTTACCGGTACAATTGAATACAAAACTTTTTATAAAATTATTCTTAAAACAATAGGTAAAATGAAAAAAATAATAATAAGGAAACCTAATAAATGGGAAAGTTATATTTATAATTAGATTCGTGACAATTGTTATTATTGCGTTGGTATGACCAACAGGTCGTAACCGCAATAATAATTTAGAAATACTTGACGTAAGCATAACGCAAGTTAGAATGATTTAAAACCTAATAAATTCTTTCACGTATCATAATATATGTATTATGAAAACTCCATACATTATGATTACTCCAGACATTTTAGACATCTTAAGCCCCAATCTGCGGAGTAATTCCTAGAGAGCTGAATTTTTGTATACCTACACCTTTATTTCGGCGTGCGTTGTAATGAAGATGATCACGAAAATAAGTTTTTCGAAATATCTCTGAGCTATTTTGTCGCGATATATTTCCAAAAACTTACTATCGTGCCATTTCAAATACTTAGAAAGGTCGAAACCTTTAAAACTATATCAAAGTCGATTTTTAGATCTTTATTACAACACCGTTATAAGTAAAGGTTTGTTCAAAATTAAGCCCAAATGACGAGATGGATGTACACTTGTACAGACGCCAGCACATCAAGCTACCCCAAACTGTGAAATTCTCCCAATCGAATATAAACCTTATTCAGATGGCTATAAAGTTGAAAAACCGTCAAAGAAATTTGACACATTGGGGTTACTTGATGTGCTGGCCTCTGTACTATGGTTGATGATACTTAGTATGCAACATCTTATAAAATTGTATTTTCGATTTAAAAATCGTTCTAGTTTGCGTTATCTTTACGTTGTGTTCGTGCTAGTATCTTTTAATGAGACTTGACATCGGCGTACTCTGAAGATCAACATTGGCTCCTTCGTCACTCTTCGTACCATCAGAAGGACATTTTGGACAAACGTCTTCACCCGTGAGATCCAAATATCTAAAAAATAATATAGATAAATCAGAATGTGTTTCAGTGAATGTAGTACATTTTATACTTCTCAATCGTTTAAAACAAAACAATACCATGTTAGTAAACACCGAACTCGAAAAATGATCGAGGTGCAGAATGAATATGCAAAACTAAGTAATGATAAATTGTTACCAAGATAATTGCAAGTTATTACTTTGGCAGTCTGATAACTTTATAATATGACAAAACAAATATTAAATAAGGATAAGCCCAGGAATTGTATTATGGGGTATGAAAACAATAAATGTATACTACTTGATACTAACGCTGCGATTATGAAATCCGCAAAAAATCAAGTAAACGAAAAGGCTAATTTACATTTTTGGAAATTAAATAACAACTAGCACATCGCTCGCGACTTCGTCCGCGTGAATTTCGCATTTTATTTTGATTATTTCTTTTATTAACGGTACGTGAAAGAGTGTACGCCTTTGAGGTAGATTTTTGAACAACGAATTATTTATTAAGTATTAAGATCTCATATAAATGTACCAAAAATCACACCAATAAATGTATTTGAATTTGAATTTGAATTTGAGTAAAAGAATTCCTTAGGGTAAAGAAGAAAAAGATAACGACAAATGGAACTATTGATTGCAGTAATGAAACCTATATACCTATAGTTATTTCACAACTTATCAACAAAAGTAATCTAGACAATATAAAAAATGAAATAAAATAATACTCACACTTCACAGGTAACGCATTTTGTATCAAGGTGTATTTGATTTCCAGCGCACGGGCACATGGGCTTCATAAAAGATTGTCTCCTAACCCGTATGTTAACTGATGCATGTGGTTGATTGGGTGCTGTGTGGTCAACCGGTTGCGCTGAATACAGCGCTGCGAGTAACACGAAAGCAACCACACACATTTCTACAGTAAAAAAGGACTTCATGGTGACAGGTAGGTAATGTGCTCACAACTCGGCTGCTTTCAACGGATTGTGCTATGACCTTAATTACAATGACTTTTATACTATACTCACAACAATCAAACACTACTCATGTTCCCGGTAGGTAATTCATTATAGATAGGTATAGGAAAAACTGATGTCATTCAGTTTTTTCTATATTTAGTCCTGACACGTGATTCTGCTTTGAGCTATCCTAGTGCGGTATTCAGTGTCACTCCTTCATATTGTAAACCTTTTTATGAATCAATAAACTTATTATTATTATTATTGTTAGTTAGCCCTCGCCTTGCAGTTACAAAAGACAAAATAATCACTTAATGTTGCAAAAAATAAAGCCTACATACATATGGATCAGGCTACGCTCGCTGAACAACAGATTTCCGTATATGTCACTAAGTTATTGGGCACCAGCATTTTTTATTTAATCCATTTGCGTAACCATCACTCTTGCCTATCTACCTACTATAAAATTGTTACCTCAGTCTGCCTTAATTATATTATAATTAGAACTCTTATTTGCGTTAGTTCTAATTCATAAAAAAACATTTCCTTGATTCGACTCCTGTACCTATTTTTTCCACTCGAAAAACGACGCGGATGGTGAAGAACAATATCGTGAGGAAACGCGTGAGAGACATAATACAACTCTTCGGCAAGTGAAGCAAAGTCAGAGGGCGGCATAACAAATCTGACTCCAGTTAGCCACTTACCTTACAAACTGAAGAAGAGGCCCGAAGCCCATGATAGATAAGAACCTTTATTTAGTATTTTCCTTTTGGTTGGTGCCGAGTCATACGATATCCTTTAGTTGGATGTACTTATACAATCATGAATAAACCGATTGTAATTAAATTCCGCAGCTCATTCTGTTAAGTGCAGTCAAAGAGAGAACACGGCCGCATCCGTCATCATGAAGTTCTTGTTATCTGTTCAAATGTGCGTGGTTGTCGTAGCGTTACTCGCCGCGTTGTGCTCAGCGCCACCAGTTGTCAGTTCAGCACCCGAGCAACCAGATACTTCAGATAGCGTACGGGTTAAAAGACAAATTACAGTTCTCATAAAGGGTTCCAATGATATCTGTCGTCGATGTCCTGGAAATCAAGTCTATTTGATATCAAAATGCGTGTCCTGTGAACAGTGAGTACAATTTTACTTTGCTTTCTACGAAGTAAACAATGTACTATTATTAATTTTGATCCTGCTAGATTTTAAAGCTAGGTTTTCTCACACTGTTTCCTTTAACGATTTCAGTTACGAATAAAAGAAAACTACATTAGTACCTACTTGTACAAAGACAAACCCGTGACCGGGAGTTTATATAAGTGTTCGCAAGCGTGACTGCTAAACATGAGGTCCTTGGTTCCCTTTCTGGTTCAAACTTGGTGGAATTTTCCACCTGTAATTTTTCTTTCATATTCATATTCATTTCTATGCGTTCCACAAGGTAAACAAGATGTTAACAGAGGGCTTAGAGCTAAGAGCCGTTGTAGACCCTGCACAGCAAAATATTGTTAAATACTTAGCAATTAAATAAAATCTAAGCTGTAGAAAACTAAAATTTAAATAGAATTATACATGAAAAACTAAATATTATACATAGTTGCAAAACAGGAAATAACAATAACAGTTTTGTACACGTGTGCGCCAATTAGTGGCTCAGTATAAGCACAGAGTCTGGGTTTGTGCTTGTAACATGACAACAAACTGTGGCCAATATGGCCATGCAATGTTGGTAAACTATAGGTACAACTTTGCCCAATTCTTTAGGAAATGTAAGCGAAATATTCTTTTAACGTTTATCCGAATCAATTTTTTCTGACTGTTATTTTTTTATATTTCAGATATATGGATATGACGGATTCTGATGAATGTCCAGTTTGTTAGAGATCTTAATAAGTTCCATTCAGTCAACGTTTATGTAAGTACGCCATGAGTTATAGAAGCCTGTAACGAAGAATTAAAATAAAACTGTTAGTGGAGATTTTATTTTTATTATCAGAGGTTTGATTTCCTTGCGTAGGTAGTCAAACTGTAGGTACTTTCACAAATGCATGTGTTTAGATTATTAGTTTAATACGTGTGAGTCTACGGTCTATGCCCTGCTGTGACTGTCTGTGAGACAGTTAAAGGCTGGCAAGTACTATGTTGTATAATACGGAGGCCAGCACATCAAGCCATACCAAACCATTAAGTTTTCTAAATAGGCATGTTGACAGAATAAAAATAATTATCCATCAGTTAGATTATAAAAATAATACACAAGTATTTTTTTGATTATTATTGTTGGAAAAAAACTACTTACATTAAGCGCATTAAAGTTGAGCCGAGAGGGCTTGTAACGTTATTGTTCAGTATAAACTGTAGGAGACAGTGACGTCATGCGATATTTTGACTCGTATTGCCGTTAATTTATGATTACGTGAAAAAAGAAAAAATATGTGTTGAATATTTTCTTGTAATCTAGATGAGGGACAAAAAACCAAAATTTTTTCAACTAACCTATTAAACATTAACGTTCTTTTGTTTTGAAGTAAATCTGTAAATTTATGAAAGGTTGACAAATTGGCCTTACCCCAATTTGCCTTTTTACATATACAATTAAAAATCAGTTTGTAAGAAGAATAATAATAATAATAATCTGCTTTACACACTGAACAAGGATAAACGATACGTCCGTACTAACTAATATACATGATAACCGACATATTGTAATACTTCCTTTGTTATGTAATAGCGTCCTATGTACTACCATAGCAAAGAAATACATAAAGATAATTTGGATAAAGTCTACTAGCGAAGATTTAATCAGAAGTATAGAACGGTTTCATCTGTCATGCGAAAGCCTGAGTAATTTGTTTGTCACAAGTAGTTAGCTGTAATGTATGTATTATAACTACCGTAAATTATTAAAACAAATTGAAAAATGTAAATATTTGTCAAGTAGTAAATAAATATTCATATATTTCTATTTTGTGTTTCAGTCTGGAATTTCTCAGTAGCAGCCCGGAGTCTGGATTTGTGCCCGATTGATGGCAATAGGCTCGCCCCCTATTACATGGGACTTAAACATAACTGGCGAAATGTGGATGTACTACCAGGTACACCTCTGCCTAGCCCTTCGGGGATTACAGGCGTGACGATATGTTTAGTAAATAAATATCAAAGTTACGTTTAACATAAGCAATCATTTTACTAAATATGTTAGATCACCTTATTTTTCTTGGTTTGTTTATTTACTCATGTATTTAAAAAAAAATACATTTATTCTTAGTTAAGTTGTATAGTGTGTAATAAATTTAAATGCAATCAATTTTATTTTCATTTTAATCTAAACGTACTTGAATGTGTCGTCGGTCTTATAATCGCAAGCTAAGCATGAGGTAATGGGGTTGATCCCAGGGAAACGTTATTGAGCTATTCCATCTGGTACTTATGAGCAGCCCAGCATCTGGATTTGTGCTCGATTGATGGTATAAGGCTCACCCCTATTACATGCGACTTAAAAATAACTGGAAAAATGTTAATGCAGGTACTACAGGTTCACCTTTTAGGAACCCTCGGGGATTACCGGTGTGTAGGGTAATGTTGATTGGTTGTTTATTATATTAGGTCTTTACCTATGAAATTGCCGTTCTGCAGTACTGGCCATTTCAAATCAAAATAATTTTTGTTTGGCTAAGAATTCTAATTTCAAATTAATTTTATTTTAAAAACATGTTTTTTTTCCAAAAGTAGTCATTTGTTTATTGATTAGTTACATTACATTACAGTTTACATTACATTACAGTAGTTACATTTTCATCGCATTTCAATCTTTTTCGTCATCATGGATACGTTAAAAATTCGAGTAATTATGGAATATGAGTACCGTCGTGGCAGCAACGCGGCACAAGCGGCACGCAACATCAACGACGTTTACGGAGCTAACACTACAAAACAACGCACCACCTGTTATTGGTTTGCTCGCTTCCGTTCTGGAAATTTCGACCTGAAAAATGAACCTCGCGGTCGTCCGAAGACTTTGGTCGACAATGACGAATTAAAGGCGATTGTGGAAGCTGATGATACACAATCTACGGCTGAATTAGCAGCAGCTTTCGAGCGTCAAAACAATATTGGTCCATTTGCGTCAAATTGGCAAGGTAAAAAAGCTTGACAAATGGGTGCCCCACAAACTCAATGATAGCCAGCGCGAAGTACGCGTCGAGACGTGCCTTGCACTGCTCAACAGACACACAAATGAAGGAATTTTGAACCGCATTGTTACCTGCGATGAAAAATGGATTCTGTTTGATAACCGCAAGCGCTCAGCAAGTTGGTTGGATCCCGGTTCAGCACCTAAACAATGCCCTAAACGAAAACTTACCCCTAGAAAAGTAATGGTCACTGTTTGGTGGTCTAGCGCCGGTGTGATTCATAACAGCTTCTTACCAAACGGGGTGAGCATTACTGCAGATGTGTACTGTGAAGAACTGAACACAATGATGGAGAAGCTGGCACATCTCCAACCGGCATTGGTCAATCGCTCGTCTCCGCTGCTCCTGCACGACAACGCGCGACCTCATACTGCACAGCAGACGGTCTCCTAGTTGCAAGAACTGGGGTTGGAAGCTCTCCGTCATCCGCCCTACTCACCAGACCTTGCGCCTACAGACTACTACTTTTTCCAGAATTTGAATAATTTCCTGGCGGGAAAAAAATTCAATACCCGAGAGGCAGTACAAAATGCCTTTGAAGAATTTGTTGCCTCCCGTCCAGCTGATTTCTTTAAGAAGGGCATCAATAAACTGCCACTGCGTTGGCGTTGATTGCATGGGTGATTACTTCGATTAATACAAATCAAAAATACATGAAAAAAAATCGTTAAAATTGTTTCATACAAAACGGCAATTTCATAGGTATATTGGTACATATAATTAGGTATACCTATTGTATCCACAGAGATGGATATACAATAAACAATCAATCTAAACTATACTACACAATCAATCAATATATCTACTATATCAATCTAATCTAAACTATGGCATACCAAAACAACGATGACACTCTTCTCAAATCTGTTAAATATTGTTAAAAAACCAGTTGTCCTAATTAACAATCATTTGAAGAACTCATGTCACCTGCGACACAGGTTTATCCTAGTACAGGCATAACAAATTTGTTAAAGCCATATTATTTTTAAGACTAAACTGTATTTTACCAATTCAATATTTCGAATAAAGTTTTTTTTTATTAGTTAAAAGTGCTTCTGGCTCACTTTGAAAATACGACATAGAGTTAAGAGCACACAAACACAAACGGCATGTTGACAACAGCCATAGACAGGCCTCGGCGACAACCCACTACGAGAGCAACGACAGCAGCCACTGATCTTTGAAATTGGATTGTCAACGGCTGACGCCGGCTTGACGACTTAGTTATTGAAATCATGAATACAATCACGTGTTTAAGTATCGGTCACTTATTACCAGTCACCCTATATGTAGTTTGCCGGGGCAACTAGTTTATAATAATCTTGTAAATTATTCATGCAGCCGTGACGAGAGCCGTGCGGGATACATAATAGCACCTCAAACTGCCAGTAAATACCAGCCATAATGGTCTTTCAGTTAAGAAGAAATTAGAAGCGCACACATCTAGTAATATATTCAAACATTCAACCAAAACAGGTAAAAAGCTATTTTAGTGGTCAGAACTTATCGGCAAATAGCGAGTTAGTCCTTGAATCTGTGGAATACTTTCCGAAACCAGTTTGGAGCTTCATAAATGTGTATGTAAATAGTGATGTCTACACTATGAATATAAAAGGTTAGTCGCAGCGTATCTTTCGTCATTCAAGTGGTTGATGTGAATCTGTGAATATGAAGCTTTATCTTTTGTTATTTGTTGTGCTTGTCGCGTTGGTTACGTTAGGGTTTGGTTACCCCAGGAAGTTTAATGCCCTCAAGAAGTGTCCACCTGGTCAAATTAGTGTTGTGGGTCAATGTTTTGTGAAAGGAGTGAGTTATAAATACATTTATTTAGTGCCTACGGCTTCGGAAAATGTAACTTTTTAAGATTATCCTGTGTTTGCCTAAAAAATAGTCTTGGTGCCAATTATTGTTCAAAATGTTTCAAAGGTTTACGCGTGATTGAGTTACAAACATCTTCACAAATTTTACTTCAGTAAAATTAGTAGGTGGTTAGTAGTAGGAGTAAATAGGATTTGTAGGTTTTTATTTTCTCTTTAAAAACAAGCAAAGCTCAATGAGCACCATGTCTAGTCAAATAAAACTTATCACTCTAATTTCAGTATAAAATCTTAATAAAACTGAGTGTACCTCTACTTTACTACTTGGCAATAGAGGTGTGATAGGTATTATTGTGTAAAAAAACTTGCGCTCACTCTAGATGTAGATACAAAGAGATACGAAACAAAAATGGATGATTAAACTAGTGACGTACCTATGTGTGTATAAATTTGTAACCTTGTGCTTAAATACAAGAGATTCTCCGAATTAATTAAAATGCGAATTATAAAATGTGTCACTTGCATGAACAGGTTGGACTTCTTATTAACAATAACACGTGTGGAAATCTTGACCTCACTGTGACCTTCGCAAATCGTAGGACAGTTACGCATCTAGTCTAGCTCAAAAGTTGCATTGCTAAAGGTTATGGTGACCGCATTCCTGAGGCACTATTGTACCTGCTGCGCAGTTATATCAGGCGGCAGTTAATCATGTTGTGAAATGTGAACAGTTATTGTTTAGTTTCATCTTCGTAGTTCCCGTTGTCTTTTAATCCCTGTAATCCTACGAATACATGGATAAAAAAGGAAGCTTATACATACATACATACATACATAAACTCACGCCTTTTTCCCATGGGGGTAGGCAGAAACTACAGAGCGCCATATGCTACGATTCTTACATACTTCTTTTGCTTCGTTTACATTCATACATGTTGTCATACACACACGCCGGAAGGAAAGGAAGCTTATGTCACCCTGGAATAGTGTTGGTTGCCAACGGTGAAAGAATTTTTTAAATCGCTCCAGTAGTATTTAAATTCATTTGTTACTTTACAAAATATAAATATTTCCTTTTTTATTAATGGTATATTTTATTTACCCAGGGGATAAAATAGTCACTTTAAAACCGCCTGATTTACACCTCTACGAGGTAATAAAAACAATCCGATTATAAATATGTTCTTTACAAACTTTTAATTTTTTCTCTATATTCAAATTACATTATTGAGCAGTGGGATACTTTGAATTTAATAATATTTGACGTCTAGGCCATAAGTGGTATGAATCATGAATCATCATCATGATGGCAATGAATCATTATAAGTTGGGTTGACATGACATATCATATTGAACATGTGCAATATATATTTTCCCTTGGCATGAATATCATGTTCATGTGATTAAGTTTTTTGTGTATATAATTATTATATTATATTTTTGATTTATTTCATTTTATTAATCATATTTATTGTTTACATTTATATAAATAAATTATGTTTACTTCTCTTCAAATTTCTTACCACTGTTTGTCTCTGCATGACCTAAAGGTTGACTGGTAGAAGATGCCTAAGGCATTAAATCCGCCTATGTACAGACGCCAGCACATCAAGTTACCCCAATGTGGCAAATTTCTTTGATCGTTTTTCTACTTTCTGTCAAACAGAATAAGGTTCATATTCAATTGGGAAAATTTGACACATTGGGGTAACTTGATGTGCTGGCGTCTGTACATATGTGTGCCTGAAGTATTAAATACATTACAAAGTGTAGTAAAATAGTTTAAAAGCCAGGACAGTGCGAGATAGACTACTGTCAATCATTACAATACAGATTAAAATACATAGGCGTTACGTGCGTGACATTACTGATCAAAAATATTTCATAGCAGTTATGTTGTGGAAATACAATGCCTTTTAGGAACACAAGATTCATGACACTGTCTGAAGGTTAATGGACTTCATACCAGTAGCCAGGAGTCCATTTTCTTAACAGGAAAACCGACAAAAAAATATTAGTATTCGTTGACTCTCTTGAAATCACATGAAGTCATCGGTTCACCTACCACAGTGTACTTGTATACCTTTGGAGTTAATATTTGGCAATACTCGAGTCCGGTTGCCATGGGACAATAGTGGTGGACTTGCTTTTCCAAACCTCCATTGGGAAACCGATGGGAATCAAGCTATAATAAATAAATACTCCACAACTTTCACATAATGCCATCTAGTCCCAAGCTAAGCAGAGCTTGTGGTAGTAAACAACTGATAATATAAAAAAAAATAACAAAGAAAAATGTAATAAAAAAAAAAATACATAAAACAACACACACAACATAATACAACACACAACACACACAACATAATACAACACATAACACTCACAACACACACACAGAACAAAACACAAACAAACACACAACACACAACACAACACACAACAACACACCCACACACATAACACACACACATACATATAATTTTCAATACATACATGATATAAATAAATTACACCCAGACACGGAACAAATTTTAATGATCGTGTTAATCACACAAACATTTGTCCTGAGTGGGAATCGAACCCATGACCTCCGGCATAGAAGTCAGGGTCACTAGCTACTAGACCAACAGGCCAGTCGAAGTTATGTTGGCACTACACCACTGCATTACATTTTTTATACACATTTTCAAAGAGTGCGGTTTTTGCATCGACCATAGAATGGACACTAAGGGCCTTAACATACTAGCGGATTGCGAACGTCCTCAAAGCGGAGCGGGCGTGCTACGAATTCGTTACGGACACACAATGAACATGCCGCGCATGCGCAGCGAATTCGTTGCGGACGCGCAACGGGATCACCCTGAACAGCAAAGTGGACGCCATTTTGTACTGCCTCGAACAAACGCCAGCCCGTCAAACAAAAACGTAACGTATTTGCCACGCGTCCGCGACGTCCTCGCTGCGCAGCTGTGGCGTGTTCGCGATGCATTCGCTGTGTGTCCGCTCCGCCCCACAGCCGCTTCCAAACCGCTAGTATGATAAGGCCCTTATGGACAAGTAAGCGAGTGGTTCACTGCATGTCCTGCACATATTTGAGGTCACATAAATGAGCACGAACGTGGTATGAGACCCGATTGCAAAAATGTGTACTGTGTGAACCGCACATTGAATGCTTATAAATTCATGAACGCACACTGTTTGTGTCTATAGCCGATCGAAGCGCGTAGAATACACGTTTGGTGCGCGTGCGCTGGTGTAGATCTAGGTTAACAATAAACAGTATTTGACTGGCCTGCTGGTCTAGTAGTTAATGGCCCTGACTGCTATATCGGAGGTCAGGGGTTTGATTTCCACCCAGGACCAATATTTGTGTGATGAGCACGATCATTTGTTCATTATATAACAAAATATAAGTATGTTTATCAGATTGTTTAGTATCCATAAAACAAGCTCTGCTTAGCTTGGTACTAGATGGTATTGTGTGCAATTTATTTATTTACCTATTAGATTTCTTTGTGCAACTTTGTTATAATGCTAACCATTGTTTACAGAAACAATCAGCTGTACCACTTATCGAAAAAACGAATGTGTTACAATTTTATTTTCTTTTTCAGAAACTGTGACCAGTGAAAATGATGATGCTTCGAACTTTCGGAGCCTGAATTAAACCGTTGTTGTTAAATACCATTAAACGGTTAATAGGACGCAATTATGTATTATTTTAATTATAACAGATATGTTTATCGATTAGTTGCTACATAAAAAGCGCGCGTGAACTGTCTTTAAACGCATTGTGTTGACAACGTAATCACAGGAATTGCTTGTTCATTTATATATTATAAAATGTATAGAAAAAGTACACACACATGAATTTTTCCAAACCGTAAAGCACAGTTTGTGTTCTATAGTGCTTTTGATAAAAAAAAAGTGAAAACAAAGATATGTCAATGGTTGTGACAGAAGAAAATTCTCATAACTTTGAAACTATTAATTAATCTTATTAAAAAACTTATACAAAAAATTTTTCGTCGGATACAAACATTTTTGCACACAAGTGAGTATGATTAAAGTCGATACCATAAAAATCCACAATACGCATACATTATCTGTGCAAAGCTTTTTTATCAGTCGACTCCGACACGACACCTATGAGAAGTGCAATCTCAATATTTTTACCCGACTTCGGCGAAGCAAAAAGGAGTGTACCGACCGTTTGGTCCAGTTCACTCAGTGTAGTCAATAGCCTACATGGTACCAAAGTTAGATTCAGGGGTACAGTCAAGTAAAGAACGCAACCACGGATTGATTTAATTGCCCTAATTTATAAAATTATAGATAGTCAGTAATTTATAAGCGTCAGAAGCTTAGCATTAGTTCAGTAACATTATTTGTGCTAACTGTGTTAAAAGAGTGAGTGAAGTGAGTCGTACAAGGGGGGTTATTATGATTTAGGCCGCGATGCATGTCTGTATGCATGCACGTTCATCTGTCCTCTCAAGGCCGTCTTTAAACACCCAAATAAAAGGCATTGATCCATTACGGTTGCGTCACACTAATAACATTTCTGTTTGTAAAAAAAAATCATCGAACTTTAAAAAAACCCACAACGCAAGAAACTAAATCTCACATTTAAAAAGTTAAAAATAATACTTTCCTATCGCTGAACTCGCCGTTAACGTAAGGAATTCCTAACTTCTTAGTAAGTATTACTTTTGTGTTAGCGGTACCCCGATTAGCAATGTGCTACGAAGAATCGTAGCAACCGTAGTATTTCGTAGCTGGCGTTGTAGGCGTCGCTAAAGGCGTAAAAGTTGATTATTTTTTAACAATTAATAATTAGCGGATTATCTTTAAACCATCTTCGAATTGCACCAACAAATAAAAACTTTTTTTTAAAATGTAGTTTCAGTAATCTCTAAGGCTACTGCATTTAATAATAAGTTGTGTATTTATGTGTTCTTTACGACTAGAATGATGTCGATAACTAGGAAGTCTTAGAAAGCATCTTTAAGCTGCATAAAAAGTCTTCTATTGCAGAAATCAATTTATGTAATTTAATAATGACGACAACTTCAATAATACTTTGCTAATAGATATTTATACTGTCTGGAATTTAAAATAAATAGAGAAAACTAAGTAATATGTAAAAAAAAATATTTGTTTTATCATCCAAAACGAATGCATTTCAGTAAGGTAGTTTGGTTAGCTATAGGATAGGTGTGGTAAGTTAGGTTTTATATAATATATGTTGCCATTGTAATTTATCCAACACAAAATAATTAAATAAAGGCAAATTAGAGACTCGCTAAACAAAAAGTAGGAGTGGTTATTATTGTTTTGGGTCTATTTGTTGCCATCTTATTAAAAGTATGTATTTCTAATATATAAAAATCTCGTGTCACAGTGTTTGTAACCAAACTCCTCCGAAACGGCTGGACCGATTGTTATGAAAGTCTAAGTCTAAGAATAAGATGTAAACTAATAAAAACTAAATAAATAGATTCTAAGGTGAAACGGATTTTGCCGGCGCAGCTAGATAAATAAATCTCACACGTCCAAAACCCACCAATTAAAGTCAATTGGCACTTAAGTTTATACTTATAACTACGCAGATTACCTGAATTTCACCGCACAGTGACGATATTTCCTAGACATTAACACACCTATGTTACACTGCCAAACACTGTCGGCTTCACAATTAGCGAGAAGAAAACGTCTAAATCAAAATCAAAAGTCTTTATTCAAACTAGGCTGACAATCAGCACTTTTTGAACGTCAAAAAAATACATAAAGACAGTCCCCTAAAAACGGCCCACCCTATGCCACTTCCTAGTGTTTTTGCTGGGAAGAAGAAGTGGCGGAACAAACTCCCCAGCAACACATCTGACAGATTCGTTTGAAGAACTAGGTATACAAAGAATCTATACAATGTCTGTCTAAATCAACAGGATCTGAATGTCAAAGTTTACTTTTATCGTACCTGTATGGTGTACGCGATGTGTCGCAGCAAGAGCAGCATGACGGGCGAGGCGAGCAGCACGAAGGCCAAGATGGCGACGCCGATACCGAGCGTGCGCCGCGCTACCCACACCACCGCGCGACCTGAAGACCTGCACATACCACACAATGACATGTTACTGAAGACCCTAAGGCTCAATTAGCACCGCCGCGGGATGGAAAGGAAGCGACTTTTTGCAACAAAATTGTTTATGGCATAATGAACTTAATGCCATATGAATAACATACAAATTGAACACGAGCCAAAAAAAGGAGCCTCCATTCCATTTCGTGGTGATGTTAATTAAGCTTAAGAGCTCTTAGGCCGCGGACACGAAGTCAGTGGACATCGGAGAGGTGGCGGTGTTAGGGGGTGGTAATAGATTTTTACGAAACCGGCCTCGAAGGCAGCGGCGCGGGGAGCGGCGTGTTCCATATAAATCTTTCGACTTTGTTCCTGACGCCATCCACATGAGCAGTGGTTTGCTAACGGCAGAGGTGACTGCAGCCGCTGACGCTGAGCTGCCGACGGCAGCCGCTGATCTTCAAATAACCATTCCAAGATCAGCGGCTGCCGTCGTCAGTTCTTTAAGTATATGGAGTGAGTAGGTGTCGACGGTTTGCGGTTGGGAACTTGCTGCTTGTGAATAAGAGCTCGTAGCGTGTCTCCAAAAAGTCCTAACACTTGAACTGCCTATGTCGAATTTAGCATAATAGGTACGCCTATAACGATTCCACTGCTGGGACACACGCATCTTAGGGGGTGGGTGATAATCTACCATGCGGACTCTGTGATAAATGTCACATGTCTTCAAATTTTAGTTTCTAATGACTAATAATTATGAAAACTGTGAAATAAAGTAAACAGTTTCTATTGGTTTTCCGTATTTATCTTGCTATTAGTTACCAAATTTAGTCACGGCTACACACGTCCCTATATAAAAAACGTATTAAAGGTTAAAACTATTTGTACATAAACACCACTAATTTTTAATTAGTACAAATACTTAAAGGGCTTATTCTAGACGGTCTTCTCATTATATTTGTAAAGCATCAATTAATAATATTAATAAACAATAAAGTTTTTTTATATCCCAAAAAGTCACCCAAATTATGGAAATATTGTACAGGCTATTCATGACACAGTAGTATTCATTAATAGGGAATATGCATGTAATTTAAATATGAATCGAATATTTTTTTTCCGAATCTTTAATGGCAGAAAATATGAACTAAATCATTATTTTACTTTGTAATAGCGTCATATTTATTTAAAATTAAAAATAAAAGTGCGAATTAAGCGCGGGAAATTCAAATTTGTAAAACGCATCACCATTGGTTATAACGAAAAATGACGTCAAATACTACGACAACAACTCAACGTCTACAAAACATGCAATGTGTAAGTATGACAATAAGTATTAGAATGGACTTTTTATTCGAAAACATAATTATTGCCGTGTATGTTGTGAACTAATTTAATGTTCAAGTGTAGTTTTAGCTTCATAGTGAGGTTATTTAACATTTAAGAAAAAAAAATTAAGAGTGGTTTTGTAAAATCACAATCTGATAATGTTTATTGCATTCGGGTACAAGCAATACCGGTAAGCTGGTTTTTGAGCTTTTTTCATGGTGAAATGGTTAGAAGAACGAAAACACCTTAAGTAATAGTAATAGGATAATAGTAAATGACGTAATCGAAATGGCGCGCGAAAATGGCGGCGTTTAAACAGCTCAAATTTATTCTGTATTTTATATATTTTTTTAAGTCACATTACTGCATTTTTAAATGTGTTTATATTTTTTTACTATGTTAAAATGTTGTAAACAGTGAATTAAAAATATAACAAAAATACATGCATATACCCTATTGTCATCTCTCGCTCACGTTCGCGTGATCTCGCTCAAGCATGCCTCCAACAGCTGTTTTCGTTATTAAAGTTTAACTAAATAGTGGCAGAAGTATTTAAAAATTGAATTTCGTTTTTCTACTTTTTATAACGTAAATATGATCACTAACAGGTACGGATACAGCCCAACTTATTTTTGTGCTAATGAAAGAATAGGTACATTTTAGGAAAATAGCACCGTGTTTTATTTGGTGTTTACTAAACGAATATAACAATCGGGTGGTATGATTCGCCTTATTTTGATAAGAAAATAAAGAGGAAATCAGCGGAGTCTATAATTGGACTTTAGCTAGACAAGACGAATAGCATTATCGTTTTTTCACAATGAAATTATTATTGCTTTGACATGACATGATCACGGTACGTACAGTCCTATACTTCATTTATACAAAGCCATTAGAAAGAAGAGGCTTGTAGAAGCAGGAATGTAGACCATTTTGTTTTAAGGATAAGTGAAAACAATTTTATTCAAATTGTTTTATTCTCCGAAATTTAAAATAAAACAATTTGAATAATCATTCTACTAATTATTTTTCAATAAATGCCTAGTTCATCCCTGCTTCTTTGAGTTTTTTTTTTATCATAGACACTACAATTTTCAACTAAAATGAAATAATATAACTAAATGAAATCCACATCATTTCTGAAAATAAATTGTTGAAATGGTTACAACTAAGTGTGACATCTGCAGTAAAAATAGATTGTTATTGTAACATAATTAATTGTACTTTCGTTAGAAAGTGTGCACTGAAAATAACCTTTTTTAACTTCTGTCTAATTCTATTGTACATGAAGTAGGTATAGGTCTAAATTAAATGCGGATTCGAGTTCCGTTACGCAAATTGCATTTACGTAGTAAGACAATATACAGTAACTCAGTGTAGGATAAGAGTGGAAAGGTGCTGCGTAGGACAGGAGTGGAAAGACGAAAAGTATTATTTTTGTATAAAAAAGGCGAGAGTTTCAGTAACAAATACTCACCCTACTATGATCCAAAGGTCTTTTTGAACTACCCGCAACCTGTCCAGGTAGGTAGACCAATCAACATCTGTATATAAATATCTGCTGATATTCGCAGCTGTTGGTTCAATTCTAGGTTGATTCACGATTACCTGCTTTAGTTCCTCAAAGCTGAAAGTAAATTTACAATTTTAGGCTGGTAACTGGGGTTTATGGCTAAATATAAAAATCGTTTTCACAATCATGATTTCCGAGTTGGTCCCATAATGAAAGTTGTTCATATTTACGGGTAGAAGAGAACAGCCTGTGAAAATTTTGCTCATGATTTAAAAAACACTCTGTAGAACTTATAGAAGTAAATAAAATGTTTTTCCTTTTTTTTTTTAATTGGCCAAAAGTTTCAAAACCTAGGAGTCCAGAATCATACCCTGGACTTATGTTATTAAGTTGTACAGACGCCAGCGCATCTGACTGGCCTATTGGATTAGACGACGACGACGACGACTCAGCGCAATACATCGCCGACAATACGTAGACTTTAATTTTAGCTTATTTTTATTTTTATTTATTAGTTTATTAATTTATAAGATTATAGTGTTTATTTTGTTTGTATGGGCCACAGATGCCTGAAATAAAGATTTATTATTATTATTTCCTTTATTTTACATTCTAAACATATTAATTATATTTTTAAATATTAAAATACAAAAATAAAAAAACATTTAAAAATATAAAAAATAGTAGCCCACCGGTATCGGGAACAGGGTCCAAGTTACCGGTGGTCAGGGCTCCTGAGAGAGGAAACGCCTAACAATGCGCGCCGTGTCCAAGAGTACTGCCTTCTGGATCAAGCCCTTGATCCAGCTGCCTAACGAGAGCCTCTTAAGGTGTTGGTCGAGGCTCTTGGCTATTATGCCATTGGCCGTCACGACTATCGGCACGATGACTGCTGTATCCACATCCCACATGTCGACAACCTCGCGAGCCAGATCAAGATACTTAAGTTGTTTATCTTTCTCTGCCTTCACGAGGTTCTCGTCATGCGGGACCGTTATATCAACAATCATCGTGTGACGTTCCAATCGATCTATCACCACTATATCAGGTTTATTCGCGATAATAGTCCTGTCAGTGATGATAGATCGATCCCAGTATAACGTGATATTGCCATTTTCGAGAACTGGGTCGGGCACATACCTGTAATACGGTACTTCGGATTCCACAAGGTTGTATTTAAGAGCAAGTTGCTGGTGGATAATCCTGGCTACTAGGTTGTGTCTGTGCAAATAGTCTCCGTTAGCAAGACGAGAACAACCAGAAATAATGTGGCGGATTGATTCCCCGGGACGGTGGCATGCCCGACAGATGTCAACCGTACCGTCCTTCACAATATACTTCCGGTAGTTATTCGTCATGATAACTTCGTCCATTATCGCACAGACAAAACCTTCGGTTTCCCCGAAGAGGTCACCGAAGCGCAGCCAGGATATGGACGCTAATAGGTCTACATCAGGTCCATGAAGGGCCCGATAAAAGCGTCCATGAAGCTCTTTGCTCTTCCATACATCCATGCGGTCAGCAGTATCTAATACTACAGGTTTGCGCCAGTTCCCGTTAGCCAAGGAGAGCGGTGTGAGGCCCTTGTCCACCGCGACTACATCCCGATGCATCCCCACGTCGGCTTCTAGGAAGTATTCCCTGAGACTGCATACCTCGCGGTTGTGTAGGGTCTTGGCATTAAGGAAACCTCGACCTCCACACTTCCGCGGGATATACAGTCTCATCACCGATGATCGTGGGTGATGCATCCGATTTGCAGTCAACAGTGTGCGGACCCTCCTATCCAGGGCGTCAATCTCAGTCTGAGTCCATTTGAGTATGCCGAAAGAGTACATCAAGACCGGCATGACCCAACCATTAAAGGCGCGCACCTTGTTGCCGCCTGATAAAAGACTAGTTAATACTTTATTCAGGCGGCCGAAGAAGCGCTCCTTCAATGATTGCTTCATGTCGGCAGCATTGATACCTAACGCTTCCGACATACCCAAATATTTGTAGGTTTCAGTTGAGGAGAGGGATCGAAGGCATGTGGAATCCGAAAGATGGGTTCCTACGGATTCCACAATCTCCCCTCGCTTTACATGCATGACCGCACATTTGTCCACACCAAAATCCATCCTGATGCCACTACTAAAGGTTTCTGTTAACTTTAGTAGCTTCATCAGTTGCAAGTTGCTGGGGGCAAAGAGTTTCAGATCATCCATGTAAAGAAGGTGGGATATGACATGACCACCTCTTCTCAACCTATAGCCTAGACCCGAACCCTCCAGCAGTGTGCTTAGAGGGTTCAGGGCTAAACAAAACCACAACGGACTGAGACTGTCACCCTGGAAAATGCCACGCTCGATCCTTATAGGTTCGCTGTTTGACTGGATCCGTCGACATCCTGGATAGTGAAGGACCGTCCTCCATTGCCCCATACACGACATCAGGAAGGTGCGCAGAGTTGCATCTATTTTGTACAACTCCAGCACCCTCATGAGCCATGTATGCGGCACTGAATCATAGGCCTTCTTATAGTCTATCCAACATGTCGACAGATCCCTTCGGGAACGACGAACCTGTTGGCTAATGGCAATATCTATGAGGAGTAGCTCCTTAGTACCGCGGGACCCGTTCCTACATCCATTTTGAGAGACAGACATGATCGAGTTGCTGTCAACATGGTTATTAATTTTTGATCTCAAAATGGATGTAAGAACTTTATAGACCGTCGGTAAGCAAGTGATTGGTCTATAATTTTTGGGTTCCGCAGTACTACCTGTTTTATGGAGCAGGTGGGTTATTCCTGTTGTAAGAAACTGAGGTAGCGATCCTGATTCTAATGCTGACTGGAATTGGGATGCCAAACGCGCGTGCGAATTTTGCATCCATTTAATCCAGAAGTTGTGCAGTCCGTCTGGTCCTGGAGATTTCCAGTTAGGCAACGGACGGACTGCACGTGCTACATCTTGGGGGCTGATGTTGATTGCCCCCATTTCTGGTAATGGTTCGCACGCCCGTTCGATCTCCCGAGTCCAGTCGCCCTCGGTGTGACTGACAGGCTCCGACCAGATGTTGCGCCAAAATGAACACATAGCGTCATCATCCGGTAGACGCGTATCAGTCACACCTAGATCAGGCCGCTCCCAAGCTCTATACACCCACCTTTCATCGCTTCGGAATGTGCGATTCAGAGTGTATCGCTCCACTCGACGCTTATACCGACGAATACGGTTAGCCCATGCACAGACCTTCTGCTTCAGGAAGTCAATGCGCTCTGTGACACGGAACATATAATCTTGGGGACTGACATCAGTACCCGAGAATGCCCGTCTCACAAAGCGCATCACTCTAGGGCGAGTATTACCCTCCCTGAAGCAGATAAGCTTGCCGATGAGTGCTCTAGCCCCATCGATACGACGCTCAATCCTGCACTGCCAGGCTGGTACAGCTGGTCGTGAAGCCTTCTCCGTGTTGGGAAATTTGATGTTAGCTACACGACATGCTGCTACAGCCGCACAGTACAAGATTGAGTGGGTATCGGCTAGGTCTTTGCTGCTGTCAAAACTGCTTGACAGCTCTGAGTCTAGAGCACACATCAGCGCCTTGTTTTTCATGTGCATGGGTAAACGTGGTAAACGTGGTCTAAGTTCTGGCGGTGTGGAGCGATACGCTCGGAAAGCATCCTCCAAAGCGCTCCTCAAACGTACGTTACACTGGGTACTCACGGATATAGCCGCGCCATCGTCCTCTTCACTGACGCGGTCGGGTCGCGGTAAAACATTGGGTAAACCTTGTGGTTGTACCACGACCGGTGGCGAAGCAGACGTAACACGGCTATCCCGTGATTCGAGGCGTAGTCTATCAAGTACGGCGTCATCCAACATACGGTTACGTTGGATGACCCGCACCTGATCCGACAGACGTTGTGCCGACACGTTGACAGCTGGCTCAAGCACCTGAAACAGAGAGAGCATCCGACCACGGTACGCAGTCAAGTTACTTCCCCCCTCTGTAGCCCCAAAGTATGAGCGCATGACGTTTTCATTGATGGATTGAGTCCATCGCATGCGCTGCACACTTCCACCGGGAGCGGGGACCCTATCAGAGACCGGAGGGCCTCGGAGTCCTAAGCTGGCCGGTGGTCGGCCTCTTCCGCGACGACGCGTTGTTACTGGTGGTGGTGTCGACGGCGGTGAGAAATATTCGTCGCTCGAGCTCGACGCAACTGCAGCGGCCGGTGTCCCTATACGGACGTCTGGGGCAGGTCCTGGCAACTGCGAGGCGGAGCTGAGCGACGAACCCGAAGATGGAGTTGGTGCAATAGGTCTTCGTGCCCGGCTTCGTGTTAACATTTTATAGGTAGGTACTGTTTGTTGTATTATTTTAGTGGTCAACATTTTTGTATTACTATTTTCATTGCTGTTGCTGGATCGTCACACATGACGATTGGTTTATTGTTTCTTAGTTTTTTTATATTCACAGACATTCTAAATAGTATAAATTTAATTTTAAAATAATGGAAAAATCGGAGAAAATATTTTTATGACAGTACGCTTGACAGTCGGGCCACAGATTGAATTTAATATTAAAAATTCTTATTATTATTATTATTAGTAGTTAGTAACCCTGACTGCTAAGCCAAAGGTCGTGGGTTCGATTCCCAGGATAGAAAAATGTTTGTGTGATGAACATGACCATTTGTTCTGTGTCTGGGTGTAATTTATCCATGTATAATTTGTATGTATTTAGAAACATATAAGTATGTTTATCAGCTGTTTAGTACCCATAACACAAGCTCTGCTAAGCTTGGGACAAGATGGCGTTGTGTTAAAATTGTGGAATACTATACATCAAGCTGCCCCAATCTGTCAAATTTTCCCAATTAGACGAGAACTTAGTTCTATTTGTAATAAAGTTGAAAAACTATCAAATAAATGTGACACATCGGAATACCTTGATGTGCTGGCTTCTGAAAGTCGATGTCGCTTTCACCATTAAAATAAATATTCCACAACTTTTCACACAACGCCATTTAGTCCCAAGTTAAGCTTGATTGCTTTTGTTATGGGTACTAAACAGCTGATTAACAAACTTATATATTTCCAAATACATACATATTATAGATCAATTACACCCAAACACAGAACAAATTATTGTGCCTATCACACAAAAAATTGTCCTGGGTGGGAATCGATCCCACGACCTCCGGCATAGCAGTCAGGGTCACTAACTACTACACCAACAGGCCAGTCAACAATACATAAATACATATTAATAATATTATTTTCATAAATACTTACAATATCAAAACTTCATTCAATTCATTGACTTCTTTTACATTTTTTTCTGTCTCCAAATACTGTATTGTAGATTTAAGGCTATCCCTGCCTGAGTCTATATGTGTTTGTAAACTGCTTATAACTAATGTATCCATCTGTTCTTGTCTTGAGTAGTATGAATGTGTCGTCAGAGCCAATGACAGCTCTTCTCTTGATCGCAGGAGTTCGGAGCAAGCAGACAGCTGTCTGAAAAGAAATGAAATATAGACTTGAAGTAGAAGAGAATAGGTTCACTTCCTATTATAGGGGACTTGTAACTAACTTCAAATAAAAATCAAAACTTATTTATTCAAATCAGGTAGGGAATCAGTAGTTTTTAATATCATTGAACTTTCATGAATGTTGCTTACTATTTGAATAAGTGCGTATGTTGAGTTTGTCATATCTAAATGGAGGAGTCATATTGATATGAAATGCGGGCCTCGAGCTTAGTTTAGTTAACTTTAGGCTGCAGTCTCACACAATAGGTACTTTTAATGTGTTTCCTCCATGTTAGCGTAGAAGTAATGCTAGTAGCTTAGACTTAAAATGAAATGAACTATTTTTTAACCGACTTCAAAAAAGTAGGAGGTTCTTTGTTCGTGTGTATGTGTTTTTTTTATGTTTGTTACCTGATTTCTCCCCCATTTGAGGACCGATTCTCTTTTTTTTTATTTGAAAGAATATACTCCCGAGGTGGTCACATTTTAATTTGGTGAAGATCTGGTGCTGATCTTCGGGGATATACAATAGAACTCTTCAAAAATAGACGGCAAATCTGTCGATTGCTGAAATCGCTTGGATGTTTATTGTTTAAACAACATCATGACGTATCATCACGCCTGTATGCTCTGAGGGGTACGCAGATGTGTACCTACAATATACCTAGACTTCGACAGTTAGGTACTCGTATGTTAAGTTTCATTTATTAGGGATAAGTGGATAACCCACCACACATGAAATGATGTAATGTTAACAATTAACAACGTTAAATAAATTCATGGCAAATATTTGTATGGGAACAACTAGAAACGGAAAAAAAAATTTTTTTTGGCCAAATTAAAAACTTAATAAAAAACACCAACCGGTGTAAAATAACTCTAAATTCGGAAGTCGGTGGCCAATCATGAATAAGACAAAACCACCAAAGCCACAGAATTCCTAATTTAGAGTTATTTTACACCGGTTAGTGTTTTATTTTAAGTTGGTTTTATTTTATGCAAAAAAGTTTTTTTTTTGTTTTTAACGTCAAAAATTGCATAAGACAGTCCCGGTCTTCATCATTTCCTAGTGTTTTTACTGAGGAGAAGAAGTGGCGCAACACACTCCCCATTAGGCATGTTGACAGAATATGAATATCAAAATATATTTAATTACACTTTTAATATAATTTAGCCAATTAATATAATTAAGATGGTTGTATTTATTAATTCAATATGTAGCAGAATTACATCTAAAATTAACTTAACAAATAAAAAATTACCCTGTAAGCTTATCACAAGTTAAACAAAGGTGGTATGAGGTCTGAATCACATTGTTTCAAAGTGATTCATGTACAATGTAGACATTGGTTCACCACTGTGGTCCTGTTTTCTGACATATGTAAATAGGTACCTACTACATACGATTTTTAAATAATTCAATTAGTGAGTATTCATCATAAGTTATCGCTATATACTTGTGGTTTACAACCTCATTTAATGTGTCACTAATTTTAATGAACGCTAAGATATTGAGCATTAACTTTACAAAAGGTTATAGCTATGTTACCGGCAATCTGTATAATTCAATTATTCTATACAATACCTAGGCAATGCATATAAATAGAATACCTGAGGCGTCCAGGCAATGTATGAAATATTATAAATATTATGGTCCTAGGTAATGTTCACAATTCATAAAAATTGTGTAGAGTACCTGCTGTTGAACCGGCACTATAGGAAATGTGTGGTCACAGTTCTAGCCTAACTTAGAACCAAACCGTTTCGATGCTGCAAAAAAAGTTACTTATGCCAAGTACTCATTCCTTGCTCTCGTCTTTTACATACATTACCAGCTGCGCATTCGGTATTGTGAAAAAATAAATCGAAACGGCTAGGTAAGGTTAGGCTAGAACTGTGACCACACAACAGCCATATATTTTCTAATTTTTAAAAGAGGTTGCTTATGTCAAGTAGGTACTCTTTCCTTGCTTTTATTTGTCTTTTGCATACAGTTGCAGCTGCGCATTCGGTATTGTATAGAATGCCTAGGCAAACTTTAAAATAAATGATATTTTATATAGTTCTATATTATCATAATGATTTGTTGCAATAACACAATTTGTAATTAATGAATGTAAAAAGCAACGATTAATTATGTAGTTAATGATATCGCGATTTAAAAACTAGTAGTAATTTCAACCGGAGGTGTACTGCCCAGCATATGTACTTGAAAAAGGCGAGGCATGACAAATGTTTGTGTGATGAGCATGATCATTTGTTCTGTGTCTGGTTGTAATTTATCTATAATATGTATGTATTTAGAAATATATAAGTATGTTTATCAGCTGTTTAGTACCCATAACAGAAGCCCTCAAGCTTAACTTGGGAGTAAATGGCGTTGTGTGAAAAGTTGTGGAATATTTATTATTATTATTATTATTATATGATGATGTTTAATGAAATACTACTATATTCCTAATATGCAACACAAATACTAAATCCCGTAACATTTGTACCTATTCATTGATATTTCCTTATTGAATAGTCATACGTACGGGAGTAAGTTTATGTATGTATGTTATATTATTATGTTTCTTTGTTTTGAAAAAGGCGTGAGTTTATGTACGTAGGTATGTGTGTAGTAAATTGGAATAAACAGACAAAAAACAACGACTAACCATGCCTTACTAAAATATTACCTACGAGATAGTCGTCTGTTTAATTGGACTACCCATTGGAAACCTTAAAATGTATTAAGACCTCCAGCGAAGGCATAAATATTTATAAAGTAAGCTAAAACAAGCTTAGAGCATTCCCTGTAGGATACGGACCTCGGCTTAGGGCGTTGCTGGGGGAGGGAAGCAAAGGGACGGGCTGCTGGATCGAAGATCAAACCTTTTGCCAAGCAATCAAGAAGTAATAAACTAATAACCAGTTCATTAAAACATTTCATTGAGAAGTTAAGAACATCGTTCAAAACTATTTACAATAGAAGAGAATACTCTTTATTGTACAGAGGCATTTTTGTTTACAATGTACAGCGCCAGCACAACACCCTTCCCCGATGTGTCAATGTCTTTCATAGTTTTTAAACTTAATTGTAAACAGAATAAGGTTCATATTCAATTGGGAAAATCTGAGAGTTTAGGGGAACCTTGATGTGCTGGCGTCTGTACATCATAAAAATTTACAAATTATAACATTTACTAGTGTAATATCATAGTGAATGATTATTTTTATCTAGATATTAATACGAGAATTAAGACAAGGATTATTTTTTTTTGACAAAGTTGTGCGCTCGGAAAAACATGATACAGAAAAGAAGTATAGTTCAAAAAGCTAGCACAGTTGAGTTTCGACCACTGAGCGACCACTAGTAATTATAAAAATGTAAAAAGTACGTACTCTTACCTCCATAATGACGACGTGGTAGTTTTGACATTCATCGCGACATTCAACAGCAACAATTTGTTAATTTCTTCGTAGACTCTCGTTCTTTTGAACGCTTCTGCCTTCAAATTCCTGAAAAATACAAAAATAACTTTATACATACGAATATGCAATAAATTAAGTCGATTGCTAAGCATAAGTTACTTCGTTAACAACTAAGACCAAATTCTACTCTTTTCTCCCAAAAAAAACCTACTAAAAATAAGTAAAGAACAATCTCACCACAAACTTATGATTATAGTCTTCAACTCGGAAAAATCTCTTTCACAAGAAAAGTTTTCCTATTTACAAGATAAGATGTTTCTATGCGAATCCTTAAGATGCAAAACTAATAGGCCTCCTTCTTCCTTATTCTTGTAGTGTAGTAAAAAAATACCCCATAGAGTAAGTCCTATAACCACTAGCCATCGTCACTTACGTCGGCGACGCTCGAGAACCTCGTTATCATATTTTCTACCAAAATACGATTTAGTTTTGCATATTTTTTATCGTGTTTGTTTTACACACGAGATTTTCACTCGTTGCCGATGATTTTGCATTGTCAGAATTTGGTAGCTATTTGAACAATTCTAGAAAAGTGGGCCTACAAATATTTCTTGCAGGGTCGCTTACCTACTTTTTATTAAACCTCAAATAAAATCCTGCTGATTTTAGCTGATTTAAATTGTTTGAAAATGCTGTAATATAAGCCCTTAGATTAATAAACTCACACAGTTAGCCGATACCAACAAAATGTGTTAATTATCTAGGGATGATAATAAATAATGTAGATTCCAGTGCGCATCCCTAAAGTTCATGATACGCAGGGTTCGCATGGCTGTCCGCATTGCGTATTATGTGATTCAGTGCTCAGTGTGTTTTCAGCCTTATTTTACTGATTTATTCCTTAATTGTTACATTTAATTCCTTGATAAAAGTATCTAGATTATTTGACATACTAAGAGATATTGTTGAACTATTCTCATACGTGATGGTGGCTGAGGAGAGTTCAACTTCAAGCATTGAAAACCTAATGTAGCAAATAAGACTTACAGTACAAATATAAAATGTATTCTTTAGAAAGATTTATAAAATATTGAATGGATATTTTGAATTATATTATTTTAATAGCATTTGAATGACTGTAAAACTAATATAATGATCTGTTTTAATTTAAATATGGCCATTAATATCTCTTGCATTACTAATTTACTACCCATAAACGAACACAGCTTTCAGCAACATTCTAGGCCGTAAATTTAATTTCGTCTCGTAATTGTTAGCAATAATCGTGCAACACATGCAGTGTAGGCACTGTATAATGTTAACGAAGCCTAGAATTTTTATTAACATAACATTCCTAAAGTACTGAAAAACTTTCCTTAAATCTCTGAATGACTAAAAAGTGTCGGATTCTTATAAGCATTTTATCAGAGTATTCCCGTATGAGCACCTATTTATTGAGCACCTATGCATTAACCTATGGGAAATGGGAATACTTTTGGTGCTAAATGCATAGGTGCTCAAAAAATAGGTGCTCAAACGGGAATACTCCATTTTATCTGCCTTAACACATTCTGAAGTATCATTTACGTGTGTTTTTTGCTAACGAAATCTGTTTCCAGCACCTAAAAAGTACCTACTTTACATAATAATGCAAAGTTAGGTGGTTTAATAGTACATACGGGATAATACTTACTTGATATTCATTAGATCTTCTCTAAAATGGCTGCATGTAAATAAGGAAATAATTTAATTTATCTGTTTTAACCGGAATATTTTGTAAAAATCTCTTCTGCAAAAGTTAGGTGAAGTAAACGAGCAGTGAACTGCCCTACAGATAGGTTGTATGGGATGACAGCTGAATTCACCGCACTTCACCTCCATGTCGATACGGAGATTTATTTCGAATAGCAATGTAAGTATGGTTTGGTTTTCGCTCATTACTTGAAAATTGCCGTATTATTATTATTTATTTATCTTTAATCAAAAAGGGGTGAGTAACTCATAAACTAAGCCCCATAAAACCGCTACAATGGTTTGACTGTGGGGTCAATGAGTCTATATCTGGGTCTTTTACAACGTCGTTAAAAAAAAAAGAAGGTAGAAATTTTACGTCATGTTAGCGCAAAACATTCATCTATCAGCTATGTTGCAGCTCATGAGCAAGACATTTGTTTCTGTAATGTAAGAGTAATTTTTAAATAATGTAGGAGGTCGTTCCACTATCTGACTACTCTTAGAAGAAACACCGAAAGCAACGCAGAGGTCACAAGGGTTTGTGTTATGGAGTACTTATTCAGATATAAGAAAAGCTGAGTAATTGTGTATCTATTGTAATTTATTGTACGGTAAGAGTACCTATTTATGTTAACTCGACGTTTTACTTATCGTTCACAGATTATACTTTCTAATGTTGTGCAATTGTATTTATGGAATTCTATAATCAACATTTAATAATTATCCATTCATTCTTTTTTTATTATGCTATTATCATTTGCATTTTTTACTACAAACGTCTGCAGGCTGTATTCCTTATTAGTTATGGCATTTCCCATGCCCTCACGTACAAGGCGTACAGGCTCTGAGTAATAGAAACATAACGACTCCATGCAGTCGAATCAGTTGGGGTGGCACAAAGGCAATCGATATCTCCACCGGATATGAATATTAATTACCTAGTCTCTGATGTCGATAAATAACTACCATCATATTACATTTAGAAGGAGAATTTTGTCAAGATGGACATAAGTCTCAACAACGTTGACATATCGGTTACGATCATAAATGTGATACCATATCTGCAGCATCGCTTATCTTGTAAAGTCAAATAATTAAACCAACTCCAGACACAAGCATATTTTAAGCTTAATTGGAGGGGTTAACAATACTACTATACACCACTAATTAGTATAAATACTTAAAAGGCTTATTCTAGACGGTCTTTAATGTAAAGTATATTTGTAAAGTATCAATAAATAATATTCATAAACAGCAAAGTTATTAGCGTTTGTTTAAAAAGTCACCCATTTTATGGAAATACTAGCAGACGTCCCGCGGTTTCACCCGCGTAGGTCCCGTTTCCGTGGGAATACAGAGATAAAAAGCCTATGTGTTAATCCAGGGTATCACCTAACTCCATACCAAATTTTATTAAAATCCATTAAGTAGTTTTTAGGTGAAAGAGTAACAAACATCCATCCATTCATCATCACAAACTTTCGCTTTTATAATATTAGTAGGATTGTACAGGCTATTCATGACATAGTAGTATTCATTAATCGTCATCTCTTGCTCACGTTCGCGTGATCTCGCTCAAGCATGCTCCGCCTCCAACAGCTGTTTTCGTTATTTAAGTTTAACTGTATAAAAAAATATAATTATATAAAAATTTAATTCCGTTTTTTTTTACTTTTCATTACGCAAATATGATCAGTAACAGGTACGGATACAGCCAATTTTTTTTGTACTAATTAAAAAATAGTGGTGTATAGTAATGTGCAATCCACATTGCATGTAAGCTTTAACAAAAAAATAACATACACTTTATGACGTCATACTTACAATGTTTAAGTCAATAATGATTAGGTATGTGGTTAATTTAGTTATGGAATGAATTTCTGTAAAAATCTGTCACTACTCATAGGAAAAAGGTAGGAAGGAGGAGTGGGAGGGGGGGTGGGGAGGTAGGTAGGTTACTGTTAGGTGCTTGTGGTTTAATACTATCAGCTATGAAGCTAAAGCATTGTTTTACCTTAACTAATAATTGACTCATGAGAGTCAATTATTAGTTAAGGTAGAACAATGCTTTCCGAGGTGGGTCATTTATTTTATTTTTTTTTATTTTATTAATTTTAAGAAGGCTTACAGACTAATTACACATTATTAGGTAACAACATTAAACATTCAGATTGCTAATAACAAGCCTCCACAGATATAACATGTTGAATCACCTTTGGGCCTTATCAAATTTACTGTATGTACCTACCTAGATTATAAGTGAATGATGTGGTCCCCTATAATTGGAAGCGCACACTTGAACTTGTCCCTGTTCTATCTGTATACTTTCATGCAATTGTGTAGTTTCTGTTGGAGATTCAATAAATAAATAAATAAAATAAAATAAATAATAAAGGTTTTTAAACCTTTGTCCCGGCTTCGTCATTCGTAGATCTTTAACTGTCGTTACGGGTAGTTAGAATCCCGAAAGTATGACAACCAGTCTTACCCAGTTACAGGGTTGTAGAAGTTTAATAAGTAGGCAGTTGCTCCATAAAACGTGATTAATACTGGCATTCAGCTTTTACGGTTTAAGCTAACCTTAGTAAAAAAAAAAAAAAAAATACACCCACAAAAAACAAATAAATAACTATAATACCTAAATATATTAGATAATATTAGATACAAATATACCTCGTACATATATAAACACATTATAAATATTGCAGTATTAGTACTTGCTAACTCTCTTAAAATAAGAAAATAAGATTTTAGAAATTAAGTTACTGCTGCATTAGCCCTCTTCCTCTCTTCTAAGTTTTTGCTGTGCCCGACAGGGTCCATAATGATTCTGTACCTTTATATTCTTAAGACCATTTATGTACGTTGTGGAACGCAATAAATATTGAGTATTGAGTATAGTAGAGTTGTGAAAAGGCCGGACTGGCGACAACGATGGTAATATCCGTCGACTGGGGAGTGCGGGAAGGTGGTAGAAGGCAAGTTGTTTCGCGTTTGCAATACGGGTTGGCAACGTCGCGTTTTCGGGATATGAGTTGTGGTGCACTGTGTACTACTGGGCCACTGTTTACCACCTGACCCTACTCTATATTTAGATCAGTGGCATACTTACTACAATGTCATCAAATGATCCTGAATGTCAGGAACACTTGTGAACTGGTCAGCAATCGCCGCGAACGCCGTTTGTAAAACGTCTCTGAAAATCAAAGAAATGTTTACGGCATTATTACGTCTATACTACACCGTGCTATACCAACTATACTACAACATTTTATACATTAGTTATAAGGTATATTAGTTAAAGTCCGTGAATAAGTAAAGCAGACACTCGATACGATCGAAGTTTGGTAGGTACCTAAAGTTCAATCGTACGTTCCTGTGACCCTCGGCGCAGGTGTGATATTTAACACCGGGGTCATTTTTAATCAGTAAGAGTTAAAAAGACCGCTACGGCCTATTCAGAGTGGAGTACAGAAACCAGCACATCAAGTTTTCTCAAGGCGTAAAATTTCTTAGACACTTTAAAGTTAAAGTCAAATCATTTATTAGGCTAAAAGCCTCTATGAGCATCTCGACTCAACTCGACTGACCTGTTGGTCTAGTAGTTAGTTACCCTGACTGCAATGCCGGAGGTCGTGGGTTCGATTCCCACCCAGGACAAATGTTTGTGTGATGAGCACGATCATTTGTTCTGTGTCTGGGTGTAGTTAATTATCTATACTATGTATGTATTTAGAAATATACAAGTATGTTTATCAACTGTTTAGTACCCATAACACAAGCTCTTAGCTTAGCTTGGGTGGGACTAAATGGCGTTGTGTGAAAAAGTTGTGGAATATTATATTATTATATCATCTTTCGACGCTTTCGTGGCACGGTTGGGTCAAGAGCCTGATTCAGAAGGCCGTACTTCTTGATACGGCCCGCATCGTGAAGAGATTCCTGTCTCTGGAGCCCTAGCCACCGGTAGTATAAAAAAAAACATTTAAAAATATAAAAAATAGTGGACCACCGGTGGCGGAAGCAAGGTTTTTTTTTATATTTTGCATATCAATATTTAAAAATGTAATTTATATGTACATATACAAGAAATAAATGATAATAATAATAGAGTAATAATATTCCACGACTATTTACACAACGCCATCTAGTCCCAAAGCAGAGCTTGTGCGTTATGGGTACTAAACGACTGATAAACCTACATAAATATTTCGAAATACATACATAAGTACATCCAGACACAGCACAAATGATCGTGTTCAATTTAGTAACAAGCTCTATATCACTTCTAAAAATATAATTATGTTTATCGTGTTTCCTTGAACACAAGTAATTGGTACCGGTACGGAATACTGTTGATGTTTAAAAACTGGCAAAGACCGAGTTGGACAGGCCCACCGAAGTGCCCGTACGTTTCTTGGCAAGTAACCTCTTTTTAACCGACTTCAAAAAAGGAGGAGGTTATATGTTCGTGTGTATGTATTTTTTTATGTATGTTACCTGATTTCTCCCCCATTTGTGGACCGATTCTCAAAATTATTTTTTTATTTAAAAGAGTATACTCCTGAGGTGGTCCCATTTTAATTTGGTGAAGATCTGGTGCTGATCTTCGGAGATATACAACGGAACTCTTCAAAAATAGACGGCAAATCTGTCGTGATTGCTGGAATCGCTTGGATGATAATTGTTTATACTACATCATGACGTATCATCACGCCTGTATGCTCTGAGGGGTACGCAGATGTGTACAATATACCTAGATTTCGACAGTTAGGTATGTTAAGTTTCACTTATTACAGATAAGTGGACAACCCTATGACCGTGATATGTATTGTTAACAAATAACAATATAAAATAAATTCAAAACAAATATTTGTATGGGAACAACTAAAAATGGAAAAATAAAAACTTTTTGCAAAAAATAAAACCCACTTCAAATAAAACACTAACCGGTGTAAAATAACTCTAAATTCGGAAGTCGGTGGCCCATCATGAATAAGACAAAACCACCAAAGCCACAGACTTCCTAATTTAGAGTTATTTTACACCGGTTAGTGTTTTTTTTTTAAGTGGGTTTTTATTTTAAGGTACCACAATGTATTTCAAGTTTCTTGATAAAGTGTTTTTGTTGATTACTAAAGCAAGGAATGTGCTAGTAAAAAGAAACATAAGTAAGACACTGGCAGGAAATATAAACGATATCACTAACGAGTATAAAAAAGATCAAAGCGAGGTAAAAAAAGCTACTATTATAATACCTATATGCTTCTAGTTAGATAAACCTGTTTGTTTTATGATGTTGTTACCTAGTTGGCTACTATTTCACAATATTTGCTTGAAGCCTTGGGACAAAATGGAAGAAAATTTTACGATTGTTTTTTGTTGTATTATTTGATATTCATATTTTTCTAATGAAGATTTTTAGTAGGTACTTCCCAATTTGAAACCTCCTTTTCCTCCACTTTCTAGTTCAAATAATGCATGCTGTGAAACTCTATAGGCTAGGCTTCAGAACCTCATATGACATTGTTACCATATCTTTAACGTTATAAAACAAGCGCTTGAGTTTCCTATGAAAAAATAAATATTTTATATTTAATTCTTTCACCTGTTTTCATAATAACCAAGTAAATATTTTAAATTTCAACCCGGTAGTAATAGTAAATTCTCAGTAAGTAATAAGATTTCTCATATCTCCTAGAGAACCCTAAAACCAGATTGGAAAAAAGGTCACAAATGAGACACAATACAATGACGTTGCTATGGTAGCATTTCAATAGAAAAAGGTAAACCTCACAACAATTTGTTTACAAAAAAATCTCCCATATCTACATAAAAATGAAATCATGAAGTTCCTTATAATTGTAATTATTTCAGTCAATATTTCATTCAGTACATACTATGGTGGACCACAAATTGTTTCACAATTGTAATATTCATTACGAGTATTAGTACCTACTTAAAGCACTGTTTGTTTACAGTATGTTATGGGGAAAACCTCTTAGGTACTTATGTGTCTAGCCGACATCAAAACATGTAGTAGACAATCTACATAGCGACTGTGTTGGCAATTAAATAAATAAAATAAATATATAAATATTCCACAACTTTCACACAACGCCATCTAGTCCCAAGCTAAGCAGAGCTTGTGTTATGGGTATTAAACAGCTGATAAACATACTTATATATTTTAAAATACATACATATTAAAGATAAATAACACCCAAACAAGAACAAATGATCGTGCTCATCACACAAACAAAATTTTGTCCTGGGTGGGAATTAACCTTAAGTTATCCCTTTTGGTAAATTATAAATGATGATAATGATAAACAATATTTGTATCTGTAAATAGGTTCAAACAAACACTTCTACACGTCATTTTTAGCTAAAAAGTGAAATCGGTATCACTATCTGACTACTCTAAGAAGAAACACCGAAATAAACTCAAAGGTAATAGCTTCTTTTAAAGTCAATACAATATCTTTGTCAGATCAAGTAAGAACCATGCAGATCAGTGTATGAAATGGTTTTTTGAGAAAAGAACAACACATATTGTGAGGCGACAGCAGACACAGATCAGTCTTTGCAAGCATTTTGACAACAATCGTGAGCTCAACTCGGAACATTGTGTCCCTAATATTGTACAGTCGACTTTAGCTTCGGTAACCTTTAGGGCTAT
Source organism: Euplexia lucipara (assembly GCA_921972225.1). Taxonomy (NCBI): domain Eukaryota; kingdom Metazoa; phylum Arthropoda; class Insecta; order Lepidoptera; family Noctuidae; genus Euplexia; species Euplexia lucipara. The sequence continues at coordinate 15,002,773 of OV179158.1, read as the reverse complement.
AATCGGTTGCACACGGGCGTCTGAACGTTTTGTAGTTTAAAGCATTATGTTAGCTAACTGATTCACCGCGAATGGGATCCAAGGTACACAGAACCCTAGGTACGTGTGCAAGCACGACTCACACGCATTCAGTTTTTTTTTTGTATTGAACACCCATTGAGTAACCGGTGTACGTGTAAACAGAAACATTGAGTGACTCATGGGAAATTACCAATAGCCTATTTAGCTGATTCCTAATAAACCGTCTCACATTATAAAGTGGTCTAGAACAAATAATTATTTATTTTCATTTTAATTATTGCGTTAAAACTAATTAGGAAATACACTTTTATCGTTTCAACAGGGCTATTGGCTGTTTTTTAATTCCTACAGTTACCTACACACAAAGACATTCAATACCTATAGACCGGACATCACGAACAAAATTTTCGTCCGAAACAGTGTGTCCTGCTGGATACAAGTCTTTGATTTTTTGTAGTATGCTCCGCTGCCGCGTCAATATTCATATATTATTCTAGATGGCGTTACTGAGACATAGGATCAAAGTTTTTCTATGACATTTCCTTGACATGCCCGCTCTATAGTATTTTAAATCTCTTTGCCTACACATCAAACTTTGATGACAACTAAGAATGTACAAAAAAATGGTATTGCACTTTAAACGGACTTCAAGTTACAGTGACTATCAGACGGGGTATGGTGAGCTTCGTGACGATTTTATTGTTCTGAGGTGTGACGAAGCCTTCGTCACACCTCAGAACAATAAAATTCTTACATTTATTTTTTTAGTAGTAATAATCAATATTTTTAATGTATTTTAATGTAAATTACTTTTTAAATCTTAATTCTACGCTGAATAAACAATTCACTGTTTTTCGTATCATCAGTTCTTGTTTGTTTAATAACATAGGTAACAATGCACAACATTAGTGAGGAAAAACAGAGTACAAACGTAATAACCCATGGCTGTGTTGCGGCACATAGCATAGCATTGCAGATAATAATACTCGTATATATATATGTACTATGCTATGCTATGTAGGTACACATGCGTGTATGAGAATTACACTTAAAATTTCTAGGTAGGTATACTTACCTAGTTTATTTCATTATGAAATGCGGTCGCAAATATTGTGTAAAATATCGCATGACACAACTTATTCTGCATACAGTTTATGGGTATTTTCCAGATAGGTATTAATTAGTTAAATAAAAATTTATTTGTTTATTTGCTCAAATATGGCACTTACAGAAGACACCATCACATAAACTCATCCCAAACTGCACTTTTTTTTCAATTAAACGTGTAAGTAAGTACAGACTCCAGCACATCAAGTTACCCCAATGTGTCAAATTTCTTTGATCGTTTTTCAACTTTATGTCAAACAGCAATAAGGTTCATATTCAATTAGGAAAATTTGACACATTGGGGTAACTTGATGTGCTGGCGTCTGTACCTCATTTTATTATTTTTCATGACCTAATTTTTTATTTAAAAAAAAAGCGCTGTGTGTGTCTAGTTTAATTAGTAGGTTTAGTATCTAAAAAAATAGTTACAAAAATAAACTTACACATCAATCGATGATGATTTGAGCAGATAATCGCTGATGATATGCCTTTCATCTTGTAGACTGATGATGAGATCTCCCATCGACAATATTGTGTTAACCTGGTGAAAGGAAAGCAACAACAAGCTGAATATAAAAAATAAGATTATTTTATTAGGAACATTCAAAACCGAACAAGCATCAATACCTCCATACATCGATAAAGGAAAGCATCGTAAGGAGACATGGCTGGACTTGACTAATTAAAACAAAAATTTCTCACCGGCCTTGAGCGTTAAGGCCACCTGTCTGCGTAGCATGAACACATTGAACACCGAAGAAACGGCCTTTGTCTACAGACGAATCGGCAAAGTGACAGATTATATAGACATGAACCTCAATCTGTCAAATTTCTTTCAATACACCTGCCTGCGTAGCATGAACACTTAATTTCTTTTCTTCCGAGACACGACAAAGACCGTTTCTTCGGTGTTCATGCTACGCAGGCTGTCCTATTGGTAACAAGTTAACAACCTATGTAGTCAATGATATTATAAATAAAAAGGTTCAGATAGGTTACCATAACACCATTCAAAAACGGCACACTACGCACGCAGGCGTTCGTTGACGGCGCGACGCGACACTAAGATAAAGTGTGGCTAATTAGCCACATTATAACGTGTCGCTTGCTGAGCGCTTTTAACCTATTTACACCTTTTTACTTATAATATCATTGGTGGGCAGCCAATGATTATTTTTATTAGAATGGAGGAAACTCCAATGTCTATAGAAATGAAAACGGCATTACGATAATCGTATTTAATTGCATAATACGTTGTAATATTATTGTCAACAAGTACATTATTTATCGACAGGGTTTTACAAACCTATAATGGTTTCGCAGAACAAGGTTGATACTTTTTCATAAACAAGACGATTTAGAAGAACTGTTTGCATAGTTTGTTGTAAACAACTTTACTTATATTTGGAACAATAACAAGGTAATAAGAGTGGTAAGGGAATTTTACGAACCTATTTAACACTTTTATTGTATCCGAACTGTATTTCTTACCAACGGTTAACTTATTTACAATTGTCCAACGTATCTATAGCAAACTTTAATAATTTTCTAGATTTGACTACCAGCGCGGCGGCGTCGTCATGGCGTTCGCGCGTTTTATGAAACAAGGCGTAATTTAAAAATCGAACGTGTTTTGTGTTCTTTTAACTAATCGCGTTCCAGAATCGTTCGAATGACAGGCGGTTTTTTTTTTTAATTTAGCGATTTACATTGCATATATCCTATTTATTTAAGTTGCCATGTCAGTTTGCGAATGTGAGTGAAATCTTGCAATGAATCTATATATATAAAAGAAAGTCGTGTTAGTTACTTCGCTTATAACTCAAGAACGGCTGAACCGATTTAGCTGAAAATTGGCAGGGAGGTAGTTTAGAGCCAGGAGAAGGACATAGGATACTTTTTATCCCGTTCGACATCATAAAAATAAATATCAAGAATATCGGTTGTCTCAAACATTTTTCAAACGCAGCGCCATCTTGGATGACATGACAGGAGTCAAACTTCCCAGTTCATTATCAGGTGACAATTTGAAATTGACAAGTCTTAAGCTAAACCCAAGAAGGTAAGGTTGTCAATTTATAATACGCACCTACGTTCTGAAATTTATTTTGTTACTAAACTTAGAGGTTTTATGTACCATAAAAAAGTCTTATATTTCAGAAATCAATTTACGTAACTAGCAATGATGACAGAGACAAAATTTAATAATTCTTTGCAAATAGAACTTATTTTACTGTTAGGACTTTAATTAAAGTAGACCGGGAAAACTATAGGCATAAATTATTGTATGTAACATAGAGGCAATAGTTCAGATTAAAATTATGAATTTAGTATTTTTTAGTAAGGTAGTTAGGTTAGATAGTTGGGTTAGCTATAGGATAGGTATGGTCAGTTAGGTTAGGGTATATATACATGTTGTAATTTAAAAGTAGTAGTAGTTATTATTGGTTTGGATTTATTTGTTGTCGTCTTATTCAACGTATGTATATCTAATATATAAAAAAAATAAGAGCAATGAATTGACTCTAAGGCACAACGAAGTTTGCCGGGGCAGCTAGTTTTGAATAAACCAACATCCAAAACCGAATGAACTGAAATTACGCAGATCTAGTGTTTGAATAAATGGAATCTTAAAGCACATAAAATGTAATATTTTAACCTTTTTCATTTCGTTCTCATAATGGACATATTGGACATACTTAATGGACATAGACTAAAAAGAAAAGTGCAAGTGACACTCACCCTTACAGTGGGGAGTAATTAGGTACGACTTAGGAGGACAGTTTAAATACATAACCTAATTTTGAAATAAATAATATTAAAAAATCTATATGAAGATAATATTTACCTATCATACTAGAGACCTCGCAGATGTCTTGCCATTCAAGAGACTAATCAGTTGTTGTCACTTACCTCAGTATCCAGATATAATGAAGAGTCTAAGGTCTGTGACAGCTGTGCCATGTTGGAGCAGTTCTGGATGAGCAACGCAACATGGGGCACGAAACAAACGATCAGCATCTGCAGCAGGAATATTCTCCGGCCTCGTCTGCAAATAAAAACTTTTCGTTTAACACCATTTTAGGGAACATCATTGGCTGGCCTTTTCCAGCTATATTGGGGTCGGACCTGACCCCTTGGTTAACCGGGTTGTCACACTTTCGGGCTTTTGAATGTCTGAATTTCGTAGGTATTTTGGAAATTCTATATTAATGGATTGCGATTTCGATGTGGCTGTAAAATTTATACAATTACTTACCCACCGATATTTTTTTATCTTACAAATAGAAAGCCACATCATTTATACTAAATGGGCTATTTGACAAAATATTAGTTTTAGTCCCTCATCTAGATTACAAGAAAATATTCGAGGTATTCCTCGAAGCGCTACTATTTTGAGGCGCTCCTAATGAGGCGCTCCTATTTTATTCCTCGGAGCGCACCTTTTAGGAGCGCTCCCGTTAGCAATTAAGAATATTTGTTTTTTTTTTCTCGAAAAAATACATATTTTTTTTTCGGTATTCCTCGAATATTCGATACACATATTTTTTTCTTTTTTCACGTACTTATTAAAAAAACTAGCTTCTGCCCGCGACTTCGTACGCGGATCCTGTTGCTTATGCCAGCGACAACGGGGTCGTCAAAATCGAAGATTTGAAACATCTGATGTCGAATTCTATAAGCCCGGGGACGGGAAATCAATGGGATGCGCGAGACGATTCAAGATGTTCCAGATTTTTTTATTTTTGTTGGTCAACAGGAAATGCCATCAGACTTAACAACTTTTGCTAAGACGCCATTTCTATTATGTATATGTTATATTGTCTCTGGGCTTTGGAGTTCCCCTACAGGTGCTCCAGATCTTCAAATTTAGTCTCACAGCAGAAAACACTCTTCACGTGGAATAGTTTTTGCAATGGCACCATTTTTATATCTCTTTTACTTTAGGTGTTCCATTTTCCAAAATAAATTATAGCCTATAATATGTTGCGTGACGTTCACAATCTGCGGTCAGTCGCGCATCTCCTTCCCCCACTTATCTCTAGAGTCGATGCGTATATACGCTGAAAACTCAAGCGTCATGCTTTTTCCGTGAACGTCTCCAACTCGCGAGACAGTGCATGATGTTCACGATCAGCGGTCAGTCGCGCACATATTCTTCACTGGTCTCTAGAGACCTGGATGTAGATGCGTAAATACGCTGAGAATGCAGGCGTGCTTCGCGATCCCAAGAAGTTTCCACGGAGCGAGTTGCAGCCTCATGTTCTCAAACAGCATCAAGTCTCTCCTAACGCTCTTCGGTAGATTGTTGGGATCTTATGGTCTTTAATCATTTAGCACCTTTGGAACATTGGGAAAAATTTGACCTCTTTCTAGGCATGGTTATAGTTTTATTGTGATGATACCTGATCAATTAAAATCTAAGTGGCTGCTCCCCTGCGTTACCGGGTAAGCTACCCGAACGAAGATAAATGGAAAAGGAAATTAAACACTCAAATAACATAAGCCCGAAGGCATACGATAAAAAAATGGGAGTTTTAGCCAGTAGAGTCTAATTTTCAACGATATACCATCGTCATCGAAAATCAGTCCTGAACTGTTCCCGCCTTCACCGCGTAGTACCTCCTACTTATGTTATTTTATAATTATGCAATGAAATTAGTGATAGTTTTAATTTCTATATCAAATGTTTCAGATCTTCGATTTTTATAAGTCAACAGGAAATGCCTATCAGACCGAACAACTTTTGCTAAGACGTCATTCCTATTTGAGTTATGGTGTAGCTGGGCTCTTGGAGTTCTACAACAGGTGTTCCAGATCTTCAATTTTTATACGTCAACAGTGAGTGCTCATAAGGCTGAACAACTCTTGCAAAGACGTCATTCCAATATGTGGTATAGTGTAGCTGGGCTCTTGAAGTTCCACATCAGGTGTTCCGGATCTTCAAATTTATTCTCTCAGCAGAAAATGCTCATCACGTGGAACAATTTTTGCTATGGGACCATTTTTGTATCGCCTATAGTTTAGCTGGTCTGTTGCGGTTCTGCATCAGGTGTCCCGGATCTTCAAATTTATTCTCTCATCAGAAAATGCTCATCACGTGGAACAATTTTTGCTATGGGACCATTTTTGTATCGCCTATAGTTTAGCTGGTCTGTTGCGGTTCTGCATCAGGTGTTCCAGTTTCCAAGATAAATTATAGCCTATGTGTTGACCAGACTTAATATCTATACAACAAAAAAAAAAACATTCCAATCCGTCCAGTAGTTCCGAAGATTAGCGTGTGCAAACAAACAGACAAACAGACAAACAGACAAACAGACAAACAGACAAACAGACAAACAGACAAACAGACAAACAGACAAACAGACAAACAGACAAACAGACAGACTTTTTTTTTTGGATTCGTGCTCTATTACTGTTTCTAAACCCCCCTCAATTATTATTTTTTAAATATATTCAATGTACAGACACAGTTTTTTTACAGTCTTATTATATGTATAGATAACGGCGATACATCGAGTCAAAATGTCGCATGACGTCACTAGCCAGAACATTTTATACTAGATAATGACGTTACAATTTGAAACAGAAAAAAAATTGTGTCGAATATTTTCTTGTAGGTAATCTAGATGCGGGACTAAAAACTAAAATTTTGTCAAATTGCCCATTACGCGGACGAAGTCGCCAGCGATTTCCAATATCGATGACCTTTGTGCGTCTCCTGATTTCGACGTTTGGAACTCGGTCTAGTATATTGATGCCGATCACGTACATAGGTTATAGACTGGTCTATTGGTTTCGACTGGCCTGTTGGTCTAGTAGTTAGTGACCCTGACTGCTATGCCGGAGGTCGTGGGTTCGATTCCCGCCCAGGACAAATGTTTGTGTGATGAGCACGATCATTTGTTCTGTGTCTGGGTGTAATTTATCTATTATATGTATGTATTTACAAATATATAAGTAGGTTTATCAGCTGTTTAGTACCCATAACACAAGCTCTCAAGCTTAACTTGGGACTAAATGGCGTTGTGTGAAAGTTGTGGAATATTTATTAATTTATTTATATTTATTTATAGTTACCGATGACCTAATACTTAATACTTAACTGGTGAAATGTGGACGTATTGTAAACACCTCTGCCCAACTCTTCGGGGATTACCTACAAGCGTGTTGTTTTGTGATATTTTAATTGCTATATTTTTTTTAAATAATGACACAGTTATCAAGAGTTCATAGTATTTTAAATAAGGTTAATTGCTTCGTGGTTAAAATATACAGTTTACCTGTAAAATATAAGTTTATTCCTACTAATTGGAAATTTTGCTTATCGTGTACCTAGTTACATTGAAATTGAACTTTAACCTACTTCCTGTTACATCTAAACAACATAACATCAAGCCTGTAATCCACGAAGGGCTAGGTAGAAGTGTACCTAGTAATACACCCACATTACGCCAGTTATTTTTAAGTCCCATGTAATAGGAGGCGAGCCTATTGTCATTAATTGGACACAAATCCAGACTCCGGGCTACTACTGAAAAATTCCAGAAAGACAACGACAGCGCGGACACCGGTGTCCTCTTGGGGTTGAACCTTTTAATCGTGCACGATTTAAAGATTAAACCCCAAGAGGACACCGGTATCCGCGCTGTCGTTGTTTTTCTATTGTGTTTCTAATTGACACGATTGAAAGATTAAACCCCAAGAGGACACCGGTGTCCGCGCTGTCGTTGTCTTTCTATTGTGTTTCTAATTGACACGATTGAAAGATTAAACCCCAAGAGGACACCGGTGTCCGCGCTGTCGTTGTCTTTCTATTGTGTTTCTAATTGACACGATTGAAAGATTAAACCCCAAGAGGACACCGGTATCCGCGCTGTCGTTGTTTTTCTATTGTGTTTCTAATTGACACGATTGAAAGATTAAACCCCAAGAGGACACCGGTGTCCGTGCTGTCGTTGTCTTTCTATTGTGTTTCTAATTGACACGATTGAAAGATTAAACCCCAAGAGGACACCGGTGTCCGCGCTGTCGTTGTCTTTCTATTGTGTTTCTAATTGACACGATTGAAAGATTAAACCCCAAGAGGACACCGGTGTCCGCGCTGTCGTTGTCTTTCTATTGTGTTTCTAATTGACACGATTGAAAGATTAAACCCCAAGAGGACACCGGTGTCCGCGCTGTCGTTGTCTTTCTATTGTGTCTCTAATTTACATGATTGAAAGGTAAATTAATTAACATTTTGTGGTTTGTGTGTTATCATAATAATTAATAATTAGTTTCCTTTTAGTATAGGTGAACGCTTCGAAGTAACGTTTTCAGTAGGTATTGTATAAAATTTATTCACTAACAAACATTATTGTATAATTATACCTTTGTATTGAATTAACTGACTCACAAAAAAGGAGGAGGTACACAATTCGCCTGTATTTTTTTATTTGTGATGATTTATTATTTAACTAGGTATAAGAAGAAGTAGCACACATAAAGAAATACAGCCGAAAACAAATTGAACGAAACGTTTTCTGAAAAGCGCTTAAAAGGTACAAAATGGCTATTTCCTTTATCTGTTAACGCGTCCATTTTGTAAAAACACCACGTTTTAGTTAACTAAATTTTAGTTTTTATTCCCCCCCAAGAAAATATTCGACACATATTTTTTTCTTTTTTTACGTTATCAAAAAATAACGGCGATACATAGAGTTAAATTATCGCATGACGTCACTATCTTGTACAGTTCATACTGAAAAATGACGTTTTAAGCTCCCTCCGTCACCTCAACTTTAATGCGCTTAATTTAAGTATTTTTCCATCAATTCGAAAAAGCAAATAAATACTTGAGTATTATTTTTTAAAATCTAACTGATGGACTTATACACCACTAATTTTTAATTAGTACAAAATATTGTAAGGGCTTATTCTAGACGGTCTTCTCATTATGTTTGTAAAGCATCAATAAATAATATTCATAAACAGCAAAGTTATTAGCAAAGTTTATATCCCAAAAAAAAAAACAGAAAAAAAATGGGATAGGTAGTAAAATAAAGTCAGCGGCAAAATTTATGGAAATATTGTATAGGCTATTCATGACATAGTAGTATTCATTTATTGTTCGCGTGATCTCGCTCAAGCATGCCTCCAACAGCTGTTTTCGTTATTTATGTTTAACTAAATAGTGGCAGAAGTATTTAAAAATGGAATTTCGTTTTTCTACTTTTTATAACGTAAACATGATCAGTAACAGGTACGGATACAGCCCAATGTTTTTAGTACTAATTAAAAAAATAGTTGTGTATATTAGAGATAGGTATTTTGATATTCATATTCTGTCAACATGCCTATAAATTGTTGGTGAATTAATTAACCGCGAAGTTGGTGACTTAATTCAGGCGAAGAGAAGTGAGTCATCCCATATTTATGCTATAGGTTGACAGTTCACTTCAGGCTTACTACACCTAACTTTTCGAGGGGCGATTGTAACAGAATGGACTGGTGAGCCATTTACCTGCATTCTATATAATTCATTAAACCCCAAGCGGACACCGGCGTCCGCGCTGTCTCGACACGATTGAAAGGTTAAGTACCTAATTAAATAACATTAAGTAATGTCTTGAACTTTGCCAAACTTATTTATTAAGAGATTTTCTAGGTACTTATAAGTAATTTAGTTTTTTTTTATCAAGGGAATCAATTAAAAAATGTGTAGATAGGTTGCATAAACAACATTCGTTCTTCAAAAACGGCACGCTAATGCATACGTGTCCATTGACGCCGCGACGCGACACTGAGGTCAAATGTAGCTATTTAGCCACATTTTAACATGTCGCTTGCTGAGCGCTTATAACATATCTACACCTTTTTACTTATGATATCATTGAAGGGAATCAATTGCTCGGTTTATCTTTTATGAAGTTTATTTATTTGTTCTATTTAGACTTAGACCGAATATCAGTAGGTACAACAATTTATTATTACCTACACCAATGAAGCAAAAATAACTCAAAAATCTTTCGTTGCTCTTTATACTACTGGAAATTCCACAATGGAAACCTAATAATACATCATTTTAAAACATTACCTACTAACTGCGCTGATTTTAATATAACACTGGCCAGTTGAGCTGAAAAATAAATAATGGATGCCATTTTACCACGAAAAACAAATAAATGAAAAACGAAAGAGAATTAGTTTGCACATTCATTTATTTTTAACACAAGTTTCATTTTTACCAGCAGTCCAGTTCCAGTCCTTCTTTAAATTATGTCATATTTTTAAGAATAAAAATAAAGTATTTTTTAGACTCTAATACAAAAACGCAGCAACTTTTATTGGTTTTAGTGTTGAACTTTCTTTTTTAAAGATTTTTGGTTTGTATTTAGTGTAATAATACTGTTATAAAATCCGACCGTATGGAAACTGATACTTAAACTTATATAAATATTGCGGTCAAAATCATAACCCTCCTTTTTGCTTTGCCATAGTCGGGTAATAAACTTTCCTTAAGACAAACTGATTAAAAGATTACCCTTAAAAAAAAACTAAATTGAACTAAAAGAAAATCTAGATTCGAGTCCATATTTTAAGTGTTTAGTCTACATGTTTATTAATAAGGTAGGTACATAATTTTTCTAAAAAAGTGTTGTCTGCCGAACGAATTATTCGTAATTCTATGATCAATGTTATAATACAACAATCTTATATCACGGTTGAATGGTGTAACCCAGAATGTGCAGACGCCAGCACATCTAGCTACCCCAAACTGTCAAATTTTCCCAATTGAATATGAACCTTATTCTGTTTGATATAAAGTTGAAACACGATCAAAGAAATTCGACACATTGGGGTAACTTGACGTGCTGGCGTCTGTACATTATTTTACCTATTTTAATTCTCGTGTCATTATGTACCTAATTAAGAATGAAATACATAATAAGTTAACAATGCGTAATGTACTAAGTTAAAACACTTAAAACCAAAGAGATCTAAAATACTATAGAGCGGGCATCTCAAGGAAATGTCATAGAAAAACTTTGATCCCATGTCTCAGTAACGCCATTTAGAATAATATATGAATATTGGACCGGCAGCGGAGCGTACTACAAAAAACTCATAGACTTGTATCCAGCAGGACACACTTATTCGGACGAAAATTTTGTTCGTGATGTCCGATCTATAGGTATTGAATGTCTTTGCTTATAACCAATGCTTAGTTCCCTAATTAGCCGTAATAGTGATCTACAAATCCTAACCTATTATTTCCACAATGCATACAATGCTCCCTTGGCTACAATTTGCCAAACTAAACGAAGTAGCACATAAAGCACCCAATTAATAAACTAAATGTTGAGGAAAACGAGACATTGAAACTAATGGTGTACATAATATACTTTGGGAGCACCGATTATTTGAAGAGGAAAGATTATTAAACAATCAAACTAAGTACAGACGCCAGCACATCAAGTTATGTATTGAATATGAACGTTATTCTGTTTGACATAAAGTTGAAAAACGATCAAAGAAATTTGACACATTGGGGTAACTTGATGTGCTGGCGTCTGTACTTACTACTTCTTAAAGTCATCACCTTCCTGCCTTTTCCCAACTATGTTGGGGTCGGCTTCCAGTTCAACCGGATCTAGCTGAATACTTTTTCATGGAGCGACTGCTGGGTAATACGATACCCCTTGGTTAAACTGGTTGTCAGACTTTCGGGGCTCTGAATGAATGAACCTGAGGTTGCATGTGCGTTACAGGTGAAGGTGGTGGGGAAATCGGGGGCTGTTTCTGCATGTGATTTTAAATATCTGTCAACCAAGCGTGTGTTGTGGGCACTGTGGGCATGCCCACAACCCTAATTGAGGTTAGACAGAAAAAATAATCGTGCTCATCACACAACCGGCATGCCTGAGAGATATTTCTCGAGGGCATGTGATGCCAAGTCAGAGGCCCATGGGTGGCATCAAAACTCTGACACTAGGTTAGTTACTAACCACACGATAAGAAGAAGATCACACAAACATTTATTTGTCTTGGGTGGGAAACGAACACACAACCTCTGGCATAGCAGTCAGTGCCACTAACCACTAGATCAACCAGCCAGTCAAAGTAGTACCTTATGTATAAATGATTTACCAATCGAGTTAGATTATCACATCCAACTGCTACGTCAAATTCTAGTATTTTATATAACGTAGAGTCATACAGCGCAGTAGTTCAGTTAAAAAATTTGTATTTCGTATATTTCAAAACAGTGTATTAAAAAAAAAGACGAAATAAAAAGTGAAGTGAAGTGTTTGCAAATGATAGTTATGGTAAGTTTAATTGTATGTATATTATTAATGTATTTTAATGTTTTTTTTTTTTATTTATTATTTTATTTTATTTTTTACTTTTTTATTTGACTGTTTACTTAGTTGTTTTCTTTAACTGGTTTGACATCTTGGATATGAAATTTTATGTAATGTATTTTTTAATAATTGTTTAATATGTATATGACTTGTAAGAATCCCTTATCAATAAAATACTATGACTACTATGACTATGATTACTAAATATCTGCTGCGCCTAGCGCGCGGCCACTATTGCTACAAATCAATAAAATAATACCTACAAAAAATAAAAAGAAGCAATCATTATATCGATTTTAAGTTTTTGTTGAAAATACAGGGTTATTTTTCAATGACCGGCCAAATTTTCACAGGGTGTTCTACCCATGAGTATGAGCAATTCTCCCTATGGGACCAACTCTGAAATCATGAAAAAAAAATCAGCTGTTTCATACGTGGTGGTCGTTGAAAAATAACCCTGTATAATGTATCTATTTAATAATGGTTATAGTTGTACCACGCAGTCTTTATTACAAAAATAAAACGAAAGAGTCATGCATGTTTTCAATCGCAAATATACCTACGACACGCGCGGTAGGAGCACGGAAATATGTGTCGAATTTATGCGACACAAGCGGTCAAAGGGTTAAAGAACAATTATATTGTGGCGCTAAAAACATTACCTTTGTATGAATGCAATGTACGGCGCTTACCTACTCGCGCTTGACGAATTTTTGAGTGGCCATTGGCCGTGACAAAGACCTTTTTTGAGGCCTGGATCTGCGCCTGCTGTAAGCATTTACTAAATAAGCACTTAATGCTTATCTACTAGGCGGGGCGCAGACCAGACCACAGGCTGCTGCGCCTGCAACTGAGAGTTTCTAAAAGGAAACCAATACTAAACACTGCTCGTCATAAACATCGCCGTTGCGTCGTCGTTTAGTGTAGGTATTGTATTTCACATGCTCTTGTATTATTTTGTTATTATCTTAAACATGATTTCATATAGGTAATCTGAGTTTGATTTTTTAGTCGGAAATAAATTCATCTTGGTACCTAATTTAATAAATTTAAATAATAAACAAACCCTTGACCTCGCATTAGTAGTGCTTGCAGCCACTAAGTTACACAAATAAAGCTTAAGGTGGATGTGAAACAACTATTTCCAAAACTAATCCGTGTGTACCTATACAAGACAGATTAGTTTTGAAAATTGTTAATAGTAGTTTCAGAGTATTTTTTAACAAGAAGCCTAAGCTATTGCTGCAAACCACCCGGCACCCGAATTAGTTGTTGTTGTTTGCTGTTACAAACATGCAGTGCCATCTATTGTTACTTATACAAAGCACTACGATACATAGCTAACCTAAATGGAAAATAGAAACTACAAACATACAACGCCATCTGCAATCGTCGTTAGGAACTAATCTGCACTAGAGCGACCTCACAAGTTTTCAGCACCTACAGATGATTGCGCAATTGTGTACACATGTTAAACGTCGTCCTTTCACAAGTTACCTATATGTACTTAACAAAAATTCCCAAATTTTTACAGAGATCACCCGATTTCTCCATGATTCTTGTGTGAACTTCTCTTTACTGCTCCACGATGGGGTGAACTTTAGCTTGTTTTGGTGGATTAGGGTGCTCTTCAATTAAACTTTTTGCAAGACTTAATTAATTAATTACATATATTGTTACGACGACGAGTATCATTCTACAACCTAATACCTACTGGACAATGCCGATATAGCTTTCTCCCCCCTTCATACCTATGTTAGATAATTCAATTCTAACGCACTTAGGGAACTATCCTTTTTACTACCTTCTTCCTTGTAGGTTTCCAATTAACTAAGTAGGTAGCATGTTCCAAAGCACTTTTAGAATGATTTTGTTCGAAAACTGACTTTTCCTGTAACAAAATCCCTTGTGCGAGTTTTTATACATATTAGATAGCGTTTACGTTTAAGTACCTTTAGGTACTATCGAGCAAGTATTATGTAAATTACGTTACTTTAACTTAACATAACAACAAGCCTATATTTTTCTAAGGGTAAGGCAGAGATGTGCATTTAGTGCCAAAATCCACATTTCGCCAGTGATGATTAAGTCCGAGGTGAGTATCTATATCAATCAGGCAGATCCTTGCGTAGGGTGCGGAGCGTGGTGTTTTATGGTACTGTAACCTTCCCTAAGAATAGGGCTAACGAATAGAAAAGAAAATATACAAATACGCCTGGAAGTTCTAGAGATAACCGCATTAAAACAAAAAAAAAACAACAAAATTCTTCAGCTTTATTATATGAGGAGGTAGGTATAATAACTGGAAGTTTGATTCAGTTACGGTTATTAAATTTTCTTGGTATTCAGGTCAACTAGAATTTGAGCTATTTCTTAAGCAACAAAGTCAACAACGACTACTGTTTATCATTTAAGAACAGTGTTAGCCTAGTTATGTGCCAGGTGAACTGCAAAATCATAGGTCTCTTAAGTAAGCTTGAACCCAATGCTGCTCTTTTTGAATTCATGTGCGTATTCTATAATTATGACATGCTTCAAAAACGGTGAAGAAAAATATCCTGAGGAAACCGAAGCCAGAGAGAGATTTACAAATGTCGCATCGAACGTTCATCTTGTAAAGATACTTTGAAGAGGTTTAGTTAGACTATTAACATTACATTATTAGACGCCTGTTGCTCCAAGAAATGATGCTCCAAGGACTTGTACATAATAACTTCGATTGCTTTGAGTTGGTAAATAAAACTTGTTGTATTGTATCAGGAACAGTAATGAGACGAGAGGCGCGCTCTTATCCGCTGTTTGCTACAACTCCCTGTCGTACAAATGCAGGAGAGAGGTCGCCGCTCCGGAGATTGGTTCAGGTACACAATACCTACTAACTTTAATGATGTCGCTGTATATTTGCCAAAAAACTAAATTTAAAAAGTATATTATAAATAACCTTGCAGAATTTATTTAATTATTACTGGTATATATAATATGTAACTTAAAGTTTATTATAGAGTTTTTTTAAGAAAGCTAAAATATTTTTTTGTCGTAGAATGATGTTTTTTTTTCCTTTTTTTTTTGCTAAAACTGTATCTAATCTAAACTAAATAAAAAATCCCACAACTTTCACACAAAGTCATCTAGTCCCAAGCCAAGCAGAGCTTGTGTTATGGCCTATGGGTACTAAACAACTGATAAATATACTTATATATTTCTAAATACATAGGTACATATTATAGATAAATTACACCCAGACACAAAATAAATGATCGTACTCATTACACAAACATTTGTCCTGGGTGGGAATCGAACCCACGACCTCCAGCATATCAGTCAGGGCTACTAACTACCTACTAGACCAACAGGCAAGTCCTACTAGTAACATGTGAAAAAGTAGTGGTATGTGCGTTTAAAATGTAGCATACTGTGTATTCTAACATAATAATTACAATGTACCTACTGTTTGTTTCCCAAATAAAATAAAATTAATAAAATATTCCTTAACGGTACTTACCTATATGAAGCTAAGTCAGAGGCCTATATGATAGGCGGCATACACTCTGACCCTTAGGTTAGTTACTTACCACAAGCTAAGAAGAAGATCTATATATTATTAGGTAGTACCAGTAGGATTAATAGGACCGTCCCTTAAATCTAGAGATTTTGGAATTTCCTGTAGGAACTAGGCACTTACTATTCCAAAAACAATCTCAATATACAGTCACGTCAAGACAAATATTATTGCCGATAGCGTTCCGACGACGTTTCGATGTTGATTATCCGAAGACCCACATTCGGATAGCTCGCATATGAAATGGAGCCGATGCGGATAGATATTGTTTTTACATCTTGTCGATATTGCTTTTGAATAATTATACAGGATGGCAGACAACATGGGTTCAGCCCATGATCCAGGACCTTTTGGAGTCGAAAATTTCTTCGGCTTTTTCTAATTTCCATATTTTCCTTGAAGTTCTTTTTGCTTTAACTCGTCTACTACCAGAATTCCAGACACAATTAAACTACATAATTATATTGTTCGCGGAAATCGGAATCCGCTCAGTGCCTCAGAAATTAAATTGTACAATTAAAACTAGAGGGTCCAAGATCGTGTGCAGAACTAATATTATACGGATGTGCATCTATGTCGGTTTCACCAGTTTTTTATTTTGAAATGTAGGCTGTCAATTTACCGGTGACATGAATTCATTTGGTACTACTTCAGACCACATAAGGGCCCTTGTGGGGCTTGCTAAAACATTTAGCCATCAAATTTTGTAGGCTCAATTGAATTCAAACATGGAGTTATGTTTGTTAGTATTTTAAACTCAACATACCTACTTGTAGCAATATAATTTTGTGTTACTAAAATAACAAATTCAAAATATTTTTATAACATAATATTACATAGGCCTGTAATCCCAGAAAAGTTGGGAAAATGAGGTACACATTTTCCCAACTTTAAGCGTAGCGCAGTAAGTACACATTTTGCCAGTTATGTATGTTTAAGCTCCATGTAATAGGGGGTGAGCCTACTGACAGTGACAGCAAACGGGCACAAATCTAGACTCCGGGCTGCTACTAATAAATACTTTGATGGTAATACTACTTCTTTTTCTCTTTGTTTAGCTAGAGCAGTGATTAGATTAACTTAGACTTAGTTGAGCGACTTAGATTTAGAGAGGGAGCGCAGAGCGTTGTCAGTCCGGGCGAACATGCTGGCCCGCAGGTTCTCTCGATGTACAGTTGCAGTTAAAGTAGCGCTTTTTAAGGCGTATTGCACAACACTGTACCCGGGGGCCCTGTGGTTCAGTTATACACAAAGGGCTAGCAATGCTCTGCGTATCCAATATAATAATGCGTTCAGGGTGTTGTAGCGACTGCCACGCTTCTGCAGTGCGTCGTCGATGTTTTCCGATGCACGGGTTGACAGCTTTGACGCAGTGTGGCGCAAGAAATCTGCCTCCTTACTTCGCAGGTTTCATGCCAGTCCCAACATCATCCTAGTTGAAAAGTTGTTTATAATCATTAATAGTTTCCCTGAAAGATAAATAACCTTGTACAATTGTAAAGGCAACGTGATACTGTTTCGCGAAATCCGTCCTCCATTTTGGCGTGGACACATGATAGGCTCTCAAAGTTCAATGTAGCGTCATTAAGCTGTAAATCACCCTACTCCTGAACACGTCAGTGTAGTAAAACCTATACACCACTCATTTTCAATTAGTACAAGTACTTAAAGGGCTGATTCTAGACGGTCTTCTCATTATATTTGTAAAGTATCAATAAATAATATTCATAAACAGCAAAGTTATTATCGTTTGTTTATATCCCAAAAAGTCACCGAATTTATGAAAATAATGTACAGGCTATTCATGACATAGTAGTATTCATTAATCGTTATCTCTCGCTCAAGTTCGCGTGATCTCGCTCTAACATGCCCCGCCTCCAACAGCTGTTTTCGTTATTTAAGTTTAACTAAATAGTGGCATATTTAAAAATTGAATTTCGTTTTTTTTTTACTTTTGATTACGAAATTATGATCAGTAACAGGTACGGATACAGCCCAATTTTTTTGTACTAATTAAAAAATAGTGGTGTATTACTTCTCAAATACGTACGCGACGCAGCTCAGTAATACGTACACATATTAGGATACCAGCCTGTTACTGTCTAACTGCAGGGCAAAGGCCTTTCTCATATAGAAATAGCATATGGCATTGATATGGTCATCTAGAATTGATCACCTATTAATTCTCTATTTACAGGTTTCATCACGATGTTTTCCTGCCCCGATGTCCATGATGTCTAAGAACATGCGGCAACTATTTTCTTATTTGCCTGCGGAGTTTTATAAGGCAAAGTAGCATAGCGTTTAAGTATTTTTGTCAAGTGTAGGCATACGATGCGGAAACACTGCGGAAATAAATATTTGTCACCGGTAATACCTACGTTGAAATCGGGGCAAAACGATTTATAATGGGAACACTGCAGATGCAGTTTGTGTAAAGTGAAAACTACCTGGGATTTAGATCCCAGGTAGTTTTCACTTTACACAAACTAAACTAAACTAAATCTTGGTGTACAAGTTATTGACATTTATTAATGGATAAAATACTGGGTCACATTTTTGGCGTTAGGGGTTTTGTACATTTTTAATTTATTTTTTTATATAAGTAGATATGTTTATCAGACTAGTAGGTACTCATAGCAGGATCTGTGCGTTGTTTGGGATTTATTCATTTATTTTAACAATTCTGCGAGTCCATCTCCAAAAATACAGTGTAAAAAGTAAAAATTTACAAACTGTACCATCTCATAAAACTCAACGCACAGAATCCAATATCGCCCAACTTGTCAATTGCTGAACTTTTTTCAATATTTCAAAAGTTGAACGAAAGGTCAGCTCGTAGCGTGGCCATTTTGGCAAGCGGCCCTAATGGCATAGTAAAAACTTCACCGATTTAAATTTGGAATTTTCTTTTAGGTAGATAGATAGATAAAACATTTATTTAGTATATGCAAAAGACACAAACAAACACGCAACACAAAATCAAAAGAGATAAAACAATGAGCATTTCTAATTCAGTGACAATGAGCGATAAATGAAACAGTGTACGGTGTGCGTCTCAAGGCTGCACCTGGCTGCACCTGGCTGCACCTGGCTGCACCAAATGGGAGTCCAGCTCAGCATGTGCCAAATGTACCTGGCGCTGATATTCTGCTGGATCCGTGCAGTGGCGTACAGACGAAAAACAAAAAAATAAAATAAAAAATAAATAAGATTGAGAGAATGAAGAGGTGTAAAATTTGTTGCAAATGGTGCTGATGCCCTGGATTAAAAGAAAGGCAAATGTCATGATATTAACAGTTTAACCCGTCGCATGTCGTCAAACATTGTTTGTATGGCTTATGTGCCCCCGGGGGCACATAACGACATTCGAGGGGTGGCGTCAACCTAAACCGGATCGTTTTAATGACGTCGTGGTATGAAATTGCAAAGCAGTTCATTTTAGATCGTCAATTGAATCGTAATAATAGTTCATAGTAAGCCTGCTGTACTATATACATAACATACGCGAAGTACGAATTTAACCCTTTTTAGTTTACGTTATTTTACCTGAAAGGCGAAATCTTTTACTGTGCTTTAGTCCTAAACGAATAAAAAATATCTAGTTCACTGAACAGTAAATAATTCTACTTTCCTTTCAAACGCTATGAATAAGGTAACCCGTATTGTCGACTTTAAAGAATTTTCTGTAATTCTGTAGTCTTTTACCTGATTAAAATTTAACTAACAGATTTTATTTGATTCCAATCTAGTAATATCTATTATTATAAGTATTTATATAAATAAACAACTAATTAATATATGCGAATTGCTGTGTGGATGTTTGTTACTCTTTCTCGCAAAAACTACTAACTCGTGCAAACGAAGTCGCAGGCTCCAGTTAGTAATATTATAATTCAACACCGTCACTTGTCCCCAAAGGTTCATTTGAAAATTAGCGTCAGGCAGCATCTCAGCACCTGTCTGGCATTACCGATGAAATGAACCTTTTGGCGCAGCCATGAGACATGCCATTTTAGTGTCACTTTTTTTTGTTATTATGTATGTTTCTTACTGCGCGTATATACAGCTGTTGCTAATAAATGTATTTTCTTTCTTCTTTCTAAAAATATAATGTCCCAGTTTTGGTTAGTGGTAATAATGGAACAAATTGTCATTTTCTGGTGTGGTAGGTTATCAACAGTCAATCCTTGCGTGAAACTTTTTTCATTTGGATAATTTCTTCCCAGACACCCGAATAATAATATGTTACAATTATTTTACGGATATCTATGGTTACCTACAATATTGTAACACTCGGTGTGTTACAAAAATCTGTCGTATTTTAAGACATTAGATTCAATTTACCCCTGTGAATCCGACAATCATAATGAAGTAGACGGCCCACCTAATGGAAATTACGAATGTCGAATGTGTCGTTATGTAGGTACCTATCGATATGGATTCATAACGATGGTATGGAGATATTGTGTTTAAAAAATGTGGTCTTGTTTTTTGAAAATATTATTTTGAGAACACGTAAACGCCTTGCAATTTGCTTATAGCAAAGTGTTTAGCTGATACATATTTCAGGCGCCTTTCCTCCTAAAGTTTCTACTGTTTTACTCCCAGTTGACACAATGTGATACTTCATTAAATGATTAAAGCCACAAGTTTTATTTCTGTTGTCGTATTTAGGTCTAGTGCCCTGCTGCTAAAAACGAGGTTTTGAGTCAGCCCATGTTTTTTTTTCAGTAGGAGCGCGCTGATTTTGGATCAATGCACGGTTGATGTCCAAAGGCGGATCCACCGATGTGGGCACTGTGGGCATGCCCAAAACTCTGACTGAGGTCCGACAGAACAAGAATAATATTCATGCTCTTTACTCAAACATTTGTCTTGGGTGGGAATCGAATCCACGACCTCCGGGTAGCAGTCAGAGCTACTAACCACTAGATCAACAGGCCAGTAAAAGTAGTAGGTACTTTATGTGTGAATTGAGTTAAATTATTACCTCCTACTAGCACTATTTCAAACGCTACTACCAAATCTAGTATTGTATGTTACATAGAGACACGCAACGCAGTAGTTCAGTTTAAAATGATGTATTTTGTATCTTACTAAATCAGTGCATATCGTAAGGTACTTAGGTTAGGTAGTTAGGTTCGCTATAGGATAGGTATGGCTGGTTAGGTTAGGTTATATGTATACATAATATGTTGTCATTCTAATTCTAGAGACTCGCTAAATAAAAACTTGTAGTAGTTATTATTGTTTTGGATCTATTTGTTGTCATACTATTTAAAGTATGTATAAGTATTTCTAAGTAATATATAAAATATCTAATATAAAAAATGTGTGTTACCAAACTCCCCCGAAACGGCTTGACCGTTTCAATTTTGTGTGCTTATTCTTTTAAAGGGGCGACGACGCTTGATCCATTGTGCTAATGGCTCAAGCGTTGGCCTGGCGATCGAAAAGTTGTGACTTCAATCTCCACCCTTTGCACTAATGACGTGAACCACCCTAGACACAACCATTTTTTGATCAGTTGGAGGGGTTTCCAAGACTACTACTGTGTGCAACCCACGTTGCTAGTAAGCTTTATAAAAAGAAATGTAATAATGTTCAAAAACTATCTAAGCTATTTGACAGATTCGGCTAGCTTGAGGTGCTGGCCACCTCTGCTTAAACTTCAGGAGAAAACAAATGTGACGATATTATTTTAAGGGTATAACGGAAAGGGTATATACATACGAAGGGCACAGGTTCTCTTGGTGATAAGAAACGACATGGCAACGTTTTTATACATATACATACATAATTGTAAAGTTGAGACACAATTATCTAGAAAAATAAAACATTTCTGATTTAATTCTACACATCACTACACATCACTACACCGAGTCAGCTGATCGGTGTCAACGACCTATTCTGTACAGTAACAATTCCGTGAAGGAGTTGTTTCTCCTGGTACATTTTGCAAAATGGGTTCCACATGTTTGTTTTACTTCAAAGCTCACCGTAACAAAAAAGTAGGATACAAGTTACCTACCTACTGCAAAATCCTTATTGTAGCTTAAGCAACTGTTAGTTGTTTGTTGTTAAAGAAACTAACTTAAGTAACTAATAATAGGTACAATGAGAATGTTTTTTACATAAATTCGTACTTAAAATATCAGATAAATAGTATTTTAGCAAAAAGTTCTAGCCCATTGTTCTAACATAACATCACTTCTGTAATTCTCGTTCTCGAAGGGTTAGGGAGAGGTGTGTTGTTACCTTAGCATTAATAACAACTTTCTTGTAATCAGCTTTAAGCACCATCTTTTATTTCTTTTGAACACTTTCGGGCAAATAATTGAAAGTACAAATATTAGGAAACTACAAAGTACCGTAGTACCTACTAATCCAAGGGATTAAATATAATGACCACCATAAAATGCTTTGATACCCTTAGTTCTTTTACCAAAAATATAAACTTGACACCAGAAAAATAAAGTCTAAAATAACAATAGTACTAGCTATTTTAGTCACGACTGTACTTTAAATTGGATTCGAACACCAAATGTAGTAAATGATCACCAAATCTTAGCGAGCAAATTAATGCACTATTTCCGTGGTGCAACGGTGGAATTATGTCCAACTGGTTGGATCACGGGAATAGGATGATCGTGTAAAACAAATGAAATGTATGTAGGAGGTAATATCTGGAACTACTGGTTCAAAAAAACTTTTTTACAAAAAATACAACCGATTTCAAAAAACACTAACCGGTATAAAATAACTCTAAATTAGGAAGTCAGTGGCTTTGGCGGTTTTGTCTCATTCATGATTGGCCACCGACTTCCGAATTTAGAGTTATTTTATACCGGTTAGTGTTTTTTGAAGTCGGTTGTACTTTTTGTAAAAAAGTTTTTATTTAACAATTTTTAGTTTTTATTTTTATATACCTAGCTAGATGATAAATTATTATCCATTTCTACAACACATATTTACATATTACAATCAAACAAATGAACAGCAACTGTTCGCGATGAAATCAAAAACTAAAATTCATGAACAAAAGTTTTCATAAAATGAAAACTACCAGACCAAACTATGTATTTTTTTACGAGAACATAAAGGAACTAGTCCGCATCAAACCAAAAAAAAAACACGTAAATCGGTACATAAATCTCAGCGTAATCGGTGAACATACATACAAAAAAGTGTTCAAACCTAAATTAAATTTTCATAAAATTGTTCATAAAATGAAAACTACCGGGTCAAACTATGTTATATTTTAATGGGAACAAATGGCAGCTATTTCGCATCGAACTCAAAAAGAATCACGTTAATCGGATCATTAATCTCGGAGTAATCGGTGTACATACATAAGAAAAAAAAAAAAAAAAAAAAATGCCGATCGAATTGAGAACCTCCTCCTGAAGTCGGTTAATGAATAATTCTTTTTGTACGGGATTGCTTAAACCCCAAAGAGTTTGCTCCCATAATCAGGACTTGGGGCATCCCGACGTTAGGTTAGTTAGGTGCCTTTAAACCCTGCAGACAAAAATAGGAGCCCCGCATAGCGGGGCTCCGTCGTCTACGCTTTTTAAATTTCTTCGTTGTTAAATTTCCTTAAATAGAATAGCAAGATGTTAAAACTTTGGTTATAATTTTACATGAAGATGCGGGTTTAATTTTGGTGATCATTTACTATTTTTGTCTGTTATATGTTACTATATCTGGTGGTAAGTTAAACATAAGCCCTAATCCAATGCAAAGAACGATTTGTTTAATGTTAAAATGAACCCTAAATTACTTTCTTACGCAACTCATGTGCCTCCTGGTACAAATATTACCAAAGGGTTCAGTACTTAATTTTATTTTATTAGACATTCATAAACTCAGTGTGTAGGTAAGCCAGTAATTACTTCTTAACACAACTTGAAAAAAAAAAACAAATAAAATGCGAAATGTTTAATACAGACCTTCAATATTTGATGTATTTGTCACGCGACACTTTGTTTACTTCTCGATACCGGAGCGAAACGATCGGCTACCAA
Source organism: Euplexia lucipara (assembly GCA_921972225.1). Classification (NCBI taxonomy): domain Eukaryota; kingdom Metazoa; phylum Arthropoda; class Insecta; order Lepidoptera; family Noctuidae; genus Euplexia; species Euplexia lucipara. The sequence continues at coordinate 14,978,705 of OV179158.1, read as the reverse complement.
CAAAGAGCGCGTGCGCGGCGTCTTTGAATTTTGATTTATTTCCCGTAACCGACCACCAATGCCTCTAATTACGCTAGAGAAGTTATTAAAAGTACTAGGACTTCATGAGCAACGGAAGTTGTCCTCCTATCCTGACAGCGCTAATCATATAACACAACCATAATAATGAACCCTAATTTCTGTACAAGAATTACGTACTATGCAGTTTATTGTAGGATAACAAAGGATAGGAAATAGTTATTTGTTATACAAGAGTGCAAAGTTGCTTTTTAACCGCGTGTTCAATTTTGATGACCGAGCAAGCGAAGGATTCTAAAATTGAATCACGAGCGCAGCGAGTGATTCAAAATTAGAATCCTGAGCGTCAGCGAGGGAATCAAAAGAGCACGAGGTGAAAAATCTTTGCACTCGAGTGCAACACGTAACTCTTCATTCCACCTCAGCGAGGAAATGACTAAATGCAAAAAAAAAAGTTTTCTGAGAAAGTTTTGGCTCGTTTTGCTAGTCGCCACGTGTTGAACATATCGTACTGTTTTAAATACTTGTCGCGTGATTGTTGAGGGCGAAAGCTCATTTGCGCATTATTAACAGTTTCAGTCAATTCTGTTGGCGTCAAACAAACTTCCTCGTCGCTAGAATCACTCATTTTAGTTTTTTCACTTGTTTTCAAGTTTCTTGTTTTTAATATAAGGTTTAACAATGACGTGAAAAAATGCCGCGTAAAGAACCGCGTACAAAGCAAATTGAAAAAAGAACACCAAGAAGGTTCCGAGTCTGAGTTTTTAACAAATTAAAAAAAAGTTGTATGATTTAATCGGCACCATAGAGGTAGCAGTAAATAGGTTTAATGTTTTTTTTAATTCACAAACTTAGTGCACACGATGTTCTAAATTCAATTTACTTTATCCTCTAGAGAATAAAAACGGCCTTTCCACTCAGATATTGAAGATTAAAAATACTCTTTTTATCACATCTATTCAAAAAGAGCTAGTTTATTCCTCGTATACAGGGACCAAAATAGCTCATTAATCCCTAGGGACCAAAATTGATTTGAATTTGGAATGTGGATATTGTTAGTAAATGTTTCAATGAGCAAAGAGGTGAATCACAAACCATGCGGGAACAATGTATTGAATATGTGACTGGCTGAAAAACTGCGAGCGCGCCAAATTTAAAAAAAGTTGATGAAAAATAAACAACGCGCGAAATTAAATGCATTCTGCTTTCGTTCGTAGTTCTGTTGATTCATATTCAGATTTTAGAATTAAACGGCAAACTTCGTTGTGCCTTAGAGTCAATTCATTGCTCTTATTTTGTTTTTATATTAGATATACATACGTTGAATAAGACGACAACAAATAAATCCAAACCAATAATAACTACTACTACTTTTAAATTACAACATGTATATATACCCTAACCTAACTGACCATCCCTATCCTATAGCTAACCCAACTATCTAACCTAACTACCTTACTAAAAAATACTAAATTCATAATTTTAATCTGAACTATTGCCTCTATGTTACATACAATAATTTATGCCTATAGTTTTCCCGGTCTACTTTAATTAAAGTCCTAACAGTAAAATAAGTTCTATTTGCAAAGAATTATTAAAGTTCGTCTCTGTCAATATTGAACGTAAATTCATTTCTGAAACATTAGACTTTTTTATGCTACATACAACCTCTAAGTTTAGTAACAAAATAAATTTCAGAACGTAGGTGCGTATTATAAATTGACAAGCTTACTTGGGTTTAGCTTAAGACTTGTCAATTTCAAATTGTCACCTGATAATGAACTGGGAAGTTTTGACTCCTGTCATCTCATCCAAGATGGCGCTGCGTTTGAAAAATGTTTGAGACAACCGATATTCTTGATATTTATTTTTATGATGTCGAACGGGATAAAAAGTATCCTATGTCCTTCTCCTGGCTCTAAACTACCTCCCTGCCAATTTTCAGCTAAATCGGTTCAGCCGTTCTTGAGTTATAAGTGAAGTAACTAACACGACTTTCTTTTATATATATAGATGAGTGCGTCTTCCTCAAGTGAAAGTATTATATTGACTCCAGAGAATATTGTATCGGACGCTAAAAATGTGATGGAAAGTCTTGTACCTACAAAATCCCGTGAACATTGTGCAACAACAATACAACAATTAGTCAGGTGGTGGTGGTGGTGGTGGTGGTGGTTTGTGGTTAGTTTTATTATTATAGTATAGCATACAACAATTTCATCCTTTGGAAAAATGCAAGAAGAGCAAAAATTGTTACGATACACTTCCATAATTGTTCAAATATAAACATCAGCCTCTAATTATTTATATTATTTTTATGTCTTATGGTTCTGAATTGTACGTAAATAAATCCTTGTTCATAAGTTGCACTTACTTATTTTCTCATAGAGGGTGATAAAAAGTAGAGTGTCCACCTCGGGAGCAACACTATTTTAAGCTCGAGTGACATACTTTTAATCCCTTGCTGCGCTCAGGATTCTACTTAAGAATCCCTCGCTCCGCTCGGGATTCTACTCTAGAATCCTTCGCTCCGCTCTGGATTAAAAAAACACTCTCGCCTTTAAAATAGTTGTTTGCTCCCTAGATAAACAATCTACTATTCCGAGATGGTGGGATGAAAACATCTTTGTGTGAGTAAACACACAAAGATGTTTAGGGTAAATCACATATGTAGTTGTCGGTCGGCACATCGCCGCGTCGCTTATTTTTTACGATTATTGTGATTTGTGACATTTTTTTTTCACATTGATATCTGGCATAGCACGTAGGTACATGTTTTTTTTTAATACGTACTTGTGATTGAGATCGTGAAACGGTGAAACTAATTTATTTTTTTTTGATTATCCTTAGTTTGAAGTCACCAGGTAAGCAACTAGGATTTACTTTTTCATCACATTCAATATCTCATAATACTGATTCAAGTGGATTAATCAGTTCCGTTTATTGGCATGTTTACGCACGTTAACGTAGGTATTATGACTATTATGTTATAGTAAAGTTTAGTCATCTGAGTTGGTCAGTCAATTTATTCAAAGAAAGTAAATAGGTATTAAGTTTTTTTTCGTAAATGGTACGTACGATGTGTTAATTTGCCACCACAGGATCTCACACACTACACTGTGTTGCGGGATTGATAAAAAATAAAAATGACAAGTACAGTAATTGGGTTAGTTACCTTAGTACAGTTAGTACTAGGATAGTAGGATATCCGAACTTTTAAGTGAAGTTTTATTTTAGTGTGCTGTGTGCAATCAGTCGCTCTCTATCCGTGTCGGTGTAAAGTTGTGATATTGTCGCGTAGGTGATCTTTGGCGTGAAAATATCGTCACCCTCACCCATAAGTAATAGCGTGTATTAGGAAATGATGATGTGTGTTCGAGCAACGAATGGTTATCTGCGAGCTGCCCGAGAGCTGTATCTTCCAGCATGATGGAGCACCGGCATACTTTGCACGTGATGTTCGGAACTACCGACGCGCGGATCCCAATGGATTGGCCGCGGTAGTACGAGGGTGCCTTGGCCTCCACGATCACCAGGCCTAACGCCGCTGGTTTTTTTTTGTGGGGGTAAATTGAAAACAAAGTGTACGCAGTGCCGTGTGATTGTGTGATACAGTGCACGAGGTGGAAGTGCCAATAAGTGCCGCCTTTAGGATAGTTAATGTTCGTAATGTTCAACGGCATCTGAAGGAGGGTGCGGCCTTGTGCGTACAACGCCAATGCCAGCATTTTGAACCAGCCCTTTAAACTGTGAGTTACTTTATGCATGCATAACGCTTATCAAAGTTATTCTTATTTTTTTCCTCAACATCGAGTCTGTATCTCATCACGCCCGTAAATTGATAAACAAATAGAATTACGTGCTGTTACAGTGTAGGTACTAATTAGATACTATTATCAACAAATAATTATTTACGTTTGATCACACTGCCGCCGCACGCCACCAGCGGTACGCGTACGCGTGTACTAGGCGCACAGAGTCAGGAAGAGATAATAAGTACAAAATCATCAATTCGTTGTTTGTTTGATTCTGCCGACAGTCGCGTCGCCCGCCCGCGCCGTCGCGCCTTCGTCGCGCGTCGGTTCGATAGGTCTGTAACTCTGTACTAGGCGCGCAGAACCCGGAGAGATTTTTTTTTTTTTTTGAACCTTGCCGGACAGGATTATGACCCTCATAGTGCGGTAACACGTTTGTTATGATTTTGCATTTAATAAACTGTCGATATTAAATAATACCGTGAAGTTTCAAAGTTGTTAGTAGGAAGCTGAAATTTTGAGGAAAGACTCGTTATTAAACACTCTATTCACCCTGTTTGTATGTATATACCCTTTCCGTTACACCCTGATACACCTTTACACCGCAACAAAACATTCAAACTTGGTTACAGAAATAGGTATGTAGTACCTAGTACTTCCTTGGACGAACTTCTGTACAAAGAGCCTTACTTACTTACCTACAAGTAAACTTTGTGAAGACAAAGTCAGAAACTTCATAATGTAGATGTATGAATGAAGACTCGTACCCGCTTTCACTAACACTATGCGACACCTTATACCGGGTGGAACGCACATTGTTTCACATCCGGATAGGATACTATCAGTTTAGTCCATGATCCAGGCGTTAAAAAAATTTGACAGGTTTTTCTAGTTCCCAGGATTTTTCTATTGTTTTTTTTGCTTTAAACTATGTATTATAAAATCAGGATTTATTATGAACCCTTGAATGATAGAAGTGCCTTATTTACTTTTTAGAAGATATGTCGTAACATACCTATAAATTATGTGTTTTCAAGGGCGGATCCAGCTTTGGCGCCAGGGGAGGGTCATATAGTCGTGGTCAACTCAAGAACTTATGATTTAATTTTGATAACAATAGATACTAGTAAAAAGTATGTATTTTATTAATGTACGTAAGTCCCTACTGTACTTAAAAATATTTATTCTATACTGTACACTTAAAAAACCTAACAAATAATAACTTGTACATATACACGTGCATATTGCCATCTTCTCTTGAAGACATCCAGAGAAGCACTACCACGCACGGAATGAGGCAGCCTATTTATAATGTGACTCAGGTTGGCAATGTGTGACAGAAAGAAATCACGTTTGATTTATGGCGTCACATGTAAGGGTTTACGAGAAATCAATAAAAACTATTAATGGGAAAATTATAATGGTCAATATCTTTGAAACTACGCAAAGTTTCTCCGTCACAAATTCAGGTTATCATTATCGTCCGCGTCACAAAATGTTGAACACATTTTGAAGGTCGTAGATCATCAGGCAGCGGAGATACATATGTCCATACAGCTTGAACTCAGGCTGGCTGGACATTAAGTTTTGATTGATTTCTCGTAAACCCTTACACGTGACACTCTAAATCAAACGTTATTACTGTCAAACATTGCGTCATCAAATGTTAGTAAAGGAACCATATTCGAAAACGCTCCCGTTATTAAGATTCGGAAGTACCAGCCGAAAGTTTTCTACGTAAATTTAAGCTGGCTGGACACAGATTTTTGTATTTTTCTACTAAACCACTGTACGTATCCCAAAACTTTAAGCTCGATGTCTGTCACAAATGTATGTGATGCCCGTTGCTATGCAAAAAGTCGTTAAAATCACTTCCGTTACCGAGATTGAGAGACCAGCGAAAAGTGGTTTTTCAAGCTGGCTGGACACGTTTTCGATCGATTGTCTAAGATTCTGTAGCGTCACAAGTTCTGAAATAAGGGTGTTTAGTCGTCACATAAAGTGCCCTATTGACCTAGTTAAATGCGAACTATTTTGAAGATTTGTCCAGCCAACCTGAGTCACATTATTTATATTCCATAACCGTGGTGAATGATTTGTCATAACAGCTAGATGTATGTCGAGGAGTATGATGCAAAATTCCGCAAAAGAACGAAGTGAAGAGGTGGTACGACAAGGGTTACAACAAAAAAAATAGAAACAGACAAAATAAGTGTACTTATTTCGTCTGTTTCTATTTTTTTATTTAAATAAACACATATTTATTTAAATAAAACAAAATCATTTTTTTTCTTTTACGTCTCTTCCCGAAACGCGTTATTACGTCAGTTACGTCAATGGGTACGTTTTTATGAACGTGCAGAAGTGCGAGCCCGGTAAGGCGATCTTCAACCATTGAAGATCTTACACGTTTTATTTCTGCGCAAGGTAGAGACAGACCTTTCTGCTGTCGCTACACTGACACACTATGACACTACATCGCTAGTGTAGCCATAATACATAAAAAAAATCTTATAACAGAATACATAATTCGATGTCACAATTGACAACATTTCAAAATTGACATGACCCTAAAACAAAAATACCGTTTCTTCATTTTTGTATGCTGAGTTCAAATATATATTTTTTTAAATTTTTTATAGCATAATTTCTGAGAAAAAAAATAAAAACCAAAAACCATGCGATGACGTCACTTATACGGTGGAATGAGGTGTTTACCTTTGCGAAAGCAAGCTAATTTTTAAGATGAAAACTATAATGTCAAACAAGACATTTCTGTCAAAAATTACGTATCTAATGTCAAAAAAGACATAATCTAATGTCAAAAATGACATATCTAATGTCAAACATGACATATCAACTTCAACTTAATGTCAATGTGTGACATTGACAACTGCTAAATGACAGTGACATCTAAGAAACTGATTTTTTTTTTGACGTATTACAGTAAAGCAAAGGAATTATCGCCATTCCACCGTATGAATGACGTCATTTGGCGCTTACGTCTTTTTAGAATGCACCGAATTTCAAAGTTAAAATTATGAATGAAAAGTACATAATTTCGAAAAAACAAAAAATATGGGTCCTCTAGTTTTGGATTTACTTTTAGATTACATAATAAAACATGGAGGTTAAAATTTTGAAATGTTGTCAATTTAAAATAAGATCAGAAATCGACTGCGGTAAGGGTCCGATTGATTGAGATTAGGTCTAGCTACCCGTTACGCGCCGCGTATTCGACAAGCGTGCGCAAGTGTGGCGCGGTAAAATTCAAGTTTTCGATGCGTTCGTTCCCAAACGTTTGCCATCATTCAAAGTTATTATATTAAATTAATGAAATATTGAAGGTAGGTATGTAGTTAGAGTTACATATATAAAATCTGTATGGTGACAATATATATTAATAAAATCATTATGTTCAATTAGTGGTCCACCTAAGTCCTCGAACCAGCTCAGGGGGGGGGTCATGACCCCCATGACCCTCCCCCTGGATCCGCCGTTGTGTGTTTTCATGGGTATTCACAGGTAGCAAAAATAACATTAGAAAACGGCCTTGGTGTGGAGTGCGCTTTATGCTAAGCTTTGACAGTTCACGTGACACAACTTTTCACGGGGTGACTAATATTGGATCAACCAGCTGAACTCAATGTGTCCATATATTTTGTTATGATTACTTATAATGTCCTTTCTATCCTGTAAAATACGTAAGGTGTAAACATTAGGCGATTATCACACTGCCCCGCATCACGCTGCATGTTGCGTGTCTCTGAACTGAATTGAACGCGCGTGGATGCATTTTCTGTGTGTTGGACTGTGCGTGTTTTCCATACAAACGGAGATACTTACAAGCAACGGAAGAACACGCATCCACGGGGCAGTGTGTTAATCGCCTTAAGCAGTTACCTACGTAACGTAACATCGATTGTCAAGTAGTCATGAAAAATTGATTAAAAATGTTTAAACTTTTAGTGCTTTGGAAAACACGTAAAGCCGTTGGTCTTACCCAGCAACTGGGTTATGGAGGTCCGACAGGCAGTCGTCCCATGTATTAAGTACTTGAGGTGGCTGTGGGTGATGACCAGGTATGCGCGCGTCTGCTGCATGCTGATGGTCAGGATACCCGTAGAAGCCGTAAATGCTGGCTGGCTGGGTGACTCGCTGCTCGAAAGCTTGAGGAAGTGATGATGACGTCACGATGGATGACATTGCACGTAGGCTGCGCTAACGTTCATGCTCGGTGACGCCTAGTTTGGAGGTATGAGGAACAGGGTGTATAATGTTCCTCATCCACCATTAAAAAGACGGGTGTTGTGTCTGGTGGGCTAACTACTGCCCGATGATTGTGGTCGGGAACTTGTATAGGTTCAAATCGCGCAGATAACTTTGATACCGCGATGTAGGATATCAGTCATTAGTTCGTATGTGGCGAGATAGATGTCGCTACACTGATATTCAGAGTTCCAATTAAACTGGATGCCGACTATTGCCGACCCAATATGGGAAAATGCTTGTATTGGCAAATGATGAAAGATTTACCTAGTGTATACTAAACTTCATTCGTCAGTTTCAAAAATATAGGTACAGACGCCAGCACATCAAGTTACCCCATTGTGTCAAATTTCTTTGATCGTTTTTCAGCTTTATGTCAAAAAGAATAAGGTTCATATTCGATTGGGAAAATTTGACACATTGGGGTAACTCGATGTGCTGGCGTCTGTATATAAACTTTCATGTTACTAGGGAAAAAAATCGCTAATACTTACATTATGGTATAAGTATCATTTACGGTATTATTACGCCTGAGTCGGCGGTACTACAACCCAAGCTACCACTACGATATTACACAATATGCCTCTGTATGAAGTATTTAAGTACAAGAAATTGAACAAACACACAGAAAATGAAATTGACTGGTCATAATTTCCGTTTGTTTTTCCTTCTGCAGACATTATTTTGTATTGTACCTACTAAATCTCATTCAGTAGAGTATTTACTTTGGAGGTAGATAGTTCGAAATAACCTGAAAGGTACTGCGAAACAAAGGGTGAATATAAAGCATATATCTGTGGTTCCGTTCCTGCTCTGATGGCTTTTTGTTCTACAAACGTGGAAACAAAATATTTTGTAACAATCAATAATACTACATACCAAAGACATTCAATATTTACTATCAACGGGATATCACAAATGTGAACACAAGTCATTTAATCTAGTTTACACTCCAATGGCTTATGAATATTAGTCACAGCCTTATGAATATAAGCCAGCATTGCACATGTAAGCGGGTACGCCTTTTATACCTGGAGGCTGTTATTTTTCAGTTTTGTATTCGTTTTGCTTGAGTTTAGATTTCTATGTTATTTTTTTACTTTTCTTGGTATAGTGGAGTGTGCTAGCTTACACGTGACAATCGTTCTGAAATGTAATATTTTACAAAGTGCTTAAAACCTTCCCACACAGCACATAATGTCTACAGAATATCTAAAAAATATCTATTAAATATTAGTGCAAACGTCTAGGAGATATCTTGTGATATTTATAAGTAGTATTCTAGACATCTTGTAGATGACTCTATGTCCGCCTCCTAAATGTCTTCTAGACATTATAAATGTATATCTACTACATATCTACTAGACATGTTTTCTAGATGTTTGCTAGTAACATCTGGAAGATATCTTCTAGATTATCTGCTAAACCTCTAATAGAACATATCCTAATATCTTCTAGATATCTGCTAGGCGATTCTAAGAGTATGGAAGACATCTTGTAGATTATCTGCCATACGTCTATTAGAAAGTATGTGGAATATCTTCTAGACGTCTTCTAGGTGTTCAAAGCGTGGGCCAGACTGTTGTAAACAAGCCTTCCACACACCGGCGGTTTACTACAGTGCGTGCAGTTGTAGTTCTTTTGTAAACCGCCGGTGGACACCGATGTGTGGAAGGCTTATTTACAACGTCTGGCACGGGCAGAAGAGTGGAAATTAGAAGATACATTATATTTCAATCAAACTCAGAAAATGTAAATAAAATTATGAAATTTTAAAATAATAATCAACATAATAAGTATTACAAAGAAATTGGTTAGTATATTATAATGATATGTCCACACACTATATTCTTAAATACTTGTAATTAACGTTTTTTTTTTCAAGGCTAAATTGATGGTCAGACTCATCTGATACATACTAAACATAAACCTTGAATTTAGAATCCATCACCAACACACTATAGTACTATATTTACTTATTTGGTACCTACCCATTTGTTCAAAGTAGGCTTTATTTCTTAAGTTTTATTGTAATGGAGTTTCATTTTAAACTGAAAAAAAAGCCACAGGTATTTTCAGAAGTTTATTAAAAAAAAACTTACAATCATTTGGTTACGTTGTAGGTAACTGGAGTAAATTTACATAGGTAGGCCACTATTATTTTTCTGTTTAAGCAGAATACGCATGGGAGCATTCCGCAGCCATGTTTTCATAAGTGTGGAAATTTCTTGTATAGTTGAATCTGGGAGCCCGTATTGCATCTAAAATTAAAATAAACCACAGTCAGTATAAAATCGGCATACCTGCAGGTGATAATCTACTATAGCAAGGTATTCAAATCACAAAACAAATTAGGGTTTAGTAAATAATTGTACTATACCTGACTTAGCTCCAAAAACCCTTAAGGTGGCAAAAACTTTTTATTTTAGCTCCAACTCATGAGAATTTGGATCCAGTGTCATCTGAACTCATCATTCTCAAAAGAGTAAAATACACCTAGTCTTTACATTGTTTCCACCATATTTCTTCAAATAACTAATCTGAAAGTAACAAAAGTGATTTATAAGTATAATATTCCTTCAATTACATGATACCTATTATATCAAATGCCACATTCTGTGATTACTGTATATATAATATAGTAGGTGTACCATCAAATCAAAGCACGCACTGCTGGAATAGTTAACACAAAGTTATAATTTTGGATAGCGCATGAAGGATCATAACACAAAGGGGCATGTTGGGATGACCGACAATGACTATGCAAAAGCAATAACTTAATGTCTTACCAAATAATTCTTGATCTTAGCATTTACCAAAATGATTTCTACTGTCTCCAAATCTTCTTCAGACATTGGAAATTTATTGGTAATGGAGATTATCTCCTCAAATTGTTCAGCGTTTTGTTCAGTTACTCCAGTACTAAGGACACTATTTAGTATTTTATTTTTCAGGTCATCAAATGATACCATAAATGTAAGTATTTAGTTTTAACTTCATGTCCAAATCATCTCTCCATAACAATATCAGAGGTTCTGAAAGAAATATTTATGTTATTAAACATCTAGGTACATTCAAATTATAAAAAGAGACATGGGACAAGAACGGAGTAGAAAACAAGTCTTTTAATAAAAATTTCTGACCATCTTTCTTGCCATCTTTCTCAACAATATTCATAATCTTCATAATTTCATTAGTGCCCCTCAACCCAAATACAGGATCAGCAGCTGATTGCAAATTAATAGCAAACTCATTACAAGTAAGAGTACCATTTGTCACTGGACCATCAAAATGTTGTGATGTTTCAAATAAGTACACATTTTGTTCTCTAATAATAGACGGCCGGCACCTGGCGGATAACCGCGAGTTGAATTTCAGGAACGCATTCCGATCACAAGCTTGTCCCGATCTATGGTGATGTTTTACCTGATTGCATGCCATGCATCAACAAATGTTGTTGCACACCACACTTAGACTTAAATTACATAGGTTATGGTAGGTATTCTTACTTTTGGTATTCGTTCCAGACTTTTCCGTTTCGAACACAACTTGAAAACACTTGTTACACTAACACATAAAAACACTTGTTACACTAACACATAACATTAAAAGATTAAACATAGGGTACGCCGCCGTTGCCGTTGACCCGTTGAATTTTGAAAGAAAAGAATCTTCAAGATCCGAATCCGACTATGGAGAGGCTTCGTCCTTCTTTCATTTCAACTTCAACGTTCCTTTCACAGAGTAGAGTAGGTACCTTACCTACATTGAATGTTACCCGTTTACGCCTTTACGGCCAAGCCAGTAGGTACGTTTCGTTCGTGCTCACTTTTGAAAGAAAATACATGACAGCGCTTGATATAACCTGTCACCATCAAGGACTGTATTCCTGTATTGCTCAAAGCCTGCCACAAAAATGGCCACAAACATTAAAAATACCACCTCCTGTATTCGGTAGTGTCGATTGACAACGCGATGATCAGCACAGACAAACTATGATTTGCTTATAATAAAATTATATGAAACGAAACGTAAACGTCCAACCAAGGTAATCTAGCGCGAAATTCATACGGGCAGCCGGGCAGTTAGACAATTAATAGTTATTTTTTCTTAGACATTATTAATCATTATGAGGTAATAGGTTTGGAGTAGCGAGGCATTACAGCGATGTGCGAAACAATAGGTATTTTTCGTAAAGGTCATTTATATTTTATCGAGGGAATTTTTCATAATTTTGTGTTTTAATTCTTACAGAACCAATGAAAGAATTATACCTACCTACCTTCATAAAATGATCTAATAAAATATATACCTACCTACATAGATACATTCCAGTAGGTATTATTTCTAAGAGGCAATCGTAAGACCAGCTATAGATATCTGCTAGATATGAAGTAATATCTTTTTATTGAGACAATTTCAAGACCAGGTGTAGACATCTACTAGATATTAATTACATGTCTTTGATATCTAAGATCTAGGTAGATTATGATTTAACATCTAGTAGATATCATGTGCTGTGTGGGTTAGTGCTATTTATTGAGCATTTCATTGTATAGATTCTTTGTATAGTTCTTCAAACGAATCAGACAGATGTGTTGCTGGGGAGTTTGTTCCGCCACTTTTTATTCCCAGCAAAAACACTAGGAAGTGTCGACGGGTGGGCCGTTTTTGGGGGACTGTCTTTATGTATTTTTTATTTGACGTTCAAAAAGTGCTGATTCTCAGCCTAGTTTGAATAAAGACTTTTGATTTTGATTTTGTGTTGCTGGGGAGTTTGTTTCGCCACTTCTTCTTCCCAGCAAAAACACCAGGAAGTGTCGAAGGGTGGGCAGTTTTTGGGAGACTGTCTTTATGTATTTTTTTTTACGTTAAAAAAGTACTGATTCTCGACCTAGTTTGAATAAAGACTTTTGATTTTGATTTTGATTTTTGCCACTCCAATTCTATGCTAAAATTATGCTAGATAGCTTTACTGAGACATGGGATCACCGTTTTCTTTATGACATTTCTTCGTATATCCTCTCTATCTTCAAACATTAACCTACATGATCACATTTAAACCATTATAAGTATAATAAATAATAATTAACCTTTTTTTAACCTTTTTAGTTTTCTGCATAAACAAAGCAAAAGATAAAAGGTATGTAAAGGTATCGTAGCAGGTGGCGTTCTGCAGGTCAATACAGCAAAAGTCAGCTCGTGAAAACTTGAATAAAATGAGATCTCAATACCATTAGTATGATAGGTAAGCAATATCATTAGTATGATAGGCAATGACAAGCAATCTCATTAGTATGATAGGCAATGACAAGCAATATCATAAGTATGATAGGCAATGACAAGCAATATCATTAGTATGATAGGTAATGACAGCACAATTCGCCTACACTTCCTCGGGGTAATTTTTTCAGAATAGCACTAAGGCAGTTTCAAGTTACTCCTATGGGAAAAAACGTGAGGTTATGAATGTATGTAATATGTATATCTTCCAAAGAGACGATGAAAAAAAACACAACAGACATCAAACCAGAACAGACATAGTCGTGAACATAGATATAATAAAGAAGGAGATATGCCCGTTAGACGAAAATGTATCGGAACCATGTGTCTCCACTTTGCCCCTACCACACGGCAACTACTACACATGCAGTTCAGTAAAAGCAATAGATACGCAGTCGCGCACACACCCGCATTTCTTAAAACAGAACGTACTACACAATCAATTATAAACCTTATGCTGTCAAACACAGCGTGTATTTACCATGCACCATACAACTTACGCACACAAAAACAACGGTCGCTATCACTTCGTCGCATGAAGCAGCGGCCGTACAACGCGATGCATCCGCTCAATGAAGTATCGTTGTGTGATTTTTACATTGCTCGTCCAGCCACTTAGCGACAAACTTAGGTAGTGGTTACGGAGCAATGTATTTATTGCAACAATAGTACAGTCGCTGTGATTTTTGAAAACAAAAATAACATAGTAAAAGCAAGAAATATATTACGTTTTGTTGTTTTGCATGATTAGATAGACAAATATAGTAAAATACGTGTACTTACATGTGATAAGTAATTCCGTGATTTACATAGTTTTGATTTGTGCTTCGGATTTTACAAAAAAACACTGAACAACACGGCATTGCTATAAAATGTCACAATCGCGGTCGAAAGCACACAAGTTCGCGCAGACGGCCATCGCGACGTGATTATTTTGAGCATGTCGCGGAGACACCGACACGCCCCCATGCCACTTCTCCTATTATTTAGATTTCTATGGTCGTGAACAATCTCAACAATCTGTACCTAATATCATGAAACTCCGAGAAATGCTCACTAGAATTGTGTTTCCACGTTTGTAACGGGACCCCAAACATCCCTCTTTGAAATTATATTACAACATACAAAAGAATCATTCTCGACTTTTCTAATCTTACGGTAGAATTCACATCTATAGGTTTATACGAGTAAATAACGATGACGTGGGTGAAAGATTCTGTAAATGGTACGGTCTGGAGAATTATTGGGGTTTTGAAGAATAGTGGTAACACTCTTTGGTTGTTGCCACATACTTGTTATAGCCGAAATTAACTAAACCATTGATTATTTATTTATTTAGCATAGGTATATTTATTTATTTATTAATATTAAAGTTTATAAGTACTTGAGTCTTAATAATATGACTATGCCCCACAAAACCGTTTTACCGGTTTGTCTGTGGGAATGGAACATATTAATAAAACAAAGTGTAGTAGTGCGGACACTTAATCTATATGTCGGTGTCAGTGATGGCTGAGCGGTATGAGCCGACATCAGGGGTTCCGTGGTAACTAGGTTCATAACGTAGAATAATAATCTTCATTGCACTTATAACCTCACTTTAATAATAGTAATCACAAAATATAACACAGAGAAGTAAACCGACAGTTTCGCAGTGCACTAGTATCTTCGTTTGTGTCTCAAGTCCAACTCAGCTCAGCCTAGCTTCCACTTCCCAACACGACTTCATCCACGTGACATCGTTCGAGCCATTTGAAATGACAGCTGACGTCACGGCGTTTACCATAGATTGTACTAAAGTAATCAACTTCACAACTTCTTATTTCTGAATATCGTTCGCCACGACATATATTTACTAACTATGTATAATAAAATACAATTATCTCCTATGACTTGACCACACGTTCTTCTTTCAAATTCGTAAATCATTTCCCTAAGAAAACAGTCTACAATTCCTTTGAGAACGAACGGCATAAGTAATTCAGCAAAATATTTATTGATTCTTTACTTACTCATTACTTATTTACTACATTAGTGATTACTTAGGTATTCATTTATTAAACCTCATCTACAAAGGCGGATTTTCGGCCTTGGGTACCCGACTAGCAAAATATTTTTCCAAAATCGGTACTCATCTTTCAGTGAGTTAGTAGTTTGTTTCTTTTCCTAAACCAGAGCAAAGTTCTCTTTGAGTAAAATATGATTATAAAGTGTTTGTCTTCAGGGCAAATTGATTTTTAAAGCCTGTATAAACATTGTAACAAGAACTGATAAGTATAAAAATTTCCGTTTATGGAGAAAAACTAATCTGAAGAATAATGAATAAACAATAAACATTATACACGTGCCTTTAATGTAAAAAAAAAATTTACAGCCGTCTTTTTTTAAAGTTAGTTTGAAGGGCGTTCGTTTTTAGTGATACATAATAGATGTCTGACATCAGTCTAGCTAATAATGTGTAGTCTAGTTTATAATGTAGTAAATATTGTATAGATTCGAACTTACCAGACACAATGTGATGCTGAAGAATTTGTGAGCAATTTCATAATTCCAAGCAAAAAACTATGCTAGTTTTGACTTTGATAATAATTTCCTATAAATCAAGTATTTTTTAATATCCTACTTCCTACTATTATTATTATTTATGATGTTTTCATTTCTCAGAACCCTTGGATTCCGGACCTTTGGAAAGCGTACGAGGGTCCGAAGTCAACTCGCAGAGGCCCATTGTCATCTTAATAAAATGGGGCACCAATCGCAGATTTTCTCTGTATGCACGACACAAGTGCACAGGGGAAAACCTATGGCTGGTGTAAGACTAATGCAGACTATGGCAACAAAAGTACTGGACTATAGGGTAGGGTGGCTAAGATAGACTTGATACCTGGAACTATGAAGTACTATGGCCCCTGCCTCACCAATGTTATATATACACACGGATTAAATGGCAGGGGGTGACTTGCACACTCAATAATGGGCCCTCTAAAACGGCCGCTAGCACATAGTGACGTAGCGACAAGAGAGCAACATCTTCTGAGGTGCTAAAGAAGTGGAGCGGCATTCCACGGCTATCAAGACAATTCCGGAAGTACGGTCAAGATCCTTACTAGCACCTTACTGGAATGCTTCTTTCCTCCGAGCACGTTTGCTCTTGCGAATCTCTACTCTAGCCGGCCAACTAAGGCAAGAAAGAGGTGGGAGCTCCATTCCTCGTCCGAGTTCACTCTGGCCGGACAATAAAGGCAAGCCAGAGGTGAGGAACAAGTCATCTCCCGGGAGATCAGATCCGTGGGGTCGCTACTGCCCAACAGCTCGCCACAAGCTGCCCTGCGGGGTTATTATTATTATTATTAAAATATTATAAATGCGAAAGTTTGTATGGATGTTTGTTACTCTCTCACGCAAAAACTACCATATAGAATTTAAATAAACTTTACAATAATATAGCTTATTAATCAGAATAACACATAGGCTTTATTACGCAAAGATAATGAATCAATTACCCAAAATATAACAATAAGTGTAACCAGCTAGTTTTAAATATTTACTTCTGTAAATTCAATTTCTTTACAATCTACTAATAGTATGCGCCTTAACTATATAAACATATTCAACTGATACAAAACGTGACTTATTAATAAATTGTAATAAAGCGTCGAAAAAAATATCTGCATCGCTGTAGGCTAGTAAGGTGCCCCATAAGAGCTCATACGCACTATGCGGCTGCGCGCGGGCAGCCGGAAGGCAGCGGAAGGCCGCGCGTTACGGTTGCGTATGCGGCTGCCCGTGATATAGCAACGTATACAGCTTAAGACTAGAGGCATTGCCATGATAAATTGCAATCACACATCACTCTTTCAGAAGTTTAGAAACAAAGTCGTGTGCTAGCTTATCCTACTTCCTACATTATAAAAGTAAAAGTCTGTTTGTTCTCGTGTTTTTTAATCAATCTCGCGTCAACGGTTAAACATATTGGGATATTTGGCACACGAATAGACCATTTTAAACTGAAAACTTTTTTAAAGCGGCAGTACGTTTTTATGGGATTACCAAAGTAGTAAGCAAACGATATAGCGTACAAAAATCTTCCTATTTATCACTGACATCTGTATTCCTCTTTATATATTCAGCCTAATCCTAAAAGCTCCTACGATTTCTTGTTAATTTTTCCATGACGGCCTTTTACATCTATTTGGCGTAGTCCTTCGTAACATAGATAATCCGCCTAAGTGATTAGCTTACGTTAGTATACAAAGTGAAAAGGAAAAGAAAAAAGTGACCAGGGACGGTATTTGTTGCCATTAAAAGCTGCAAAAGCTCAGGCGTCACATTGGACTTACCGTGAATTTTAATGCCATCCGCAACAGATTGGCGTAAATCCTTCTTACTATTCTGTCCTGAAGGGGCTTAAAGCAAGATCAAAACCGAGTGTGGTTTAATCATATTTTTTATATATCATTACGGGTTTTATAACCTGAATTAAAGATTATTGTTATTAATAACCAATTAGTTTTCATGTTACAAGGATTCTGATATTTCAAAATATTATAAAAGAAACTAAAGATTGCGTTTTTTGTGTGTCTGCCTCACTAATAGGGTTGGCATTTGGAATTGTTTTTCAAAATGTTTGTTTAATTACAGAGCGAGTAAAAGAATCAGAAAAAACTTGTTAGTCATTTGCAATATAGACGGTTTTTATGGAAGAGAGGAATAAAATTTTGTATCAAGTAAAAAAAAACTTAATTTTATTTTTTATTCCGATGTTTTCAAAGCAAAAAATCGTTAATAAATCGTAGAGTTTTATGTAAATAATGCCAGTAAAATAATACGACCATCTAACTAGACAGGCTACTTCTATATAAAATACATTGAGAGCAGATGTTATTGCCAACCCTCTGAGTTCAAGAGGTTAACTACAATTACAACCTCCTTGAAAGTGAATTGAGTTGAAAGGATTAAAAAAGAAATTCTTTATCCCTTACTGCTCTAAAAGTTGGGTAATGTTTACCAGTGTTTATAATATGTTTGTGGTCGTGTATAATTCTAAAAACAGTACGCTGTCCATAATAAATATATTGTTGTGTTTGATACGTTACCAAACACAACAATATATTTCACATGTCTACATATTATTATTATATTTGACATGTCTACATCTATATATATAAAAGAAAGTCGTGTTAGTTACTTCGCTTATAACTCAAGAACGGCTGAACCGATTTAGCTGAAAATTGGCAGGGAGGTAGTTTAGAGCCAGGAGAAGGACATAGGATACTTTTTATCCCGTTTTCAAACGCAGCGCCATCTTGGATGACATGACAGGAGTCAAACTTCCCAGTTCATTATCAGGTGACAATTTGAAATTGACAAGTCTTAAGCTAAACCCAAGAAGGTAAGGTTGTCAATTTATAATACGCACCTACGTTCTGAAAGGACCAGGCCATAACATGTACATCATCAGCGAAGCTGCGAAACTTACCCCTGAATAGAATAAAGTTTATTTTTTTACATAATATCATATGGCTTTTATGTACAAAATTAAAATTGAAAAAGTTTGACGTTTGTCGTAAGGGTTATTGACAGCCATCCATGACAGGTTGTAGAGATGACGTTTACTTAACCTATAATATAATTGTTTACTTTTTGTTCATCGAACAAATAAATCATTAATAGTCTA
Organism: Euplexia lucipara; assembly: GCA_921972225.1. Taxonomy (NCBI): domain Eukaryota; kingdom Metazoa; phylum Arthropoda; class Insecta; order Lepidoptera; family Noctuidae; genus Euplexia; species Euplexia lucipara. The sequence continues at coordinate 14,959,703 of OV179158.1, read as the reverse complement.
AGATCATAATTACTGTGATCTTTCATAAAAAATATTAGACAAAAGTGGTTCACTAAAGTAAGATCAAGAATCATTTCTTTAGGGAGTATTGGCTTATCATATAAAAGTTAAAACCTACTGTGTTCAATCCCTGCTGGATGCGTTTATTTCAATACATTTCCTTCAGCTAGTTTTTAAATCTCTTTGCCTTCAGCTAACCGGTCTCATTTGTCTAATGTTATACAGAATATGCTATAATGATGCTGTAATTATTGAATAGATTGGTATGGTAGGTACTAGTAAGATTGAAATTAAAAATGTAAGTAGGTACATAATTGGAGAACAAGGTACCGGCCGACCCCAAAACCATTGGAGAAAGGGTCATTGCTTTTTGGGTCGGCTTCCAGTTAAGCTGGATGCCGCAGGATATAAAGAGGGCGGTAACTGGGTAACATGGTATCTACCATTTGTAAATATTGGTATTAGATTTACCTACTGACTTTTATCTATCCATAACAACTGTCAAATATCTTCAAATGACGATGGAGATCAATAAATAAGCCATTTGGTTTAACATGCTTTCTGAGGGAAGTTAAACCTTTGGTGAACTACAGAAGGAGAGTAGGGACTCTCCAAAAAAAAGAAATAAGAGAACAAATCAGGATTTAAAACTTTATTCTTCTTCTCTTACTGATCCATCATCAAGTACACAGGCACTATGTGTCGTTCTAGGTTTGTACAACCTGGTACAAAACAACTCGAACTAGATATACCAACTTTTTTGTATGAGTTTAATTATATGTAATAGGCAAAACCTGTGGAGGTTAGTTTGGATTAGAGTCAGCTTCAACGATAGGTGGTTCATATTCTAAACAAACAGCACTTCTAGCCCAAGTCCAACAAACATTGCACACCAATGAACGATAACGGACCTGTAAAAACAATACAGAATAAACTCACACATTCACAGATCAATACATAGTAGTCATAGTATTTTATTGATAAGGGATTCTTACAAGTCATATACAGATAAAAACCACATACTACATAGATTTACAGTTAACTATTTTACACACCTGTCTAGGTTATATTCTTCTAGAAATGACATCTCTTTCTGGAGCATTCAGGAACAAATGTGTGCGACGTCTCAATGTTGGTGTTGAACATACAACACAAACATTCCTACTATTAAGGTGAAGATTGGCTGCACGCTGTACATTTCTTCTAGCAGATACCCAGCATGAATAACATACTCTGCCTCCAGAGGGTATCTAAAAATAATACATTTGTTAGGATTTTTACCAAGCTTGATAAAACATTTTCATAGTTTTATTATGTATTTTTCCCATACAATTGATAATCATTACTTTCTTATCGCATGAATCAGTCTATTGCAGGAGAATTGTAAGTGTAATCTTAACATATATAAAAATCATACATAACACATATTTACAGTAGGTAACAGACCTGTTGTGAAGTGAGCTGTGATTTCATCTCTCTCAGGACCATGTGGAATACTGTGTGATCTTCTCTGAGAGAGAAAGAGATCTGGTAGATACATCTACCAGCCTGCAGGCACTCACCTCACATCAATGGCAAACAATGGCACCATCTGGTATCTGAAATTATTATCATGATGTTAGTGATACTATAAATTGTTGTAAAAGCCAAAAAAAAGCAAAGTGAACTGTTTGCAAATAATAGGTACCTGTCTTGGGGCAATTAAATTAGATATTGCATCTCTCTGAGGCCACTCGTTAAATTATGCGACCTCCTTGAGATTAAAGATAAAAGGCACCACATACATTATGACACAGACACATACATTTTGATTCATATGTTTCACGGGTCTATTCCATTACCCTGCGTTACCTTAGTACTACTATGAGTACTCTCAAGAAGATTACTAATTGAGTTACAACATGCCTTGCATAATGCAGCATCAGGAGCAATCTGAAAACATACTTATATATACTCTGAAAACAAGTTCATAATACCTAGTTAACATATTAAGAACTGTTTATAGTCATTTGACAGTTGAAAGGATAAAACTCAAACTCAAAATCTTTATTGCATTCATGTGTTTGTATTTAACATTTGTTTTTACATTTAATATAAGTTCCAACATGAAACCCAGTGATACCTATTACATGTTGAGTCGCACATGTTTGAAACTGTTTATTTAAAAATTATATTCTTACCTCTTGAGCCATGTCTTGTTAAAAAATTAAACAAAAGCTCTGGACCTAAATCTGCTGCAATATAATGACTTCATCACTGAGTATCCCTTTATTGCACTTCACACAAGCCATTTTCCAACAAGCCAAAGGATCTGCAAAAAACAATGAGGTAAACCTTGTGTTTCCAACTTAATCCAACTGATTTACAAATATTTTTCAATAATTTACCTTCAATGTAAGTAAAAATAGAAGATTTCCAATGGGCAGACGAATCCAAATCGCAGATTTCTGAGTTCGAGTACCGCTAAACAAAGCCAAAGTCAATCCAAGAATGAGCAGATATCACAAAACCGAAGTTATAGTAGTATAAAATTGAGAAAATGCAAAATAACACTGAAAACCACGAAAGCCAAAATCAAATCGAGTCGAACGAAATTGTCACTGACAACTTGACAAGTGACATAAATGAGTTTCAAGTCAAGCTGTTTTTTTAATTCGTTCAGAAACACAATTCAAAAATGGAGACTAAAGATTTTTGAATCGATGAAATCATCACACTTAATTATATTTACCCAAAATATGTACAAGAGAATAATAGTAATTTATTTTTAACCGTATAAGAATACACACCTTTTTTAATTATTTTCTATATTGCATTGATTGGATGAGACATTAGTTCAGAACGAATAAAGTATGCAAGCAAACGAGACGCCATGTTGAATAAAACATGGCAATAATTGAAAAACTAATACTTTTTGTACACAACAAATCAGATTCAAGTTCACCAGATAGTATTTTTCCCCAATTTGTCTTTTTTTTTCCTTTTTTTTCGACATACGTACATCTGATGGCCGAAAATGAAACATCTCCTTTATTTTGTTCCTAAACTTAGAGGTTTTATGTAGCATAAAAAAGTCTTATATTTCAGAAATCAATTTACGTAATTAGCAATGATGACAGAGACGAACTTTAATAATTCTTTGCAAATAGAACTTATTAACCCCCGACGCAAAAAGAGGGGTGTTATAAGTTTCACCGCTATGTGTGTGTGTCTGTCTGTCTGTCTGTCTGTCTGTCTGTCTGTCTGTCTGTCTGTCTGTCTGTCTGTCTGTCTGTCTGTCTGTCTGTCTGTCTGTGGCACCGTAGCGCCCAAACGGGTGAACCGATTTAGATGCGGTTTTTTTTATTTGAAAGCAGGGTTTCTTGCGATGGTTCTTAGACATGATTCATCAAAATCGGTTCAGCCGTTTCAAGGTTATCAGCTCTTTTGAGTTAGCTACCGTTGCTATTTTAGACGTCTATGGGTATTAACTTTACTTACAAACATATGTGTGTCTTAAAATTTCAAACACCCATGTGTGTAATATTAATAAGCAACATTGTGGTGTATTTGGTCTGATGCAGCCAGGATATCTAGCAGACTAATACACTCTTGGGAAAATAACAGCAGATATGTCGTGTTTGGATTCATTTTAACCTGCATTTGATTCCGCACACAATGCACTGATGGCAACTGGGTGAACTGATGCTGCAGCCAGGCTATCCAGCACACCAGTAGGTAGACTCTTGACAAAATAATAGCAGATATGTCGTGTTTGGATTCATTTCAACCAGCATTTGATTCTGCACATAATGCCTTGATGGCAACAGGATGAGCTGATGCTGCAGCCACGCTATCCAGCACACCAGTAGGTAGACTCTTGACAAAATAATAGCAGATATGTCGTGTTTGGATTCATTTCAACCAGCATTTGATTCTAAACACAATACACTGATGGCAACAGGATGAGCTGATGCTGCAGCCAGGCTATCCAACACACCAGTAGGTAGACTCTTGACAAAATTATAGCAGATATGTCGAGTTTGGATAACCAGCATTTGACTCTTCATACAATGCACTCAAAAATTCTCATAATTGTGAACTCTATAAAACAAAATTAATCCGTTTAAAAATTATAAAATAAAAATTAAATTAAAAATTTAAAAAACCCCCACCGCAAAAAAATTAAAACATTTAAAAAGTTAAAAATAACACTTTAGCCATGAAATTTTACGTAACGTCGGGGTACCATTAAAATAAGTACCTACATACCTACAAGTACTAGGAACATTCCTTACTTAAGCGGTACCCCGACGTGCAGTAAAATTTCATGGCTAAAGTGTTATTTTTAACTTTTTAAATGTTTTAATTTTTTTGCGGTGGGGGTTTTTTAAATTTTTAATTTAATTTTTTTTACTGTTAGGACTTTAATTAAAGTAGACCGAGAAAACTATAGCCATAAATTGTATGTAACATAGGGGCAATAGTTCAGATTAAAATGATGAATTTAGTATTTTTTAAATCAATGCATTTTAGTAAGGTAGTTAGGTTAGATAGTTGGGTTAGCTATAGAATAGGTATGGTCAGTTAGGTTAGGTTATATATACATGTTGTAATTTAAAAGTAGTAGTAGTTATTATTGGTTTGGATTTATTTGTTGTCGTCTTATTCAACGTATGTATATCTAATATAAAAAAATAATAATAAGAGCAATAAATTGACTCTAAGGCACAACGAAGTTTGCCGGGGCAGCTAGTAATATATATTTGTCGTGGCAAACGATATTCAGAAATAAGAAGTTGTGAAGTTGATTACATTAGTACAGAGTATGGTAAACGCCGTGACTTCGCGTCGACTGTCATTTGCAAATGGCGCGAACGATGTCACGTGGATGGAGTCGTGTTGGGAAGTGGAAGCTAGGCAGAGCTGGGTTGGATTTAAGACACCAACGAAGACACTAGTCCAGTGCAAAACTGTCTGTTTACCTATCTGAGTTATGTTTTGTGATTACTTTTATAAAAGTGAGGTTACTTACTGCAACTCAACGTTATGTACAGACGCCAGCACATCAAGTTACCCCAATGTGTCAAATTTTCCTAATTGAATATGAACCTTATTCTGTTCGACACAAAGTTGAAAAACGATCAAAGAAATTTGACACATTGGGGTAACTTGATGTGCTGGCGTCTGTACCTACCTGGTACCACGAAACCCCTGATGTCGGCCCATACCGCTCAGTCATCGCTGACGCCGACCTATTTATATCACATCACGAGCTCATCTTAGTTTAGGACTAGATGCCGTTTTGTGAAAGTTGTTGAATTTAATGCTTTTATTTATTTAAATTATTTAATGAAAGAAGAAGACATAAGTACTGCGGTGACTCCAAATAAATTCGTATAAAAAAAATGTATGCAGCAGCGGTTTTTTTTCGAGATTTTCGACTCTGTACCATATTGTAAGTTGTGCACATTAATTTATGGTGACACACAAGCTATACATTCCCAGTATATGCTGATCTCACATTGTCTAGGATTTCCGTACAATGCGAGGTCAGCGTAAACCTGTGAAAATTTGTTGCGTTATAAAAATATGACTGTATTAGATATAACAGTGGTTTTACACGCATCGTACAAAACTACTTTCGTCAAGTATAGGCATCCTCTGAGCCTGAATAGAGTGTAGGAATTTAATAAAAACAATTACGCATCAAAGAAAACATTTTGATCGCAAGTGTTTGCTCATTACTGAAAGTTATTCTAACAAAGGAATTTAATATGGAGGAGGTCGGAGTTTCTTGGGATATTATTTTATACATTGGTAATCGGCTTTGTGCCTCTGGGGCCAAAAAAAAAGACAAATTTTTCATAAACAATAACAAAATAAATCCGAAATGTAATGAAATTGGCTTAGGCTTTCGAAATGCTGAATTCCATACATTTCGGATTTATTGAACTTCGTTATCGATAATGAAAATATGACTATTTGTCCAGACCCACTTGTTTAGGTTCTTTATTTCATCTTAAAAAAGCGTTATTTACTAAGTTGCTGAGTAGGACTCGTCTCGGCTTTGCTTCTCACAATGAAAAGATGTCAGTGACATTAACCAAAAAAAAATGTTTTGAACCTCACGTTAAACCATTTGACCTGGCTGTCATTTACATTAATAATAATTTTATATTTCCCTGTTATCACTCGACAATGAATGCCAACATAGAAAAAATAATAGAAAAATTATTGAGTGGAAAATTAGACGCGTTACAGTGTATAAAACAGTTACGTTGGGTATGAGTTCTATGTAAATAAAATATATGAATTGATTATATGATAAGTATAAATAAATAAAAAAATATCATGTTGATGTTCTTTAGTTTTTTATAGTTGAAAAACGATCAAAGAAATTTGACACATTGGGGTAACTTGATGTGCTGGCGTCTGTACTTAGATTGCTTGACAAATAGCGTATTTGGCAAATTTTATAATTGGACAAACAGACGAAAAGACGAACTACAGCTTAGACCAACTTCAAATTATACGAATTGCCGATGTTAGTGACTGCTGTGCCGGAGGTCGTGGGTTCGACTCCTACCCAGAAAAAATGCTTGAAATGAAATGAAATGAAATTATATTTATTTCTGTAAGTAGATCTTCCCAGATACTTTTACATGACATTAAAAAAAAACTAAATGGCATTTTGCGTGATGAGCACGATTATTTGTGCTGTCCCTGGGTGTAATTTATCTATAATACTCGTATGTATATATTTAGAAATATATAAGTATGTTCATCTATTGTTTAGTACCCATAACACAAGCTCTGCTTAGCTTGGGACTAGAATGGCGTTGTGTGAAAGTTGTGGAATATTTATTTATTTATTTATTTATTGCTGCTTTTGTTTCTTTCTTTCCGTTTCGATTAAACAATATCGATACATCGATTCACCGATACTTTTTTTAGAAGCCTACTCGGATCACGTAGCACAAGAGACGGCACTCGGGGATTGCGTGCGGTTCCGAATCGCGCAGGCGCGTCGCTGTCGAGTTCTCTGTTTCGATTCTACTTCGAGTATTCACATGATGCGTTCTAATTACCAAAAGCAAACATTCCATGTAGTTGTGCTAATGAGTACATCTATGTAAACTTGTGTAAGTAAACTAGACGACTATAATACTATGTAATTTCTACCTGGTTCGCCAAATGTTCTCGTTTGGCGCAGTTACTTATTTTGTAGCGTACCTATGTAACTAGCGTTTGTACTGTGTTATGAACAAAGACATTCAGTACATATAGACCGGACATCACGAACAAAATTTTCGTCCAACAAACTGTGTTCTGCCGGACACAAGTCTATAAAATAAAATAAAATTAAATACAGTTATTTCGAGCAACAAAAACTCATATGGGTACACATCACAAATGTATATTTATAAATAAAACTAAAAATACATATTATAACAGAAAAAAAAATCTTAAATCTAAACGGCCCTGCTGACGGCAACATGCCTATCACAGCAGTGCCGTAAGTATGGGCAGGCCATCCGGTCCGCGATCATTGCCAGGACAGTTTTGGAGCTGCCCCACACCCTCCGCACCAAAGACGCGCCCCGCTTGCGCATGGTCGCGTAGAAGCAATCGGTGCGTGCCTCAGCAAACATACCTGAGGCGCTACAGTAGCGAGGCAGCCCCAACACAGCCCTGAGTGCGTTGTTAAACTGGACTCGGAGGGCCCCGTACGATGCGCGAGTGTATTCCGCCCAAAGGCTGCACGTGTAGAGAGACGTGCAGTACGCCCTAAAGAGCGTTATCTTCACCTCCCTCGAACAGCGTGCAAACCTGCGGGCGAGCATGTTCGCTCGCACCGACAAGGCCCTCCGTTCCCGCTCCATGTCAGCATTGTCCTTGAGAACCGATCTCGTAACTAAATGTCCCAGGTACTTAAATTTTTCCACTCTTTCGAGTGGAACACCGTATAGAAAAACGGGTGGACAATTATAAATTCGCTTCGTACCGGTCTCAAAGGTCTATGAGTTTGTTTTTAGTACGCTCCGCTGCCGCCCCAATATTCATATATTATTCTAGACGGCGTTACTGAGACATGCGATCAAAGTTTTTCTATGACATTTCCTCGCATGTCCGCTCTGCAGGCCTACCATCAACTTTTAGTTAGCCATTCAATTCCGATGCAAACCAGTTTAGATTCCTAAACTGATTCGCTAATATTCATACCATGAAGTGAGCTGAGTGGCGTTTGATTCGCTCATGGAGGAAAGAAAGAACGTAATTTGTCGGTGGTCCGCGGTGTGAGAAAGAGATGACGCTAGACAATTGTTGCATAAGTTTGTCTCTTTTACTCCGACCTATGCGTTGCGTTCCGAAACCTAGTAGTTATGATTTTAGCGGTTTTGTTTGTGTATAAAATTTCAACAAATATATTTTAAAATTGCGCTTATGAGTCAAATTATATACCATTAAGCCCAATTTTACTACTCATTAATGTAATAGTAATTTAAATAATTCTTTAAAATAAAAATTAAAGGTTTGCTTAGAGTCGTCGTAAAAGTAAAATGATTATGACGAGTTTAAAACGCAACACACGCGTTTTGAAATATTATATACAAACTTTTTTGATAGAACCCAAGGAGTTCTAATTAGGTAGGTAGTACTCAAAAGAGTTTTTACGTTTAACTTGGATAAAGTAATTAGTAATACGAATAATGGCGTACATTTTACATTGTTACGTAAGAAACGCATATTTAACTGAAATACCTTGAATTTGGTACGTATATTTCCACATTTTTTCAAAGTTTATAACAAAACGATTCAGTTTTACGCCACGAAACTAGAAACTTCTTTTGGATCGCTATTATTGACACTATGCGAACCAATTTAGGTTCAAATGTCACCTCATGGTACGAAAAATGAATGAACTAAAACAGCTTGCGATTCAAGTGCCGACTTGATTTGGCGTCAACCTAAACCGGATCGTTTTAATGACGTCTTAGTATGAAATTGCAAAGCAGTTCATTTTAGGTCGTCAATTGAATCGTAATAATAGTTCATAATAAGCCTGCTGTAGTCTTTTAAATCTCTTTGGTTATGAATAAAAAACAAAGACGTCGTTTTGATGATATCTTTGCAAAGTGTACACTGACGTTACTAAACGTCAGAGTACCTACGTACTATCAAATCAAATCATTTATTTTGCCAACATAGGTTTGTTTACAGGTGGAATGGTTTGAAAATATGCTTACTATGTTTGCCAAGTGATGGCGTGCAAAATCAAGAAAAACAAAAAAAAAAAACCGGCCAAGAGCGTGTCGGGCCACGCTCAGTGTAGGGTTCCGTAGTTTCCCGTCCGTCACAATACGTGTTCAAAATGCTTGCATATACGATAATACTACAAACTTAGTCCAGAAATTATTTTGTACAACTTTTTGTCTTTATTGTACATACAAAAACTGTTGTTTCCATCCAAGTTCAAAATAATTTTCTAGAAAGTCCTTATAAAGTTCTACATTTAATATTTTTTTCTAAACTTATGGTTCAAAAGTTAGTCTCTAACTTTCCCCGGGCTTTTAGAATTAGCCATCAGACGTTTCAGATCTTCGATTTTGACGACCCCGTTGTCGCTGGCATAAGCAACAGGATCCGCGTACGAAGTCGCGGGCAGAAGCTAGTCTATAATATGTATTTAAAAAAAAAACAGTATTTTTATCAGCTGTTTAGTACAAAACACAAGCTCTCAAGCTTAGCTTGGGACTAAATGGCGTTGTGTGAAAAGTTGTGGAATATTTGTAGAATACATACATACATACATACATACATAAACTCACGCCTTTTTCCCATGGGGGTAGGCAGAAACTACAGAGCGCCATATGCTACGATTCTTACATACTTCTTTTGCTTCGTTTACATTCATACATGTTGTCATACACACACGCCGGTTGCGAGTACTACGCACCTGACCTTTCTGAAGAACCTCACCAATAAGGTCTATGTATGTCCTTCTAGGGCGTCCCCTATATTTGTAGAATATTTAAACGAATTAACAACAAATTACAATAAATTGTTTTTTTTATTTAGCAAGTCGAAACCCCGTATCTCCGTTTATGAGAGATGAACTCTGTGATGATGTAGTAGCATTTATCTAAAAGGAAACTAAACAGAGACTTCTTGAAGGAACACAAACACAGACTACCTATTCCTAATAGCTCTTGGTATGCTATTGTATATTTTTGAGGGCCACACCGAGCACACATTTGTACAACACGATTCATGGTATTCTTATTAAATATCGTCGAGAGGATAGGGTTTCGAACAAATGGAAGTGACAACGTTACAAATACTCCCATTTCATAAATGTACATAGAAGGCAGAGTAGGTAAGCAACTTTTATTTTATGTACGAGATTGATGCTTCGAATCTAGTAGACAAGTTCTGATGTGAATTTTTCAGTTCATTACATATTATGCTTTCTAAGGTGCCTTTCAAACAGCTTGTGACAAAATAATTACAGCAACGTGTGGGTAATTGTTCAAAAGGTACGAGGTGTTACGTCGTACTCGCCGAGGTCTGTCCGTGAATGGGCAACAATTTCATGTATCAAGACCATTAAACAAAATATGTGCTATCATTTTAATACTTAATCATTTAAAATCCTAAGTTGAAGTCAAATAATTTATTTCTATACCTAAGCAAGCCATTTATAAAAAAACTGCCTCGATGGTATAGTAATCGCAAGCGCTACTGCTAAACATGAGGTTCCGGGTTCAGTACCCGGACCGGGCAACGTGTTATTGAATTTTTGTATCTGGATTTTTTAGTATCAGCCCGGAGCCTGGATTTATGCCCGATTGATGGTAACAGGCTCGCCCCCTTTTACATGGGACTTGAAAATATAACTGGCGCAATGTGGATGTACCTACTACTGGTATACCTCTGCCTTACCCGTTATGTAAAAAAAATGCTGAAAGTTAGACCACAAAGTTAATTACTTAACCTTTATACTAAGTATTTAGTATAGATTCAAGTCCAAACCACATACAGTTAAAAGGAGGGGGGTACGAATTATTCCCCAGCAATAGCAACAATTGAAAAAGAAGTTTCACGAAAATTTCCCCAGCAATAGCTTGGAAGAAGAAATGGTACCTACACCCGGCAAGCTAATCAGCTAATCTCTCATTGTATTGGATTCCCGTACAATGCGAGGTCAGCGTAAACTAGAAATTTATAGCTTGATGTGTAGCCGTGTGTACCAGGAGTTGATTGCATCACGTCTTCTTCCCAGCAAATAAAAAAACTAGGTAATGGTCAAGGGCTGGTGTTCTAGAAGAATGTCTTTGGAATTTAAGACATTCAAAAGTACTGATTATCAGCTTTATTTTTATTTTAAACTAGCTGCCCCGGCAAACTTCGTTGTGCCTTAGAGTCAATTTATTGCTCTTATCATTTTTTTATATTAGATATACAAACGTTTAATAAGACGACAACAAATAGATCCAAACCAATAATAACTACTACTACATTTTATGTAGCGAGTCTCTACTGTGATCTTACAACAACATTTTGTGTTCAATAGAATTAAAATTACAACATGTATATATAACCTAACCTAACTGACCATACCTATCCTATAGCTAACCTAACTACCTAACCTAACTACCTTACTAAAATGCATTGATTTAAAAAATATTAAATTCATAATTTTAAACTGAACTATTGCCTCTAGGTATGTTACATACAATTTATACCTATAGTTTTCCCGGTCTACTTTAATTAGAGTCCTAACAGTAAAATAAGTTCTATTTGCAAAGAATTATTAAAGTTCGTCTCTGTCGTCATTGTTAATTACGTAAATTGATTTCTGAAATATAAGCCTTTTCTATGCTACATAAAACCTCTAAGTTTAGAAACAAAATAAATTTCAGAACGTAGGTACTTATAAATTGACAACCTTACCTTCTTAGGTTTAGCTTAAGACTTGGCAATGTCAAATTGTCACCTGATAATGAACTGGGAAGTTTGACTCCTGTCATGTCATCCAAGATGGCGCTGTGTTTGAAAAATGTTTGAGACAACGAATATTCTTTTTTTTTTTTTGTTCGTATCCTGCAATCTGTTCCGTAGGAACATTCAGCTTCAGGTTAAGTGTTTAAAGATTGTCTTGGAGGGCAGTCAGTCCAGTGACATGGGCCCTTTATTTCCATAATAGTACTCCCTATAAATACACACATCAAAAGTGTCTAGGGATCAACATATATTTTTGCAATAACTTTTCTCCTAATTGATATTAATTAAAACTTTCTTTAAGGATTCATCAAATAAAGTGTTTTCGTTTGTCACAGTAACGATAAATCAAGTCACCTTTGCATTAATAAAGAAATTTGCCATTTTCCTAATAAAGGGATTTTTGACATTTGAACCACTAACATTAAAGTTCGAAAAAAAGACTGAAATAACAGTTTTCTTTAAAATTTTATTGGGTAACTTAAACAATTAATAATCCGTGTTTCTACCGCGAACACTAACAACACAAGAACATCGGTTTGGCATACCCAAAATGAGTTCATCCAAATCACGCTGTGGAATGGCCGCCCATGTTCGTTGCAACAACAAAAAAAGGTCTTCTTGCGACTGGATACCCTCCATATTCGGCAGAGCTCTTCTCTGTAGCATATCCCATGCATGCTCAATCGGGTTCAAGTCTGGCAACTGAGCAGGCCAGGGCAGGACATTGATGTTAGCTGCGGCGAGAGTCTGTCTTACAACTCGTGAGGCTTCATCACTCTTCAGGGAACTTAATTAGCGACCAAACAGTCAGAAACCGCTTGCATGAAGTGAACCTTCATTCCCGAAGACCGCTACGGGTACCACCGATAGCAATGCACAATCGTAGGATTCGATATCAATGGGCTCTTGAACACAGAAATTGGGCAGAAGAACAATGGCGTTTCGTGTGCTTTTCTGATGAGTCTCGTTTTGGTATGAGACCGGATACAAAACGTATACGACACTGGAGAACCCCTGGATGCCAACAGCGATTAAAATCCTGCCAGGAGTCCATCCTTATAGTGGTGGAACCATCATGGTATGGGCGGGTATTTGGATCGGCGGAAGAACTGAGTTGATTTGGATCAGAGGCAACCTCAACGCTCAAATTTATGCTGAGACGATTGTATCAGACGTCATCGTTCCTCTACAAGTGCAAATCGGTCCCTTATTTCAGTTAATGCATGATAATGCACGACCGCACACCGCAAGAGTTGTAAGACAGACTCTCGCCGCAGCTAACATCAATGTCCTGGCCTGGCCTGCTCAGTCGCCAGACTTGAACCCGATTGAGCATGCATGGGATATGCTACAGAGAAGAGCTCTGCCGAATATGGAGGGTATCCAGTCGCAAGAAGACCTTTTTTTGTTGTTGCAACGAACATGGGCGGCCATTCCACAGCGTGATTTGGATGAACTCATTTTGAGTATGCCAAACCGATGTTCTTGTGTTGTTAGTGTTCGCGGTAGAAACACGGATTATTAATTGTTTAAGTTACCCAATAAAATTTTAAAGAAAACTGTTATTTCAGTCTTTTTTTCGAACTTTAATGTTAGTGGTTCAAATGTCAAAAATCCCTTTATTAGGAAAATGGCAAATTTCTTTATTAATGCAAAGGTGACTTGGTTTATCGTTACTGTGACAAACGAAAACACTTTATTTGATGAATCCTTAAAGAAAATTTTAATTAATATCAATCAGGAGAAAAGTTATTGTAAAAATATATGTTGATCCCTAGACACTTTTGATGTGTGTATCTAGGGGACTTTCTTTTCAGTCTTCTAAATGATGAATTACTATTCATTAGGTGCGTAGCCAGTATGTTTGGGTGGTTATCAAGTCTCTCCCTGTATGACTTTTGTGAGTGTTTGATCTCTTCCTGAACTGTTCTGATTTCAAGGTCGTGGTGTAATTGTTGGTTTGTTACAAACCAGGGAGCATTGGTGATTATTCTCAGCATTTTGGACTGAAATCTCTGAAGTATTTCTAAGTTAGAGTTGGAGGCTGTTCCCCATAGCTGAACTCCGTAGGTCCAGATTGGCTTCAGGATACATTTGTATAGCAGCAGTTTATTACCCTGCGACAGTTGGGATTTTTTGCCTAGCAGCCAGTACATTTTCCTTAATTGGATCCCCAGTGCTTTCCGTTTTGCAAATATGTGTTTTTTCCAGATAAGGCGACGGAATATTCTTGATATTCATTTTTTCGAGGACTTTTCATGTTTTTTATTAATTACTAGCTTTTGCCCGCGGCATCGCCCGCGTGGATGTCGAACTTCCGCCCCTATGTTTTCCCTTTAAGGGTTGAATTTCCAAAAATCGTTTTTTAGTGGATACTTTTCACTAAGAACACCTCTTCAAGTTTCATGACTCTAATACGGTATTAGAGAACGCACTTTGTAGTTGGGTTGTGCGTTGATATATAAACGTAATAATTTTAGCATAATACTTCCGGATAGACCACTTTCAAAGTTGATCCTTCCGGTATGTATTCATAAAGATTTCTGGAACTACTGACCCGGGAAAGAGCGCCGTACAACTGACCATGTGTAAAACAACTGAGACAAAGATCAACCTGCCCAGGCGTATTGATTACAACCGTACCAAGTTTGGTTAAAATCCCTGTAATTGTTTTTGAACTATGCGTGTACCTACCATTCAGACAGACAGACAGACAGACAGACAAAACATTTACTGATTGCATTTTTTGCATCAGTATCAATCACCAATCATCCTCCAATATTAATTTTGAATATATTATTCATTATCTTAGTGGTGTGTGATAGTCCATTGAATTTTATGGCGAACTATATTGTATCTTAAGATAAAATATTATAGTATCTTAGCCGTGTGCAGCGCCCCTTGGTGAACTCCACTGCGGGTGACGTAACCTACGACAAACTTATAATTTACAGTTGGTACAGTAGTCAGGTCTAGGGATCGAACCGCAAAATAAAATTTGTTTTTTATTCTATATACTTTTCCGGGATAAAAAGTACCCAGTGTTGTGCCCAGGATATTAAAGAATAAGTATACCAAGTTTCATCGTAATCGAACCGGTAGTTTTTGCGTGATACCTGAACATACAGACAGACAGACAGACAGACAGACAGACAGACAGACAGACAGACAAAAATTTTTTTAATCATATTTTTGGGTTCGGTGTCGGTCTAGTAACACCCCCTGCTATTTATTTTTTCGATATTTTCAATGTACAGAAATTTTACTTCTACAGATTTATTATAAGTATATAAGTATATAGAATATATAGATTATGCTATTCCGGACAAAGACAAATCCAAAAAGACCAAAATCATTCAAATTGATCCAGCCGTTCTTGAGTTATAAGTGGTGTAACTAACACGACTTTCTTTTATATATATATATAGATTATTTATGTAAGCTTTGTGACGTTGACAATGACAATGACGTTGACAATGACAATGACCTTGACATTGACAATGACAATAACATTGACATTGACAATGACAGTGACTAGCGAAAGAAAAGTAACATTACCGAATTTAAATTACAAAAATAAACGTAGTTGATTTTCTTTAATAATTTTTATTTTTAGTTATGTTGAAGTTATGTTTGTGAATTTGCTTTGATTTATTGTGCAAAAGACGATTTAAGTTTTGTAATAAGAAAAGTAAGGCATGAACATTTAATTGTCGCTCTCTGTTTTAAGGATAGTAACTTTTTCATTACTGTTCCATATATTTTGATGTAAAACTTAATTATATAATAAATAAAACTTTGTTTTTAACCGACTTCAAAAAAAGGAGGAGGATCTTAATTCGACGGTATGATTTTTTTTAGATGAATTACATTGTGTTGTGCTTTAGGAAGAAGTTATCATTTTATATTTTTATATACCAAACAATATCAATTGAAAATTAATCCATCGTTCTTATTCAGTAGTTAGCGAATCCTTATGAAATAAACTTAACAGCCATTCCGCATCCTGATTGCGATTAGTATCTACATATTTTCTACACATAATTATAATATATCAGCGGATAACCATTTACAGCTGTAAATGGTTCGCTAACGACCCATAAGCGGTCATATGGGTATGACCATTACCAAGCGAGGTGACGTAGGTCTTATATTAATTTGAGACATTAATATTATAGTTAGATGGCTTTACTCTCCGGGGAGGTCAGTTACAAGATGGCGATCGTTGATTAGGGTTCAATACTCCTTTACTAATTAGTCTATACAGAAACATGGCCTTCCTTCAAATCTGGAAAGCCGTCAGTTACGACTGTCGTGTCGTCTTTTGCCTGACATTATGGATGGTCAGAGGCCCAAAAGTCTAACAAACTGTCTTAACGAGGTATACCTGGTAACTAGTTTGTAAATGTCAGATAGGCTGTCGATCCACACAGGACACTGATACCTATTCAGCTGGATCCATTTAGACTGGAAGCCAATTCCAACACAGTTGGAAAGGAAAAGAAAGGCAGATATATCTACGAATATGGTTTTTTTAGGGTTAAGTATAAATGTGAAGTGGGTGCAGCAATTGCCCACCTTTGCTTAAATGTGAAGTAGATTCAGTAATCGTAGTAGAACTTTACTTAAATGTGAAGTGAGTACAATTCATAAATTGCAGACCCTTGCTTAAATTTGAAGTAGATACAGTAATCACAGACCTTTGCTAAAGTATGAAGTTGGTGCAGTAATCACAAACCTTGGCAATATGATGTGGGTACAATAATCGCCGACCCTTGTTTAAATTTGAAGTAGATGCAGTAATCACAGACCTTTGCTTAAATGTGAAGTAGATTCAGAAATCGCAGTAAAACTTTACTTAAATGTGAAGAAGGTACAATTCATAAATTGCAGACCGTTGCTTAAATTGGATTACATACAGTAATCACAGATCTCTGCTATAGTATAAAGTTGGTGCAGTAATCACAGCGCAGACCTTTGCTTAAATATTATATAAAGTAGGTACAATAATTGCAGACCCTTGCTTAAATTTAAAGTATATGCAGTATTCACAGACCTTTGCTTAAACGTGAAGTGGGTGCAATAATCACGGACCTTTGCTAAAATGTGAAATGGATTCAATAATTATTGCAGCACTGTAATTCTGATAAAACTTGCTGTAATGTCGCACACACTAGTACACAAACATGATTCTGGCTTATAAACCATCAAGGGAAAATACGTTGCCTTGCTTGAGATCGGCCTTGCCCAATATGATATATAAAGACTTCTGAATAAGCACTTACTTGGAAGCTGGATTGATATGAATGAAGCCGACCTTCACGGAGACCACGTTGTCCTGCCTCTCCGAGGGAGTGGTGCAGTGGGATGAGCAGTTCTCCACCCGGAGGGTATGCGGGGTCATCGCGCTGCAACAACAGACATCTTTATTTAGTTGGCACAAAGATAAGCTTAAGCATACTGTTGGCATTACAAATTATTATAATGGTCAAGATTAGAGATGGGTAGTGGGTTAAAACCCAATCATTCCACCCGGGTTAAAACTGGGTTATAACCCAAATCACCCAGTTTTAACCCATAATCACCCATTTTACTGGGTGGAAATGCATATTGATATGTTTTTAATTGTTTTAAGTACTACTAGTAGCTACACGCACTACTAGCTTGTCTAAACTAAAAGCCTGCACACAAAATCAGGCACTTTTATTATTTACTTGAAAAAAAATCAACGAATTGACATCATCACTTGCATCAAAAACACAGAAATTTTTTCCACAATAAGTTGTTCCGTAATTAAGTGTATTGCATTTTATAGAGAACTAGTAACTTAGACTCTTTATTGGTTATTTTTTACGTAATTAACCTGTAGCAAGTTTGTCATGCTCCCGATGTTACTGCTTGCTGTAGTGTCGAAGGTCGGGTTACCAGCTTCCTTGAAATATGGCGAGGGGGGTAGTGGCTGATCTTTGCATTATGCTCGTGAACGGCTGCTGCTTGTGGTAACTGGTCGTCTGGCTGGCCTTGGTTTTGTTATTATTTTAACTATTAGTTTTTTATTGATTTATTTAACTTTGATGGTCCTAGATTATCATTTTGTGACATTGTGTTGCAGACTTATAGATATCATCCAACACTACACGTGTAAGCAGGCACGCTCTGTATACCGGGAGGTTATTTTTCAATAAGTTTACATTTGCTTGAGTTTAGGTAGGGTTAATGTCGGTAGCTATAAATTATTATTACTAGAATCCTGTGTATTGGAGTATGCTTGCTAGCATCACAGTCTAAAAACATACAGTCGTCCGACGAAGCTGTCTAGACAGGGCAACACCCCGCAGGTGTGAGGGGCGAGACGCGGGAAAGCCGCTCCCGCACTGCGAACAAACCGATGTTCGTCGATTTGTTCGCATTTAATAATACCGCCCGAGGTTCTCGGCATTTTTCCAGAGATCAAAGGTGTCGTACTACTGTATTAATATTAATACTGTGCTAGCATGTAGTAAATATTTTAACGGGATTGATTTAAAGTGATAACTAATTGTAAGTACTGATAAATTCAAGTTCTTTTAACATATTAGACAAACGTGTTGCTGGGGAGTCTGTTAAGCCACTTCTTTTTCTTAGTGTTTTCGGTACTTTTAAAGCTGGTGTTAAAACTGCCTCATTGCGTATCGCAGGGCAATGTCAAAGTTTCACAAGCTTTTTATACCCTAACTATTTCTGCAAGTAAAGATGTTAAAACTTATTTTTATCATTGAATGCAGAATAAATTGAACGTGAGCTACACAGTTTATATAAGTAATGTTTTGATGATCGTCGTTCATGAGACGGGAAAGATCATTGTAGCAAACCTGCCTGATCAATATTTACATAATACTTTTATATTTTTTTCACATATCTAATGACTTAAAAACCGATTTTCTCCCGTCCGTGTTCTGCGATCGAAATGGGTATTTCCGAGACGTAAGAAGCGTAACATTTAACTTTTTTTTAAATTTACGTTCGTTGTCAGACTCACTGCCTTTTATTGACAAACTTTAACTGCCTGTAACTTGCAGTTTTCGGGGTCATTTTTGCAAATACTTAGTTATTTTGTTGCAAGTATAAGTATTACGAAGCAATAGCTACACCCAATAAGTTTGCACTTTCTCGAAATGTTTACATTTCAGTTGATTTTTTCGTCTGTTGCCCTAAAACAAGTAGGTTAGCTCGATAAGTTACGTACACATAGCGCTAACAAAATAATTGGATAGGAAGTGTCTTAAATTAGACTGTACAGTTACCTTAATAGCTGAGAAATAATTTATCTTAGTAAATATTTATAAATAAAAATAATAAAATAAAATTAATTTATTTCAGATACATCCCATATTAAGAAAATACACACAATCATATAATAAAAACATCAATAATCACATCAATAATATTAACCAAGTAGGTTTTACAGTAGTCACTTACGTGGAACACTGTATGTAACTTGTCTGTCACAGTATAGTTACGTATTTTTTTTTGTAATTCCCCTCCCCCCCCACCACAGTCCTATTAAGTGATGTCACCTATCAAAACCGGCCCATTCTTATGTGGTTGAATCACTATTTAACCTGATTATCCTGTAAGTGTCATAAAATTAAAACATCCAGCCAGGGTTATTATTATTATTATTAAAAAGGTTAAAAACTAAGCGAATACACGCCCTACATGCGTAAATATTTAAGAATCAGAAATATTTAGTTTTCACCCGGCCAAACCACCCAGTGGGTGGAATGAAACGGGTGATAACTGGGTTATAACCCACTACTGGGTTTTAACCTGGGTGATTACCCATCTCTAGTCAAGATACATTGATCGGCGGTCTTTCGCATTTTGCTGATTGAAAAGGAGCGCACTCGTAGGTATGTCGATACAAGCTTACGGAGGCCGCAGACCTATAAGCCACTTATTGAAAAATGTTACGACTTACACGCCGTGTTGTAAGTATTAGTTGTAGTAAGTATAAGTGTTTTAAAACTAAACCCTGTGTTTCGTAAGTTTTATATTTTTTAGCTACAAAAATCAAAATATACTTTTATAATAATTTGTAGGTACAGATATTACGTCAAATAATTATTTTCCTGATGTCTTGTTTTTTCCTTGTTTCCATTTAATGTATCTTTGTAGCAACATAACGCGTTTGTACTTTGAATTAATGCTTTTGAAAATATTATATTATACTATTCTTAGTGCGTAGTCGATTTCACGAAAGATTACTTATAATGTAAGTTATAATGTCGTGATAGCCCAGGAGGTTTAGTCGCCTACCTCTCATGCACGAGGTTGTGGTTCAAATCCGGGCAAGTACCAATGTGAATTTTTCAATTCATATATTATTATGTACTTTCTAAGTATATCTTAGACATCATTGACATCGGTGAAGGAAAAACATCGTGAGGAAACCTGGACTTATAGTTAATATAAGTTTAAAATCGCCAATCCGCCTTGAGCAAGCGTGGTTATCAATGCTCGAGCTTGCTCTCTTTGAGAAGAGGCCTTTGCCCTCCAGTGGGACAGTAACAGGTTGGTATTATTATTTATTATTTTATCTAGGGTTACAGAGCATCAAGATAAAAAAAAATCTGCGATAAATGTATCCTAGAGGACACAAGTCGATTAGTCTAATTTAGAACGCTCCGCTGCCGCTCCAATATTGCTATAATGCTCGTTTAGAAAAAAAACTGTAATCCCATCATCCAATGTCTCGCAATGGCGTTACTCAGACATGACAGACATTTCTTCGCATGACTTGTATATTATGTAGGTATCTTAAATCTCTTTGATGCCTATACACCACTTACGGAGGCCGCTGACCTATACTTAAGCCACTCATTGAAAAAAGTTACGACTTACACGCCATATTGTATTCGTTGAATCCCAATATTTTAGCACTAAACTCTCTCCTTTTTTAAATTGTATATTTTCTATAGTTCATTTGAAATAAGAAAATAATATTATATAAACCTTTTTTACAGTCCCTTCAACCGATTTTGACTTCTATTATGTTGGTAGCATCACAAATAGAAGCTGCAGAAAACAATTGGTATCCGCGTTTTTGCTTATAAAGCCACCCTTAAAACTACAGATTAGAAGTTGAAGTCGGTTGATCGGCCTGTAAAACGGTTTGTTTATTTCTTTTTCCTAAGCTACCTAAGCAGAAACTAAAATGCCACGTGCTGCTCTGATCCCACCTTTCCTCTACGTTCTTACATCTGGTCGCACACCCGCGCCGGTACGGATATTATACGCACCTGACCTTTACCAAGGACACTACCAATAAGGTTTACGGAATGTCCTTCGAGGCCGTCCTTCCACGACGATTCCCTGCCATTCGCTTTATAAATTCTTTCCGTGAATCGTTCTTTTCTACTTGAATGTAAAACTTCTTAGTATTTTTTTATTTGCGAGTTCGCATAAGTACCGAGATGAAAGTGGAAAGTAGAAATGTCTTTTATTTAACCTCCTGCGCCCAGACTTTTCTTGCTCCACCCTACAATGACGTAATTACAGATTATAGCCAAACTCGCAAGCTCGGCGAAATATATTCTGGCTCATTGTGGAACTTTATTCAAACATCGATTTTGCTTGATTCATTACATCCAAATCAAAGTCCAATTCATTTATTTAAATTAGTCCCTGAATTTCAGACTTTACAAACAATAATAATTATTATACCACCCTGTTACTGGCTTACTTTCTCATACAGAGAAGGCACGAGCATTGATCCCTCTGAGGTATAGATAAAAGCACGAAATTTGGGTTATGTAAAGTACTTTCCTTTGTCATTTATCCTGAATACGCCACTTCTCTAACTATACCCTTTCCATTCAGCCGCTAAACCTTTTTTGAGAAACAAACATTAAAACTTACAAAATGTTTTAAAATGGTGAACGTTGAAAACCTTCCTTGGAGTTACCTTCATTTTAGGTGGTTTTTAGGTAAACCTTGGACAAGGTAGGTATAAAATAAGTGCTGTTTAATATTTGCGAATTATGTTAGTAATGAATGGTTCGATGTAGGGAAGACGAGTGCTACACTTTCGACTTGAACGTTCGATTCCCATTGCCTCCACTTACTTTGACCTCACTAGTGTTGGCACTATTGGTGGTAATTGGTTACCTCAATTGTTTTAATTACAATTGGTGGTAAATGCTGCTACTTTAGTTGTGTTTTTTTTTTCTTAATGTACCATTCATCACCACCACTTTCATTACCATCACCGCCACAACTTATGTTTTTTTTTATTTGAATTAACGAATCCATTAGCAAAAAACAAATACATTAAAATAAAAGATCTATAACTTTAGCTGTTTAACAATATATTGATTAATTAATTTAAACAAAGAAGTAGTAACTACTACGCAGTTAGATAATTTACTTAGGATTATTACGCTATGACGTTAATTGCCTTACGTAATACTTATTATTTAGTAAAATATACATCATTATTGAATTATAATTAATGAGTTATATTCAATAACACATAACAATTAATTTACATAAATAAGCGCCCTAAAATAGAATAGATGGTTATATTAAAAGGAATAATACCATAAAGTGTGTCTCTGTCTGCTATAGGCGGACAAGAACACACATTTGAATAATTAGTATGCTTCTGTTTTCTTAAGGTGGCTAACAAAAAACCACCCTTAGTGACGAATGAGAAAAAACCACCCGTAGTGAGTGACGAATGAGAAAAAACCACCCGTAGTGACGAATGAGAAAAAACCACCCGTAGTGACGAATGAGAAAAATCAAAAAAGTCTCAGCGTTAAGCACCAGTAGTTTTAAACAGGAAAAATCAAAAATGTCTTTGCATTGACGACCAGTGAACAAAAGGATTATCTAATAAAACATGAAAAAAATGTTAGAAATGGTCACCGATGGTCAACAAATAAGATTCAACCAATTAGAATCATCATGTTTCCCAATGTATGCGAAGTATGATCGAGATTTTCCATCTAGAATTTAGCATCTAAGTAGCAATAGGCTGGCTGTAGGCTGTTCTCCACGTTATAGAATTTAATACTCTTTATTGTACAGACGCCAGCACATCATGTTACCCCAATGTGTCAAATTTCTTTGATCGTTTTTCAACTTTATGTCAAAATAGAATAAGGTTCATATTCAATTGTGAAAATTTGACACATTGGGGTAACTTGCCCATAAATAATTACAAATTATAACTTTAAGGGCTCATAGGGTGTTACAATGGGTGGCCTTATCGCTAAAGCTGTCAGTGCTATAAATCGGATCCAATCTGTCCTAACTGCGAATTTATACACATTCCGATTTCCTAGTTAGGATGATACAAATCAGATAGTGTAATAAGCCCTTAAGGGAATACTCTACTGATGATATGAGGTCTGTAACATCCATCTTGTAGGTCATCGGTCACGGGAACATTGATCTTCTACTCGTTTTGTAAATATTGTTCTTAACTTGTAACGAAACAGAACTAACCTACCTAGGAGGAGAGCACTGTTGTAGGAAAAGATTAGAGGGAATAGTTATAAGAATTTATTATTACCAGGCCTACCTAGTGGAGCTAGGATAAAGAAGAGAGGAAAGCTGATGAATGAAAGATGAAGGATGAAATGTAGAAGAGGTGGCCCTCTCTCAGCAGTAGTTGTGGCTGAGGGGCATCAGGCTTCGGTCTTCAGTAGAGGAGGCGGAGGCCGTCAAAGGTGTCTCTCTCTGCTGTAGGGTAGTCGAGGGACGTCAGGCTTCAGTCTTCAGCAGCGGAGGAGGAGGCCGTCAGGAGAAGGAGTCCGTCAGAGGAGGAATCCGTCAGAGGTGGTCCTCTCGGCTCTAGTAATGGCCGAGGGACGTCAGGCTTGAGTCTTCATCAGCGGAGGAGGAGGCCGTCAGGAGAAGGAGTCCGTCAGAGGAGGAATCCGTCAGAGGTGGTCCTCTCGGCTCTAGTAATGGCCGAGGGACGTTAGGCTTCAGTCTTCTGCAGAGGAGGCGGAGGACGTCAGTTTAGAGGGCCGGAGGACAGAGAGGCCATAAGTATTAGACTTGCAGCTAATATAAGAGACTTGCTAAGCCTTTCAGATCCAAACGAAGACTGCCAAATTCCACCTGGCTCCAAGGTAAATGGACAGAATGACAGATGATTGAATTTTAAAAGGTTTTAGAACACAATTCAAAGAAAAATAATGAAGTCGATGTGGTTTACATATACCAACTTCAACTAGCTCCAGCCATAATAAAAATAAAACTAGACCTGTCACTAGCTGACATTACGAATGTAAACAAACATAATTTATAGAAAAACTTAAATAATAAATATGATAATATAAGACAAAAAGGTATGTTTTGCCTCCAAGTAATGAGCATATAGCTACCTAGGGAGGGTGAATGCTTTAAAATTTCAGGATAAACAATGCACAAAAATGTAAGTAAAATCACAATGTAAAGAAAAACATTACAAACTTCACAAATCTTTTGGCCGCTTGTTACGATTTTTTTGGGTATTATTAACATTTGACTAGAAATACAAACTTTCATTTAAGTAATATTAACTGCAACTTCGCTTAAATATCGTATTTAAAAAAGCTATGAACCAGGCAATATCCGCTGGGCACTGGTAATTAATATCGATGCCATGTTATTGCGTTTCGAAAACAGATGCTAGCTAAAACTTAGGACAGGAGTCTCCGACGCATTTATAACTTTACTTTGCTACGTAAAGTAGGTACCTATGTAATTCATACGAAAATGAGCCATACTCTTTACTCGTAATCCTTATACACAAATGAGAGCAAACGTTTGTATTGGATTATGAACGGTAATGCTATTTTATAAAGTCAAAGCCAAATCATTAATTTCAAAAGAAGACCATTGAAAAAATACTTTTGAACAGCAGGTAATAAAATACAATAGGTATCTAATTATTCTAGGTTGTGCTCCTTATAAAAGTTTCGTATGATGGAGAAGAATGAGCTAAAAACAACACATTGGCATATTCTTTTAAAATTGGTTTTACAATATTCTGCATACCAAAGTAAATAGATATAACCTATGTGAAGACGGTGTGTCTAGAATAAAATAAAAAAACTGTACTAATATAGGAATAATAAATATTACGGTAATATTATTTAAGGTGCTGCAAACATATTTCATTACAAGTAAGTAATGCAATCGTGGATTAGGTAAAAAAGTAATTAATTAAAATGAGAATAATAGGTACACGACTCTTACTTTCTTATAATATTAGGGTCAAATTCTATGAATCTCTAAATTAGATAAGATTTCAGAAAAAGGTGAACAAAACAAACAGGCACGTTTAATTATTATCGAAATGACCTTGTTATTTTGCTCTCACTGAGTTAAAATTCTTTTAAACTCCAAAAATAAGGTGTAAAAATAGTTCGCCTCAAAGATTGAATGAAGCCGCCAGTAGCAGTTAAAAGAACCGGCTTGCATGACCTACATCCGACCGAAAAAATCATAATGAATTTACACAACTGTGTTTTAACTCCTAAACATTTTCTTTTGAAATTCAACGTGTATTTTTCTACTAAGAGCTGTTAAACGAGGCTTGAGCTGTGTACCTTTGGAAAAGGGACCCCAAATTGAGGCACTTGTCGTTGAGAAAAATGTCGAGTAGGTAAATCTTGAGTTTAAATTTTGCAGCGTTTCGTGTATGTTTCTACATCTCAAGCTTATTGTGACGAAGTCTTAGTCTTATTTTCAAACGCTAAATAATGCCCGCAATTTCAATCGCGAGTAATATATTAATGTATACATGGCTGACTTCTACAGTGTACCCACCCATGAATACAACATGAAAAGGCTTTTGATAAAAAAGTAGTTTCGCGGTTATCTTAAAATATTCTTTGTTGCGTGTCTGATTTTTAGCAATATTTATATTAGTGAAAGTCCCGGCAAAATTGGTCAAGCCGTTCCAGACAGACCTATAGACCGACTAAAATTTAAAAATATATTTTTGGTATTAAAACTTTTGCAATTATCTTCGTGCAAGAAACCGTTATTGTAAAATTATAAAACGACACTTAAATTTTTATTAGTTTAAATAAAGAAGAAGAGATGTCATCATGACAACATTTTGACGTAAATTGAACACATTTAAGTGAGTCTAACAACTGTTCTAATTTTATTAATTTAAGTGGAAGTTTATTTGTAGATTTCTGCGGCCAACATGAATAAAAATCTTTTTCGGCTCGAAGTTGAAATTAATTAAAACTGGAGCGAAGGCTACGCAATTAAGCCCACTCCTGTGCCTGTTGTTTACTCAATCAACTTGATGTTGGTAGTTTTGGAGATGTCATCAAAGATTAAGATTCCCTTTTAGGAGTTTTGTTTTGGGATGAGGGCGAGTGACGTCGTTTCAATGTCAAATGGCTCATATAGACCGTTCTTCTAACAAAAAAGAATCGTAGACATAAAAGATTTAATCACCAAGATAACTTGTGTAACAATCCACCTCTGGGTTATGTCGTAAGGCTTTCTACTTATTAAATGTAGATGTACAGACGCCAGCACATCAACCTAACCCAATGTGTCAAATTTCTTTGATAGGTTTTCAACTTTATTCAAAACACAATAAGTTTCATGTTCAATTAGGAAAATTTGGCTATTTGGGGTAGGTTGATGTGCTCGCGTCTGTACCTAGTAGGTATAAAAACATCAGAAAAACAATGTAAAACGAAAAACGTAGGCATACCCCTGCCCAGTCCTATGGTAATAGATAGGCGTGATGTTATGTTACGTTTGTTTGACTGTACACACGACAGCACATCACGGTAAACTCTATACATATCTATAACTACGACGCGGTGTAGAGTGTTAGAAAGAAAGTATCGTTGGCATGATTGGTGGAGTTTTCAACGTTTTTAAAATTGCCCAATGGTTGCACAAACTAATAATGAGGAACCAATGAATCATGTCTCACTAGGAATAGGCCACACCTCCATGCCGCTGCACGTCAACTACCGCTCCCGAGTTTTCCCGACCTTTAACGAAATTTAACGAACGTCACTCGTCACTTCGATTGAAATCGATTTTTCGATTGCGTCAGTCATCGTAAATTCGTGGAGTAGGCCGGATAGACGTGACGTTTAAGTGTTGATTGTGTTGATAATTGTGTTGTGATAGTGTCTTATTTAATATGCCGCCAAACTTATCTCAAATTGAGAGGGAACGCATCGTAGCGCTTCGACAGAGTGGATGCAGAGTTATTGATATTTGTCGACAGACGGGCATAACGGTGAGTAATACTTTAATTTTAATTTTTCATTAGGAATAGGTATAAAACACAGGCTATTATTAAAAGTTTAGTGCCAATGGTGTTTTCTACAGATTTAGGGAATTAAGTAAACATATTTATGTTGTATGTGATAGTAGAATGCTCGGCGGGATCTCTGGATCCTAGTTTAGTGCTCTATGTGTAACCAATTTATTTTAATAATCGTATGCTGCTTCTAGCGGCGGATATTTCCTGAACCATACCATGGAAATTCTTTCATATCAATACCTATATTGTTACAAAACCTTGATTACGTCATTCATGTTTTACTATAGATTTTTTAGAGATAGTATACCTAGTTTATAGATAAAGTGAGAACGATTTATAAAAACGTATGGAATTTAAAAGCGTTCAAAGTAAAAAGATCATTTATCAACAATTCAACATTAAAATAAACCATTACGTAGGTTATCTTGTCACAAAGGATAGGTAGGTAAATCTTCCTTGTATTGTTTTGATAATTTAAACATAAATTATATAATAATAACGCTGCGTGCTGTTCCAAGCGCAATTGTTGTTTTTTTACCTACGCAAATTAGTAGGTACGCACTTTCTTTCTGTCTGTTGAAACATTGCAGGGATAAGGCCTTTTCAGTGATGACTATGTGTAAATAAATACATATCTGATTTAATAATACTAATTAGCTAGCAATAAAATTATTGTAGGGAATCCTAAAAGTATTATTAGGATTTGCCTATTGATGTGCAAGTTATCTTAAGCTTTTATTTTGGTTCCAGAAAAAAACTGTTTACTTTTGGCTTCGGAGGTGGGAAGAAAGCGGAACACTTGAAGCCCACCGCCGCCAACTCTTCGCGAGAGCCACGACGGCGGCAGACGATGCGGCTATGGTTGCTGCACACTCTGCGGATCCGTTCCTAAGCACAAGAGTTTCCTCAACTTCGTACAGTGTGAGTCCATGTTTTTGTGACGTTGAGCTTGAAATTACACTTATCACATAACGCCGTAACTTACCTATTCATCATTATGAGAGAGTCCTAGTTAAAGTCATAGTTTTACGCGCGCTGTGCTACTTACACTCTGTTGTTCAAATAAATCTTTTTACAGTTCGTTCGAATATTAGGTAGGTATATCCTACCTATTTTGAATTATGTTACGATGGTGGCATGGCAAACAAACGACAGCGACAGTAAACAGTGGATATTGTTTTTGCATAATTAGGTATAATGCCATCATTATAGAACTCAAAGTCGGTTGAACGTTTTGTTAAAATACTTACCTATTTACTTACTTGTAACAATCACTTACCTCATTTCAAATTAAGTAGGTAGGTAGGTAGGTATTAATAGTCGTATTGGACTCGGTGAATAAGTTATTATTAGGGTCATTGCGCC
This sequence comes from Euplexia lucipara, assembly GCA_921972225.1. Taxonomy (NCBI): domain Eukaryota; kingdom Metazoa; phylum Arthropoda; class Insecta; order Lepidoptera; family Noctuidae; genus Euplexia; species Euplexia lucipara. The sequence continues at coordinate 14,931,058 of OV179158.1, read as the reverse complement.
GGTTAGCGACCAGTTAGCTGAGTTGCCCACTTCAGATGAGTGAAAGAAAATGTTACTTACACGCAACATAGTATGTGTCAATGCAAAATTGGTCCCAAATATAGTCTAGTTTTGATATAAAACATAAAATAATAGACTTTAGTACAAAAAATATTTTAAAATGCAGAAAAAGTGAAAATATAGCGAAAACGTTAGTTTGCGACCACTTTCATTAGTTAACGTCCGCCAGTAAGCTAGTTTGCGACCACTATTTTAATATTTAAAATATGGCATTAAAACAATTATAATTGATTTTTAAATGTTCTTAATTTTGGTTTTTAATTAAATATAATTATAGAAAAAATAGTTGTTCACAAAGGTCCATTTCATAACCCGCTTTTCGCCTTCTTTGGATAGCAGAGGATCTGGTCCCTTTGTCTCGATAGCATCACATTTCCCACTAAACCGATCTAAATTGTAGTTAGAGAGATCTGATACAGTCTACACGTTACACATATCCTGACAGTCCCCCAAAAAACCAGCCCTATGTTGTTTCCCAGTGTTTATATTAGGAGTAAGAAATGGCAGAACAAACTCTCCAGAAACACGTCTGTTGCTGAATTAGCTCATATTATAAGTAAATCAAGCCTACCATTAAACTGACTAAAAAGAAGCCTCCAGGTATAAAGGACGTACCCGCTTACATATTATGCAGAGTTGGATTATATCCATAGGTCCTGCAACACAATGTCACATAATCATAATCTAGGACCATTGAAGTTAAATCAATCAGACGTCCAGTTACCACAAGCAGCACCCGTTCACGAGGGTAACGCAAAGATCAGCCTATCCCATCGCCATATTTGAGGGAAGGTGGGAACCCAACCCCAACCCTCGACACTGCCGCAAGCAGTAAACAGAAAAAAAATATCAAACTGGCATTTCAATAACCAACTTAATTAAAAAAATATCACCCGTGGTCGTATACTCAATGAACTTACACACTTATTTGGGTTTGCGGCTATTGTTTCTCTCATACTTAAATATGGTGGTCGCAAACTAATGTCTTTGTTTTCGATAAAGTGTGTTAACGACCACCTTTGCCAGCCAATGTTTGTAGGTAAATTTCTCAAAATTTCTTCATAGAAACTGGTGGTCGCATACCAAAGAATTGCATCCTTACACTTTAACAATGCTATACCTTAAATTGCGAAAGTTCCGTGTAAACCATTAGGATCATAATAAGCAAAACAAAATAGTGCTGTATTCGTGGCATTGCGACCATGCGGTCGCAATCTAGCGATTTTGGTAAATAAACAATTTGGTTACCGACCACTGGATTTTACTATAATATTGAGTAAAAAAAATAAAAAATACAACTAGATAATAACGAAAACTTAACTATTGTTCTAATTAAACAAATATCTTGTGTGTAAAATATGGCTTAGGTAATAAAACTTAAGTTTGATCGCCGCGCGTCGTGCTATTTTTTTCTCAATCACCATAGAATTGCACACCGCTAAATTGTTACGCGTATTCAGCAATTTTTCTTCAGTGTTGGGTTAAATCTTATGTTCCAAACTGTGGTAATTCTTGTTGAATAGCCATTGGACAAACGAGTGAATTTTTTTTTTCATTAATTTTTCGTCTAGAACTGCTATTATCACGATTTAAAGAAACTTAGTCCGTCAAATGGTCGCATACTGGAGGTGGTCGCGTAACCGGCGCAATGACCCTACTAACTTGTTGCAGGTATTAAATGTATCTGTAGCAGGTCTGATAAATGGGTGAACCGATAAAGGTGCGATGTTTTTTTATGTGTAATTAGGTTTTCTAGCGGTGGTGCTAGACATGTTTTATCAAAGTCGGTTCAGACGCACAATTAACTAGTCAATTACCGCAATCCAGACACAATTAAATTTCTATTGTTTGCGGACACCGGTGTCCACGCGGAGCCTAATGAGTTAAAGAATAATAATAATAATATTCCACACCTATCACACAACGCCATCTAGTTCCAATCCAATCTAAGAAGAGCTTTTGTCATGGGTAGGGTCATTGCGCCGGTTACGCGACCACCTCCAGTACGCGACCATTTGACGGACTAAGTTTCTTGAAATCGTGATAATAGCAGCCTCCTAGATGAAAAATTAATGAAAAAAAAATTTCACTCGTTTGTCAGATGACTATTCAATAGAGATGCGAAATGTAGCTCACTGAAAAGAGAAGAGAGATACGGCTCTTTTGATCAAAAGAGCTTTATCACTCTTCTAGCTCTTTAGCTCACCGAATAACTCTATTAACTCTTCGGCTCAATTGATTTACTTGCGAGCTACAGATCAAATTGAGCCGCGCCACTTTATGCAAGTCAAACGAGACAAATAGTGGCGACTCTTGCGAGCCACAAATAAAATTACCTACATTCATTGGGTTGTTTTGTTCTTATTACAAATAAATAAAATTGTGAAAGCCATTAGGCAATAAAGCATTTTTCTTTTAAAACAATGACGATAAGAGTTATTTTATAATGACGTATTAAGCCGAAGAGTCAGTCAGTGAGTGACATGCGAAATCGTTCACCAGTTCGTCGGGTAAGTTCGGGCCCTGTTCGGGCATTGTCGGATGTCGCTAATGTCGGCGTCGGTATCACTCATCGTAACTCGCAAAGCCACAGAGTGATGAGTAGAGAGTATAGAGTCAAGTCACTGAGCCATTGAGCTAAATGAGCTAGTGAGCTATTCCGTGAACGACTGAGCGACTGAGAGCTAGATTATTATTAAAGAGCTAGTTCAATTTTATCTCTCATTCGCGAGCTACACATCTCTACTATTCAACAAGAATTACCACAGTTTGGAACATAAGGTTTTTCACTAATTATTTTAAAACTCAGTTCTTCTATCTTATCAACAGGCGTGTTTTTGGGAGTTCGTTCTGCCATTTTATATTTCTAATATAAACACTGGGAAACGACATAGGCCTGGTTTTTTGGGGGACTGTCAGGATATGTGAAACGTGTAGACTGTATCAGATCCCTCTAACTACAATTTAAGATCGGTTTAGTGGTAAGACATGTGATGCTATCGAGACAAAGGGACCAGATCGTCTGCTAGCCAAAGAAGGCGAAAAGAGGGTTAAAAAATGAACTTTTGTGAACAATTATTTTTTCTATAATTATAATTATTTAATTAAAAACCAAAATTAAGAACATTTTAAAATCAATTATAATTATTTTAATGCCACATTTTTAATATTAAAATAGTGGCCGCAAACTAGCTTACTGGCGGACGTTAACTAATGAAAGTGGTCGCAAACTAACGTTTTCGCTATATTTTCACTTTTTCAGCATTTTAAAATATTTTCCATTGACACATACTATGTGGCGTGTAAGTAACATTTTCTTTCACTCATCTGAAGTGGGCAACTCAGCTAACTGGTCGCTAACCGGCGCAATGACCCTACTAAACAGCCAGCCGATAAACATACTTATACACCTACTTATTTCTGAATATCATAAATTAGGTGCAGGTAAATTACACCCAGACAAAACAAATGATCGTGTTCATCACACAAACCTCTGTCCTGTGTAGACATCGAACCCATGATCTCCGGCATAGAAGTCAGGGCCACTAACTACCTACCTACTAGACCAACAGGCCTGTCAAAAAAGAATCAATCGGAATTAAGTATGGTCAACAAAGAATCTTATTGAAATTGACAAAATTTTCTTTGTTTTAGATATCATTGGACACCGTGAGAACGCGCATAAAGGACGCTGGAAAGAAATGCTGCCGCCCTGCCAAGAAAATTCTTATGAACCAGGGGCATAAGGAGGCAAGAGTAAGTTTTTGCCTGGAGTATTATAATTTTGACTGGGAAAACAACATCGTCATTTTTGTGGATGAGAAGAGTTTCCGGTCGGATATGGACGGAAGAAAAATATTATGGCGCAATAGCAACGAACGATATGTGGAGGTTAATACTTTGCCAAATCGGGCAAGCGGAAGAATTTCATTAAATTTTTGGGGATGGATGAGTTCGATGGGACCGGGTGAGCTGGTGGAAGTTAGTGGGCGCATGACTGGGGATCAGTACCTCGAAAATGGCTTCCTCCATGTCCTGCCGCATATTGTTCATCACAATTGCCAAGCGGTTTGGCCAAGTAGGAGTAACTTAATAGGCAAAGTTACTTTCGCATTGTTATTATAAGTATAGATACTTACTCAATTTTTGTGCTATAGAAAATATAATGATGCATTAACAGTATTGAGTATTATATTTTCTATACAGAAATTTTTGGCGATAATTTAAGTTAGGGTCGCTTACTGGCGGAACGGCACGACAAGGGATTTTAATAAGCGCAAATGATTTAAAATCTTATTTTCTCACGCTTAGCGTTCACATTTCGGGAAGTCACGGCATGCCAGATCGTGCCGAAAGATTAGAAGCAGGCTGTCACCGTGTCACGTATAAACGTAAACTAGTGTTAACTGTGTGTTGAAATAAAATTCAGAATCATCTGTTAGTATTACAAAAATCCCTTGTCGTACTGTGCCGCATTACATCCCAGTCAAATTATACTACTTACCTGCCTAATCTAGGCAAAAACTTACTTTTGTTTGGTGGCAGCATTTAATCCCGTTAGGCAATTATTGGTAGATGAACTTGTATATAGGTAATATAGGTAATTATTCTGTTACAAAGTTAAATATAGGTATTATAAAAGCTTGTAAAAAATATATATAACCTAGTTACCTACTAGTTTGTATTTAATCTATTGCTTAGTTTAGTTTTTTAAATATATTTTGTTGTAAACTGTATATTTGAGAGTATTTGTTTTATACTTTTAATTACCTACACTAATGTTTAAAAATAAAAAGATAAAGATGGTTATTCCGCATTTTATTTTCATCTTTTTCCCACAGTTCCACACGCATTCTTAGAGGAGCCTATCCAGGTCTTATTGTTACCTACCTTTTTTAATTTATCTTAAAGTCTTTGTAACCCCGTTCCCCCCTGTTTAATAATAATTACATACATACATAAAATCATTCTTTTCTCCCGCGTACACTTGGATTGTGGAATGAGCTCCCTGCCGAGGTTTTCTCAGAGGGCTACAATATTGGGTTCTTCAAAAGGGGAGTAAATGGGTTTTTAAAGGGTCGACAACGCGCGTATGGCGCCCCTGGTGTTGCAAGTGTCCATAGGCTATCAGGCGGGCCGTAAGCTTGTTTGCCACCGTCGTGGTATAAAAAAATAAATAATCAAGCCTTTTTGCCATGGGAATAGGCAGAAACCACAGAACGCCACCTGCTTCGATCCTTACATGGGTAGGTACTCCTCGTCCACGTTCATTCATCTGTGCGCTAAGTGCGAGTTGTTTTTACTCTAACGCGATCGAAACGCGCATTTGGCTCTCTGTTTGGTTAAAAGCTGGGAGCGAGCCAATCGGAGCGCCGAACGTCTTAACGTGTCGATCGCGTTAACGTAAAACAAACTCGCACTAGGAACTCTGGTCAAACAAGCACGCCGCGCCGATTGCGAGTATCTACCTACTACCTACGCACCTGACCTTTCTGAATAAACTCACAAATAAGATCAGTTACATGTTCTTCTAGAGCGTTCCCTCCCGGCGTTGCCACTCACGTCTACCTTGTAAATATCTACCTTTTATAATCTGCTTTCACTCCTCCTCTATCCACCTATTCCATGACCAAACCATACTTAAATATATAAATAACTTTATTTCAGACTACAGTCCATAGTTTTGTTCGTATAAAGGCTGAGTCACATCGTAATGGCAGCGAAGCGGCGAACAGTTTCAGTGTTATACCTATAGTTTCAAACGTAGGTAATCTTGATTATCATAATACCTACATAGTATCGCTTAAAAAAGCGAAAAAATGGCGCAGCCGCCCGCGGTCATGCGAGCACTCCGATTACTCCCGCGCAAAATTTTCTGAAGCTATACCTACTACTTACCTATGTAATATATATTATATTAATACAGTAGGACGACGCCTTTGATCTCTGGAAAAATGCCGCCAACGTCTACACGCGTTAGCCCTGAATAGGTAATACCTCCCGAACTACGAACATCGTTTTGTTCGCAGTTCGGGAGCGGCTTTCCCGCGTCTCGCCCCTCACCCCCGCACGATTGCACTGTCTAGACGGCATCGTCGGACGACTGTAGGTTTTTAGACTGTGGTTATATTGTTAATAAAGATAAAGTCTAAAATTATTTGACACTGAAATTCCTCGCCGCTTCACTACCATTCCGGTGTGACTCGGCCTGAACCCTACTCAATTTATTTATCAAAGTTACACCATATTACATGCTTCGCAAGCAACTAATGTTATTCGGATAAACAGATACATATTATATTATACCTACCCTCACAAAACTACCGATAGTGCAAGTGAAAGTTTCGCGCAGTAGCCACAGACACTACTTTCTTAGACACTTAATTAAATTTACATTTCACTCATCGATCACTAATAAAAAACTAGTGATCGACGATTTCACAACGAGAAAAAAATATTAAAAAGGGATGACTTTATAAAACCAACAAAAATTGTAATAATGTTAGTATTATTATTTTAAGGCTGCTTCAACAAAGCGTAACTTATCACCATGCATCACGCAGAGATTTAAAATACTAGTAGTGAACTAGCGAATGTGTTTCAAGTGACGACTAGGTAATTATCTGCCTGCCTTTTTCCTGCTATGTTAGGGTCGGCTTCCAGTCTAACCGGATGCAGCTGAATACCAGTATTTTACATAGAGCAACCTATCTGAGCTTCACTACCCAGTTAGTGCTAGGTAAAACGATACCCCTTGGTAAGACTGGTTGTCAGACTATCGGGCCACTGACTACCTGTAACGACTGTTAAAGATTATCTCAAAGATCTATAAATGCCAGCCGAAACCAACGACTTAACTTGCTTTCCGAGGCACGGGGGAAACTCAGTAAGAAAGTTATGTGGGTATCTATTATTTATACCTATATTAACATTTAACCACGTGCTCCTTGGCTATAATTTGTTTTATTAAATAGGTAATACAAAGAAGTATTTAGGAACAACAAGTATTTTCATGCATTGTCCGGGCCGCCTGTTTTTATTACGATCGCATTATAAGATTCCATTCAAGAACTCAACCTGCTACGCTATTTCTTTTCGCATAATGTTTTATTCTACACCACGGCGCGCAAACGCACACATCCATACGTACGCACTGCAGCACGAAACATTATGAGTAAGAACTAATGAAACGCTATTTATTCCTTTCGCACGATTCTCGCTGTTGTTGCTCATAACGCGCTCAAGGTCAAAGTGTAGTAACTTGACGTGCTGGCGACTGTACATTATCTTTACGTATGATATTTCTAGCTCCACTTTGCAAATAGTCCCTACAAAAAATCTTAATTGGTTTTTACAAAAAAGGGCACAAACACAATACAATCGTTTTCCATTCAGGGCTAGATATTTAACCAGGTCACGTTCACGACCGGTAATCAAATCAATTTCGTGATATATGTGATTCGTTACTAGCCAAGATAACCTGGCTGTGTTATTCTATTTCCTACTTGTCCTGTTGTGTTGATGTTTAATAATAATTTAACTTTATTTCAGACATACGACCATAAACTATTACGAAGAAAGTGTAAATAAGGTTGTTAGTAGTATTAGAGGCTAGCACATTAAGTTATCCTAACTAATGTGTCCAATGTCTTTGATAGTCTTTCAACTTTAAGACAAAAATGATTAAGGTTGATTTTCAATTGGCAATATTTGACGGTTTGGTGGAAAGTAATAATAATAAGGTGTTAGTAAACAGAACAAGTTACATAATCAACCAAATCTATTTTCTATTCGTCTAGACTTGATGCATAATTGAAACTCGCGCTCTTTACTATAATATTCTTAACTAATCGGTATTGCAAACGTCACGCGGTTTAACCGACGTGGTAATACAGGGATTTAAGTAGCCTATATCACACGGGGATCTCGTACTTTTCAGTTTATTCGTTACATACAAAATGACAAACCTGTCCCCTTTACAAAATTAGTATAGATTTGCAGTCATCACTATGATACTAAATTCGCGATAAAAGCCACTCAACTACTTTTGCTTCTGAAACTTTGGCCAATTTAGCTTCTACAAAGTATTATTTTATTTCCGTCAGTGCTGCCCAAGATAACCTGTGTCTATTTCGGAGGAACCTTTTCATATTGAATGGTACGTTGACACGAATACCTCGAGACTACGTTCTAGTAAAGAGTTATTTTTATATTTTGTGACGTTGGAAGTGTCAACCTATACAGCTCTTTGTATGTTATGAATGGTGACATAGGTAAAAAAATATTGAATAAATAAATCCCACCAAAACATTTCATGTAAAATGTTCCCAAAACGACCACATTAGGTTTGCCATGTGAAAAAGATATCAGATCTCATGTAGAGCCAAGCTTCTGAAGCTACACGGCCTAACCTACCGACCCTAACTTCATATAGTGCCCTTGCGCTTCGCTTGCCTCGTCTTGGCGGGGCACTCCCATGCCCCCAGATAAATACTCCACAACTTTTCACACAACGCCATCTAGTCCCAAGTTAAGCTTGAGAGCTTGTATTATGGGTACTAAACAGCTGATAACATACTTATATATTTCTAAATACATACATATTACAGAAAAATTACACCCAGACACAGAACAAATGATCGTGCTCATCACACAAACATTGGTCCTGGGTGGGAATCGAACCCACGACCTCTGGCATAGCAGTCAGGGTCACTAACTACTAGACCAACATGCCAGTCATCATGAATGAATGATATATTACTTGCGAGAATATAGGTCTACATTAAGTCGTTATGATCGACGGGTTTCACTATATTCGGAATTATGACTGTTGTTTTGATAGCAACAGGGTATCAGAAATGAACAGACAGTTCTGGTTACTAAGTTATCAATCAGCAATAAGACACTACAGCACGCGTAGCATGATCACCGAAGAAACGGTCTTTGTCGTGTCTCGGAAGAGAAGAAATTAAGTGTTCATGCTACGCAGGCAGGTGTATTGAAAGAAATTTGACAGATTGAGGTTCCTGTCTATATAATCTGTCACTTTGCCGATTCGTCTGTAGACAAAGGCCGTTTCTTCGGTGTTCAATGTGTTCATGCTACGCATGCAGGGCATGAGTAAAAAAGAGTGTATTATATCATGCAATACCTTACTAAAGTGAAATATTTAAAAAAGAGATGATTACGTTTTCTCACTTAGTTTATATTGTTTAATTATCACGTTTTTTAATGACAGTCTGATTCATACATGCATACATAACGTCACGCCTGTAATCCCCGAAGGGCTAGGCAGAGGTGTACCTGGTAGTACACCCACATATCGCCAGTCATGTTTGAGTCTCATATAATAGGGGGCGAGCCTATTGCCATCAATCGGGCACAAATCTAGACTCCGGGCTGCTACTGAGAAATTCCAGATAGAAAAACTCAATAACACATTGCCCGACCTAGGGGATCGGACCCTGGACCTCATGCTTAGCAGTAGCGCTCGCGACCACTAGACCAACGAGGCATTCGTAATCACAATTAAATATCCCTGCGCCTGCGCTGATATTGTATAAATTATTACACTCTTGATAACTTGGTAACCAGATTGTTTATAGGCGTCGGTTTTCTGTTCATTTCTGGTACCCTGGTAGGTACTTCTAAAACACCAGTCATAATTCAATTTCACCTGTATGTCTTTTAAACATAATGGAACAAAAGTTTCTTAACACTTAAGCCCAGTCAATTTATGTGTGCCTGGTAAAAAAGCTTTGGCAGTCAATAAAAAACTGTATATCGATATATTTGATTAATCCATCATACCCCTCGATCTCTAATTTTAATCATGGTTGCGCATCGCAGATTTTTAATGTAAAATATTTGTTTTGATTTTGTGAGCGCAATATTAACGGTTGCGCTTGCGCTTCGCGGAATAAGATAGTTGCGCTTCGATGGTTGCGCTTAGAAAAGGTTGCAAAAATAAAAAAAATATCCCAAATATGTTTTGTTCTAGGCACACTGAATTTATAAAATGCCCGTGTTAGGGCAGTTCCAGTCCTTATACATAACTATAACACGACCGAATAGTAAAAGCTTCATAATAGCACAGTATAAATATTTATACAGTAGGACGACGCCTTAGATCTCTGGAAAAATGCCGATGACGTCTACACGCGTTAGCCCTGAATAATACCTCCCGCACTACGAACATCGTTTTGTTCGCAGTGCGGGAGCGGCTTTCCCGCGTCTCGCCACTCACACCCCGCACGATTGCCCTGTCTAGACAGCTTCGTCGGACTACTGTAGATTTATAGACTGTGATAATAGTCTCGATGCTTAACATTCAGCCCAGTAAGTGACAACGACGAATCCACTATCAGAAATCTAGCTCAGGCTTTTCGAAGTAGTTGTTTAAGGCAAAGGAATCACACGAGCAGAATAGACTTGTCTCTTCATATTACGTCGTAAGAACTTACGGGACGGGAGGGCCTTAGAGGGGTTCCCTACATAACAGTGACCTTCACCAATAAGGTCAAGTGTTTAGTACTAGACGGCGCGTGTGTGTCAACGTGAAAGAAACGAAAACACTACCGACCTTATGAAAGAATCGTGGCCAGGGAACATACATACATCCATTCCTCAACTTTCACACAACGCCATTTAGTCCTAAACTAAGCAGAGCCTGTGTTATGAGTACCTATGTACTAAACAGCTGATAAACATACTTATATATTTCTAAATACATACATATTATAGACTAGCAGACGTCAAGCGGTTTCACCCGCATAGTTCGCGTTATAAAAAGTAGCCTATATCATCGGGGAATAGTCTAGCATTCCATCAGTGCAATAATTTTTAAAATTGGATCCCTATAAGTACAGACTTACAAACATACAAACAAATTTTACCTCTTTATAATATTGGTATAGATAGTATAGATAAATTACACCCAGCCACAGAACAAAGAACCGTGTTCATCACACGTACATTTGTATTGGGTGGGAATCGAACCCATGTCCTCCGGCATAGCCATCAGGGCCACTAACTAACCAACCAGGCCAGTCTCAACCCAATTCTTTGTCAAAACCTTAGAATAATTACACACACTCGTAGTAGCCGCGTTTAGAGCGAAAACTTGGGCGAAACCGTGTGTTCAGTTTATTATCTTTGTGTGTGTCAGCCAAATGTGAGTATAAGGGAAGGTTCATATCTGACGGAACATGCGCCGAGCGTTTGCGACAATGTACGCTCGACGCACTAACGTATCATCGGTTGAGTGAGAACGGTCAAGTGTTTTTCTATACATTTGTCTGTTCTGGCGTTACGCGACCAATAATACGCGACGCATGTTCCGTCAGATATTTATGAACCTTCCCTTACTTACTCGCGAGTTGTGTTCGACGGAACGTGACTTTTAGTATCTACATAATGCGTGTAACGTGTCGTGTAGTCGCAAGCGCTACTGCTGAGCACGAGGTCCCGGGTTCGATCCCCAGGCCGGGCTAAGCGTAGTTGAGTTTTTGTGTTTGGAATTAATCAGACGCAGTTTGGAGTTTTGATTTGTGCCTGATTGATGGCAATAGGCTCGCCCCCTATTACAAGCGACTTAAACATAACTGTCGAAATGTGTGTACTACAAGTACACCTCTGCCTAACCCTTGGGGATCACAGGCGTGATGTTCTTATGTTATATAAATGTTTATCATCTTTTGATGTGTTACATTTCATGATGAGAGAAGGAATTAATTTGAATTATGGTTGAAACTATGACAACTCTCAAACTTCTCTCTAACTCTCAAAACCTAGTAGTGAAGGAGCTTGTCCTTTTTTAGACTTATAACGTCTTAGAACATAAATTAGTGTGTTTATCGAGAATCTAAAATAAACAAGCTGATAGGTAGAACGACTTTATTCCCTGCACAACCTTTTAGGGAATAAGTTGTGATAACTTTTTGATGCGATGTGATGTTTCTTTGGAAAAAATATCATATTTAATAAATTTTCATGAGTATTAAAAAGAACAAAGCTGTTATTTAAACATCACAACTACACTTGAACTTTATTTATTCGTACAGATTGCTTCCTTAATTTATTCTGTTCGCGAACCCCAAAATGATCAGGGTTTTTTACTTTGACCTACCTTCTCAAGCTAGGGAACCACGAAAAATATTATATTCTCTTTTAAATTGCTGTCGATGTATTTTTAGGTTACACCGTACTGAAGCCAGCAAAAGAAGCTTCATCAATGCGTTTTAATTTCTTTAACAGTTTTTCAACTTTATCACAAACAAAATAAGGTTCATGTTCAATTGGGACAATGCCACATTTTGGAGTCACTTGATGCGCTGGCGTCTGTACATGCTGGTGATAATAAAATATTATGTTCCTTTATGATAGTGACGAAACGAGGCCTTATCCAATATACGCATGAATTTGATGCGTTTTGTAATACATTGCTCTTCAGCTAGAAGCTCTGAAAATAATGTACGCAACATTCACGGCATTGAACTTCAAATCGCGTGTCAATTCGTTCCTTCGAATACGTTCCTTCTGGACAAGGGCTAAGCAATTGCCTGCTGCGGTGCTTATTAGAGATTCAATTCTCGCACAGAATATTTGATACTAAGTTGTTCTGGGTTTGGCTGTTTGTGCAAGAGTTTACATGATTGTACTCGTAAACGCATCCATCAAATCGGAGATTTACCAGTACAGTTTCTACAGAACATGTTCATTCCACCCTGTAGGTGCCCTAGAGCCCTAGTGTGCCGCAACAATGAAAAAAAGAGACTAAAAGAATAACACGTAAAAGATTGCAACACTACAAAATGATGGCTTCATTGTAATAACGGCACGCTGTGGAGGCGTAGGCGACATGCATTACAATTCAATTAATGGCTTATCTATCAGAAACCTTATACCACAGTTTTATTAAATCCCTATACGTGTTATAAAATTTATTGACTAGTAATGACGCAACATCGCGCCTGTTTTCCCTTAAGGGATAGGCAGGCGTGTATCTGTTTAATAGTCTCACGTTTCTCTTAAATCTATTTTACTGTAGACTTAATACTAGTAACTAACCTCTTTTACTTTTCATTAAATCAAAATTCATTTATTCAAATATGGCTGAAAGAAAGAACTTTTTGATCGTTAAAAGTTATATCAGGCAGTCACTAAATCAAACCGACCTTTACCACTTCCTAATGTAACGTTTATTCTTCTCTGAGTCGTGCGAAACCAACGAATACCACTTATGAAGCAGGCATATGCTATACACATTTTTAGGGGGCTGGGTCACCCGCGTCCGTAGGAGAATACCGATTGCTAGTCCCTACACGTGGCCCCCGGGTGGTGCTAAATGGGTGACACTAACTGGTGGTAGGTTCCGACCGATGGCTTGTCACCACCCACTGGGCAAAGACTTACCGCCAAGCGGCCTAGCCGTGTTCCGGTATGATGCTCAGTGTAGCCAACACAAAGGAGCTGGGTCGAAACAGCTGTTCCAACGCAGGCAGACTAAGCTGACTCGCGCTGATTTGGACGTATCGGGAGACTAGTCGCGGAGGGTAGCGGGATCCGAGGCACGGTGCGCCGCTGGCCGACCGCAGGTAGTAGGGGGCCCAAGTAGTATGCTTGCCACATTTGAAAGGCTGCCCCACCAACTGTCGAAAAATCCCGGAATGCACCATCGTGCTGGTTGGCGGCCAGATGAGAGGGCCCGATGGACATTCCCGGGGGGGCTCGGGCGTCCCCGCAGTCTCCAGGCTAGTCCCCCAATGATGTCGTTCTTTGAGTGCGTGACTGAAGGTTAGCAGCGTAGAACCTCATTTCACTTCCTTCTCCTTTCCAACCTTCGTTCAACTAATTATGAAAAGGAATAAAAAGAAAAAAGCTGAACAGCGGCAGCACTCCCTCTCTCTCAAAGTGCACCTTACCAACATTCGAGGTCTGCACTCAAATGTCGTCGCAGTCCACCACCACCTGGAGACTGAGAAACCAGCACTTTTTTTCCTTTCGGAGACGCAGATCAGAAGTCCGTCTGACGTGTCGTACCTATCTTACCCAGGGTTTACCTTGGAGCACAACTTCAAACCACGAGCGGGTGTATGCATGTACGCCCGGGACGACATCTGCTATCAGCGTCTACGGAACCTTGAGGACTCCAGGTACTCAACGCTTTGGGTTTTGGTGGACACAGGCCTGGATAAAATTATCTACGCCTGTGTCTACCGTTCGCACAGCGGAGATCAGGAGACAACCAGGCTCGCAGAGCATCTTAGTGAAGCGGCGGATGCGGCTCAGCTGCGGTTCCCTTCTGCCCAATTGGTGTTACTGGGGGACTTTAACGCCCACCATCAAGAGTGGCTTTTCCCGTACCAGTGCACAGATCATGCTGGACGAGAGACGCGTAAGCTAGCGCTAGCGTTAAATCTCACCCAGCTGGTCCGGGGGGCAACAAGGGTGCCGGACGTTGAGTCGCACACAGCCAATTGCTTGGACCTTCTGCTGACAACAGATCCAGACCACTACTCGGTGTCGATATCTTCACCTTTAGGTAGTTCCGACCACTGTCTGGTGAAGTCTGTGTCCGTTTACTCCCCGCCCGATCCCAGCCCAAAAGGCACCCGGCGGGTTTGGCGATACAGGTCAGCAGACTGGGATGGCATGCGATCTTTCTTCTCATGTTATCCTTGGCAGCCTACTTGCTTTTCTTCGGATGACGCTTCCTCGTGCGCAGCTGCCATTACGGAAGTGTTGCGGCAGGGGATGGAATACTTCATTCCGTTCTCTGATGTAGCAACGTCAGGCGCAGCTCGACCATGGTTTGGGGCCGAGTGTAACCGCGCTGAGGCGCTTAAACACGCGGCATACAGAGCTTGGGTTGATGCTCGCATGCGTAAAGCAAATGACGTCAGTCAGAAGAAGAAAGCCTTTAACAGGGCTGCCAAGTCTTGCAAAAAGGTGTTGCGGAGGTCTCGGTTTGACCACATCAGCCGAATTGGGAACAAATTAGCTTCTCACCCTGCTGGTAGTAGAGCATTTTGGTCCCTGGCTAAGTCGGTTGAATCAAACTTCTGCCGCCCTTCACTACCACCACTGCTGAAACCCGATGGGTCGCTGGCTCACACCGCTGAAGAGAAAGCGAACTTATTTGCTTCTCTTTTTGCGGAATCTTCGCGTCTGGATTCTGGAGACGCGCGGCCCCCTGCATCTCTTGATGGATGCGAGACGAGTATGTCGGATATTCGCATCCATCAGAAGGACGTCCGCAGGGTACTGCGCAACCTTGACGTGAATAAAGTTAGCAAAGGTGAGACGTTACTTCACGCCGGAACAGCTGCTCAACCTCTATCAAGCGCAAGTTCGGTCGTGTATTGAGTACTGCTCTCATCTTTGGGACGGATCCGCCAAATACCAGCTTGATGCGCTTGAGTCTATTGAGAAACGAGCCAAGAAGATCATCGGCAATGATGCACTCGTTGTGTCAAAACTTCAAAGTCTTGAGCATCGACGCCGAGTTGCTAGCCTGTCGGTTTTCTATCGGTTATATTTCGGAGAGTGTGCATCGGAATTGCACGATTTAATTCCACCAAGCCCTTTCCATCATCGGACCACCAGGCGTTCAGCACTGCGCCACCGGTACATGGTAGATAT
Organism: Euplexia lucipara; assembly: GCA_921972225.1. Taxonomy (NCBI): domain Eukaryota; kingdom Metazoa; phylum Arthropoda; class Insecta; order Lepidoptera; family Noctuidae; genus Euplexia; species Euplexia lucipara. The sequence goes on along the minus strand of OV179158.1, from coordinate 14,915,356 downwards.
CCCAACCATACGTACTAAGCGTTATGGAAACACATTCATTGTGCGAACAGCCAAAGAGTGGAATTCCCTGCCGGTGTCGGTGTTTCCTGATAGCTACAACCTAGGGGTCTTCAAGTCAAGAGTGAACAGGTTGCTTCTAGGCAAGCGTGCTTCATCGTCGACCACATCATCGCTTACCATCAGGTGAGATAGTGGTCAAACGCGTGCCTATCAGTAATAAAAAAAAAAAAAAAAAAAAAAAAAAAAAAACATTATAAGTATAACTGAATAAATTAACAGTACATTGTTGAACTAGGCACTTATTTTCTTTTTTCATTTACTACTAGTTTTTATTATGTGAGTACAATAAAGAATATTATTTTACATTCTATTCTTTTCTACTTCAAGCACATAAATGTAGTCCATAGGCGGACTTAATGCCATCGGCATTTTCTACCAGTCAACCTTTAGGTCATGCAGAGACAGTGGTAAAAATAATATAATAAGGTGTGTTTATATAAATAAGATAAATATCATAAACTATAAATACTACACAAAAATGGTGCTTTCAGTATATATCGATCACAATCTTGCCCTTACGCCAATTTTTTTGTAGTCAACGGGGTAAGACAAAGAAGATATACCTACTTTAAATAAATATAAACCGTCATCCTACAGGGCGACTTTATACAGAGACGTAAATCCGAGCCAAACATGTATCATTTTTTACACAATCCATCCATCGTTTCCGTGGTCTTCCTCTAAATAAAGTACAACTTAGTGTACATCAATATTTACCTTGCTAAGGGATCCCAAAACGTGATCTCGTTAAACACACGCCGAGCATAATCCCTGAAGGCCATCCCTTACCGGATGCGGTTATTCAAGGCAGTAGCCCAAACAAGTTCTCTTAAACAAAAGCACAAAGCGGGCCTGTATTCTCCAAGGGGTAGGCACGTGTTTTGGTAGGAATCTACTTACAGACGTTAGTCTTGTAAAGTTAGTCATCTTTGTGTGGTTAATGGGCCCCGTGGGTCTCTGTCTTGGCTTCATTTGCTGCCGGCTCGCGCTTCGCCACTTTCTATTGTTTTGCTGGGAAGACAAAGTGGCGGAACCACGGATGTCGGGCGGAACAAACTCCCCAGCAACACCTCTGTCTGATAAGTTAGAGAACTTGAACTAATACATTACAATGGGCTATTTGACAAAATTTTAGTTATTAATCCCTCATCTAGATTACAAAAAAAATATTCGTCACAATTTTTTTTTTTTCACGGAATCAAAAACTAACGGCAATACATCGAGTCAAAATGTCGCACGACGTCCCTAGCCAGTGCAGTCTATACTTAATAATGACGTTACAAGCCCCCTCAACTTTTATGCGCTTAATCTAAGCAGTTTAAGAATATTTTTTTGTAATCTAGACGAGGGATTAAAAACTAAAATATTGTCAAATAGCCTATGTAATGTGTTAGCTCAAGTTGTTCTAACTTATCAGACAGACGTGTTGCTGGGGAGTTTGTTCTGTGAAATTTACTCAAATAGCCCAATTATTAGTTATTACTTATTATAAATCAATCAAATTAAATTATTTACTACATTTTATATAGCACTCTCCAATATACAGAATACTAGTAATATATAGCTACCGACATAAATCCAAATGAATAAATATGTAGGACTTTATAGTCAGAAAATTTATTTTCTGACTCTAAAGCCAAAAGCTCAAAGCCTCATTTGAAAATTTATTTTAAGCTATTAGTAACTTAAAATAAATTTTCAAGTTGAGGCTTTCAAAAACTGCATGCTTTTTGCCTTGGCGAAAAGCATGCTTTTGGCCTGGAGTTGACATATTCACAGAATTATTAATAACTAGCTTCTGCCCGCGACTTCGTACGCGGATCCTGTTGCTTATGCCAGCGACAACGGGGTCGTCAAAATCGAAGATCTGAAACATCTGATGTCGAATTCCATAAGCCCGGGGACGGGAAATCATTGGGATGCGCGAGACGATTTAAGATGCTCCAGATTTTTTATTTTTGTTGGTCAACAGGAAATGCCATCAGACTTAACAACTTTTGCTAAGACGCCATTTCTATTATGTATGTATATGTTATATTGTGTCTGGGCTCCAGATCTTCAAATTTAGTCTCACAGCAGAAAACACTCTTCACGTGGAATAGTTTTTGCAATGGCACCATTTTTATATCTCTTTTACTTTAGGTGTTCCATTTTCCAAAATAAATTATAGCCTGTAATATGTTGCGTGACGTTCACGATCAGCGGTCAGTCGCGCATCTCCTTCCCCCACTTATCTCTAGAGTCGATGCGTATATACGCTGAAAACTCAAGCGTCATGCTTTTTCCGTGAACGTCTCCAACTCGCGAGACAGTGCATGATGTTCACGATCAGCGGTCAGTCGCGCACATATTCTTCACTGGTCTCTAGAGACCTGGATGTAGATGCGTAAATACGCTGAGAATGCAGGCGTGCTTCGCGATCCCAAGAAGTTTCCACGGAGCGAGTTGCAGCCTCATGTTCTCGAACAGCATCAAGTCTCTCCTAACGCTCTTCGGTAGATTGTTGGGATCTTATGGTCTTTAATCATTTAGCACCTTTGGAACATTGGGAAAAATTTGACCTCTTTCTAGGCATGGTTATAGTTTTATTGTGATGATACCTGATCAATTAAAGTCTACGTGGCTGCTCCCCTGCGTTACCGGGTAAGCTACCGTGTATCGAAGTTAAATGGAAAAGGAAATTAAACACTCAAATAACATAAGCCCGAAGGCATACGATAAAAAAATGGGAGTTTTAGCCAGTAGAGTCTAATTTTCAACGATATACCATCGTCATCGAAAATTAGTCCTGAACTGTTCCCGCCTTCACCGCGTAGTAACTCCTCCTTATGTTATTTTATAATTATGCAATGAAATTAGTGATAGTTTTAATTTCTATATCAAATGTTTCTGATCTTCGATTTTTATAAGTCAACAGGAAATGCCTATCAGACCGAACAACTTTTGCTAAGACGTCATTCCTATTTGAGTTATGGTGTAGCTGGGCTCTTGGAGTTCCACAACAGGTGTTCCAGATCTTCGATTTTTATACGTCAACAGCGAGTGCTCATAAGGCTGAACAACTCTTGCTAAGACGTCATTCCAATATATGTTATAGTGTAGCTGGGCTCTTGAAGTTCCACATCAGGTGTTCCGGATCTTCAAATTTATTGTCTCAGCAGAAAATGCTCATCACGTGGAACAATTTTTGCTATGGTACCATTTTTGTATCTCCTATAGTTTAGCTGGTCTGTTGCGGTTCTGCATCAGGTGTTCCGGATCTTCAAATTTATTCTCTCAGCAGAAAATGCTCATCACGTGGAATAATTTTTGCTATGGGGCCATTTTTGTATCGCCTATAGTTTAGCTGGTCTGTTGCGGTTCTGCATCAGGTGTTCCGGATCTTCAAATTTATTCTCTTAGCAGAAAATGCTCATCACGTGGAACAATTTTTGCTATGGGACCGTTTTTGTATCGCCTATAGTTTAGCTGGTCTGTTGCGGTTCTGCATCAGGTGTTCCAGTTTCCAAGATAAATTATAGCCTATGTGTTGACCAGACTTAATATCTATACAACAAAAAAAAAATCATTCAAATCCGTCCAGTAGTTCCGAAGATTAGCGGGTGCAAACAAACAGACAAACAGACAAACAGACAAACAGACAAACAGACAAACAGACAGACTTTTTTTTTTGGATTCGTGCTCTATTACTGTTTCTAAACCCCCCTCAATTATTATTTTTTAAATATATTCAATGTACAGACACAGTTTTTTTACAGTCTTATTATATGTATAGATTAAATATATTCAATGTACAGACACAGTTTTTTTACAGTCTTATTATATGTATAGATTAAATTAAATGAAGTATTTGACAGACAGGCTGTGGTATTTAAATACACTGCATAGGCAACTCCCCGCCAGTAAAGTCCCGCAGGGAAAGTCCCTATGTCGGCCGTCGAAAGTGGTTTGTATCGATTAATAATAATAATAATTTTTAATAATTAGATTAGAGATAGAGGTACGCAACACAAAGTAAATATTTATCGTTTTGTTAATTTTTACTAATGTGAATTAGGAAATAATTATTTTATTATTTGCTATAATTGATTTGAAATTTATCCCTAAAGGTAAAAAGTAAAAAAAAAACAAAAGAAAAACATTTTGAACAATTAGTTTTATAAAGTTTCGAAAAAAAAACTGGTTTTTTTTCAACCCTGCTAGGCTATTGCTACATTAAAGTGCTTATAGTCTTACACGCCAATATAGTTGGGCTTTATTAATATACAAGGAACCCGCATAAAATCTTCCGGCATCGTTATCTGTCTGTCACAGAAATTCAAGTTGTGGTTTTGCTAAGTCTACCATATTATATGTACTTATACCTTGTCCAGGTGGGACGAATTTTAAGTTCAACGCTATGAATGTTGCATAAATCACTTACTGAGGTTCTTATTAAAGAGCGATGTATTACAAAACGCTTAAAATCATATTCACTTCCATAGTTCCGCATGAATTCATATAAAACCAAGTTCAAAAAGAAGAGACTCGTAAAAGTACCTCTTAGGACAGAAAATAAATCTCACCATGCTTATGTTACTATGTTTAATCTTGATTTGTGAGTTAAAATATGAAAGCGTTGATATCTGATTTTTTAACCGACTTCAAAAAAAGGAGGAGGTTCTATGTTCGTGTGTATGTATTTTTTTTTTTTTTTTTTTTTTTATGTATGTTACCTGATTTCTCCGCCATTTGTGGACCGATTCTCGAAATTATTTTTTTGTTTGAAAGAGTAGACTCCTGAGGTGGTCCCATTTTAATTTGGTAAAGATCTGGTGCTGATCTTCGGAGATATACAACGGAACTCTTCAAAAATAGACGGCAAATCTATCGTGATTGCTGGAATCGCTTGGACGTTTATTGTTTATACAAAATCATGACGTATCATCAAGCCTGTATGCTCAGAGGGGTAGGCAGATGTGTTCAATATACCTAGATTTCGACAGTTAGGTATGTTAAGTTTCATTTATTAGGGTTAGGTGGATAACCCTATTATAATGACATGTATTGTTAACAATTAACAATATAAAATGAATTCATGGCAAATGTTTGTATGGGAACAACTAAAAATGGAAAAATAAAAAACTTTTTTACAAAAAATAAAACCGACTTCAAAAATAACACTAAACGGTGTAAAATAACTCTAAATTCGGAAGTCGGTGGCCCATCAAGAATAAGACACAAGTACCAAAGCCACAGACTTCCTAATTTAGAGTTATTTTACACCGTTTAGTGTTATTTTTGAAGTCGGTTTTATTTTTTTTTAACGTAAAATTGCAATTCATAATGTGGTACACAGCAGTTATAGGCACAGCATACATTTAAATTCAATTGAATAAACGATTTAGAAAGTTTGAAACACAAAGATAATTCAATTAGTTATATGTAGCCAAGCGGAACCCCACACACATAAACTCGAAAGTATACATAATTATGATAATATTATACGTTTTATTGTTTTTATATACGTTCTATTCCAGCCCTCCTAGATGGGTTATCTGTTCCCGTGACTCCCGGCGCAGGTACGAGACGGAACTCCGGGTGGTTTTTAGTCAGTAACAGTAAGACAGACCTCTCGCCTGGGCGGAAGACAGCCATGAGGATTTTCCACCCCGCACCAAAACTGGGAAGAATACACATCATGTTTATAAGCTTTCGTTTCACTGACAGGCCAATCAAAAACGCTCAAAGAATATTTAACGCGTCTCACGGCCACTACAGTATGAAGCCCCTTAAGTAACCGTCGCATCGCTTCGGTCCCTAAGAGCTGAGAAAACAACAAGTTACTTATTATAAATTCCGATCAGTTACTGGTTGTTTACACTGAAACTTTCTTCGTAATAACCACAGGAAGTATTGGTTGTTTTCTTAGTTAGATCATTGGTAAGAGAAGAATCTTAAACTATCAGTTATTAGTTGTTACCAACAATACCAACTTTAAAGGGTAAGTAAGTCAATAGTTTTGTAATATCATAATATAACTTAATATAAATAAAACTATTTAGTATCGTTATTGTAATTGGTTTCTACTGGAGGAAACTGCTAAGTTTTAGAATAAAATTGAATTCTCATTTGTTACTTACCTACCTATTTGCAATTACAATTGTTTAAACAGGCATTAGTCTAAGACAAACAGATTTAAGATACTTTAAAGAAGACATGAGACAAAATAACAGAAAAAGTTTGATCCCATGTAGTTATCAGTAACGCATCTAGCATAATATCGGCAGCGGATTGTACTAACCAGACCAATAAGGTATATGCATATATTTTTTTTATATTTTTAATTCACTGTTTACAACGTTTTAACATAGTAAAAAAATATAAACATATTTAAAAATGCAGTAATGAAGTATAAAAAAATATTTAAAATACAGAATAAATTTGAGCTGTTTAAACGCCGCCATTTTCGCGCGCCATTTCGATGACGTCAAATACTATGATCCTATTACTATTTGTTTGGGTGTTTTCGTTCTTCTAACCATTTCACCATGAAAAAAGTTCAAAAACCAGTTTACCGGTATTGCTTGTACCCGAATGCAATAAACATTATCAGATTGTGCTTTTACAAAACCACTTTCAGTCATTTTTCTTAAATGTTTTATAACCTCATTAAGAAGCTTAAATTACACTTGAACATTTAATTAGTTCACAACACACACGCCAATAATTATATTTTCCAATAAAAAGTCCATTCCAATACTTAATGTCATACTTACACATTGTATGTTTTGTAGACGTTGAGTTGTTGTCGTAGTATTTGACGTCACTTTTCGTTATAACCAATGGTGATGCGTTTCACAAATTTGAATTTCCCGCGCATAATTCGCACTTTTATTTTTAATTTTAAATAATTATGACGCTATTAAAAAGTAAAATAATGATTTAGTTCATATTTACTGCCATTAAAGATTCGGAAAAAAATATTCGAACCATATTTAAATTACATGCATATTCCCTATTGACTGTGTCCATCAGGACACAAGTATTGGACGAAAATTTTGTTCGTGATGCTCGTCTGTAGTAAGTGTTGAACAAGACCAAACAAGTTTGGTCTGAAATTACATCAAAGCCGCATATGCTCACAGCCAGTTCTAGCTGTAAGGGTATCGGGTAACTTAAATTGTCGCCAAGTCCGTAGAGGAGCTCTTCTTCAAATCTTTTTAAGGTAGGTACTGAATTTTTTCATTAAACATGAGAGACACCTGGTATGGAGATCAGCAGGTCTAGCCATATAACAAATTCTATTTCTATTATAGAAAGAAAATGGCGTATATGGAATCAGCTGCTTGTCAACTGTCAAGTGTAGGTATTTCGATTTATTTTCAGCCATATTACAAATTCTACTCGTTAACACTTGACAGTTGACAAACAGCTGATTCCATATACGCCATTTCCTTGCTATTGTCGCCTTATCGATTACGTTAATAGAAATATAATTTAAAATATGGCTAGGCCTGCAGGACTTCAATGTTTACACACCTACTTAGGCAAAGCTTCTTGTCAAGTATCACGGATCTTTACAACTCGTGTTTGCGTATCCAGAGACATAGGTAATGGTTCAACATGTTCAGTTAAATGGAATATTCCAGATATTCTTCGTCAACACAAATAAATAAAATGGAAGTGCTTATTTGCAACGTCAAAAGAACAGGTCACTTACTAAATTCTTATGAAGGAAACGGCAATTATATCAGCGTTTGTTTCACCTAATCTCCAAAACGGCTGGACCCATTTAGACAGCACTTTCAATATCTAATTGCTAATGTTATAAAGAGTAACTTAAAATCGTAAGAAAAGTGCTAAAAAACCATGACTGATAGAAAATGCTTATAATACATAGCATTAAGTCCGCCTTTGTACAGTTTTTTTACTTGTGCATAAAGATTAAATAAATTAATAAATTTCACAAATTAAACGAAGTAGAGGGCTCAAATAGAAGGTACAATAACAAAATACAAAACAGCAATCCTTTATTCAAACATATTTATTTCCATAGGCTCGACAATGTGTACCTTCATCCTCAACAAGCCGAAATGTTTTAGAGTCGAGACCAAAATACTTTACAATGACATAACGTCACGCCTACTTTTCCCGAAAGATTAGGCAGAGGTACACTCATATTTTGACAGTCAATAGTCGCATATATGGGGAGGTATAGCTACAGACATCAAGTAACTTCAAACAGAAAAACCCAATAACACTTTGCCCGACACTGTTATCGAACCCAGAATACCATGCTCAGCTGCAGTAGTGCGTATTACGGGGTATTCCTCTTTCTCTTAATTTCTGATACCCTGGTACTTTCAAAACAACAGTCGTAATTCAATTTAATGAACCTGTATGTCTCTAACATAATTGACCAAAAGTTACTTAACACTTAGTTTCGGTCAATTTATGTTTGCCTAGTAAAAAAATTGGACAGTCGATATAAAACCGTCTATCGATATATTTGTTTAATCCATCATACGCCTCGCTCGCTAATTTTGATGATGGTTGCGCTTCGCGCAATAAAAATATAATATTTTTTTTTGTTTTTGTGAGCGCAACTAACGGTTGCGCTTCGCGGAATAAGATAGTTGCGCTTCGATGGTTGCGCTTAGAAAAGGTTGCGCTTCGAGGAATACCCCCGTATAACCACTAGACAAATAAGGCAGCATTCTTTGATCAAAGCAAAATTACTGGCAAAAGCAATTTGTGCTCGGCAAACGGTTAGATAATTGGCCAATTCCATATTGTTATACTCAGACTTCGCTGGAAACTGAAAGATGAACCAGCTCGTTAGTAATTAGGTCTGAAGTCATAACTGCTGTGTTGTGAGAAAGGATGGTGCTATTCGTTTTGATGAACAATGTTCTTCTTCTTTTCGTGTTGATGATTCCCAGTCTCAATATGTGAAAAATCTTTCTTGTTAAGGTCAAATATTTCTAACCTTTTTTTTATAGTTTAGACGGTGATTGTAGCTCATTTGAAATTGTGACTATAGTCCATTTGAAATAAGAAAAAAAATTGAAACAAACTGTTTTACAATCCGTTCTACCGATTTTAACTTCTTTTTCGTAATAATAAGGATGGCATTATGAGCAAAAACGCGGATACAATACCAAGTTTTTTTTTTAAAGGGGGTTTTTGTATTTTTTTTTCTTTACTATTTAATTTGTAGTTTAAGTGTTCGTATTTAATTTATTTTAATTAGTTTTATTGTATTTTAGATTCTAGTAATGCAAATACACTTATAAACGAAAAAAAAAATCAATTGTTTCCTGCAGCTGCCATTTGTCATGCTACCAACATAATAGAACTCAAAATCGGTTAAAGGGGCAGTAAAAAGGCTTATATTTTTTTTTAATTTCAAGCGGATTTAGACCGTTATAACGAGAATTGGCATATCTTGGTTTCACATGCCATCGACAAATATCGGTCAGGTATGGCTTCCTCGGAATATATGTATTGCCGGTAGGACGTGAATATTTTATTTTTAATTTTAATCACAGACGAAATAAGCACTTGGGCAAAAGTATACTCTTTTAATTATTATCATTAGTATAGATATATAGAAGAATATAATAGTTAATCGTCAGCATAGATATCTATGATCGTCAGTCATGATATAGCATCTTTGATAAGTGTAACCGTTAACCACATTTTAAAAGGCGTTATATTGTTTTACCATTAAATTAAGTTCCTAACTAGAAAAAATCTATCGAATAATAAAAAGAAGAATAAGTGTGAAACGAAGAACGTGTCCTTGTATTGTTCCTCCCTACTTCTTTGAGATTTTTATCATTGACACCGTCATTTTCAACTAAAATGAAATAGGTAATATAACTAAATGAAATCCAAAGCATTTCTTAAAATAAATTGTTGCAATGGTTACAATTAAGTGTGATAGCTGCTGTTAAAATAGATTATAATAAATTCGGCGTCTATTGTAATTAACAGTAACATGCTTAGGTAATTGTACACACGCCAGCACATCAACCTATTCCAATGTGTCAAATTATCCGAATTGAACATGAATCTTAATGTGTTTAGATTAAAGTCGAAAACGTGTCAAATCAATTTCACACATTAGGGTAGGTTGGTTACAAAATGTGCATTATAAATAACCTTTTTTAATTTCTGTGTAAATGGAGTATATTCTCCATTTATTCGTAGAATAAGAGAGCTAAAAATTATATTATCATAACAAAATTGAGAACAACTTCTTGTTAAGGATGTTCGTATTTTACCTCTATTTATGTTAAGCGATTGTTCATCCTCCTATGACAATAATTATTACCTGAAAATTGATTCATGGTTATACCGATGTATCGAATTAGTATAATTAGAGCTGGGTCAATTGGTTGTTCCTAATAATTACAATAGACAACATTTCAAAATTTTAACCTGCATGTTTTTGTACGTTATATAAAAGTAAATCGAAAAATAGAGGACCCATATTTTTTGGTTTTTCGAAATTATGTACATTTCATTCATAATTTTAACTTTGAAATTCGGTGCATTCTAAAAAGACTTAAGCGCCAAATGACGTCATTCATACGGTGGAATGGCGATATGTCCTTTGCTTTAGTGTGATACGTTTAAAAAACTGTTACTTAGATGTCACTGTCACTTAGCAGTTGTCAATGTCACACATTGACATTAGATAATTGGTTTTCATCTTAAAAATTATCTTGCTTACGCAAAGGTAACCACCTCATTCCACCGTATAAGTGTCGTCATCGCATGTTTTTGGTTTTTATTTTTTTTCTCAGAAGTTGAGGAATAAATAAAAAATTGAACTCAGCATTCAAAATGAAGAAACGGTATTTTTGTTTTAGGGTCATGTCAATATTGAAATGTTGACAATTGCTTTTGAGTGTCATATTCATCTGCCTAGCGTTTTCCCAACTATTTTTGGATCGGCATCCAGTTTATTGGATACCGATCCAAAAATGTAAATGTAGCTGAATATCACACGGAGCGACAGCCTATCGGACCTCCACGATCCAATTTCTGAGTAACACGATACCCCTTGGTTAAACTGATTGTCAGATTTTCCGGCTTCTGACTATCTATAACGTCTGTCATAGATCTACAAATGACAGCCGGGACCAACGGTTTCACGTGCTTTCAGAGACACTGAAAAGTCTTGATCCTACTAATAATTTATGATGGATGGATGAATGTTTGTTACACTTTCACGTAAAAACTACTGAATTGATTTTAATAAAATTTGATATGGGGTTAGCTAACACCTTGGATTAACACATTGGCTACTTTTCGTCCCTGTTTTCCCACGGGAACGGGACCTATACGGGTAAAACTATACTTAAATTTAAACATAAAACCCCAAGAGGACACCGATGTCCACACTGTTATTGTTTTTCTATTGTGTCTCTAATTGACACGATTGATATGTTAACAGCACAAAACCTACTAAACCTTGTCTTTTATATTGATTAATGGAATTGGGTCTGGTGACCCAATTCACGGTTCATAGACAGATCAATTTGCGAAGATTTAAATTTAATATTACATCAAAAGAAGCTAATAAAACGATTAGGTATGAGTCTTACACAAAGAAATTCCAATAATTGTGTTACATTAAGTTCATGACGGTTTTATTAACTCGCTGGATTTTCCTGTTTACGTGTTTGGTTCTTTCAAAACTCTTTTATGAAAAGAAAGTAGTAAATATTTACTGAATTCCAGTTGTTTTTTTCAACGCATCCAAGACAAAATAAATTAATAAATCACTACATTCGATGTCTCACACAAACATGTTGGATGTAGGTCAGACAGTGAAGCCGTAAGGCCACGGACATGAGGTCAGCGGGCAGCGGGGCGCCACCAGAGCGGTGACGGCAGTTTTCGTATCGCTATTTGTTGTCCATCTTAAGGTTATTGGTCTTTCTTTCAGAAGCCCCCGCACAGGAAATGGACCTGGATGAGCCCTGATGGTTCCACGAGGAATGAGACAGACTTCATCATGACCAACGAGAAACGAATATTCAGTGATGTCTCCGTAATTCACAGGGTGAAAACCGGTAGTGATCACAGAATCGTAAGAGGAACATTGGGTATTAACCTTAAACTCAAAAGGTCCCGCCTAATGAAGTCTACACTCCAACCTACTCGTGTCAAAATCCAAAACCCTGAGAGCTTTCAGCTTGAGCTTTCAAATTGCTTTGAATTTTTAGAGAACTTTGCGTCGGTGGACGAGATCAACAACAGGCACGTAGAAACTGACCAAACGGTGGGCTCTAAGCACTTCAGACCCCGCCGTTAAATTAGACCTCAGAAACTCTACGATCACACTCAAAAACTCTTGGCTAAACGATGCTCGCTTCGACTGCAGTCTTCCGATGATGCAAAGTCATATAGGCAGGTCAACAGACAAATTTCCAAATCTCTGCGACACGACATACGTCTCTTTAATACTAAACATGTTAAAGAGACAATCGAGCGGAACAAAGGCTCCAAAGTATTCGCAAGAAATTTGTCTATTGGGAAAAGCGAGTTGACTAAGCTGAAGAGAGAAGATGGCAGTATAGTGTCGACCAAGGCTGAGGTTTTGGAGGAGATCGAAAGGTTCTATGGACAGTTATACGCTTCGGTCGCTAATCCTGTTGGCAGCATGGCGACCGACCCAAGAGCCAAGTTGACCCGACACTTCACCGAGGATATCCCGGACATCTGCCTGTCCGAGATTAGAATGGCCCTGAATCAGTTTAAGAACAACAAGGCGCCGGGTGACGACGGAATCACTTCAGAGCTTCTGAAAGCGGGTGGAACACCGGTACTGAAAGTCCTTCAGAGGATCTTTAACATCGTCGTCCTCGAGGGCATAGGGAACAGAGGCGTGGTGGCGCTGTTCTTTAGGAAAGGTGACAATACCATACTGAAGTACTACAGGCCCATCTCGCTTCTGAGCCATGTTTACAAGCTGTTTTTAAAGGGTCATTATGAACCGTCTTGAGCGCAGGCTTGCTCACTTCCAGCCTTCCGAACAAACCGGTTTCCGAAGAGGCTACAGTACCATAGACCACATCCATACGCTGCGGTAAGTCATCGGAAGACCAAAGAGTATAATTTGCCACTTTGCTTAGCGATTATGGACTATGACGAAGCCTTTGATGCGGTCGAGACATGGGCTGTGCTTGAGTCTCTCCAGCGGTGCCGTATTGACTATCGGTACATCGAAGTGATGAAGTGTTTGTATCATAACGCCACCATGTCGGTCCGAGTAAAGGGACAGAGTTCTAGGGCGATCCCTTTGAAAAGAGGCGTAAGACAGGGAGACGTGATATCTCCGAAACGGTTGACGGCACTTTGGAGAACGCCTTCAAGCTCCTGGAATTGAAAGGATTCGGCATCAATAATAATACGTATAAATCACTCACCTCCGGTTTGCCGAAGATATTGTAGTCATGGCAGAATCGATGGAAGATCTCAACACGATGCTCGAAGGCCTCAACCGAGTTTCTCAACAGGTGGGTCTTAAAATGTACATGGACAAGACAAAGGTAATGTGTAATGCCCATGTTGTACCTACCCCAATATCTGTTCAAATCTCGTACGTCTACCTAGGACAAGTAGTCCAGTTAGGTAGGTCCGATTTCAAGAAAGAGGTCAGACGCCGAATGCAACTCGGCTGGGCAACGTTCGGAAAATTGCGTAATGTCTTCTCGTCTGACGTACCTCAGTGTCTCAAGTCGAAGGTTTTTGACCAGTGTGTGTTGCCAGTGATGACTTATGGTACTGAAACGTGGTCCCTCACTACGGGCCTTATGAGTAAGTTCAAAATAGCCCAACGAGCTATGGAGACGGCTATTATATGCTCGGAGTCTCTCTGCAAGAAGGAATCAGAAATGAGGAGATCCGTAGAAGAACCAAGGTTACCGACATAGCCCAGCAGATTAGCAGATTAAAGTGGCAGTGGGTAGGGCACATAGCACGGAGGACTGATGACCGATGGGGTCGAAAGGTTCTCGATTGGAGGTCACGTATCGGCAAGCGCAGCGTAGGACGTCCACCCACCAGGTGGACAGACGACCTCATTAAGGCCGCGTGAACGCGCTGGATGCGAGCCGCTTCCAACCGGTCTTATTGGAGATCTAATAGGGGAGGCCTATGTCCAGCAGTGGACTTCCTATGGCTGAAATAATGAAAAATGATGACACCCAGACACAGAAAAAAATAATCGTGCTCATCGCCCAAACATTTGTCCTGGGTGGGAATCGAACCCACGACCTTCGGCATAGCAGTCAGGGTCACTAACTACGAGACCAACAGGGCAGTCATATTGACAATAATTAAATGCGAGTAACTAGTGTTTATATTGTGCACCTACCAACTGTGAATCATGTGTCAATGATAAGCGAAATGACTAAACGTTACAAACGTCATGTGATATTTTTTCATTTATTAAATAACAAATAATAACAACGATACATCGACTCCTAAACGTCACATGTTTCTGTTTCATAACTACTTATGACGTCAAGTGTCCCATTACTTAAATGCGCTTCTCTATTTGCATTAATTTATGAATAAGAAACAATACATTTCACTACAAATAAAATAAGATTTTTTTTTATTTTTTATTTAATACTTTTTAAGCACACAAATAAACATATGCGGTCCTAATGCCTACTTAATATTATTGCAAATACTATCATTTCAAATTATTATAATTATCTATTCTCTACAATAAAAAACGAACTATGTCTTGAATATAATTTAAGTGCCATAAGTAAATGGTAGGCAAATGACAATGACCTATGTAATAGCCCTCATTCCATTATCATGGTAAAAGGGAGACGGGAGGGTTGAAATGATATTATGGGGGTTAAATAAATTGTCTGCTCTAATTCCTACTAAGTATTCAAGAGCTATTGAAACTCATAGTCAAGATTCTCGGATCTAATCTACTATAGGTACCTTATTATAATTAAGGCATTCCGATTTGTCTAAAAATATGTACTTATGTAAAACTAAAACATTATTATGATTTGATTTCGTGGTGCTAAGCAAAAGGACTTCCTGAGGTTTGTACCCATTGTACCTATAAAAATATATTTTTTTTTTAATTCCCCCAAACTGACAAATTTTATATCCCAATTGAACATGAACCTTTTTATCTTTAAAAAAATGAATCTGTCTTTCCAGGTTAATTTTTAGGTGACAATTTAACGTTTGCAAAGTCTTAAGCTAAAACTAAAAAGGTAACTATACTCCATACACAATAGCATTAGACAGAAGTTATTAGTTATTTTTAATACACACTTTGTAATGAAAGTACAATTACGTATTTTACAATTACGATAGACGCCGAAGTTATTATAATCTATTTTAACTGCAGATGTCACACTTAGGTACTTGTAACCATTGCAACAATTTATTTTAAGAAATGATGTGGATTTCATTTAGTTTTATTATTTCATTTTTGTTGAAAACTGTAGTGTCAACGATAAAAACCTCAAAAAAACAAAGAGGAACAAATACTTGGACACGTTCTTCGTTTAACTTGTTTTCTTCTAAATTTTATCTTTAAAATAAAATGTTCTGCATTCCTGCTTCTACGAACCACTTTTTTTAATGTTTTTGTAAATGGAGTATAGTTTGAATTAAAGTTAAAAAACAAAACTATCAAAAAAATTTGACA
Source organism: Euplexia lucipara (assembly GCA_921972225.1). Classification (NCBI taxonomy): domain Eukaryota; kingdom Metazoa; phylum Arthropoda; class Insecta; order Lepidoptera; family Noctuidae; genus Euplexia; species Euplexia lucipara. Next base: position 14,899,605 of record OV179158.1, on the reverse strand, counting down.
TATTGGGATAGCTTGATGTGCCGCTGGTCTCTGGTACCCGTATGTTCTCAAACTCAGAATATTATAATCTGATCAATTTGAGAGTTGCAAAAAAGTTGTTGATCTGGGAGTCGCCGAACTTATTTACAACAGCGGAATTGAGAACTTCCACCTTTTTTGCAAGTCGGTTGATTAATAAAGTTACAAAACACAATTATATAGGTAGTATAAGACTCGAGAGTCAACAATTACAGACAATTTATTAAGTAAAATGAAGAGCGTATACATTATAACTTGTAACATTCGGATCTAATTGAACCCAATTAATTGGTAACGGGATCAGTGTACTGTTTCCAACTAAATGGTTCCTATTCTCGGGTGATACGTGAGTACGCCCAAAGGGATAATATCCAGAAAATTGGCAGCATCATCCACCTGTTTGCAAACAATTTTGAAGGGTATAATTTGGAGGTCGAGTTTTAGCCAAATAATAACAGCCACTTTGTTTGATCGAAGTTTGAGCTACATTTTCTGTGGCCAGCCCGTAGGTCGGTAACCATTAATTACAAGACAAGAGTCTTTTTTGGGTTTGTTACGGAGTGTTGTGCTCCGTCATTTATGGACTATTCACTCTAGCCTTGAAGACACCTAAATTATAATCGGACGGGAAGACCGCAGCTGGCTAGTTGTTCCAGTACTTCGATGAAAACGAAATCGTCATTGGTCGTTCTTGAAAATAAACATTGTAGGATTATTAAATTATTATTTAGCCAAAAAAAAAGAAAAGATTAAATAAATTATATTAAAAAAACACAGCAGAACTGTAACAGCGTGTGTGCTGAGAGCAAAGGAAAGCAAATTATTCATTTAGATTTGTAACAAGTTCTTCTATCTAACTATAAACTTTAATCGGTAACGCAGTTTTTAAGTTAAAATCCAAGAAACTAACAAAACATTAAATTTTTCCTTTTTATTTAATTGCATATTAGTAGGTACAGGTAAACATAATTCCTTTGTACATATGTACGTCACCTGGCCCGTTGTATTAGAACATAGTATAAAACCTGCTACATGTATAAGATCATGTACAACTGTTTAAATGAGGATAAATATTAATCATGTTCGCATGAAATTTTTCGACTTACCTACCTGTATATTTTAAGGAATTACCACGTACTTAATATCGTCACTCGTAGTCCAATTTCGCGTAACTCAACCATTAAATACATCGCTAATTGTTCATAAGGTGAACATTTGCAGTATTTAATAATTATTGTAGTTACGCGGAATTGCACTATAAACGACTATATATGTCACGTGAATCACCTACCGGCAAGTAGATACTATTTACAATCAATTCAAGGACTTACACGCACACACACGAACACGAGGTATTCCACGAAGCACACCCAAACAAAGCACACCCAGAAGAAGCACACCCAAAGTATTCCACTTAGCACACCCGTAGGTGGGCTTCAAATAAAAAATTAAAAGAATTAATTTCCTATTCCACGAAGCACACCTACGATTATCACTCGCATAGTGCGGAGACTAAGAAATAAAAATGTCGATAGAAGATAATATTTATTATTTAAAAGACTAACTTAAATTTCTAACATCATTAATTTTCATTATAATAATGTGACACAATATTTGTCATTTTTCTAATCTTACTATTTAAAATCATAGATTGTTTCATAATTATCTTTCCAAAAAAGATATTATTTTTTAACTATTTTTCTATTATTTTCCTTTTTTGTTCTCTTAATAAAATCACAGATTGTTTCATAATTATGCAATAAAAACTTGGACAAATATAAAAAACATTATGAATATTGTTTTCTATAGAGATCCATGTTAATGTTTTCTTTTAACTAATATTAAAAATACTCTTGTTTTATGTAAAATCACAGACTGTATCACACTCATTGAATCTCAAATCACAATATTACAGATTTTTAAATAATATTGAAGAAATGGGCAAATTAGATTCTCAACTTATCAATTAAATAAATTAATATTAGGTCTTTAATGTCTTTACCTATGAAATTGCCGTTCTGCAGTACTGGCCATTTCAAATCAAAATAATTTTTGTTTGGCTAAGAATTCAAATTTGAAATTAATTCAATTTTAAAAACATGTTTTTTTTTCCAAAAGTAGTCATTTGTTTATTGATTAGTGTTACATTTTCATCGCATTTCAATATTTTTCGTCATCATGAATACGTTAAAAATTCAAGTAATTATGGAATATTAGTACCGTCGTGGCAGCAACGCGGCACAAGCGGCACGCAACATCAACGACGTTTACTGAGCTAACACTACAAACCAACGCACCACCTTTTATTGGTTTGCTCGCTTCCGTTCTGGAAATTTCGACCTGAAAAATGAACCTCGCGGTCGTCCGAAGACTTTGGTCGACAACGACGAATTAAAGGCGATTGTGGAAGCTGATGATACACAATCTACGGCTGAATTAGCAGCAGTTTTCGACGTTAGCGTCAAAACAATATTGGTCCATTTGCGTCAAATTGGCAAGGTAAAAAAGCTTGACAAATGGGTGCCCCACGAACTCAATGATCGCCAGCGCGAAGTACGCGTCGAGACGTGCCTTGCACTGCTCAACAGACACAAAAATGAAGGAATTTTGAACCGCATTGTTACCTGCGATGAAAAATGGATTCTGTTTGATATCCGCAAGCGCTCAGCAAGTTGGTTGGATCCTGGTTCAGCACCTAAACAATGCCCTAAACGTAAACTTACCCCTAGAAAAGTGATGGTCACTGTTTGGTGGTCTAGCGCCGGTGTGATTCATCACAGCTTCTTACCAAACGGGGTGAGCATTACTGCAGATGTGGACTGTGAAGAACTGATCACAATGATGGAGAAGCTGGCACATCTCCAACCAGCATTGGTCAATCGCTCGTCTCCACTGCTCCTGCACGACAACGCGCGACCTCATACTGCACAGCAGACGGTCTCCAAGTTGCAAGAACTGGGGTTGGAAGCTCTCCGTCATCCGCCCTACTCACCAGACCTTGCGCCTACAGACTACTACTTTTTCCAGAATTTGGATAACTTCTTGGCGGGAAAAAAATTCAATATCCGAGAGGCAGTACAAAATGCCTTTGAAGAATTTGTTGCCTCCCGTCCAGCTGATTTTTTTAAGAAGGGCATCAATAAACTGCCACTGCGTTGGCAAATATGCATTGATTGCATGGGTGATTACTTCGATTAATACAAATAAAAAATACATGAAAAAAAATCGTTTAATTTTTTTCATACAAAACGGCAATTTCATAGGTAAAGACCTATTATTAGTAATGTGATCATTACTAGAATGAAACTGAAAGATGTTAGTAAGTTAGTCTTTTAAGTAATAAATATTTTCTTCTAGATAGACATTTTTATTTCTTAGTCTCCGCACTATGCGAGTGATAATCGTAGGTGTGCTTCGTGGAATAGGAAATTAATTCTTTTAATTTTTTATTTGAAGCCCACCTACGGGTGTGCTAAGTGGAATACTTTGGGTGTGCTTCTTCTGGGTGTGCTCTGTTTGGGTGTGCTTCGTGGAATACCTCACGAACACACGCACACACACGAACACACTCACAATACACACACGCTCACACAAAAACACACAATACATGTTAATTACATCTCTAGTTGTAATAAATTCATTAATAATTTGTACAAACTCACTCGCCGTGGGAGAAGAACCTGGAGTCCTGAAATACAGGGCTGCCCTAGTTTAGGCTCCAGTCCACTCCATTTATTTGATAATGACTGTACTGTTTTCAATTAGTGTGGAAAATAAATGAATTTTTACTTTTACTTTTTTTACTTCTTCTTGGTTTTTAAAGGGTCTGCAACGCGCGTGTGGCGCTCCTGGTGTTGCAAGTGTCCATAGGCTACGGTAACCGCTTACCATCAGGCGGGCCGTAAGCTTATTTGCCACCGTCGTGGTATAAAAAAAAAACTTCCTTCGTTCCTTCCTTTACTAAAATGGTAAAAAGATAACTTTGCAACCAAGATTGTGCGTCTGTTATTGTTATTTATCGCCCAAGCCACATAATTCTAGCTTAGCAATTAGGCACATACTTAATTCTTTATTTTGTTTATTTTTATTGTTTATTTTTTTTAGTCTATTTTTTTTTTGTACCCCATCATCATCATCATCATTTCAGCCATAGGAAGTCCACTGCTGGACATAGGCCTCCCCTATAGATCTCCAATAAGACTGGTTGGAAGCGGCTCGCATCCAGCGCGTTCCCGCGGCCTTAATGAGGTTGTCTGTCCACCTTGTGGGTGGACGTCCTACGCTGCGCTTGCCGATATGTGGCCTCCTTTTATGTACCTATTTTTATTTTTAATAACGTGTGCCTGTTTCGTGCCAAATAATTGCTCTTTCTTTCTTTTTCTTTCTTTCGCTCCATGTAAAACACTGGTATTCAGCTGCATCCCGTTAATTAGAAAGAAGCCGACCCCAACATCGTTAGGGAAAGGCTAGGCCTTATCGGTTTGTTGTTAAACAATTAATGAACGTAAACACCTACTTTATTGACAATAGACATTTTGTTTACAAGAATTCATTTTAATTTAATACAATTATACGGACCCTTAAATCGAATGTGATTCCCCTTAACAATCATTTGTAAAATTAAGTATTTAATTGTTTGGTTGCAGGGCTTTGTGTAATAATATTTGTTTTATTCGGGAAGCGAACTCGTTTCGCTTCTTGCACCGAACAAATATTTGGATAGCCTACAGGTATACATATAATATATACCCTTAACTACCTTCGGGTCTGACTGATTGTGAATGTGTTAGTTCCCCACACTCAGATTGTAGTCGCTACAGTCTTACCGAATATATTCCAATCTATAATACATAGTAAGTAGTACTCTGTATGGATGCTGTAAATAATAAATATTCCACTGCTTCACACAACTCCATTTAGTCCCAAACTTAGCAGAGCTTATGCTATAAGTACTAGACACATAAACTGATAAACATACTTATAAATTTCTAAATACGTACGTATAATAGATAAATTACGCCCATACGCAGAACAAATGATCAATGCGAATGCTCATCACACAAACAATAATGTCTTCGATGGGAAACGAACCCACGACCCGACATACAATCGGGTTAATTATTACCCCTACATACTATGTCAACTACTACCTTCTTTAGAATTGTACTATAGAGACACGCAGCACAATAGATTACTTAAAAATTATGTTATTTATTATCTTTCAAATTCAATGCAATTTCTGTAAGGTAGTTAGGTTAGGTAGTTAGGTTCGCTATAGGATATAAGGTATGATGAGTTAGGTTAGGTTATATATATATATATATTTTATATGAACGAAAACATCGTGAGTAAAGTACTTAAGTTAATATAAGGCTGGAATTGCCAATCCACCTTGAGCAAGCGAAGAAGAAGCCTTTGCCCTGCAGTGAGATAGTAACAGGCTAGTATTATTAATATTTTATTATATATTATATTTCATCATTCTTATTATTTTTAACACAAAAAGCATAAAAGCGCATTAGAGACTCGCAAAATAAAAAAAATAGTAGTAGTAGTAGTAAGTAGATATTACTTCGTATAAACTACTAGTACTCATTTCATTATAAGTATGTTTATATTTTTGAAAGACATTTTTAATGGAGAAGGGCGGAATGTCTCGATTACTTTTCACACAATTAGAATTAAGAAAAATATGACAATATAATGATTATTTCCATTCATTTTAAAACAAAGTAAGCTGACTGCAGAAAAAATGAGGTATTCCTCGAAGCGCTACTATTTTGAGGCGCTCCCGATAGCAATTAAAAATATTTTTAATTGCTATCGGGAGCGCTTTCAAAAGGTGCGCTCCGAGGAATAAAATAGGAGCGCCTCATTAGGAGCGCCTTATTGAGCATGCATGGGATATGCTACAGAGAAGAGCTCTGCCGAATATGGAGTGTATCCAGTCGCAAAAAGACCTTTTTTTGTTGTTGCAACGAACATGGGCGGCCATTCCACAGCGTGATTTGGATGAACTCATTTTGAGTATGCCAAACCGATGTTCTTGTGTTGTTAGTGTTCGCGGTAGAAACACGGATTATTAATTGTTTAAGTTACCCAATAAAATTTTAAAGAAAACTGTTATTTCAGTCTTTTTTTCGAACTTTAATGTTAGTGGTTCAAATGTCAAAAATCCCTTTATTAGGAAAATGGCAAATTTCTTTATTAATGCAAAGGTGACTTGGTTTATCGTTACTGTGACAAACGAAAACACTTTATTTGATGAATCCTTAAAGAAAATTTTAATTAATATCAATCAGGAGAAAAGTTATTGCAAAAGTATATGTTGATCCCTAGACACTTTTGATGTGTGTATAAAAACACAAATACACGTTGTGTACACACACACTGATTTTTTGTTATTTTTTTTTTTGTTCGTATGTGTTGGTCTATAACGTCTTTTGTGTGGACTTATTAAATATTTTATCTACCTAGGTATCTATCTATCTATCATTTAAGCTTAAGAAAATATTGGTTGTGGAAAACAATTGAAAGTGAAATCGACAGAAAGCACGGGTGGAGCAGGTTCTCTGCAAATATAAACTTTGCTTGCCGCGCTGACCACAGCCACCACTGCACCATTGCGCTGTGCTTTTACCGAATGTATCAAAACCGAATTCAAAATTTTCGGAATCAGAGTCAAAATCAATGTCGAATATTAATTTATTTCCAGACTAAGTGTACATTTTGGTGTTATTTTATAATGTAAGAACTTACAACTTAGCGGCCTTTTTCGGGCATAGCAAAAATTTTAAGTCGAAGTTGAAGCTCCGTAACACCCCTATATTGTATCAAACTACATAATTTCTCCGTCAATTATCTGTTATTTATAATTATTCTTATGACCTTAATAAAATTATTAATAATCCAGCACCTACAAGTTCAATCAAATCACATACAACTCGGATTTTAATCAATATTGGAGTGTGGGTCCAATTCACACTTATCCGATTTATTTTTATTCGATTCTACGTTAACTGATTACAGTCGCACAGATCGATCTAACGGCTACTCTTTTTTGCCAAAGTAGGTCCAAGGATGGGTAACCTTTGATTACTAATCAAGACCTTTCCGTGCTTAGCCGTTGGTCCCGGCTGTCATTTATAAATTTTCGACAGTCGTTTCGAGTAGTCGGACACCAAAAGCCTGACTCCCAGTCAAACCAATCAGTATTGTGTTGTGCAGTAACTGGGTTACGGAGGTCAAAAAGGCGGTCGCTCAAATCAAATCAAGACTGTTTTGCAAAAAAATACGCCATACATTGGAAAGATTTTTGTCCTAAAAGTATTTAGTATTTTGCCTACGAGCAAGCGTGAAAGTCGGTCATAGGATGCAATTCATATGATTACAATTATTAAAAAAGTACTCAATAATTCATACTCAATGTAACATCCTGTGATTTAGATCACAGGGTGTTACATTATGAAAGAAAATTGACAGGGTGGCTACAAGACTATTGTCTTTACATTATAGTGAAGGAATTTATGGACTTTGAAAATTAATGTTATTGATGAAAGTATTTATGAATTATTGAGTACTTTTAAATGTGAGTACCTACTATGCAGGCTATATGAAAAACATGAGTCTGGCAATTCAGAGTAACCTACTTTTAATGTAGCCTAGACAATTGTCCACCAGATCAGACGGGTCATTGAGCTCCCAAAATTGGTTCTTTCTTCTAAAAGCCTTTCCAGCACGCGTAGCATGATTAGAAGAAACGGTCTTTGTCGTGTCTCGGAAGAAAAGAAATTAAGTGTTCATGCTACGCAGGCAGGTTTATTGAAAGAAATTTGACAGATTGAGGTTCCTGTCTATATAATCTGTCACTTTGCCGATTCGTCTGTAGACAAAGGCCGTTTCTTCGGTGTTCAATGTGTTCATGCTACGCATGCTGACTGCCCTGGATCGTTAGACTTGCATAATATATAATTAATATCCATGTCTGGGCTTTAAAAGGGACCGTAACTCCTGAGTTTCTTTCAGAATATCTTCTCAGAGAATAATCAATGTGTGAAAAATCGGCGCCACTTAGTTAATAAATATATATTATGTATATGATCATGTTATATAAAAGTAGGTATCTTGAAAAATCAACTTACAGTAATAAATATAATTTAATTTCATAATATGGCGTCAAAAACGTCGGAAGTTTTTTTTTGGGGTTTTCAATCAATCAAAACCTACTAATAAGTAGGTAAGTAGACTCAACTTAATCAAATCACAAGTAAGTAACAACTTCATGTCCAATATATTGAAACTAATCTATTATTATTGGTCTAACATGAGTTAGTAAAGGACCTTGAAACATTCTTCAGACGATCGATTTTTCAAACGATAATGGAGTACTACCTACTGTTTAAAAATTTATAGAAATACGAGTAGGTATGACTAGTGGTTGAGTTCGATCGCTAGAAAATCACTATCGTACCACTTACTTTGGTTTGCTCTAGGTCTGACTTGGACGATTATTCATTTGCAATTTCTCAACGAAAGGTCAATCATCATTATTTTTTTCACTCGGTTCTATTTCTCGGAACCCTTGGGATCCGGACCTTTGGAAGGCGTACGAGGTGCCGAAGCCAACTCGCAGAGGCCCATTGTCGTCTTAATTAAAATGAGGCACCAACCTCAGATTTTCCCTTTGAACACAAGACAAGTGCAAGGAAAACCTACGACTGGTGTAAGACTATTGGAAACTATGGTAACAAAAGTACTGGACTATAGGCTAGGGTAGCTTAAATGGACTGGATACCTAAAACTGTGAAGAACCACGGCCCCTGCCTTACCAAACAATAAATACACGGATTAAATGGCAGCGGGTGACTTGTACACTCAATAATGGGCCCTGTAAAATGGCCGCTAGCACATGGTGACATGGCACACGTAGCTATAAGAGGGTAACATTTTCTGAGGTACTAAAGAGGTGAAGTGACATTCCACGGCTATCAGAATAATCCCGGAAGTACGGTCAAGATCCCTATCAGCACCATACTGGAATGCTTCCTTCCCCCAAGCACGTTTATTCTCGCGAACCTCCACTCTAGTCGGCCAACTAAGGCAAGAAAGAGGTGGGAGCCTGTTCCTCGTCAGAGCTCACTCCTTTTATTATTATTATTTGCCCAGCAATCTTCTTTGTATCTGACTCTCTCCATGTTGGATAGAAAAATTTTGAACCGACGTAAGCCTTTTTAGAAACGTGGTAAAAGTCATATTTATTATTTGAAATATGCAAATTAAGGCTTTTCATTTGATACCCATCACTGCATAATTAATATCAATGTCATATTTTATAGTTTATTGTGTTATGTCCTCTAGAGTGTGTCATTTACAATAAGTACGCTGTATTGCTACGTCACATAACATATAACTAGCGGTCAATAAGACGCTTCTAACGATACCTCGTTTGTTAAAATATGTTACGCAGTTTGGAACTTATTAAGGAAGAGATGAACATACAGATCTCCCGTCAAAATCATAACCCTTCTTTTTCCTTCGCCGCAGTAAGGTAATTAATCAATATATTTGTGTTGCTTACTTGTCTATTATTTAAAAGCAATTTATTATGTTTTTATGGACATAACCAAAGGGCTGGCTAAGATCATTTTGAGTCGGATTGAAGTTTATACAGGGTGTCTCATTCAAATCGGTCAGTATGGGAAAGTCTGAAACTATAAGACATACGAAGATCTGTTCTGAGGAACCATGTCATCGATTTTAATAACAAGAAAAACTGCATTTAAAAAAACATCTGTTCTCCGTTCGGGAATCGAACCCGGTTATTTTGAAAAAAAAAACCTACACTATTTCTATTTAGATATCGATTGCGTAGGTCTTAAGCAGAAAATGTCTGTATGAAACATGATGTCTAAAATGAATAAAATGCATTGTTTCCACATACTTTAATTTATTTTAGTAGGTGCTCGAAGTGACCACGTTTACAATATTACTACAATAGTACAGATGTTTTTAAAATGTATGAATGCAGTTTTTCTTGATAATAAAATCGATGACATGGTTCCTCAGAACAGATCTTCGTATGTCTTATAGTTTCAGACTTTCCCATACTGACCGATTTGAATGAGACACCCTGTATACTTATTTTGTTTTTGTTGTGTCCAAACGTATATTTTGCGAAAGTTTCCCAAACAAATGAATCAAATGTTTATTTTTGTTTTAAAAGTAACTTTAATGAGCATTAGTGTGCTTGAAGTATTAAATAAATAAATAATAAATAAATAGATAAATGAATGAAGACAATACATTATGTAAGCTTAAGTCATCAACAGCTCATTTTCTACTTGACAAAATAAAGATCTTACCAATATCGATTGCAAGTACGATTGATTAGTAATTTGGTGTACTTACCTACGGTTATTTTTGTTGCTCCAGGACCTTATGACTGAGTTCTCTAATAAGCCTCACAAGCACAAACCAAATAAGGTTTCACTAAAATTAAAAGGTTAATTAGAATATATATTCAGAGCAGGTAAAATAGCTAAGCTGTACCTACTTACTGCTATATTTTTCAATTTCAAGCAATTATCTAAAATTGTGTACAAAAAAGTCTTACAAAAAAAACTCGATCTCGAAAACACAAAATTGTTTTTTGCTTAAATTATTTTTTTTTCCTCATTTTGAATTCCGGAAGACATTCTGACATCTCAAACGTAACAAATTAAAACATTCCCAAGAAACTCCAAGTCAAAACGATCTTATGTCCTTTGACAAACGCCACATTTTCGCTTGTATACTGTTTCATTACTTTAATGATCCGCACATGGCTACCTATTAAAAGTCCAGAGAACGAGTTAATTATGGCATGCAGTCTGCAATTTTGTTTCAATTGGTAATTCCAGAACATTAGTAACGTATTTTCTAACAAATGGGGTTATCCCCTAAGTCTAAAATCAGTGGATGAGAGCACGTTCGCACTTTGCTACATACATTCTTCCTGGCATTGTACCCAAAATAATCTAACTATACCTAAGCAAGAGAAACAGGTACATTTAAACATTTTTTTTTATACATAAATAATGAAATGTCCAACCGCAGATTTTCCCTGTATGCACTAGACAAGTGCACCCAAGGATAACCTACGACTGTTGCAGGAATATCGTGTATTAAGGAAATAAAAACACTGGACTTTAGGATGCTTCTACACGATGCAAGTAGCTTGCGCTTGTGCAGGGCCTCACTCAAGTCTGCTATTTTTATAAATATTGTCATTCCAACACGATCCCATTGTCATTTTGCTAAAAGTTCGTAATCTGTTAATTCATAATGGGCGATCATTGATGGGTCAGTGGTCTCGTAATAGGATTGTGTCATAATGACACTGTAGTTTTGCCATTATTATAAAACCCGATGGTAATAGAAATGATTTTCGAAAAACTACTACTAAATTTGTTCATATATTTATGCCAGAATTCATTTATATTTATTATTTATTCGTGTTACGCAATCTGAAGTAGTTAGTTAATATCAAAAACATTAAATGTATGTATAAAGATTTTTTTTTCCTCTTTGGCAACTGAGCCTATGTCGACTTTTCTGCCAGTGTCACGTATTGACGACAAATTATTGTATTGAGCCGTCGAACACTTTGTGGTAGGTGTTACTGGTGTTAGTGGCTGGAAACGATAAATTTGAAACTATGCAACTTTACAATATTTTATCTGTTTAGCTATCAAAGTCAAATGTGACATTACTGCCAACTAATGTTTACCTATCTGTTTTTATTTTTAACGGCCGGTATTTTGTTAAGTATTTATCTTCATTTGTTATATAAAAAGGTGCTATGGACGCATCTTGTTTAATCAAAGATGATAACAGAATTTTATTTGGTAATACATCGTTAGGATGAATAACTTCATTGTCAAAGATAAATATTAAAAGTTTAACTTCAGGCACGTTCATCATCTGCCTAGCCTTTTCCCAACTATGTTGGGGTCGGCTTCCAGTTTAACCGGATGCAGCTGAATACCAGTGTTTTACATGGAGCGACTGCCTGTCTGACCTCCACAACCCAGTAACTGGGTAACATGATACCCCTTGGTTAAACTGGTTGTCAGACTTTCGGGCTTCTGACTACAAGTAACGACTGTCAAAGATCTACAAATGACAGCCGGGACCAACGGCTTAACGTGCTTTCCGAGGCACGGAGGAGTCTTGGTATGTAATAAATGGTCACCCATCCACGGACTTCAGGCACGTTCTGTTTTGGAAAACTAGACTTATTTGGTTGAAAGCTAGTCTTGGAGTACAAGTAAACATTTTAAAACTTTAAACCGTTTTTGTGGACTAATAGACTAATCAATACATCTTATATTATAAGGCAGAAAAACACTATGCTTTGCGCGTAGCTTATTTTTCTTTACCTCACTATTTTAACTTCTTATGAAACTGAAACTGGTTGCGAAACTTAGTTTCCAATGCGGCCGAAAGTTAGATATTAGTAGATTACCAAACATGTCAAAATCAACAATAATAATTATGAAATCAATGATAGACCATTCTGACACTATGGTAATAGCAGACTTGAGGCCCTCTGGTTGTATGCATCGTATACTTTACCGTTTAAAAATATGTGCGGGTCTAGCGACTTGAGCATGTACCAAAGCAAGCCACGCGCGCAAGCGCAACTAATAATTATCCGCGTACTCTGTGGCGCGCGCGCGGGTCACTTGCGCATATAGCTCTTGACCACGAAATGACACTTGACGCAAATAACATATGCGTACTGTTTGCGCAAGTAGCCCATGTACAAACGAGTAAATTGAACAAGGAGCTTGCGCGCTCACGCGTGTAACCCGCATCTAAACTTGCTCCAGCTACATGCAACGTGTAGAAGCACCCTTAGGCTAGGGTGGCTAAAATGGACTGGATACCTAGTAGTATAAAGGAATATGGCTCCTGCCTCACCAATGTTTTAAACGATGTTATCCGAGTATTATGTTACACACGAATTAAATGGCAGGGGTAATATTTTGTACTACATGCACACACTTGCTTCTACTATCAAAGTAGGGATTGTAATTGTTATGAAAAAATGACCCACCAGTTCTATGTGAAAAACAGTTAATGTATCTTTATCTGTGATTTCCATTCTAATGCCTTTCATTTATTCCTTCCATGTGCCTTAGTTTCTTCAGCAAATTTCCCTTTAAGTATTTAAAAAAAATACCGTGTTAAGTTTGTTAGTGGTATTTAATATTTGAATCTTTTAATCCGATTTCAAAATATCGACGACTGCAGAGGATTTTTTTATGATACCTACTTATACCCCTCAGCGAGGAAAGTCGAAGGTCGAAGTTAGTATTAAATATTTGTATGAACGTGTGACGTTATCAGCCACATGCTTTTTTTATCTCTTATAAATTATTATTATACGCTTCGTGAATTCGTTCGCGTCAAAAGTTGATTATCTCATTTGGTTTTATTCCTGCGGGAATGATAGAAAAGCTGGCGCCGTATTGGTTTTTTGATAAAAATGACAGTATGAGTGTTGGATAATTTTATTATACCAGACTTCGCAGAAAGAGAAGGGTTTTTTTATATAGGTACCTAGATAAGTAGTGAGGGAAGAAGTAACACCGATAGCTGAAACGAACTTACAAGAAAAATATGGGAGATATCTATGATTACATAAATAAATATGATTTGTTATGCTCAAATATCACTTCAAAATACTGGCTAACTTGCTATCTGCTATCTCTAATAATTGTGTGTTACTGAAGTGATATTTTCGGAACAGTTATCTAAGGTCATTCCGGTACATAAAAAAAATTGGAAAGACCCGGATATCTATGGAAAGACCGATCCAAAAAAAATACCCTAAATTCTTATTATCAATCCAAAACACGTCTTTCAAATAATAACTTGCACAAAGTATTACACTAAATAAACCAAATATCTGTAGGCATAGGAAATGCTATGAACTACAACATTATTGACAAAATAACCAAAAAAAAATAGATTAACGGGTGTAGGTACTTGAACCTGGGGGTCGAGTCTGCTATCGCAATCGTGTTTCAATGACCGGTCAATGATCGATTTTTGACGTATAACGTCAAACTTATGACACATTTCCCATACAAAAACTGACAAAGTTGTCAAGTATTCGATCAATTACCGGTCATTGAGACACGATTGCAATAGCAGACTCGAGCCCCTGCTTGAACGTGTGATGTGCATATTTTTTAACTCTATCGAAAAAACAAAAGAAAGAGTGAATAGGCATGTTGACAGAATAGGTAGGAATATCAAAATAACATAAGTCCATCAATTAGATCATAAAAAAAATACACAAGCATTTTTTTTCTTTTTCAAAATAATGGAAAACTACTTACATTAAAGTAGAAGAGAGGGTAATCTAAGATTCCGCTATAGAACGACCTTCACCGAGCTGGTTAATGAATGAAACCTTTTTTATATTAAATTTAATAAGTCAATGAATATATTGCATATGGGTTGCCTAAAAAAAATCAGTCCAGGATATGAATAATTAATAATTTTAAAAAAATGTTCACCGGTTTGGTTAGTGGACAAATTCCATAGGTACTAATTTTCGATTGGTATGGAATTTGTCAGAAATCTTAATTTTCCTTTTACTTTCATTCTTTAACCAGACCGGTGCAAGTTACTAGTAGGTATCTATTTACCTGTTTATACCTGCCCACCCGAGTTGTGACGGGAAAAAAATAGACAACCTAACGTTTGCTTATTCTATGGACTTCATACTTTCAATTGGTAAGGAATTTGTCTATTAACCAAACCGGTGAAATAATAAAAAAAATATATCCAGGACTGAATTTTTTTAGACAACCCATATGTAAGTTGCAGTAGCGCGGAGCGCTGCTGGAGCGCGAACATAATGGATACCAACCCTTATACTCATAAGTGGGAACACTTATTGTGACGGACGGGTAACTACGGAACCCTACACTGAGCGTGGCCCGACACGCTCTTGGCCGGTTTTTTATTAGGTACTTTTTTCACGTGCCTAATAAAAAACCGGCCAAGTACGAGCAATTTTTTAAAAATCTAGTGTCCTCCAAATCCAGACTGTGGTCTACTCTTGACAAATTCCAGATGGAAATGTTTTATCACGAATTCGTCCAACCCGAGACCTTTTACGTTAGCGACCACTTGACTAATCAGGACTTCAGCAGTCGACACATACACTTAGGTACCTATTATAATAATATTATCCTTAAATTACCTCGTGAAGCAATTGGACCGTATATAAGCTCAATCAATTCAACGTTCAGATTCAAATAGAGTAGCACCAACCACGACGCAACACATATAAGTCACTTGTCAACCATGAAATTTTTAGTTTTTTATATCTTGATTGTTGCGGGACTTATTGTGTTGAGTTCAGCACACCCGGCTGTCAGTTCAGCTGCCGAGCAATCAGAAGGTTCAATTCTCACTAGAGTCAGACGAATGTATTTTTATCCAGCAAGGTGCAGGTGTAATAGCGGTTTAGTTTTTTTGGTGGCAAAGTGCATCTCGTGTGAATCGTAAGTACAATGTCTTTTATAATATATATTATTTGTTAATATATATATTTGATGTACAGACGCCAGCACATCAAGTTACCCCAATGTCTCAAATTTTTCCAATTGAATATGAACCTTATTCTGTTTATAAAGTTGAAAAACGATCAAAGAAATTTGACACATTGGGGTAACTTAATGTCTAATGCACTAATAATTATATTTTGATATTCATTTATTCTGTCAACTTGCCTATTATGTTTATTTTTTTCTTGTCATTTTATATACACAAAAAAGTCGATTAAGTCAAATTAAGAATACGATTAAGGTTATTTATGTAGTAACACCCTTACGTAAAATATGACAACGTCGCATTTTCTTGGATTAAAATATGAATAATTTGTTAGAATGAAAATAAATTTCTCGTTTTAATCAATGAAACTTACTTACTGGATTTCTTGGAAACTGTGCATTATTGACCACATATATTCGAGGACTGTTTGTATTATTTTCACTTACAGAATATTTAATAAGCCTCGAGTATGGTATGTAAAAAAAATACGTATAATATGTATGTATTCGGAATATATAAGTATGTTTATCAGTTGTTTAGGACTGATAGCAAAAGCTCAGCTTAGTTTGGGACTAGTTGGCATTGTGTAAAGGTTGTGGAATATTTGTTAACTTTTCAATACCTGGGGCTCGAGTCTGCTATTGCAATCGTGTCTCAATGACCGGTCATTGATCGAATATTTGACAACTTTGACAGTTTTTGTATGGGAAATGTATCAAAAATCGACCATTGACCGGTCATTGAGACACGATTGCAATAGCAGACTTGACCCCCTGTAATGTAATGTATTGTATTATATCAGCAATATAATTAAAGTAATTTAATTTCTTCTGACTACTTAATATTGTTACTGTTGTATAATTCTTTTCTTATTACTGTTTTTTTTTATAGGTATATGGATCTCACCGGAGATGATAAGTGTCCAGTATGCTGAAGAAGAAAATGTAATAAGCAGAGTTAGGAATGGATAGTGCTTATTTGCCTAAACTTGGAAGAACAGAGCCAAGAATCGGAGACTTCCATACGACAACATTTTTTTACGAAACATCACTTTAAAAACAAAAATAATATGTTATTTTGAAACAGTAGATTATATTAACCTAAACGTTCCGACGAAATCACGTGACTTAACGGATTTGTTACAACTACTAAATTATTGAAATTTTCAAATCTATATTTTTGTTATACATTGTACGTCTACGCAAAGACCGTATTTCCCGTGATCCCATGAAATGGTTTCCAGTGTTGGATAGCGATACCCCTTCGATTTAAAGGGAGCCGTATGCGATGAGAGGGTTGTTCTATCTATAACAACCCTTTTACTCATCGCATAAGTTTGTGACTTTAAAGGGGTAAGTCCATTGTACAGACGCCAGCACCACCTACCCCAAACTTGCAAACTTTCCCAATTGAAGATGAACCTTATTGTGTTTAGGATAAGGTTGAAAACCTGTAAAAGAAATTTGACACATTGGGGTAGGTTGATGTGCTGGCGTCTGTACCAACCTATGTAGCTCAAAAAGCTCTTAAAATTATTATTTGTAAGTTTTTACATTGTACAAACAAAAGGTTTGCACTCAATTTTAATTACTTACCTAAGTATAATATTATTGTTGTTTGTGCCATTATTAATAGGTCAATCATTATTAATTTTATTAAAAGGAAAGATTGTATCTTTGTTGTTTCATTTGTAAGGATTTAACTCAAGAACTACTTAACCGATGTAGACGAATTTTTTAGAAAGTCACATTATTACCGAGTAACAAAGGCTTTTTTTATATTTTCAACAAAAATGAGTCTTATTAAAACTTCAATAATGTAACCGAAGGTGTAAAAAATAGTAGATTATTAACCAAGGGGATAAAGCAGTGTCTTCTGTCGCGGGTGACGATTTAAATCGCGAGCGTAACGAAGGACTCGAGGTTTACTCCCGAGCGTAGCGAGGGTGTTAAAAACTTAAATCACGAGCGAAGCGAGGGATTTAAGACGAGTCCTGAGTGTAGCGAGGGATTTAAGTTCACCCAAGACTAAGACAGCTTTATCACCGAGGAAAATACTCTACTTTTCGTACCATTTGCGAAAAAAATAACACAATAATAATATGAGATAAGCATTTTTTTAAAATAATGACAATTAAAAGTAAACGTATTTTTAGAATATTAACTTATTTATAAAAATAAATTAAAATAAACTCAACGTTTATATAGCTGAAGAAAACAAAAACGCGCTAAATTCCTTAATAATTTTTTGTCGGAAAAGCAAAGGCATCAAGCTCATACGGCCTAGTTGGTTTTCGTAATTTTATTTAATTAATATTCATAACTGCGTAATAAATGCGTATTCCTTTTTCAAAAAGATGTGTAATGCTTTATATACAAACTCAATGGTGTAAATGTAGTTCAGTATAAATTTCGGTAAGTATTCCAAATTTAAATCACATTCTCTCCCTAGGGGATGAATGAAATCCAGTACAACTTTCTTTCCCTGTTTTTAACAGATCAAAAATGACTATTGTTCGCTTTTTGTGGCATAGAATGTCACTTTTTTGAGCAAGTGGTACGAAAAATACTTTAATATTCTCGACATCGAGTGCGCTGCGAAAACTATAGATGATAGAATAAAATAATTAACTACAATATGAAAAACATATCACTATGTACAAAAAAGTCCGCAATAGCCTATGCCTATCTCCAATGTTAAAAAAATAAAATTAAAAGTTTTGTTTTTTTTTGGAATTAAAATTTTAGATTATAAAAACGAATGAATTTTTGCGATGCTTATGTAACCCACGTGTTATTAACTTTCATCTAAATAAATGTGTTTGATAAAACGGTTTTTTATTATAAAATATACACGCCCTATACTCTACAGAGTTGAAACAAATATCTTAAAGATATCGCAATATAAAAATGATAATAGGCGGCTGGCCGTCGCGCGTCGCCTCGCAATGGATGTAGGTAGGTGTAATCAAAAAATTTATTGCACCATGTTGACAAATCTCTTTGTATACTAGTGACGTCCCGCGGTTTCACCCGCGTAGGGCCCGTTCCCGTGGGAATACAGGGCTAAAAAGTAGTCTATGTGTTAATCCAGGGTGTCAGCTAACCCCATACCAGATATTATTAAAACCCATTCAACTGTCACCATTTCAAGTTTATGGTAAGAAGATGGAATTAGGAACGAAAGGCATAAGCCAGAAGCACACACAAAGACGCAGAAAAGTGGACGTCCGTCCTACGAAAAACAAATATACAAAAATTGATAGAAACGAAGCGAGCTAGACAAGCAAAGTAGGGTCTAAAAGTTCTGGTTATTTTCTGTTTCTAGTTTTGGTATTTTCTTTTTGTTAGATCTAGACAAGCTGGATTTTTAAGCAGAAAATAAAACAATGACACCAATGACACACCATTCAGTAGTTTTTACGTGAAAGAGTAACAAACATCCATCTATCCATCCATCCTCACAAACTTTCGCGTTTATAATATTAGTAAGATTTTACAGTAAGAGATATCTAAAGTAATTCTCACTATTTTTAATGTAGTAAAATCTTTACGTACTAATATTATTTAAAAGAGGTTTGTGAGGTTTTAAGGGGTAATCTCTGGATCATATTATTTTGTAAGTGTCATGGTCTATAATTTATTTTCAAAACTCAGAGGGCTGGAGGGGATGTTAAATTACAAAATCCACGCGGCCAAAGTTGCGGGCGAAATTCTAGTGTTAAATAAAACAAAAGAGATGAGAGCAATCTCAATTTTACTCCACAACAAATCTCACACAACATCACGCCTGTTTTTTATAAAGGAATAGGCGGAGGTATACCTAATATTACACCCATATTTTCTATACAAGGTGTTTTTTTTTATATCCCATAACTCTAGGGTTATATTCTGTAGGTAAAAATAATACTAAAACTCCTAGAATAGGTGGTCCAAAAATGCATAGTTTCGGAGATATCATCAATCATAATTAGATATTATCAGTTGTTTAGTACCCATAACACAAGCTCTGCTTAGTTCGGGACTAGATGGAGTTGTGTGAATAGTCAGAATATTATTATTGTTAATATTATTTTTATTAATTAGTTTAAAAACTGTCACCCGTAAGACGAATCTTCTTTTTAACGTCACTTTTCTTTCACGTAAGAGTGTTTTTTTTACAGTAATAATCGTGACTTTGTCGAATTATTTAGTATGACCAATTAAAAAAAAGGGATGATTGAAACATAATTCATATACCACTAGATTCTTTGATATGGTCTCAATCATACCCTAGAGTTATGGGATATAAAAAAAAAACACGTTAGGTATATAAGAGAATAAACTGTTTGAACTAAGCAGAAGTTTATTTATTTTATACTTACTTCATAAAATTATAACGAATAAACAAACAAACACTCATTAAAGTTTTGTATCCTTTACCCCCTATTAATAATATAAAATCAATATCAAAAAACCAGATGTAGGTTAAAATTGAAAAGAAAACTAAAGTCTCATCTCGAGATTAGAACCCAGACCTCTGTGTTTTGTTTTGATATTCTTTACTTTCACTTCCAGCTATTGGCACTTCGATAATTAATGTGAATTTTAGCATTGGTATGAACGATGAGAGGTCATGCGTAATTATGCGTGTGTAAAAAAGCAGCGATATGTTTTTGTTTCATTTGACGTTCGAGGTGTGCGCTACGAGTGTTCTCGCTATGGTTCTACCCATAAAATGTGAACAACTTTCACTATGAGATCAACTCGGAAATTTTGCTTTGTATCATGCATGCTACTACTAATAGAAGCGGAGCATCAATGAAAAATGTTAAAGAAAACGGGGAAAATGTATTGCTTTTGAAAACTTCCGTTGCGTGCGCTGGATTAACAATTTAAGTTACACTGCAATAATGTATGACGAAATGGTTTCTCTTAAAAAGTATGTAGTAGCCTATTAATATGATCTAAGGGCTATATTTCACCAGGATACCAAGCTAGACACCACAGAGACACCAGAGTCGCTACAGCACACTGAGACAGTATCAAAATGGACCTCGAAGAGATAGCACTACTGCTGTATGTACGTAGGAAAAGCGTCACTGGCGGCCGGACTGTGAGTCACCATACAGCGCTATAGTAATTAGTGGTGGCGCGACCAGCGTGGCGGCGCGACCAGTAACATTTTATGCATGCGTCCGAGCTGGTCGCGCCGCCAAATTGGTTGCGCAACCAAACGGACACCAGGTGAGTTACTCTCTGTAGAGCTGTATACATTTTGTTGGTAGCGGCGACTGGTTGCGCCGCTATGGTGTCTCGGTGAAATATAGCCCAAAGAGTATTTTCGAGGTTGACCCATTTGCCGTCTGTCTAGCTTTTTTCAAAACTATATACATAGAATATATTATGTATGTTGAGGCGAAGGCGTCAAGGTGATGTTGAGCGAACAGTCGCTCTATGTAAAACTCAACAGACTGGAAGCCGACCTCAACATACCTCTGGGCTGTAGAGACAGCTCTACAACCCAGTCAGACTGGGTAGCAGGATACCTATCAGTTAGACTGGTTGTCAGAATTTCAGGGTTCTTACTACTCGTAACCACTGACAAAGATCTACAAAATGACAGCCGGAACCAATGGCTTTCCGTGCCTCGAAAAGGCGACCTCGACAAGCCAAGCTTTACCTGACACTCGGCCTAATAAAAAAATTATGATTAATTTGAATACATTATTTTATTCACAATGCGTACCTTAATAATAATTTAACAAACAGAAAAAAAATGATTAGTTAAATTAATAGGATAGAATATACATATTTATTGCACAATTTACATAAAAACCTAGTATGAAATAATAAATTTAAGATCACAACAAAGCTACCGTCGTCGCTGCAAAATTATTAGAAAATACAATCTTGATGTCACAAACACACGATTTTTAAATTTATTCTACTAACATTCCTTATTACACGATTTTGGGATATTATAAAGGAAATTTGTTCAAATTAGATTTAGAATCACTTACTTAACGTCTAAAATTATAAAGACAGTCGACCCTTAATCAATTACTTTCTCGTTTTTATTTGGAAGAAGAAGTTATGTAACAAACTCTTCAGCAAGTAGCAACACTTCTGTCTGATTAGTCTGAAGAACATGAATCTATACATACAACACAATGCTCAGTAAATAGCATATAGGCAAACAAAAGTCTCAAAACGACTGCCACGTGTTAGCTACCACACTGCAAAACACCAAAAAAACGCTAGGTTGTTATTATTATTATATTCACAACACCATGACTCAAAGTCAAAAATAATTACCTAACTAGAACCGACAATAACAATAATTTTTAATGGCCATGGCCAGCAAGACGACCAGTTGCCACAAGCAGCACCCATTCACGAGCATAACGCAAAATCAGTAATTTCCTCCCTTGATATATTTGAGAGAAGGAGTAACCTGATCCCAAACACTATCGCAAGCAGTTGCTCAAACAAATAGCAATAATACTTAATAATGCTCGAGGTCGCTAGTAAATCACATATTGCAACACTACTATCTTATAAAACAGTGTAAAGAGATGCTTTTGTCAAATAAATTAAAACGAAGTGACTCTTAGATAAACAATTATTTAAACAGATAAACAATTGTTTAAATTGTCTTGCGTTCGACAAACGGACCAACTATTGTAATCGTTTAAGTATTCGTTGATAAATAAAACGCATAAATATTCCACAACTTTCCTTCAATACCATCTCGTCCCCAACTAAGCAGATCTTGTGCTATGTGTACAAGACAGCTGATAAACACACTTTAAATATATTTCTAAATACAGATATTATAACACCCAGACACAGAGCAAATGATCGTGCTCATCACACAAACTTGTCTCGGGTGGGAATCGAACACAAGACCTCAAGCATAGCAGTCAGGGCCACTAACCACTAAACCTACAGGCCAGTCATGATAGAATAGTGTGCTTCCGAACAAAAGTCTGATTAAAAGGCAAATCTAGCATCCATGATCACGGTGAAAAGGGGTATACAGTTAGAAGTATTAAAATTGTACTTAATCTTAGTATTCAAGTTGTGGGTTTCATTGTTTAATAATGTTTATTTTTTTCTTCAGCAAGCTGGACAAGTGTCGTCACCTGTGAGATCCATATACCTAAAACATAATAAAAAAGTGGTAAAGGAAGGAAAAGCGTTTGACAAACGGAACAACAAGTAGGAAGCATTGATCACTAAATAAGATGTAGGAAGGCATCTTTTAATAAGTTATTTTAATTTTCGCACTGATATTTAAAAAAAAAGATACAATTTGGATGACATGGTTGGCACATTGGCTGAGAGATCGGCTGCGATACTACGCTAAATAATATTTCTTTTAACACACATACATAACACACGCATTTCGTCATAAATTAAAAAGTTCATCGTAAAAATAATTAACAACCAGTTTAAGCTTGTGCTAATGAAACCCTTTCACACGAATCCCGAATAAATATTTACGGTTTTCTACTTTTACTTAGGTAGGTACTCTAAGTAGATAGAAGTGCCCATACATAGGTTTTAATTCCCTTGGGAGCATCACAAATCTTTAGATGGCGTTGACTGAGAAGTTTGATTTTATCACTGCTTCATGAAGTAGCAGATTTAAGTACCTATTTGAAATTGATTTCACATTGAACCAATACGCGGGTACCGCGTTTCTGAGAAAAAGTGTCTAGTTGACAGACGGTCCGACAGACAACAAATTCATCATGTTAGGGTTCCATTCTTTACCGACTGATCTATCTATCTATCGGGATTTGGTTTCCGCACTTAATCCAAGTTTGGACCATTGTGCGTGAGCCATGGCGGCCGTTTTGTTGGGGGATTACTCCAACCAGCCCACCTCCTTCCAGAAGCAGATTAAGCCTCCCAAGCATTTCAGTGCGTCTACAAGGAGTTCCGGTGAACCGAGAGTCCTCTTCCGTATCTCGGCGACACCCGTGCACTCAAGGAGCACGTGCGCCACCGTTTCCTCCTCCTCCATACATGCTCTGCACAGAGGACTGTCCGTTACGCCTATAGTGTGGAGGTGTTTGTTTAGTAAGCTGTCCTGTGATGCCGATTTGCCGAATGAGTTAAGGAACCAAAATCAAATTAAAAATATTAAAAATTAATTGTACTTACGTTTCGCAGGACATGCACTTTGTCACCAAAAAAACTAAACCGTCATTGCACCTGCACCTTGGTGAGTAAAAATACATTCTTCTAACTCTTGTTAGAACTGATGTTTCTGGTTGCTCGGCAACCAAACTGACAGCCGGGTGTGCTGAACACAACGCGATTAGTCCCGCAACAATCAAAGCAAATGTAACTAGGAAGTTCATGGTGACTAATGGCCAGATGTGGTTACTACTAGACTACTGGAAGTGAAGTGTAAGATTACAGAATTACAGCTTATTTTATAGTAACTGACAGTTGCTTAGCTGGAATAGTGATTCAACATATTTTGTTGAATCATTAATCAATTGTTCGATTCATTCAAAATTTAACTATAGGTACTCCATTTACAATAGCATTAGACAGAAGTTAAAATAGGTCATTTATAATGCACACTTAGTAACGAAAGTACAGACGCCAGCACATCAAGTTACCCCAAACTGTCAAATATTCTCAATTGAATATGAACCTTATTCTGTTAGCGATAAAGTTGAAAGATTATTAAAGAAATTTGACACATTAGGGTAGCTTGATGTGCTGGCGTCTGTACAATCAATCATATTATTTATAATGCGCCGAATTTACAATAATCTACTTTAACAGCAGCTGTCAGTTGTTACACTTTATTGTTACCATTGCAACAATTTATTTTAAGAAATTATGTGGATTTAATTTAGTAAGGTCATTTTATTTTAGTTAAAAATTACAGTAAAGTAGTAGTTACACACGACCTATGAGATAGACACCCAGAATACTGCACAATATGTTAAAAAGTTTTTTTTTTAATTCATTCCTAATGTTTGAATTGTATGGTTATTGCTTTATCCTATACCCGTCTGGTTGTATTCCAAAAACATTTACCTACTTTTACCATTATTTTTATTTACATACTCAAATCATCAAGATCAAAATCAAAATGTCATTTATTCAAATAAAGCTGAAGATACTAGCACTTTTCCCCCAAAAAGCCCGCCCATCGCCACTTCCTAGTGTTTTTGCGAGGAAGAAGAAGTGGCGGAACAAACTCCCCAGCAACAACGTCTGTCTGATAAGTCAGATGGACTTGAATTTATAAAATCACCTACCTAACCTTTTCCCAACTTTTTTTTTTTAATTTTATAAACCAGTGCTTGACTGCAATCCCACCTGATGGTAAGCAGGGATGCAATCAGTGATGGTGAAGCGCACTAGTTTATTAAGAGCCTATTCACTGTAGCCTTGAAGACACCTAAATAACACACACTATGTCGGGGTCGTCTTTCAGTTTAAGCGGATGCAGCTGAATAACAGTGTTTTATATGGAGGGACTGCTTGTCTAACCTTCACAACACAGTGACTGGGTACCAACACGATATCCCTATCTCTTCCCTCCTTTCCTTATTTTTACCCTGTGGCACCAACCTTGTTCTGTCTTTGCACTACCTTAAGGTAGACTTGTAGAAAATGCCTAAGGTATTAAGTCCGCCTTTGTACAGTTTTTTCTTACTTGTGCATAAAGTTTTAATAAATAAATATCCCTTTGTTAAACTGTCAGCCTTTTTTGGGCTTCCTATAAATCCATTCTTACAGGGGTAGTCCCCTGTAATTAATGGATTTATTATTGGTCACCCATCCACGGACCAACCTCTTCAAGCGTAGCTTAACGGTGAATCGACCCGTGAGATTGTTATTATTACAATTGTTATTGTTATTGTACAAATTTAATTCATAAGAAATAAAAAAGAATATGAAAAAATGGCTCTTATCCTTAAGTTATGATGACACTGAAAATATATTGACAATTGCATCATAAAGTTATCAATTCTGCTCAGAAACAAGCTAGTTAAACACTCACATACACACCCCCCTACATGCACACCACACTCATTACACACCCTCAGATACACAACCACAATCAGTCAATCACTCACCCTTTTTGCTGTGATAGCAACCACTGTTATAGAAAAGTCACGGTTGTATTTTATAAAATGAAACCGCAAAATCTCCGACTTCTAAGATATAGGTCTGCGTACCTAGTTTAGGAGCCCGGAAAGCTGTCTTTATATTAGTCTTTGTAGTACAATCCAATGTTTTCATACGCTATGTATCGTGTTGTTAAATCTTTTTATGTACTAATAAACGTATTATTATAATTATTTAGTCACAAGTAAGCTCTCTCTCTAAGTAAGTAAAGGGTGCAGATCTATTCAAGGTAATCTTGTTTAATAAATATTACATTTCATGGACATCTTGCAGGTACAACAGACGAATCCAATGTAAGACCTTACGACGTCGTTCTTGACATGATTACCGTAGAAATGGATTTAGTCTACAGAAAAATCGACTAAGTGACTTAAGGTAGAAACATTTCTTATGTTTTGAGCACAACAATGTCAAGAGAAGAGATGTGTAGATTCTTCAGACGATAATAGTCTACAATATTGAGAATGATGTCTTATAATCATCATACTACGCGTGTTGGAGAAATTTTATCTTTCACACTGACTCTGCTGACTAATTAAATAAAATAGTGTTTTTTTTTTACTTTTTAATTGTTGCGATTTTGAGTTTAGGTAAGCTTCTTACGAATTATGTGCATGCAGTTGAGTTTCTTTTTAAAAATGAAGCAATGTTTCTTTTAAGTAAAATAAATCTATCTTAAGAATTTAAACAGGTTCAACTTCAGGGTCCATAAATATTTTCTAACCTTAATTTTAGGTACCTGTAACTGGGCAAAAACACATTTTTACAAATTCCTCAATTACCCCAAATACTATTCAGCCGAACCGTGTGGACGTCATAAAATATTTCCGCATAGGTATAGGTAGGTACTATTGTTGTACTATTTTTGCCTGCGTCATTTACATAGGCCAAAACCTACATAAACTCACGCCTTTTTCCCATGGGGGAAAACATAATTACATGAATTATTACTGGTAAATAAAGTGTAATGGCAATTTTTGACTGCAATATACTACTTAAATACCTAAATAGCTGTTTTTCCGTAGCGGCAGCCGGCAAGTAATCTCTAGTATCATTCCCTCAAAATGTAAAAGATCAAAAATCCATATATTCTTTCAAAAAATCTTTAAAACATCACATTAGGTTATATTACTTAGATGTCTCTTTCTATATTGATACTCAAGTATGAATACTTAAAGAATAGCATTGATTATGACTAACGAAACAGATAATAAATAACGCATCGTTCAAACTAATAATATTATACCTATCTTCTTACGTGGTAATAAATAATTTATCAAATAATGTTATCAAAGCAAATAAACAGTTGGTCCTATCATCATTTTTAATTAAGTTATTTAATAAACTTCAAACAGTTCAGATTAAGATTGTTTTAGGAAGATTAACTGTTTTCTGACCTCCGCAACTCAGCCAGCCAGATTATTCAGATTATCTTAGGATGCGTTCAACGTTTGTCTTTTAATAACCTGTTTTAGCTATGAAGCTTGTAATTAATACAAAACGAGTAATTCGAAGAAGCCATACACCTATTTAACACTCATTCTTTGTACACATTCCTCGCTCACGTACCTCGCATACAATGCTTAAAAGTTACTTATTTTGTTCTTACAGAGACCAGCACAGTCATCAAGCTACCCCTATGTGTCAAATCATTGCTTTAACAGCTATTCAACTTTATAACAATACAGAATAAGTTCATGTTCAATTGAAAAATAAATACAGTTTGGGTTTGCTTCATGTGCTAGCCTCTTTACAAGATTTATTTTGCATATACATAGAAAGAAAAGAAAGAAAACGCATTTGTCGGACAAGCATAGGAAATATCGTTACAATACAACAGTAAAAAATAAACGATACAATTAAACTTATGTGAAATAATATACACAACAAAAATAAAAGCACCTGTGCGAAGCAAAATTGACGCCTGTTAAGTACGGACCCCGTAGGGAAAACGCTTGTTCATTACGTATCTCTAATTGATATCGCCGACCATGCAATTCATGGTATTTACGCCGGACGCATGGATACTGCACCGTCGACACATGGGCCAGCCACGAGCCGCCGACGCAGCAAAACTTCACTTTAGCAATAAGTTATTTTTATTAAGTTTTGTGTCATTCCATATTCTTGCATCGAATAGGTTTCACCCAAATAATTGTAATTCTTTTATCTTAAAATAAATTAGTCTTAATAAATTTTTGGTTTTTTTCGAACCTCCGCCTGCAGTCTACGTAATTGGCGCAGTCGGTAGGATACTCGCGGGCCGGTTCGCGAAACGCGTTAGAATCAACTTACATCGATATCCGCGATCGCGAGTCGCCCGGGCGGCTATCAAGTCACGTCACGAGTATCCAGAATCTACGTTGGAGCTGCGGAGCCGGGTGGCGAATCCAGACATCGATCCACGGAGAAGACCAGAGATGAAATACATGTAAGTGCACAAGAATCTTTCTCGTGTTGCTTCCTTTATCCCTAAGTTACCTTTTATGTCCAAGATTTTCCATCGCGAGAAATCTCACCCCCGGGAACCTGCATCACGACAGGCGCGCCGGCATATAGTAGATAATAACAGAGATATAGATAACGAATTAGATTTTAGTTTAAGCAGTTTATTTAATATTAACATGTCTTATGACCCCGACATTATTTTTAAGGCCTTACGCCTTGTGCCCGATTTTGACGGGAACCCCAACGTTTTAACTAGATTTATAAATATATGTGATAGAATAGTTACTCAATATGCAAGTGCGGAACCAGGTAGTGAGTTCAATAATGTATGTCTTTTAAATGGAATTTTAAATAAAATCACCGGGCCTGCCGCATCCACTATTAACTCGAACGGCATTCCTGAAACTTGGGCAGGTGTTAGATCAGCGCTTATTAACAACTTTTCAGACCAGCGGGACGAAACGGCTTTGTACAACGACCTCTCATTGGCTACACAAGGTACGAAAACTCCTCAGGAATTCTACGATCTATGTCAGACCTTATTTAGTACGATTATGACTTATGTGACATTACACGAGACTATCCCGACGACTATTGAAGCTAAACGAACGCTTTATAAGAAAGTTACCATGCAGGCCTTTGTACGAGGACTAAAGGAACCGTTAGGCTCACGTATACGTTGTATGCGTCCGGAAACTATCGAGAAAGCCCTAGAGTTCGTTCAGGAGGAATTAAATATCACGTATTTGCAACAACGTAACGAAGTACCGAAAGCCCAAACTACCCCGAAGGTAGACAGACCCCCTATCATGCACGCTATGCCATTTAACGGTATTCCGCGACCCTCACCAGCTAACTGGCCGGGTCCAGTAGGACTACGTGGCCATCAGCCTCAGCCCCAGCCTTTTAAATTCAATATGCCTAGCCAACCTCAAAACCGCATGCCGACTCGAACGCAACAAATGTTCCGCGCACCACCACCGAATTACCATCCGCATAGTAACGTTTTCAGGCTACCACCTAGGAACAATCCACCTCAAAATATGGGTGCAAAACCCATGAGCGGAGTGCAGCATTTTACTCCGAAACCTTTACCAATGATGTCTGCAAACGACTGGCATAGAAACGGAAACCCACCACCATCAAATTATTTTAAAACGCGTGAGTTAAACATGAACGAAATCGCTTTACCTGAAAATGCCTATTACTCGGTTGACTACTACCCTGAACCAGAATACGGCTACTACGTGGACTACGATGATCAATACGTGCTTTACGACTACGACTATAACCCCAGTATGACTGACAGTAACGTGAATTATGATATTCAACCTTCAAATGAGACAGAACCACAACCAGGCCCTAGCAACGCTAATCAAAGACAAAATTTTCCGATAGACAAGAAATCAAAAGAGCAAGGATAGACTTTAACTTACAGACTCAAAGACAGCTACCCTACGTACAAATTTCACGCCCTCCATTAAAATTCCTTATAGACACTGGCGCTAACCAATCTTTTATAAGCCCCGAGGCCGTACAAAAGTATTTCTCTGCCTATCCCCTTAACTATGACCCTTTCGAGGTAACAAACGTACACGGTGTTAGTAAAAATGACTATTCCGTAACGTTACCGTGTTTTAATGAGTTTAACGAGTCCGACACAATCAAATTATTCATCTATCGCTTTCACGATTATTTCGACGGCCTTATAGGTCTAGATTTATTGTCTAAATGGGAAGCAAAAATAGATTTAAAAGATTACAAACTAATTACGCGAACTGCTACAAATCGGATTAAAGTATATAATTCCTGTAACGTCAACCTTTATGAGGATATAATTCCAGCAAATAATACTAAATTAGTCCGAATACCAATAAACGCCCCGGACGGCGACGTTTTAATAAGTGAACAAGTATTTTGCAATTGCATTATACATGAGTGTCTTACCACTGTAACTAACAATCGTGGTTTTGTAGAGTTAGAGAATCCAACATCTAACGATGTCATCTTCTCATTAGATCAACCAGCCCGCGCAGAACTTTTCAATGTTAATTGCACACCAACTAAGCAGTCAAATCGTGTAGACGACGTATTATCACGTTTACGCACAGACCACCTCAATGAAGAGGAAAAGGCTAACCTTTTGACACTCTGTTCACGTTACGCAGACGTCTTCTACATAGACGGAGAACCACTGACATTCACCAACAAAATTAAGCATCGCATAAGAACCACGGACGAAGTTCCCGCGTTCACTAAAAGTTACCGATACCCTTTTGTTCATCGCGAAGAAGTCAGAAACCAAATAGGCAAAATGTTAGACCAAGGTATAATTAGGCCCTCAGACTCAGCCTGGAGCTCACCCATATGGGTTGTGCCAAAAAAAATAGACGCTTCAGGAAAGCAAAAATGGCGTATCGTTGTAGACTTTCGTAAGTTAAATGAGAAGACTATTGACGATAAGTACCCAATACCAAACATCAGTGACGTCCTGGACAAGTTAGGAAAGTGTCAATACTTTACTACTCTGGACTTAGCAAGTGGATTTTACCAAGTTGAAATGGACCCCCAAGACATTTCTAAAACCGCTTTTAACGTAGAACACGGCCATTTCGAGTTCCTTCGAATGCCCATGGGACTTAAGAATTCCCCGTCCACATTTCAGAGAGTTATGGACAATGTCCTAAGAGGTCTCCAAAATAACATCTGCCTAGTGTATTTAGATGATATAATTGTCTACAGTACTTCACTCCAGGAGCATATGGATAATTTAGAAAAGGTTTTCCAAAGACTTAGAGAGTCCAACTTCAAAATTCAAATGGACAAGTCCGAATTTCTGAAGCTCGAGACAGCATACCTAGGACACATCATTAGTAGAGACGGCATTAAGCCAAACCCTGACAAAATTTCCGCTATACAAAAGTATCCGATTCCAAAGACCCCCAAGGAAATTAAACAATTTTTAGGCCTTCTCGGTTATTACCGAAAATTCATTCCCGACTTTGCTCGGATAACTAAACCACTTACCCAGTGCCTAAAGAAAGGTAGTAGAATAACACTAAGTCCAGAATACACCAATGCCTTCGAAAGTTGCAAGACCCTGCTAACTAATGACCCCATACTACAATACCCAGACTTTAAAAGAGAATTCAATCTCACGACAGACGCTTCAAATGTCGCCATTGGAGCAGTGTTATCTCAGGGACCGATAGGATCTGACAAGCCCGTATGTTACGCCTCTCGCACGCTCAACGCGAGTGAGCTAAATTATAGTACCATAGAGAAAGAATTGCTTGCCATAGTCTGGGCCACGAAATATTTCCGACCATATTTATTTGGCAGAAAATTTAAAGTACTGACTGACCACAAACCCTTACAATGGATGGTGAACTTGAAAGAACCGAACTCACGACTGACTAGATGGCGACTCAGACTAAGTGAATATGACTTTACAGTAGTGTATAAAAAAGGAAAGTTCAACACCAACGCGGATGCTCTCTCCCGTGTAGAAATTCACAATGAGGAGGTCGATGAGATCAACTCATTAATAGACAGCATTAAAGACCTTAGCTCGATGATTAACAATCCATCAGAGACACCACATCAGCAGACAAACTCCTCGACTGACACTGTACATACTAGTGATGAACATCCCATACTAGAAGTTCCCATCACTGATGAGCCACTCAATAAGTTCCACCGACAGATTTACTTTACCGTTGTTAACGACGTTAAACGCCGACCGATAGTGACTAAACCCTTTGAAAATCACACGCGAATGGCAATCCAACTTTCAGAATCAAACCTAGAAAACGACGTTGTCAACGCCATCAAAGAATACGTAAATCCAAAGGTTAAAACAGCTATTTTAATAAATCCCCCATTGCAAATGTACTCAATAATTCCCATCATACAGGAAAAATTCAACAGTTCCTCTCTTAACTTAGTACTAACTAAAGTAGAACTAGAAAATGTTAAAGAATACCTACGACAACAAGACATTATTCGACATTACCATGACGGTAAGACAAACCATCGCGGTATAAATGAATGTTACCTGGCCCTGTCACGAAAATATTACTGGCCAAAGATGAAGGAACAAATTACCAAGTTTATCAACGAGTGTACCATCTGTGGACAAGCTAAATATGACCGGAACCCCATCAGACCACAATTTAACATAGTTCCTCCAGCTACTAAACCACTTGAAATAATTCATATGGACCTTTTTACTGTTCAGAACGAAAAGTACGTGACTTTCATTGACGTTTTCACAAAGTACGGACAAGCCTATCACCTACGAGACGGAACCGCTATCAGCATTCTGCAAGCATTACTGCGCTATTGTACTCATCATGGACTACCTATGACTATTATTACTGACAATGGCACCGAATTTACTAACCAACTGTTTTCCGAATTCACACGACTCCATAAAATAATACATCATAAAGTCTTACCGCATAGCCCAAACGACAATGGTAATATCGAACGCTTTCATTTGACGTTACTAGAGCACATTAGGATTCTTAAATTACAACATAAGGATGAACCAATCGTGAACCTTATGCCATACGCCATCATAGCTTACAATAGTTCCATCCACAGTTTTACTAAATGCAGACCGTTTGACCTATTGACTGGACATTTTGACCCCAGAGACCCTATAGAAATCGATTTCACAGAGCACATCCTACAACAGTACGCTCAAAATCATAAGCAACAAATGAAACAGGTCTATGACATTATAAATGAATCATCCCTCGCTAATCGGACAGCACTAATTGAACATAGGAATAGGACTCGTGAACCAGAAGTAGAATATGCCCCACAGCAACAGGTTTTCATTAAAAACCCCTTCGCCAATCGTCAGAAAGCCGCACCACGCTACACGCAAGATACTGTACTAGCTGATCTACCCATACACATATACACTTCAAAGAAGCGAGGCCCCGTGGCCAAAGCCAGGCTAAAACGCGTACCTAAAGGTAACCAATTGTTACAGATTTCTGCTGCTACTGACAATCCACGTGACGCACCCTCAAGGGATAAGACTTGAGACCTTAGCTGATGGACCAGGATTACTACCATACAAATTGGGACCAACTAGACTAACCACTCATTACCATTCATTCGTACAGTACATACAATTAACTGACGTAGAGGACAAAATAGACTCTGTACAAACGCAACTTCAAACCTTTAAAACCAGACTTAGTAACGAGACCTACATGCTTTACGAATATCAAGTCGACTATCTTACTGACAAGCTCGACAGAGTATTAAAGCAGGTCAGATCTTTAGAACCCGCTAGAGTCAAACGAGGTCTTGTAGATAGCCTTGGGTCAGTAATAAAAAGCGTTACTGGCAACTTAGATTACCTAGATGCCCTAAAATACGATGATGCAATTAAAACTTTACAAAATAATGAAAATAAAGTAGTTTCTGAATTTAATAATCACATCAGTCTTAGTAAAGAATGGATGTCCCACCAAAGTACCATCCTAGACCAGTTAACCAAAAATCAAGAAATGATTAATGCAACCTTAGAGTTACTTCTAGAGAAAAATTCATACAGAGATTACAGTTTAATCAAATTTGCAAAGTTTGCCCAAATCTTAGGAATAATTACTAATAACGTAGAAGACTTAATGTTAGAAATAGTTAGAATAGAAAATATAATGGCTTTCATACGCGCGTCTAGTACTCACCATTCCATGATTGATATAGAAGTGTTAAAAAGCATGATAGATAAATTAAAGTCAATATACAATCAGGATCAAGTCTTAAATTTAGAGTTAAGAGAATATTATAATCTTATAAAACCAGGTTCCTACTTTATTGAGAAAAGAATAGTTATCGTTTACAGTTTCCCTATAGTATCCATAGACTCCTACGACTTATACAGATTATCTATTGTACCTAATAAGAAACAGCTCGCCCTTGTACCTCCCACTCCCTACATAGCAACCAACGAGAAATCATTCGTGTACATAGAGGCTGAATGCCCGAAGTATAGTAACATACATCTCTGTGAAAAGAAAACGAGCCATCAAATCCGAACGAAGCCAGACTGTATCCAGGAGCTCATCATCAATCAAGACCTAGAAGACACCTGCCACTTCGCCAAGATTTCACTCTCCAAAGAAGCAGTTGAAAAACTGGATGACCAGCACTACGTACTGTCATTGCCACAACCAACCAAGGTACAACTAGCATGTGGAAGAAAAGACTACAACACCCTACAAGGCAGTTACCTTGTCACCATTCCCGTGGACTGTTACCTGCAAACTTCAGAATTCACCATCATCAACGACAGCAATGAAATTAAAGGCCAGCCACTCAAGCTATCGAAGATTCCGTACAACGAGATGAATCAGATGAACGTTTCTACGCACATCATCGGCTTCAATTCAGTCGACTTGAGAGAACTTCACAGCATCCAGAGGAAAGTAATGATGGAAAGCCCTCTGCAGATAGACAAGACTCAACCTGTTGTCCTGTACCATACAACCATACCATTCTACGTCTTCGCAACATGCGCAATCGCACTTATAATCTTAGCGGTAAGCCGCAGATATAAATGCTGGAATCTCAGAGCAGACAGCAAAGAAAACCAGCAAACTCTCAAAATTCATACATACGAGGAAGTGACAAGAGATACCAAGAAACGAGATGATACTCCAGCAACATTTTCCCTTAATATGATCAAATAGTTGCTGATCTTCGGGGGGAGGTGTTAAGTACGGACCCCGTAGGGAAAACGCTTGTTCATTACGTATCTCTAATTGATATCGCCGACCATGCAATTCATGGTATTTACGCCGGACGCATGGATACTGCACCGTCGACACATGGGCCAGCCACGAGCCGCCGACGCAGCAAAACTTCACTTTAGCAATAAGTTATTTTTATTAAGTTTTGTGTCATTCCATATTCTTGCATCGAATAGGTTTCACCCAAATAATTGTAATTCTTTTATCTTAAAATAAATTAGTCTTAATAAATTTTTGGTTTTTTTCGAACCTCCGCCTGCAGTCTACGTAATTCGCCTACCTCAGCATAATTCTACGATATTAAAAACATACACAAACTTCGCTATGCCTCCTCGCACCGCTCAGCTTCCTCGCTCATTTCTGGTGGGACCGCACCCTTGCCGCGGCTCACTGAAAGCCCATTCAATTATAGCCGTTGGCAGATTTTATACAATTGTTTGTTGTTTTAGGCAACCGAGTTTTGAAAGCGGATTTGTTTATCAGAGAAGACGGGTGGGTGTGTTTTAAAATAAACTCTACGAGGTTATACTATTTAGGTCTAGCGTACCTATGTTTTTTCATGCGTGTCTGTGAGACTCCTAGAAAGAAAGAAAGAAGATACTTTAATTGGCAACAGCTGAATACATGCACAGTAAAAAACATAATAACACAAAAAAAGAGATACAAAAATGGCATGCCTCACGGCTGCCAAAAGGTTCATTTCAGCGGTAATGCCAGACAGATGCTGAGATGCGTGACACTGATTTTCAAATGCACCTTTGGGGACAAGTGACGGATGAGTGACAATTATGAATATACTTAATACATAATTAGTATTTTACATAATTATATCAAAACCTGTTATCACACTACACCGGACACCGCTCCTGTGTGCCACCGCTCTTGTGTGCGGGCTGTAATTATTGACTTTTGCATTGTAGGTAAGATTTCGATTTGAATACTGCAACAGCAGGCGGCGCGCGTGACAGTAGCGATTCGTCTCCGCAGCGGGATGCATGTGGCAATGTGGGACTTGGTAGTTGGTCTCGCAGTTAGTGATCTTGACGGCTATGCTTGTGTGATGAGCACACATAAGTACGTTTAACTTACGTTGTCTTTAACCCATAACACAAGCTCTGCTTAGCTCGGGACTAGATGGCGTTGTGTGAAAAGTTGTGGAATATTATTATTATTATTATTTATATATGAATGTCATATATAATCGCCTCAGTATGCCAGGAAGCTGGAAGCCTTGGGCAATTCGTCAGGCTTCCTTGCCATTACACCTATTACCCGCAAGACTTCCATGAGGAGCTTAAAAGTATAATAGTACTGCTTGTTACCCCGTGATTGATAGACAGCTTATTTGAATTTAATCTGAATCATTCTGTCTGCCTGTATATTAATTCATTAAACACCAAGAAGACACCGGTGTCCACGCTGTCATTGTCTTTCTATTGTGTCTCTAATTGACACGATTGAAAGGTAAACGATATTACATAGATAAAATATTCCATGTCCCACGCTGTTTTATTCATAAAATGATTCATGTTATTCTAAATGAAAGGAACCTCAAGAGACCTCTGAAACTAGGTAGTGAGATAAATCGTCACAATAATATACGAACACATTAAGTAGGGCTGTGGTTCCCTATAGGGATGTTCGCAAACACACATTGAATATAGTTACGCGGCTAAAGGCGGGCAGGTCCGGGATTTACACTCGAGGTTCTCATTCGCATGCGAAAACACGACCGGGGCATTGCGCTATCATATCTCCTGAGTTCAGTTTTGGTTTTAACATCCCCATTAACTGTGGGGGAAATTTGACCTTGGGTAAAATAAGCTCGAGTTTTACTCAAGGTCAAATTCATTATAATGGTTCTTAAAATTTCAAGAACAGGCGATGGGGGTGATTTGAAACGATAGTTATTTCTGGTTCCCAATAGCACAAAATTAATCATAAGGCTAAAATATTGTTTTTATCACATCTATTCAAAAAGAGCTAGTTTATTCCTCGTAAACAGGGACCAAAATAGCTCATTAATCCCTAGGGACCAAAATTGATTTGAATTTGGAATGTGGGTATTGTTAGTAAATGTTTCAATCAGCAAAGAGGTGAATCACAAACTATGCGGGAACAATGTATTGAATATGTGACTGGCTGAAAAACTGCGAGCGCGCCAAATTTAAAAAAAGTTGATGAAAAATAAACAACACGCGGAATTAAATGCATTCTGCTTGTTACGATACACTTCCATAATTGTTCAAATATAAACATCAGCCTCTAATTATTTATATTTTATGTCTTATGGTTCTGAATTGTACGTAAATAAATTCTTGTTCACAAGTTGCACTTACTTATTTTCTCATAGAGGGTGATAAAAAGTAGAGTGTCCACCTCGGGAGCAACACTATTTTAAGCTCGAGTGACATACTTTTAATCCCTTGCTGCGCTCGGGATTCTAGTTAAGAATCCCTCGCTCCGCTCGGGATTCTACTCTAGAATCCTTCGCTCCGCTCTGGATTAAAAAAAACACTCTCGCCTTTAAAATAGTTGTTTGCTCCCTAGATAAACAATCTACTATTTAATACCTTGGAACAAGGTTATTATTTAAAGTAAAAGAATCGAAAGATATGTTTAATAAAACAACTTAGTAAATAAAAAAAATAAGAGTATGCTTAAAATAATGATTAGGTCACCTTGAGAGGATGAATGAAAGGCGACCTACAAAAGGTATTTGTAAGATGTAATTGAACAACCGGGAGGAGACGCCATAGAAGGACATAGAGTGACCTTATTGATTTATATTCTTTAGAAAGATCATGTGCGTAGTTCTCGCAACCGGCATAAAGTTTTTTTTTATAATTATTTTGACTATATATACAGTTACACACTTTTAACAAGCCACTCATCTAGATTACAAGAAATACTCGACACATTTTTTTTCTTTTTTCACGTGTTCAAAAAATAACGGCGATACATCGAGTTAGAATATCGCATGACGTCACTATCCTATACAGTTTATACTGAATAGTGACGTTACAAGCCCCCGCACCTCAACTTTAATGCGCTTAATCTAAGTAGTTTTCCATGAATTTGAAAAAGAAAAGATATTCTTGTGTATTACTTTTATAATGTACCTAACTGATGGACTTATTATATTTTGATATTCATATTCTGTCAACTTCCCTATTTGTCTGCAGTTATGCCCGGGGCAAGTATACCCAGCAGAGCTGTAAACATTACCAGTGAAAGTGTAGATTAAGTTGGGCGAATAGAGCTGAAATTCTATACTAATGCTATGCATTGACACTTCACTTACGTTTTCACAAATTGTTTTTTACTGAATCAACCGGTAGCAGTAGAGCTATTCTAAGTTTTAAGCCGTCCGTTTCGCGATTATAATATGGGGAATTATAAAACGAGCGATTAAAAAAAAGCTTTACGACTGATGATGACATACCTACTGGCTACTGTATTAATAGCTTGAGCGAGCGTGCCGCGGCAGCGGCCGCCGAGCGCCAGATGCCCCTTTTTTGTATTCGAAACACTTCATTTAAGATAAAATGCCGCTCAGTATAAAAAATACATTTGCCAAATATTGAAAAAAATGCAGGACGTAACGTTGACACTCAAACAAATATTAAGTCGCTCAAATATTATGAAGCTGCTCATTTTGTATTTTTACAGAATAGTATCTTACAAACATTAATTTGGGTGACACCAGTCCTTCTGCGAAACAATCATCTCGCAGAAAGAGGCTGCGGAAAGGGAGAGGGAGATTACCGCCACTCACCTGCCCGCAGCAGACGCACCGGGCGCAGGCGGAGGGCGGACAACCTCTTCCAGCCCCCCTGAATGGGTCCAGGGCGACGGATGCGGGGATGTCCGCCGCCCCCCCGTACATGGACCCGAGGTGGCGGCGCGTCGTGCTCACGCGCGTCCCTCTTAGACGTCGCGAGGGGAGTCTAACATCTCACTCCCCTCTTGACTTAGCGAAGCCCGCGGGGCTTCGCTAAGTCAAGCGCGGACCGCGGGGACCAGTCGGGGGTCGCGGAAGTATCTTCTGTTTCCGTGACCCGGAACACGGAATTTTAGTCAGTAAGGGTCTGACAAACCCCTCTGCCTCCCGGGCGGGGGACATCCATGAGGATTTTCCACCCCTCAAAAAAAAGGCTAATTTATGGTATTTACCGATGGGCTTAGAAGACTATTCAAATTCTGTCTACCTTTCTTACTGTACAATGACCTACCATCAATTGCTCCCAGAAATGTCTATACCTATACGGCGAATGGCAGACAATATTTCTGAATGCAATTTATACTAATAAGCAGCTAGAATGACGCAGCTGTACCATCTTCTTGTTATTATTCATGTTTACGATCTCAACTGGTAGTAGTTTTATGCCCTGCCTTGACTTATTAACTATTTTGCATAGTTCGAGTGCTCATAGCTTTTTTTAACCGGCTTCCAAAATAGGAGGCGGTTCTCAATTCGGTTGGCAAATTTTTTTTATTGTTTGTTTGCACGGTACTCTGTCTTTATAGACCGATTTTCAAAGTTCTTTTTTTTATTAAAAAACTTTAACAGATCTATAAAATAACTCTAGTTTCGGAAGTCGGTGGCCAATAATGAATGAAACAAAACCACCAAAGCCACAGACTTGCGAAACTAGAGTTATTTTATACCTGTAAGTGTGTTTTTGAAGAACTTGCAATGAGCTTAGTCGACACTTCGCGTGACCCAAGAGCTGGCATCTACCCTGGTCTAAGGATAAGCATTACCATAAAACGTGGCAATGCTGACAGTCTTTTGGGTGTGTACCCAAAAGACTGGCAGCATTCTAGTAGACAGCGATGCAGATGAGTTTTTTAACGCCATATTTTAGAATTAATAATTCGTTTTTATGTTGATTTCTAGTGTATATACTTATTTAAGTAAAGATTTACTGGATTTTGCATAGATTAATGCAACTTTATTTGTAATTACAAAACTAACGGCTAATCCGCAGCTATTTTTTAACGCAGGGGTTTAGAATCATGCAATGGAGTCACTCAATATAAAAACAAAGCTGTTTAGCTGCCTTACCTTTGTCTTCTACTTGTTTAACAAACTCTTGGTATGTGTTCAGTATATTATCTATGAGCACATTTTCGTTCCTCACTGATTTTTTGGGGTTCCGAAGCAATTAGCGCTGATAACTAATAACCCTTGTATGTTGCGTCATTTACCTGTCTAGCCATTTAGATACGTGATTCAAGATTCGTGATAAGCGATAGTAGTATTATACAATAACAGCCAGGAGAAAAGGCTTAACGTGCACGAGGCACGAAGGAGTCTTAAGTCTGAAACTGCGTTAAGTGAGCGCTCACGACGTGGAACCTTCGAGTGTCTACGCGCGTGGACACGCGACGGTTCCTGTCGTGGGTACCCGTCGCGGACACCGGATTATTTTATTTACGCAGTATTGTGGGCACCCGCGCGGTATCTTACAAAAGAGCTCGCCGTTGCGTGCCCCCGCGACGTGTACCGTCGCACGGAGGCGGGCCCCGTTGTTTGAATGTGGGGCGCGCCTCCGCATGACGGACGCCCGCACCGGTCCCCGCGACGGAGCACTATATGAAACCGCGCGGGTGCTCTTAGGGCTGAAACTGCGTTAAGCGGGCACCCGCGCGGTTCATACAAAAGTGCTCCGTCGCTCGAACCTGCGCGGGCCTCCGTCACGGGAAGGCGCGCCTCGCACCTACGCAACGGAGCCCGAAACTAGCGAAATTAATAAAAAAATAAATTAAATTATTGAACTAGCGACACTGCGTAAATAAAATAATCGACGGGTACCCGAGACAGGGACCGTCGCGTTCCAACGGAGCCCACCCGTGTGTCCACGCGCGTAGACACGCGACGGATGCATGTCGCGGGCGCCGCTTAACGCAGTCAGCCCTTACGGTAATAAATGGTCAGCGGTCCACGGACTGACCTCGCCAAACGGAGTTTAACCTTTGATTGACCCGGCTGTTATTATTAAGCTCAAAGATCTGTAACAAATCTTACATGTTAAATAGAATTACGTAATGAAACACGATATTATCTACAACATTCAAGGATCACGAACGTGCCTGTTAGAATATTGGCTCACCACTAAAAATACACTTAAGAAGTATTTTATAAGGGTACTCTATTTAGACGTTATGGCATCTCATTTCTGCAAAAGTTTATCATAAACTTAAAACGTATCTTCACGCCTATGTTTCCTGGTAGGTAA
This sequence comes from Euplexia lucipara, assembly GCA_921972225.1. Classification (NCBI taxonomy): domain Eukaryota; kingdom Metazoa; phylum Arthropoda; class Insecta; order Lepidoptera; family Noctuidae; genus Euplexia; species Euplexia lucipara. Next base: position 14,858,355 of record OV179158.1, on the reverse strand, counting down.
GGTAAAAGTGTACGTATGGTACAGACGCCAAAACATACCAAACGGCCAAATTGAGGTATTCCTCGAAGCGCTACTATTTTGAGGTGCTCCTAATGAGGCGCTCCTATTTTATTCCTCGGAGCGCACCTTTTAGGAGCGTTCCCGTTAGAAATATTTTTTTTTTTTTTTTCTAGGAAAAAAAAACAAATATTTTTATTAGGAGCGCTCCGAGGAATAAATTAGGAGCGCCTCAAAATAGTAGCGCTTCGAGGAATACCTCGCCAATTTAGGTATGTTGACAGAAAATGAACATCAAAGTACGAGTATAATTACTACATCAGTTGGATTATAAAAAATAATACACAAGTACCTAGGTACTTATATTTTTTATAATTTTAGTTTTTTTTTTATTTTTCTTTTTGAAGTTAATGGAAACTGTTTAGATTAAGCGTATTAAAGTTGTGGAGAGGGGGCTTGTAACGTCATATCTAGTAAAAACTGTACTGGCCAGTGACGTCACATGACGTCACTGGCCGTCATTTTGTCTCGATGTATCGCCATTATTTTTTGATTACGTGTAAAAAGAAAAAATATGTAGGTAAGCATCGAATATTTTCTTGTAAATAGATAAGTGACTAAAAACTAAAATTTTGTCAAGTGGCTCATTGAATATGAACCTTATGCTTTTGTTAAAAAGTAGAAAATAGATCAAAGAAATTTTAGAGTTTAGAAAGTGGTCGGTTTAACAGCGACTGCATGACCAAGGCCTATTTCCGTTTCATAAAAAAGTTTAATAACAATTTAGTCGCGATGTCATCTTAGCGAAATTCTATGTTTAATTAAAGCTTGTCAAAAATGTAGGTCTTATTAACGTGTGGTTAGTTACTATAACCTCAATAGGTTCAGAGGCAATTCAGAGTCTATATGCCGCCCATGAACGTCTGACTTGGCTTCAAATTCTGTTAAGAAAAAACCGGTTTCCTCACGAGGTTTTCCTTCTCCTTTTTTAAAGCAAGTGTCCGTTATATTTGTCGGTAGCTCCGCTTTTATTTTCTTTACTGTTATTGTACTTAGTGACAAATTTTATTGTCATAAGTTCATAACTCTATTTTTCAACTCTAAACAACGTGTAGCCTACAATGTAAAACTCAATAGGTAGGTAAACTTATCCGACCTTTGTGATTTACGTTTAAGGTAAGTGAGTCAAATCGGAAATTCTCGTTTCGAACACCATTATAAGAGATCAGTTTATTTTTAAGACTTATTCATGTTTGTGAGTAACACTGTTTTAACTTTCCTCATTCGTATTAATTCTCAGTACATTTACCTACCTACGTCACGTACACATTACCGCTAGTTTAGTCACATTACTTAGATGACGTGGGTACTCGTATCTACACTAATAAAGAGGGAAAGTTTTTGGCAATAGGCTATTTCATGGGACTTAAACATAACTGGCGAAATGTGGGAGTACTAGCAGGTACACCTCTGCCTAGCCCTTCGGGGATTACAGGCGTGACGTTATGTTACGTTAGGAAAAAAAATATTTTTGTGTGTATGTTTGTAATGAATAAGCTCAAAAACTCCTGGGCCGAATTGAAAAACTCTTTCACCGCTGGGAAGATACATTACCCCAGAGTGGTATAAGACGACGATGAAGCACGCTTGAATAGGATAGGCCCAGGAGTAACCTATTCAACCTTTAAAAGACCCCTAGGTTGTAAATAGCTATCAGGAAACCAACCACCAACTTGGCAGGGAATACCACTACTTAGCTGTACGCACAATGAATAAGTTCCGGAAACGTAACGTAACGCTAGACAATTAGAATACAATACAATTTAAAAAGCTCGAGGTCTAGTTTTTGTTAAGTTTAGTTTTTTATTCAAATTCTCAGAAAGAATCCGTTTTTTTCACATCACGTACTAAGTAAGCTAAGCAGGTAAACAATAACACGAATTCTAAGACTTAAAACCGCAATATCCAACAAATTTCTCAAAAATACATCTGATTCATCATAAAATGCTCCATCATCTAGCCTTTTTAGCTTCTATCAGCAGCTGTTCCAGGCAGCTGAAATCCAGTTTCTTACATCGAGTGTCTACTACCTATCTGACATCCTCAACCTAGTGACTAAGGTACATCCCTAGGTTAGACCACTTGTCAGGATATCGGAGTTCTGACTACTAGAGACGACTGCCAAAAATCTACAAATAATAGCTCGGACCTTTGCTAAACATGTTTTTCGAGACACGGCTCTTGTGGTCACACATTCACGGACTGATCTCAATAAGTGTAGATTGATTAAAACGTCGACTTTCTGTTCATTTCTGATACCCTGGTACTTTCTAAACAACAGTCATAATTCAATTTAATGAACCTGTATGTATTTTTTGCTTAACATTTCGTTTCAGTCAATTTCACAAACACCTTTACACGTCGTTTTTTTAACTAGTAGATGAGATCGATGTTTCACTATCTGACTACTCTGATAAGAAACAACGAAATAAACTCATAGGTCATAGTCTCTTTTAAAGTCCAGACATTATCTTGGTAAAATCATGTAAGAACCATAGATTTGTGTCTGAAATAGTCTTTTGAGAAAAGAACCACACAGATATGAGGGGACCAGCCGGTCGATTCAGTAAAATTCACGCCGTGAAAACTTGAAGTGAATGCCTCGCATTAGTATGGAATGACAGCTCAATTCGCCCTCACTACGCCTACATTTTCACGCGGTTATTTAACCAGAATCGCACTGAAGATCTGCAGTGCGATTCTGGTCAAATCACCGCGTCATTCCATACTAATACCACAGTATAAATATTAATACAGTAGGACGACGCCATGGATCTCTGGAAAAATGCCAACAACTTCTACACGCGTTAGACTTGAATAATACTTCCCGCACTACGAACATAGTTTTGTTCGCAGTGCGGGAGCGGCTTTATCACGTCTCGTCCCTCACACCCCGCACGATTGCCCTGTCTGACAGCATCGTCGGACGACTGTATGTTTTTAGACTGTGCTAATACTAGGCATTGGCAGCTCACTTCACTCAAGTTTTCACAAGGTGACTTTTACTAAATCGACCGCCAGTCAGTACACGTCTATGTTATTATTTTTTAAATTGTGTGTTAATTAATGAAATTGGACCAGTGCCATTTTAATTAACGGTTAATGAATAAACCACTTGCTTTAAAAATTGTGAAAGAACAAAGCAGAACAAAAGCAAAAAACAGTGCAGTGCAGCAGAAAGCAGTGCAGTGTTCCTGTGCTTGTCCCAAATAAATATTTTTTTTTTTTCTTTCTTTTAAAATGTATTTATTTGTTTATTTAATACTAGCAGACGTCACGCGGTTTCACCCGCGCAGTTCCCGTTCCCGTGGGAACACAGGGATGAAAAGTAGCCCATGTCATCCGGGGATAGTGTAGCTACCCAACAGTGAAATATTTTTTCAAAAGAGGAAAGGTTTGACCTTTCCTCTTTATAATATTATTTTACGCGCAGTTCCCGTTCCCGTTGAAACACATTGGTAAAAGTAGCCTATGTCACCCGGGGATAGTAGCTTCACAATGGTCAAAGAATTTTTCAAATCGGTCCAGTAGTTTCGGAGCCTATTCATTGCAAACAAACAAACAATCAAACTTTTCCTCTTTATAATATTAGTATTGATATTGTACTAGCAGACGTCCCGCGGTTTCACGCGCGTAGGTCAGGTTCCCGTGGGAATACAGGGATAAAAATCTGTAGCATATGTTATTCCAGGGTGTCAGCTAACTCCATACAAAGTTTTATGAAAATCCATTCAGTAGTTTTTACGTGAAAGAGTAACAAACATCCATCCATTCATCCATACTCACAAACTGTCGCGTTTATAATATTAGTAGGATTATAAAGTATAGATAAAGCGGTCATTACATTAGTACTCATGGGCGGCAAAACTCTGACACCTGCAGTACTATTAAGTTATAATCTCCCCATGAAAATGTAGATTATAATGTGAAAACTAATCTATACTAACATTATAAAGAGGTAAAATTTGTTTGTTTGTTTGTAAGTTTGTATGTAGGGGTAATCTTCGGTACTAATGATCCAATTTTAAAAATTATTGCACTGGTGGAAAGCTCCATTACAAAGCTATTCCCGGATCACATTGGCTACTTTTTTCCCTGTAATCCTAAGGGAACAGGAACTACGCGAGTGAAACCGCGTGACGTCTGTTAGTATTAAATAAAGACCTTTTAACTAAAACTACTTATAAATATGTCGGAGACGGTCAATAATATGGAGCGAAAACGAAACGCAGCACGTGTTTCGAGAGATGACAACACTGCACCGTCGCGATGACGGCTAACTTCGTGCTACGATGGAGCCTATAAAACGGAGGAACGCTACGACGACAGCTCTCTTATCATCCTGCCGTCTTGGAGACAACGTCACCTCCACTATACGAACTGTCATTCGTTTCGTTGTAAAGTGTTAAAATGTAACGGTTAAATTATCCTGAAGAAACATTTCTGCTTGTAACCGATAACGCTGTGATAATCATGTTCGACTATGTGTTAACTTATCAGACAGATGTGTTGCTGGGGAGTTTGTTCCGCCACTTCTTCTTCCCAGCAAAAACACTAGGAAGTGGCGAAGGGTGGGCTTTTTGGGGGACTGTCTTATGTAATTTCGACGTTCAAAAAGTGCTGATCCTCAGCCTAAAGTGAATAAACGACTTTTGATTTTGAGTGAATTTGATTTTTGATGAAGATTCAACCCCAACCGTAAGCTATCTCCGACATCAGAAGTGGCATAAAGAACTTGCTTCCCACTTGACTGGCGGTGGCGCGGCTTGGCAGCGCGTCTCGGGCGGCAGTGCGGCCTACAAATGCGCGCGAAATAGCTGGTACCCACTTGCAGACAACAATCCGGTGAGTCGTGTCATTTTTGTTTGAATTTGGAACCAAAATGTTTTCTTTCCAAGCAGTACTAATCGCAATTTTGAAGGTCAATGCGAACGTTTGTGTAAAAATCATACCTAGATACCTAGTACTACAAACATAGACCTAGTACCGAACGAATTATTTGCGAAGTTTTAAATAGTGCCAATAGTTTATTTTACATGCGGGTAGCGCGTACAATAAGATAATAAATCATTTCAAATAGGTGTGATGATCGTTCGCGAAATATTTTAAACAGGGTACTTATCACAATCAACCGTGACAAAATGTTCGTTAGTTATTACTAAACAAAAATGTTATTTTTTTAAACAGCGTCGATACCGCGGGTATATTAAGAGAACTTAACGTCATGAATATTCTTTTAGCATCGCGTAGATAGGCTACTGGAAGTTAAATTAGCAGAGGGCTATTTTAATGCGTTAAATTGACAATAATGCGATCGAAGTATTGTTTAGCGTTTTGCCTGGGGTCTGTTTACGTAGGCATATTTTGTTACTTCGTGATAACAATAGAAGTCGTGACAATTGAAACTTGGTAGGTAAATAAACGTTACCAACGTGACGCGTTTGGAAAAAAACAAGATTTAAGGGAATGCATATCGTATTAATAGACGCATTAACCAAATAAGTTCCTTTGTTTGTTCCGGTTTATCGATACTGGTAGTCTGCTAGTAGTACTATGAGGGCGGTTAAAGATATCTTAGCTTTATTTGGTACACTGACGCGTACCTACATTGCGGATCTAAGACAATGTTTTGCGAGTTAACCCGTCATATCGAACGTGGATCCACTCGAGACAAAGCTTTTGGCATACGAGTGCTTAAGTGTTAATAAAAGGTTTTGTCATTCTAGTAACATTGATTTACACACGTTACTGGTTCACTTAGGGCCAACAAACAAGTCGATTCTTACAGCGATCAAAACAGATGATAGTAGTTTTTAGCAAGACTCATTAATCGAAATTCAGTTAGCAATAAACTGTAGGTAACATAACGAAACATACTAAACTAGGCCCCAAATATAAGGGATCTTTTATAACGTTTTTGCAAGTACGCACATGAAAGGTTAAGGCGGATGCCTGAGGGCCAAGTACTAAGTAAAATAGAAAAGGTTGAATCGAGTGATAGTGGGGAATCTTAGGTCGGCTGGTCAGACCGTACTAGTAGCCCCTCGTAGCCGTAGTCCAGTAGAAATCGGTATCTGCTTTAAGTAGTCCGTGGATACGCGGTATTGCGAGTGGCACTGGCGGAGGTCGGGGTCTGGTAGAGACCATAGAGTCCGTGGGACTCGGCATTGATGAGAATGCATAGTGACAAACTGGAGGTTTGTGTGTGTGGGGCTTAGTGAAAAGCCACAGGCCACGGATAAGATTCCTGCTTAGCGATTTGTGACGTTCTTAGGATGTTTTAGTGACTGCTAGCATGTGTATACTTGATAAAGTCGTTTATTAATTCAAACTGAAGAATGAGAATTAGTGAGTTAATGAGTTTCGATTTTTGAGGTATAACTTTAGGCAAACGTAAAACTGAGGTTGAATCGTGCAAATGCAAAACTTAATAGATTTCCGGTCGATTTAGTCTTATCTTGTTTATTTTGAGACCGTTCAAGGTCATAAGGGTGCTTATTTAGTAAGGCTCCGCGCAAACAATGGTCATTTAATTGTCTAGGTTGCGGTAGTTGACGAGTTAACTTGACTAACTGTAACTGTATTTCTAACGCACATGATCAGAGTATAACTGACAAGATTTTAGTAAAGTAGTTGTGGAAATGAAATCTTTAAGCTTACGTGATGGATGAGACCGTACCAGAGGTTGTCGTGCAACCGTAGCTCAGTAGAAATCGGTATGTAGTCCGTGAGTACGTGGTGGGCAGTCAACTCTGGCGGAGGTCGGGTTTCAGTGGAAACCATGAGTAAGATGGTAACTGGAGGTTACTTGGTTACTAGGAGGAGGGCTATGCGTAGCCAAACATCACGCATAGTGCTTAAGTATTTTGGTTTATCTGGACTGATTGTGTCTCTTCTGAGATAGCGCGGTGATTGCGTCAGTTGTGCTTTGAGTTTTCTAATATTTTTAACGTGTAGTTGAACCTTTTGTAATGACTAATGTGGTGCGCAGTGCGCTGTGACCAACTTGATGAGGATGATGTAAAGTACCAATAAGATAATTACCTCGTTAATTAATGACAGGAATTATTTTTATTCAACTTAAAACCGATGTTCCACCGGGGTTAGGAAAACGCCAGAAGCTAAAGTAATTATTGAATTAAATGACAACTGTGATTTACCGAAATGTGATACTGAAGGCGTTTCAGAACCTGCACCTGACATTGCTGCGGGTACTCTAGGTAATTAGTTCAATTATTGTTAATTTTGTTTGCGATGGTCACAGGGATGACATGTGTGTGTGTGCGCACATGTGTTGCGCTTTAGTCACAGAGTTGACTGACTGTTAATTGGGTGTCACAGGGATGACTAGACTTAGTGTGTGTCGCATTTCATGGTCACAGGGATGACTTTTTTTTACTGTTTACATGTGTTGTACATAGAGGATTTGCAGCAATTGTCAGTCACTTATGTTTTGTTTCTGTAATTTCAATGGTGTTACAGAATTTGGGAGTTACATTCTTGCATTTAGAATAAAAATGTTCAAAGACATGACATTTTTATTGAGTCAGAGTTATTTAGGTCAGATCTGGCCGAGCGTGAATGATACTGTGTGGTATTTTCTTTTGCTTCAGATTAACACACGAGGTCGTGTGTAACGCAGGATGGCCGTGTCGGAGACGGTCAATAGTATGGAGCGAAAACGAAACGCAGCACGTGTTTCGAGAGATGACAACACTGCACCGTCGCGATGACGGCTAACTTCGTGCTACGATGGAGCCTATAAAACGGAGGAACGCTACGACGACAGCTCTCTTATCATCCTGCCGTCTTGGAGACAACGTCACCTCCACTATACGAACTGTCATTCGTTTCGTTGTAAAGTGTTAAAATGTAACGGTTAAATTATCCTGAAGAAACATTTCTGCTTGTAACCGATAACGCTGTGATAATCATGTTCGACTATGTGTTAACTTATCAGACAGATGTGTTGCTGGGGAGTTTGTTCCGCCACTTCTTCTTCCCAGCAAAAACACTAGGAAGTGGCGAAGGGTGGGCTTTTTGGGGGACTGTCTTATGTAATTTCGACGTTCAAAAAGTGCTGATCCTCAGCCTAAAGTGAATAAACGACTTTTGATTTTGAGTGAATTTGATTTTTGATGAAGATTCAACCCCAACCGTAAGCTATCTCCGACAAATATATATTTTTTGGTGTATTCAAGTGTATCAGCTATCATTTTAAAACTTAATGATTTCAAATCCTAAGTCGAAGTCAAATCATTTACTTCAATAAACCATTTAAAAGAAACTGTCTCGATGGTCTAGTAATCGCAAGCGCTACTGCTTAACATGAGGTTCCGGGTTCAATACCCGGGTCGGGCAACGAGTTATTGAATTTTTCTATCTGGAATTTTTCAATATTAGCCTGCTAGTGTAACAATATTTGAGAGAAAAGTCTTGGAAATATTTTCTAGAATAATGTCATAAGGGTTATTACCCTTATGACATTATTCTAGCCTATTGGCTCGCCCCCTATGACATAGGACTTGAAACAAAACGAAATGTGGCTGTACTGTAGGTACACTTGTGCTTAACTTCTTCGGGGAATACAGTCGTTATGTTATATTGTAATTGTTATTATACGTGAGTACGTGTTTTCTCGAGGACAGAAGTGTTTTCTCAAAGACAGAAAAACAGCCGTAACAAATGTGCTAATATACCTTGTTTTTCTTCCTTTATTTTTTCGTAGCAATTGTAAGAGTGAGACGGTGTATCGAAATGAGCGGGACAGGTTATACATATATCCCGGGTAGACACTTAGTTACCGATGTTTATTAGACATTGACCTATTTATCTGGATAAAAAACAAGGTAGTAGACTTAGCAATAGGTTTTTCAATTGTTGATCATAAGTTGGCCTAAGCCGGCCTGATTTTCCAATAGGCAGATAACTTTAATTTACCTGGGGAATAAAAATGGTAGTTTGACAATTTTCGTTTAGTATTTCAAACCGTCACTTTTATTCATCACATTAATTTCATTTTTATTTATCGACTTAGTAAACTTTTGCATAAAAAGAGTGGAATAACATTATTACACATTCTGCTGGCGTAGTATGTCCTCCGTAGACACAGATTGTAGAAACATTACTTTAGTTTTGAGCACGACAATGTCCACAATGAAGAGAAGAATGCGAAGATGTGTTTAGTCGACAATGGTCTACAATATTGAGCATTATTGCTTCTATAGTTGGCAGAAATATTTCTACCATGTATCACTTTTTGACTCTTCCGTAGACAGCCGTTTCTAAGGTGATCATACTACGCGAATAGTATTTGCAACCAGAGAAACTTTACGCGAAGAAAAGTCAACTTCAACTTCAACTCTTCTTTATGGCAGAGAGACACCACAATTTTCAAACGCTGGAGATTACATTAGTAATTATTGTTGATTTAAGAAAAGTGAAAAGAGAATTTAACAACCAAAAAAAACAATACCTTATTCTGCACAGATATTTCAGTGCATTTTTTTTCTTATAACTTTATTTCGTTTATTTCAATAAACTTGCACATTTTATATACAAAACGAGAGCGAAGAAAAGTCTTCCTTGACCACCGAAATACAATATTGTGTGATAAATCATTCATTCATTTGACAGTCCACGTGTCGTTTTGTATTATTTTTATTTATTATTTTACTATTTTGTCGCTTTTTATAATTATTTTATTTCTGTTTTAATTAGACATTATTTTATACTTTTTCTTTTGGCATTCTTATATTGTTTCCATTTTGAATTGCATTAGTTTCTATTTTGAATTGGTCAAATTGAATGTGAAAGTCAATGACCTGAATGAATACAGGGGTGTACTACAGGGTTATCTCTGCCTGACCATTCGAGAATATTTTTTTTCATTAGCTGCCTTGGATAACTTCGTACCGCCTTGGAATCAATATATTTGTACACCTTCGGGTATAACATAGCGCGCTTGTAATTTTTAATCACAATTTTTGTTTGTACAGATACCAGCACATCAAGTTACCCCAATATGTCAAATTTCTTTGTTCGTTTTTCAACTTTATGTCAAACAACATAAGGTTCATATTCAATTGGGAAAATTTGACGCATTGGGGTAACTTCATGTGCTGGCGTCTGTACCTATGTCAACAAATGATTAAATGAATTATGAACATAAACAATAAACTAATAATTACCTTAAATGATTAATTGATTACATAAGCGCAGTACCTACCAAGTGATTTGTTATTGTACACCACTTTTTCCTTACTACGTGATGACTAATTTATTATGACTTAAACAGTTTTAATTAATTTGACCTTAGTTTATCGAATACAGGTTAGAGTTGAGGGGACATCGATGGACCACCTAGATTTACTACGAGTACAGAACACGATACTTAATCGTTTAATTTTATTTTGCACACTGAGGAAAAAAAACAACAACAAACAAAAAAAATCTTAAAATTACATTTTTTTTTACAAAATATTAATAATATCAACAGCGTTCTCTCCACAGATACATAAAGATAAATTACAAAGTTGTTAACAAACTAAGAAACACACAAATAAACAGTCGTTTTTGATTTTTTAACGTGTTTAGTAAGTAACTCACATTAGTCTGAAAACATAACTCAAAATACACGTAAGGTAGTTCTTGTAAGTTAGTATTTGTAAGTTTTTATGGTGAACATCAAGCTATGGGGTAGCTTGATGTCACCATAAAAACTTACAAATATGCAAATTAACAAAGCATGTGTCAAATTTCTATGATAGTTTTTCAACTTTATTACAAACAGTATAAGGTTCGTGTTCAATAGGGAAAATTTGTCAATTTGGGTAAGCTTAAATTGGTGTGCTGACGTCTGTACAATAAATTGATAGTATTTTTCGTTGTTTACTAATCTTTACTGACGTTCGTCTAATTTACTTAAAACTGTAAACAAACATGATTTTTTTTTTATATTCAAATGCGAAGTGGTTTTAATTAAAAAGTGAGTAGATCACTTACTCTGCGATCTCACCTATCTTTATCTTTTATCTTATATTTTGGAATGGGTCCTCAATGGGTATATTGGGTATTGAATTCATGCTATTTAAATCAGACTGTGCATCGATAATGTTCCTTCCACTCCTTATAGCCTATGGCTATGTCATAACATGGACTGGCCTGTAGGTCTAGTGGTTAGTGGCCCTGACTACTGTGTCGGAGGTGTTACCCTAGAAAAACGTTTGTGTGATGACCACTGTGACGTATTAATAAAGAGCAAGCGGCACATAGCCGTGCGCGGGCGAGGAATGAATGACATTGCTCGCTCAACCGCCGGCCAGTGCGGACGTGTGTGCGCTCCTTGGTTAAACAAGTATCTGACGTTTATTTACATAATCTTTAGAATTAATAATAACAGCCTCCAAAAAATAAATCATTTCGCGGCTTTCCCACGGAACTTTCGGAAACTGTTGAACTTTTGGGGTTCTCACCATAAAAACTGCCCAAAAACATCTATCACTTGATGGCACGCACTCTGATCTTTCGGAAATATGCCTATTGTTTTAATTATCATTTGCTTTAGAAATGGTAAAGGAAACCGAGCGTTGATCCCGACAGTCATTGGTAGATGTATTTTTTTACTAACGTAATTTCTGAGATTCAGAAGGATCTCATGTCAACCATCTACATACAAACCTCGGCAATCGTAGCTAGACCTCCGATCAATTCAGTTTTTATTCAACCACGTACCTACTCCTCTTGTACAATTTAATTTAAATTAGATTATATTAATAGCAGACGTCAAGCGGTTTCACCCGCGTAGGCCCCGTTTCCGTGGGAATACAGAGATAAAAAGTATCCTAAGCTATGTCACTCGTGGATAGTGTAGCTTCCCAACGTTGAAAGAATTTTTGAAATCGGAACAGTTTTTTTTGAGTTATAAAAATATATTTTTCATCCCACCATCTCGGAAAGAGTATTTTTAATCTTCAATATCTGAGTGGAAAAGCCGTTTTTATTCTCTAGACGATAAAGTAAATTGAATTTAGAACATCGTGTGCACTAAGTTTGTGAATTAAAAAAAACATTAAACCTATTTACTGCCGGTACGTATGGTGCCGAATACATAATACAACTTTTTTTTTAATTTGTTAAAAACTCAGACTCGGAACCTTCTTGGTGTTCTTTTTTCAATTTGCTTTGTACGCGGTTCTTTACGCGGCATTTTTTCACGTCATTGTTAAACCTTATATTAAAAACAAGAAACTTGAAAACAAGTGATAAAACTAAAATGAGTGATTCTAGCGACGAGGAATTGTTTGACGCCAACAGAATTGACTGAAACTGTTAATAATGCGCAAATAATATAATTAATAATTATAAATAATAATAATTAATAATAATAATAATTATAATATTTATAATTATAATTAATATTTATAATTATTAATATATTATAATTTGGGTGTCTTCAAGGCAAGAGTGAATAGGCTCCTAATAAACTAGTGCGCCTCACCATCAACGATTGCATCACTGCTTACCATCAGGTGGGATTGCAGTCAAGTACTAGTTTATAATATTTAAAAAAAAAAAAAAAAAAAAAAAAAAAAAATGAGCTTTCTCCCTCAACAATCACGCGAGAAGTATTTAAAACAGTACGATATGTTCAACACGTGGCGACTAGCAAAAGGAGCCAAAACTTTCTCAGAAAACGTTTTTTTTTTGCATTTAGTTATTTCCTCGCTGAGGTGGAATGAAAAGTTACGTGTTGCACTCGAGTGCAAAGATTTTTCACCTCGTGCTCTTTTGATTCCCTCGCTTGCTCGGTCATCAAAATTGAACACGCGGTTAAAAAGCAACTTTGCACTCTTGTATAACAAATAACTATTGTTCCTTTTTATAATATTCGTGTAATGCAATAAATAACTCACGCTCCTAAAATAAAGAAATCGTGGCACCATGTTGTATCTACTTCGTTACACTAAGAAAATAGCGTGCGAAAATATGACATGTAAACAACAAAGTTTACGAGAGATGAATATGTCCTAAGCAAAGCTTATTTATGTCCTGAATCAGAGACGGGCAAACTTCGGCTCGTGAGCCACCTCTAGCTAGGTATCAATTCGGTTTGCCAACATTATTTAGACAGGTTCGTAAAACATGTTCTCGTAAAAGAAATATACATATACATACACTCACGCCTTTTTCTCATGGGAATAGGCAGAAAAAATATAACCACTCTATCTATTGGCGACACAACACAACAAATATCTCTGTACAACAATATGAAAGTCGGTGCAGAAGTTTTTGAGTTTATCGCGAGGCAGGCAGACGCGGCGGAGGACTTTGTTTTATAACAAATTGCCCAAGGAAATAGCCTAAAAGATTTTTTGTTGTGTACCAATCAAAAAATCTCGACAAATGAAAAACATTTGAAAGTCTTTTACGACCGATAAGTTTAGAGTGGGGGAGGGGCCTGCGTGTAGGTCTACTAACGGACATATAATAGGTTCTTACCTATCTGTGTGTGAGTACCGATTCTGCGCCCGGCCGCCGTCGCGAACGCACGCTCCTGTGGACTCCGCGCTCCCTGCTCCGCTACGCCGTAGCGCTCACGCTACGACGCTCCGCCCCGCTCCGTAGCCTCGCTACGCGTGACGCACGTCACCGTAGCTTGACTACGCTCCCTCACTCGTAGCCCAGCTACGAGTGACGACACGACTGCTGTAGGCCCGCTACGTCGTAGCGGACTTTACAGTTGTTCGCTGTCCTTTGCCCCTTCAGGGTAAAGCCACTGTTGGTTTCAAGTGGTCACTTGGGGAAACCTAACGGTGTCAACGAACCAAGTGGGTGCGGACCCGACGCACCGGCCTAACCCCTTCAGGGTTAGGCTAAAGTCGGAAGGACTTTGGTTAGCGACCTTGGGGGGACTCCTAGTCGCTACCATTGTTTAACCCCCCCTTCCTTTCCAGCTGCACCCGGTGACGTCTGGGTGTGTCGACCCCAGCGGCACCGGATCGGTCGAAAGACCCATAGGACCCCGCTGTACATTAAGACTGACAGCGGGCAAAAATCAAGCTTAGGGTACGCCTTAGGCACTCACCTCTCTGCCTTCACCCGGCAGGGAGGGTTACTCATCTCCGGGCTTTCCCACCCGGAGAGCTAGGTTATTAGGCCCCTAAGGCAACAGTCAGTTTGTGTTGCTGGCGAGTTTGTTTGAGTACTTCTTCTCGCCAGTAATAACACTAGGAAGTACTCAGGGGAAGGGCCCTTTAGGGGACTGACTGCTCTAGGAGCTCACGTTTCACGTGTCTCCTAGAGGCTGTGTAGGAGTTTTTACACCCCCCCTCTCCCCCCTTGCTTCACCCTTCTCAACCATGGAGGCCCTTTTGGACCTGCTGGTTGAGATGCTCGCTGAGCATCCGGCCCTGGCTGCCAAGTACGGTGCCAAAGTGGCTGCCCTCACAGGCAGCTCCACTCTCTCCCCCTCCGCGCCCCTCTTCATGGAGTCTCTCACTCCTTTCACCGACGCCCTCGACAGCCCGGCGTCTCCACCCGCGGCTGATCAGGGCACCCCCCTCTCTGCCCCCTCACCCCCTCTACCGGAGAACAAGATTGCCTCCCGCATGGAGGACGACTCCACGTCGGGCTCTGAGAGCGACTGCTCCCAGAAGCCCTCTGCCGCCTCGTCTTCTGACGAATTTGAAGTGGTAGCGGGTAAGCGCAAGAAGCGCCACAACCCAGCGACCCAAGCCCCCTCCAAGGCCATTCGCCTAGCTCCCCCCTCCCCCGCCCCCTCCACCTCTCGCCCTTCTAGCCCAATGGCTACCTCCCAGGCTGACCCAGCTGCGACCTCCACTCCCTCCGTCGCTGCCAAGAAGCCCCGCCCCCCCCCGCCCATCTTCATTCACGATAGAAATCTGTGGCTCACAGTATCTAAATGGTGCGCTGAAAAGCGCATCAACTATTCCAATGCTCGCCCCACCCAACAAGGAGTAAAAGTGTCCACTCCAACGAGCACAGACTACCGTGATCTTTCACGGATGCTGCGGGAGCGTAATGTCCCGTTTCACACATACTCCATCCCGGAGGAGGCACCTATTCGTATGGTGCTCCGCCGGGTGCCCATGGAGCTTCCCGAACAAGCCGTCCTGGACGACCTCCAAGCCCAGGGGGTCCCAGCGACCGCCGTCCACCGCCTCCATAAGTCCAGAGGTGGTGAAAAATATGATATGGTGCTGGTCATTAGTGACCCCACCGAAGGTCCCCATCCCATTCTCAAAGTGAAGAAAATCTGTCACCTTTCCGGCGTCATCGTCGAGAAGCCCCACCGACCCAACTCCATAGGCCAATGCCACCGCTGCCAACTTTATGGCCATTCTCAAAGATACTGCTTCGCCAAGCCCAGGTGCGTTAAGTGCTTGGGTGAACATGGCACTGGGGACTGTTCCCGTCCCAAGGACCTGTCCCTCTGCACTGAACCACCCAGTTGTGTTCTGTGCGGGCAATCTGGCCACCCAGCCAATTACCGTGGCTGCCCCAAGGCCCCCAAACCATCTTCCAAGCTCTTGGCGAATCGCGCTAACGATCGCCAGCAAAGGGAAAGCCCCCTCTCGGCGGCTCCCTTCTCCCAACTGCCCGAAAAGCTAAGCCCCCAGCGTTCTTCTCCGTGGAATAAACTTAACCACCAGAGGAACTTCCCAGCTCTGGCGCCCCCTAAAGCCCCTATCCCGGCGCTGATGGATTTGAGCGTTCCTCAACCCACAGCTCTGGCCACCCCCGCGGCAACCTCCGCCCCCGCTAAACCTCGCCCTCAAGCGACACCCCCCACCCCTGCTGACACTATGTCCAAAGTAGCCCAAGGTCAGCGAAACATGGACATTATAATAGGTGCCTATCAGACCTTCTTCACCCCTGAAGCCACTCAGATGGCTGACGAACTGAGTAACGCCGATATCGGTAACTATACCGCAATCTTCGCAGCTTATCCTAAGATAGCTGCCGCCCTCGCTAACCTCTCTCACAATAACCAATAATGGCTAACACGAGAGCACGCACATTCAAACCCCGCTCCCTAAGATTAGGTTTCTTTAATGCCGATGGCATTTCCAATCAACGTGATGAAATCGCCCTTTTCCTTCGCGATCATCACCTAGACATTCTCCTTATCCAGGAAACCTTCCTCAAGCCTTGTAACCGTGACCCCAACATTGCCAACTTTCGAGTTGTCCGCAATGATAGGACACGCTGCTTCAAGGGTGGCACCCTCATATACTACAAGAACTGTCTGCACTGCACTCCCGTAGTCACCCCCCCTCTCACCTCTCTTCTTGAGGTCTCTGCCTGTCGGCTAGGAATGACTGGCCACTCTCCCATCACTATCATCTCGGCCTACCTTCCTCCTACCGCCTTAGCGGAGGACCCCAATCTTATTACTCACGACCTCACGGCCCTCTTCGGCTTGAGTGACTCCGTTATCATAGCGGGTGACCTCAATGCCAAACATCCGGCCTGGAATAGCTCAATAACCAACTCCAGAGGTAGAACCATCTACTCCCTAGGTTCTACTCTCAACTTCGATGTCGTCGCCCCGATGACTCCCACCCATTACCCTCATAACCCGGACCATGCCCCTGATGTACTCGACATAGCGTTACTCAAGAATGTAAGCCTACGACTACACTCTATTGAGGCGCTTTGCGAGCTCAACTCGGACCACTGCCCAGTGGTCCTTCAGTTGCACTCCAGATCAGACCCTTTCGGCTCTAGCCCCCCCACCGAAACCAAAAGGATAACCGACTGGAAGAAAGTAAGCGAAAAGCTGAAATCAACCACGTCGGCCCACTTGGACTCCATCCCCGATCTGATCGAATCAGTCGCTGACACCACGGCCGCGATTGACTCGCTCACAGATCACGTGCAATCTGTCCTGAACGAATGTTCAAGGGAGGTTCCCGCGATGAGCGATCATCGATGGAAACTGCCGGACGATGTACGTGCTCTGCTGCGCGAGAAAAACGCGGCCATGCGTGCCTACTACTCTTTCCCCTGCGCGGCTAACAAAACCTTTATGCGACGGCTTCAGCGTAGGCTGTCACGGCGCGTAAAGGACCTGCGTTCAGCGCGTTGGGAAAAGATGTTAAGCAAACTTGAACCCACTCATCAAGCCTTCTGGCAATTGCAACGTAAGTTGCGCTCCTCTCAGGAAGCCTCCATGCCTCCTCTCATCCGACCCGATAAGAGCGTCGCTTTTGACGACTCTGAGAAAGCCGAGTGTCTGGCCGACAGTCTAGAGGCCCAATGCTCCCCCAGCACCCAACCGGCCGACCAACAGCACTTGCTTGAGGTTGAGGCCGAAGTTGAACGCCGATCTTCCCTCCCTCCCATCGAAGACCCTGATGATCCTCTGCCTCCCGTCACTCCAGACGAAGTGCAAGACATCATTAAAGGGCTCAAACCCCGCAAAGCCCCCGGCGCTGATGGCATTACCAACAAAGTCATCCAGCTATTCTCTGCCCAACTTATCCTGCTAATGACCGCCATCTTCAATGGCGCCATGAGCAATAATATATTCCCACAAGCGTGGAAACAGGCTACCGTTATCGGTATTCCTAAGCCAGGCAAACCCAAGTCTGAGCCATCCAGTTATCGCCCCATTAGCCTCCTCAATGTCTTCGGTAAAATCTATGAGAAGCTTATTTATAAGCGCCTCAAAGACTACGCCGAGGCAAAGAGTCTTATTCCTAATGAGCAGTTCGGTTTTCGCACCGGTCACTCCTGCATCCACCAAGTCCACCGCATCGTAGAGCACATCAGCATCGGCTTTCAACGCCGGTCGCTGACTGGTGCAGTCTTCTTCGACATAGCGAAGGCCTTCGACAAAGTCTGGCACAACGGCTTACTCTTTAAGCTTTACCAAATGGGTGTGCCAGATCGTCTCGTACTCATCTTACGAGACTTTTTGTCGGAGCGCACTTTCCGCTACCGCATCGAGGGCGCTCTGTCCGCCCCCCATCCCATACGCGCAGGTGTCCCCCAAGGCTCTGTGCTGGCCCCCCTCATCTTCACTCTGTTCACGAGTGACATTCCCAAGTTTAAAAAAGCCCAGTTGGCCCTCTTCGCCGACGACACGGCCATTTTCTGTTCAGGCCGTAACCAACATCTTATCGCTCGCAATCTCCAATCTGCCGTGAACGCACTGGGAGAGTGGTTCCGGAAGTGGAGAATCGAGGTTAACCCCGACAAAAGCCAAGGCGTCCTATTCCACAGGGCGCGTATCAAAGTGGTTCCCCCTAAACCGATCACTATGTACGGCAAACCAATCCCTTGGGAGAAGGAAGCCAAATACCTAGGTGTCACCCTAGACCGATCCCTTACCTTCGCTCAGCACATAAAGACGGTTCGCTCGCGAGCCGCTTTTGCTGCGAGTCGGCTCAACTACATAACATCCGCGAACAGCAAATTGTCACTCAAGTGCAAATTGCGACTGTATACCGCGGTAATCCGTCCGATTATGACTTACGCCTGCGTTGTCTTCGCACACGCCAAGCCTAGTCACCTTCGTAAAATGCAGACCCTGCAGAACCGTTACCTCCGTAGAATAACGGGTGCCCCCTGGTTCGTTCGCAACGAGCAACTACACGTTGACCTTAGAATTCCGACTATTCAACAGTTCATGAAGCGCCTTTCCAAGCGCTATTTTGAATGTGCCTCCAAACACCCAAACCCACTTATAACTGCTGCAGTCAGTTACACCCCTTCACGAATTAATAAGCTTCGCCGTCCCAGGCATGCCCTTACCACCCCCGACGACCCCATCACCCTGTTCCAGGAAAGTCGTAGGGAAACTAGCACAGTCAAGAAACACTACAATTACAAACCGAACGCCTTCCGGCCCCGCCGTCGTGGCCCGTCGCGAAGTATAGTTAATCTCCCTCCCCGACCCTTGCATGAGCCAGCCCGCGATGCTGAGCCGCTAGCTTAAACAGTCCCTAAATAATCTAACTCAGATCCAGCCGTCCCCCTTTCTATTCGATCAGTGACACCCTAAGCCGAGGTCCGAGCCCCACAGGGGGTGCCCTTAGCGAGTGTCACTTAAATTCTGACGTAATGCTCCTGGCTGGAGGCCTTGTGTATTGAGGTCGTCCACAGGTTTGACCGGTTGAGCAGATAGCGGCGCCACCCCTCAGTAGGGTGCACTGCGAGACGCCCTCTATCAAAAAAAAAAAAAAAAAAAAAAAAAAAAAAAAAAAAAAAAAAAAAAAAAAAAAAATGTGTGTGAGTACCTAACACTTATTATACTTAAACTTAGCGCACATAATCTTACCTCAAAAAGATTGAGCGTTATTTAAATGTAATTATTAATGTATGCATGGCATGCTAAAATATAAGTATGAATTTTTTTTGATGTATATAGGTAGTGAATAGTTATAATCACTACATCTATATATATAAAAGAAAGTCGTGTTAGTTACACCATTAAAATTTATAACTCAAGAACGGCTGGATCAATGTGAATGATTTTGGTCTTTTTGGATTTGTCTTTGTCCGGAATAGCACATAGCATAATAATTAATAAAAAACATGAAAAGGCCTCGAAAAAATAAATATCAAGAATATCGGTTGTCTCAAACATTTTTCAAACGCAGCGCCATCTTGGATGACATGACAGGAGTCAAACTTCCCAGTTCATTATCAGGTGACAATTTGACATTGACAAGTCTTAAGCTAAACCTAAGAAGGTAAGGTTGTTAATTTATAATACGCACCTACGTTCTGAAATTTCTTTTGTTACTAAACTTAAAGGTTTTATGTAGCATAAAAAAGTCTTATATTTCAGAAATCAATTTTGTAATTAGCAATGATGATAGAGACGAACTTTAATAATTCTTTGCAAATAGAACTTATTTTACTGTTTGGACTTTAAATAAAGTAGACGGGGAAAACTTTATAAATTGTAATGTAAGATAGAGGCACGCAGCGCAATAGTTCAGATTAAAATTATGAATTTAGTATTCTTTATAATTAATGCATTTCAGTAAGGAAGTTAGGTTAGGTAGTTAAGTTAGCTATAGGATAGGTATGGTAAGTTAGGTTAGGTTATAATTTTAGCTACATGTTGTAATTTTAATTCTATCGAACACACATTTTTTTAAATAAGATCACAGTAGAGACATAAAAAGTAGTAGTAGTTATTATTGGTTTGGATTTATTTTTTGTCGTCTTATTAAACGTATGTATTAGATATACATACGTTTAATAAGACGACATGTAAAAAAAAAAATGATAAGAGCAATAAATTGACTCTAAGGCACAAAGAAGTTTGCCGGGGCAGCTAGTGTTATATAAAAATAAAATTGGTTTATTAGATACGCACGCATTAGTAAGTACTAGATACACATATGGGCATTGTAAACTTTATATGCCAAATCTCAATTTTATATTTTATAGCAATTTAAACGTGTTCACGTTTAAATTGCATAAATTATAATTTGAGATTTTAGCGTCGTCTAGTTCTATTACTTTTAAGCTTTTTGTGATTTTTTAAGCAGTAGTGATAGCCCAGTGTTGTGACCGGTTACAACTGCTATGTCACAGGTCTCGACTTCGAAGTCGCACGTCGTTGTATCGACTCCGAAGTCGCACCGCTGACTTTTCGGATTCATGTGCGTATTGTATAATTTATCACTTGCTTTAAAAACGGTGAAAGAAATCATCGTGAGGAAACCGGCCATACCTGAGAGATATTTGTCGACGACTTGTGACCCAAGTCAGAAGCCCGTGGTCGGACAATATTCTGACACCAAGTTAGTCACCACAGGAAAATGAGTGGATGATTAGTTTCCTTTCTACCGGTGACAAATACTTAAGTAGGTTTGTAGTTTGCCTACTCCGGTTTTTACACTATCCTCAACTCAAACAAATAATACATTTAAGGCCTTGTTTTTCCCATTCATCGTCTGTTTATTCAACCCTATGATTTACTGTAGATTGATCATAGCCCTCATAGTACAGTAATAAATGGGCCCTTGAGATTATCATAATCGTCTCTCTAGCTTTATTACTTGGCCCTGGGGAATATATGTATATCTACGCATTTACGTTTGAGTAAAAGTTATATGTGTCAGCGATAGCTGGGCGGTAGGTTTCGTGGTACCAGGGTAACCAGGTTCTTAAAGTACAATGATAATCTTCATTACAGTAATGATCTCACTTTATTAATAACACTCACTCACTCCTATAATAGTAATAAAAAACATAACTCAAATAGGTACACCAACAGTTTCGTACTGGACTAGTGTCTCCATTCGTGTCCCAAGTCCAACTCACTCAGCTTTGCCTAGCTACCAATTTCCAACACGACTGCATTCACGCGACATCATTCGCGCCATTTGTAATGCAGCTGCTGACGTCACGGGGCGTTTACCATAGACTCTGTTCTAGAGTGACCAATTTCACAACGTCTTATTTCTAAATATCGTTCGCCACGACATAATACGTTTGATGTAGAATAGGTTTGCGCAAATAATTCCCAGAGGACTTTGTATATGAAGGCTTAAAAAGGCTTTTTAAACAAGATAAACGGGAAGACAATAATTGTTATGATTGTTTTATCATCACCTGCCTAGCCTTTTCCCAACTATTTTGGGGTCAGCTTCAAGATTAACCGATTGCAGCTGAATACCAGTATTTCACAAGGAGCAACCGCCTGTCAGACCTCCACAACCCAGTTACTGGGTAACACGGTACCCCTTGGTTAAACTGGTTGTCAGATTCTCGGGCTTCTGACTATCTGTAACGACTCGTAAGGCTGTTATTATTAATTTAGCTAAAAGCTCCTCATTGTCATGATTTTTTATTAAAAAAAATATTATTCTACACTTAGCTACTCGTTTGTGGTCAATGGCCTATACAACAGAAAGACAGACAGAAATTTATTGACAGAAATCTCCTGGAGATTTATCGGCAGATGGGGAGCTAAGTACCTACAGACGTACTTAGGTACAGAATAATATTATGTAAGTACGGTAGATAATGTAAATGGAGATTCAAAATATTACAATTATTGTAAAACTGTAGATCCTAAATGAGATGTAGGTAGTAGGCCATAGCATTGGATAAAAAAGTAATTTTTTTACTTACATTGTAACTACCTAAGAAGACACCAGCATATCATGCGTTCCCAAGATGTCAAATTTTCCCAATTGAACATGAACTTTAAACTTTTGAAATAAATTGAAGTATTAACAAAGAAATTTGACAGGTTGGGGTAGTTCTGTGTTTTTGCCTTCACATGTATATCTATATCTATACATAGAATAAGACTTTGTCTGTACATTGAATATATTTAAAAAATAATAATTGAGGGGGGTTCAGAAACAGTAATAGAGCACGAATCTAAAAAAAAAGTCTGTCTGTTTGTCTGTTTGTTTGTACACGCTAATCTTCGGAACTACTGGACGGATTTGAATGTTTTTTTTTTGTTGTATAGATATTAAGTCTGGGCAAACACATAGGCTATAATTTATCTTGGAAACTGGAACACCTGATGCAGAACCGCAACAGACCAGCTAAACTATAGGAGATACAAAAATAGTACCATAGCAAAAATTGTTCCACGTGATGAGCATTTTTTGCTGAGAGCATAAATTTGAAGATCCGGAACACCTGATGCAAAACCGCAACAGACCAGCTAAACTATAGGAGATACAAAAATGGTTTCATAGCAAAAATTGTTTCACGTGATGAGCATTTTCTGCTGAGAGAATAAATTTGAAAATCAAAATCAATCAAAAGTCATTTATTCAAATTAGGCTGAGGATCAGCACTTTTTGAACGTCGAAATTACATAAGACAGTCCCCCAAAAAGCCCACCCTTCGCCACTTCCTAGTGTTTTTGCTGGGAAGAAGAAGTGGCGGAACAAACTCCCCAGCAACACATCTGTCTGATAAGTTAGAAGAACTTGAATTTACACAGTACAATTAGTTATAATTACAAAATAATTAAAATGTGTTATTCACAACATGTTAGCTAGCACACTCAACATACAGAATACCAGTAATATATAGCTACCGACAATAAAACTAACTTAACTCAAGCAAAAGCAACTGACTAATAAGAATCCTCCAGGTAAAAAGGGTGTGCCAGCTTGCATGTGCAGAGTTGGATTAAATCCATAGATCTGCAAGACAATGTAACAAAATGATAAACTAGAACTGTGGAAGTTAAATAAAACAAAAAAAAAAAAACAGGTAATAGTTAAAACAATAGCAAAACCAAAGCCAGCAAGACGACCAGTTACCACAAGCAGCACCCGTTCACGAGCATAACGCAAAGATCAGCCATTACCCCCCTCGCCATATTAGAGGGAAGGTGGTAACCCGACCCTCGACGCTACCGCAAGCAGTAACATCTGAGGGAGCATGACGAACTTGCTACCGGTTATTTACGTATTAACCAATAAATAGGAGTCTCTAGTTCACCACATAATGCAAATATATCTCATTTAATACAATGTACTGAGAAGATTAAGTCAACAAAAAATAAATATAATAAAAAAATAAAAATAAAAATGAAAAGTGGCACACACAAACAATAAGTTTCAACTAGTTAATAAATTAATTTCAGTGAAAGAACATTAAGTGTCTTGCGTTCAACAAAGCGACCAACTATTGAAGATCCGGAACACCTGATGAGGAACTTCAAGAGCCCAGCTACACTATAACATATATAGGAATGACGTCTTAGCAAGAGTTGTTTAGCCTGATAGGCATTTCCTGTTGACTTATAAAAATCGAAGATCAGAAACATTTGGTATAGAAATTAAAGCTATCACTAATTTCATTGCATAATTATAAAATAACATAAGTACCTGCACGCGGTGAAGGCGGGAACAGATCAGGACTGATTTTCGATGACGATGGTATATCACTGAAAATTAGACTCTACTGGCCAAAACTCCTATTTTTTTTTATCGTATAAATATGCCTTCGGGCTTATGTTATTTGAGTGTTTAATTTCCTTTTGCATGTATCTTAGTTACATGGCTGTGCAGTGGCTGCTCCCCTGCGTTACCGGGTAGGCAACCCGGTAACGCAGGGGAGCAGCCACTTAGATTTTAATTGATCAGGTATCATCACAATAAAACTATAACCATGCCTAGAAAGAGGTCAAATCTTTCCCAATGTTCCAAAGGTACTAAATGATTAAAGATCATAAGATCCCAACAATCTACCGAAGAGCGTTATAGGAGAGACTTCATGCTGTTCGTGAACATGAGGCTGCAACTCGCTCCGCGGAAACTTCTTGGGATCGCGAAGCACGCCTGCTTCTCAACGTATTTACGCATCTACCAGGTATCCAGGTCTCTAGACACCAGTAAAGAATATGTGCGCGACTGACCACCTGACCACTGATCGTGAACAACATGCACTGTCTCGCGAGTTGGAGACGTCCACGGAAAGAGCATGACGCTTGAGTTTTCAGCGTATATACGCATCGACTCTAGAGATAAGTGGGGGAAGGAGATGCGCGACTGACCGCTGATCGTGTACGCAACATATAGGCTATAATTTATTTTGGAAAATGGAACACCTAAAGTAAAAGAGATATAAAAATGGTGCCATTGCAAAAACTATTCCACGAGAAGAGTGTTTTCTGCTGTGAGACTAAATTTGAAGATCTGGAGCACCTGTAGTGGAACTCCAAAGCCCAGCGACAATATAACATATACATAATAGAAATGGCGTCTTAGCAAAAGTTGTTAAGTCTGATGGCATTTCCTGTTCACCAACAAAAATAAAAAATCTGGAACGTCTTGAATCGTCTCGCGCATCCCATTGTTTTCCCGTCCCCGGGCTTTTAGAATTCGACATCAGACGTTTCAGATCTTCGATTTTGACGACCCCGTTGTCGCTGGCATAAGCAACAGGATCCGCGTACGAAGTCGCGGGCAGAAGCTAGTAAATAATAAATAAATAAATATTCCACAACTATTTCACACAACGCCATCTAGTCCCAAGCTAAACTAAGAGCTTGTGTTATGGGTACTAAACAGCTGATAAACATACTTATATATTTCTAAATACATACATATTAGAGATAAATTACACCCAGACACAGGACAAATGATCGTGCTCATCACACAAACATTTGTCCTGGGTGGGAATCGAACCCACGACCTCCGGCATAGCAGTCAGGGTCACTAACTAATAGACCAACAGGCCAGTTCAGAAAGACAATTGACAGAAATCTCCTGGAGATTTATCGGCAGATGGGGAGCTAAGTACCTACAGACGTACTTAGGTACAGAATAATATTATGTAAGTACGGTAGATAATGTAAATGGAGATTCAAAATATTACAATTATTGTAAAACTGTAGATCCTAAATGAGATGGTAGTAGGCCATAGCATTGAATAAAAAAGTCATTTTTTTACGAGAAGAAGACACCAGCATATCATGCGTTCCCAAGCTGTCAAATTTTCCCAATTGAACATGAACTTTAAACTTTTGAAATAAATTGAAGTATTAACAAAGAAATTTGACAGGTTGGGGTAGTTCTGTGTTTTTGCCTTCAATATAATATGTGTAAGCAAATCGGATGCTGGCTCCAAAACTAGGCCTGAAACTGGGGCTAAATTTGTACATTAAAACCATTTTGTAGGGAGTGTCCAAATTTTTTGACCAAATCAAAATTTAATCATTCAAACTAGGTTGATAATCAGCATTTTTTTAAGCGTCAAAAATGTACATAAGACAATCACCTAAAACGCGTGACCTTAAGCACCACCACCGGTGTTTTTGCTGGGAAGAAGAATTTGCGAAACAAACTTAAATATAAATAGATAGATTGACATGTACCTGTAGAATAAGGTACTTATTTACAATTTACTAGTTTTAGTTGGACCATATTGTGAAATTCTGCAAAAAGGGCAGGTTCGTAGTACTCGCAACCTGCGAGCTTGTATGACATGTATGAAGTGATAGAAGTAGGTATGTAAGAATCGTAGCAGCTTGCGCTATGTAGTTTCTGCTAACCCGCATTGGAAAAGGCTTGCGTTTTTGTATGTATGTGTATGGAAGAAGAAGAAAAAAGTTGTTGCGACTAGATTTTGAACGTTTTGTTACATAGGAATTAGCCTTCAGGTCCAATACGAGGCGACGACCTTATTGCTGAGGTTCTGTAGAAACAAGGGCGCAGTTCTCGCAAGTGGCGTATGTGACAACATGCATGAACGTAATAAGTACTTATGTAAGAATCATAGTAGGTGGCGCTCTATACTTATAGTTTCTACTTACCCCCATGGAAAAGGCGACAGTTGCTGCATGTATCAATGTTAATAAAGACGTCGTGCTTTCGCTGAACCCAAATAAATTGAGATAAGAGCAAGAGTATGAGATGTTCACTCCAAAACCTAACTTGGCAGTAACTTATATCTACCTGCTGTAAATCGCAAAGTAAAAACCAAAACTGAACTCTGGAGATACGATTGTGCAATGCTCTGGTTTTCTGATGAGTCTCGTTTTGGTATGAGACCGGATACAAGACGTATACGACTCTGGAGAACCCCTGGACGCCAACAGCGATTAAAATCCTGCCAGGAAGTCCATCCTTATAGTGGTGGAACCATCATGGTATGGGCGGGTATTTGGATCGGCGGAAGAACTGAGTTGATTTGGATCAGAGGCAACCTCAACGCTCAAATTTATGCTGAGACGATTGTATCAGACGTCATCGTTCCTCTACAAGTGCAAATCGGTCCCTTATTTCAGTTAATGCATGATAATGCACGACCGCACACCGCAAGAGTTGTAAGACAGACTCTCGCCGCAGCTAACATCAATGTCCTGCCCTGGCCTGCTCAGTCGCCAGACTTGAACCCGATTGAGCATGCATGCGATATGCTACAGAGAAGAGCTCTGCCGAATATGGAGGGTATCCAGTCGCAAGAAGACCTTTTTTTGTTGTTGCAACGAACATGGGCGGCCATTCCACAGCGTGATTTGGATGAACTCATTTTGAGTACCTATGCCAAACCGATGTTCTTGTGTTGTTAGTGTTCGCGGTAGAAACACGGATTATTAATTGTTTAAGTTACCCAATAAAATTTTAAAGAAAACTGTTATTTCAGTCTTTTTTTCGAACTTTAATGTTAGTGGTTCAAATGTCAAAAATCCCTTTATTAGGAAAATGCCAAATTTCTTTATTAATGCAAAGGTGACTTGGTTTATCGTTACTGTGACAAACGAAAACACTTTATTTGATGAATCCTTAAAGAAAATTTTAATTAATATCAATCAGGAGAAAAGTTATTGCAAAAATATATGTTGATCCCTAGACACTTTTGATGTGTGTATATTCAAAGTGTGTTTGCGAACATCCCTAGAGGGAACCATAGCTTTACCTAATGTGTTGTGATGATATAAGTCACTCTACCTACCTATTTTCAGAGGTCTTTTGAGGTTCTTCATTTAGAAATATGTGAATAACATTATGAATAAAACAGCGTGGGACATGGAATGTTTTCTGCGTGAACTATGAGTGTTACATCATTAAGGCGCAGTTTTACTAAGGTACGGGAAATTTATGGCGGGTTCGAACGTTTAAATTAGTTACTTATTTCTTTTTGATCACAGGAAAAATTAAGACTGAAGTTACCTTAACCGCCATTACTATCAGTCAAGCCTGTTAAGTAAATAAGTTAATAACTGTTGAACATGTTTAGGCTAAACTTGAAGATTTTATTCTATCGAACAAAATTTAATGTAGGTATCATTATTGTCATAAATCAATTGATATAATTAAGACTTTCAAAAAAGGTAGAAATAACTCTAACCCCACCTTAGTAAACATAACGATTAAAATTAAAACAAACTCAACCACGCACTCTAGCATTATGGAATAATAAATACTAAGTATGTTAGGGTATTCAACTTTACAACAGCCAGCTATCAAGATAAAAATGTGTTGTGTGTGTGTGTGTGTGTGAGTGTCTGCACTGTGTGTGTGTGTGTGTGTGCACTGTGTATGTGGTTGTGTAAATATGCGATGCATTTCGCGAGTTTCCCTCACAGAAAATATATGTATATTGTATAGCTTACAGGTTACTAGCCTATGTGTTCCGGATCTCCCTTTGTATGTGAATGTAATGTAAAGTATGTAAGCAAGATATTCCTACGTGGGACAATGTTTTTTAATTAAGTATTAAAATAATTTGAATATTCATGAAAAAATGTTGACTGTAAAAACGTGACTATGAAAGTCACGTTTTTACAGTCAATAATTTAGAAAGAACACGTCGGCGTCGTGGTGATTGGTACTTATTTTTCCAAAAATCCCTACTAGGCTGAGTTTATTTAACTAATTTGAATTTCTGACAAAAAAACAAATCCACCGGTGGGCATTTGTTTGTGGGGATTTCTGGAATAAGCCGTCAGCAGCTAGAGGTTTAAAATAAAACTGACTGGCCTGTTGGTCTAGTAGTTAGTGGCCCTGACTGCTATGCCGGAGGTCATGAGTTCGAATCCCATCCAGGACAAATGTTTGTGTGATGAGCACGATCATATGTTCTGTCTCTAGGTGTTATTTACCTATAATATTATGTATGTATTTAGAAATATATAAGTATGTTTATCAGCTGTTTAGTAGGTACCCATGAGTCATGACACAAGCTCTGCTTAGCTTGGGACTAGATGGCGTTGTGTCAAAGTTGTGGAATATTTATTTTACATTTATTTATTTAAAATGACCCGCTCCCCGCGCCACTACCTTCGATACCAACAGTGCTACGAGAATTCTGTAAAATCACCGCGTGAAAAAGTGAAGTGAAGGCTAATTAAGCTCTCTTTCTATACTAGTATTAACACGTTGACAGTTCACTTCGCTCAAGTTTCAACAGGGGGCCACGACTATAGTGATAACTATAGCTTATGTTTATTTAGTGTTTATCTGTCGACCTGTTGCCAGTCCACCACCGACAACATTTAGAAACACTGACGTAAGTAAACGGAGTAGGGTTGTGACAACAAACTATGACAATGGCTGTGTATTATTAGTGTGAAAGAGAATGCCCACGTATATGGTATACATAATACCATGACTTTTGTATGTAATTTTGGACTTCTCAGTAGGTAGTTTTTTCGCAATAAGCCCATCGATCACTATTTACTAATGATTGATGTCTGAGCTATTTTATAACGAGCTTTTGGCTAATTGATAACAGCCGCACGGGTAGTTCGAAGGTTAAGCTACGCTTGACAAGGTCGGTCCGTAGATGGGTGGCCATTTATCACATAGTAAAACTCCTCCGTGCCTCGGAAAGCACGTTTAGCCGTTGGTCCCGGCTGTCATTTGTAGATCTTTGACAGTCGTTACTTGCAGTCTGAAGCCCGAATGTCTGACAACCAGTTTAACCAAGGGGTATAGTGTTAGCTCGTTAATGGGTTGTGAAGGTCTGACTGGCAGTCGCTCCATGTAAAACACTGGTATTCAGCTGCATCTAGTTAAACTGGATGCTGACCATAGTTGAGAAAAGGCTACGCAGATGATGATGTCTAAGCTATTTTTGCATAAAACTGTAAAGAATGACGACAAAATCACCATTCCGATCTAATATTATTTATTTATTAAAACTATACGCACTAGTAAAATAAACTGTACAAAGGCGGACTTAATGCCTTAGGCATTTTCTACCAGTCTACCTTAAGGTGATGCAGAGACAGAACATGGTAGGCGCAAGAAGGTAACAAAAACTTGAAATAAAAGTAAATTATTATTTATGATAAATACATATATACATACATATTAAATAAAATCCAGAAATACCTAGGTCAAGAGAAAAGAAAATAAAATAAAATAAAAGATATATTAATGGAGAAACTAATCTGCTTACTCAACTTTGGGATAAGTTTGCCAACACCTTGTGAATGTGATCGCGTGCCTTTACTTTAAACGTGAACAAACTGGTTGTCATCCTGATGTTCAGAGGAAGCTCATTCCAAAGGAAAACCGCCTGGACGAAAAAAGAAGAGTGAATGAAACCAGAACGGTGAGAAGGACATCGTAGAAGACGATTATTTGTGGAACGAAGATTCTTATCGTGTGCAGAACACAAATATTGAAATTGAGAAGTCAGTTATGATGGAGACGAAAATGAAATTTTCTTTTAAAAAGTAAATAAGTCACTTCTTTAATTAAAAATATAACTAACTTGGACAGAAATGACGACTTTCTCCAGTTTAAAGAAAAGATAACATCAGGTAAAGATGGAAGCCAAAAGATTTTTTTTATAAAGTTTATAAATGTATACAGTAAGCTATATTTTAAATCTTTAAAAACTTTTAAAAATTATTTCTCAGGCCCCGAGCAAAAAGCGGCTTTCGGGAACAATAGGTAATTTAATTTAGCAGTTGCAGTTGTAGGTAATTTAATTTTGCAGTTTAGAGTAGCTAGGTACAGTCAAGACTCCAGAGAAGGAGATTCCTTACTCTGGAGCCCTGACTACGAAATCAAAAATCAAAAGATAAAAAAAATCAAAGTAGGCTGAGGATCGGCATTTTTGAACGTCAAAAATTACATAAGACAGTCCACTAAAATACCCGCCCTTCGCCACTTCCTTTCCTTTTTTGCTGGGAAGAAGTGAAACTCGTCAGCAACACGTCTGTCTGGTATGTTAGAAGAAAATGAGTTTGAGCGAGCCTTGCCTATGCTCCAGCTACCTAAAAAGAGCTTCCTTGTCGAGGCTCTTGGCTATCAGGCCTTTGGCAGTCACGACTATCGGCACAATAATTGCTGAGTCTACATCCCACACGCTGACAACCTCGCGAGCCAAGTCAGTTTAAATCGAAAGTAAATTGAGTTACTTTTCTTATTTTCGACATAAACTTTGTATAGGTACTCGATTTACATTTCTTACTTTTATCTCACCTATTTTAACAATAGCTCTTATTTCTAACTTTGAACGGTGAACAACAAAGACATTTCTTTAATACTATTGACTATAGTGCTTGACTGCATTCCCACCTGATGGTAAGCAGTGATGCAATCAATGATGGTGAAGCGCATTAGTTTATTATAAGCCTATTCACTCTAGCCTTGAAGACACCAAAATTATAATCGGAAGGGAAGACCGCAGCACTGATCGTAGAAGTGGCAACGATGGACACTCGCCGTACTGTTGTCTGATGGTGGGAAGGTGATGGCGGAATCAAGTTATGTAATTCCCGTGCACGCTCTCCAAAATGTATCCTATAGAATACCGAAAGGCTTGCTACCCTACGCCTGTGCTCACGGCTTTGCAGATTGGTTTTATTCCGATAATAATAAGATTTATTCAAACTTAAAATAGAAAAGCAAAGAATCGAATTGATAAATTCACAAAGGGGCTCGAACGTAAGATCAGGGGTGTCAGATAAATCTAACATTCGAGTCGCTCTCAATCAATTTGGTACCCTAATAACAATATTTAACATTAGAAGTTAATTACCTACTGTACGAACAATATTATCTTAGTCACGGACATCTAGGATCTAAGTAACATGTTGATTCAAATATTGCTATTTATGTATAATTTATATTAAATTTACTAACCATAGGTACCAACAATTTCTAATATTTATGTACAGAGGCATGCACATCAAGTTACCCCAATGTGTCAAATTTCTTTTATAGTTTTTCAAATTTATTACAAACAGAATTCCACTACAACACATTAACACCTTCAATCGGGAAAATCTGACGGTTTGGTTATGTTAATATTGATTTGGGGTAGCTTATTGTCCTGGTGTCTACTTTCATTTTCTGTTCGTTTCAGTCCCATACCTACTAACCCATTCAGATCTACATTGAGTTCAACTATATAAGTAGCTGAACTCAATGTAGATCTTCAAATAACTAGTGGTCGTAATTTTAGTTTTTAGTCCCTCATCTAGAATAGGTATTAGAAAATATTGGACACATATTTTTATTTTTTTTAGTTTTCAAAAAATAACGGCGATCGCGATACTAACATTGAGTCAACATGTTGCATGACGTCACATCTTCTACAGTTTATACTGAATAATGATGTCACATGCAGGGGGCATGTGATATCATTATTCAGTATAAACTGAAAATTCCTCAACTGTAATGCGCTTAATCTAAGTAGTAATCAATTTGAAAAACCAACACAATACTTGTGTATTATTTTTTATAATCTAGCTAATGGACTAATTATTTTTTGATATTAAAATACGGTCTCTATTGAATATATATTTGAATACATGCCTATTGAAGATGTTCATTAGTGCGCAAAGTGGATATTTTTACACATTTGCTTTTGAATTTTCTTTAGACATTGGCGGAAGAGTCGATATCGGTTTTGTTTTTGTTTGACATGACAAATTATAGAATAGAATACTCATAATTATTCATAACTTAAAAACTATCAGATGTAGGTAGTATAATATGTACCTATAAAGTATGCTCAAATTTTGGAGCGAGCGAGCGTTTCTACTCTCATATTCAACCCGGGTTAACTTTGAGGGGGTCACGTAATAGACCGGGTGGTCTTTCATCCACGCTACGGGTTCCCATGAAAATCCCGGGATGAGTGTTTCTTTTATTACTTAATTTTCCTCAAGGACCATCGTAACTTTAAGAATTTGGAGCGAATTCGCCGGATAAAGTTTCTCTTGTGCTTGTTTAGTGCATGTTTAGAGGACAGGTTGATGTGTTTATGTTATAATAAAATGTTCTAACTAGGTTAGAGATATTTCAGGTAAAATTCGGTGTTTTTAAAAGAATGTGGGTCGGGAAACGTGAACTAAGGACTGCTTTTACAATCACAAACAAATAGAAAGAAATGAAACTTACCTGTATAAACCTTTATCCATTTAAATAAGTCCTCGGCCTGCGCCAAGTATTCCCATTAATAACTTTTTAATATAACTGACTTGCATTTTACAGACACAAATGTAGAACAAATCACTTCAGGTTTGACGTTTATAAAACCACTGATACACTGAAATAACTAAACATTCTCACAATCCAAATAGATGTACGTAATACACAAGCCGTTTCATAATAAATGTGTTTCAAGTTAATTCAAAACATTACTTCGTACTTAGATAAAACGGCAGGCATTGCCCCGGACGCGAGCGCCTGCCGCAAATGCCCGAGCAACACTGAATGAACGCACACTAGCACTTAATTTCAGAATTCACACAGGCGCTCTCACAAGCTAACTTATGATCGTTATCCACTAAGAAGCAACGCTGATGGAATGAAAATAAGAAAAATAACCCAATTTACTTTCGATTTATCTTTTTACTGAATGTTAAAAGGTAAACGCTTTAACATTACACGCATAACACAATATTATATGAGACAAGTATTAGGTACATTTCTTGCTAAAGCGAAGTCGGTATACTTTAAATGAAACCTACCTTACATTTTACTTACTATTATAAATAATGTAAAAACGAATTAAGAAGATAATAAGTAAGTAAAAGCACAGTTAGTTAGCTAAGTGTATTTTAGTTCAATGGCATTATGTAAAAGTGTGCTGATCAATAGTTGTCGCATTCAATTTTGCTTGACAATCGACTAAATGCACGTGGGAACTTTAGCAACAGTTTACTACAAAAATATAAATAGATAGGGAGTACTGTTCAATATAGTGCCTATGTTTAAAAACGGGAATCTGTGTTTATTTGCTTGGTTGGTCCCGTTTTCACGCCTCGACACCTCCATCGATCTTCGTGAAATTGGGCTCGCACATAATTTGTGGTAGGTAACTACCTACCTATAAATATACGAAGTCAGACTGTCTGTTTTGTTATGCCAACGCAACGCTTGCATAACTAGTAAGTATGTTATCTGGAAAAATGTGAATTTTATAGCTTGTAGACTAGAGTAGGTACAGACGCCAGCACATCAAGCTACCTCATACTGTAAATTCTAAACCTTATGCTGTTTGTAATAAAGTTGAAAAATGATCAAAAAAATGACCAAAAAAATGACAATGTACCTACATCAATAAATAAATATCGTTTCGTGTAGTACCAAATGACTCCGGAATGATCTCCGGTCTAAACAAAGACATTCAATACCTACAGACCGGACATCACCAACAAAATTTTCGTCCGAAAAAGTGTGTCCTACTGGATACAAGTCTATGAGTTTTTTGTAGTACGCTCCGCTGCCGCTCCAATATTCATATATTATTCTAGATGGCGTTACTGATACATGGGATCAAAGTTTTTCTATGACATTTCCTTGACATGCCCGCTCTATAGTATTTTAAATCTCTTTGGGTCTAAAGTAAATATTGAATGTCTTGACATTCAATATTTACTTTAGACCGGAGACCTCGGATTTTTTATCGATACTTGTGTCTTTGTGGACATAAGTCGATAAGTCTAGTTTAGTACGCTCTCTGATGTTGCTCTTATATGGCTATACAGATGTAAAAACACCGATCACATAGCCGATAACCACACATTCTGTACATATAATTAAGTAACTTTAACCAAAAATAATGCCGGGAAAATACTTTTTTTTTCATCTTTAAAAAAAATATGCTTTTTATTGCGAGCTTTGCATAGCGCAACAACGCAACGCAACTTTCAATCAGCTGAGCGTATGGCCACTCGCGCTTGGTCGTTGATCAACCCGTCCGGCGCACTTGTTTAGTATCCATTGCATTTTTGTAACTTCAAATGCGTAATTTGTTTTGAAAAATCGATACTTTTGATAATGTTTGTTCGGAAGAAAGTTTACTAATGATACTTGAAATACAATTTTGGAAAGAAAAACGAAAAAAAATATTGCACTTTGACCTTCAATATCTCCAAAACCAGTGAATTCCCAGGTATGCTCTAGAATCAAAAAACTATCCCAGTGATGGCTAGAATATGTAGTTTTCGTTTACGTTATGGGTCTTTTTACAGCCTGTATAGTGTATCTAATGTTAGATGGCGTAACTGAGAATGAGATCACAGTTTCCTATGACATTTCTTTGCATGTCCTCTCTACAGCCGGTCGATTCAGTAAAGTCACCCCGTGAACACTTCAGTGTAGTGAGCTGTGAATGCCCAGCAGTCCGATTCTAGTGAAATCACCGCGAGAATTTGTAGGCGCGTAGTGAGGGCGAATTGAGCTGTCATTCCATATTAATACTAGGCATTGACAGATCACTTCACTCAAGTTTACACGGCGTGACTTTTACTGAATCGACTTATTATGGAATATAATAATAATAAAATAATAATAATAATAATTTGTTTTATTCGTCCTCACAATATTTGAAATAATTAAATAAACAGTTAGACTTTAGATACATATCACATCTTAATTCTAAATATGTGAAGAGCTGGTGTCTGAGGTAGGCGCAAAACACCTGTATTACAGATCACCAGGACCTCAACCTACGGAATCATTTACTTATACATCATAGTACCTATGTAAAATAAGCGATTTATTTTAATCATTAACAATGTCATTGGTTTTACTTTTAGAGAATGAATCTTAATCAACTGAATTTAAAGTTATTATTTAGAATATAGGTAAATAAAAGAAAAATAACAATAATACTTAATTAATTAATTAACAATAAATTGACTCTGTGACAGCTGAAGTCGCCATCACGTTATGATCTACATTTACACGCGATGATTTTAACACAATCGCACTGCAGTATCGTAAACCTCTTTGCAAATTACGAAACTACTTACCTTACCTTTCTGCCGAAGACATTATGTGGAAACTACAATATATTTGCTGGAATCCTTACTGAATTTATCAATTTGTTTCGATCACTATAAAATAAAATGCAAAATGCAAAGGCAGGCACATGCAAACCGCCTTCTAAATCGAGCACGATCATACAAAATGTTCATACGACAAACGAATTAACATGCTCTGAATTCCACGTCGGAATCGTCTTTTACGCAACGTGCGCACGTGCGTGTGTGTGAGCAAAACCTTATATTCATGTGACATGTCACACAATGAAGATGCTTCCCCCAAGGCCTCCAAAGCAGGGACTCAATAAAACCAACTTTGATGAACTACGGTCGAAGAATTATTATAATCATAGAAGATTTAATGTCTCTTTACTCGGCCTTGTTCTATTTGCGTCATCACTATTCTCATATTAGGGCCTTTATTTACAACAAGCTTTGCTTAAGTGGAGATATAGATGGTTGTGTAATACAGGCAAGACTTGTAAAAACTATGCTTCATAAAAAAGGGTTTACATCAGCTTTCCAATAATTACCGAGCGCTATGCAGAGTTTGTAAAAAAATGGTGGTGTACTCGTAAAGGCAAAGAGGCACATTATTTTCAATGCATTTTCCTTTTAAACGACCTTGGAAGTAATATTAACCTAATATGAATTTTATATTGTTAGAATAGTTCAATAATACAGAGATGAAAACTATTACAATATTATTCATCATGCCACTTTCCCGCTGAAAAAATCTGAAATTCTTTCAGCGTCTCCAATGACATTCTTGTTCTAATGTTTAAACTGTGTTAAAGTAAATTGACTTGTAAATGTCTTGAAACTAGGTAGGTACTCTGTCTAGCATAGGCATTAACATTTTGAAAGCTTAAGCTTAGTGTACACAGTCAAGACTGTCCTACTTTGGCGCAGTCCAGCTAAGGCGCAGGCCAGACAGAAATAAATTCTTTTCCGTCTGGCCTGCACTGCGTTTGACTTGGACGACCTGCGGACTAAGTGACTTTAGCTACGCCAGAACGTCAACTTTCAGGCGTTTGTGGTACGCTTACCCAATTGTTGTCTGCCTTTACTTGTGTCCACAGGACGTGGTGTTCCGTTGCTTCCGCGGGCGTGTTTTACAGGACAACGTAAGGATATGTAAGTGAAGTGTATTTTAGTTTAATGAATTATGTTAAAGTATGTATTTTTAGGATAAGGTTTATCTCTGGGTGTGCGTCGCCTGAAATGAATGTAATTTTTATACTTAGGTACAAACTTTTATACATAGTTTTCCTTACCCTGGGGAGTCCAGGACCATAATAATATTATTATAAGTACTGAAATCATGGTTTTTTTATGTCTCTCCCACCTAGTATTTCATTCTTCCGAAAGTACTGGACCGATTTGAAAAATTCTTTCACCATTGGGAAGCTACACCATTCCCGGGTGCCAAAGGCTATTTTTATTTCTGTATTCCCACAGGAACGGGAACTACGCGGGTGAAACTGCGTGACGTCTGCTATAAGTAATACAATCAAAATATTGTTCACCATCACCAATGAGTTAAACAAGGTTATTTTTTATTACACACTCTGTATTGAAAGTACAATAAGCATATTACAATTACGATAGACGCCAAATTTATTATAATATATTTTCACTGCAGCTCAAGAAAAAGCATCAATAAATTATGTGGATTTCATTTGGTTATATTATTTCACTGTAGTTGAAAATCACAGTGTCCATGATAAAAACCTAAAAGAAGCAGGGATGAACAATCCACGGAACGTTCTTTGTTTCCCTTTTATTCTTCCAAATTTAAAATAAATCAATTTTGATAAAACTTGTCTTTAAAATAAAATGCTCTGCATTCCTATTTTTACGAGCCTTTTTTTCTTATGCTATATAGTAAATGGAGTATAGGTAGGTAATCATAAGTTCTTCATCCAAACAGAATTGCAGACTTGCATTACGTATTCTTGTCTGAAAGGTGGGTTAAATTATAGGCACTTCGAATTATTATCTCTGAGTGCCAAGCGCAATGCATTGGTCACTGCAGTTGATTGCAGCTGTATATACCAATAGGATCTAAGAGGTTATCTCAAAATATCAAGCGGAACATTTGCCAGCTTTATCACTTTTGCTTCCAGTCGAACAGGCAACTTGCCAAATCTATACCTAGCCCCGAAAAATAGAATAAAATACCTAATTCTTTATTTCCACTGCAAAAATACATAAAAAGCCGACAATCTATATCTATATCTATACTTATAATAAATCTGTAGAAGTAAAATTTCTGTACATTGAAAATATCAAAAAAATAAATAGCAGGGGGTGTTACTAGACTGACACCGAACCCAAAACTATGATTAAAAAAATTTGTCTGTCTGTCTGTCTGTCTGTCTGTCTGTCTGTCTGTCTGTCTGTCTGTCTGTCTGTCTGTCTGTATGTTCAGGTATCACGCAAAAACTACCGGTTCGATTACGATGAAACTTGGTATACTTATTCTTTGATATCCTGGGCACCACACTGGGTACTTTTTATCCCGGAAAAGTATATACAATAAAAAACAAACTTAATTTTGCGGTTCGATCCCTAGACCCGACTACTGTACCAACCGCAAATAATAAGTTTGTCGTAGGTTACGTCACCCGCAGTGGCACACGGCTAAGATATTATAATATTTAATCTTAAGATACAATATCGCTCGCCATACATTTGGTGATCGATACTGATGCCAAAAATGCAATTAGTGAATGTTTTGTCTTTCTGTCTGTATGTGCACGCATAGTTCAAAAACTATTATAGGGATTTTAACCAAACTTGGTACGGTTGTAGGTAATCAATACGCCTGGGCAGGTTGATCTTAGTATCAGTTGTTTTAGACATGGTCAGTTGTACGGCGCTCTTTCCCGGGTCAGTAGTTCCAGAAATCTTTATGCATACATATCGGAAGGATCAACTTTGAAAGTAGTCTATCCGGAAGTATTATGCTAAAATTATTACGTTTATATATCAACGCACAGCCCCAACCGCTGGTATTAGAGACATGAAACTTGAAGGGGTGTTCTTAGTGAAGAGTAAGTCTTCCATAGAAACGATTTTAGAAAATTCAACCCTTAAAGGGAAAAAGTTCGACATCCACGCGGGCGAAGCCGCGGGCAAAAGCTAGTACAAAATAAATTAACAAACAAGAAAATAAAGGACTAAAAGTAAAGGAAATAAAAATTAAACAAAGCTAAATATTTTTTGCTACTCGGTGATAGATAATGGATTTCTAAGGCT
This sequence comes from Euplexia lucipara, assembly GCA_921972225.1. Lineage (NCBI taxonomy): Eukaryota > Metazoa > Arthropoda > Insecta > Lepidoptera > Noctuidae > Euplexia > Euplexia lucipara. Next base: position 14,819,324 of record OV179158.1, on the reverse strand, counting down.
CAACTGACACCGTCGCGGAATGAACGGAATGTAATCGAAGCGAGGATTGCACAAATAGTACCCACAATAGCTTATTGGGGAATCCTCGAGATTTTTTTTTGGTCTTAAATTTAGTTTGTATGGCATTGAGGTAAAGTTTATTACGGTATGTTGCAAAAAGTCGCTTTCATTCCACTCCGCGGTGGTGTAAATTGAGCCTAATGCATAAAGACCTTTTGAAATCGGTCGAGTACTTTTCGAGATTCTAATAAACAAGCTAACAATAATTCTAATCGTTTCGCTTTGCAATGTAAGATGATAATAGATTAGTGTAGTGTAAATAAGTTCATCAAAACTTTTCCAAACCATGTTTATTTATTTATTTAATACTTCAAGCACACAAATGTACAAAGGCGGACTTAATGTCATAGGCATTTTCGGCTTAGTAGGCGACTCGGACGCTGAGTCTCGTCCGATCCGGCCGAAACAGGAATTTTATTTTAAATATTTTTGAGTGGTGTTTCGGACGATATTTTTTTTTAAGCAAATTTTGTACAGTCAGAATGAAAAACCTTAGGTAGAGTTTTATTACTTAAGTTAAAGTCAGCGAATTGTTAGAAAGAGATAAAGTTTAATATACAATTACAACAATCAACAGTAAACATGATAAATCACAATAATCAGTCTTATATATCAATTTAAAAGCGTACAATAATAATTATAAATGTTAACAACAATAATCAGTCTTGTATATCATTTGGAACGTGTACAACAAGAATATTAAATGTAAATTACTATAATCAGTCTTATACAGGGTTACTGTTAATTAGACGTGAGGGGCTGATAAGGGGGCCAAAATGCAACAAATTGAACCCCCATATTTATGGCTGAAATTCAATAGTTTTCGAGATATTTGAATTTTAAGGGTTTTTCGATATTTAACCAAAATTTTCCAAATAAAAAAAAAAATTGAATGGGTACTATTAGGATAATGTTGTAGCTGGCACTTTAATTTAACTTTGGACATATTTCAAACTACTTAATTAGAATAATCTCATATCGCTCATTATTTTAATTATTTTGTTTTGAGATATTATTATCTTACCAATATTTTCATTTTACGCTTCAAAAATGTTGCTTCGTCACAAAAATTTCTATGACATTAATCGTACAAATAAATAAAACAACTTGCCTATTCTGTAAGTTTTCCAAAAAGGTATAAAAGTTAATTTTAAAATACATAATCGTGGCATGGCATGTGTCTGAATCGGCGCGGGGAGATAAAAGGTCATTTGTGTACCTTATGTCTACCAACTAGAAGTTTTTATGTCTCAATGTGCGTGCAAAATGCCAAAAGTCAAAAACTACTTAACCGACTCGTGAGAGATCAGAATTTAGAATTAGAATTTATTTAATTATATTAAGAATGTAGTTTTACATAGTATGCTATTAATATTTTTTTAAGTTCTATAAACTCTACCATAACATATGGTGTACACATATTGAAATGTCATTCTTATATAGCTAAGTACAATTAATTATATGATTAATGATTGACAATAAGTCCAATATGAATCATTTTAATTAGGTAGTCGTTACTTTAAAATCAATGTCAAAATTAAGTACATGTCGTCTTGGATTTTAACGATATTCCACCATTACCACCATTTATTTATTTTCACATAATTATGTCATAAAACAATGATTCAATAACCAACTTGTCCGTAGGGATGTATCCTATACCGATACCGATGCCGATATATCGGCAATACTCGAAGCTTGCTGTTAAATCGGCATCGGCGATATTTTTATGGCCGATTTAACGAAACTTTTTAAATTTCGCGCTTTGAAAATGTAAAATAAACGCGCGTATTGTCTCGTCTACTTTGTTTTTGATACAAAAATCTCATCAATGTTAATTTTAATTACTAAAACTATTAACTAATCTCAACCTGTCTATAGTTTCAAATGATTTTGTTTAGTTTGTCCTGTTATTATTATTTTTATATTATTAAAAAAATAACCTGTCTTGTGTAAGTATCGCAGATATTTTTTATAAGAGCCGGTGCTCTTATATCAAAATAGGATACGGTACTGATACCGATGTATCGGAATCGTATCAAAGCAAGAGTGAGCTGACAAGTAGGGATACTTTGTCATCTCATCACTCATTAATAAAAAATACAAAAAAATCTTTATTTTCAGGCGTCGACGGCCCATAGCGTGTTAGTATTCAGTACAAAAATAACTTAAAAACTATGTTAGTAGTAACATCTAGACACACACAAGAACACAAATTATACACAGCAAAATAAACAGTTCCCAACTCGAGATGGATTCATTAAGACCCATGTCTGACATGCAGCTTGCTTGATAAACCTATCCATCGTAGACTCTTCCAATCTTTCTGAAAATACCTTCAGAACGCTATTGCTGCTTCCCCTCACTCTGTGTATCACTGATGCCACTTTTTTTCGCAAAATGTGCAATGTGTTTTAATGTTTATTTTATTTGTAATTAATAATTTATCCATAGCGACAAAGTAAAATATGTATTATTTAATTATGTGTCTGACGGTACTTTGCCTCTAAAAAAGGATGCGTCCGAAACACCACTCAAAAATATTAATAATAATGAAATTCCTGTCTCGACCGCATCGGACGAGACTCAGCGTCCGAGTCGCCTACTAAGCCGCATTTTCTACCAGTCAACCTTCAGGTGATGCAGAGAAAAGCAGTGGTAGGTGCATTTTAAAATGAAAAAAATGAAAAAATAAAGCAAGCAATACAAATGTAACAAATGTTTGGGTTTTACATGGAACGACCATCACAGCTTAATGATAGGGTAACACGGTACCCCATGGTTAAACTGGCTAATCATAACGACCGTCGTGAAAATCTAAAAATGCCAGGGCGAACGGCTTAGTGTGTTTTCCGAGGCCCGAAAGGGTCTTAATACTTAGGTGATGGATAGGTACTCACCCATCCACGGACCGACCTTGGCAAGTGAAGCTTAACCTTAGACCAACCTGTTTAGCAGATATTAATAAATTTTGCAGCAAAGCTTTCGCTCCAAAAATAAGGGAACCATTGTTTAAATTATGATAATATAACTTGGATTCTTTTAAAAGGAATAACAAAGAATATATTTAAAAAGGTTTAAGTCCATAGTCGGATGAGCTTTTAATCCTTAACTGTACTAAAAAGTTCGTTATGGCACGATGTATAAAGGCTGTCTCCACAGATATAGATAGACCTAGTTAACGCAAAAGCAACTGGCCTGTTGGTCTAGTAGTTAGTGGCCCTGACTGCTATGCCGGAGGTCGTGGGTTCGATTCCCACCCAGGACAAATGTTTGTGTGATGAGCACGATCATTTGTTCTGTGTCTGGGTGTAATTTATCTATAATATGTATGTATTTAGAAATATATAAGTATGTTTATCAGCTGTTTAGTACCCATAACACAAGCTCTGCTTAGCTTGGGACTAGATCGCGTTGTGTGAAAGTTGTGAAATATTTATTTATTATTTATTAACTACTTCGCGTGCCACTTCGCGTGCCTAGCTTACGTACAAAAATCGTAAGTGGCCACTTTCGCGCTCCGTTTCCTTCCATCGGGAAGTCATTTTAAATTAGTATTATGCGTAATTAATTTAAAAATACAATTATTTTTAATCTAATACCCTCAGTAATACCTGGTAATACCAAATTTGAGAAAAACAAAACATTTGTATCACATTGCGTAAAGTCAAAAAATGGCACGCTTGGTTTTCATACAGATCGTGATACTTGCGTTATCTAGGTGTATCTATATCTGTGGCTGTCTCTCATGTCCAAGTACATGGGGTCAAATTCGTTGTTTCTACCCGACTTCGGCGCGGTAAAGCAAAAAGAAGAGTTAATTTCAATTTGTCAAATTTCTTTGATGAGTCTTTCAACTTGATAACATATAAAATAAGGTTCATGTTCAATAGGGAAATTTTTACAGTCTGGGTTAGCTTGATGTGCTGGCGTTTGTTTACCCCCGCCTTACCTTTCTGGGAATAAAGGCTGTTATAAATACTATGTTTTAAAATAAAAAAAATACATTAGTTGAGTATTATTATAACCGCAACAACAACTGAATCTTACTACCTACAAGAACAAAGTACAATTCCATTCTTAGCTATGATTGTGGTCAATCATATACTTTACTTATGTACAGACGCCTGACGCCTGACAACGATGTGTCAAATGTTCCCAATTGAATATGAACCTTATTCTGTTTGACATAAAGTTGAAAAACGATCAAAGAAATTTGACACATTGGGGTAACTTGACGTGCTGGCGTCTGTACCTATGTTATTTGGTTTATCCCTTCCAATAAAACCAAACTCCATGTTCTAAACAACAGTGTGCACTACTAACTAACCACAATTCAAATACAATTTCGATTAATAGGAAACAAACAGAAACAAAGGGAATAGTTTGCATTCTCTGATTTAATAGATATTATTTTACACTAAATTGATCAGGATTTGTTTGAATTCAATCCTGTGGGTTTCATCGATATCTCTACGGAGATATCTACGTAAAATAAAATTAAATACCTAAGTTAGTATGCGATTGACTATAGTCAGAGCTAAGAATGTCATTGAACTATGTTCTTGTAGGTACTAAGATATTACACATTTATAAACTCACGCCTTTTTTCCATGGGGGTAGGCAAAAAGTACCCAGCGCCATCTGCTACGATTCTTACATACTTACTTCTTTAACCTTTTCTATTTTCTTATTATTTCTTTTTTTTAATCCCCGACGCAAAAAGAGGGGTGTTATAAGTTTGACTACGCTATGTGTGAGTGTTTTTCTGTCAGTGGCACCGTAGCACTTTAACAGGTGAACCGATTTAAATGCGGTTTTAATTTTTTCTTCTTCTTCTTTTTTTTTCGTTATAATATTACTCAGTAAATATTTAAAATACCCCCAACGAAAAAAAATAAACCTCACATATAAAAATTTAAAAATAACATTTTCGTATCGTTGAGCCATGCAATTTTGTGTTGCTTCGGGGTACCGCTTAAGTAAGGAATCTTCCTAGGTAGCTATATGTACTTATATTAACGGTCCCCGACTCCGACGTGACATAAAATTACTTGGCTGGCTTTACTGTGAGCTTTAACTTTTGGCGTTGACGTTTATTTTTAATTTTTAATTTAAAATTACTTCAAATTTTAAAACTTGTTTTTTTTATATTTTTAGTCACACATGTTTTTAGGTAAATTTAATACCCATAGACGACTAAAATCGCAACGGCAGCTAAAACAAAAGAGCTGATAACATTGAAACGGCTAAACCGATTTTGAAGGAATTAAGTCTATGAACCAGTGTAAGAAACCTTGCTTTCAAATGTACACCACTAATTTTTAATTGGTACAAATACTTATAGGGCTTATTCTAGACGGTCTTCTCATTACATTTGTAGTGTATCAATTAATAATATTCATAAACAGCAAAGTTATTAGCGTTTGTTTATATCCCAAAAAGTCACCCAATTTTTGAAAATATTGTTCAGGCTATTCATGACATAGTAGTATATTAATCGTCAACTCTCGCTTACGTTCGCGTGATCTCGCTCAAGCATGCCTCGCCTGCAACAGCTGTTTTCGTTATTTAAGTTCAACTAAATAGTGGCATATTTAAAAATTGAACCTTATTTTTTACCCCCGACGCAAAAAGAGGGGTGTTAAAAGTTGGACGTCTGTCTGTGGTACTGCAGCTCTCAAACAGATGGACCGATTTCGATGCGGTTTTTTTCATTTAAAAGCCAGTTTTTTTGCGGTGATTTTTAGCTATTTAATTGGTTGACATCGGTTCAGCCGTTTCAAGGTTATCAGCTCTTTTGTGTTAGCTGCAATTGCGATCAAGAGTATTAAATTAGGGTACTAAAATTACTTACAAAGATATTATAAGTGGCTAATAACAGCCGCACGGGTCAGTCGAAGGTTAAGCTACGCTAGACGAGGTCGGTCCACGGCTGGATGAACGTTCATTACATACATTATCAAGTCTGCTCTGTGCCTTGGAAAGCATTTGTAGGTCTACTATGGCCGTTTCGGGTAGTCAAAAGCCAGGCAACAGCCATTATTAATAAGGGGGTATTGTGTCGCCCAGTAACTAGGTACCACATACCTAAACAAGCGTTGGACTGGAATCCCCAAGGGAAAAGGAAGCGTGGCCGTCCTCGACAAACCTGGCGTCGCACCGTTTTGGCAGAAGCGGCGAGCATCGGATTGACGTGGAGCCAGATGAAGCGTGAAGCTCAAGACCGATCGCGATGGAAGATATCTGTAGATCTAGAGGACATAGGACATTAAGTCAGTAACTAGGTAATGGTCACTTGGTCAGATAGGCAGCGCTCCATGTTATATACACTGGTATTCAGCTGCGTCCAGTTGAACTGGAAGCCGACCCCAACATACAGAACAGGCTAGGCAGATGATTATCTGTCCGGTTGCCTGCCAAGGGCCAGTTTCTCATGAACCGTAATATAAACCATTGATTTTACACAGAGTGTGTATTTTCTCTGCTCGTTCTCTATAACATAGGACTTTGACATAACTGGCGAAATGTGGGTTTACTGCAGCTAAACCTATGTCATACCCTTCGGGGACTACAAGCGTGACGCATATTTCTGCTACAAAAAGAAATAATAAAAAATCATAAGCCTCCTTTTTGCTTCGCCGTAGTTTTTCTTTTTTTTTTAATATCATAAACTAGTGCTTGACTGCAATCCCACCTGATGGTAAGCAGTGATGCAATCATATGATGGTGAAGCGCACTATTTTATTGTGGTGCGCAATGTGCGCAATTGCGCATCCTTGGTCCGTAGGGGGCAGCGCCAACAGCATCCTGTCTATGATAGGCTTGATTGTGTGTTTGTGAACGATTGCTGCATGGTTTCGGCTGGGCCTGTCACCTTGCAGCAATGATGTCATATTCTGTTTCTGTTTTTATCTCTGTATGTTACTAACGTTGTTTGTAAGTGTACTCGTAATGTTAATAATCCTGTGAGTCCTGTTACTTGTTTCAAATAAATAAATTAAATTAAGAGCCTTTTCACTCTAGCCTTGAAGACACAACCTAAATTATAATCGTTCGGGGAGACCGCAGCAGGTAAGTTGTTGTATAGTTGGGTCAAATAGTCGCACACGAGAATAGAATAGTACACTTTATTGTACACCACGAACACTCTTTTAAACTTTTTTTTGACCTGGGATTTGAACTCGGCACTCTGAACTCCCAAAATGTACGTCAATAGTACTAAGATGAGTGACGTCATAGTGAAAACGAGGTTAGTGTTCGGCTGTCTTTACGTAAAGTAGGACACAACATAAAGGTTTCTTCATCGGTGTTAAGTACTAGCTTACGCCTGTGTGTTCGCTCGCGTGGTGTTCGGTAATCATCGTTTATGTTTCTCCACAAAATCATATCTAAGGTACAAGGGCGTATTATATTTGTTTATTCTACCAATTCTATTAATATTTAATTTCATAAGTCTGTATGGATGTGTGTGTTACTCTTTCACGCAAAAAATACTCATCATCTGCCTAGCCTTTTCCCAACTATGTTGGGGTCGGCTTCCAGTTTAACCGGATGCAGCTGAATACCAGTGTTTTACATGGAGCGACTGCCTGTCTGACCTCCACAACCCAGTAACTGGGTAACATGATACCCCTTGGTTAAACTGGTTGTCAGACTTTCGGGCTTCTGACTACAAGTAACGACTGTCAAAGATCTACAAATGACAGCCGGGACCAACGGCTTAACGTGCTTTCCGAGGCACGGAGGAGTCTTGGTATGTAATAAATGGTCACCCATCCACGGACCGACCTCGTCAAGCGTAGCTTAACCTTCGATCGACCCATGCGGCTGTTATAATTTAGCCACAAGCTCCTCACGCAAAAAATACTCAATGGATTTAAATGAAACTAACTAAATAATAATATCAAATCTTTCAAATCTTTATTAAATATTTTACACAATATACCCAGTTACAGGCCACAAATAAATCAATAAAAAATCTTAAATAAATATTTTTTTTTTGTACCCAACAAATTAACTAAATTAACAATCAGGACTTACGGAAAAATTATTTTAAACCTATAATTATAAATAATTAGCGACTTTACTGAACTGGGTTAATAAAACCTGTGTTCCTTAATTCTAATATAGCTTATACATCAGAATAATACCCTAAGCTATGATTTATAAAGATATTGAATGAATAATTGTCCCAAAAAAAAACGATAAAAAAAAATCTGCCATCTGCAAGCTATCCTGGCGTGCTAATCCTGCGCAGACGAAGTCGCGGGCACCAGCTAACAAATAAAAAATTATATTGTTGTCGAAACTGAAGACTGTACTAAGTAAAGCCTGTGCCTAGAAGTATCTAGGCCTCAATTAGTTAAAGCAGAAATATATTAGGAGCATAAAAAAGTATATTAGTGTACAGCTTGGCAAAAAAGAGTCTGACGCGGTGACAGTTGAAACTAAAATTGGATGATTGTGGCAACATTGATTTATTTGTCTAGTGCTAGTACATCATGTGTCAAAAGTGCGTAAATCCTCGTCGTTTTTCATAGATTTAACAAAATTTTTAAGTTTCGTTGCAAAATTAACGATTAAAAGTTAATATAACCATTCGTAGTTGTTTCAGAGCAGTGATTTACCTCGTCTTTTTGAGGTGTTTGGCCAAATCTGAAGCAGGACAAGTTTTGTCCGATATCGGTAATGTTTATCGAAGAACTGCCGCTAGGACAGGTATTTATCTACCCTAATTAAATAATTGTACATTAAATAAGTTTTTCTAAATGTATTCAATGCGTAGTTTTGTTGATATACAGATTTAAGTAGCTATTTGTCTTGTTTACAGAAATTGAAATTTAAGGTTATGTTTTGTAGTTTAAAGAGCCTCGTATACCCATATTTGATACTTGAAGATAAAGAATAGGGAATTAATAATAAAGTAGGTACCGTATCTTTTTGTTTTAGGTAAATCCGTCAACACAGTAAGAAAAATGTTTAAGGAAGGTAAAAAATAAGATATTTTTAAACACCGGGAAAACTTCAAAGGTCGCATGAAGAAAGTTACCACCTTATCACTGTGACGTGAATCTACTTGAATTAATATGGGGCATTGCAAAACATTAAATTGCTTCAATCAATGTTGGATCCAATGATATAAAGGTATGTAGCCTAGTTTATACATATTTAAATTTGCTATGTTAGAACCATTGTTTATGATTATTTTTTGTTTTTAAAGGTGGCTGCTGAACAAGCATTTGCAAACATTACTAAGATTGGAAAAAATCATGCAAGGATATTGTAATGAAAATAGAAAAATAATATCATCTTCTTCCACCTGGCGTTAATCCCGGCTATTGCCAGGGTCCGCCTTCCGACTGAGCTTCTTCCACTTTGCCCGATCTTCAACATCCTTTTCGGTCAGGCCATTGGCTCTCATGTCGGACTTGACGACGTCCAGCCAGCGTTTGCGAGGGCGACCACGGGGCCTAGCCCCAAGGACAGCCATATACATGCATCTCTGACCAACGTACTCGATAGGGCGGCGCATGATGTGTCCATACCATCGGAGACGACACTCTTGTAGTTTTTCTCCCACGTCGCGGACACCAAGGCTACCCCGGATGAATGAGTTGCGTATGCGATCGGATCGCGTTACGCCGCTCATCCACCTAAGCATCTTCATCTCCGTGACGCGGAGTTCCTGGGTGTGTCTACTTAATGCTGGCCAACACTCGCCGCCGTACAGGAGGACAGGCCGTATGATGCATTTATATATCTGCCCCTTGAGCTTCGGAGGCATTTTGCGGTCGCATACAACGCCCGTTACCTCGCGCCACTTCGCCCAAGCTGCGCCTTTACGTGCTTGGACATCGTAATCCACGTTGCCAGACTCGTGCAGCACGGAGCCAAGGTACCTGAACTTATCGGACTTAGAGATCAGGTCCGAACCTATTCGGATGGTATTTGAATCCGTGCTGCCATAGGACATGTACTCAGTCTTCGCCACATTTAGTCTCAGACCACCGTTTTCCAGCGTATCCTTCCAAGTATTGACTTTGCGCTCAAGATGTGATATGTTCTGATTAACGAGGGCAATGTCATCGGCATACATCATTAGCCATGGAGGCTGATCTTGGATGTTTGCCGTAACTACATCGAGCACTACGTTAAACAAGAACGGGCTAAGAGCCGAGCCTTGGTGAACGCCAACAGATATTGGAAAGCCTTTGGATTCGCCAACAGCGGTCTGGACAGAGGACACGGAATCGCGGTACATGTCTCTGATAATGTCAATATAGACTTCGGGAACGCCCCTGAAGCGAAGTGCCCACCAAATGGATTGCCGAGAAAAATAATATCATGACAGTAATAAATCTCACAGATGACAGTAGCAGTGATTTATCAGAATTAGAAAATACTAGTGTTTCAGAAGTTGCAGGAAGCTCTAGCCAACATTTGAGCTTATCCGGGATCCGAATATTTGATGGTAGTGTGTTTGATTCGTCTGATTAAATTTTTGGTATTAAAATAAAACTAAAAAAAACGTGTTCTTTCATTATCTTATCCCTGTAAACAAACTATTGTCGTTAATTCCTAACAATCTTACGGTTAGACTGCTCTCGAGGGCATGATTATTATCTGTCTGTGTATACCTAATGCATCACTTTCGTGCAAGGGTTCAGTGCCCACTATAACATACATAGGTATATTAACTCACGCCTCTTTCCCACGCTGGTAGGCAGAAACTAGAGATCGCATACGAAGCAAAAGAATTATGTAAGAATCGTAGCATATGCATATGCATTCTTACATACTTCTTATGCTTCGTATACATTTCTACATGTTGTTATGTATAACAACATGTAAAAATGTGTACATTTGCCCACTATTAATAGTGTTAATACTGGACATTGAAGCCTTCCATGGTGTTTGCGTAGCATCCGACAGACAGAACCACCCACTTAGCTTTGGGAAAAAATAACAAGTATCAAACCTGTTAAGTCGTACTATTCAGGGTGGCCACATGCATACTAGCGACCTCATTTATTTCACACTCTTTTTTGCCAAGCTATACACACGTAAGAAGTGCAACTTCTTTATGATATCATTTTTAGAAAAATGATCTACTATTTACAACTTTACAGTTTGTTTAAGAAAGGCTTTATTGTTACCATGGAAAAATGTGCCAAGAATGCCATTAATAGAAAAAAAGTTACTTTGCTATAAAATTTCTCCCTTAAGTATTACACACAACAGCTCACATAAAAATTGTTTAGCACTTCCAGAATATTTTCCGCACAAACATCGTGACGAGAGATTGTTTTGTTATTTTTGTTATATTTAAAGATTTCTGTCATTTGACTGGGCGTATGTAACCTTTACCTCGTGTCGTGCTATAGGTACCCGGGTATCCGAGTATTGATTAGGGTAGCAACAGGTCACGTCGGGGGAACCCGGGCAGACGTGGTAATATCTAACGCTAACTATTCGTCGTTTGCGACTGCGTCTTCACTATCAACCTCCCCGGGATAATGAAGTTGTTTGATGACGTCACCGCTGTAGGGTTTTTCCCTTTCGTGATATTCATTTAGAAATTACCTACTTATATCGGTTTTTGATCAACAGGCATGCCAAGTTGCGGCCATAGAAGCCGGCGAATTTAAAAGAGTTTAAGCTCATGTGCTTAAATTCTTTGATAGTTTTTCAACTTTATTGTAAATTGTGTAAGGCTCATATTCAATTGCGACAATCTGTCAGTTTGGGGTAGCTTGATGTATTCAAGTATTTATTACAATCCATAATGTACAGACGCCAGCACATCAAGTTACCCCAATGTGTCAAATTTCTTTGATCGTTTTTCAACTTTATGTAAAAACAGAATAAGGTTCAATTGGAAAAAAATTACACACTGGGATAACTTGATATTATAAATTATATTGTGTCTGGACATACCGGTGGAAGGTAGATCAGTTTCGAGCAACAATTATACATAGACCCTGACGGGCACAGCGATATTAATATGTGGAGGAGAGTGGCAGAGCGTTTTTTTAACCACTTTAAAAAATACATTAAGTAATTGGTATGTTTATAATAAATTAAATTATTACCTAGTTTTATGGTAATAATATAGATTTGCTGGTGTCTGCACATTATTTATCACACACATGCTATAGTAGCTCAAACCTTTTTCCCACGTGGTTTAGCATTAGAAACTACAGCAGTTTGTTCTGCAAAAATAATCCTGTGATAATTTAGTTGAAGTGAAGGAGAGAAAATACTTAATTTGATGGGACAGAAATTTTAAAACATAATTATACTAAATCTAACGTATAAAGAAAACACGATCTGCACGAGGCCAGTATTATATGCCACGATACCTATTTAAAGAAAAGCAATAGGTACCGCTGCGTTACCTTGTTATTCTGGTAGGGGCTGCTGTAATGCTTTGAACACACTTACTAGGCTGTACCTACCTAAACGATCAGTATCCGGCATAAAATACAAATAATTTATTAAAAATTATATAATTAAAACATGTAAACAAATATTAGGTACCTACCTATAGCAACAAGGCAAAGCATGTTTTTTAAAATAACAAGTAGTAGTAGTGCATGTCCAATAGTTATTTTAAATACTAATATAGAAATAAGTTTTCACCTATGAACTGTATGGACTTGTTTGTGCTTAGTCTAAAATAAATGTCAAATATTACTATTAATTTAGAATAACAAAAAATAAAAAGAAAGAATCTCCGTAACGCGTCTCCAACATCCCAGCATCTATTGTCGGATTGTTGTCTGTGGTCTGTTAGTCTGTGGTCATGCTGACAAAGAATGCGGGCGCAACCGAAGAGCCTGCTGTCAGACAAATAAATAAAATACCTACTAAAGTTTGTAAAGTCAAAGTCAAAGTCAAGCTTGTAGTCAAAGTTGGAGCGGCAACGGAGCGTACTAAAAAAACTCGTAGACTTGTGTCCAAGCAGGACACAAGTTTCGGACGAAAACTTTGATTGTGATGTCCGGTCTATAGGTATTGAATGTCTTTGGTAAAATACCATGGCCCAGCCTGCAGGGCAGTAAGTTGCGTATCTCCGTTGACTATTTCATAGTGACGTTCACTGGGCATAGTGTGCAAAGAGTAACTGTCAAATGACTGTAATCAGTGCATCAGTGTGTATAGTATAATGTACTCTGTGGTGTGTATCTAGGATGACGTCGTGCGCACTCGCAGAGATATGACGAAGCGCACAGTAGGTACCCCGTCTGATAGTTACCTTAACTTGAAATCCACTTAAAGTGACCAATATTTTGTAAATTCTCAGAACAGTTGTGATCAAAGTTTGGTGTGCAACTGGACGCCAGTTAGTCACTGGCAATCAAAGAGATTTAAAATACTATAGAGCGGGCATGTCAAGGAAATGTCATAGAAAAACTTTGACCCCATGTCTCAGTAACGCCATCTAGAATAATATATGAATATTGGAGCGGCAGCGGAGCGTACTACAAAAAACTCATAGACTTAATATCCAGCAGGACACACTTTTTCGGACGAAAATTTTGTTCGTGATGTCCGGTCTATAGGTAATGAATGTCTTTGCTGGCAATGAAATGATAGACAATATTATAGCCCTACAGAACTAAATAAAGAAAATAATGATACGTCGATCAATAAATGAGTACTCAAATGAGACTACTTATATTTTATATAGCAATGATATTAAAAGTAAAAAGGTGTATATAGGTTATAAGCGACACGTTAAAATGTGATTAATACTAGCCACACTAGACCTCAGTGTCGCGTCGCGCCGTCAAGGAACGCGTGCGTGCGTTAGTGTGCCGTTTTTGAAAATCGAATTTTGTTTAGGTAAACTTTCTACACCTTTTTATTCATAATAATTGACTTATAAAATAATAGTGCGGGTATTCTGTAACGTATTTGTGTTCGACTGTTTATTATTATGTTATAGTGAAGTTTATTTGTGTTGGTTGAGAAAGAAAGAAATCAGAAAGTGTAATGCTGCTGACTCGCTTGCTGAGACATCAGAACTGCGTGCAAATTCTGGGTAAGTTAGCGGACCAGTTACCTTTTGAATACGCAGCAGGTGTTGTTTGTATTTCAAACTAAAAGCAACAATTGTTCAAATACTTAGTACGAAATGGCGGTACCGTTCGAACATCAAGTAGCAGTGAATTTGAAACTACCGCAGAATGCAGCAGTTTAAGAAGCTAGGAGAAGAACCTCTTTTTTTGATTTTATTTTAGCGGTATGGGAACAGGGTTTAAAGTCCTCATATCCCATCATAGAAAAGGGAGGATCCTCCGACCAGACGGATATTGTTTCTGATGGGCTACTACTACCCTATATATACTATATTGTAGTCTGTGGCTAGTGTCGCTACTAATGCCCGACGGTTATTGTCGTGATCTTGTATTACGTTCAATCGCGCGGATAACTTTAACATCGCGATTTAGGGTGTTAATCTTTAGTTCGTGTGTGGCGGGATAGATGTCGCTATACCTATGTCTCGCAAGACTGAGCTGTCATCTTCATCTTTCACTAATGTTGAACATTGACGGTAAACTTCACTAAAATTTCCACAGGGTGACTTTTTCTGAATCGTCCGACTGTACGTCATCGCCACCTGCTACGAAACTTACATCTTTCGCTTCGTCTACGTTCATACCTATTATTTTTAATAAGCAAATATTATCAGCGTAACGCCAATTTGAACGAAAACTATATAGGTACCTACTTGTTACGTGTCAAATTGAAAACCTCCTCCGTTATTTAGTCCAGCATTGAGGCCAGCACAATTACTATCACTGGCTATGACTAAAGTCTTGAAAAAATGTTTATATTAAATTCGAAATAAGTAGGTACTTTAAACATAATCGGGCGAAAAAATGAGATTATTTACGACATCACATTGAAACCACTAAAATGATCAGTGTTTCTTGCTATATTATACATGTATTATTCATACTAACCTTCCTCTTGAATCACTCACATCTGTTAAAAAAACCCATCAAAATCCGTTGCGTAGTTTTAAAGGTCTAAGCATATACATCACAAATTTTTAATTAGAACAAATACTTAAAGAGCTTATTCTAGACGGTCTTCGGACGGCGGTTTATGGAAATATTGTACAGGCTATTCATGACATATAGTAGTATTCACTAATCGTCATCTCTTGCTCACGTTCGCGTGATCTCGCTCAAGCATGCCCTGCCTCCAACAGCTGTTTTCGTTATTTAAGTTTAACTAAATAGTGGCATATTTAAAAATTGAACTTCGTTTTTTTTACTTTTGATTTCGCAAATATGATCAGTAACAGGTACGGATACAGCCCAATTTTTTTTGTACTAATTAAAAAATAGGGGTGTATACAATATAGGGACAGACAGACAGCGGAAGCGACTTTGTTTTTTACTTTGTAGTGATACTGGCTGTTTTTGTGTCTTTGCCTTAAAATAAAATAGCGCTGATGCGTGCGCATCGCTAATTTGTGAACAAGTAAAAATTATTCCGCACGCTTTTTCTTTTCGCTCTGAGTTTTATTTATTTCCTCGCAAATACGTGCGCTTTGATAATTACAGCCTCTGCTTCCTTTTAGCCCTCGCCCACAGCTCGAGCTAGCAATATCGCCTCGGCTGTAATTTTCAACTTACCGCACTTATATCATAATGTAGGTACTATTAAAATATACTAGCTGGATGCTAGCGGGTTCGATGTCGTTTATCGTGCCCGGCTCCCACACTGCTTATTTTATTCCGGCACTTCCAACAAATATATTATAGCCAACGTTACATACAAAAACTTGTATTTTTTTTTAAACCTTTCTCTTCCTTTTTCTATTGGTGAAAATAGCATGAAATTGGTGCAGTACTTTTTGAGTTTATCGCGTACAGACAGACAGACGCTGCGTAGGACTTTGTTCTACAAAATGTAGTGATATATAAGTGCCTACTTATTCAAAACCAGTATACATTTTCAATTTTAAAATCGAAAATTCGATGTTACGTTAACATTCGTACTAGAAGCAGTGGTCGTACGCGCCGATTGAGAGAAGGTACTGCTCACTATTTTGGAGAACGTCTCAATAGCATCCATTACAATATACCTACTGCTTAATTACAATAACTATTGTCTTATAAATAACTAACAGACGTCGCGCGGTTTCACCCGCGTAGTTCCCGTTCCCGTGGGAATACAGGAATACAAAGTAGCGTATGTTACTCAGGGTGAATGTAACTTTCCAATGATGAAAGATTTTTTGAAATCGGCACAGTACTTTTTCAGTTTTTTGATTACAAACATACACACAAAAATACTTTTTTTCTCTTTATAATATTAAGTGTAGATGTAGATTTGTCGCAGCGCTATTGCGACACGTGGCATAGCAAAGTAACGTGTTATATAATTTGGATCCGGCAATATGGCCGTTTAACAGCTGGCCGGGATATTCCGGACAACTGTGTCTAGTCCTCAACGATATAATGTCGCCACGATTAAACGTGTTGGTACCTCGACTAATGTGAATACGTATATACGAATATACTAGCCTTTTCCTGCGATTTGGTCGCTTGAATCTTGAAATCTCACGGATTTTGACAAATTTTAAAGCCTGCGTTTTATTATTTTGACAGATTTCTGCAGTTCTATCAAAAGTGATTTCGAGAGTTAAAGAGTCAAAGTCAATTTTTGTTTTTATATTTATTATAACTAGTGCTTGACTGCAATCCCGCTAATGGTAAGTCTTAGTGATGCAATCAATATTGGTGAAGCGCACTAGTTTATTAAGAGCCCATTCACTCTAGCCTTAAAGACACTTAAATTATAATCGGACGGGAAGACCGCAGCAGGCAAGAATAAACAATAACAGGCAATATTTTTGAAGGTCTGTTTAAAATAATGTATAAAAACATTCTATTTGCTACCTCTTTGCTTTGACTGGCCTGTTGGTCTAGTAGTTAGTGACCATGACTGCTATGCCGGAGGTCGTAGGTTCGATTCCCACCCAAGACAAATGTTTGAGTGATGAGCACGATCATTTGTTCTGTGTCTGGGTGGAATTTATCTATTATATGTATGTATTTAGAAATATATAAGTATGTTTATCAGCTGTTTAGTACCCATAATACAAGCTCTCAAGCTTAACTTGGGACTAAATGGCGTTGTGTGAAAAGTTGTGGAATTTTTATTTATTTATTGATTTATTTATTTTATTTACCTCTATCACTGCTCTCTCCACAGGGATTACAGGCGTGATTTGTGATGTTAAGTTGTGGTCTTGGTGCGCAGGGTGCAGGTAGGTACTAGTGATGATGTCGGACTGCCCTTCTATAAGGAAGTGTTGGAGTAGGTTTATGGCCAAGGCATGTTATGGAGTATCGTGGTATTTGCCGACTTTTATTCATTTATGTCATTATTTTCATCCAAAATTAGCTCTTTATTATTTGTTTTTATATTATTAACTAGCTCCTTCGGCAAACTTCTTTCCGTCTTAGAATCAATTTATTAGTTTTATTTAGTTTTTTCTTAGTATGTAAGTCCTAGTCTCAACCCTACTGAAAAAACACACAAAGTTTCATAAGAATCGGTCATTCCGTTTCGGAGGAGTTTTTTAACAAACACTGAACCTCGAGTATTTTATATAAATTAAATTTCCGATTAATTTTATTATTATTGAGACATTGACTTGCCTATTTTTATTTGACATTGCATTATTTATTTCTGTAATGTGATTTGTAACTTGAGATTGTAATATGGCAGAACCTGAAATAAATGGATTACCTATATTCATTTTTAAAATCACGGCGAGAAAAAAATATCTCTTTTTTCATAGTTAATCTTAATATTACATGTTTAAATAATAACAAATTTTTAATTAATGTTGTCAATATCTTCAATCTTCGGTGCACACTATCTTACAATACTGCACGCGTAGCATGACCACGATAATAACGGATTTGGTCTACATCTTCTGTAGACCAAATCCGAATCTTCAAATTGCAATTCTTGTTAATACTTGCCCTCGGACATGATGCGGACTCTGGTGGTGCCAGTAGTTAAAAGCAATACTGGCGACTTATCTGACGGGTTAAACTATAGGCCAATCTCACTAGCCGCCGTCATAGCCAAGGTTCTTGAGAGAGTGCTCAACTTGCATTTAAATAGGCATGTCGAGATTCATGAATCTGGACATGCCTATTTAAATGCGATGCCCAGTTCGGTTTTAAACTTATAACTTCAAACTGGGCATTATGACCGAGACGGCCATTCTTCTAAAGTATTACAAGGACAGACAGACGCCAGTCTACGCGGTTTTCTTCGACCTCTCCAGGGCCTTCGAACTAGTTACTTACGGTCTACTCTGGCAGAAGCTGGGAAACACAACGCAGCCGGCAGAGCTCACATCTCTCCTTAAATACTAGTACTTACACTAAGAAACTCGGGTGAGATGGGTAGGAGAGCTTTCGAAGCCATGCAGGCTGGAGTGTGGGGTGAGGCAGGGGGGACCGTCATCGCCCTTGCTCTTCGGTCTCTATTTGAATGCCTCGGTCTAACGACTCAGCATTATGCATGATGCTATGAGGATGGCGTTTGTTCAATAACATAAGCTACGCGGACGACATGGTGCTGCTGGCTCCCTCAACAATGCTCTTCGAAAGCTACTGGCTGTGTGTGAGTCGTATGCGGAGTCTCATGGGTTGATTTATAACACCAAAAAGACAGTTTATCGTCTTCAGGTCTGGCACCAGGTGTCCCTCTACGGTCCCTTCTCTGTTCTTTAATAGTGAACCGTGATTGTTACTAACACAGCGGACCTCATTTATTGTCTCAAGTAATAATATTAAATAAGAGTAATTAGTAATAAGTCTTTTGGGCACGTTTCCCGTTGAGAGCGATGCGGATTAATTTTTCGATGCCATATAATTATTTTGCTTTTCTTTTAGTTTTTATTAAGTTGACAATAAAACAATTATATCTTGAAAAAAAAAAATGGAAATACTTGATTTGTTACTAAAAATGTAAAAATCGGTACGTGTGAACATATATTTTTTGAGGAGTTCCTTCAATTCCTCGAGGATCCTTCATCAGATATGAGTTTTCATATAAATAAAATAAATAAATGTCAAGAAGAATGAAGACAAGCAATGAAGTTTTTTTTTAATTTTGATTATTACACGTATAGATTTAAATAAAGTTACAGTTGATATCTTCAATTATTCATCTCGGCTTACAATCTTGGGAAATTTCCATCGGTTACGCCTTAGTAATCTCTGTAACCAAACAAACGTTTACATTCAAAACAGGCTTTTACTGTTACACTAAAATATTATGTGTCTATGTGTTTTAAAAAGATCTGGTAATAACAAATGCCCCAAATTTCGTCGGTCATTTCTATTAAAACTTTTTATAACAACACTCGACTTACTGAACGTTACTAAATATGGTGTATAGTAATTCTCCAAAAATAAAATAAGATCATGAAATTGAGTTAATGGCGGTAACGAATAGTTCCTTATACCTGAAATATTGATACTCAACAAGTCTTGGCGTGTTATTTTAAGTTTGTTTAGTTAAAAAATGATGACTAACTTTACCGGGGTACTAGTCACTAGAGATGATATGCGTGAAAAGACTAAAGTCGTAGTAAAATAAAAAAATAATATAAGTCTACTTACTCTTCAGGAACGCAGAAACCACCATGCTTTGTGTAACCTACTGGACAATCACTAAAATGTTTTGAAGATTTCTTAAACCCTAGCCTGTCTGATATTTTTGGTTGCTCAAGTGCTAAACTGTCAAATGGTTGCGCCGAGCACAACGCGGCTAGCAACGCGACAACTACAAACATGCTGAAGACCTTCATGTTAACACGTGTTTACTATTTCACAGCGGTAAGAAGAACGCGGTGGCATGAAATCCTTAAGTTCCTTTTATACCAGTAAAGTGTCTCGATAAAGACAATGGGTATTTATGTTGGTAGTCTAATTACGACGCTTGTGATTTCAATTTATTTATTTTTCCTGTTTGGCTTATGTTCAATATCAGCATGAAAACATAATAATATGACGCATCATTAATATGTAATGTGTAATTAACACATACATATTTACGACTTAAACCAATATTTCAAAAAAGAAAGACTTGATTTTTTTGTTTTTAAGCTATTGCATAGCTTCTATCGCGGGCCTTGAGGGCGGGGACCGAATCCAGAAATTCCGTAACGAAAAAACCTCACGCTCCCCACTCCGACGGGCAAGGAGGTGTGGCTTGAAGGCCGAAGCTATTGCATATATATTTATATATATATTATATATTTATATTGCAGGCATAGTGGTGATAGTGGGGAGGGGAGGGGATAGGGAGACGGGTAGAGGCAGGGGTCGGGCGGGGTTAGGGAGGGGAAACAGAGGGAGGGGTGAGGGAAGGGGCGTGGGAGGTGTGGGGGAATGGGAGGGAAGGGGAGAGGGGAAGGAGAGGAATGGGGAGAGGGGGAGGAGAGGAATGGGGAGGGGGAGAGGAGAGGAGTTGATAAAAAATGCTATGCAATAGCTTTACCGCGGCAGTCTCCGAGTGCCACACGTCATTTTTTTTCTTTGTAAAGAGGTAGGTACATAATAATGTAGCTAACATTTAATGAAAGAGTTTTAATAGCGAACATACATTAGTGGCTAATAGCCTCTCTAATGTATTCTCAAAACTAAGAGGGATTAGAAAAGATTTCTAAGTTCGAATCGAAAAATCAGAGGCGAACTTCTATTGCTAATATATGTAGATAAGATTTTAGAAAAATATGGATGTGCTCATTTATGATGTGTTTGCAGGCACCGTGGTACTTAGTTATTGACCGGAGAACAAAAAACACATTTGTTCACCTTACTGACTGGTCTCTAGTTTATAATAATGTGTATTGAAAAATATGATGATAAAACCACAAAATTCAGCAACACTGTCTCTTCTACTGCACACTTTACACGCAATGTAACAAACTGTAAATCATCACAATTGGCATAGTTACTGCAGATATGAATACTATGAACAACAACTCGTCTCTTGTTCCTAATTTCTCTTAACGTTTTACATTTTAATTAACTCAGTTTTCACTTAAAAAAAAATGACTTATTTTGTGTAATTAAGGTATTATTTTGGTAATTTTTAAAACGTTTTAAAAATTACTTTGCTAATCAGCTTGATCTAGTTTTTCAAGTTGAAATCAAATGTAAAGTAATCTAAAACAGGAATTTTAATTTTGTGTGTTTTGTGTTTTACACTAGGTGAACCCACATTGTAGCTCTATAATACAAATAAGTTTTTAAAGTAACACCACTTTGAAAAATTTACAACGAACCCCGCCAACAATTTTCAAATATCTCAAAATTAAAATGATACAATTTATTTTTATTTTCTTTTGGTTTTACGCAAGTTAAAAAACTATAATGAGAAATAGTAGATACAGAAAGCTAAAACGATTAATGTCAACCACTGCGCGACTACTGACTCATAACTTTATTATAGATATGTTTTTTCTGACCTTCACGTGACTCGTGTTTTGTGAGAATCAGGACGAAAAAATAAGCAGTTTTACGTTAATTACTTTATTAATTTCTACCATCATACATTCATGTACGAGCATGTAGTTTTGCAAATTTCGGAGCGTCCCCTTTTTCTTCTCAGTAATCCATGTATAAAACAAACGTTTGTAAAAAAACACGTTTACCTAAATAATTATGTTCATTTGTTTGTCAGAAGTTCTGCCGTTTGATTCAGTAAAAACCACTCCGTGAAAAATTGGGTGAAGTGAACTGTCAATAACCTAGCAATAGTTTAAAATAGCTCAATTCGCCTTTACTTCACCTAGGTACATTTTCACAGAATCTATACTTTACTCATATCTCGTCAAAACTTTTTCATATTGTTTTTTTATTTCTTTTAACATTCACTTACTCGAGTGTTTCTCAACGTGAAATGAGATAACAAATAACAAACTTTTTATGAACACTCGAGTTACTGAACTGAACGTTAAACTATTAAAATATGGTAAGCGCAATTTTACAAAAATAAATTATGACAGTGAACTGGAATGAAGGGTGGTAGGTAATAAATATTTCCTTATACCTTGACACTCAACAAGTCTTCGTTATAGTCCAGGAAAATTAGGTTTGGGTTGGTAATTAAAAGAAATATTAGTATTGTATCCATAATTTTTATTAAAACAGCGTTATTGTTAGTAGTACTAGTCACTAGAGAAAATATGCGCAAAATTACTAAAGTCGTAGTAAAATACGAATTAATATTTCTACTTACTCATCAGGATAGCAGAAACCACTATTTTTGTTGTAACCTGGCGGGAAATTTAAACCAGCTCGTACATAAAGTTTCCGAAACTGGAGAGCTCTTGACTTTTCTGGTTGCTCGGGTGCTAAGCTGTCAACTGGTTGGGCCGAACACAACGCGGTGAGCAACGTGACAACCACGAACGTGCTTTTCCGACAACCACGAGTTTTATGTTGACACGTGCATACTACTTGACTTCGGTGAGAGGAACGGGATGGCATGAGGTTCCTAAGCCTCTTTTATACCATTACAGTGTCTAGTCTAGTTATGACGCACGATTTCAATTGATTTATTTTACCTGTTTTATTATAATAATTATTTATTAATTTTATATATTGCTAGTAGACTTCACGCGGTTTTACCCGCATAGTTCCGGTTCCCGTGGAAATACAGGGAAAAAAGTAGCCTATGTCGCCCGGGGATAGTGTAGCTTCCAAACAGGGAAAGTAATCAGTCCTGTAGTTTCGGAGCCTATTCAATGCAGACAAACAAACAATGAAATCTTTCTATAAGGGTTCAAAATTTGAAAATTTGCTTAGGGGTTCCTTTTACAATGTAGGGGAGCACTAAAAAATAATTTTTGAAAATTCACCTCCAAAGAGGGTAAAACGGGGGTGCGAAGTTTGCATGAAACTTTACCGTTTTTGAAGTCATTCGAATGAAATTCAGTACCTACTAAGATTTTTCACTGAAAGTCATGAAACACACACTAAATATTTTAATCGAAAAGCATCCCCTAAGGGGGTTAAACGGGGGTGCAAAGTCAGTATAGGTTTGTACAAACATGTACAAAATAGTCTTTTGGAAATCATCCCCTAAGGGGGTAAAACGGGGGTGCAAAGTTCGTATGAAACTGCCGTTTTTCAAGATAATCGAATGAAATTCAGTTCTAAGTTTTTTCACTGCAAGTTATAAAACACGTTACTAGTTAGTATGAAAGTGTTCTGACTTTCAAAATCATTTCGATAAAATTAATTACTTGGGTATTTTATATTTTTGTGAATTCACTTTCTAAGGGGGCACAAATTAAAGAGAATTTAAAGAGGGGTACAAATGTAGTATATATACACATAACCTAACCTAACTTACCATACCTATTCTATAGCTAACCTAACTACCTAACCTAACTACCTTACTGAAAGGCATTGATTTTGAATGATAAAAAATACATAATTTTGAACTGAATTACTGCGCTGTGTGTTTCCTATATTACAAACAATACTTTAGAAGTAGTAGGTGGTAATAATTTTACTCGATTGGTAGAACATCCATACGTAAAGTACCTACTACTTTGACTGGCCTTCTGATCGAGTTGTTAGTGCTATGCCGAAAGTCAAGGGTTCGATTCCCACCCAAGAGAAATGTTCGTATGATGAGCACGATCATTTGTTCTATCCGACCACAATTAGGGTTGTGGGTATGCTCACAGCGCCCACAATGGTGGATCCGCGCTTGCGTTACGTCCGTCTATCTGTCTGCCTATCTATACGTCCGCGATAAACTAAAAAGTGGCTATGCCGATTTGCCGATGCAGTTTTCACTAATGGATAGAGATGTTTTCAAGGAAGCTCTTAGTATTTCTAATTTGTCAAGTTTTTGTATAGATTGGCAGGCGCGACATCAACCTGGGCGCGATTACCGACATCCTTGCGGGCGAAGGCGCGGGCATCAGCTTGTTTCGATATTATAAGACTTTAGAAAAATGTGTGTGTGTATATTACCGAGGTAGTTATTGCTGACATAAATAAAATTGACTGGTGTTTTATTAGTAATAAAGTAATGCGGTTTACATATAACCACAAACACAAAAACATACATCTAAAAAATATATCTAAAAAATTTATCTAAATATAAAAGTTATCCTGTGTTTCGTAGTCTAAGTAGAAGAGAAAGTGTTGGTAAATGGGCAATTTCACAAAATTTTATTATTTAGTCTGTCATCTAGATTACAAGAAAATATTCAACACATATTATTTCTTTTTTCACGTAATCAAAACATAACGGCGATACATCGAGTCAAAATGTCGCATGACGTCACTAGCCAGTACAGTTTATACTAGATAATGGCAACAAAAAGCCCCCACTCGACTGGCCTGTTGGTCTAGTAATTAGTGACCCTGACTGCTATGCCGGAGGTCGTGGGTTCGATTCCCACCCAGGACAAATGTTTGTGTGATGAGCGCGATCATTTGTTCTGTGTCTGGGTGTAATTTATCTATAATATGTATGTATTTAGAAATATATAAGTATATTTATCAGCTGTTTAGTACCCATAACACAAGCTCTCAAGCTTAGCTTGGGACTAAACGGCGTTGTGTGAAAAGTTGTGGAATATTTATTTATTTACTCTTCAACTTTAATGCGCTTAATGTACCTATGCAGTTTTCCATCAATTTGAAAAAGAAAAAAATATGTATCGAATATTTGGAGTATTCCCGTGTGAGCACCTATTTATTGAGCACCTATGCATTAACCTATGGGAAATGGGAATACATTTGGTGCTAAATGCATAGGTGCTCAAAAAATAGGTGCTCAAACGGGAATACTCCGAATATTTTCTTGTAATCTAGATGAGGGATTAAAAACTAAAATTTTGCAAATTGCCCATTCACCAACACTTTCTCTTCTACTGCAGACTTAACACGAAATACAGGATAACTTTATAAGCGTAATCATTTCCAGGATGAATGACTCATGAATATGAACAACTTTTACTATGGGACAAACTCTGAAATCACGAAAAAAAAAATCAGTTTCATAAATTTTTGTCGAGTAGGTATTTACTTATGGTATGTTTGCCTATGGGTGAACCACACGCAGAAGACCTATAGCGCCCTGTGTGTCCAATACAATAACGGGTTCAGGGTTTTGGTGGGGTTGCCTCGCTTTTGAAGCGCGTCAGGTATGTTTGCAGACGCTCAAGTAGATAGCTTTACATCAATACATCGCAAACGAATAGCGTCCCTGATGCGCCGCTTGCAGGGCAACCTCAACAGTTTCTTGCAACTCATTGCTGAAAGAAAAGACGCGTACAGCTCGTTCATGGAATAGAATAGAATAGAATACTCTTTATTGTACACCATAAAAACTTACAAATAACTTTAAGGGGTACTTATGGTGTTTCATGGAGTACTGAAAAAGACAATATGGCACGCATTCCTAAATTTCTAGGTCCATTATTGTATTTTGTTGTATTGTATGTGTTTTAAATGTTGCAACGAAGTTCCTTATCGCGCGTTGTGAAAGGGGGCTAGACGGAAAAAAAATCTTACGAAAAGTTGTCACGACACTTTTTGCTATAGTAAGCTATTGTAAGCTGTGCGGCGTCGCATGTTCGCAGGGAGAGGGAGAGGGAGAGGGAGAGGGAGATAGCGGGAGAGAGGGAGTGGGTAGAGAGAGGGAGGGAGAGGAAGAGGGTGTGGGAGAGGGGAAGGGGGAGGGGGAGGGGAATATGGGAAGGGTTGGGGGAGGGAGGGGAACGGGAGGAGGAAGATGGAGGGGGAGGGGGAGAGAGAGAAGATTGAATAGTTCACTAATCAATCGAAGGGAACTTCGTTCCATCCGGGTGTCCCTTGACACCTCTCAAGTTTTTTTTTATTAATCAATCAATGAACCCAAATATCGATATCGTTTGTAATTTATCTAAATTAAATAAAATGAATTGAAATTGGACTTTTCTATGAAACCGCTGTTTTATTCTTGACTTTAGAGTTCGCCCATAGTGAAAGTATGCGAACGAAAAAATAAACAGTCTTACATTATTGGTTTTTAATTTTAATTTTTACACGTAATAAGTTTGAATGATGTTTCCGGTAATTTTCAAGCTTCGAAGTATCTCATCCCAAGCATCTTACGATTCTGGGCATTTTTCATCTGTTACTTCTCAGTAATCACTGTAAAAGAACAAAAGATTAAAATAAAACACGCTTGCATTAAAATCTAAATCAATATGTATCTGTGTATGTTTGTGAGATGATCTAGTTATCAGAATTTCACTTAGGTACATCTCGTTGGTCGTACCTATTAAAACTTTTTTTATGAGAACGCTTGAGTTACTGAACGTTAAACTATTAAAATAGAACGATGTAAATAATTGTGGTAATGAATATTTCCTTTTACCCTATATCCTTAATCCTCCCTCAACAAGATAGGATATTATTGCCTTTATCTTCTTGATGCTCGATAAGTCTTGGCGATAGTCCGGGAAAATTAGGTTTGAACACAGTCTCGTTAAATGTTATTTTTTATATATTTTTTTTTTATATATATTCACCATTAGACAGCGTAATTTTTCTGACGTAATATAGACACTTCAGAAAATATGCGCAGCACTACTAAAGTCGTAGTCAAAAAAGAATTAATATGTCTACTTACTCTTCAGGAATACAGAATTGACGAAACCTGGTGTAACCTGGCGGACATTGACCAATTACATTACATCTTTTGAACCGTAGAACTCCTGTTGTTTTTGGTTGCTCAAGTGCTAAGCTGTCAACCGGTTGCGCCGAGAACAACGCGGCGAGCAACGCGACAACCATGAACATGATGTAGAACTTCATTTTGACACGTGATTACTACTTGACTGTTGTGAGAGGAACGCAATGTTATGAGGTTCCCGAGTCCCTTTTATACCGTTTCAGTGTCGTATGACTCACATGAAGTAATTTAAATTTTATTTATTTTCCCTGTTTGGCTTCACGGCCTGCATCAAAACAATAACATTTTGCGTAATTGCACACTTATGTTGATGATGCAATAGTTGCTAATAAACCTATAATATTGACTTTCGAAGAAATATTAATAATTATGTTTACAGACATTGTGGTACTAACATGGTCCGTTACAAATTAAATTGTAACATTTATAAGTATAACCACTAAATTCAACTAACACTATTACTTTTAATTCTAGTACCTGACTTATCCGATTAAGGCAAGCGTGCTTCATTGTCGACCACATCATCGTTTACCATCAGGTGAGATAGTGGTCAAACGCGTGTTTATCAATAAAAATAAAAAAACCTAATTTTCAGCATGTATTTATTGCATATAGGTCATTTGATCGATTTTAAAATTTAAAATACAACTAGGTACCCTACTGCACTAAGGTTTACATCAATGAGGCAAAATCAATTAAAATCATCCACAGTTAAGAAAAACTAAATCATTAAAATATTCGAAATTACTTTACATAAGATTGCGATTTCCGAGTTTCTTTCGGTGTTTCTTCTTAGAGTAGGCAGATAGTGAAACAACATAAGCTCGTTTTAAAAAAAAACTCGTTCAGTGTTAGCGGTACAGTAAAAAACCAACTTACAGAAATAAATAACATTTATTATTTATGTCTTATACTTATGACTAACTTCTACAATATTGTCTACAGCACAATACGAACATGAATATGAAAGACAAACTAGGTACTAGAAATGCGCAAGCGACGCTCGCACCCACTGTCTAGTGTCTTGTCTTTAGAAGACGCGTAGCGGCGTAGTTACGGCGTAGCAGTGTAGCCTGTCACGTAGCCAACCGCGTAGCGCTCCGCTGTATAGTAATAATCCGTGTCTCGTGTTTACCCTTCATTCAGGAAAACGGAAAGTTCGATACACAATGAAACAAAGTGTTCTTTGTATGAGGTCTATTCTGTAGTGTCAAAGCCTTCGGTACATCCCTGGCGCGTGTACGGACTCATACAAAGCCTTACGTACAAAACTCTGTTTTTCGGACGACGACGCCCTAATAATCTGCCGAATATTTGATCCTATTTTTGGATAAGGTCCAACTTCTCAAATTAAATTTTGTACAGAGGCCAGCACGTAATACTATCCCAATCTGTCACATTTTTTTAATAGTTTTTGAACTTTATTTACGGACTTTCAACTTGAAAAAGTCCGTTAGGAGTATAATAGCACTTCGCTCGCGACTTTGTCCGCGTGAATTTCTTAGTTTTCCCTTCATTAACTTCCCCTCATCAACTCGAAGTTTTAATGTTGAAGGATCTTTTATAATTGGATAAGTAGTTTTTAAGTTAAATGTCTACAAACACAAAAATAAAGTAACTTTTCTTTGTATTATATAAGTATAGAAGACAATCAGGTATTAGTTGTCTATGTTTTGTTTGCTGAACTGGACCTGTTTGGCGCATCAACGAGGCACATATTTTTTATTATTGTTATTTCTATTTTGTTGTACTTTTCTCATATTAACAATTCTAATTAAACATGAGATCTTACATTTATTACAAATCATAACATCGCAATCCAATCGACCTGTATAAAACATTATAATGTGAGTGCTTTTTGTATTTTTTTCTATTTTTTTTTCTGTTATTACCGTGCTTGTTAGTAATCCTAAGATTTCTGTAACATACTTTGTTTCTACCTGTAATTGGCTATGCGTTGCTTATTTAGTTGTTAACCATCTATTACAGCTGTTGCGTACACTTGGATTGTGGAATGAGCTCCCTGCCGAGGTTTTCTCAGAGGGCTACAGTATGGGGTTCTTCAAAAGGGGAGTAGATAGGTTTTTAAAGGGTCGGCAACGCGCCCCTGGTGTTGAAAGAAAGAAAGAAGAAAGATAATAATATATTTTTAAATGATGCTAATGTTTGATCTTGTCTCCCTGACACAGGCAAAGCATTCCATAACTGTATAGCCTCCACTGAGAACAATTTTCCGTAGAAATTAGTGGTATGCATGGGCCTAAAGATTCAAGTTTTTTGATGACCTCAGATATATCATGTGTGTCATGAAGAAACTTGAACATGTTTTGATTGATACGTTTTCAGTTGAAGAAGAGCAACCTTCTTTATATCGTGTATTGTCCGTAGAAGTTATGACTGTTTGATGGTTGTTGTGCGTTAAACGTGGATATAATTTTAATAATCGCTAGTCTCACAGATTCGTTGGAAGTTTTTTTATTCTTAATAAAAATGTGAGAGGTTTTGTAAATGCCACTATAGCGATTGATTTTGAAACTCTGGTCCAGTCTTCTTTTACCGTGCGTACCGTAAAATACAACACAATCTTGAAAATGCGTGCAGTATGGATGTGTGTCATTTGTTTGATTTAATAAATGAATTGATTGATTAATAAAGTTGGCCAGTGGTCATTAATTTTTATAATAATGTTTGTTAAAAGAAAACTCAGGCATAATATTTGTACAAGCTAAGTTAGGTCGGTCTAATTGGTGTGGAGTGTCCATCTGTAGCCAAGCAGAGCTAAGCAAAGCCTGTATTTTGGCTATGTATATAGAATGTTGGAATTAATTATAATCTCTGCCACTAAGTTGACTCAATATTATGATGTGTATGACAGCATGTATGAATGTAAACGAAGCAAAAGAATTATGTCAGAATCGTAGCACATGGCACTCTGTACTTTCTCATTTCAACCTACCCTCATGAAAAAAGGCGTGCGTTTATGTATTTATGTATGATTTGGGAAGTAAAAAAACAAAAGCGAGAGTGATTAACTATATTGAAATAATAAATAACGTAATAACAGTAATGCTCATTACAGATGACAGCTTTTTATTTAATATTTCAAAGTGAAATAGAACTATCCGTAATATCCGAAAAAACCGGATTGTCATGCAAGTAAAATCCGGATTTTAAATTCGGCGGATATCCGGATAATACGGATATCCGGATATCCGGATTGCAAGCCCTAATCCGGGTGTCCCTTGACGTCCTCGGTCCTCTCAAGTTTTTTTTACTTACTTTTATTCTGTTCTTATTGTGTCAAATAAATTGTGTCTTGTTTATTTTATTTTTTTCCAATACGATTTATATTCAATTGTAAAAATATGACGGTTTAAGATAGCTTGAACTGCAAGCATCTGTACCTAAATCAAACAATAACTAAATTGTTTTCAATAAATTAAATATCAATTCAACATAATACATTTATTACATACTTAATAAAAACTAAAAGAAAAGAAATTATATGGCATCAAAAAATTCATCCGCATCGCTCTCAACGGGAAACGAGCCCAAAAGACTGGCCGCATTGCCACGTTGAATGGCAATGCTGATTCTCTGACCTAAATAAAGGCCAGCCTTCTGGTCACGCGAAGAGTCGATCAACCGCTTGGCGATGTCACGGAAAACTATATGGGCATTCGGACCCCACGGCCCGAGTGTTTCAACCCCAAACGGTTCAAATATATTACTTCTGATAAGGTTGTTATATTTTCGCCGTTTGAGGTTTTCAGCACCTGCAGCAGCTGCACCAGCACAACCCGTCGTACTAGGAAGATGGGATGGCGCAAGGGTATCGACACATGCTGATGGTAAGCGATGATGTGGTCGACGATGAAGCACGCTTGCCCAGAAGCAACCTGTTCACTCTTGACTAGAAGACCCCTAGGTTGTAGCTATCAGGAAACACCGACTCCGGGAATTCCACTCTTTAGCTGTTCGCACAATGAATGTGTTTCCAAAGCGTTTAGTACGTATGGTTGGGATATCTACCATGTACCGGTGGCGCAGTGCCGTACGTCTGGTGGTCCGTTGATGAAAAGGGCTTGATGGTATTAAATCGTGCAATACCGATGCACACTCTCCGAAATATAACCGATGGAAAACCAACAGGCTAGCAACTCGGCGTCGATGCTCAAGACTTTGAAGTTTTGACTCAACGAGTGCATCAATAGGAAAAAAAATAGAAAAAAAAATGATAATAAATATAGAATTTTTCAAATAGGTTAACAATAGTTTCGCAGCCC
Organism: Euplexia lucipara; assembly: GCA_921972225.1. NCBI lineage: Eukaryota > Metazoa > Arthropoda > Insecta > Lepidoptera > Noctuidae > Euplexia > Euplexia lucipara. The sequence continues at coordinate 14,788,209 of OV179158.1, read as the reverse complement.
ATTCAATTCAAACAAACAAACAATCAAACTTTTCTCTTTATAATATTAAATAATTAACACTAGCAGACGTCACTCGGTTTCACCTGCGTAGTTCCCGTTCCCGTTCCCGTGGGAAAGCAGGGATAAGAAGTAGGCTATCGGTTATTGTGCGGATCCAGGGTGTCAGCTAACTCCATACCAAATTTAATTAAAATCCTATCAGTCGTTTTACGTGAAAGAGTAACAAACATCCATCCATCCATCCATCCTCACAAACTTATCCTGTTGTTCTTAGGATAAGAACTTAATGCGTAAAAAATAATTCTTTCCATGATTTATTTATTTTGAAACTTCTCAATATATTCTAAGAATTATTAAAAGTTCTTGTAAGAAGCTGAAAATTCAATTTCACGCTTAGCTGCTTGAAGACAAACTCCCGAACTTTTTAAATAAAAATAATATTATGTAGTAGGATTATAACGCTCCATGAATTATACCCTTTTTATACAGTGTAGTTGGGCGTCAAAGGAATATGCCCATTTCGGACCATATTTTTCTCATTTATGTAATAAATACTAAAAATATTATAACTCCGAAACAAATATTGCTATTACCAATTTGTAATGTAAGTACAAAAGCCGATGTTTCTTATGTTACTCAATTGTTAATTGCATTCCAATATTCCTGTTTGGTGGTCAGAACTATCAAAGTAGGGATTACAATTAATAACAGTCCTGCCGAGTTCTTTATAAAAAATAGTAGTTGTTTCATTATCTGTGATGTTAATGCTTATATTTTTTTTGTCATTTGCATCACTTAGTCAAAGTTTTGTCAGAAAATGGGCATTTCGCTTTAGTATTTATCATAGTAAACATGTAAGAGTAGCGGTGGCACCGACTTACGAACAGAGCAGTCATGGGTTCGAACCCAGGCAAATGCATTACTTCGTGTAATTTATTTAATCACCACTGCTTTCAAAAACGGTGAAGGAAAACATCGTGAGGAAACCGGCATGTCTAAGAACCAAAACATCGAAGACATGTAACATCTACCAATTCGCACTGGGCCCGCGAAAAATCACGCAAAATTAGCGCTTTGACATGGAGTTGCTGATACTAGCCCGGTATCTTTAATCTTTTTTAGTAAACATGTACTGTATTTTAGTTGAAAGTGCACCGGTAAAGACCCGCGCCTGCATGGTAGTGACAATGGCATCCTGAAAATGATAGCTGCCAGACCGGACTGTCCCTTCCAAAAACACTGGGTGGAGAGTCATAGGTTAATTTCATATTAATTTATATTCTGTCAAAACTAACAATACTAACTTACTTATTTAAGCACCATTGTTACTAATACCAAAATACTAACTAAAACTATGGATCTTTGTTATCTGCAAATAAAACTTTTATTATTATTATTAAGACAAACTAGTGTAGAAACCACACAGGTATTGAATAGTCGGGTGTGATTCACAAACTCACACTCGTATAATACCCCAAGGTCGTCGCCAGCCAATACCTCAAGGTGAAAATTTTAGTTTATAGTCCGTCATCTACATTGCAAGAAAATATTTAACACGTATTTTTCACTTTTTCAAATTGATAGAAAACTGCTTAGATTAAGCATATTAAAGTTGAGGGCTTGTAACGTCATTATCTATTATAAACTGAACTGGCTAGTGACGTCATGCGAAATTTTGACTCGATGTTTCGGCATTATTTATTGATTACGTAATAAAAAAGAAAAAATATTTAAGACCTCTCGAGTTTCTTTCAGTGTTTCTTCTCAGAGTAGTCAGATAGTGAAACTCCGATCTTATCTACTATTGTTCAAAAAATGACGTGTGAAAGTGTTTGTAAAAACCTATTTACAGAAATAAATATCCTTTATCATTTATCATTGGTAGGTAATTACTTTGTAAGTAATTGTTTTGGAAAAAATACAACCGACTTAAAAAAAACACTAACTGGTGAAAAATAACTCTAAATTAGGAAGTCTGTGGCTTTGGTGGTTTTGTCTTATTCATAATGGGCCACCGACTTTCGAATTAAGAGTTATTTTACACCGGTTAGTGTTTTTTTTTAAGTCGGTTGTATCTTTTGTAAAAAAAGTTTTTATATTACATTTTTTTGAGTTTTTATTTTATGTAAATGATTCATTATATTCCTTTTCTTTTAATATCACAATCAAACAAATAAACAGATTTCGATGATATCAAAAAGAAAAATTCATGAACAAAAATGTTCATAAAATGAAAACTACAAGGCCAAACTATGTTAATGTTTATGAGACCAAAAAGCAACTATTCCGCATCAAACTTAAAAAGAATCACGTAAATCGGTACATAAATCTCAGCGTAATCAGGGCATATACATACAAAAGATGTTTAAAAATAAATTAAATGTTCATAAAAAAGCTCATAAAATGAAAACTACTGGGCCAAAGTATGTTAAATTTGCATGAGACCAAATAGCAACTATTTCGCATCGAACTAAAAAAGAATCAAGTAAATCGGTTCGGTAATCTCGGAGTAATCGGTGTACATACATAAAAAAAACCGATCGAATTGAGAACCTCCTCCTGAAGTCGGTTAAAAATTAGTTCTCAGTTTTAATGTTTAAAAGTCTCAATATTGTTTGCTATCAATAAGGTGGAGGAGCGAGAGAATGCTAACGCAAGTGTTATTCATTACTTACTATGACTATGGTATGGTTAGTGCAATGACTGATCCAGTGTCAGAATTAGTGCCGCCCATGGGCTTAATTATGACTTGGCTTCACGTAACATTGAGAAACATCTCTCAGGCCGGTTTCCTCACAATATTTTTCTTCACCGTTTCAGTAGTTACTGGGTCTCATTCATTCACATGTTGCAAATAAGATCGTTTGAGACACATTTTGTTTTTTTCATTATCTTTGTTTGCATTCTACAATGTAATCACGGACCTGTAGGGCACAGTAAAAAGGATAAAATTAATGTTCCATAGAATAAAATTAATATTACTTATGAAGATTTTTAAACTTGTGCTTGTTAACGAAATTATAACATTTATTTGGCAACACTCTTGCAAAGATCCCTATTATGTAACAGTTCATAAACTATTATTCTACTCCAAGCAAGCTACTCAAATATTTTCAGTAGAAGGAAAGGTATTGTTGATTTTGAAATTATGGCGAGCAAGGTAAAGTTAAACACCCTAAGTAAATTATAACTGTGTTGTTAAGGCTATTTGGTAACACAAAAAGCGGGACTACTGACTTGCTAAAATGTGTTTAACATTAAAGGTAAAACCTAAAATGTTGAATAATCATTAAGTAGGTGTGTTACAAATAGGACTAGTTTTACATAACTTTACCATCGAATCTACACAGACGTGTAGTATTTGTAATTTCATTTTGTCTAACCCTACTTCCAAATTAGCTATTAAGTTTTATTACCCGATTGTCAATTTAATTAAGTTGAGGTCTTAGAAATAAAAACTTACTAACACAACAACACACACACAACCTACAAAGCTGACATAATCACTTCGCGAAAAAACTTTAAAAATTAGGTGCGTGAGGGTCCCGGGTTCGATCCCCGGGTCGGGCAAAGTGTTATTGAGTTTTTCCATCTGGAATTTCTCAGTAGCAGCCGGGAGTCTGGATTTGTGCCCGGTTGATGGCAATAGGCTCGCCCCTATTACATGGGACTTTAACATAACTGGCGAAATGTGGGTGTACTTTATGTACATTACCTGCGCCTTATGTACACTCTTGTACCTATTTTAGTAGCAATTAAGTTAATAGTCCCATTCACCAAATATTTAGTTTAGTCAGAACCAATTAACTGGAATTAACATAAGATCATATGTAGTTACCATTATAATACGGCGGATCTATTTATTGAACATTATAAAATAATAATATGCATATTTTGGTCTTAGTAATACTTGAAGGATCCTGCTCTTAAATATCTCGACGCTACTGAGTTTTCAACGAAGTGTACGCAATCAAAACACACATTTTAATTTATGAATATATTTAACTAGCGGACTTCACGCGGTTTCACCTGCGTAGTTCCGGTTCTCGTGGGAATATAGGGAGTAAAAGTAGCCTATGTCATCCGGGGATAGTGCAGATTCCCAACGGAGAAAGAATTTTTCAAATCGGTCCAGTAATTTTTAAGTTTAAGCGTTATACAAAATACATATCTTTCAGATAGACGGTAAATTGACGGTACGGTAGTCGCAGTGGCTGAGCGATGGTTACTGCTCTACGTATCTTGGGTTCGTATCTCGCGCGTAACAAATATTTGTATGGCCTAAATTATAATGCCATTATTTTTCTTCTTTCTGTATTCATTCCAGTTCTTCCAATTTATCAGACAGACATGTTGCTGGGGAGTTTGTTTCGCTACTTCTTCTTCTCATCAAAAACACTAGGAAGTTTTTTGGGGCACTGTTTTATACAATTTTGAGGTTCAAAAAGTGCTGATTCTCAGCCTAAATAAAGAATATAGTTTTGTTTCTTACTATCAATTTGTATCTTAAGCAATTCTTAACCAGAACAAATAAACAAACTGACAACGGAATAGCACCACCGCAGATTAGGTTTGTATGGTTTACCTAGGAGCAGTCTAATAACTCGACACGCCACTCGACTCGAATGACGAGCGCTCATTGGATGAATATACAGGGTGGAAGAGACATCGACGTACAACTATTTTCACTTTGTTTTCATTTTCAAATATATTTATTAACAACAAAACAAATTTGCTCTTACCTGCTCTAAGTTACGATAACTGACTGTTATTAAGGCACTTTATGTGGCTAGTGATTCATTTTTTAAAGCTAAAATACATTTAATTTTGACCAAAAAAATCGACGTACAACTACATATATACTCATATCAGCCATAAGTTTACACTAGCACATCAAGCTTTCCCAAACTGTTTAATTGAACATGAACCTAAAAGGTTCAAAACAGAATACTATTGTAAAAAAATTGAAAAACAATCAAAGAAATTTGACAGATTTGGAAAGCTTGACGTGCTTGCCTCGTACATGATTCTGGATTCCTCAACATTATAACTTCTCGTTGGATTTTTTCTAATTTTTACTATTTTTCTGATGAAGTGTTTACTATGCATGTATAGGGCGTAGGTAAGGGATCGTCGCACATCCAGAAGCGACCATCACCTCATCAAATGACCTCTGTAGGTGCTTGTTTCTAAACCCAGTAGTTTCATTGCAACAGAATCAAAAACCCGGCCAAGTGCCAGTCGGACTAGCGCACGAAAGGTTCCGTACCATTGAGAAAAAAATCGCGTTTGTTGTATGGGCGGCCCTCTTAAGAAATCCTGGTTTAAGAACTCTCGTGCCTAAAAAAATAAAATAGTCCAGCACCCAGAAACCCAAGTTGTCCGTCGATGTCCTTTCCACCCTAAAGATAGGTACCTACTATACGTGGCTAACGTGGCCCGCGCTACTATTTATTCTCGTGTAAAGACTTCGAGTGCACGGAATCTAACAAATGTGTTCCCGACCTAGCAGCCGCCGTGCTCTTAAATTGAATAATGCCAATTTTGTAAAGAGAAAAGTTTTGTTTGTATGTTTATAAATTCAGTTATAAACGTAGCGAGTTTAAATGTAAGATATACATCTCATTGAAACAAAAACAAGATGCGGATTCAAGTTCTGCAGTAGAATTTGACAAGCTTTTGCAAATCTACGCTTTGTTTGAAGTCTGACGTTTATTTAAATATTGTCTGAATACAATGTTATAATTCCTCGACTGTGTTGCCGCTGACAATAATCTTTATTTGAAATATTAATTGAATAAAGCTGACTGCCTCTTTGGCCGAGTGATCACCAGCGTTACTACTGAGCATGAGGTCCCTCGTTCGATCCCCAGTTCGGGAAAAGTTTTATTGTGTTTTCTGGAATTTCTCAGTAGGCATCAGTTCGGAGTCGATAAGATTTGTGTCCGATTGATCGCTCACCGCCTATAACATGGGACTCGAAAAAAACTGCCGAAATGAGGGTGTACGTACTACAAATATGTACCTACACCTCTGCCTAACCCTTTAGCGATAACAAGCGTGTTGTGATGTTAGAAGAAAATGACTATTTTTATTTTAGATTGGGTGTATAAAACTGTTTGTGTTGCTGAGCGTGTGGACTGTACGATTGACGATATTAAAGGAAAATTATGGTGATTATTAAGTAGCTTTATTACTTTAGTAAGTAAAACTATGTAAACCGAAGAGATTTAAATAGTAAACCAAATCTAGTACGTTGACAGACACCAAGACAAAAAAAAGTCACAGTTTTAAAATTATAAAAGAACAAACCATAAAAATAAACAAATATTAATAAAGGGTTATAACAAAGTTCCAGCCAGTCGCCAACAGTTTGTTTACATATTTACCTACGTGAACTAGGTACTTATCAATAATTATGAACTGACTGTATCACGCATGAAAGAATATAATAACCTTAATACTATTAATCGGACAATGACTCTGATAGTGCGTGAGGTATTATTATGACAGCTTATAAATAACAACCGAACAAACAAACCTACTAGAAATTCTACCTATAGAGGTACGAATACACATATTTAATCGATAAGAATAAAAAAAAACAAATCATGCTAATTCGTAATCGTTGAAACATTAATCCGCATCGATGTCGACTAGTGTGTTTTAGACTGGTGGCATTGCCACGTTGAATTGCAATGTTTAGCCTCGGGTATAGTAATTTAATACCATTAAATAATAGGCTTCTTATGGGTAAGCTCGTTCCATCGTCGACCTCATCTCTGGCCGCAGGACAAGATTGAGGTCAAGAGTAGACCCATAATATATAAAAAAAAAAAAAAATTAAGATTATGATTGCCCTTGACATTGTAATTAATTTTAAGTCTTGACATTGTCTTGAGCATGACAATTTCAAGACTTAAAATTTGAGAATGACAATGTCAATGCGGAAGAAATTGTTTATACAAGCTGATACAAGCTGTCATATTATCGATTCTTCCTTAGACAAAACTAGTTTGTACATTTACCACACTGGGGTCCATGTCGAGCAATGCGAGATATTATTAGTAAAACGTGCCGGCAAACGCCCGCGGGATCAATACGAACTAATATTATAAATGCAAAAGTTTGTTTGTCCGCGCGACGTCCGATCTGTGAACGGAACTAGTGAATTTTGCATAAATGCATACATTTACAAGTTTTAATCCAAGATTAAATAGTCTAAGGGAATGAGGGAAGTTGAAGTATGCTATTATTCCGTGGATTTATTACTCGTATTTGTCCAGAGCTCAGATTTAGTTCTAATATAATATCTGCTGGAACAGGGATTATAATCAAAACTAAGTTTAATTTTAGAAGTCAAAACAAAGAAAAAAGGATCTAACAGTTGGACAGACGGACAACGAACGAGTGATCCTTAAAGGGTTCGATTTTTTCTTTTGATGCAGAAGACAACAGTGAAAAAAATAGTACCTAGGTACATCTTAAAAACATAATTATGGTCGCAGAGTATTAACAAAGCGCCATCCAGCTCATGTTACCCAGTTACTGGGTTGTGGAGGTCTGACAGGCAGTCGCTCCATGTAAAACACTGGTATTCAGCTGCATCTAAAGTTAAACTGGAAGCCGACCCCAACATAGTTGGGAAAAGGCTAAGCAGATGATGATGAGTAGTGACGAAGCGCACCCTGCTTCGTCTGATAGTCACCGTTACTTGAAGTCCATAACTTCAACTCCAACTTTTTGTAATATCCCAGTTGTCATCACAGTTTGGGGTGCAACTGGACGCCAGTCAGTCACTTGCAATAAAGAAGCCCAGCTGGAGTGACGACTGCGTATCAGCAAACGAAGGATGCCTAAAGTGCTGCTAGGTCAGACTGCATGACTGGGTTTTGTGGTGCAGCATAGTTGAGGCCCATGTCCAGCAGTGGACTGCAATAAGCTGAGTTGGAGGATGTCTTCACACATGGACATAAGAGAGGTTACCAACATAACCTAAGTGCTTACATCCCTGCGCAGGCGGAAGGCGGACAACGCCCTCTTACAGCCCCCCTAAATGGGTTCAGGGGCGACGGACTCGGGCACGTTCGCCGCCCCCACGTATATGGACCCGAGGTGGCGGCGCGTCGTTAACACGCGCACCCCTCTTAGACGTCGCGAGGGGAGGTTAACACCTCTCACCCCTCGCTGACTTGGCGAGGCCCGCGGGGCCGGCACCCGTGACCCCCGGCGCAGGTGAGAGAAGGAACACAGGGTAGTTTTTAGTCAGTAAGAGTCTGACAGACCCCTTCGCCCTCCTCGGGGCGGGGGACATCCATGAGGATTTTCCACAACATAAAAAAAAAAGTTACATCCCTAACAAACACAATTACTAAATTTCAAAGCATAAAACTACAGGCAAAGTGGCAGAATAACTAGAATCAAAATTATAAATGAATATTCGGAGCCCACGTTTACAACATTTGACAATACAAGTTAATTATTTAATAACGGTAGAATAGGCAATTTAGTTAATTATTGTATAAAGCCGGTTCTAACCAATAACATCTAGTTTAGTAACAAAATTACACGGTACAACAATATTAATTTAACCAGATAGAGGCGTTTAATTACTTTCTGTGTATCAGAGTTTGGACTGGCTATTCAGTGAAGTATTTTGAAACACATCAGTAGGCTTACTATGAACTATTATTACGATTCAATTGACGACCTAAAAATAACTGCTTTGCAATTTCATACCACGACGTCATTAAAACGATCCGGTTTAGGTTGACGCCAAATCAAGTCGGCACTTGAATCGCAAGCTGTTTTAGTTCGTTCATTTTTCGTACCATGAGGTGACATTTGAACCTAAATTGGTTCGCATAGTGTCAAAAATAGCGATCCAAAAAAAGTTTCTAGTTTCGTGGCGTAAACTGAATCGTTTTGTTATTAACTTTGAAAAAATGTGGAAATATGCGTACCAAATTCAAGGTATTTCAGTTAAATATGTGTTTCTTACGTAACAATGTAAAATGCACGCCATTATTCGTATTTCTAATTACTTTATCCAAGTTAAACGTTAAAAACTAAAAACTCTTTTGAATACTACCTACCTAATAAGAACTCCTTGGGTTCTATCAAAAAAGTTTGTATAGATTTCAAAACGCGTGTGTTGCGTTCTAAACTCGTCATAATCATTTTACTTTTACAACGACACTAAGCAAACCTTTAATTTTTATTTTAAAGAATTATTTAAATTACTATTACATTAATGAGTAGTAAAATTGGGCTTAATGGTATATAATTTGACTCATAAGCGCAATTTTAAAATATATTTGTTGAAATTTTATACACAAATAAAATCACTAAAATCATAACTACTACGTTCGGAACGCAACGCATAGGTTGGAGTAAAAGAGACAAACTTATGCAACAATTGTCTAGCGTCATCTCTTTCTCACACCGCGGACCACCGACAAATTTCGTTCTTTCATTCCTCCATGAGCGAATCAAACGCCACTCAGTTATAGGCACTTCATGGTATGAATATTAGCGAATCAGTTTAGGAACCTAAACTGGTTTGCATCGGAATTGAATGGCTAACTAAAAGTTGATGGTAGGCCTACTGGACACCATGAGTTGAACGCTGCGGGGTCTAGAATTGTGTAGAGAACCCAATTATAGTACGTACCTCCAGCGTTCAAAGTTTTAAAATGATATTTATTTCTGTTAGTTACACCATTCATAACTCAAGAACGGCTGGACCGATTTTTATGATTTATGTGTTTCTGGATTTGTCCTTGTCCGGATAGTAACGAATAAAAACCATGAAAAGTCCTCGAATTTATATCAAGAATATATTATTTTTTTTAAACATTTTTCAAACACAGCGCCATCTTAGGTGGCATGTCAGGTGACAAATTTCTTCCCAGTTCATTAGCAGGTGACAATTTGACATTTAATTTTGATAGGTCTTAAGTTAAAACTAAGAAGGTACGAGTAACACAACATTAATTTTATTTATTCTAAGGCGGAACTAAATTTGCCGGGGAAGCTTGTGGATTCATACAAATAATTCAACACATATTTTTTTAGCTAGAAGGTGAGGTCGTTGCTTCACTATAGAGTAACTATAGAGTAGTCAGAGAGTGAAGCAACGACCTCACCTCACCAGAAGAAACACCGAAAGAGGTCACAATCTATTTTAAAGTTCAGACATTATTTTGGTCAGATCATGTAAGAACCACGCAGATTAGTGTCTGAAATGGTCTTTTGAGAAAAGAACAATACGTGGGAGGGATTAGTCAGTGCGTCAGAACCATAATGGAACTAATGGATTAGAGTAGACAGAGTGCCATATTATTCTGATGGTCTAATTGAAATAAGTGATTTGACTTTGACGTGGTTTCTAAATGTGCGCTGATGTCCGGTAGGGACATCAACCTAACCAGCCTGAACCAGCTTTAGGTCAAAAAAGTATAGATAGTAGTTTTTCCAACAAAATCACTAGGACAACTGAAGGGGCGGACGTTTTAAGAGACTGTCTTTTGTAATTTTGGATGTTCAAAAAGTGCTGAACCTCAGTCTTATTTGAATACACAAATAAAACTTATACTTTTCTTTTAAAACCAGTCAGGCTTTCTGAGTAAAAAGCTGGCTTATTATGAATGTGTCCGGATTTTTTATTCTTGAGCTTGACAGCCCGACTGTACGCAGGAATTGCTTATTATATTCGTAGAAGTTTAAAGTGGTACGTATGTTTTAAATACCAAATAAGCCGACCCTTTAGCCACTGTGTCGTATAATATAATTAACGGATAAGTAACGATTAAGTACAATTTACAAACAAAGTGCGAGTCCGACATCGTCGTGCTATTTGGGTACTTTTGAATGAAATGTTATGAACCTTGACAGAAAAAATATTTTTCCATTTTCAAAGTATTTTTTTTTATTTTTAGAGATCTAACTTAAGTTGTTTGTTGTTCAGTGGTTATTGCTGGTGGTCAATGGTCTTTACAATGGCAATTTCTGATGTGTGTGCCTGCATAAAGTTCCCACTGCTGGGACACCGGCCTCTTCTGTGGGAAGGAATGGGCCGTAATCTATCACGCGAGCCCAGTGCGATCTGTAATGTCACATGTCGTCAAATTTTTCGTTTTATGACATACTGCTGGTTTTCCTCACGACGCTTTACTATAGAGTGCCTAGCACAAAGGGATTTGCCAATTTTCTTAAAAGGCTTTGGCCAACTGATGCACATGGAAAAAACGCTTCATAAACATTAAGATTGACATCACAGATAAAGAAACAACCGCTGTTTTTAACCGACTTCTAAAAAAAGAGGAGGTTATCAATTCGAATGTTTAAGCCGACTTCATTGAAAAACACTAACAGGTGTAAAATAAGTCTCTAGTTTCGGAAGTCGGTGTCCAATAAAATGAATGCAACAACCACCAAAGCCACAGACTTCCGAAACTAATGTTTTTTGTAAAAAAGGTTTTTTTTACATAGAACTTAGTGGTTTTTTTTTTATTGAGAATTGTTTATCCTTACTTTAATAGTTACTTGCCACCAAACGGAAATATTAGAATTCAATAAAAAATTGTACCTATGTCATATTAAAATCAGCTTTTAAAATTTTTGTACTGATTACAAATTGTTTATTGCAATAAAAATAAATTACTAAATTAATTAATAAGTATATTTATAACATTTTTTACACAGATAAGAAATGCATGGCTAGAAATGAACATTTCCCTTTAATTTAAAAATACTCGCTTTAATTAAGTACCTACCTACCTATATTAATTTATGTAATTTTAAGATAATATTAATTGCGTCGGGTAACACTAACTGTGCTTACAGCATCGAATAACAAAATGCTACGATGCTAAACAGTTGTGTTACCAATTTTCAAATCATTCGAATTAGTTTTCATTAAGTGCCTAGCGTACGTTTATCTACTCATAATGTCTGACAACAATGGCCTTCAAAGTACAGTTTGCCGATAAATCAATACACAAGTGAGCGTGTCAATAGAAACATTTATTACTTAACTTACCTACCGTAAACTATTTGTCTCATAAATCTAGAAAACTTGGGTATTTGACAACACAGAATACCATTTTGAACTTTATGGCACTGTCAGAATAGAGTTCACAATTGATTGTGATTTTTTGTTAATCTTGATGTTATGGGTGTTTGCTCACAAAACTTTAATATCGGCTGTAAAGTAATGAAAGATTCATTTGTTCAATTCATTTTATACCTAATAACTACTTATTACTTAAGTAATTACTTTTCCAGGTACTTATTAAACTTTTTAGCCAGCTGTATGATTTTATAAATGAATTAAAACATTTTTATACAGCTGTAGGTACTCTATTTATAGAAGTAGGAATACAGAACATTTTCTTGTTTGTTTTTTAACCCCCGACGCAAAAAGAGGGGTGTTATAAGTTTCACCGCTATGTGTGTGTGTCTGTCTGTCTGTCGGTCTGTGGCACCGTAGCGCCCAAACGGGTGAACCGATTTAGATGCGTTTTTTTTTATTTGAAAGCAGGATTTCTTGCGATGGTTCTTAGACATAATTCATCAAAATTGGTTCAGCCGTTTCAAGGTTATCAGCTCTTTTGTGTTAGCTACCGTTGCTATTTTAGACGTCTATGGGTAATAACTTTACTTACAAACATTATGTGTGTCTTAAAATTTCAAACACCCATGTGTGTAATATTAACAAGCAACATTATGGTGTATTTGGTCTGATGGTGCCAGGATATCTAGCAGACTAATACACTCTTGGGCAAAGAACAGCAGATATGTCGTGTTTGGATTCATTTTAACCTGCATTTGATTCTGCACACAATGCACTGATGGCATCTGGATGAGCTGATGCTGCAGCCAGGCTATCCAGCACACCAGTAGGTAGACTCTTGACAAAATAATAGCAGATATGTCGTGTTTAGATTCATTTCAACCAGCATTTGATTCTGCACACAATGCCTTGATGGCAACAGGATGAGCTGATGCTGCAGCCAGGCTATCCAGCACACCAGTAGGTAGACTCTTGATAAAATAATAGCAGATATGTCGTGTTTGGATTCATTTTTAACCCCCGACGCAAAAAGAGGGGTGTTATAAGTTTCACCGCTATGTGTGTGTGTCTGTCTGTCTGTCTGTCTGTCTGTCTGTCTGTCTGTCTGTCTGTCTGTGGCACCGTAGCGCCCAAACGGGTGAACCGATTTAGATGCGGTTTTTTTTATTTGAAAGTAGGGTTTCTAGCGATGGTTCTTAGATATAATTCATCAAAATCGGTTAAGCCGTTTCAAGGTTATCAGCTCTTTTGTGTTAGCTACCGTTGCTATTTTAGACGTCTATGGGTATTAACTTTACTTTAAAACATATGTGTGTCTTAAAATTTCAAACACCCATGTGTGTAATATTAATAAGCAATATTATGGTGTTTTTGTCTGATGCAGCCAGGATATCTGGCAGACTAATACACTCTTGGGAAAATAACAGCAGATATGTCGTGTTTGGATTCATTTTAACCAGCATTTGATTCTGCACACAATGCACTGATGGCAACAGGATGAGCTGATGCTGCAGCCAGGCTATCCAGCACACCAGTAGGTAGACTCTTGACAAAATAATAGCAGATATGTCGTGTTTGGATAAATTTTAACCAGCATTTGATTCTTCACACAATGCCCTGATGGCAACTGGATGAGCTGATGCTGCAGCCAGGCTATCCAGCACACCAGTAGGTAGACTCTTGACAAAAAAATAGCAGATATGTCGTGTTTGGATTCATTTCAACCAGCATTTGATTCTAAACACAATGCACTGATGGCAACAGGATGAGCTGATGCTGCAGCCAGGCTATACAGCACACCAGTACGTAGACTCTTGACAAAATAATAGCAGATATGTCGTGTTTGGATTCGTTTTAACCAGAATTTGACTCTACATACAATGCACTGAAAAATTCTCGTGGCTGTAAACTCAATAAAACAAAATTAATGCGTTTAAAAAATTTAAAATAAAAATTAAATTGAAAATTTAAAAAACCCCCACCGCAAAAAAGTAAAACATTTAAAAAGTTAAAAATAACACTTTAGCCATGAAATTTTACGTAACGTCGGGGTACCATTAAAATAAGTACCTACATACCTACAAGTACTAGGAACATTCCTTACTTAAGCGGTACCCCGACGTGAAGTAAAATTTCATGGCTAAAGTGTTATTTTTAACTTTTTAAATGTTTTACTTTTTTGCGGTGGGGGTTTTTTAAATTTTCAATTTTAACCAGCATTTGATTCTAAACACAATGCACTGATGGCAACAGGATGAGCTGATGCTGCAGCCAGGCTATCCAGCACACCAGTAGGTAGACTCTTGACAAAATAATAGCATATATGTCGTATTTGGATTCGTTTTAACCAGCATTTGACTCTACATACAATGCACTGAAATTCTCATAACTGTAAACACTATAAAACAAAATTAATGCGTTTAAAAATGTTAAAATAAAAATTAAATTAAAAAATTTAAAAACCCCCATCGCAAAAAAAGTAAAACATTTAAAAAGTTAAAAAAAAAACACTTTAGCCATGAAATTTTACGTAACGTCGGGGTATCGTTAAAATAAGTACCTACATACCTACAAGTACTAGGAACATTCCTTACTTAAGCGGTACTCCGACGTGAAGTAAAATTTCATGGCTAAAGTGTTATTTTTAACTTTTTAAATGTTTTACTTTTTTTGCGATGGGGTTTTTTTTTAAATTTTAATTAAAATTGTTTCATTTTAAATTTAGAAGAATAAAAGTAAAATAAAAAACGTTCCATATATTGTTCGTCTCTGCTTCTTTTAGGTTTTTATCATTGACACTGTAATTTTCAACTAAAATAAATAATAGTTTTCTTATAATCAATAGTTGAAATAGTTATAACTAATTGTGTATAAATTAATGCAAGTGATATGTGTAGTTCCTTTATTTTTGTTTTTACCCAACTGCCCAACAAGGAGTGGTAAATAGAGTGGATTGACGTGGAGTGGAGTGGAGTGGAGTGGAGTGGAGTGGAGTGGAGTGGAGTGGAGTGGAGTGGAGTGGAGTGGAGTGGAGTGGAGTGGAGTGCAGTGCAGTGGAATGGAGTGGAGTGGAATGGTATGTTTTAAGGATCTATTTATATATGCATGCAAGTATTTCCTTATTTTACGTTAACTTCTAAGCACCCATAAGACATAGACAGAGAAACTTTCAGCTTTTATACAATAAAGAAGGTCTGATCGTTGCGGGATCTTAGTCCATTACTTGGCACTAAGACGAAGCTTCAATTGGCACAACCTAAAATGTATTATGATCCTGTAGCTCGGCTAAGACCCGATGTAGCATAAATTATTCTATATTGGCAATATTCCCCATGTTATTGTAGAGCTCGCCCACAAGCCAACCAACTAGTGGGTTCCGCTTCCCCGATATAAATCTGGCAGGGAATACAATATACTGTAGAACGCAAAGATGTTTGCTAATAAGAGCTCTGGTTTAAGGATGTCGGGAAAGGTAAAAAGTATTGATGAACTGGGTGGAAGTGACATTTTCGCGGATACAGACACCGAGGTTTTGTCTTTAATTTTGCGTTTTTTTCGATGTTATTTTTGCTTAGAACTGACCCGTGAAACAACGTTATATCTATCTAACCCGATTTTTTTTCGCAAAAAGTAATCACGTAACTTTTTTCTTCAAAAATCTCATTGAGTTAGATGGAAATCGTGATTTTAAAAAGTTTAAAAGAGAACAACAGGAAAAATTCGGAAAAACTGATGAAAAGCTGTAATGTTGGGGGTCCAAGATCATGGACTAAACTCATATGTTTGACGATGTCTGTATTTTTATTTTGTTAATCTTTATTATCATTATGTTAATAATGTTAACAAAGATTTCGATATTGGGATTCGGATAAACCTAGTAGATACTTAAGAGCTGCATCTACGGATATGTAGGTATACTCCACTTACAATAGCAATAGACAGAAGGAACAGAAATAAAGCAGTGATAGCCTAGTGGTTGAACCGGCGGATTGCCAAATTACAGGGCTCGTGTTCGAACCCAAGGCACGCACCTCTTACTTTTCGGATTTATGTGCGTATTGTTAAATTATCACTTGCTTCAAAAACGGTGAAGGAAAACATCGTGAGGAGACCAGCATGCCTGAAAGACTAATCTCGAGGGCATGTGATGCCAAGTCAGAGGTCGGGCGGCATTAAAACTCTGACCCTTGGTTAGGTAATAACCACACGATAAGAAGAAGAAGAAGATAAAACAGGTTATTTTTAATGCAGACTTTGTAATGAACGGAAGTACAATAAGCATGTTACAATTACGACAAATGCCGAATTTATTACAAAATATATTCACTGCAGCTGTCACACTTAGTTGTAACCATTGCAACAATTTATTTTGAAAAATGATGTGGATTTCATTTAGTTATTTTATCTCATTTTAGTTGAAAATTTAAATTACAGTGTCAATGATAATAACCTAAAAGAAGCTGGGATTAACAATACATGCAATCGTTCTTCGTTTCACATTTATTCTTTTAAATTTAAAATAAATAACTTGAAAGGTGTCAAGGGACACCCGGATGGAACGAAGTTCTTTTCGATCCCTCTCCAACCCCTCCCCCTCCCTCCCTCTCCCTTCCTCTCCCCCTCATTCTACCCCTCTCTCCCTCCCTTCCCTTACCCTTTCCCCTCTCCCTCCTCCCTCCCCCTCTCCCTCTCCCCTCCCCCTCAGCAACTGGCACACACACAACAAACACACACACAAACATAACAGAGAAACACGCGCACGCCACACGGCTGACAACTATAGCAAAAAGTGTCGTGACAACTTTTCGTAAGAATTTTTTCCGTCTAGCCCCCTTTCGAAACGCGCGATAAGGAACTTCGTTCCAACAATTTGAATAAAAATTGTTTTCACTTATCTATAAAACAAAATGTTCTTCATTCCTGCTTCTACGAGCCTCATTTTTCTAATTAAATGGAGTATATGGATGTATGTTGTTGTCGTTTCGGTTATAAATAATATTTTCGAAAACTATTTAATATCGAAAAATAAGGCACATTTCTGTCAAAAGTACACATAATCTATATTAAAAATCTGTGTTTATGTTTGACACAGTGTGGTAACAAAGTTATGTGTGAAGCGTAGGCAGTTTAACACGCTCGGCGCGATGAAACCAACTTAGTTCAGTGAAATTAAAATTAATGTTAGCTTTGGGTTTAGTTTTGACAATAATTATGGATTCAAACAAGGGATGTCATACACTCCACTGTCTAAGTAGTGTAGTGGTCGCAAACGCAACTGCTTGGTTTTGGGTTCAACCTTCGTGTCGGGCAAAGCGTTATTATTACAAAAGTGTCTCAACGACAATTTTATACGACGTTTTACGCACTTTTCTCTTTTACATGCATACACTCACGCCTCTTCCTATGGGGGTAGGCAGATCCTACAGAATTTCACCTAAAGATCCTGACGGTTTAATCTGTTAAACCGTCACCCATATGGTGTACAGTAAATATATTGAAACCGTGACCTCTGAGTATTTTCGGCATTACTTATATGTTTCAGCAATCCAGCTAAAACATAGCCGAAATTCTTTAGAGGTCATTGTCTTGTCATGTCCAAACATTCTGGTAAGATATGAAATATACAGGATATTTCTTTTTTGCTGTGCCCGTCAGGGTCATAATGCTCGCCTTTTTTTAACTTGCCACCCAACTACACATTTTGGAATGCAAATAAAGTTTGAATTTGAGTTTTCAAGGCTGTGATTTTTGATTTGGTTTATTGATAATATTGCTACTCATCCGTCACTTGTCACCGAAGGTTCATTTGAATGAGCGTCAGGCAGCATCTCAGCATCTGTCTGGCGTTACCGCTGAAATGAACCTTTTGGCGCAGCCGTGAGACATGCCATTTTTGTGTCTCTTTTTTGTGGTATTATGTTTTACTGTGTGTGTATCCGGCTGTTGCCAATAAATGTATTTTCTTTCTTTCTTTTTTGTCTAACAACGCAGAGAAAAGTCTAAAACGCAAACTAATCTTTAATGTAGAAACCTTTTAATACAGTTGTTTTTTGAATAACACGCTTATGCTACAATCTTAGTAGTTTCAAACGTGAGCCACTCACAATCTATGTCCCAGTTAGCAAAGTAGTAGCAGCAGAACCTTTTTATTTATTTATTCACAAGATTCAAATTGTTTTCCGGCTCCTAACTCAATTAATTGTAACAGTCAGCTTCGAACAAAGTTGTTGCTTCTGAGCACAAAACTTTGCGGAACTTGTTATTTAAATTGACAGATACACGTGAAAATTACGAGATTTTAAAAATTTATAAGGGGACGGTTTGAAAGTTTCAGTTTTAGATTGATTAATAAATACTAGTGGTCACTCAGTGGTAACTTTCAGTGAAATATATATTCCTCAACCCTCACACAACACCATCTAGTCCTACGCTAAGCTGCAAGCCTAGCCATATTACAGATTCTATTTCTATCATCGTAATCGAAAAGGCGACAATAAAAAGAAAATGGAGTATATGGAATCAGCTGTTTGTCAACTGTCAAGTGTTACCGAGTAGAATTTGTAATATGGCTGAAAATAAAATACACTTGACAGTTGACAAACAGCTGATTTCATATTCGCCATTTTCTTTCTATTATAGAAATCTATATATATAAAAGAAAGTCGTGTTAGTTACACCACTTATAACTCAAGAACGGCTGGATCAATTGAATGATTTTGGTCTTTTTGGATTTGTCTTTGTCCGGAATAGCATAATAATTAATAAAAAACATGAAAAGTCCTCGAAAAAATAAATATCAAGAATATTCGTTGTCTCAAACATTTTCCAAACGCAGCGCCATCTTGGATGACATGACAGGAGTCAAACTTCCCAGTTCATTATCAGGTGACAATTATACAAGTCAAACAGAAGGTAAGGTTGTCAATTTATACGTACCTACCTACGTTCTGAAATTTAATTTTGTTACTAAACTTAGAGGTTTTATGTAGCATAAAAAAGTCTTATATTTCAGAAATCAATTTACGTAATTAACAATGACGACAGAGACAAACTTTAATAATTCTTTGCAAATAGAACTTATTCTACTGTTAAGACTTTAATTAAAGTAGACCGGGAAAACTATAAGTATAAATTGTATTATATCTATATCTATATTATATTATTGTTATTATTATTACTTATAATAAATCTGTAGAAGTAAAATTTCTGTACATTGAAAATATCAAAAAAATAAATAGCAAGGGGTGTTACTAGACTGACACCGAACCCAAAAATATGATTAAAAAAATTTTTGTCTGTCTGTCTGTCTGTCTGTCTGTCTGTATGTTCAGGTATCACGCAAAAACTACCGGTTCGATTACGATGAAACTTGGTATACTTATTCTTTGATATCCTGGGCACCACACTGGGTACTTTTTATCCCGGAAAAGTATATACAATCAAAAACAAACTTAATTTTGCGGTTCAATCCCTAGACCCGACTACTGTACCAACCGCAAATAATAAGTTTGTCGTAGGTTACGTCACCCGCAGTGGAGTTCACCAAAGGGCGCTGCACACGGCTAAGATATTATAATATTTAATCTTAAGATACAATATCGCTCGCCATACAATTCAATGGACTATCACACACTACGAAGATAATTATGCACATTGAATATCTATTCAAAATTAATATTGGAGGATGATTGGTGATCGATACTGATGCCAAAAATGCAATTAGTTCAAAAACTATTATAGGGATTTTAACCAAACTTAGTACGGTTGTAGGTAATCAATACGCCTGGGCAGGTTGATCTTAGTATCAGTTGTTTTACACATGGTCAGTTGTACGGCGCTCTTTCCCGGGTCAGTAGTTCCAGAAATCTTTATGCATACATATCGGAAGGATCAACTTTGAAAGTAGTCTATCCGGAAGTATTATGCTAAAATTATTACGTTTATATATCAACGCACTGCCCCAACCGCTGGTATTAGATACATGAAACTTGAAGGGGTGTTTATTTTACCCAAAATATTCTTGATATTTATTTTTTCGAGGACTTTTCATGTTTTTTATTAATTATTATGCTATTCCGGACAAAGACAAATCCAAAAAGACCAAAATCATTCAATTGATCCAGCCGTTCTTGAGTTATAAGTGGTGTAACTAACACGACTTTCTTTTATATATATAGATTTCTATAATAGAAAGAAAATGGCGAGTATGAAATCAGCTGTTTGTCAACCCGTCAAGTGTATTTTATTTTCAGCCATATTACAAATTCTACTCGGTAACACTTGACAGTTGACAAACAGCTGATTCCATATACTCCATTTTCTTTTTATTGTCGCCTTTTCGATTACGATGATAGAAATAGAATCTGTAATATGGCTAGGCTTGCAGCTTAGCGTAGGACTAGATGGTGTTGTGTGAGGGTTGAGGAATATATATTTCACTGAAAGTTACCACTGAGTGACCACTAGTATTTATTAATCAATCTAAAACTGAAACTTTCAAACCGTCCCCTTATAAATTTTTAAAATCTCGTAATTTTCACGTGTATCTGTCAATTTAAATAACAAGTTCCGCAAAGTTTTGTGCTCAGAAGCAACAACTTTGTTCGAAGCTGACTGTTACAATTAATTGAGTTAGGAGCCGGAAAACAATTTGAATCTTGTGAATAAATAAATAAAAAGGTTCTGCTGCTACTACTTTGCTAACTGGGACATAGATTGTGAGTGGCTCACGTTTGAAACTACTAAGATTGTAGCATAAGCGTGTTATTCAAAAAACAACTGTATTAAAAGGTTTCTACATTAAAGATTAGTTTGCGTTTTAGACTTTTCTCTGCGTTGTTAGACAAAAAAGAAAGAAAGAAAATACATTTATTGGCAACAGCCGGATACACACACAGTAAAACATAATACCACAAAAAAGAGACACAAAAATGGCATGTCTCACGGCTGCGCCAAAAGGTTCATTTCAGCGGTAACGCCAGACAGATGCTGAGATGCTGCCTGACGCTCATTCAAATGAACCTTCGGTGACAAGTGACGGATGAGTAGCAATATTATCAATAAACCAAATCAAAAATCACAGCCTTGAAAACTCAAATTCAAACTTTATTTGCATTCCAAAATGTGTAGTTGGGTGGCAAGTTAAAAAAAGGCGAGCATTATGACCCTGACGGGCACAGCAAAAAAGAAATATCCTGTATATTTCATATCTTACCAGAATGTTTGGACATGACAAGACAATGACCTTTAAAGATTTTCGGCTATGTTTTAGCTGGATTGCTGAAACATATAAGTTATGCCGAAAATACTCAGAGGTCACGGTTTCAATATATTTACTGTACACCATATGGGTGACGCAATCATACACCTTAGCTAGCGATGCTAGTATATAACAAATATTGATTTCTGTAGGTAATAAAAAAAAGAAGTACAAGAAGTTTGTCAGGATCTTTAGGTGAAATTCTGCAGGATCTGCCTACCCCCATAGGAAGAGGCGTGAGTGAATGCATGTAAAAGAGAAAAGTGCGTAAAACGTCGGATAAAATTGTCGTTGAGACACTTTTGTAATAATAACGCTTTGCCCGACACGAAGATTGAACCTAAAACCTAGTAGTTGCGTTTGCGACCACTACACTACTTAGACAGTGGAGTGTATGACATCCCTTGTTTGAATCCATAATTATTGTCAAAACTAAACCCAAAGCTAACATTAATTTTAATTTCACTGAACTAAGTTGGTTTCATCGCGCCGAGCGTGTTAAACTGCCTACGCTTCACACATAACTTTGTTACCACACTGTGTCAAACATAAACACAGATTTTTAATATAGATTATGTGTACTTTTGACAGAAATGTGCCTTATTTTTCGATATTAAATAGTTTTCGAAAATATTATTTATAACCGAAACGACAACAACATACATCCATATACTCCATTTAATTAGAAAAACGAGGCTCATAGAAGCAGGAATGAAGAACATTTTGTTTTATAGATAAGTGAAAACAATTTTTATTCAAATTGTTGGAACGAAGTTCCTTATCGCGCGTTTCGAAAGGGGGCTAGACGGAAAAAATTCTTACGAAAAGTTGTTACGACACTTTTTGCTATAGTTGTCAGCCGTGTGGCGAGCGCGTGTTTCTCTGTTATGTTTGTGTGTGTGTTTGTTGTGTGTGTGCCAGTTGCTGAGGGGGAGGGGGGAGGGAGAGGGAGAGGGGGAGGGAGGAGGGAGAGGGGAAAGGGTAAGGGAAGGGAGGGAGAGAGGGGTAGAATGAGGGGGAGAGGAAGGGAGAGGGAGGGAGGGGAGGGGTTGGAGAGGGATCGAAAAGAACTTCGTTCCATCCGGGTGTCCCTTGACACCTTTCAAGTTATTTATTTTAAATTTAAAAGAATAAATGTGAAACGAAGAACGATTGCATGTATTGTTAATCCCAGCTTCTTTTAGGTTATTATCATTGACACTGTAATTTAAATTTTCAACTAAAATGAGATAAAATAACTAAATGAAATCCACATCATTTTTCAAAATAAATTGTTGCAATGGTTACAACTAAGTGTGACAGCTGCAGTGAAAATAGTTTATAAAAATAAAACCGACATCAAAAAAACACTAAACGGTGTAAAATAACTCTACTCTGGCTTTGGTGGGTTTGTCTTACTCATGATGGGCCACCGACTTCCGAATTTACAGTTTTTTTACACCGTTTAGTGTTTTTTTGAAGTCGGTTTTATTTTTTGCAAAAAAGTTTTTTATTTTTCCATTTTTAGTTGTTACCATAAAAACATTTGCCATGAATTTATTTTATATTGTTAATTGTTAATAAAAAGTAGTACTAGTTATTATTTGTTTGGATCTATTAGTTGACATCTTATTAAACGTATGTATATCTAATATATAAAAAAAAAATGATAAGAGCAATAAATTGACTCTAGGGCACAACGAAGTTTGCCGGGGCAGCTAGTAGAATATAAATAGAATTTGTAATATTGTAATATGGCTAGGCCTGCAGAGCTTGTGTTATGGGTACTAAACAGCTGATAAACATACTTAGGTATTATTACATTTCTAAATACATACATTATTATCCCATATGGAGTACTGCTGTCATCTCTGGGTGGGAGCACCTGGATACCAGCTTGGGCCGCTTGACTCGGTTCAAAAGCGAGCTATGAGACTCGTCGACGATCCCGTACTCACAAGCGGTATTGAGCCCCTAAGTCTTAGGAGAGACTTTGCCTCCCTATGTGTGTTCTACCGGTTGTATAATGGGTTGTGCTCCGAGGAATTGTTTGATATGATGCCCACGACCACTTTCTATCATCGCACCGCTCGCCGTCGACAGGGAGTTCATGCTCACACACTGGAGCCGAAATGGTCCCGTACAGTGCGGTTTCAGAGGAATTTCCTCCCGCGTACACTTGGATTGTGGAATGAGCTCCCTGCCGAGGTTTTCTCAGAGGGCTACAGTATGGAGTTCTTCAAAAGGGGAGTAAATAGGTTTTTAAAGGGTCGGCAACGCGCGTGTGGCGCCTCTGGTGTTGCAAGTGTCCATAGGCTACGGTAACCGCTTACCATCAGGCGGGCCGTAAGCTTGTTTGCCACCGTCGTGGTATAAAAAAAAAAAAAAAAATATATAGATACATTGCACCCAGACACAGAACAAATGATCGTGTTCATTCGTGACTGATCTAGGGGATTGAAGTGGAATGCGCCGACCGACAGGCCAGTCAATTTGAATTTTAAGTATGCGTAATATCACACTTCTTCATGCGCGCAATATTCTTGTAATTGAATCCGAAGTTTTTGTTTCATCTAAACTTATGAGTATATTGTAAAGTGGAAAGATTATTTCGTTGGTTTGTTTGTAAGTTTATAACTCAAAACCTACGAAACCTATTTTAAAAATTAGTTCACCATCAGAAAGCCATTTCATCGCCGAGTAACATAGAGTATAATTGTATTTTATTTGAAAAGCTACGAAGAAGTGAAGGATATAAAGCCCAAAGGGATAAGTATGTAATTGACGTATATACGAAGTTGCGAGCGTAGAGTTACTAGTGTATAATAGATAATAATAGATATTGAGCAATAACGCCACTTTATTATTTCCGATACCAAAATGAACGCTAAAATAAAAGCACCCTGCCCCCCTAGCCAAGTTACAAACGATTCGTATCTTAACGACTTAGCGAAAGGTGATAAGTCACGTGGTCAAAACAAAGGGATTTGAGGCGTTCTCGATTGTAGAAAGAGAATAGATACGAATCGTTTGTAACTTGGCTAGGGGGGCTAGTGTAGTTTTAACGCTTCGCTTAGCACCGATAGCAAAAAATAAATGCAATAACGCACTTTTATTTAAGCATGCAATTTAAATGTAGTCTAGTGTTAGTAAAACCAAATTTTATAGTCTACCTATACTAATAAAACTGAGTATAATAAAAGAAAGTTAAACGGTCGTTTACATGTTTCTCACCTTGTTGAAAATGAAGTAAGTTTGATAGCCCGAACGATGCCATTGCCTTGGAATGACGTCTAGCCCAGACAAATTGGATAAATGTTAAGTATTTCTGTAAAATAGGTTCATACAAACACTTTTACATGACATTTTGAACTAGAAGGTGAGGTCGGTGTTTCATTATCTGAATACATTGAGAAGAAACGCCGAAGTCACAGTCCCTTTTAAAGTCATATCATGCAGATTGGTGTCTGAGATGGTCTTATGAGGAAAAAACCACACAGATACAATAAACGACCCAATACGATAAAAGCAATTTTCCTTTGAAATAGTTTAAAAGGCAGGTTTGTACGGTGCTCAAAAGAGGTTAAAATTGCTCTTTTTAAAGCATACTGCCAGACATTTTATACCTGCAGCCTGTGGGTCCGATATACGCGTAGATCTTTCAATGCCTACAATAACGGTTTTAGGATACTGTTGGGGTTGCCTCGCTTTTGTAGTGCATCAGGTATGTTTGCCAAGGCCAGCACTGACTGCTTTAGGGCTATAGTAAGGAAAAGAGTGGCCTCCCTGATGCGTCGCCTACGAAGCAGCTCCAACAGCCTTCTGAATACTATTTTGGGAAGGGTTGATTGTCCGGTTGTGAAACATTGGAATACCGTCCACGGATCTGGAGGGGTCCTTTTCAATGTGAAATAGTGTGTATGTTTTAAATTAATAATTTGTAATTAGTAATGTATTTGTTATTTAGTTAGGTATTTTAATGAATGGTTTATTTTTGATTACGTTGACATTCTTAAATTATATTAGTTTTAATAACATAGACATAAGTGTATTACTAACAAATAATGGATCGAATATGGTCTGAAATAAATGATTATTATTAAAAGGGGTCACTGGTAGACTACATTTTGGTTTTTGGGATTCGCATCCTGTTGCGTCGTCTTGAATTTGAAGGCGAGTTTTATTTAAATTTAATTTTTTGTCTTGAAAAATTGATAAGGCCATAATAGTAGAAAATTACAAAATGTAGAATTAAAAATGTAGAATAAAAAATGTACAAATTTGGAAATTATTACTTTTTGGGTAAAATTGAAAATAAACGATTTGTTTAATGAGTTCGTGTTATGTGTTGTTTGTTGTGTGTGCGGTGTGTGTTTGTTTGATTGAGTTGTTTCTATTCAGCAATGATGTCAGAAGTCTTGTTGCTTGAATTTAATAAAAATGATTATAGTTAATAAACAAAAATTCTGCCGCAAATTCAAAATGGCGAATGAAACAACATAGTGCGAATCCAGAAAATTGTAATGTAGCCTACTAGTGACCAACCCCCCTTTCCCCAACGAACTCCAAAGAAAAATTGCTACTTTTTTTCTACTTGAAATACTAATTCGACTTAGCTAGTCAATAACTCTAGGAACTAGCCAACATAATACTGAAAATGTCTAATTCAATATGAGCACAGACGTAGACCCTATACGTACTTAAATAAAATTACAATATTCCTTCAACATTTTATTATGAAATTCGAATTTACTTGCGCGTAACAATTCGCAGCAATTAATTCCAGAATTTCATACGGTTTCTGTCTGTAAAGTCTTGAAGGACCCTCCACCAATAAAACGAAATACAACAATAATCTCTCTTATTTATTTATCCATTGGTGCTTTTGACACGCCTTGTTTGCACCCAACTCGTTGACGCAGCAATGGATATGGAACTGTACAATAATGTAACAAGTAGGTTTGTGACATAATTGAATGGGTTGTTCCTAACTTGTGCCATTCAAAACGTGACTTGGTAACAATACGCTCTTAGCAAAGAATACTATAAAATGTCATTTTCCTCACAAAAGACTGCCAAGTGAAAAGATGTCATTAGTGGCATCGGGGTCAAGTGGTAGTGCTGCTGTACCGAATAACAAATATTTTCTATTCCTCTGCCTCTTCGCATACAGAGAAGGCATTGAACACCACGCTTGCACAAGGCAAATTGGTGATTTCAGATTTATTAACTATAAGTCACGATGTTTTCCGCCACCGATATCAAACATGTCTAAGATAAACTTAGAAAACAATGTTAATTGTAAAAATCACATTAGTACTTGCCCGGATTTGAACCACAACTATTTTTAGTCTAAGTATACAAATCTATAATGTCTGTATGTTTACTTTCAAAATCAAAGCCATTACCTTAATGCATATTGGATTAAATATGGATAAAAATAAAGATAATTTTATTTTGCAAATATGGGTACGTACTTACCCGGATTTTGAACCACAACTATTTAGTCTATACAAATCTATAATACCGGTAGGTATGTAATTTCAAAATCTTAATATTATTAATATGGGTAGGTAACAGTAAAAGATGACAGAAAACATAAAGATAACCGGTGCAGCCATATTTTACCATATGCCCGTGGAATATACTCGTACATACTGTAAATAGGCCTAAAAATACTTTTTTTTTTCTATGTTTTGTCTGTCTGTCTGTTTGTTTGAGCTGAATCCGCAACCGGCGCGGCGCGGGCGATGCGCACTGGCAGATATTCGCAGCTGATGTTATAAAGAGTCGGACAGGCGAGTAGGCGCGAGGTAGGCGTGGGGTATTTTAGAATAATTAAATACGGTTTGCGAAATAAATTATTGTTAAATTCCTCGTTCAATAGTGTAACTTTCTATCAGTTAAAAGGATTTTTGAAATCTGGTGAGTAGTTCTGGAGATCAACTCTTACATACCAACATACAGATCAGATAATGTCTGCATTCTCATATTACATTATGCTGAGCTGTGGCCTCTTTGGCTCTTTCTTTCATATTACATTATCTTTGTATTCTGTGTATTACAGTTTTAGGGTGTATTTTTTTGCTGTAATACCAATAGACGCCTTTTTTCTCTCTTTTTCTTTCTTTCTCATAAATAAATAAATTATACCTCTGCATAATATTATAAAATAGATAGCTGGGAAAAGGCTAGGCATAGGATGATACTCGTGTACCTTCGCAAACTCGATTCAATTACTTTGAACCGTAACTTGTAATATTCGATTAACGTTACTGAAGGGTCTAGCTTTTGATGTTGGATCTGTCGGATATGAACCGCCTACAGCCATCCTGCTTCCTAATTAGTAAATCTCCTGATGGACAGCAAAGGGATTATCCTAAAAGGGGCCGCGACCTGCAGCTAATCTGTTCATTTCTACCGTAAGTACCAAACACTGCGTTTACAATTCACCTTCCAAAAATGAAAACAAATTAATGTGTTTTAAAATAGTCAAAGAGACCTTAGGCCACACTTTAAAACACTTTTGAACGTCAAACCCCACCCTTACCCATCTCTACTTTACTACCCACACATAAAATTCAGTATCAATGTAAAGGAAGCAAAGGAATGATGTTATTATAGACAAATTAGAGCCTTTTTCTCAATCAGGTAGGCAGAAATCACAGCAATGTTATTCTAAAAAAAAACAAAATAAAAATCGGTTCATCCGTTCGGGAGCTACGATGCCACAGACAGACATACACGTCGACACGTCAAACTTATAACACCCCGTCCTTTTTTGCGTCGGGGGTAAAAAAATACTCCGTAAAGACAACTTTCCTGCCCTTCTTAAATCCGCGTGTCATTTTTCATAAAATAATGTTCGTTTCAAAATACTGTGTTTTTAAGGGTTGTGAAGTAAAGGCAAAGTGTGCTCGGTTCAGCTGTTTTCGCGAGGTGAGTTTTACAGAATATCACTACAGGTTTTCTTGAACTGCAATCCCAACTTCATTACATTGCACTTTCTTAAATTGATAGTCGTTTCCCTAGCCTTTTCCTAACAATGTTGGGGTCGGCATCCAATTTAACCGGGAGTAGCTGGGTACCTGTGTTTTACATGGAGCGACTGCCTGTCTGACCTCCACTACCCAGTTACTGGGTAGCACGATACCCCTCGGTTAAACTGGTTGTCAGACTACCCGTAACGACTATCAAAGATCTACAAATGACAACAGGGGCCAACGGCTTAACGTGCTTTTCGAGGCACGAGGGGCATTTGATATCCAAGTAATGAATAGGTAGTGGTCTACCTTTTAAAGCAGAACTTTTTGCGTCATAATATTATTTTGCATTACAACGCATAGCATAATCTTCATTTGGCTGAAAGTTGTTTGGCATACACTCTTACCATAAATTCGAAACTCATAATTTTGTTAGTCCGAATCATCTTTAGGCATAAATTTCATGTCCATAATAATATTGAAAAGCAGAACCGTCATATCGCAGAAAATTCTGTATGTATTTTCTCAATAAAACAGTTGTGGTTTTTAATTCCCTGTAAGAAGCATTTACACATGCAAACAAGAATAAAATATGCAAAATATGCAAGCTGGCATGCAACATGCAGCAAGCATGCGACATGCAGCAGGTATGCAGCATGCAAGCAGGCATACAGCATGCAGCATACAAGCAGGCATGCAGCATGCAGCATTGTTCTGTCATGGCACCGGCGCTGCGGGATTTGGGCGGCCCCACGCGAACTTATCGTCACAGATGGTTTCAACGCTCATCACCGCAGCTTCATCAGCCGCGGCGGTGGGTCTTCTAAAACCTGCTCCTGAGCTCGCGGGCCGCCCTACCCTTCCGCGCCTACGCGATTTTAAATTACACTCTAAGGGTAGGGCAGACAAGACTACGTAAAGTCGGTTTTGCGGCGATTCGTTTCTGTCACTAAATTTTTAAGCATAACATATTGACTTTTTATGATACTATTTTGTAAAGTATGTTATACCACGGTACCACAGAGGTATCGCCGACGATGCATTAACCCCATTTCCACCCAACAACATATTGCATCAGCCACCGGGGACGGTCCACGAGATGCTGCCTTCGCGTTTCGCGACTATGCATTAACCTTGAACACGGGGCCGGGCCACGAGATGCTGCCTCTGCGCAACGTGCCAACGATCAAGCCACCATTTCTAGGGCGGCTTCACCGCCACTTCGGTTCCAACCTCGAACGTAGTCGCAATCTTTAGTCATAGTTATAAATTCATGTAATTTCTTTTCTATTAATTAAATTAATTTTAAGCAAATTGGCTTTCTTTGAATACTCCGCCTGTAGCTTCCGTAATTGGCGCAGTCGGTAGGATACTCGAGGCAGTGCGCGGCGCGAAAAGGGACTCCAAAATCGATCCTGTCGGCTCCGCATAGCCGCTGTCTGAGCTCTCAAGCCTTCATCGAGTATCCAGAACCACGGAAAGCTGCGGCCGGTGCATCCAGACTTCGATGCTGATTCAGAGAAACCAAGAAATGAAACTGTGAGTACACTTGAATCGCTCTTGTGTTGCCTCCTTATAGTTGTAACTTTTCCTTTTCCCAGTCCTACGTTAATCTTTCAAGATTTTTCATCCTAGGCAATCTGGTTCTTGTACCCCTAGGGTCGTAAGACAAAGTAGGTTAGATCAAGCTAGAGATTTAAGTGACATAGTAGAAGACACATCCACAATGGCTCAAGGAGACCAAATTGACGCCATATTTAAGTCCCTTCGATTACTCCCAGAGTTCGACGGGAACCCAAATACATTAACTAGGTTTATTAATTTAAGCGATCAATTAGTAAAGAGGTATCTCAATCCCAATCCAGGAAATGAGCTGGAAAACCAGGCCTTGCTTAACGGAATTTTAAATAGAGTTACGGGTTCAGCCGCTCGATTTATTAATTCTAACGGTATCCCGACTGACTGGAATGGCATTCGTACAGCATTAGTTAACAACTTCGCGGATCAACGCGACGAAACTGCACTTTATAACGACCTTTCATCGTTAACACAAGGTCAGACCACGCCACAAGAGTTTTATGAAAACTGTCAAAACCTATTTAGCACTATTATGACATATGTGACCTTGCACGAGAATCTGTCCACCACCGTAGAAGCAAAGCGTGAACTTTATAAAAAGCTTACGTTGCAGTCCTACTTACGCGGATTCAAAGAACCGCTAGGTTCGCGTATTCGTTGCATGCGACCCGTATCTATAGAGAATGCATTGCAGTACGTACAAGAAGAAACTAACATATTATATCTGCAACAACGGAACAATAGCTTCATAGATAGTAAATAACAACCGAATAACTCAGCGGGCTCGCAATTTAGACCCCCAATTATTAATCAACCGTTCCCCATGACACCAAACCATTTTAACACGCCGGGCCCCTCACGCCATCCACCCATGCAGCCATGGAGACCTAATAGTAATAATAATTCACCTCAACCTTACCGGGGGCCGTCGCGAACTCAGCAAATATTTAGGGCTTTACCACCAAATTATAATGAACGAAGTAATGTATTTAGGATGATTCCACGTGACGTATTCGGAAATACGCAAAGCGGACCCGGTCCTCAGCGGCCTACACCTATGAGTGGCGTAAGTCATTTTGTCAGCAGACCCATGCCTGCTAATGGACACGACTGGACCAAATCAGGCAATCCACCACCGAGCAACTACTTTAAGGCTCGCGAATTAAACTTCAATGAATGTCCGTACTATGCATACGGTCCCTACTACGATGGCTCTGAGTATTATTATGTCGAGTCCGAATGTAATGATAATTTTACGTGTACTGACGATTACCATGACAATAAATTGATTTCTGTTGATGTACCATATGGGACTGGCGAATCATTAACAGAGTCTAAGCCATCCACTAGCAACGAGGATTTTCGGCCGGGATCGAAGTCCGACAAACAAAAATAGAAATTAATATTCAGACACAGAGACAACTTCCTTACATACAAATTTCAAACCCCCCTTAAAGTTACTTATAGACACAGGTGCTAATCAGTCCTTTATTAGCCCCGAGGCCATGCGGAAGTATTTTCCGTTTACGCCGCTAAATTATGAACCTTTTAAGGTCGTGAATGTCCACGCGACGAGTAGAAATAATAACTCGGTCATATTGCCGTGTTTTGCGGAATTCGATGAGTCAGATAGTATAAAATTATTCGTATACAAGTTTCATAATTATTTCGATGGCTTAATAGGGTCAGATTTATTAAGTAAATGGGAATCGAATATAGACTATAAAAACATGTGCTTAAACACCAGGCACGCAACTAATCCAATTCAGGTATATGATTCCCGTAACGTCAATCTTTATGAGGATATTATACCCGCTCGTTCTTCTAAACTGATCAGACTACCAATTAATATACAAAATGGAAATGCGTATATCCCGGAACAAGTCATTTGTAACTGCATTATAGGTGAATGTATTACGTCAGTCAGCCGTAATCGAGGCATTTTAGAAGTTTCAAACCCTACTCAAAATGATTTAATATTTTCTGTCGACCGTCAAGTTAGTGCCGAGGTATATAATGTTGAGTGCACGCGTACTAAACAACTGTCACCGCGCGCTCGAGACGTAGTTTCAAAATTACGTACCAGTCATTTAAACCCGGAAGAACGTGCAAATCTGGAATCACTGTGCGCACAATACGCGGACGTATTCTATATAGAGGGTGAACCGTTGTCATTTACCAACCAAATTAAACATTCGACAATGTGTTGATATAGATGAAATTAAATCTAAAGTAGCAGTAGTTCAAACTCAGTTGAATTATATTCAGCCTCAGTTAAATAACAAAACTCGTTTCTTGTATGAACCACACATTGCACATCTTAAAAGTAAGTTAAATATGATTTCAGAACAACTGCAGACATTTGATTCCAATCGCGTTAAAAGAGGCCTTATAGACGGCCTAGGATCCGTTATAAAAAGTATCTCAGGCAACTTAGATTATACAGACGCTCTGCGTTATGACAATGCCATTAAAGTTCTTCAGGATAACGAACAGGAAATAAATTCGCAGTTAAATCAGCATATAAGTTTAAGCAAGGATTGGATGTTACAGCATTCAAAAGTCTTAAGTAGTATTGTCGAAAATCAGAAAAATATATCCCAAATAGTTAAAGTAATGATAAATACCACCCAAGTTACTAATATAGATCTTCTTAATTATGCCCATCTCTCACAGTTACTCCTAATTTTGGGAGATAATATAGAAAACCTGTCGGAAGAGTTAGGCAGAATAGAGAATCTACTAGCTTTTATTCACGCAAAGAGTACGCATCATTCAATGCTCGGTATAAACGTTTTAAGAAATATGATAGCTAAAATACGTAGTATATACAATAAGGAAGAAATACTAGATATAAGCATAAGGGAATATTACGATACAATTAAATTAGGTTCATATTACAGTAGCAATAACCTAGTTATAGTGTTCAAGATACCGATTGCATTGCCCAGCACCTATGACCTATATAAACTTTCCATAGTACCTAATAAAGATCATGAAATCCTAATACCACCCTCTCCTTATATCGCAATACACGAGGACGAATTCATGTACATGGAGACAGAATGTCCGAAGGCAAACACTTGGTATCTCTGCGAGATGAAACCCAGCTTCAAGCCTCGAGATCAAGTGGACTGCATTCAACAACTGATTACAACGCAGAAAATTGACTCTTCCTGCAACCATACCCCTGTCAAACTAACCAGAGGGGCACAGGAGCAACTAGATGACAAGCATTACATCGTCACGTTTCCAAAAGCTACCAAGGTCCAGACGTCCTGTGGAAGAAATGAATACAAGAATCTACAAGGGAGCCTCTTAGTTGTCCTACCTCATAACTGTTTCCTGCGGACTCCTGAATTCACCATCATTAATAACAATGATCATGCAAAAGGACAAGTCATCAAGATCACAGACTTACCTGCAAGGGATCCCAATTTGACATTATCAACGCTACCAGTCCTAACCCTAAACTCAATAAACCTGGAAAATCTACACGCAAGCAATGCAAAGATATCGCTACAGTCACCGATTACAATAAAGAAGCCCCAAGATACAACCTTATATCATACCACCATACCGTTGTACACTTTCCTACTAGGTGCAACTGCATTAAGTAGTTACGTCATCGTCCGAAGACTCTTAGCAAAACGGCGATCAAACGAACCACCAGAGACAGAAATGAAGCGACCCACGTGCCAGGATGCCAACGTCGAAACTCAAAACGTGAATCAACCTGACCCGCAAGATCACTGTTCAACATTATTTTCGACGAAAGTCCTCTAATAACTGCTGAACTACGGTGGGAGGTGTTATACCACGGTATCACAGAGGTATCGCCGACGATGCATTAACCCCATTTCCACCCAACAACATATTGCATCAGCCACCGGGGACAGTCCACGAGATGCTGCCTTCGCGTTTCGCGACTATGCATTAACCTTGAACACGGGGCCGGGCCACGAGATGCTGCCTCTGCGCAACGTGCCAACGATCAAGCCACCATTTCTAGGGCGGCTTCACCGCCACTTCGGTTCCAACCTCGAACGTAGTCGCAATCTTTAGTCATAGTTATAAATTCATGTAATTTCTTTTCTATTAATTAAATTAATTTTAAGCAAATTGGCTTTCTTTGAATACTCCGCCTGTAGCTTCCGTAATTAGTATGTCAAGTAATGTATATAGCAAAAAGGACGTCGGTCAAAGGTAAGGTTTCGGTAAAATGAAATTCAAGCAAAAAATATACCGGCTCCTCAAATATCACCATTGGTACCTGCGAATAAACATTATGCTAAACGAAACTATAATATGTGTAATATTAAATATAGCACTCGTAATTATGCCAAATAAAATTCGGAGTATCAAGATTCTGCCAAATAGATGGAACCCAATTAATAGATCTCTCTCTCTCTATTCATTACTTGCTTATTAAAACCCCAGCATTTTCTTTTTTTTTGTTCTATCGTAAGTACCTACCTACTTACGTTATCAAAATTCAATCTATATAATATGTATGGATATAATTCGTTTGCTAACCATGATGTGTGAAGCTGTGTATTAACAGCAGAATAAACGTTATGTTACGGTTCAGGTTTAAAACGCAAAAATTATAATAAAGTAATTACATTTAATCTTGTCTGAGGAACGTGCTGAGATAAAAATGCTAATTGCAGCTCCATCCGCAATAAGGTCATGGTTCTTTGTTTAACCGACGACAAAAAGAGGGGGTTCTCAATTAGAAACGTTTCTTGTTACAGATCCGATTCGATTTTGATGTTCATTTTTTATGTGTACGAGTATAAAAAGGCGATGATTTTGTTAATTTATAATTTAAATGACCGTTATGCTTTTTACTATGCATGTTTTCAAACTCATTGTGAATTGTTAATATATATTTAATCACATAACTTAAGTGCTAGCAAGCAGCCGACTAAAGATACTTAAGCTCTTAAAATTCACTGGATTTCTATTCTTGTTGAAGTGGGCACTGACAACTCTCGGACAATCTCTTCAAAAACCGGACCATGGACATCCTTGCCAGTCTTCAGTTTGCAAGCGAACAATGACTCAAGTGTACTTAAAGATCTCCTTTGTTTATTAAATAATACACTATCTACTTTCTAAGTTTAGCTTAGAAATCTTTGACTTCGGTGAAGGAAAAAGATTGTGAGAAAACCTGGACTTATAGTTAAAATATACGTTTGAAATTGCCAATCAGCTAAGGCAAGCGTGGGGATAAATGCTCGTGCCTTCTTTGTATGAGAAGAGGCCTTTGCCCTGCAGTGGGAAAGTGACAGGCTAGTATGACTATTAATAAAATGGCTTATCGAGCAAGCCTTTTCTTTTGACGAATTTAGATTATTTTAAACTATGACATATTAATATGAATTGTAACATTTATTGTGTGTTTTGTCTGCGACTCGTATTATGTGTATTGTTTCTTTTATTGGTTTGAAATTTTTACTATTTAACATTTGGAGAATAATGTAATGTATTTTGTTTTTTTATTTATTTTTGTTTTAGCGGTAGCGGAAGCGGTATTAGCTAGTCTTAATGTTGTCAAAGGATGTACCCAGTAACGTTTAGCTATCTTATTCTTCTTATTTAAATTACTTTTACGTAAAATTAAGTAGTATATAATGGTTATTTTGTTTTTTAAATCCATGTTTCGATGTACAGACGCCAGCCCATCAAGTTACCCCAATGTGTCAAATTTTAAAATTTCTTTGATCGTTTTTCAACTTTATGCTAAACAGAATAAGGTTCAGGTAGCACAGTGAGTGTTTGGCCCTGTTATTTCGCAGGCGATAATAAATCGTGGTGCGCGTAGGAATCATTGTCGTTGTCAACAATTTTTAGCGTAGGTTCCTACTTGAAATTTTCTTTAAAGTAGGTATAATAGTGTTGTTACGTGGACAGTTTTGCGTAATAAGATATTAATTTATTATGTAAGCAATTATAATAATATGATCGATATGATAATTTTTGTTATTTATATTACCGTATCAATCATATTATTACACCTTTTAAAATACCTAGGTATCTTACTTAGAATTAAAGTGTTGTCAAGTGAGGTCATTTTATTTAAGGTAGGTAGGTAGGTAGGTACTAGGTAATAAAATTAATGATAACTTAAATTATTTATTTATCATATCAATCTAATTACCTAATAAGTGTGCATAATAAGCTACTAAATTAGTATCCTAATATAAACGCAAAATTATTCACTTGACAACACTTAACGTCGAACTGAATAGAGCAATCAGTCAAACTAATCGGTCAAACGCAATCATGGCTGTGGGCGCCATGTAATTACATAGGTATATTATCTGTAGGCACACTCACACTAAGAGACCGTATCACTTGAATGAAACTGTTTTTAAAATAACAGGTATCTAGTACTGCGCCAGCCAGCGCCGCCGACGCACGCATTAAAAAGGCGCCATCTTGGTTCTATTTTTAAAAATGTCGTTAAATTTTTTCTTATTTTTGACCATCGTCGGTTTGGCCGCTGCTCAAGCCCCAAATCCAACGATAAGAGTGGCTCATGGTGTTCTTCAGGGTGCATGGAAGGTGTCTGCGAAGGGAAGATCCTTTGCAAGCTTCCAAGGCATTCCATATGCGCGGCCGCCGATCGGAAAGTATCGATTTAGGGTAAGTCTATATTAAACAATTCGCACTAAGAGTACAGGTACCTACCTATTTGATTATTTAAAGATTTTCGGAGTAAACAATATAATTTTTTATGCCTACCTACATTAAACCGCGATTTCAAACCTGGTTTATAATCATACCCGGCAAAGGTGTAAAGACGTAAAAGTTACAACGCGCAGACAAGAGCGCGGTAAGGTCAAAGTTCCAAGCCTTCGAATCTTTGTAGTAACCAAGTTAACCATAATTTATACTTAGAGGTTTCAAAAGGATGGAAAATGTCACAGTTCCCTTTAAAAATACCTACGTTATTTATGTGTAAATAAGGAATGTGTTTCCATAATGATTAAAGTTCCCTTCGGAAGTTAAACCAGAGGTATAAAAATACATAAGTAGGTACCTATATTGGCCTATACACGTTTATAGCTAAGTAGTTATAATTAGAAATTTCCATCATATTTATGTCAACAAAATAACATTGTAACTAGAAACAAACTTTGTAGGTATTTGTATGGTTGGCCATGAAAACCAAAACGTTATCGTTGGCGAATTGAATGTTGAATTGAATTGAATTGTTCGTTGTTATTGAGTATTGAGTATTAATTAATTAGGTAGGTAAATTGCTTTGTTTATAACACTTGGGTTTTTCGCCTAAACCTATCTCACTATACATATATTAGCTTAGGTACTATTGTGTGGTATGTTCTGTCACGTAATACTCACCTTAAATACAACCATCTTCGTCATTGTCCAGACCGGTTGTCTTTTTCTTCAAATTCAAAGCGGCTATAGCCCAATGGCTAGGGCCTCTAACTGGCAATCGAGTCGTCTTTAAGTTCGATCCCCAACAATTGCACTGTTGACGTGAACCCACTCCAGGAACTAGCATAATTAGCTTAATAAATTGCTAGCACGCTTTAAAAAAAATGCGAACTAAGTGTAGAGAACTATTCTAGATGTTAACAATAGGTAGGTCTTATAACTAAGTTGTCTGCTGGGGCATTGCAATTAAATATTTAGAAACATAAAAAAAAAAAACAGAAAAATGTAACTACATAATTGTTACTGATCGTAGCTACCTACTGGAACTAAAACACGCTGGTTTAAGTAACCACAGTTTATTTTACATACATTCACGAAATCGTGCAAACCAAAAGTCACAAGTCTAGCTTACTGTCAGTCATATTAGAATTTAGAATACAATTAAATGTTCCGAAAAGGTGATGCTAATAAGTTCGGTTCGTAACAATAATTGTACAATGTAACCTGTCCGCAGTAAATTAAATTACGTTTAGTTACCTACCTACATTATTCAAGTTGTGATCTATGGTTTTGCAATTTAAATAGTTTTAAACTGTGTAACTGTAGGTACCTATTCTTCCATTCATAATTATGTATTAGGATCTCATAGTTAGATAATAAATATCAGCCTTACGGTCGCTCAAAGTTGGATGGAGAATGGGTGAGCATTCATTACTTATCAAGACTCCTCCGTGTCTCTATTCTATACTTTTTAATGGCAAACAGAGCCGATGTCGACTATTCTGCCAAAGTATAAAGTGAATTGGAAAGCAAGTGCGCAAAAAAAAATAGTTGAACTCAATGTAGATCTGCGTGAGTTAGTATGGGACTGAAACAAACAAAAAATGAAATTAAGTAAATAAATATTATAATTGTTATTGTGTGTTAAGTACATAAATATTATACTTAATTGTTATGTATTGTTAGTACATTTAATAAAATTTATACCACATTAAAACAGGCAGAGATTTTAGGAGACAGCTCACAATTTTATATTATTGTGACGGATCCTCCGTGTCTCGGAAAGCACGTAAAGTTGTTTTTCCCGTCTGTCATTTGTAGATCTTTGACAGTCGTTATGGTTAGTCAGAAGACCGAAAGTCTGTCAATCAGTTTAACCAAAGGGTATCGTATTACCCAGCAGGCGTTCCATGAAAAAGTATTCAGCTAGATCCGGTTGAACTGGAAGCTGACCCCCTTAGTTTGATTGTTTGTCCTCTTCAAATACACGGTACTCCCAAAGTGGTGATATTATTTACACCATTAGTTTCAATGCCTCATTTTCCTCAACATTTAATTTATTACTTGTTAACTCAGTAATCTGTATTGTGGAGATCAGACAGGCAGTCGCGCCGTGTAAAATACTGGTATTCAGCTCCACCAAGGGTAAAGTAGAAGCCGATTCCAACAAAGTTGGGAAAAGGCTAATAGGCAGATGATGACATATTATTTATGTATTAACGAGTTCTAGCTAGTGCCCACGACTTCGTCTAGGCAGGATTAGCACGCCAGAATAGCTTGGCGATAGCAGAATTTTTACCTACTTACATTTATCGTTATATTTTGAACAATTACCACACTATCTCTACAAATAATAGCTTATGACCTATTGTAATGAATAAGCTTTATTATTTTGCGTGAAAGAGTAACAAACATAGGTACCTACCTACAAACAAAAAATCGCATTTATAATAATAGTACTACTACCCGTATTAGTAGTAGGATATTAGTAGGATAATCAATCTGTCCTTCGTTTCATAACTTTTCCTCTACTCTTATACCCTTCACAATCATATACTCAATACAACAAACATGAAATACATAATATACAACTATATATAAGCTGTTTACATAACATCTGTGAAAGTTATGGATTTACAATCTCGTCTCTTGAATAAAATATTATCAAACGAATGTGAATCGTGGTTTCCACTTCTATGGTATGTTATAAATGTTAATGACCTAACAATGTAGGTACGCACGGCTACACATCAGTCAATACGTTTCCAGTATAAGCTGATCTAATACCATGTAGAATTTCCGTAAAATACGAGGTCAGCGTAAACTGGAAATGTATAGCTTGATGTGTAGCCGTGTGTGTACTCCTCATTGGAAATAAGTTTGAAATCTTTATGTTAATGGGTTCTAGATATCATTTTAATTACTATCGATTACCGCACATTAAAACTAGCAATTATTGTCTTGTCGTGAGAGTATTTGTTACCGTAAGTGTGATTAATTAACCATTACTAGATTTTTTTCCGGAGTATGGATTTGTGCCCGATTGACAACATAACTAGCGAAATGTGGATGTACTACCAGGTACACCTCTGCCTAGCCCTTCGGGGATTACAGGCGTGACGTTTTGTTTTATGTTTACTAGAATTTGGTGAATTACAAATTCTATTTCTATTATCGTAATCGATAAGGCGACAATAGAAAGAAAATGGCGTAGGTATATGGAATCAGCTGTTTGTCAACTGTCAAGTGTATTTCACATTCTACTCGTTAAAACTTGACAGTTGACAAACAGCTGATTTCTTAAACGCCATTTTCTTCTATTGTCGCAATAGAATAAAAATAGAATTTGTAATATGGCTAGGCCTGCTGTTTACAGTAATTGTCTATACTAATATATAAATAGGAAATGTTTGATTGTTTGTTTGCATTGAATAGGCTCTAAAACTACTGGACCGATTTGGAAAATTCTTTCACTGTTTGAAGCTACACTATCCCAGGGTGACATAGGCTACTTTTTATCCCTGTTTTCCCACGGGAACGGGAACTACGCGGGTGAAACCACGTGACGTCGGCTAATCGTTTATAATTTACTACTCTCGTCGGTAAAAGTAAGTAAAATAGTCCATCCAAAGGTTGTCTGTAAGAGATCGCTTTTAGCAATAAGGCCGCCCATTGTAACACCTTATGTACCCCTTAAAGTTATTATTTGTAAGTTTTTATGGTGTACAATAAAGAGTATTCTATTCTATTCTATTCTAAAATAAAAAAGTGACAGATTGTTGAAACATTTCTTTTGTTTTGATCACGACAATGACAAGAATGAAGCGAAGAAATGTGTAGATCCTTCAGTCAATACAATATCAAGCATTATCTCTCCTATAATCGGCAACAATGTTTCTACCATCCTACGTCATTTGCCGATTCTTCCGTCGATATACCAGTTTCTACTGTAGTTATGTTACCCGTGCAAAAGGTATTTACGTAGAAGAAAAAACGCGCGATAGACGTACCTAACTGCGACAGTTTAAGTTCGCGAAGTTCGTTGTTGCATAAGTTCTTAATCTATATATTATATAAAAGAAAGTCGTGTTAGTTACACCACTTATAACTCAAGAACGGCTGAATCAATTTGAATGATTTTGGTCTTTTTGGATTTCTCTTTGTCCGGAATAGCATAATAATTAATAAAAAACATAAAAAGTCCTCGAAAAAATAAATATCAAGAATATTCGTTTTCTCAAACATTTTTCAAACGCAGCGCCATCTTGGACGACGCATGACAGGAGTTAAACATCCCAGTTCATTATCAGGTGACAATTTGACATTTGACAAGTCTTAAGCTAATACTAAAAAGGTAAGGTGGTCAATGTATACGTACCTACGTTCTCAAATTTATTTTGTTACTAAACTTAGAAAGGTTTTATGTAGCACAAAACAGTCTTCTAATTTAGAAATCAATTAACATAATTAATAATGACGACCGAGACGGACTTCAATAATTCTTTGCAAATAGAACTTTTTTTACTGTTTGGTCTTTAATTAAAGTAGACCGGGAAAACTATATAAATAAATTGTACTTAACATAGAGGCACGCAGCGCAATAGTTTAGTATAAAACTATGAATTTAGTATTTTTTAAATCAATGCATTTTAGTAAGGTAGTTAGGTTAGGTAGTTAGGTTCGCTATAGGATAGGTAGGATAAGTTAGGTTAGGTTATATATGTATACATGTTGTAATTTTAATTCTATCGAACACAAAGATTAGACTCGCTACATAAAAAGTAGCGGTAGCTATTATTGGTTTGGATCTAACGTATGTAGGTATATCTGATATATAAAAAAATGATAAGACCAATAAATTTACTCTAGGGCACAACGAAGTATGTCGGGGCAGCTAGTACTAAATAAAAAAAGGTTTTAGTTGTAACCTTTAAATGTCATTTAAAAAATGTCTTTAAAGTTCTAATCATAAGAAAAAAATATACAGTCGATGACACAAAAGATACTTTTAGAATATTATCTAGAATTTTTGAACAGCTTTGGCATACGGAGTGCGACGTTAACAGATCAAACGCGCCAAAAACCTTAAAAGAAAACATGTTTGTCATATTGATTTTATCAACAGCAAAGATAAATTGTATTTATTTAATTTAGAAGAAATAACGCGCGATAGACGTAACTGCGACAGTTTAAGATCGCGAAGTTCGTTGTTGCAAAAGTTCTTAATTTCTAAATAAAAAAAAGGTTTTAGTTTTAACCTTGAAATGTCATTTAAAAAATGTCTTTAATGTTGTAGGAATAATTTCGCGCCAAACGGCAATACCAATAGTGTATTCGCGCGCCTCCCGCTCCACTCGCGGCGTTCCCGCTCATAGCTCGCGCGCACCGCGCCGCGCACCGCTCTTTAGTCCGGCTCGCATCGCAGACGCATACGGTCACGTTACGTAGTCGTTAAAACCGTCCTACAATGTTCTAATCATAACAAAACTAAAAAAAACAGTCGATGACACAAAAGATACTTTTAGAATATTATTTACAATTGTTTGAACGGCTTTGGCACACGAAATGCGACGATAACAGATCAAAGGCGGAAAAAACTTTAAAAGAAATTGATTTTATCAACAGCAAAGAAAAATTGTTTAAATTCATAGTAAAAAAAATCTCCAAGAGAAATCGTTAGTTTGTTCAAGCTACAAATTTGGTCAAAATCATAACCCTCCGTTTTGCTTTTTTTCTTTATTTGTCTGAAAGTACCTACTTGCTTTCCGTACACAAATTCATAAAAACTTATAAAAATAAAACTGTGGTAGTAAGTAAACATTTTGCGAAATAATGAAATTATAAATTGTTTAAAAAATTATTACTATTACATATTTATAAGTTAACAAAAACAATTCTTGAACGTTACTGTCCCACTGCAGGGCAAAGGCCTCTTCTCATACAGAGAAGGCACGAGCATTGATTACCGCGCTTACTCAATCATAATCACAATCATCATTTATTGCATTCATGTAGTTTAGAGGCTGTTACATTTATAAGGTTTTATACATGAACCCTGCTAGGACACAGCAATACAAACAATTTAAAAGTGCTACAGTGTCACAATAACAAACAAAATATGAAACAAAAATACCAATCGCAACATGTCTAACAGCTGTCCAGCATTTGTAATTTAATTATGTAAGTAACTGTCATTATATGTATAATACGTACGATAAGATTAATTAGCTGGTCATCATGTACATTCATAAATTAAAATAAAATTAATAAGAAATCAAATAAGGATACAATAATAACAAATTCATGAATAACATTAACAAGGCGGATTGGCGATTTCAAACTTATATTAACTTCAAGTCCAGGTTTCCTCACGATGCTTTCCTTCACCGATGTCAATGATGTCTAAGATAAAGTATAAAATCATTTATAAGTTATTTTACTTAAATTCTTTTATTTATCACTCGACCTTAGACTCATTAATAACTAATGACAAAAGTGATTTGAATGATACTGCCAAATGGTTCGCTCGGCTTTCTCGTACTCGTTTCTCTAAATTAGTTACGCGCATTTATCAGATTGGATTGCGACCACCACTTCCTCGAGTACTTTTGTAAGTAATAAACTAATATAGGTAGACATGATACGACCTTGACTTTTAACTTTCAACCGTAGCTTAGTACGAAGTTTCTATGAACTACACAAAAAAAAATCAAAATCATTTATTTGCTGGAATATGGGT
Organism: Euplexia lucipara; assembly: GCA_921972225.1. Lineage (NCBI taxonomy): Eukaryota > Metazoa > Arthropoda > Insecta > Lepidoptera > Noctuidae > Euplexia > Euplexia lucipara. The sequence continues at coordinate 14,744,902 of OV179158.1, read as the reverse complement.
ACATGAGATATTACAAACAAAACAGTTCTTATTGCCATACTTTACCTCAGCAGGCGTGCAAATATATATTAAATACTAATACATGCAAATGTCAAATGTTATTTTATTTATTCGTCATTAATTATTACACATGAAGGTATACCAATGATAAGTAAAAAGGTAAGATAGGTTACCTAAACAACATTTGATCTTCAAAAACGGTACACTAACGCACGCACCCGTCCGATGACGGCGCGACGCGACACTGAGGTAAAGTGTGGCTAGTTAGCCCCATTTTAACGTGACGCTTGCTGAGCGCTTATAACCTATCAACACCTTTTTACTTATAACATCATTGATGTATACTATGTTAGCCATGTCACAATGACATGCTACCTTAATAAAATCGCCCGCTATGTCGCAGGTATCACACGATCCGGTATTCTGAATTGACAGTTTGTGAAGATGTTAAAATGTATGGATGTTTGTCACTCAATCACACACACGTAATCCGTTAAATAGATTTGGATGAAAATTGGCACATGATAGACCATTTCCCGGATTAGCATATCATCATCTGTCTAGCCTTTTCCCAATTAAGTTGGGGTCGGTTTCCACTTTAACCGTAAGCAGCTGAATACCAGTGTTTTACATGGAGCGACCTCCTCAACCCAGTTTCTGGGTAACACCCCTTAGTTGAACTGGTTGTCGGATTTTCGAACTTCTGAATGTCTGTACCGATCGTCATAGAACTACAAATGACAGCCGGGCAACGGTTTTACGTGCTTTCCAAGGGACGGAGGAGTCTGGAAATGTAATTAGTTATTAAAGGCTATCCATCCGCGAACCAACCTCGGCAAGCGTAGCTTAAACCTTCGACCAACCCGTGAGGCGGTTAATATTTAGCCACAAGCTCCTCCTGGATTAACACATAATAGTACATTATGATATAAGTGCGGTAAGCTGATAATTACAGCCAAGGCAATATTGCTAGCCCGAGCCGCAGGCAAGGGCTACAAGAAAGCAGAGGCTGTAATTATCAAAGCGCACGTATGTCATACGACGTTTGATAACATATTTGCGAGGAAATAAATAAAGCTCGGACTGAAATTTTCAATTTAAAACAATACACCGAAAAGAAAAAGCGCGCGGAATAATTATAACTTGATCACAAATTGGCGATGCGCGCGCATCAGTTTTTTTTTAAGTCAAAGGCACAAAAACAGCCAGTATTACTAATAAAGTAAATGAACTAATTTTCTTTTTGTTTTGGTTTCTAATGGTTGTAATTTATTGTCAAAATAATTAAATTAACGAATTAAATGTTTATTTTTTATATTTTAACTGTCAAAGTTAATTAAATTCATAAAATGTTGACCACTCTTTGCTAAGATTTTAAAAAAGGAACCGTACGTTTTAAGTCGGAGCATCTTGCAAACCGTGCGTTTTACATTACCATTACGCACTAGTGCGTAATGAGATACCTACATTACGATACTGAATTTGGCGAAAAAAGAAACCGTTTACGAGCAAATGTGTTATAAAATACTTTTTAACACACATTTTAACGTGTCGCTTGCTGAGCGCTTCAATCCTATCTACACCTTTTTACTTATAATATCATTGGTGGTTACAATACTTTTTAGACGATGTTATAAAAAGAAAGAAAAGAAAGAAAGAAAAGAAAGAAAATGTATTTATATGGGACACGCACAGGAAAAGAGATATCAATGTTAACAAAACTAAAACTAACTGCGCATATGTTTGTAAAGAAACCAACCAGCTTCAAGACAAACAATAGATAGTTAATTTTAAATAGTTTTTAAACAAGGACGACGTTCATTGCGCGTTGGCTGCAACTAACAATTTATATCAATATCTATTCTCACTGTCTCAGCTCGGAATACAAATTAGTTGCTCTGTTGTTCTAAAGAACGTTGTAAAAACTGTTTGGTATAGCATAACGTTATTTTCATAATTTACTGGACTCCCGGGAAAGATTCGGTGTCGGGAAAAAATGGTTGTGAAATATACTGCGAAAGTGTAGTGTATCGTTCAGGGTTGTACTTTATAATCTTTACGAAAGTAATTCAAATCCATGTAATTAAGTAGTATTGGAAGATATTGTCTCTTTTGAAACGTATCAGGAAAGGTTTTAATAGTAGTATTTATAATAATATACATATATTTATTTAATTTTAGTCCCACGCTAAGCAGTAGAGCTTGTGTAATGGGTACACCTGTTGACTTATACATATATTTATAAATACATACGTAGGTACATATGAGTACCGCTCGCTGATATCTTCCACTAAATCCAGGAAAGTTGTACCAATATCACGAAATATTTACAATAGAAAGGGTTACTTCCATTGTTCTATTGTTACCCTGAACACTATGTAAAATTATTGGGATTTATTTGTGAATTATTTGTCCGCCTTGAACCATGTTAAGGGACGGTTGCTTTATATTTCATATAAATGAGTTTTACGTAATACATACCTAATATAGATAAATTACACCTAGGCACAGAACAAATTTTAATGATCGTGCTCATCACAAAAACATTTACTCTGGGTGGGAATCGAACCCGCGACCTCCGGCATAGCCGTCAGGGCCAGTAGCTACTAGACCAACAGGCCAATTGATCGTATACTCAATGTATGTTGTAATGTAAATGCAAGAGTTTGAAAGGTTAACGTTTAAACAAATGCTCCAAAATCAGTTTCATTCTAATAGCATAATTCTTTCGAACTCTCTCTCGCATATCCCACGGGTTTTCGTCTTATTTGGTTTACATGCCTAAGAAAATCATTTTTTTGGTATAGAAAGCGTTTTTAGCTATTTAAAAAATCTCGAAAGTTTGTGTCTGCCTACATTGTTTTCAAAAACGAATTAAAGTAAAGGAGAAGTTGATTGACGCGCAATTTAATAAAAACGAGTCATCTCTGTGACTCTGTCAGAACTAAGCAGTCTAAGGGCGCGTTGTACCTACTCGCGTCGTTCTCTCCTCGTAGACTTTGTAATTTACACTCAACGTCTCTTGCCAGTAGTGAACATATTCTCAATTTATCAAATACCCTACGGACGACCACAGTACCTACTTATGCGAAAAAAAAATAAAAAAAATCCAGCCTGTTGTGTAGAGAAAGCACGAGCATTGATCACCACGCTTGCTCAAGGCGGATTGGCGATTACAAACTTATACTCTTATTAACTATAAGTCCAGGTTTCCTCACGATGTTTTCCATTACTGACGTCGATGATGACAAAAACAAACTTAGAAAGTACCTACATATGAATTGAAAAAGTCACAATTCGGTACTGACCCGGATTTGAGACAAAACTGGCGCCTTAACCTCTGGGCCATTACGACACTTTTCTGTAATAATCACCCCGAGAATAGGATGTCGGTGAAATGAAGGCAAATTGAGCTGTCATTGCATGCTAGGGCACGGACTCCACCAAAGCGGAGACGAGACGTGCAGAGAGATGTTTGGTGGAGATCGGCCCTAATCCTATAGGCATTGACACTTCACTTCACTCAGGTTTACAAGCGGTAAATTTTACGAATCGAGAAAATCGAATGGCTGCACGCTAATTTTATTAGGTACTATCCCGTCGTAGTACGCACACCAAACCATTTATCAAATGCGGCTCAACCGTGTTGAAAATCGTTTCAAATGAACGCGCCCTATTAGGCGATTCTCACACTGCCCCGCATGATGCAGCGTAGCGCGTGGATGCGTGTTTTTCCGTTGCTTGTAAGTATCTCCGTTTGTATGGAAAACACGCACAGTCCAACAGACAGAAAATGCATCCACGCGCGTTCATTTCAGTTCAGAGACACGCAACAAGCAGCGTGATGCGTGGCAGTGTGTTAACCGCCTTAGTGTTTTCGTTTACTTACTAACAAATTCAGAATACCCGAAGCGATTTACATTATTTCCATTCATTCATTATAGTCTTCGGTAAACGTTGTCTTTTATATAATGTATTTATTTTGCTCTAACAACAATCTGTCATCTTGATCTCTGATACCGGGCTGGTATCCGCAACTCCACGTCAAAGCGCGTATTTTGCGTATGGGCCAAAGGTAATCTACCACGCGGGCCCAGTGCGAATTGGTAGATGTCACATGTCTTCGATTTTTTATTCTAGGACGTGCCGGTTTCCTCTTCCTCATGATGTTTTCCTTCACCGTTTTTGAGAGCAGTGGTGATGAAATAAATTACACAAAGTAATGCGCCTGCCTGGGTTCGAACCCACGACTTACTGTTCGTAAGTCGTGAGTTCGAACCCAGGTAGGCGCATTACTTTGTAATATTAGTATAGCTAACTATCTATACAAACTAACTATCTGTGTAGACTAACTAGATTGATACAGACTAACTATCTAGAACTGGATGGTTCCATTATGTTTTTCTCAAAGCCTCCGACACCAACGAAGGGATGTCTATAATAAATAGCTAAGTATTAGTACAACAAATTCCATCGAGTAATTCCTAGAACTACACAATTTCTTAGCAAGTTTATCTAAACAGCTTATACTCTGAGAAACAGCAGATTGCAATTGGAATACAATTAAGTACCACTTCAACATAATTCCCTAGTTGCTTCTCTGTTCTCGGGAAATCCATTTGAGGTTCTCTAAACTTACACTCAAGACCGTGAACGCAAAGCGGTATGAGATGCGAAGTTGTATAATGAAAATGTTGTAGGTATATTTAACTTAGTCTTTAGTATTTCGCCTCGTCTCACATGAGGTCCCGAGTTCGAACATAGGGTCGGGCAAAGTGTTATTGAGTTTTTCCACCTGGAATTTCTCAGTAGCAGGCCGGAGTCCGCATCTGTGCTCGATTGATGGCAATAGGCTCGCCCCTATTAATTGAGACTTTAACATCATCAACTGTAGAAATGTGGGTGTACTAGAGGTAGCATCTGCCTAACCCTTCAGGAATTACAGGCGTAATATTACGTTATGTACCTACTTAGAAAAAAATCAACATCTTTGAGTCTGTTTCTGGGCACAATTTATCTATACTAATATTATAAAGAGGTTAAATTTGTTTGTTTGTAAGTTTGTATGTTTGTAAGTTTGTATGTAGGAGTAATCTTCGGAACTTATGATTCAATTTTAAAAATTATTGCACTGGTGGAAAGCTACACTATTCCCGGATGACATAGGATTTTTATCCCCGTATTCCCATGGGAACGGGAACTACACGGGTAAACCGCGTGACGTCTGCTAGTCTATAATACATATGTATTTAGGAATATATAAGTATGTTTATCAGTTTTTTAGTACCTACCTACCCATAACACAAGCTCTGCTTATCTAAGGACTAGGTGGCGTTGTGGAATTCATTTATTATTATTTCACATGACGAGGACCTCGTGAAAGCTGTGACAGGAAAACAAGTTGATCTAATAATAACTGCCACCAACTGCATGAGACTGTTTGAAAAGTAATTAATTGGCCCTTGACCCCCTACATCTGTAACCACATCCAGATGCAGACGGTCATACACATTCATTTCTATTGTTTTAATCCAATGAAGACTGAATACATTAGGAATGATAAGCAGGGTGTACGACCCTTCATGTAGATGGCCCTCACTGACATTTAAATCATCTTGTATCTTCTACTCTCTTTGTGGACTTTTAAATTAAAGGTACCGCATGGTACTTACCAAGTTTTTTTAGCATTCGTGCTGCGCAGGGCTGTCTCCTGTGTCATCTGGTACCATATACACATACACATAATAAATAAGTATGTTTATCAGCTGTTTAGTACCCATAACACAAGCTCTTAGCTTAGCTTGGAACTAAATGGCATTGTGCGAAAAAGTTGTGGAATATTTATTTATTATTTTTCTTACTAGCACTTAGCTTAGTGGACTTCGTTTTAGTGCATTTCGTATTTTAACATTCCCCACCCCCCCTTACTTTAGAAAATAAGATATGGCCAACACTCAAAAGTAATGTAGCTTATGTAGATTATTAGTAAAAAAAAACAAAATCTGTTCAGTGGGTCCAGAGAGATTACGGGACCCAACAAACTTTACGTCTATTCGCTATCCGTATATTATAGATAAATTGTAATCGTAATAATTTGTAGACTTCCAGGTTATCATACCGCCAGCTTTTTATCTATGTTTTTTAAGTCCAGGTTTTCTCTCGATGTTTACATTCACAAGTGTCAGTGTATTTATTTGTAAAAGCTTTATTTAACCTATTTACTATAAAAGAAAACAGTGTCTAATTCAGCGTAGGTAAACAACAGACTAAAAATAGTTTAAAATTACTAAGTAGGTATACTTTAATGTTGTGTTCACTAAGCAATATGAAATTCATTTTTATTTAATTACTAGCTGCCCCGGCAAACTTCGTTGTGCCTTAGAGTCAATTCATTGCTCTTATTTTTTTTTATATTAGATATACATACGTTGAATAAGACGACAACAAATAAATCCAAACCAATAATAACTACTACTACTTTTAAATTACAACATGTATATATACCCTAACCTAACTGACCATACCTATCCTATAGCTAACCCAACTATCTAACCTAACTACCTTACAAAAAAATACTAAATTCATAATTTTAATCTGAACTATTGCCTCTATGTTACATACAATAATTTATGCCTATAGTTTTCCCGGTCTACTTTAATTAAAGTCCTAACAGTAAAATAAGTTCTATTTGCAAAGAATTATTAAAGTTCGTCTCTGTCATCATTGCTAGTTACGTAAATAGATTTCTGAAATATAAGACTTTTTTATGCTACATAAAACCTCTAAGTTTAGTAACAAAATAAATTTCAGAACGTAGGTGCGTATTATAAATTGACAACCTTACCTTCTTGGGTTTAGCTTAAGACTTGTCAATTTCAAATTGTCACCTGATAATGAACTGGGAAGTTTGACTCCTGTCATGTCATCCAAGATGGCGCTGCGTTTGAAAAATGTTTGAGACAACCGATATTCTATATTACTTTTCAATATTTCTGAGAGATTTTCTTAATATTTTTTTCCGTAAGAACCATCCTTGGACTTCCACAAACATTTAAAAAAAAGAATTATCGAAATCGGTTCAGCCGTTCACACGTGATGCCGTGACAACGCGAAACGGGTTTCATTTTTATATATATAGACTATTATGTACACACTTAAAAAATAAACAAACAAAAGAACAGTAAAACAATTATAGGGCATCAAAAAACTCATCCGCATCGCTGTCAACGGGTAAAGTGCCCAGAAGACTGGCTGCATTGCCACGTTGTATGGCAAAGTGTCAGTGTTGTCTAAAATAAACTTAGAAAGTACAAAGCACTTACTTAAAGCGATTGCCAATTATCACTTCTATCCAAACCAATAAAATTTAAAATTAAAAACATGGCTTATTAAAATTTTATGAAAAATCTCATTGAGGTCAATATAGAAATGATGATTTTTACGTTTCTTTTATTACTATAAAAGAAACGTACAAATCTGTAAATAACAGGCAATAAATGTCAATGCTTGGGTGACCCTATTGACAGTTACTTTATTTGTTACTTACTTATGTCTTTTGTTAAAAAACCAACAAACGTTTTCACAATTTCGTTACACGTGTTTGCGATATTAACGTTACTCGCTTGAATATGGGAACAAAATAATGAAATATTGAAAATATAATGGTACTTATGTATATAATAAAGTTGATTGTCATAAATTCATACTAAGGTATTTTGTAATAAGAGTGCGTAGGAATGTAGAAACAAAGCGACCTAACTAACGGATTAAAATAAAGAAGAACTTTATTTTGACAGATTTTCGATTCTTTCAAATATTTTTTTGCCTACATTGATTGATTGAATGGATTCTAATAACTTTTACCTGCTTCCTCTGGTGAAAAATCGAACAAGAGTTACTTCATTAACAGCGGAACTGAACTATGATAGGTACAACCAATTACGTCACTTTGTAATTCTCTGCCGCAAACTAATCAGATAATACCCTTTAATTGATTAAACCACAAGAGGACACCGGTGTCCACGCTGTCATCGTCTTTCTATTGTGTCTCTAATTGACACGATTGAAAGGTTAATAGAGAACCTTTGTTTTACTTTGGTTTGGAATTAAAAATCTTCGTTGGCTTTCTTCGCTCCAGTACGAAAGATATTCATGAGAAACCACTCTGGAACAAAAAAAGAAAGAAATTATTTCGATCACTAATTAGCACTTCGGTCGCGACTTGGTACTTTAACATCCCTTTCACCCTCTAAGTTTTGAAAATAAAATAATACAAATAATGTGGCTTTCTATTGGTAAAAGAATTTTCGAAATCGGTTTTGTAGTTCTAGAGATTACCCTCTACAACTTCACGTTAAGTTAAGCACGCACACAAAGGAGACTGAAACGAATAGGCATACAATCTTGGGCCCAGTTGTAAAAAGATGAAATTGGTATCAATGAATAGCTTATATGTTATCAACCTTTCACTGAAAATCCTACGCATTTTGTCAATCTGAGAACAGAGATATAAGAGATTAAACAAAAGTCAAGCCGGCGCGCCGGCTTGGCTCCAAATCCAAAATAACAATTCCAAGTCAAACGAGTGAGCAATCTTCGGTGTCAAGTGTGAAAGCAAGGTCGTAAAAAATGGATAATAAACGGAAAAGCACTCAAAACGCATCGGAAAACACGAAATGAGTGACCAAACAAGAGCAGAGCAGTCGACAACTGTCTAGTGTCAATGTCAGTCAGCTGTCGTGCCAGTGACATAAATAGACTAAAAATAAAGACTGCTTGTAATCGATATGAAATCGATAATCACTAATATTGTTGTTTTAGTAATTAATCGATATTTTATTTATTAATATGACTGTAATTAAGTACGCTATATTGCATTTAATTATATTAAGTGCATTTAATTACTTGGAGTTGATAATCTCTTACAATGGTTTTATTTGCGAAACTGTGTGAATCGATAATCTAACGTTTTAACCTTCTCATATTTCTTCGCTTCCAGATTGAGAATTGAGGTGATTTTTCATATTCTAAGATAAAAAAATATGTCAATTTTTTTAGACCTTATCTCAACTTATTACATTTGGGCCCACCATTTTCCATCTCCTTTACTTTTACTCTTTGTTATTTTGTGTAAATGTGTTTGTACGTAAGGCACCAGCACACCATTGTGAACAGCCAGTCGTGCCTTTTCGGACATCAACACTGGCTGGAGAACGTAGTGGGTAGCATAGTTACTTAAAATGTTATATTTAGGATTTTATGACTTATTCATACTGTGCTACTTACTGTTTGTTTTTTTTTTCTAAACTAAAATCAATAAATAACTGTCACAAACTTTACCTCTTTATTATATTAATAAGCAAATATTTACAGAAATGAAAATCATTTTTCATTTGTTAGCGATGAATTTTCCTCTTAACTCCTTCGCAATTTGCAGGCTAACCCATCCAACAAATCCATAAAACAGTAATCAAAGGCCAAAGAGATTTAAAATACTATAGAGAGCACAAATGCGAGGAAATGTCATAGAAAAACTTTGATCCCATGTCTCATTAACGCCATCTAGAATAATATAACAATATTGTAGCGGCAGCGGAGCGGACTAAATCAAAGTCATAGACTTTTGTGCACTAGGACACAAGTAGGTATTGGATGAAAATTTTGTTCGTGACGTCCTAACTATAGTAAATATTGAATGTCTTTGTCAAAGGCCTGCATATTCATGTATATAGTGTGTGGTTATGACGTCATACATTTACAGTTCATGACGACACTCCAATTGTGCATTGCACTGTATGTAATTGATTGCTTTGTCTTTCTGCCAACCGTAAATCGCGCATCAACGCAACTGTGTGTTGAAATAATTGGACTCTCGTCGTTCCATTATGTCCATTATTCATCATCTGCTTAGCGTTTACCCAATTATGTTGGGTTGTATGTTGGGGTCAGCTTCCAACTCAACCGAATGGAACAAAATACCAGCATGTTACATGATTCGACTGCCTACCTGACCTCCACAAACTAGTGACTGCGTATCCTAGATTTAACTTTAGGAAATAATTTTGGGGACTGACTTATCTTTAGGTTTTTGGCGTTAAAAAAGTTCTTAGTTTAATTTGTAAAAAAGTGCTCAGTTTATGTTGAATACTTTTGTTTTAAACTTTATGTCTGATACTTGTCTTCGTTTTGGTTACTTCTTTAAAAGAGTATGAGAGGAACAAAAGCAACTTCTCAGCAACAAAATGCGCAAAATTTTGTTGCCAAAAAATTGGTTAGTAGTATCCTTAAGATACATTTCAACCAAGATTTCCCTGGGATGTTGCAAGGTACGATACATTTGCCTTCCTAATTATATAAACGTTCACCGGGACTGACACCAATGACTGCCCAATAAGTTAAGTTTAGTATCCACCTCGCCTTCTAATAATTGCATATTTTTACAGGAACCGCAGCAGCTGAAGCCATGGCTTGGCGTGTGGGACGCCACCAGGACTCTCCCCGCCTGCCTGCAGTACGATCCATTCATTAATAAGGTCACAGGTAAACGATTACCATAAATATATATCAAAATTACATATTATAAAGTCACGCCTGTATCCCCAAAGGGTACACAGATCTATACTCCTGAGAAATTCCAGTTGGAAAGGTTCGCAGGCACACTACAATGCTACTTACCTACTAGATGTAGCAACATTTCGTTTGAATCATTTGTCGTAATTAGTGAGTGTGGGCCCCTAATTAAGAGACATAGCTGTATCTGCACTCTGCACAATTGGTTTGGAGAAAACTCTTATTTTGGGAGAAAGCTGACAGTGTCGGTTGGCACAGTCGGATAAGATCATCCATCCAAGATATTTAAGCGTGATGCATTGCGAAAAGCGTAACGGTTTAAGTTGCCTGCACGGGTTTCTGTGATTCTTCATGAAATTGAGCGTAGCATGTAGTATGTAGAAACGGAATTCATCTACAAAAGAATAGACAAAGTGATAGATTATAAAAACGTTTCTTTTGTTTTGAGCACGACAATGTCAGTGATGAAGAGAAGAACTGTGTATAATTCCCAATTCTTCAGTGGACTAGTCTATAATATAGAGTATTATTTTTTCTACTAGCAAACGTCCCGCGGTTTCACCCGCGTAGGTCCCGTTCCCGTGGGAATAAAGGGATAAAAATGTTAATCCAGGGTCTCGGCTAACTCCATACCAAATTTTATTAAAATCCATTCAGTAGTTTTTACGTGACAGAGTAACAAACATCCTCACAAACTTTCGCGTTTATAATATTAGAAGGATAATCGGCAGAAATGTTTCTACCATCTGAAAATTTGTCGATTCTTCCGTTAACGTACGCGTTTCTACTGTTATCATGCTACTCGAATCAATTTCATAAAGATTTATAGAAACTCCTGCAGTTTGCGGTTGCAGTTTGCAGTCTGCAGCCTATCTCATTCACGAATTTGCGGGTGAAATCGCATGACACATGAGCTAGTAAACTAATACCAACACTACACTACTACTATTTATACTAATATTATAAAGAGGAAATGTTTGATTGTTTGTTTGCATTGAATAGGCTCCGAAACTACTGGACCGATTTGAAAAATTCTTTCACCGTTGGGAAGCTACACTATCCCCGGGTGACATAGGCTACTTTTTTTCCCACGGGAACGGGACCTACGCGGGTGAAACCGCGGGATGTCTGCTAGTAGAGATATAAAACGCACTCGCAGCAATATTGCGATGGCTGATTCGACAAATAGTGTCATTCTCTTTGATTTATTGACGCGGTATGCAGTTGAATTGGCAGACACAGCTTACTGGCTTTATCTCTATAAAGCCAGTTAGTATCTCTTGCTACAAATAAAGTAAACTTGTATGGAAAACATGTCTAGACAATCGGGTAGAATAACGACATAATGTAAAACAACCTGCAAACAGAATGTTTAACTTTGTGCCTGTGTTTGTGTCTAACACGAATGCCGTGCGTGTAAAGTAAGAAAATGTGACGTGTTTAATATGCCTTCTGGTACCTATATAAACTTTTTAGAAGAGAACAAAGACATTCAATACCTATAGACCGGACATCACGAACATTTTCGTCCGAAAAAGTGTGTCCTACCGGACACAAGTCTATGAGTTTTTTTTAGTACGCTCCGCTGCCGCTCTAATATTCATATATTATTCTAGATGGCGTTACTGAGACATGGGATCAAAGTTTTTCTATGACATTTCCTCGCCTGCCCGCTCTATAGTCTTTTAAATCTCTTTGGAAGAGAACCTCGTTGTCATTATCATCTGCCTAGCCTTTACCTAACTATGTCCGGGTCGGGCTCCAGTTTGACGACTGAGCGACTGCCTGTCGGACCTCCACAACCCAGTTACTGGGTAACACGATGGGTAAACTGGTTGTCAGATTTTCGGGCTTCTGACAATCTGTGACGACTTTCATAGATCTACAAATGACAGCCGGGACCATCGGCTTTACGTATTTTTCGAAACGCGGAGGAGTCTTAATATTCGATCGACCCATGACTACTAAGATTTAGCCACAAGTTCCTCCTCCTAGAAAAGGACTTCATTGTGTAACCTTATCCTTTTATCACCTTTTATACTTTTTTAACCATCTCATCTGTCTCCATCAGGTAGCGAGAACTGCCTGTACGTGAACGTGTACACTCCTAAGATGAGCCCTGGTGCCAACCTACCCGTCATGGTGTTCATCCACGGAGGAGCCTTCATGTTTGGGGAGGGAGCACCGTACGATGCAACCAACCTCATGGATGCGGATATGGTCGTTGTTACCCTGAACTACAGACTTGGACCACTAGGTAAGTTGACAAAATGAAAAGTATTTTTTTTCAAATTAGGCTGATGTTCTTTTTGAACATCAAAATTGAAATTGAAATTGTTTGTTGAAATTTGAAATAATAGATGTTCAGACGCCAGCACATCAACCTACCCCAATGTGTCGAATTTCTTTGAAAGGTTTTCAACTTTCTTTTAAACACAATAAGGTTCATATTCAATTGGTAAAATTTGGCAGTTTGGGGTAGGTTGATGTGCTGGTGTCTGTACATAAATATTAAAAGATTAGGTCCTTAAACTAGAGGTAAATAATAAGTGGATTCTACCTGAACTAGGATAAACCTGTATCTCAGGTAAGCACTCAAGGTAAACATGAAGAAATAAAAATACATAAGGTAGTCCTCCAAAAAGCAACTTCTTAGTGTTTCTGCAGAAGATGTTCTCTCTTGGATAAATTAGTTGTCATACTCTCGAGATCTGTTCTCCTAAGGACTGTCAAAGATCCACAAGTGACAACGTCGTCGACACGTGCTTTCTGAGGCACGGAGGGATCTTGATATGTAAAGCATGGTCGCCCATCCTCGGATCTACCTCTTTAAACGTAGCTTAACCTTCGAACGGCCCATGCGTCTGGATTTATTTAACCCCAAAACACCGAAAAGTTAATAAGAATACAAGTCGTAAAGAGAATTGCAAATGTATGCATTAATGAACAGTAAGTATATGGTAACGTAACAGTCTGCGAGCGATGCATCGAACACAAAAGAAGCATTGAAATATTGTATCTATTTTAAATTTAAATTAGAAAAAAACTTTTTTGCAAAAAATTAAACCGACTTCAAAAAAAACACTAAACGGTGTAAAATAACTCTAAATTAGGAAGTCTGTGGCTTTGGTGGTTTTGTCTTATTCATGATGGGCCACCGACTTCCGAATTTAGAGTTATTTTACACCGTTTAGTGTTTTTTTTGAAGTCGGTTTAATTTTTTGCAAAAAAGTTTTTTATTTTTCCATTTTTAGTGGTTCCCATACAAATATTTGCTACATATATTGTTAATCGTAACAGTACATGTCATGATAATAGGGTTATCCAGTTATCCCTAATAAATGAAAATTAACATACCTAACTTTCGAAATCTAGGTATATTGTACACATCTGCGTACCCCTCAGAGCATACCAGGCGTGATGATACGTCATGATGTTGTATAAACAATAAACATCCAAGCGATTCCAGCAATCACGACAGATTTGCCGTCTATTTTTGAAGAGTTCCGTTGCATATCTCCGAAGATCAGCACCAGATCTTCACCAAATTAAAATGGGACCACCTCGGGAGTATACTCTTTCGAATAAAAAAAGAATTTCGAGAATCGGTCCACAAATGGGGGAGAAATCAGGTAACATACATAAAAAAAAAAAAAAAAAAAAAAAAAAAAAAAAAAAAATACATACACACGAACATAGAACCTCCTCCTTTTTTGAAAGTCGGTTAAAAATCAAACTGGCATGCAGTCGTGAACGATCTAGGCCAGTCGTAAAAATGTTGTGGAAACTTTTTAGTTAAACAATATTTAAAAAGTAATATTCAAACATGTGTTCTAAAATAATGACTTGTGAGTTGTGTCATTAATAATATTATAATAAAAATTTTCTCTGTACAAACAACGGTTTTTGCTTACATATCCTAGTCATCTAGTATATTTCATCAAAAGGTTATGGGCCCAGGATGAAATATACTAGATGACTAGGATATGTAAGTAATAACCTGTTGTTTGTACAGAGAAAATTTTTATTATATTATTAACTAGCTGCCCCGGCAAACTTCGTTGTGCCTTAGAGTCAATTTATTGCTCTTATTATTTTTTTTTTATATTAGATATACATACGTTGAATAAGATGACAACAAATAAATCCAAACCAATAATAACTACTACTACTTTTAAATTACAAGTTGTATATATAACCTAACCTAACTGACCATACCTATCCTATAGCTAACCCAATTATCTAACCTAACTACCTTAAAATGCATTGATTTAAAAAATACTAAATTCATAATTTTAATCTGAACTATTGCCTCTATGTTACATACAATTTATGCCTATAGTTTTCCCGGTCTACTTTAACTAAAGTCCTAACAGTAAATTTGTTCTATTTGCAAAGAATTATTAAAGTTCGTCTCTGTCATCATTGCTAATTACGTAAATTGATTTCTGAAATATAAGACTTTTACATGCTACATAAAACCTCTTAGTTTAGTAACAAAATAAATTTCAGAACGTAGGTGCGTATTATAAATTGACAACCTTACCTTCTTGGGTTTAGCTTAAGACTTGTCAATTTCAAATTGTCACCTGATAATGAACTGGGAAGTTTGACTCCTGTCATGTCATCCAAGATGGCGCTGCGTTTTTAAAATATGCAAAATTAAATGTATACTTTTCAATATTTCTGAGAGATTTTCTTAATATTTTTTTCCGTAAGAACCATCCTTGGACTTCCACAAACATTTAAAAAAAAGAATTATCGAAATCGGTTCAGCCGTTCACACGTGATGCCGTGACAACGCGAAACGGGTTTCATTTTTATATATATAGATGACACAACTCACAAGTCATTATTTTAGAACACATGTTTGAATATTACTTTTTAAATATTGTTCAACTAAAAAGTTTCCACACTTCCCCTCAAACAACATTCATCATCAGATAATATCCTCACATCACTTCACACCAGACACAATCAAATTCATATCGCGCACACTGTTCCCTCCCCAGTCAGCATCTACAAATCCCGTGATGTCCTGCACCGATGACTTGGGAAATATCAAACATAGATCCCTTGTACCCTTAAGGTATCTCAAGATATGTTTAGCAGCTTTCAAATGACGTTCCTCACAACATGAGTTATACTGTGCCAAAAAATTTACCGCAGCCGCAATATCCGGGCGTGTGTTACAGGCCAAATAGTTCAGCGACCCTATGAGTGCCTGATAACTACGAGAGTCTTGGCAGGATAAAAACTTACCTCCTTCCCCTTCCGCCAAGGCTCTATGGAAATTCATTTCCGTCGGAGTTTTCACTGGTTTGCAATCAGACATACCATATTCATCCAAGATCTTCGAAATAAGCCTCTCTTGATTCAAATATATTCCAGTATCCGTCTTCGACAAAAACATACCCAAAACTTGTCTCGCTTCCCCTAAATCCTTTATCTTGAAATGTTTACATAGATTGTTCAATAAAATTTCCTTCTGCTGTTTGTCTTTGTAAAATAATAAAAAATCGTCAACGTACAGAGCGATATAAAAATTATTATTTTTGTAAAGACAGCTATCAAAGTCACAGCGCTTGAAGTTCAAAGACAATAACACTTCATTTACTTTTTCATTCCAAGACCGTGAAGCTTGTTTGAGGCCGTATATCGCTTTTTCTAGTAAGCAAACTTTTTCCTTCGAGTTTTCATCTATGCAACCCTCCGGCTGTCGCATATAAACTCTTTCATGCAAATCACCGTTGAGAAAAGCGGTGTTCACATCGAAGTGACTGATGAACAAATCCTTTTCAACAGCCAACGATAGCAGCAATCTCACTGTCGATCTTCTCACGACCGGTGAATAAGTTTCGAAGTAGTCGACCCCGTAGGACTGAGTGAAACCCTTCGCCACAAGTCGAGCTTTATAGGTCTTATTACCATCTGCATCAAACTTGTACTTGAAGATCCACTTGTTTCCCACAACTTTAGCTTCAGGAGGCTTTTTGACGAGCTTCCAGACCTTGTTCTCGTACATCGAATCCATCTCTTTTTTCATGGCTTCCTTCCAGTTATCCTTATCTTTCCGACTTAAGGCTTCCTTAACTGTCAAAGGCTCCTGATCTTCTGTACAGCATGCAAGTCCATGAAGATTTCCTTTTCGGATTCTACTACGTAGAGGATAACGACATTCACCTTCGTTTGACTCCCCTCTGTTATTAGTCTCTTCAACTTCAATGTTTTCCACCACGACATTTTCTGCTTCGCTATCACCCGTTTCTCCCACCTCCATCTCCGCGTCTTCATATACTTCAGCTCCATCTGTGGAACTCGGCCCTTGAGAAGCTTCTGCACTACCAGGTGACAAACCTGATTGGCCTTCAACCTTTCCTAGTTCCCAGATTACTTCAGCACCTTTGTCACCGCTACCTACGAGCTGACTAGGGTCCGCTGAAACTACTGCTGTAGAGTCCTCCAAGAAAACTACATCCCTTGCTCTAACAATGACGCGAGGGTTACTGGGATCTATGAAACGATATCCCTTGGTTTGTTCACAGTAACCAACAAAGATATGTTCTACCGCTTTAGGGCTCCATTTCTTCCGAGTTTCCTTGGGCACGTGCACAAACGCTTTCGTTCCAAAAACTCTGAAATTATCGAATGACTGAGCCTTCCCAGTCACTGAATTTGCCATCAAGAACCTCTGCGGCCTAGATGACTATTCTACATGGAAATTCGCGATAAAAATGATTCTCATACGAGAAAAATTGTTCACTTATACGTCAACGTACCCGGATTCCAAAGACTCTATCGCCGTCGAGAAGGACCAAGATGCACTAGCTTTGATTTGTCTACATGTGGAACCTACACTTTATGCGTATGTACAAAATTCAAATAATGCTAAAGATGCTTGGGATAGCTGTAACGTAACAGTACCTACCTACCTAGGAGGAGAGCACTGTTGTAGGAAAAGATTAGAGGGAATAAATAAGAATTTATTAATATCAAGCCTACCTAGTGGAGCTAGGGTAAAGAAGAGAGGAAAACTGATGAATGAAAGATGAAATATAAAATGAAGAAAAGGTGGCCCTCTCTCAGCAGTAGATGTGGCTGAGGGGCATCAGGCTTCGGTCTTCAGTAGAGGAGGTGGAGGCCGTCAAAGGTGTCACTCTCTGCTGTAGGGTAGTCGAGGGACGTCAGGCTTCAGTCTTCAGCAGCTCAGGAGGAGGCCGTCAGGAGAAGGAGTCCGTCAGAGGAGGTCCTCTCGGCTCTAGGAATGGCCGAGGGACGTCAGGCTTGAGTCTTCAGCAGCGGAGGAGGAGGCCGTCAGAGGTGGTCCTCTCGGCTCTAGTAATGGCCGAGGGACGTTAGGCTTCAGACTTCTGCAGAGGAGGCGGAGGACGTCAGTTTAGAGGGCCGGAGGACAGAGAGGCCATAAATATTAGACTCGCAGCTGATATGACTTGCTAAGCCTTTCAGATCCAAACGAAGACTGCCAAATTCCACCAGGCTCCAAGGTAAATGGACAGAATGACAGATGATTGAATTTTGAAAGGTTTTAGAACACAATACAAAGCAAAGTAAAAGAAAAATAATGAGGTCGATGTGGTTTACATATACGACCTACAACTAGCTCCAGACAAATTAAAAATAAAACTAGACCTGTCACTAGCAGACATTACGAATGTAAACAAACATAATTTATAGAAAAACTTAAATAATAAATATGACAATATAAGACAAAAGGAATGCTTTGCCTCCAAGTAATGAGCATGTAGCTACCTAGGGAGGGTGAATGCTTTAAAATTTCAGGTTAAACAATGCACAAAAATGTAAGTAAAATCACAATGTAAAGACAACATTACAACTATTTGGCCTGTAACACGCGCCCGGATATTGCGGCTGCGGTAAATTTTTTGGCACAGTATAACTCATGTTGTGAGGAACGTCATTTGAAAGCTGCTAAACATATCTTGAGATACCTTAAGGGTACAAGGGATCTATGTTTGGTATTTCCCAAGTCATCGGTGCAGGACATCACGGGATTTGTAGATGCTGACTGGGGAGGGAACAGTGTGCGCGATATGATTGTGTCTGGTGTGAAGTGATGTGAGGATATTATCTGATGATGAATGTTGTTTGAGGGGAAGTGTGGAAACTTTTTAGTTAAACAATATTTAAAAAGTAATATTCAAACATGTGTTCTAAAATAATGACTTGTGAGTTGTGTCATTAATAATATTATAATAAAAATTTTCTCTGTACAAACAACGGTTTTTGCTTACATATCCTAGTCATCTAGTATATTTCATCAAAAAATGTTGATATATATCGATATGTTTCAATATGTTCCATTTCATATTACTGATGTTTTCGGCGATATATTATACTTTGGTGTCGATCGATATACCAAACAATGGAAATATGTCAAAAGCGATACATTAATTTAATTATATTCTTTGAAAACTCAAAAGGCCGGAGTCCGTGCGATTCTGATCAAACCACCGCGTGAAAATGTAGGCGTAGTGAGGGCGAATTGAGCTGTCATTCCATACTAATGCAAGGCATTGACAGTTCACTTCACTCAAGTTTTCACGGCGTGACTTTTACATAATCGACCCGCTGAGTTCTCTACATCATTCTAGATCCCCCCAGTGCAGTGTTGGAATGTTTCGTCAGCTTTCCCTAATTGTCAACTTTACCTTTTTCCTTAAAAACTGTATAATTTCTGGCTAAACTTGGAATGAGATTTTTAATGAAAGAAAGGGAGGGACTTCTTTACTTTTTAAGGACAAATCTTATAAAGTTGCAAAGAAATTGTGATTTTTTCATGGTTCTTTATAGTTTTAAGCTTGTTTTATTTTTAATTTGAACTGGGTCCAAAATCATGAAGAGAACTCATGGTTTCTGGCTGTGCGGACGTTGTCAATATAATATATTAAAAAAATTGATACCAAATTTATCGATGTTTGTTAAGATTTCCTACATCACTAGCTCGAGGTCGCGCGTCTGTCGCTGTACGAGTATCGTTGTAAAACTGTCTTGAAACGTAAAATATAAGCACAACGCTTGAAACATATTTAGTAAGTACCTAACAAAATACTTATGTGCTATGTTTAGGTATTTTAATCTTTAAAATAATGTTAAAAACTGCGTGTTTGCGGTCCCATCGCATGGTCCGCATGGTCTCTTCTGATACAGAAAAGGCATTGATCACTTGGTTCACTAAACCCAGGTTTTCTTCCGATGTTATACTTTAAAAAACGGTAAAATAATAAAAGAACTAATAAACCCGACTGCGTTTCTGTGTAATTTGGAAATGAACAAAACCCTAAAACAAGAACATCGACATACCCAATTGCACTCATTTAGGAATCGCCAAAGTTGCTAAGGCGTTGCTAATCGCTTTAAGAAGTTTAGTGCAAACGGGCACTCGACCTACGCCCGATATTAATATTCTATCTCAATCCAAATCCCGATCCTTTGTTTTTGACGGCTGCTTCTGATTGGACATCTTTAAGACTCGGATAGGCGAATTCGGTCGTTGATTGGTTACAGACAAAGATCGGGATCAAGATAGCAACCGAGATAGATTATTAATATCCAGCGTTAAGGGATAGGTTAAGTATATGACAGAAGCTCATTGTATTTTTAACAATGTTTTTAAATACAAGGAAAATTGGAGCAAGCTGTCTTGACTCATTCTAGAAGGTCAGCCGTCCTGTCAGTAGATTGGAGAAATCTGTAATGTAATACAGGCATATGTTATTTCTCACTTTACCTCTTGGGTGGTTTATTGAAACACAGTTATTATTCCTATTAGAGGGTGTGCGACACGTTCGCTAACCTCGACTTCTGTCAGCGTAATACCGAAAGGGGGGGGGGCGGTTGCAGGAGCATATATTTATTTAATTATTTTAATTCACTATATGCCTGCTCCCCTGCGTTACCGAGTAGGCTACCGTGCCAAATAGGAGGTGGATATAAAAAGGTAAATAAAACACAATGACAACAACATAAGGCATTGTTATTTAATTTGGAGGGCCGCGGCCGGTTAAACTGTTAGTACCGCCTTCACTGCGCGGAGGAACTCCCAGGTTATGTTGTGTTCTGATTTAAAATTTAAACTTGGTGTCCATTGCACCATTCAGGCTACAGAGCGTGCCAAACATTTGAATTTGTCGCCATTTTTTATTTTGATGTAGGTACCCAGTGTTATTTTCACAGTAGATACGAATCTAACGACACCTCTTGAGCTAAAATCCATCGAGATGTTCAGGGCGTTCTAAACAATTATACGTACAGACATACATACCGGGTAAAAATGAAAATATTGATAATTTCATGGTTTTAATAAAAAAAAACATCATTAAAAAACCGTAAAATTTAAGAAAATACTGACGAAATATTTCAATACTGGAGAGTTAAGAATTACGTACCTACAGCAGGCTTACTATGAACTATTATTACGATTCAATTGACGACCTAAAATGAACTGCTTTGCAATTTCATACTAAGACGTCATTAAAACGATCCGGTTTAGGTTGACGCCAAATCAAGTCGGCACTTGAATCGCAAGCTGTTTTAGTTCGTTCATTTTTCGTACCATGAGGTGACATTTGAACCTAAATTGGTTCGCATAGTGTCAAAAATAGCGATCCAAAAAAAGTTTCTAGTTTCGTGGCGTAAACTGAATCGTTTTGTTATAAACTTTGAAAAAATGTGGAAATATACGTACCAAATTCAAGGTAGGCCATTATTTGTATTACTAATTACTTTATCCAAGTTAAACGTTAAAAACTAAAAACTCTTTTGAGTACTACCTACCTAATTAGAACTCCTTGAGTTCTATCAAAAAAGTTTGTATATATTTCAAAACGCGTGTGTTGCGTTCTAAACTCGTCATAATCATTTTACTTTTACGACGACACTAAGCAAACCTTTAATTTTTATTTTAAAGAATTATTTAAATTACTATTACATTAATGAGTAGTAAAATTGGGCTTAATGGTATATAATTTGACTCATAAGCGCAATTTTAAAATATATTTGTTGAAATTATAATATACACAAATAAAATCGCTAAAATCATAACTACTAGGTTTCAGAACGCAACGCATAGGTTGGAGTAAAAGAGACAAACTTATGCAACAATTGTCTAGCGTCATCTCTTTCTGACACCGCGGACCACCGACAAATTTCGTTCTTTCATTCCTCCATGAGCGAATCAAACGCCACTCAGTTAAAGGCACTTCATTGTATGAATATTAGCGAATTAGTTTAGGAACCTAAACTGGTTTGCATCGGAATTGAATGGCTAACTAAAAGTTGATGGTAGGCCTACAGGGTATAAGTATATGCCACGATGTGTAACTTTTAAAAGCAAAAACTATGCTAGCCAACTCTTTGCTGATTACAAACGTCCTGTATGCTAAGACTTTGCAATGTTTATTTTTCTTTGCTGTTATCATCCCGAGCCCTACCTTGTTTGCACTGACATTCCTTGTACCCACTTTCACAACTATCATTCCAACTACA
The DNA here is from genome assembly GCA_921972225.1 of Euplexia lucipara. NCBI lineage: Eukaryota > Metazoa > Arthropoda > Insecta > Lepidoptera > Noctuidae > Euplexia > Euplexia lucipara. Next base: position 14,722,807 of record OV179158.1, on the reverse strand, counting down.
TAGTTAGTATCTACATACCTAGTATCTTAATCCGTGGCCTGTTTTCTAACTATAAATGTAGACAAAATAAATACTTCTTTCATTTGTTTCTCTTCGGACAAGTGCGAGTTGGACTCGCCCACCGAGGTTTCCATACGTGGATAAATAAAAATTTTAATAATAAATAGTTCAGAAATCTAATCACGCATTATTTCGGGCAAAAGAATCACGTTTATTGTATGTTGGGAGCCTTTAAATATTTATTTTATTTGTTTTTAGTATTTGTTGTTATAGTGGCAACAGAAATACATAATTTTTGAAAATTTTAACTGACTAGCTATCGCGGTTCTTGAGATACAGCCTGGTGACAGACTGACGGATAGACAGCAAAGTCTTAGTAATAGGGTCCCGTATTTACCCTTTGGGTACGGAACCCTAAAAAGAAACTCTTTATCATGATTTTATTACTATAGGTACTAAGACAACAAAAAAAACTTTTATTTTCTTCCAAGCGAAGGAACTTTGTAAAACCGAACGGTATACCGTTACTTTCAGGCCAGAGACAAGCAAAGTTTGTCGATACTATAGGTCCGAAAAAACTCCGCAAAACTCATTTATATTTAATCAAAAGCAACCGTCCCTTATCATGGTCCAAGGCGCACAAATAATTCACGAACAAACCCCAATCATTTTACATAATGGTCGGGGTAACAATGGGTCAATGAAAGAAACGTTTTCTATTGTAATATTTATCGTTGTATTGGTTCAACTTTCCTGAATCTAGGTGGAAGGTAGCAGAGAGTGGTAATCATTATTTTTTTCTTTCTTTTTCATGTAGTTAGTAACTCGTCTATTAAACTAGTATCATGTGAAAAAGTACTGGATTGTACATTTACTGTGTACGCACGGCTACACATCAAGCTATACATTTTAATTAAAAAAGGCGACGAAATTTTTTTACGCTGAAGGTGCCAGGGTCTTGTTTTGAACTTGTGGTTTCCAGATATTAGCCGTTGTTTTCAAAAATAATATCTTCTATAATATTTTTTTTTTAATTTCTGTTATTCCCATTCTTTACTAAGTATATCATCTTTCTATTGCTCCAGGTTTCCTCAGTACGGGTGACGAGATCGCCCCCGGCAACAATGGGCTCAAGGATCAATCCTTCGCCCTCCACTGGGTCAAGAACAACATCCTGATGTTCGGAGGAAACCCTGACAGTATCACACTGACAGGATGCTCAGCTGGTGGTGCTAGCGTACATTACCACTTCCTGTCACCCATGTCCAGAGGTTGGTTTTAAGTATAGTCAAAATTTTACTAAATGTATTTTGTCTACGGAAAAATAGATAACGTGGCAGATTGTGGAATTATTTCTTACGTCTAGAGCATGAAAATGTCAAGGGTAAAGGGAAATATGTCGATTCTTCAGTCGACAAAAGTCTACAATGTCCAGCATGATTTCTACGATAATTAGTATAATTTTTCCAACAATCTAAGAACAATCTGTTACTTTTTCGATTCTTCCGTCATATCTAACCCATTTCTATGGTGATCATCATACTACACGTGAAGTTTTTATCCGTATTTTTGTGTTTGTTCTGACCACAGTTTTGAGTAAGAATGTGAAGTTACTTTCAAGTCCCATGTAATAGGAGGCGAGCATATTGCCAACATACATACATAAACTAACGCCATTTTCCCATGGGGTAGGCAGACACTACAGAGCGTCATCTGCTACGTTTCTTACATTCTGCTTCGATTACATTCATCATACATGTGGTCATACACTCACGCCAGTTACGAGTACTACGCATCCGACCTTTCAGAAGAACCTCACCAATAAGGTCTATATGTATGTCCCTATAGGACGCCCCCTCCCGGCGTTTCCACCTACCAAAATACCTTTAGTTACCATATTGAAATCAAACGCGCGCCAACCATGTCTGTTCCATTTATACCTATCTATAGGTATAAGATTGTGCACCGGTTTTTACACTAGTATAAAAACACACGGAACTGACAAACAACAATTGATTTGATTACTAACTACTTATAGAGCAAAAAAAAAATAGAAGGTACTAAGAAACTTATAATTGCAATAATGTCAGGGTTTTTTTTATGTTTTTTTATAAAGAGTTTTTATTTTAAAATACCTGAAGCACACTTTGTACAGGTAGCAGACTTATAAACTCATGTGAAACGTTTCCATTCATGAAATTATAAATGTTTCCAGATTAAAACATTATTAAAATCATTTCATTTAATATCAATTTTCAATCGACGACTTCCTGGTTTGTAAGAAAACTTCAACTATTATCTGACGACCCAGGTAACCAACCTATCTATTTCAAACATCAATTGAACGAACTCAAGCAAACTACAAACTTCGAAACTCGATGTACACTCTTTACGTATCACAAACTTCGATCTACTGGATCGGCGATTTGTAGATAGTTACAAAAGCAATCTCTACAAGATTTCGCTCACGTAGATACAGCAGTACCAACCTACCAACATAATATATTTATAGATATATCGAGATACTTATGATCACAGAGATCGGAGACTGCTGTAGAATTGTGAATGAAGCCACCGTACATAAGTTAGGAAATGAAACAGTTTATTGCCGATGACGGCTATAAACTTCGTATTCGCCGTAATTTTCTACCAGACAGTTATTGACTTTGCTTCCTTACATGAATACATAAACTTTCGCTCTTTTTCGTTGGAAATTGGTAGAAACAACAAAACGCAAATACTGCTAAATTTCTAACGGATGTGTAATGTTTGGCATGATAACAAATGCTCTAATTTCACTTGAACTAACGTTCATATGACATAATTTTTTATATGACATAAATTCATATGACCTAACGTTTCATATCATATAATATTCATTTAACATAATAACATTTAGTATAACGTTCATTTTATATAATTTTCAATATGTACAGACGCCAGCACATCAAGTAACTCTAATGTGTCAAATTTCTTTGATCGTTTTTCAACTTTATGTCAAACAGAATAAGGTTCATATTCAATTGGGAAAATTTGACACATTGGGGTAACTTGATGTGCTGGCGTCTGTACATTGTTTTTTCATATAACGTTCAGTTGACCTAATTTTCATATTTACTCATCTAACCTAAATGATTCACCAACAATAGAAGATATCTGACGCTCGGCGGCCGCTGCCGCGGCTCGCGCGCTAATGGTCATGGTTCTAACCTAACCTTACCCACATGATTCTCCAACAATAGAATGGATCTGGCGCTTGGCGGCCGCTGCCGCGGCACGCTCGCTTCGCTCGCTTGCCTTCGCGCGCTTATGGTCAAGGTTCTAAGCTAACCTAACCCACATGATTCGCCAACCATAGACGTTTCAAATTGGTAACCTAACCTGGTAACAATAGTTGAGAGTGGCAAGTGTGTAGGGTATAAAGTGACGAAAAAAAAATTTAATACAATATGTATTTAATCATAACATAAATATTACATCTTATTTCAGTTTTAAATTAGAGGCCAAAGCCCGAAGGAATTCACTTTCAGTGTATTCCTTTTTTTTTGCTGCTAGCACCATACTAGCAGGCGTTTAAAATCGTATCAGATTTTCTAAAATATATCAAAAGTTACTTAGAGATTATGAATATTATAGTAAATGAATAATATGCTGAATCAATATTATGTGAAATGTGCATTATAGGAAATGTTCATTATGTCATATGAAATTAGGTAAAATGAAATTATATCAACAATACATTATGTCCACTGATCGTAATGTTAAACAAAATTATGTTAACTGAAATTAAGTCAAATGAACGTTAGATATTTTGTTATTATGTCAATCGTTACACACCCGATTCAAACATACTTCTTTCGCTGCGTTTACCTTAAGAAGTGCGAGTTGTTTTTACGCTAAATCGATCGAAACGTTCACCGCGTTTGGCTCTCTGATTGGTTAAGCTTGTAGCGGGGCAATCGGAGCGCCGAACGTCATGAATGTGTCGATCGCGTTAACGTAAAACACGCACTATTCACTCAGATGGGCTTTTGGCTATTTTACATTGCCAGAGAAATAACTGGCATCCAGTTGCACACATGACAGCTGAGAATTCACAAAAAAAATGGTATCTAATGCACTTTAAGTGGACTTCTAGTTACGGTGACTATTAGACGGGGCACGGTGCGCTGACATCTCTTTAAGTGCGCACAACGTCATCCTAGATACATACTGATGGTAGCCAATACGATACTAGCTGTTTGACAGTTAATCGTTGAACACTGATCATCACTATGAACTGTCAACGGTTATATGCAATAGACCTGGGGCTCGAATCTACTATTGCAATCGTGTCTCAATGACCGGTCATTGATCGAATATTTGACAACTTTGACAGTCTTTGTATGGGAAATGTGTCAAAAGTTTGACGTTATACGTCAAAAAACGATCATTGACCGGTCATTGAGACACGATTGCAATAGCAGACTCGATCCCCTGCTGCAGTTTTATTCTGTAAAACATAAAAATTAAAATGTAGGTGAAGTGAAGGCAAATTGAGCTGTAATTTTTTTTTTTTTTTTTTTTTAATATTACAAACTAGTGCTTGACTGCAATCCCACCTGAAGGTAAGCAGTGATGCAATCAGTGATGGTGAAGCGCACTAGTTTGTTAAGAGCCTATTCACTCTAATAATAAATAATAAAATAATAATTCTCGTAATAATTTTCGTAATTCTCTAAATTATAATATGCTAGGCATAGATAGTTCACTTCACTCAAGTTTTCACCGGGTGACTTTTACTGAATCGTCCGGAACAATTTTTTACTCAAGCAAAATAAATAAAGTCTTACAACTTACTTAATAAAATATTTAAGAGGAGTGGGCTGTATCCGTACCTGTTAGGTACTGATCATATTTTCGTAATCAAAAGCAAAAAAACTAAATTAATTTTTTTAATATAATTAAACTTAAATAACGAAAACAACTGTTGGAGGCGGGGCATGCTTAAGCGAGATCACACGATCGTGAGCGAGAAATGACGGTTAATGAATACTACTATGTCAGGAATAGCATGTACAATATTTCCATAAATTGGGTGACATTCTGGGATATATATACAAACGCTAACAACTTTGATGTTTATGAATATTATTTATTGATACCTACTTTACAAATATAATGAGAAGACCGTCTAGAATAAGCCCTTTAAGTAGTTGTACTAATAAAAAAATAGTGGTTTACGAAGTATTATTTCTCAACCTTTCTTTAACTATGAATTTATTTACATCTTGCATCTTGTAAGCCTTATTTAAAAATTCCTATTACCTAAATTGTCTATATACCTTTTATTCATCAAGTAACAGGAAGAATATCTCAAGGCACAAATAGATTTATTGTTTTTTTGAAGATCGAATGTTGTTTAGGTAACCTGTCTACACCTTTTTACTTATAATATCATTGAGTGTAAGTCGACAAGTGAACAGCAGATTTTTTCAATGATGTATAACTTTCAAAAAGTGCATTTGTTCTGATACACGTTCTATATCGCCCGCAAAAGCTCGCAGACTATACAAAACTACTATCTATAAGTATGATCAAAGCTTTCTTAGCGAGTGAGTCACCAAAATCTCACAGGCACCAAAATATTGATGCAATGTTGATAAGTATACCTACAAACAAAAATGGCGGCGAGTCAATAGAGAACCCCTTAGAATAAACATTCAAAATTCGAACGCAAGCTGCTGCATGAAACATGAAGTAACTGGAATGTTATGTTCTGTGTGAATACGTCGAAAAATAGACATTCTTTAAGTCAGATTCTTTTTAAAATAGAAAGAGCATAGTGCGCGTTTTCTCTTGTCCTTTTACCTAGAGGTTTTATGTCGTTTTATTGTTTGTAAAACATTGTAATATTTTTAGGTTCTTTTTTTATTTTTTCGAGTGTGATTCTCCTATCTTATCATCTGCCTAGCCTTTTCCCAGCTATTATGGAGTGGGCTTCCAGTTTAAGAGAATGCAGCTGAATATCATATTTTGACATAGAGCGACTGCATCTCTGACTTCCCCTTTGGTTAAACTGGTTGTCAGACTTTTAGGGGTTTGGCTCTGACTACCCGTAACGACTGTCAAAGTTCTACAAATGACAGCCGAGACCAAAGACATTCAATACCTATAGACCGGACATCACGAACAAAATTTTCGTCCGAAAAAGTGTGTATTGCTGGATACAAGTCTATGAGTTTTTTGTAGTACGCTCCGCTGCCGCTCCAATACTCATATATTATTGTAGATGGCGTTACTGAGACATGGGATCAAAGTTTTTCTATGACATTGCCTTGACATGCCCGCTCTATAGTATTCTAAATCTCTTTGGCCGAGACCAACAGCTTAACGTGCTTTTCGAGGCACGGAGGAGTCTTGATATGTGATGAATGGTCACCCATCCACGAACCGACCCCGTCAGTCGTAGCTTAACCTTCGATCATTCTGTGCTGCTGTTATTAATTAGCTGCAAACTCCTGAGATTGTCATATCTGTTCAAAGAGATTTAAAAGACTATAGAGCGGGCATGTCAAGGAAATGTCATAGAAAAACTTCGATCCCATGTCTCAGTAACGCCATCTAGAATAATATATGAATATTGGAGCGGCAGCGGAGCGTACTAAAAAAAACTCATAGACTTGTGTCCGGCAGGCAGGACACACTTTTTCGGACGAAAATTTTGTTTGTGATGTCCGGTCTATACCTAGATATTGAATGTCTTTGTATCTGTTAGACGGAAAAGGTCCCTGATACTCGTAGTAAGACCTTATCCATAATTAATCTGAAAAGATATGTATTTACTAGTAGTTAGGTACTTATTAGCACGTTCGTGGTCGTATAAAAAATCATTGGACCTACGCTACGGATGTAAGAGATAGGATTGGGTAATATTCATATTAGTAACTAAACCAGTTTTTCCATTACCTAAACCTTCAATTTCACTGATGAGTTCGTGCCCTATCAACAGATTAAAGGATTTAAGTAACACTTTGTTCCGAGCGCTGAACAAATAACGTGTTCTATTTTTAACTAAGTAACCTTCCATATTTCAGTGAAAAGTTCGTGGATCCTAATCTAGGGATATAAGGGTTATCTATTATTTTCAGGTCTTACCATCATTTAAAAATATGCTTAAAAAATATAACCTATCTCCTAACACGTCTTAATATAACAGTTCGTTACTTTGTAAATGATTAGTATTTATGTATTGTATTTTTTTTTCTTATTTATACTTATTTTATACATCTATTGAGAAAGTCATGTATGTTATATATTTATCGCCGGAGAGTCACTTCTCTGCCGTTGGCAACATACCGCTCGTGTGTAAGACCTATAAAAGACTTCAATAGAAAATGCAGTTGATAAAATCCATACTTCCATCCCTACTTCCAAACTAATATTATAAACGAGAAAGTAACTACGAGTATGTTTGTCTGTTTATTTGTTTGTCTGTTTGTTTGTTTTTTGTCGTCTTTTCACGAGTAAACGGATTAACTGATAGTGGCTGGAAATTGATCATATTATGAAGACGTATACTGGCTATTTTTTGTCTGTTAAAACAATGAATACAAAGAAAAAGTAGGTGAAGCGCACTAATTTAAAAAGAACCATATTCACTCTAGCCTTGAAGACACCTAAATTTATAATCGGTTGGAAAGACCGTAGCAAGTTGATCCCGTCTAATGTATTTCTAAAAACACACATTCCATAAAATATCCTTTACCGTCACGGATATCTATGTTTACCGTATTCCAAAGAGACTGTGAATGTAAGCTTTTGACTTAGTCTTTGTTCTTACTATGTAGGTACTTAAGTTCATTCCCACTACGCTATCTTAATAAACATTACACACTATTTAATTAAACACAGTAAGAAACTGTAGTTTTAATATTATTAGATGCAGTAACGTAAACTTTCAACCAAGCCGTCTTTGTAATTACTAAAAGATAAACAAGGCATGTTTGTGGAGTCAACAATGGCTCATAGTAATCATAAAATACATAATATTATGACGAACGTCGAGATGAATCCATCCATCATCCCAGCGTCTTAGGGGGTTGGCAAACTCACTAAATATGGATTGACCTTAAACGTTTGACTTTTTGGCATACCTGTAGGCCTAGCCATATTACAAATTCTATTTCTATTATTATTATCGATAAGTCGACAATAGAAAGAAAATGGCGTATATGGAATCAGCTGTTTGTCAACTGTACTTAATTTTCAGCCATATTACAAATTCTACACGTTAACACTTGACAGTTGACAAACAGCTAATTCCATATACGCCATTTTCTTTCTATTGTCGCAATAGAATAGAAATAGAATTTGTAATATGGCTAGGCCTGCGGTTTTGAAATAAAGTATTTGCCTAATATTAGACCTTTTCGTAACTCTTGGGTCGGTTTAACTCTAAAATTCTGAAGCTGCAAATGGTACCTACATACTTTTTTTTAGGTAAGTTATTAGATTAGGTAGTTTAGCTTATTAAAATTACATGAAACTGAAACTGAAACTTTTAGTTTTGTGTAATTTTAATAAGCTAATCTAATTCTAAAATTTTGCCATTCAACGTGGCAATGCCGCCAGTCTTTTGGGCACTTTACCAGCTGGCAGCGATGCAGAAGAATTTTTTGACGCTTTGTAGTTATTTATTGTTAGTTTTAGTTATTTATTTTAAGTTTTTGTTATGATTAAATATAATTAAACAATTTGTTTATTCCTCGGTCTTATAATTTCAATCGATATAAAAATTATTTAGTAGGTAAGTAGGCATTGACATCGTCAACAAAATTTCCTTAAATAAAAAAGATTTAAAACCTGATGCAGCAGAAATTTGAGAATCATAAATAAAACGAATCGGCCATCCTAACATTAACAAACCCATTTACTGGGTAGCCCCTTAGTGAGACAATCGGGCTTAAGACTACTCGTAACTACTGTTAAAGATCTACAAATAAAACCCGAGCGACCCGGAGAGGTGTAACGGTAATAGATACTTAACCATAAAATAAGAAAACCGGCCAAGAGCGTGTCGGGCCACGCTCAGTGTAGGGTTCCGTAGTTTCCCGTACGTCACAATAAGTGTTCCCACTTATGAGTTAAAAGGTGGGTATCCATCCATTATGTTCGCGCTCCAGCAGCGCTCCGCGCTCCTGCAACTAACCCACTGACTAAAACTGTTGTTTCCATCCAAGTTCAAAATGATTTTCTTAGAAAGTCCTTATAAAGTTCTACTTTTCAACATTTTTTCATATTTTTTAAACTTATGGTTCAAAAGTTAGAGGGACGGGGACACATTGTTTTTTACTTTTGGTGCGATTATTTCCGAAATTATTGACATTATCAAAAAATTGGGGTTCCTAGTTGACTACGGAACCCTACAAACACCCATCCACAGACCGACCTCGGCAATAGATACTTAACCTTAAAAAAATATTCGTATGTCTGCTATTACGATAGAAAGCAATAAATAGATATTAAATATATCAAAGTGAAGCGTGTAAGAAATTCTGTGTTAAAAGAAACCACAAATAACATAAAAGAATTTACTGATAAAAAAAAGAACCTATTTTAGAAAAACAGACACAAACACGTCTTGTTTCGTGGAACTGATACGTACTGTGGCATTTATATAAGTATGTCAAATAGAACATACTGGAATTATAAATAAATAAATATAAGTAAATATTCCACATCTTTTCACACAACGCTATCTTGTCCCAAGCTAAGCAGAGCTTGTGTTATATTACCATACAGAGAAGAAGGGACCTGGACCTCCTAACGTCGGAATTTTCCCTCTGGTTTTCCTATTTTCTAAGATTTTCCTGATGTGGTATTTGCTTTAAAAACTTAATTTATCAGGCCCCGAGCGGAAGCCGGCTTCCGCGAACGATAGGAAATTTAGTTCTATTCTATGTTTGTTATGTTATGGCAAACTAAGCCAATGCCGACTATTCTGCCAATGTCTATTGAAAAGCAAATTTGTAAAAAAATAGAGAAAAACTGTAGGAACCAAAACCTTTAATTGATACAGTTGAACTCAATGTAGACCTTTATGGGTCATTATGGGACTGAAAAAAATCATAAAATGAAGGGTGTCTGTAATAAGCATGTTGACTGATTATGATAACAAAATATAATAAGTCCATCAGTAAGATTATAAGAAATCATTTTGATGTATTTTTTTTTCTTTTTCAATTTGATGGAAAACTACTTAGATTAAGCGCGCTAAAGTTGAGAAGGGGCTTGTGACGTCACTACGCTGTGTTAACTGTACAGGATAGTGACGTGATGCGACTCGATTTATCGCCGTTATTTTTTGATTACGTGGAAAAAGAAAAATATGTGACGAATATTATTTTTTTAGTAATTTTGATGAAGGACTAAAAGCTAAAAAAAATTGTCAACTAACGTATTCTAGCAGTTCATGAGTTCAGGCTAGGCGGTCAAAACAATAATGACAGCGTCATACCGCTATGACGGCCGAAGCTTAACGGTAACTGTCAAAATCGTGACTTCTGTCCAAATTCATGAGATTAATATTCTCATTCATTTACTTTTTAATGTGGATTTGCCAGGATTGCCCGCGTGTAATTTTCCAAATTAAAGCAATGTAGGGAACATTAAAGTAACCTAATTAAGGAATTTAAAGTGCTTTGCCTTCAGGGCTAATAGTTTTTTTCCACCTTGTAGAACACACGCACATACACACACACGCACTCACACAAATACACACACTTACAGTAAATTATAAAAAATAAATAACGAAGTGTTTTAAAAGCACCTGTGTTAATATACATATAAAAATGACTCTAAATCTCGAAAAAATAGTTTACGAAAACGAAAATAAAGAAAATGAATTTATTTTTAGTAACGACTCACATAGTTTATTATAAGTCAATCGCGAACCATAGATCGGCCTAAAGGCAAGTTTGTTATCAGTCATTCACTAGCAACGAAGCCTATATCTAGTTCTTCTTTTAACCGACGAAAAAAAAGAGAACTTGTCAATTTGACACGTTTTTTTTTTCTTTGACTGTGCATTACTTTTTATTATAATATATTTTTAACCGGAAATATTGAAGATTTTTAGACAAAGTTTCACATGTTTTAACTTCAACTCAACTACACGACGCCTTGACGTGTGTAATTGGACTAATTGGTCCACTATTTCCCATGTCAAACGTTCACCAAAATTTGTGGCATGTGACATAGACACAAAGGCGATTACAAAAGTCTTTCTTTTTGGGCAGGGCTTTGTGGGACATCAAAAAAGATTGAAAAGTCACTCGAGTCTCGATTTTACGGGACACGAAATATCGGTACATTCGACATTTGAATCGATTCTTTGAAAAGAATTCCAATAATTTGTTTTTCAGATTGTCCGTTGACATTATTTTATTTACGGTCCACACATTACTGGTAAGTGGTCTGATTAGTAGGAAAAGTTCAAAGAGTTCCTTCTCTGCTTTTAAATAAGGGTTTCTTGTTTATGGTTTTTATTAAAAAGATTATTATCTAGGTATTTACTTTTAAATACTTTTAAAATAACAGCAGCCATTAAGTTTAGTAATGCCCGGCTTGAACTTGCATTTATCACTATCTTTTAAGATACAGGCTAGTCCTAGTTTAAAAGATAGAGTCTAATAGATTGCATCATAATGTAAATATTATTGTCAACAATGTATACAGTGCAATATGCTATGTTTTTGTGAAATAAATACTTTATTATTATTATTATTATTTAGTAATCATGCCGCGAGATTAAAAGGGTTTTTTTATTTCGCGGCATGATTTATAATTGCGAAATCCCCCTAAAAATGCAGCAGCTCATTTATTATATTAAGTCAAGGAAACATGTTACTCTGACAGTCTCGTTATGAAAATAATTTAAACTCTTTAATTCGCTCGTTTCTCGTTTTCTGTTACTGGCCACATCTGGCGGACGCATTTGAGCGTAGAACACACTCATAAAACAAAAAAAAAACTGTTGTTTGTTTATTTTAATTTTAACACCGTGAGACCACTGCAGTGCGGTCTTATTGGAGCTCTTGCCAGTATTTCCATCCTATTTTCCCTATTTTTCGGGGAGTAGAATATTTATTAGGGGAAATTTGAATACGTATTTGAACGTTTCATACAAGAGTCATTGCAGATTACACTCTATTATTCTGGTACCACTATGGGAAAAGGTTTAAGTTTATGTAGGTATAGTTTATTTTTTTAGTAGTGAGAACACTACGAATGTAATTTTCACACTGAAAATCAATTAAAGTCAAAGTCAAATAATTTATTTCAATTAGGCCTGAAAACAGGCACTTTTGAACGTTATACTTACAAATAAATTAAATTAATATGATACTAGTTGCACATTCTAAAAGGTAGTTTTGTATGGAGAAGAATTTGCAAGAAACTCCATACTTACTCTTTTAAAATAGATTTTACAATATTTGTATACATAATCAGATTATATGTGAGGACGATGTACCATGAGAAAAAAAAACAGCTATCCTGAGATAGGTGATATAAAATAAGCAACGCGGCTGGTAATTGTATGAGCGTATTGAAAGATACATGGTGCTCACATATTTACATAATATTTAATCCAAAGTTGACTATTAAAAAAAAGTAATAATCATGAAGTTAATACTTAAAATAAAAATAAAATAAAAGAATCAAATCAAAATTAAGACTGAATTCAGTATTTACAGTGAATGCTATTTAATCTGTTTAAGGAAAAAAGGTTTTTGATTTAATAATTAACTAAGGTTATTAATAATAATTATAATAATTGTGTTTTATGTTTATTAAAAAAAATATTTATTTCTACAACCTAAACAACGTACGCTAAATTACAATTGAGATAATGTTTTTACCAACAGCTTAGTTAGAATTATTTAAGGATACCATTCTCCAAATAATATAATTGCTAATTTAAGATTTAAAATGTAAGCATTAGATAAGAGTAGATTTAAGATTTAAAGATTTAATATGCTGTGTCAAAGTAATGATGAAACTTATACAAAAAATATCAAAGAGTAGAGTGGATTAATTTTCTATGAAAGTCAAAAAAAGTGCGTATAGCAAATATTGGTAGTAGTATCTTCACATCGCTAATGTTTTCTCTTTTTTCTATCTCTTCATAATTTAATTTATATATATATTATATTTAGAGTATACATATGTATTTATTTATACTCATAATATGTATTAGTATTCTTTGATTCCTTTTATTTTTTCATTTTTAATTGCACCTACCACTGTTTTTCTCTGCATCACCTAAAGGTTGACTGGTAGAAAATGCCTACGGCATTAAGTCCGCCTTTGTACATTAGTGTGCTTGAAGTATTAAATAAATAAATAAATAAATAAGTATTCAGAAGTTTTTCAGACAAAGTTAAAGTAAATCCAAAATATGAAGGTGGCAACACTGACTCTTGCATATGTAGCTGAACTGTTCATAATTTAGAATAGGTACTGGTTGTTTCCAGTAATTAAAGAGAAACATAGAATTAACGTTGCATCTGGAAATTACATTACTTACAAAATTTAGACTGTAGGCAGGCAATTTCCAATTGAAACCAGTTCCAGGTCGATGAACTAATGAAGGAAATGACATTTTTACCTTCTTAGATAACCTTAATTATCATAAACTTTGTTGATTTAATATTATTATAACTTAGTTATCTTTCACTGCCCAGTGCAGTGTACCCTTTGACTTTTTGATAGACAATCATCCATATCAGTAGCTAACATTATAATTGCAGTGGTAAATAAATTACGGACTATCGCAAAAGGTGTTACTAGCCTAAAATAACACTGCCTGAATATGAGGTACTCGGTCTTATTCCCGGGTCGGCAGAAATGGTGTTGGGTTTTTCCATTCGGCATTGCTCAATAGCAGACCCGAGTCTAGATTTATGCTATTGGAGGATCGCCTCCTTTTACGTAGGGCTTATTTTAAACATAACTGTTGAAATGTAGGTAGGCTCGGGTACACCTAGGTCAAAACCATGGGGGAACAGGCATGCTGTCATGTTCAAAATCAAATATAGATACGGGACATCCACAAGGTTTAATTTCATGTGCGTTGAAAAAAAATCATGTTAGATACATGCTTTTCTTTTTTTCTTTTTCTTTTCCATTGCATGGGACTTAAACTTAACTGGTGTTGAAATGTAGGTGTAATACAAGGGTTTGCCTCTTTGTCTAGTAATTAGTCCTGACTGCTATGCCAGAGGTTGAGGGTTCGACTCCCACTAAAAACAATTGTGGGATGTGCTTGTGTGATGAGCACGCTCATTTGTCCTGTGTCTAGGTATAATGTATCTATTTTATGTATGTATTTAGAAATATAGAAATATGTTTATCAGTTGTCTAGTACTCGAAGCACAAGCTCTGCTTAGTTTAAGACTAGATGGCGTTGTGTGAATGAAAAATGTATTTATTTAATTTTATCTCTGCCTTTCTCGTTATTAATTCTCAAACCACTTTTCCAGGCACATTTGCTCGGGGCATAGCCTATAGCGGTTCGGCCCTCGCCGAGTGGACGCACTCCATCAAACCGGCGGAGAAGGCCAAGACCCTTGCCACTATCGTCGGCTGCCCCACCACCAACAATAAGGAAATGATAGACTGCCTGAAGTATAGACCTGCTGAGGTCATAGTCAACGCGCAGTTTGAGATGTTTGTACGTATATCTTATTTATAAAATGATCGTGTTACAATGTTAGTTACCAGACTCCTCTGAAACGGATCTTGACCGATTCCTATGAAATTGTGTGTGTATACATATTAGTAGGTCTGAGAAAAGGACATTAACTATTTTTTGTGAAAAAAAAGGCCGAACGACGTTTGCTGGGGCGGCTAGTTGCTATATATATTACTAGCAGACGTCCCGCGGTTTCACCCTCGTAGGTCCCGTTCCCCTCGGAATATAGGGATAAAAAGCAGCCTATAGCCTATGTGTTAATCCAGGGTGTCAGCTAAGTCCATACCAAATTTTATTAAAATTCATTCAGTAGTTTTTACGTGAAAGAGTAACAAACATCCATCCATCCATCTCACAAACATTCGCATTTATAACATTAGTAGGATTTTACAATCATTTTAAACAAGGTCAAAGTGCAACCTCGATGCATATCCAGATACCATGAGTTCAGACCCTACTAAGACGGACGCCAGTCACCACCAAACAGTTACGCAGTTTGGTGGGTGTAATATACAAACAAAACATTTAGACCAAAATTAATGAAAGAAGAAACAAAACTGATCATGGTCTTGGACCTCCCAGCTTCGAAACTTTTCTCTCGGATTTTCTTATTTCGGATCATAGTTGTTTCTGACGTTCTTTTAATTTTAGGCGTTAAATATCTGACCTAAAAAGATTTTTTATGGAGGACAATTCCTCCATAAAAAAACTTTTCTGCTTCTTTGCGGTTTCTTTACTGTCTAAGTAAACATCTCCATAATTTAAACAGAAAAGATGCATTTCAAATGGATTAAGTATTATAGTTTAAATTGAAAATAACATCAGAGTCACTGTTTTATATCCTGTAGAATCCCAGGTTTTGTCAGAACACTAATTATCCACCACCACCTCAAGGCAGGTGCGTTCACGCTGCCCGTGAACACGTTTTTTTATTATATTGATAGTGACATGTTTGACCACTACCTCACCTAATGGTAAGCGATGATGTGCTCGACGATGAAGCACGCCTGCCTAGAAGCAACCTGTTCACTCTTGACTTGAAGACCCCTAGGTTGTAGCTATCAGAAAACACCGACTCCGGCAGGGAATTACATTCCTTAGATGTGACAATGGTGTTCCCATAACGTTTATGGGTGTATTGTGACGCAGCGCCGTACGTCTAGTGGTCCGATGATGAAGAGGGCTTGGCGGAATTAAATAGTGCAATTTCGATGCACACTCGTTTCGAGTTTCCAGCTATAGTCGCTTCTCGGTCCTCGATGGCTGTGTGATAACTGCCTTATTAACTTGTGAGCTACGTTCACAAGTATATCACTCAACTTTCTTCTTTTAACTAAGCTACCACTTTGCTTTAATAAATTGCATTTAAATAATAGTTTGCAAGCACTCAATTTGCACTGACGAAATATGGCAGCATCATAC
The DNA here is from genome assembly GCA_921972225.1 of Euplexia lucipara. Taxonomy (NCBI): domain Eukaryota; kingdom Metazoa; phylum Arthropoda; class Insecta; order Lepidoptera; family Noctuidae; genus Euplexia; species Euplexia lucipara. The sequence goes on along the minus strand of OV179158.1, from coordinate 14,706,648 downwards.
GAGTAGTTTATGTCTGAATCAGCCGAATATGTTTATAATATTGGCGTACAGCCAGGATGCTGTTCTCTGGTGCTTTACAACTTAATTGAGAGCTATCAAAACCAGATAAAGAGGATTGTTTTATTTATACATATAAATGGACTTGAAATTGGTGGTGGCTTCAACAGGGGGAAAGCAAGCACGGCTTTGTGGAGCTCGTCACAAGACTGAAATATGCCACCATTCAATTTAATACATGAATAGCAAAGACATTTAATACCTATAGACCGGACATCACAAACAAAATTTTCGTCCGAAAAAGTGTGTCCTGCCGGACACAATTCTATGAGTTTTTTTTAGTACGCTCCGCTGCCGCTCCAATATTCATATATTATTCTAGATGGCGTTACTGAGACATGGGATCAAAGTTTTTCTATGACATTTCCTTGACATGCCCGCTCTATAGTCTTTTAAATCTCTTTGATGAATAGGTACTTGTCGTTCCCATAATAAACTTTAATAGTGCACCAGAAAACCCACACCAATAACATAAAGAGAAAAGAATTGATTCTTGTTGTAATGGATATGAGGATGAGGCACTTTAGAAACTATTCCGCTTAGGGGTACCTAAGGGCACCCTGACCAATTCAGTTAGGAAAGCTTAGTTCCAGAAGAATTTCTTTTGTTTTTGACTCCAGATATCTATTATAGAATCAAAAACAAAAGAAATGCTTCTGGAATTAAGCTATCGTGACTGAATTGGTCTGATGGTCTAATGGCTGTTAGTAATTTCAATTTATCAGGACGTACCTTCCTACCATGTCTCATTTTGAATTTAAAACCTTATCATAAAACGTAAACAACCACCTATGTCTCAATCACACCAAAATTTCTTCCCACTTGCTCTTCAGGAATGGAAGGTGAACATGTTCACTCCTTTCACGCCGGTGGTGGAGGCGCCAGGAGTACGGGAGCCATTCTTGCAGCACTACCCGTACCACGCCACCAGGTCCGGCAGTATGATGAACCTGCCTCTCATTATCTCTGTCACTTCTGAGGAGGGACTGTATCCTGCTGCAGGTAATTTCTGGGCTCTTTGCTTTAAAACTGCATAAACGCACTCGGTCTTTCGTTTGACAGTATTTCGCTTGAAACTGTCTAAAGCTCGATAACAGTAATTAGTGCCTCATTAGTCATTAGTAGCTGCTGAACTATTCCAGTTGGTGAAATTATATTAACATAACATCAACACCGAAGGGTAAGGCACGGATGTACCTACAGCCGAAGGTAATAAAGTCGAACTAAAGTCAAACTTTAATGAACAGTTTGGCGGTAGTCTAAGAATTAATTAATGTGAATGAGCTGGAAACATACTCAGGAACAAACTAACTTCAAAAGATTCAAAACGGAATGTATCTTATTTAGTTTGTAGCTATAAATAATTTCAGAATAAATTTCGGGAATCATAATCCAATTGTTCAAGAGTTCCATTGAGTACCTATTCAGCAACAAAACGTAGCATCACACCTGTGGGCCCAGGTGATGACAAAGGTGCGAAAGGTTAGCATAGTACCTACACACATATATTTTTCCAGATTTGCTTAAAACCCGTGTAGATGATGACAGTCTTATTTTTTGGGAATAATTATGTTTTATCTAGACGCTATACATGCCGCTGATGGAAACCTTAGTATGCCATCAGCGGCATATATAATATTCCCATAGGGTAGGAAGGAGCACGGTACGACGGAACATTAAACGAAACACTGATTAAGCTGATTATATTGTACTTGTCATAGTAGCAACGCAAAAGTCTTCCTCAGACAAACCAGCTCACTACATACCACAACCTCTTCGTTTCCAGCCTACCAGGTGTCGCCCGACATTCTGCCTGACCTGGAAGCCAACTGGAACCAGCTGGCTGCCTACATCTTCGAGTACAACGACACTCTCCCGCTCAACCTTCGTAATGACGTCGCGATGAAGATCAAACAGCAATACCTGGGGGGCAAACCGGTCAGCCAGGAGACGTACCCGCAGCTCGTTCAGGTAATATGAGACAACTTTTTAGTTTCCATTCGTCGGCCGAGGGACTTGCTTGGCTGCCATGCTAAAAACTGAGCAGCACTATCTTTCTGTCTCCCTTTCTTTCTCTCCCAATCTCTCTCTCTCTCTCTCTCTCTCTCTCTTTTTCTTTTTCTCTCTCTCTATTTCTCTCTCTTTCTTTCTCTCTCCCTCTCTCTCATACAAACACACACACACCTCTGACTTTTTAGATTTATTTTCGCATTGTATAATTACCACTTGCTTCAAAAACTCTTCTCGACGGCATGCGGCTTGAGGAACCAAGTCAGAGACAAACACACAAAAAGCAGAAGAGATTATATAGAGGTATCGAAATACCGACAGAGAAAAAAATATCTTAAAACGTTTTTTCAGAAGTGAAAAAATTACGGATAAGTAAATGATTTCGATATATACACTTACTTTTATTATTATACGGAATTCTCGGAAATACAATTTGTGTCAAAATAATTGGATCTGTTTGTTGGGAGCTTACAAAATGGCCGTAGGCGGTTACAGTAATAAAGTAAGTCTTTTGGCAATCTCTGTCACAAAAATAAGTATATCAGAGTTTTCGTTTTCATTTCGTTTTTTAGGGTTCCGTAGCTTTGGTTACGAAACCCTAAAAAAGTAATTGTTGCCTATATCTAAGCCTATGCTGTCCGTTTGTCTATCGTCCGTCTACTAAATGTCAGCGGCAAAGAGATTTAAAATACCATAGAAAGGAGATGCGAAGAAATGTTATAACAAAACTGTGATCCCATGTGAGAAATGGGATCACATATAATATAGTAATATTGGAGCGGCATCGGAGTGTACTAAACTAGACCCATCGACTTGTGTACAAGTACAAAAATTTTTGGACGAAAATTTTGTTCGTAAAGTGGCTTCTATAATATTAGTCTTGAATATCTTTGGTCAGCGGGCTATATCTCATGAACCGTATTAAGAAGACAGCGAGGGCGACTTCCTAGTTATAAAACTAAACTAAAATTAGAGAATAGATATCTCTTACTGACTTACAGCTTAAGATAAGGGCAGAGACAGACAGCTACAGAGTTAAATTAGTTTTTTTTTAAATTTTGCCTATGCATTTGGTCGCTACGTTTGAAATGTCAACTTAAGTCAGTATGAAAACTTATATTTAACTTAAATTTACAGCTATTTATGAGCCCGTCCTTATGAGAGAAAAAAATTGCCCCTATTAAATTTAGTTTGGCAAGAAGAGAATTGGCACCAATACTCAAATAGCCCACAAACACAACAGCCGTCTGACTGGAGGATCATTTCATTTAAATAGGAAATGAGCTTTACACCCGGTTTCGCGTAAGTACTCCTAAAAGCGTTATTTGTAACCTGAAGTTCCTTTGTCCCACAGGCTCTAGGAGACCGTCTCTTCGTAGTGGACGTGGGCAAGACGGCACAGATCCACGCGGCCAAATCTGGGCAGCCCACTTACGTGTACCGGTACGCGTACCGCGGTGCCAGCAGCTTGTCCAACATCATGGCGCAGAACGATGCCAATTATGGTAAGTCACCATATTAGACTATGGTAAGTGAGCATATTAGACTATGGTAAGTGACCATAATTATTAGGCTTTGGTAAGTGAGCATATTGGACTATGGTAAGTGCTTAGGCTTTGGTAAGTGGCCATATTAGACCATGTAAGTGACCATGTTAGACTATGGTAAGTGACCATATTAGACTATGGTAAGTGACAATATTAGGCTTTGGTAAGCGACCAAACATGACTGGAAATTGGCCATAGAAAACTAGCTATTGTGGCAAAGTGTCCATACAACTCCATTCCTACCTTGCCCTCAGAGATTGGAAATTACAAACATAATGTGTAGTCCGAATCCAGGGCTAGTAGCCCAATATTTCCCATAATGCTAATAATAATAATAATATGTCTTTAAAAAACATTAAGTAGAAATGACAACCTCTTCCTTTTTTGAAGTCGGTTAAAAATATAAAATGAGTTTTATACATAGGTAATGTGTATGAAAAAAGGACGCTAAAGAAATTCCAGAGCGCCAACAGCCCTAAAGCTGCCCCTGCTTTTCTGGCTGACAAATCGATTGAAATGGATTGAAATGAATTGATGTACGTTATAATGCCAATGAAAAATAGCACAGTCAATGTGTTTTCTAATATCTACCAAAAAATATAGGTCTAAGTCAAGTCATTTATTTCATTTAACACACGATTAGAAGGTACTTTTCAACGTGAAACTTACAAGTCAAATATAATATTTTTAAAAAGTAGATGCCCCTTCCAAAAGGTAGTTTCCTATGGAGAAGAATGGGCAAGAAGCTTTATATTTACCAATAGTTTAACTTTAATGCTCGACTGGCCTGTTGCTCTAGTCGTTAGTGGCCCTGACTTCTATGCCGGAGGTCGTGGGTTCGATTCGCACCCAGGACAAATGTTTGTGTACTGAGAACAATAATTTGTTCTGTGTCTGGGTGTAATTTATCTATAATATCGCTGGGCCCGGGCAATAAAGCGGTAATATCAAAAATCGAATTTTACAGGAGAAATAAAAGAAGCTAATTTGTTTATAGTGCAGCGTACACTGATCCAAAATAGACGTTCAAAATTTCAAATGAAAGCTAATTTTTTTACCAATCTAGCCTTTTAAAAATAATTGTAATAGTATAAATATTTAATGAAATAATTGAAAAAATGTATAATACAAATTAAAGACGATACTGTTTCAATTGCAACATCATTAATGACTTTATAAACACACCGACCACTGAGATTCAGGAATGTAAGAATATAATACGACGTAATTTCCGCTTTAGATCTAGAGCGTACCAGCCGATTACCACCTTCTTCAGGGAAATTTTATAGCCAAAGCTTAGCTGTATCATCCACTATTCGCTATTTTAGAATCCTATCAATGAAACATATTTTTTGTAACCATTGTAACAGACCGACCTTACAATGTTATTTATTTATATTTTTTACCATTTTAGACAGTATTTTATGATATTTATACATTTTTTTTTAATGTTACTACTACCTAACTTTTAATTAGTTAAATTTTAAATGATAATAACTTTGAATAAAAAAAACCTTTCAAATCACATATTTTTTATTGAATACTAAACTTTGGAAACAAACACAAAAAAACTCATAAAAAATACTATGCTACCTTAACAAGATCACATTTTTTTAATTTTTTTATTAAATACTAGCTGCCCTGGCAAACTTCGTTGTGCCTTAGAGTCAATTTATTTCTCTTATCAATTTTTTTATATAAGATATACATATGTTTAATAAGACGACAACAAATAGATCCAAACCAATAATAACTACTACTACTTTTTAGGTAGCTAGTCTCTACTGTGATCTTATTTAAACATTTTGTGTTCGATAGAATTAAAATTACAACATGTATATATAATCTAACCTAACTGACCATACCTATCCTATGGCTAACCTAACTACCTTACTAAAATGCATTGATTTAAAAAATACTAAATTCATAATTTTAATCGGAACTATTGCCTCTATGTTACATCCAATATAAACTTATAGTTTTCCCAGTCTACTTTAATTTAAGTCTTAACAATAGAATAAGTTCTATTTGCAAAGATTATTAAAGTTTGTCTTTGTCGTCATTATTAATTCCGTAAATTGATTTCTGAAATATAAGACTTTTTCATGCTACATAAAACCTCTAAGTTTAGTAACAAAATAAATTTCAGAACGTCGGTACGTATAAATTGACAACCTTACCTTCTTGGGTTTAGCATAAGACGTGTCAATGTCAAATTGTCACCTGATAATGAACTGGGAAGTTTGACTCCTGTCATGTCATCCAGGATGGCGCTGTGTTTGAAAAATGTTTGAGACAACGAATATTCTTGATATTTATTTTTTCGAGGACTTTTCATGTTTTTTTTATTAATTATTATGCTATTCCGGACAAAGAGAAATCCAAAAAGACCAAAATCATTCAAATTGATCCAGCCGTTCTTGAGTTATAAGTGGTGTAACTAACACGACTTTCTTTTATATATATAGATAAAGATTAAACTTTGGAAACAAACACGCAAAACTCTTAAAAAAGAAAAAATACTATGCTACCTTAATTTGAAGAGAATCACATAATTTTTAGGAACTGTTTTAAAAATATGCTGCTTTAATCTGAGTCTTCGCTTTCAATATCGATTTCTGCTTCAGAGTTCCCAACACAATGCAAATTGTTATAAAATGTATGATAATGTTTCGGGATTGCTTCGGTTTTGCAGAGACTCATCAAATCATCGTAAAGTGGTTTTGGTAAGGCGATTGGCTCTCTGTACAGATTTGGCGTCTTTTTGGGTCTTCCTCTTAAAGATCTGTCTTCAAGAGGAAGACCCAAAAAGACGCCAGTGACTGATGTATCAGCAGATGAACTGAGAAATCTGTACAGAGAGCCAATCGCCTTACCAAAACCACTTTACGATGATTTGATGAGTCTCTAGGTCATAGGTACTTTGAAACATAGCCAGTCTGAAGGAGATTCGATGCATTCTCTTATCGAACGCGCAAAAAAGAACCACTTACTTTTATACTCCTGATCAAATGTATGGCATAATAAATAGATAAATTTCATCTTAAAGAAATGGAACAACATAATTTCTTAAATTTGAAGGAGATAATGGACAAAAGACACTGGTTGCGGGCAGACCAAACTAATGAAAAAGTTATGTGGACAAAGATTCACAAAATCAAGATTACTCTAGCTCATCCAGATGTTATTTATTTAAAGTATAACTTTGACGATGAGTATATTTCTTTAAATACTGCATCAAACACCAACAAACCTACAAGTGCCACTGATCTTCGTGTAAGTTACAATACATTTCCGGGAAGAAAGGCGTAACAGGCTTGTACAGAATATAATCTCTTGTGATTACTTCGTATTAAGTGTTTACAGTTTATTGATATAATACGTTTATTTCCAAAAAGGCGGTTAAATTTATTACTGTTACCCTTTGTTTACAAATTCAGCGTAAAGATGTTCACCGTTTTTTTGTGTTATGTTTCTTAGAGTATTGCAATAATACATTTTTAGTCGTTAGAGAATTTTCCATGCAATAAAGCTGTTATTGTCATTTATTCTGAAGAAATATTAAAGTAAAAAATTGAAAAAAATAAGAGTGATAGATTGATACTCCGAGAAGCCAAAAATCAAATAACATTAAAAAGGGCGTAACCGGCGTTTACCGCTATATTGCCCGGGGCCAGCGATATGTGTGTATGTATTTAGAAATATATGAGTATGTTTATCAGCTGTTTAGTACCTACCCATAACACACTCACTGCTTAGCTTGCGACTAGATAGCGTTGTGTGGAAGTTGTGTTTTTTTTAATGCAGTTCAAAAATGCAAAAGCGCAGTCGTGTGCAGTCTTAAATGTTCATACGTTTGCCATTTACAACTACGTTGGAGACGGCTTCCAGTTTAACTAGATGTACTCGACCATATCCACCACCACTGATGGACATAGGCCTCTACTAATGAGTGCTACAGTGCCCTGCCTTTAGCTTGCCACATCCAACTTCTGCCAGCTTTCTTTCGCAGGTCATCATCCCACCTATCCGGAAGTGTGTCCTACACTACGTTTGTCACTAGTAGCACTTAACCTCTTGTATATGTAGTAATATATACGCTCATGTTCACATCGCAAGTGACCAAAATATTGTTGTTTTCATTGCAATAGGAGCCAAAATGGGGTTTGAAGACTTTAAGTGCGGTAAGTAGGGCAAGTGAGGTATCATATGAAAAGGCTTCTCTTTGAAAGCTGCGAAGCGAAAAACGTGAAATACTTACATCTACTTGACGGAGGTTTTACGTAAATAAGTATTACAAAAAAACAAGGCGGGAACAATATGTTCGTAAGGCGGGGCCGCCACCACTGGGCCACCGCTGCTCTCTATCTCCCTCTCTCTCTTTTTGGAAAATAAATTCTATTATTGTTTTTACTTTCTAATATCAGTAAGAGAACTAAAAACATTTTCTCTATATATTCACAGGTGTGAGCCACGCTGATGATGTGCTACGGATGTTCAACTTCCCCGGAATGGTAACCGACAACCCTCAGGATATCGCTATGGTGGACGGACTCATCAACATGGTCTACACATTCTCAACCACTGGGTAAGAACTTTGAGCTATTCTCTACACCAGCAGAGCAGTTCATGGATCTCCTTAAGTTCCGAGTTGAGCTCACGATACTGACAATTGCTTGCACTTACTGATCTGGTCCCCTCATATCTGTGTGGTTCTTTCCTCAAAAGACCATTTTAGACACTGATCTGCATGGTTCTCACATGATATGACCAAGATAATGTCTGGACTTGAAAAGAGACTCTGACCTCTGAGTTTCATTCGGTGTTTCTTCTCAGAGTAGTCAGATAGTGAAACACCGACCTCCCTTCTCACTAACAAATGAAGCATAAAAGTGTTTGTATTAACCTATTTCCAGAAATAAATATTATTTATCATAATTTTTAATGATCCCGGTTTCTTCTGCATTCTTCTAATTATAAAACTTCATATAGGTATCATACATAAAATACTTTTTCGTACCACTTGCTCAAAAAAGTGACATTCTATGCCACAAAAAGCGAACATAACAATAGTCATTTTTAATCTGTTAAAAACAGGGAAAGAAAGTTGTACTGGATTTCATTCATCCCGGAAGAGAATGTGATTTAAATTTGGAATACTTACCGAAATTTATACTGAACTACATTTACACCATTGAGTTTGTATATAAATAAAATAAATAAAAATAATAAAAATTCCAAAAAGAAATCTTTTTGGAATACGCATTTATTACGCAGTTATGATTATTAAATAACATTACGAAAACCGACGAGGCCGTATGAGCTTGATGCCTTTGCTTTTCCGACAAAAAAGTATTAATCTAGGAATTTGCCGCGTTTTTGTTTTCTTCAAATATATAAACGTTAAGTTTATTTTAATTTATTTTTATAAATAAGTTAATTTTCTAAAAATACGTTTACTTTTAATTGTCATTATTTTTAATAAATGCTTATCTCATATTATTATTGTGTTAATTTTTTCGCAAATGGTACGAAAAGTAGAGTATTTTCCTCGGTGATAAAGCTGTCTTAGTCTTGGGTGAACTTTAATCCCTCGCTACACTCAGGACTCGTCTTAAATCCCTCGCTTTGCTCGTGATTTAAGTTTTTAACACCCTCGCTACGCTCGGGAGTAAACCTCGAGTCCTTCGTTACGCTCGCGATTTAAATCGTCACCCGCGACAGAAGACACTGCTTTATCCCCTTGGTTAATAATCTACTAATAACTACTCGCAGATTTTTCAAAGGTTTTGTCTTGGCAGCACATTAATTTTTACTGCAAGGATTCAAGTGCTTCAAACTAATCAGACGTAAACGTGGATCCACCGTTGTAATCACTGTGGGCATACCCTCAACCCTAATTGAGGTCAGGCAGAACAAATGATCGTAATCATCACACAAACATCGAACACACGAACTCAAAAAGTCAGAGCCTCACCACTAATCAATAGGCCTGTCAAACTTGTACTTTATTACTTTACTAGCTGCTGCCCGCGACGTCGTCTGCGTGAAGGTTCTACAGCACCAAATATACCTACCTAAGATTCCAGTGTCGCTATAGCATTATAAGTTAACAACTTTTAAAATAGCATTAAAATATAAGTTACATGATGAGAGTTTTTTTTGTATTTTTTTTTTATTTTGCAATTTTTAGTTTCTTTGTATGTAAAGAAAGTCTTTCAAAACTTGAAAGAATCATTGAAATCGGTTAATAATTGCAAAAGAAGTTCTTTCTAAACCTTTTAAAATAGACAGGCGTAATGTTATGGGAAATACATAAACCATGCACAGACATGTGACTGTAGCTATTGCGAGTAATTTGTTGTTATGCGTTGAAGAGTTCCATCGCCTGTCTTCTTCATCAGTTTTTCTACACGAAATGATACTTGCTAAATGTAAATGCTTGATTTGTCACCAAAAAAAAATGTAAAAATTGGTACATGTTTTCCTATATTATTTGAGGTGTTCCCTCAATTCCTCGAAGATCCCTCATCAGATCTGAGGTTCAATACTAATGGGACCAACCTGGTAGTATACCCTATCAAATAAAAAAACGATTTTTGAAAATCGGTCCATAAATGGCGGAGTAATCGCGTAACAAACACACAAAAAAAAAACACCGTCCAATTGAGAACCTCCTCTTTTTTTTAAGTCAGTTAAAAATACGTTCAAAGGTATATACCTTATAACACTTCCCTATAAACTACGTTGATAATTATACTGCCAGGAGCCAAAATGTAAAGATAGTCAGGACTGGTGGCGCGGGAGCAAGCGACGTACAGGTGCCCGTGTGAGAAGCAACTCGTCCTCAGATCTACACCCGCTGCTCTGAGTATCGGCTCCTGCGATTTATTGATTGTCATCACTAAGCAAACACTCACGCGGAACTGTACGCGCTCGAACTGGATCGGGAAGCTATGAAGTATAAGGGGAATGCGTTGTATAAATACTGCCTTGCCGACGCCACAACCCGTAATAATTTCCACCTCAATGGTGTCTGTGGAGAGACATGACTTTAAGGCACCACCCGTTACACAACTTTGGAGGAGATTTGTTCCTAAAAAGCATAATCGGGACGCCGACCTTCATTCAGCTTGATGGTATGCGCTGGAAGTCAACTTGCTGACAGCAAGTTCAAAAATTCCACGGGATAATGTGTGGCGTCATCTTGCTCGACGACAGTGCTTATCGACGTATAGACCACTTCATTCCCCTCAATGTCCGAGAGAATGCATTCGTTAATTGCTGCAGCATGATCATTTTTGGGCGCCAAAATGGCCCTCTCACACGAATTCTGCTGGTGCGCTATACGACTGATGTCCACGTACACACAGCGAATGAGTTCTTCGAAGCTGGATACCACTCTACCGAGAGACTCTGAAAGCACCGCCTGTCCGCTTCTCTCTTCTGGTAAAGTGCCTTTGCCAAGACTTAGAAGGACATCGGAGAATTCTTGAGCGCGTGCAATGCCGCCGAGCCGAGCTCTTATATTAATGGTCAAGCGCAGCGTACGAACTTGTGACCACAACGAAGATCGTTTCACCGAAGCATTCATCTCGTCAGCCCTCGATCCCCGCGTCAACTCGGGAAGCGTTTGCCTGAAATCGCCACTGAGCAGAACCGTGACACTACCCATCAAATGTTCGTTCCTGCAGATGCCCTGCAGGGTTCTGTCCACGGCCTCAACTGCCTTCCTTTTGAAAATCGTACACTGATACGATCCCATATGATACGATCCGAACTCTGCTCAAGATTTTGAGGGTTTTGTTGGAACTTCAATTTGTCAAAACGAATTATACGATACTTACAACTTTTATGAAAAAAATGCACAATGCCATCTATGAATTTTAAGAATAACTAACTACTAACCTCATCAACACGATCAAAATTTAAATTAATTTTCAAAAAGTGTTTATGTGTTACTTGATTTGATTTTTATACATTCTCATAGATGGCGCTGATTCCAAATTGTCTTTATGCTACTAACATTCATTAAACTTTGTTTCTCTGCCAAAGTTACTTAAATGGCGTAGTTTTTATAGTGTAAAGCTAGATAATAGCATAGCTTACTTAAAACCAACATTTAAATATGCGTCCTTTGATTACACGCTTCCACAGAATGACTTAGAAGAATAAAGATTCACTGCTCCTCCCCCTTATGTGATAGCAAACAGACAAACAGACAAAAATTCCAAAAAGTCACTTTTTGTCACCAGTTACGTTTTTCTAACAAAACCCACTTATTTTTCTTGAAAATTCTCAATGTACAGTTTTTCTTTCGTTGCTGTTTTATTATATGTAGATGAAAAAAATGCACAATGCCATCTATGAATTTAAAGAATAACTAACTACTAACCTCACCAACACGATCAAAATTAAAATTAATTTTCAAAAAGTGTTCATGTGTTACTTGATTTGATTTTTATACATTCTCATAGATGGCGCTGATTCCAAATTGTCTTTATACTACTAACATTCATTAAACTATGTTTCTCTGCCGAAGTTACTTAAATGGCGAAGTTTTTATAGTGTAAAGCTAGATAATAGCATAGCTTACACAAAACCAACATTTAAATATGCGTCTTTTGATTACACGCTTCCACAGAATGAGTAAGAAGAATAAAGATTCACTGCTCCTCCCTCGTAGGTGATAGCGTGATAATATATAGCCTATGTGTTGACCCGACCTCTTAGTAATATTCATGCAAAATTTGAAGTAAATCCATGCAGTACTTTTTGAGTTCACCCCGGACATACATACAGACAAACAGACAAACAGACAAAAATTCTAAAAAGTCACTTTTTGTCACCAGTTACGTTTTTCTAACAAAACCCACTTATTTTTTCTTGAAAATTCTCAATGTACAGTTTTTCTGTCGTTACTGTTTTATTATATGTATAGATGCATGGATGATATAGACCAAAGACATTCAATACCTATAGACCGGACATCACAAACAAAATTTTCGTCCGAAAAAGTGTGTCCTGCCGGACAAGTCTATGAGTTTTTTTTTGTACGCTCCGCTGCCGCTCCAATATTCATATATTATTCTAGATGGCGTTACTGAGACATGGGATCAAAGTTTTTCTATGACATTTCCTTGACATGCCCGCTCTATAGTATTTTAAATCTCTTTGATATAGACCAAAGGAAATGTTAGTCACTAACCATGAAGTCTGACACTTACCACGCTAAGAAGGAAAGCAAAATCTGTTCATTTAAACTTTCACTTTTTAAACCAACAAATAACGATTACTTATCTCAACGCGGGTAGATACCTAAGTTGAACTCGCAGGAACCTTTGAACTCCTATCCCAGTTCATTTAAACTCAAGTCGCACCACTTAAAAAGTTATTCTTCTGAACGCCGATGGAACTTCTTGGTTGTTCTACTATAGATACCCACTTTTTTTCAGGTATAACTTTGAAATCCTATTAACATAAAAATTTGTTCATAAGTGTCAATCTGTGAAGTTTGAATGTTTGTAGAAGTTGTGTGTGAAGTTGAAATGGAGGAGCTTGTGGCTAAATACAGCTACATTGGATCGATCGAAGGTTAAGCTACGCTTGACGAGGTCGATCTGTGGATGGATGACCCCCATGCCTCAGAAAACACATTCAGCCGTTGGTCTAGGCTGTCATCTATAGATCTTTGGCATTCGTTACAGGTAGTAAAAAGCTCGGAAGTCAGACAACAAGTTTGATCGAGGGGTACCCAGTAACTGGCTCCATGTGAGACACTGATCTACATCCGCTTAAACTGGAGCCGACCCCAATATAACCCGAGGCATACGCGACGAACTATTTGTGACGCACGCCTCGCGTTGCTTGTACGCGGCTCTAAATCAACAGGCCAGCCAAAGTGTTACTTTATGTACCAATCGAGTTAAATTATTACCTGCTACTACTACTTCAAATACTATATACCTTCTCTAGTATTGCACGCAATATAGAGACACTTATATTAGCCTAGTAGTTCAGTTTATAAGTATTTTTTATCTTTCTAAATCAATGCCTTTTCAGTAAGGTAGGTTAGGTTATATCTTATCTTATATATAAAATTATCGTGTCACAATGTTCGTTCCCATACTCCTCCAAAACGGCTTGACCGATTGTCATGAAATTTTTTATGCATATTCAGTAAGCCTACTATCTATTTTTCTAACCTGTAAGTGATATTAAGGGGTGTTCACACCAATTTTTTTTTTTTGATCATTTTTATTTTTTTATTATGTGGCATCAAAAAATACATACAACTCTAAATTTGCACTTTTTTATCACCAACCCTTGCTTTTTAATAGTCATAGCAGAACTTTTAATGACTTTTTGAAATATCACGAGGAGAGGGAAGAGGGAGGGGAGTGGGAGGGGGAGAGGGGGAGGGGATTTGGTGTGGGGATCGTGAAAGGGGAGATTGGGGGTGAGGGGAGATTGTGTGAGGGGAAGGGGGAGGGGCAGGGGCAACGGGAGGGGCAGGGGCAGCGGAAGGGATGGGGAGGGGAGTTGGGGGAGGGATGGGGAGTGGGAGAGGAGGGAGGTCAGGACAAAGGGAGGGGGTGGAGAAGGAGGGAATGAGAGGGGGAGGAGAGGGGAGGGAAGGGGAAGGGTAAGGTGAGAGGGGAAGGGAAAGGGGGAGGGAAAGAAGCAGGAGACGGGTAGGGGAGGGAGGGGAAAGTGAGGGAGGGGTGAGGGAAGGGGGGTGGAGGGGTGAGGGAAGGGGCGTGGGAGGTGTGGGGGAAAGGGAAGGAGAGGGGGAGGGGAGGGGGAGAGGAGTTGATAAAAAATGCTATGCAATAGCTTTACCGCGGCAGTCTCCGAGTGCCACACGTCATTTTCTCTTTTTTTTTAACCATTCAATCACAATGTGCCACAGCGAAGCGTGGCAGGGTACAGCTAGTGGATATATATTACGTTGTTATTCTAATTCTTTCTTACACAAAACGAAACAAACAACAACAACAAACAAATTAGTGACTCTCCGAATAAAAAGTAGTATTAGTTATTATTGTTTTCGATTTATTTGTTGTCATTTTATAAGTGTGTAGGTACCTACCTTTATCTGTAATTTATAAAATTCTCGCACATTTACCAAGCTCCTCTGTAACGGCTTCACCGATTCGTATGAAATGTTGTGTGTATTCTCAGCAGGCCTGAGAATAGGTAGTAAACAATGCGGAACGCTAAAAAAGTTTCGTACTCGATTCGCTCGCTCAGACTTACTTCGGCTGCTGTTGCTATATATAATTAGATACAGGTCTGTACATACTACTGGGTACACCTCTGCTTCACCATTTGGAGATAAGAGGGCTTGGTTATAAAGCTCCGCTGTCCATCCATCCTGTCGGGCAGTACCTATCTCATGAACCGTAATTAATAGTAGATATTAAGGTAGTATCTTTATTCAGAACTATCATAATTGTGTCGAACATATTGATAATAATAAAATTTGCAATAATATACTTAAAACTAGATTAAATTAAAATTCCTGAGAAATGGGATCACAGTCTTTCTATGACATTACTTTTTCCTTTTTTTTTAAATGACAGATTGAGGAATGATGTGATAAAGCAGCGTTGTGGTTTAAAAGAAATTGTAGTAACAACAATTGAAAAGAGTAGGTATGCTTAGATGGTTTGGTCACGTTAAAAGGACGGATGAAAGGTGACTAACGAAAGGTTTTTACAAGGCAGAAGTAAATGGGAACGCCGGGAGGGGACGCCGTAGAAGGACATACATAGACCTTATTGGTGAGGTTCTTCAGAAAGGTCAGGTGCGTAGTACTCGCAACCGGCGTGTGTGTATTAGGTACAACATGTATGAATGTAAACGAAGCAAAAGAATTATGTAAGAATCGTAGCATATGGCACTCTGTACTTTCTGCCTACCCCCATGGCAAAAAGGCGTGAGTTAATGTACCTATGTATGTATGTATGTACTTTTTCCTCTAGGCATTTTAAATCTCTTTGTTTATCACCAATCTTGTTTACAGAATCCCGAAAGTGAATAACAACGCGCCCGCCTGGGATCCAGTGAAGCCAGGAGCTTCTGAACTGAACTATTTGGACATCCTTTCACCTACGAAGATGGAAATGAAGTCATCCAACGACTTTGGTCACAAGGCCTTTTGGGATAGTTTAGGTTTCAACGAGAATGAAAATTTCCGCTCCTACCTTAAGGACGAACTTTAAAACATTATACTTAATTATTATTTAATGTTCTCATTTTCATTTTTTATATTTTTTTAATATTTTATAGATTTTTTAAAGGGTTTCGTTTTCTTTGTCATATGAAAACAGACTTAACCATGAATACTTTATGTGTCATAGTCATAGGATAACTGTATGAGTTATCTTAAATTACTTTTTTATTATTTTTTTTTTCATTTCTTTTAAGTAAAGTTAATACAACACCTAGTATGTTTTTCGCTTCCTTTTTCCTTCGATGTTATTGAATTCAAAATGTTATATAAATAACACGAACCGTTGTAGATAAAAATAATTCTTTGAAGTGGCCGTAAAAATATAGAGAATCCGCAGCACGCGCCGCGTCAAAGCTTTCATTATTTACGTAACATTGGGCCACGGTAAACATCGATTCAACCAGAGGTGTCATAAATATATTTTTTTTGTTAGAATAGCGACAGGGCATGCCGCGCTGCCTTCCGTGCTTTTCGAAATAATGTATCGATACGAACCAAACAATGTTAAATGGCAGAATCGTGGCTATTTTTAAATTATTCAGCAGATTGGCTTTTATTCTCGAAAACGTATCTCGTGGTCCAAAAATAGGTTACAGAATTTCTTCCTGTGGATATTATCATCTTTTAATAACATTGAACCATTGTTATAGTTCAAAGTTCAAGTTTTATTTGAGCCAAAATGTAATTATTGAACTGTCCAACATGATATTGGAATTCCGGAGCTATCTGAATTTGATGTGACGTAGGTTTGAAACTAATAAAGTTACCTAATACGACTTGCTCTATTTGCCGCAGCCCAATTCAAGAATGACATAACAGCCATTCATATTTTTAACGGTGGTGTTTTTTTATGGCTGTTCGAATTAGGTAAGTAGGTACCGACAAATTATGAGCAGAAAAAGTAAAGACAAATAAGCACATCAAGCTACTCCAATTTGTCATATTTCTTCCCTGTTCCCGAGGGAATACAAAGAAGGTATAAGAAGTAGCAAATGTCACCCGGGGATAGTATAGCTTACCAACGGTGGAAGATTAAAAAAAAATAATATTAGTAGGTTTGTCAGAATAAGGCTCATGTTCAAAATGGAAAAAAAAAGTTTTTCCCAGCAATATTTTTTGGTCGAAGTTACTTAATTGTAATGTAGGCACAGAATGTGTAGTTATCGCCGGTCTTTTTACACCCTGTATTAATAATTATTTAACATCACTTGGCTAATTATAAGCACAAGAAAATAATAGGTAGGTAAGTATAAAAGATAATAAATAAAACTAATACAATTTAAGAGTTTATTTTGTAGCAGTGCCTAATCTGCATTTTTTATTAGACCACTACTAATGACACAGTGTAGCGAGTGTATGCAAAAACCATGGTGTGTGGTCACACACACAGCATGAATTTTCCAGTGACTGTTGGCTGATACTATTTTTAGAGGAAAATATGGAATAAACCTACACGTCGACTTGGAAACTTTTTAATTTTCAACTAACTCAAGCCGCAAAATATATGAACATCGTCAATCAAATGAGGGTAGGTACCTACGTCGAATTTATTATGCCTTGTCGCCAAACACGACATTTGTTCGGATTTAAGTTTTTAGCCTTTGGCATATTCGATTAACTTTAAGTAGATGTGAACGACGCCTTATCCATTCTAACGGTTATGGAACATTATGCCGACATTTTTTTTGTTTAGGTTTTTATTAGGTTCTCCAATAAAAGATTTATGTAGTTAGGTACCTACATAAACCATAAATAAAGTGCTTTAGCCAATGATATTTTAAGTAAAAAGGTAACCTAAACAACATTCGATTCGGTCGTCAGTTGACGGCGCGACGCGACCTTGAGGTAAAGTGTGGCTAGGTAGCCACATTTTAACGTGTCGCTTGCTGAGCGCTTATAACCTATATACACCGTTTTACTTATAATATCACATTGGCTTTAGCATGAAAAAAATGTTTCAAGAAGACGTATGTGAGTTCTTAGTGGGTCTCTTCTTCTCAAGGGTTTCCAAGGTACATTTATCGACTTCTATGCTTATAAAAACTACACTAGGTAATAAGTAACCTTATCACCTTATCATGCTCTTCCTCCGGACCACTGTAAAGAGTAAACGTGCCTGCGAAGCTTCGTACCCTCGTTTTATTATACTAAATTATCATACTAAACATATTCACCAAAAATCAATTAAACAATAGGAGTTCATATAATACTAAGAGTTAACCACTTCACTGGAGCGAAGAGCGCGTTCGCCAACATCGGGTGAGACAACAATACCCATCTCATTAACATTGCTGTTCGCGCACATAAACATTTAGCGAACGCACGATTATGCTGCCGTCCTTTTTTAACGCGCAGACAGTATTGACGTGCAAGCAAGATAGTAACAGCGCGCCAGACGTCCTTTCTAATAAATCTATGCGTATACGCAAGACTTGATACATGTGTGTGTAATACGAGAACGGAATCACTACCTGCGATTTCTGCGCGCCTAGTACCTGCGAGCAACACTCCATATCGAAATAAGGGAAGTTTGGTTCTTTCGTCATTGTATTGTTGTGCATATTGGGACATACATAACCAAATCAGCTTTTGTTTTCTGTATGCCTGGTATTGTCGAGCGTCTACTGTCAGACTTGATACATGTGTACGTGATACGCGAACGGAATCACTACCTGCGATTTCTGCGCGCCTAGTACCTGCGAGCAACACTCCATATCGAAACAAGGGAAGTTTGGTTCTTTCGTCATCGTATTGTTGTGCATATTGGGACCATAACCAAGTCAGCTCTTCTTTTATGTATGCCTGGTATTGTCGAGCGTCTACCTGTCGAATAAACAATATTTTACAATTGCAAGTGACCGTATCAGGCGTAAGAATAACATAGCGCCTTGATAAACTCCTTAACCGTACTGTTGTCCTAGTATTATTGTTAGCCAGATGGTTAAATCAATGTCAGAATCGGACTTAAATCAACTGTGTCAAGTAAACACACCACCAAACTTTGTTTAAGTATACCTACTCACTGTAATAGACCGCGGGGGCGCGGGAGGATTAGGATACCGATATTAAGAGTAGGTATTAATCTTCTCTTATGGCTGAGCAAAGGAAGGATTTAGAGAAAGAAATAAATAAGATTAGTCTGGTTAGTCTAGTACCTATACAATCGACGAACACAAACATTGGATTGATCAACTGGAAAAACAGACCGTCGAGGACACAGAGTATAAAACGGTTTAGAGATAATGTAGATGTCAAATCGGAAATGTAACTATCAGTCAAAAAATCTGCCAAAGACAACTGGAGAAACGAAAGAGGATCTAATCGGGATGGTACTCTGTCTGTTTAAAACCTGTTGACTGCGCTTTGGAGAAAAGCATAGACATTGAGTATATGGACTGAGTGTTGCTTGTCAGTTGTGAAATAAATACCTACTGGTATGAAAATGTGAGAGAGATAAAGCGAACGTGCGGTTGTCTCTTTCTTTCTTTAACCACAGACCTACAGAGAAGAGACAGGTATTAGCCGCACAATCGCTGTCAATCTTTTTCTAGGGAGTGGTTAATTTTGTGCGGGTATTCTCTGTCTATGGAGAAAAGTGACATTAAAGACGTGTACGGAGTGAGTAGCAAGAAGGAAGAACAAAATAGCCTTATATCGTAGAAACTTCGTCAACACTATTGAAGACTGAACTCCTTATTAAGTACTGCGATGTAGAATCTCAGTCATTAGTTTGTATGTGGTAAGATAGATGTCGCTACAGCTTCGATATTATAACTTATCAAATACTTACCAAAAGATATAAGTATTGGAATAATTTTATTATTGGAGATAATTTCAGTTAGAAAAATAAGACAAATTATAACAAAAATATATTTTTTTATTTTGTCCAAACTAAAGGAACTAATGCATATGAACACCTTATATAAGAATAATTAAAGACCAAATATTCACACCGAACCAACCATTAACATGATTAATTTTAATTAAATGCCGATGAACACATTTTATATAATATCCATTTTTTAAGCGATAAAGCTTGAAGAGCGAACATTAATAATATCAGAAGCTGCAAATTGCATTTAATTCATAAGTACAGTCAACATAAGGTTTTGGTATGCTGTCCAGAAACAAGCGTTCTATACAATTGTTGAATTGTTGATGGGCCATTCCGTTATTAAGAATGTTTTAAATGTAGTCACAATCTCATCTCAGCGACAATTAATGTCAAAATGTAGGGAATTTTGACGTACTTTTGTCCGATTGAAGTTGATATAGGAGAGCAAACGTTCTTAAAAATCCGGCAACCGAAGTCAACAAAGATGTGTGTAATCAGCGCAACTTAGCTACAATGTTACTATATCATGTAGGAGCCTACGTTATTGTTGACTGTACCTAAAACACATGCAATAGGCGTAATTGACAGCATTTTAAATTTTACTCAATTATACCCCAAATCCCCCGCCTCCTTTAGATGCAACAAGATAAAGAAGTTGAAATGAAAGCGACTTTAGGAGATATTAGTCAAAGATCTTCCGAAGGAAGACCTGTTGTTTATCTCAAACTGGAAAGTCACATACAATAGGCATGTGGACAGTGTATAATGATTTAGATTATAAAACACAATACTCAAGTTTTTTTATAAGGAAAACTACTTAGATTAATCGTATTAAAATTGAGGAGTATGTGACGTCGATTATTCAGTACAAACTGTATGGGATAGTCGAGCGATATATTGACTCGATGTATTGCCGTTATTTTTTGATAAAAGAAAAAATATGGGTCGAATATTTTCTTGTAATCTAGATCACCGACTAAAGTTTTGTCAACTTGCCTATTGTGCACCAAACGGCCTACTAGCAGAGCATGGAGGGCTTATGGAGACCATGAGAGAAACGGAGACGAATGGTTTCATTTTAACTTTTATCGAAATTTCTGTTTTACAGCAGCTAAAGACAAACGTAAAAAGGGATAGAGAGGCCTTTGCCCATGACTTATAACAAAATGATCATTCTTTATAAAAGAGCACAGTCACTTGAAAATATAAAATGTTGCCAATTTAGTAAAGTAAATATTATGTATTTTTGTTTACACAAAACCGTTGGCTCATCTTCTATGTACAGACGCCAGCACATCAAGTTACCCCAATGTGTGAAATTCCTTTGATCGTTTTTCAACTTTATGTCAAACAGAATAAGGTTCATATTCAATTGGGAAAATTTGACACATTGGGGCAACTTGATGTGCTGGCGTCTGTACCTAAAATATATTTACGTTATTTTAAACAGCAATACCGGCCATATTATGCTATGCATGTGTGTCAATATCTTAAATATAAATCACGATTATCTTTATAATATATAAATAACGTTTGTACAATTTATTAAATGACAAATGTTTAATTATCATCTCTTGGTGTTAACAACTTTATATAATTATACTACTTATACTATTTATCAACTGCGATGTGACAATCAAAGGCTGGCAATATTGCTATACAGTAAATAGGATGATGTAAAACACATTAGCGACTACAATAATTTATTAATATTATTTGTTATTGCTTCGTAAAGTTTGCTGCACTTTTTCATTGTCAATGGCACAGTTAAAAACTGTCAATTAGCTATAAAACTATATCCACACACGCCCGGGTGAAGTTCCTTTAGTATTGGGCTACTAAAGATTGCACTTTGTGAAAACGCACGAGCACGTTCATGCAAAATACACACCCAACTTTAACTTAATTTGTTAATGGAACATTCATTCATTCATAATTATTTTTATTATTTTATTATGGAATATTGGCTGACCCTAATGTGTGGCTGGGCGCTTAGACCGTTTGGGCACTTTATCCAATCCGAATCTGAGAATGTCGAAGTAGCCGTGGCCGTAATTGTATAATATTCAACTACGGCCAATGCAATTACAACCATCGTGATCATCATCACTTCAGCCAAAAGACTGGATATGGTCCTTCTTCAAAGATTTACACGACGATGATCGCCGCAGAATCGACAAAGTGACAAATTGCAGAAACATTTCTTCTGACTATCGTAGTAGATAATTACGCTCTACATTGTTGACTCTTGTCTACTGAAGAAACGACAAATTTCTCCCCTTCAGTCTCGACATTGTCATGCTCAAGATAAAATAAATCTGTCTAAAGTGCCACCAAATTAACTGTACAGGTGGGCAAAATTGGAACTATAGCAGCGTGAGTCGCCATTTTGAAATTGGCAATACCGATTGCTTCACTAGCGCCGCTGTCAACTAAACAGATAAGATGGCGGGACTGTACAATCTGTCACTTTGACGCTTCATCCGTAGACAAAACCAGTTTGTTTCTTGGGTGATTATGGTAGGCGTACGGATCATCAGTAAGTAAACAATTCTTGGGATAATTTGACTGTAATTCGGATGGGATACCTATGTATCCCAAAAAGCTTGGCTCGGCCCCTTCATCCATGAATTCGTATCGAATGGAGTGCGCAAACGTTCTCACTAAATAAGAATATGACACAAATAGAATGATGTGTTAATACTACAGCCTACAACCCTTACACCTGTGATGAATGAATGGTCTATTTGACAAAATTTAAATTTTTAGTCCGTCATCTAGTTTCCAAGAAAATATTCGACACGTATTTTTTTCTTTTTCAAATTGATGGAAAACTGCTTAGATTAAGCGCATTTAAGTTGAGGAGAGGGGGCTTGTAACGTCATTACCTAGTATTTAAATTGTACTGGCTAGTGACGTCATGCGTCATTTTGACTCTATGTAGCGCCGTTATTTAATGATTACGTGAAAAAAGAAAAATATGTGTCGAATAATCTTGTAATCATGGATGAGGGATTAAAAACCAAAATTTTGTCAAATAGCATTATTATAAAGAAAAAATAAAACTATAAATATTGCTAACACGACCACGTGTATCAAACACCTAGAAATGACCGTAACAAAAAATACATAATGTTTTTAAACATTGCTACTACAGAACTCGGTTTAAATTAACCATACTCAAAGTTCAGTACTTAACAAACATAATAACAAATCGGTTGGCAAGCACAGGCAACGTCTGACATTTTTTTCACTGAGTAAATAACTATCAATGGGGAATATGCATATAATTCAGACCTTTTTCATTAGACATGTCAATAAACGATGTCATTCTTTTTAATTTAGTTCTTTCACAATTTATAATTATTGTCATTTTCTCTGCAGCAGTCTGTATTCTAGATTTGATAGATTAGATAGTTGTGATGTTAATGCAGAGCTTTTTGTGAAATGGAACGCAAGCTCAAACGTTCACCACAAGAATGTGACATAGACATGCTATCAGATGGTCTATCATAAACCAAAAATGGCAAAATTGTGGTGTCTCTCTTCCACAAATGCCATAGAGAAGAGTTGAAGTTGAAGTTGAGATGCTTACAAACTGCTTGACATTTCAATAAAGCGCTATTTTAAAGAACATGAACATTTTGAAGAAAATGATGCCACATTGATGAGAAGACAACGATAGTAACTGGCGTTTTTAGAAGTTTAATACTGTTAGTATTGACGTTTTTTACTGCATTAGGTCAAGAAAATACATGCATATTTCCTATTTTGGTATAAAAACGGAATTCGTTTAGTGCTCTGTGTACGAATTGCTGTGTTTTACTTGACAATAAAACAAAAAAACACTACTCTTTTAACGTATGTACAGTACACAGCATCCAGATAATTTTGCAAGAAAATAAAAACAAGAAGGAAAATACGGTCCCAAAAGTCCAGAACTAAATTAATCTATCTCAGATTCCCATTGTACAGAGGCCAGCACACCACATCAAGCTATCCCAATGTGTCAAATTTCTTTTATTGTCTTTCAACTTTATTACAAATCGCTCGAGGTGTGCCAGAGAGCTATGGAACGGAGTATTCTTTCAATCTTGAAGAATCCGTTCCATCACTAAACTTACTGACGTCACTCAAAAAGCTGCCACGCTAAAATGGAAATGGGCTGGACACATCTGCCGGATGTCATATGTTCATATGTTTTATTTTGCACCCGTGTTTCGACCTTAAGACGGCTTTTGGCACAGTCTTTTTTTCTTGATAACTAGTCGACTTATCGATTCTTAGCAAATTATAATGTTTACCTGTTTGCACTGTCTTTTTAATCGACTTTTTGTTTTTTGTTTACTATATGTGGAGGCTTGTTATTAGCTATTTTTATAATATTATATTCTTAACTGGATTGTTAGTCTGTAAGCCTTCCTAAAAATGAAATAAATAAATAAATGTCAGACGATCAGTGGGCCAAACGCACAACCCAATGGGTTCCCTTACATGGCAAAACGACATCGCAGTAGGCCCAGGTGAAGATGGCGAGACGAGCTGGACTCCTTCGATAAGGACTGGTCCCGAAAAGCCCTTAACCCTTTCGCGAGCAATACTATTTACACCTCAGATTTTTTGGGCTCCCTTTTTTTTGGGCTACGGCAATATCTTTGCCAATGCCCGTTTGTGACTTTATTTCTCGTCCAATGGTATATATGGCAATATTCTAAGAAGTAGCGTTAGCTATCTATAGTTGCACAATACTAATATACTTTATACATTTGGGCGCAACGTCCAAAAAGTGGTATGGCAATTATTTTGCCAATGCTCGCGAAAGGGTTAACAGAAAGAGGTGGAAGGAAAGTAGGGAGACCTTTGCACTACAGTGGGTAAATATAGGCTAGTAATAATAATAATACGTTTTCCTTGGATGCATTTACATAATGCATACACCAAAAACGACAAAAGGGCCTCTGCGAGTTGGCTTCGGCCCCTCGTACGCCTTCCAAAGGTCCGGAAAATAAAAATAATAATAATAATTATAAATAGAACCATTTTCATGCTTGACAGGGAAAATTGACGGTTTGGGGTGGCTTAATGTGTTGGCATCTGTACATACTACGAGTTCAATGGCTTCCGTCTACATTACCTACTTCCTACTGCCTAAGAACTCTTCCAGGTGTTTCCAAGCGCGGTCGACCTGTGCCTGGGTATATTTGGAGCTCCACAGAGAGCAGAATACAACATTGGCGTGAGCAACGTGTTCCAAGTTGCTCACTTGGGAGTCTACTCGCTTGGCTGCATCTTCTTCTGACAGGTTATCGCGCTCTTGTATCCTTTTCATTGCCTGTGGAGGTTTGAAATGTTTACTAATAGTAAGAATGCAAGCACCTCAAGCTTTAGTCTTCGTCCTGAATGTCAACTAATTAGGACTCTAAAGAAACCTGACCTGTATGTTTGAACTCATCGCACGGCGAAAACGCATAGTGTCATCGTACTATCATTGCCAATTAGGATAACGCCTTATTCATTAATTAAGTGATATTTGTAACCACTTTGTCATCCCCCTCCATTTTTCCCTTTCCCTAAGGTAACTAAACTAATTGAATTTAGTTAGAAATATGGCGTTAAAAAAAAAATACACGTGATAACTGACTACACCGTCATCCTTCCGATATTATGTGTTTTGTTACCGTTAAGTACTCGGATCGGGAAGACAAGTGATACGTATGACAGTTATGGATCCCACTGGTTCATTGTCTATTAAACGCATTGCGTGATAGCAGCCACGCACAGAGGAAACCATACCACAGATACACAACAGTTACCCACCCCTTAACACCTTGACTGCGGGCGCTATCGCCTACGCCAAGCCGCCCGTGCGGACGGCCGCACACCTGCTGCGAGAGCCGCACAGTCGTATCGGATGGTCGAAAAATAATACGCCAGTGCGGATATAGCGCTGGGTGTGTTTTAATCCTCCAGTGCGGCAAAACACAGGCTATTGTGTTTTTTTACGAATGTAACAAGTTATTTCGAAAATGACCATCCTACACAATAGGACCCTCAAACTAACACAATCTTCTTCTTATCGTGTGGTTAGTAACTAACCTGGTGTCAGAGTTTTAATGCCGCCCATGGGCCTCTGACTTGGCATCACATGCCGTCGAGAAATATCTCTCAGGCATGCCGGTTTCCTCACGATGTTTTCCTTCACCGTTTTTGAAGCAAGTGATAATTATACAATCCGCACATGAATCCGAAAAGTCAGAGGTGCGTGCCTTGGGTTCGAACTCGAGACCTATGATTTGGCAATCCGCCGGTCACACCACAAGGCTATCGCTGCTTACTAACACAATAGGGTTTAAAATCCTTTGTGAACACCTGGCATCTTAATTGCTAAAGTGAAATAAAACAACATTGCGAATATCAACTTAAGCTCTAACACAATAGGGTTTAGGATCCTTTGTAGACACTTGGCATACCGGTCTTAAAAAGCTTAATTATACAATTTTCAACTTTATGACTTTTGCAATTTTATAAGAAATTCTAGTGAAACCCTTACTGGTTCTGTATTTTGAATAATAATTTCTCATTGACTTGAAACTTGAAATTATCAAACGTCTAAACAGACGCGAAAACTCACAGCAGTTGTGAGAACCGCACTCGCGGCATAATTAAATTTTACACACTGGGCGTGATTTGCCGCACAGCCGTATTGGAAAATATGAAATCACAAACGGTGTGCGCGAGCCGCACTGGCGTTCCGGCGGCGAGAACACAGCGTATGTGAGTCCCGCAGTCAAGGAGTTAAGTACAAACGCCAGCACCTCAACGTTACTCTAATTTGTCAAATTTCTTTGATCGTTTTTCAACTTTATGTCAAACAAAATAAGGGTCATATTCAATTGGAAAAAATTGACACATTGGGGTAACTTGATGTGCTGGCGTCTGGACCTCCTGTTTAAGCGTTTTGTTACAAAAAGACGATTCCTTAGTAAGATAGAACACTAATTTCTGTAGTAGGCAAGAGGACGGTATATGAATCAAATCAAAATATAATTAGCCCATCAGTTTGATTTAAAAAAAAATACTTAAATGTTTTTTCTTTTTAAAATTGATGGAAAACGACTTAGATTTAGCGCATTAAAGAGGGACATGTGACGTCATTATTCAGTATAAACTGCACACGATCGTGACGTCATGCAACATTTTGACTCGATGTATCGCCATTATTTTTTGATTGCGTAAAAACAAACATGTGACGATTAATTTTTAGTAATCTAGATGAGGGATTTAAAACTAAAATTTTGTCCACCAGCCTAATTTTATATGCGCTATTAGATAGAGAAAGATGACAGTGCGTCTCACCTCGTCCCTAGGTACGATGACAGCCCACAGCTGGTGGCAGGACTGGTACCATTTCGCGCGCATCATGACTGCGGCCTCCATTACTACGACGCGGTGTCCTTCCTCGCCGAGCGCTTTAATTCGACGCCGAGCTTCTGCAATGACCTCCGGCCACACCAGTTTGTTAAGCTTATCTAGTTGCGCCTGTAAACAAATAGGATATTTGAACAGTTTTTGCCATATTACTGTCAGGAACTTTTCATTTTCTCATGTTGAATTTTCCTTATTTCAGGGTTTTTCTGATGTCCTTTTTAAATTAGACTGTATAAAATCGTAATTGATCGCTCAAGTAACCATACTGTGAGCCAGAAGCGTGTTCCCTTCTTTTCGTTTTGACTTTCCAGTTGGTCTAGTAGTTTGTGGGCCTGACTGCTATGCCCGAGGTCGTGGGTTCAATTCCCACCCAGGACAAATGTTTGTGTGATGAGCACGGTCATTTGTTCTGTGTATAGGTGTAATTTATCTATATTTACCCATACCCCATAACACAAGCTCTGCTTGTCTTGGGACTAGATGGTGTGAAATAATAGTTATGGAATTTATTTAAGGCACGTTCAGTCATTTGCGATCTGATGGAGTTCTAAATTTCTAATGTAAAATTTAAACCTGAGCGATCCTTTGCTAGCAACTGGGCACAAATTCAGCTCCAGCTACAGGGGAATCTGAGGAGGAAAATTTGTATTATGACTCAAACATAATGCTACCTTTACCTTATCAGTAAACACAATATTTCCCAGCTTCTTCCTGTCTACTTCTCCGGTTTCCGTGATGATGTCTTGTCCAAAGTTTTCAGATAAGGTGCGGTTGAGTGGTAGACCAGGCTTATATAATTCATGGGCTATTATATCACAGTTTACAATCACCACGCCTTTCTCCCTGTAAGGGGAAACAGGAGGAATAAAAAATGTGCTCAGTGTTCACATTGTCTACTTGATAAACTAAGAAACTATACCGTAAGTGCGTTACCATTCTCTATCACCAACGGAGGAAGTTGCTAAGTTATCAAAAGCGAGTTTCCTGCAGCCCTAGCCATATTACAAATTCTATTTCTATTTTCGTAATCGATAAGGCGACAATAGAAAGAAAATGGCGTAAATTGAATCAGCTGTTTGTCAACTGTCAAGTGTTAACGAGTAGAATTTGTAATATGGCTGAAAATGAAATACACTTGACAATTAACAAACAGCTGATTCCATATACGCCATT
Organism: Euplexia lucipara; assembly: GCA_921972225.1. Taxonomy (NCBI): domain Eukaryota; kingdom Metazoa; phylum Arthropoda; class Insecta; order Lepidoptera; family Noctuidae; genus Euplexia; species Euplexia lucipara. The sequence continues at coordinate 14,678,360 of OV179158.1, read as the reverse complement.
TTCTTTCTGTAATAGAAATAGAATTCGTAATATGGCTAGGCCTGCTGGATTCACCAAAATCGCTGCCTCTCATCTATTAAGGGCGGGATTTTCGGGGGACTGCTTTATGTGACTTTGACGTTCAATAAGTGCTGATCTTCAGCCTAATTTGAATAAATGACTTTCGATTTTGAGTCCAACTATCCTATATTAAAAAAATATTAAATAAGCTCCTAATGTCTCACACATATCAACTCAGGAGCAGATCGTCACTGCCTCGCTTTTCCCCTTGGCGTCAAACAGGCGTCCACATAACGTATGCGGATCATAAGCACTGCCACGTCGACTCAATAATTATGAATCCGAACGTTTGTAACGAAGAGACGTAAGCTAGGGTACGGAAAACCGTAATCGCGGGAAATGTAAGTCTACCACGCACCGCACCACGATTCGTGAGCTTGTCGCGAGGCAAGAGAGGCAAGGCGATTACGTTACGATTCCGATTAGTGTGCGTTGCGGTAGAGAATTTCATCCAAATAATACTGAACGGCTCGAGTTGATACGGTGACGATCCCTTTTTGAGTTGATACGTGTGCTACGACCTTAAGTCTCTTTAAAAGTATGTTATACAGTTAAGATTTTTTTACTCACTTTAACTTTTTCGTAATATTCGTTTTTCCACTGGCAATACCGCCGGCCAATCCGATGACATACGGCCAATCTGGGATGTCAGGATTATGCTGGAAATTTCAAAGTAGTCTGCGTAATTTATAATAACCTGAAATTCAGTTTATTTAAAATAAATTAATATTTTTGAGACAAAGCCAAACTATTTCCACTGATCGCCACTCCCGTAAGCCTTGTCAAACTACTTAAACTTAATTAAGGCTATTTTCATTTCTTTCTCTCAAGCAGGATTATTAATGATTATTTATCCAATTAAAAAACGACGGACACCTACAAGATCTGTCCAATTCAAGGTAAATTTTCATACTTATTATAGGCATATACATTTTAAACACCATCAGCCAAAAGCATGGCGAACTTCAATGAAAAAACTAATTGGACATTTCTAACTCAGTTCTCATCTGTCAATGTCAGACTCAGTCCTTTTCTAATGTTGTAAGTCAATAAGAGATGTCTGGCTTTTTTCTCATAATTTTAGTTAAGTTTTACAACAAGGAAAATAACAGTAGAGAAGTGAGAAACACCAGAATTAATTATTTTCTGTTAACATAACAATAATAAACAACTTTATTTCCGAGACTATTTATCAATGGTATAGGAAAAAATTACATGAAGATAAAACATTTAGGAGCAGAAATCTGTACACACTAAATTAAACCCTGTCCCTTAAACTAGGTTATCCTGTGTCTGAAGGGACAGTGTTTCGCAATAACATTCTAAAAGGTATGTCTATGGAGGGACTGTGTCGAGTTACCTTCAGAGATAAAGAAAAAAAATGGGACGTAATACTTACAGTAGGTGGCTTTAAAAGGGTGCCAAGCATCCTCATCCTCTGGTTACTAGAACTGATCTTATTCTCTTCTTCCTGCGATCCCTGCGCCTGCTCGTCCTGCGCTAGACCAATCACGTGTACATCCATAGGTTTAAGTCCATTCTCTACTCTCTTCTCGTTTATCTTCGTCGCACCACGAACAGTTTCCTCGCTTACGATTATCAACTAAAAACAAAAACCTGTGATGAATGTTAAGTAAAGTAAATAAGTAATACTTTTATTTACGACTAGCAGACATCACGCAATTTCACCCGCGTAGCTCCCGTTCCCGTGGGAATACAGGAATAAAAACTAGCCCATGTCATCTGGGGATAGTGTAGCTTCCCTACTGTGAAAGATTTTTTTAAATCGGTCCAGTATTTTCGGAGCCTATTAAATGCAAACAAACAATCCCCTTTATATTATTAGTATAGAAAAATATCTTAGCCTAAGTAACATCTGTGTTGTCATTAGTCTATAATATTTAGGAGGCTATTACAAATACGTAAGAACTCTGTCCCCTGTCAAAATTTAAACGCAACAAAATTTGAATTTTGTTGGTACCCTGGCTTAAGATACAGGATTATCCTAGTTTAAAACTAGGATAATAAGGTTTTTGAGAAACTTTGTTGAGTGTTTTGTAATTTGCCATTCAGTGTGAGGCTGTGCGTTAAGCAAAATATGATTTGCGGCTTACTAAGTCCTACTACTACTTTATTTTAGCGAGCGAGTCTCTAATGTGCTCTCTAAACCTTTTGTGTTAGATCATAGAATTAGAATGGCAAAATATATACATATAACCTAACCTAACTTACCATACCTATCCTATAGCTAACCTAACTGCCTAACCTAACTATCTTACTGAAACGCATTGATTTTGAAAGATGCAAAATACATCATTTTAACTGTACTACTGCACTGTGTGTTGTTGTTACATACAATTTTAGAGAAGGTAAGTAGCAGTAGTAGGAGGTTATAATTTAAATCGATTGGTACGTTATCCATCTCATCTCACTCAGATCACTGGTAATCAAAAGATAGCCTTGCTGGTCGGGTAAAGCACTGTTGGGTATACTCTAGCATAAAAAGCTTACCTAGCTACATGACAACACGCCTGTATTCCCTGAAGGGAGCACAGGTGTAGGTACCTATTAAACACCCACATTTCGCCAGTCGTGTTTAACTGACTCATTGCCACCATCATTTTCAATTTCATCCATACTTTAGCCAGGCCCCGAACATTGGACGATGACGCGCCAGGGGCGTCATGGGCCTACATACAGGATGGCGTACCTTAGGCGTCATTGGCACCCTATGTTTCATGCGTAATTCGCCGTTATCTTGCGACGATCTCAATTTGTTTTAAATCTGTTTTTAAGTAAGTTTGATATGACGCGCCAGGGTCGTCAAGGGCCTCCCGTGATTTTTGCTTATGACGCCTAAAGATGCGAAATGTAGCTCAGTGAAAAGAAAAGAGAGATACGGCTCTTTTGATCAAAAGAACTATATCACTCTTTTAGCTCTTTAGCTCACCGAATAGCTCTTTTAACTCTTCGGCTCAATTGATTCGCTTGCGAAGTGGCGAGCTACAGATCAAATTGAGCCGGGTCACTTTACGCAAGTCAAACGAGACAAATAGCTCAATGGCTCTTTCAAATCTTTGAAGTTCTTTAATAATTCATTTCACTTAGTTGCGACTGTTGCGAGCCATAAATAAAATTAGATTCATTGGGTTGTTTTGTTCTTATTAAAAATAAATAAAATTTTGAAAGCCAATATGCAATAAAGCATTTTTCTAAAACAATGACGATAAGAGTTATTTTACAATGACGTATTGAGCCGAAGAGTCAGTCAGTGAGCGACAAGCGAAATCGTTCTCCTGTTCGTCGGGGAAGTTCGGGCCCTGTTCGGGCATTGTCGGATGTCGCTTATGTCGGCGTTTCGTCGGTATCACTCGTCGTAACTCGCAAAGCCACAGAGTGATGAGTAGTATAGAGTATAGAGACAAGTCAAAGAGCCATTGAGCTAAATGAACTACTGAGCTATTCCGTGAACGACGGAGCTACTGAGAGCTAGATTAAAATTAAAGAGCTAGTTCAATTTTATCTCTCATTCGCGAGCTACCCATCTCTAATGACGCCCCTTCATTGGCCATGAATCGGTTAAGTCCCATGTAATACGGGATCAGCCTCTGGCCATCAAACAGGCACCAGGCATCATACCAGACCAGACCAGACTGCTACTAAGAAATTCCAAATATAAAATCTAATTTCCTGTATTCATCTCTGTCCTCTGGACAAGATTGAAGTCAAGAGTAGACCCATTAAATTTATATGAAAAATGGGAAATGTTACGATACTAGGTGCTATCTCATTCACTCTCATTAGTCACTTGTAGACCATTCAAAAATATAATCAAAATACCTGGTATTTAGGATCGTCCTTAGTTGGTCCATAAAGGTCTTTCAAGGGAAACACATTGTATTCCAGGTCCGGATTGATGTCCTTTAGGAAGTTCAATACTTCTTTTATTCTTACTTCCACCGGTTGTATTAGCTCATACAAAGTTTTAGCTGTAAATAAAATAAATTATTAAAATTGTTGGACTTCAAAGGTATTCTCGATAGTATGTGAAGTTGGTTTAATGTCCATTGTCCAGCCTAACATAAAATAGTTCATCTATCTATACCAAAACTATGAATGCAAAAGTAACTATCTAACTGTCTATAACTTTCTGAGGCTCTAACAGCCAGACAGATTTGGATGAAATACGGCATACTGATTAACCATGACTTAGGACATAGTACCTACATGTTTGATCATATTTTTGTTCCTTTCTCTTTTGAAAAATAATGTTGCTCCACAATAGGGATTTTCAGCATGCTAGACTAAAATATAGTTGCATCAATATCAGTGATTACTCGCAACAAAAAAAATCCTGACCCTTTGTGTAAGCGGTCAAATTTCCCGCCTAACAAAAAGTAGCTCATAATCTGAGAAAAGCAAGGCTAAACTAAAATGCACTTTATTCTTACACTGAATCATATTAACATCAGTGACTCCCACCGTAACAAGCCTGGTGGCTCGCAACGCGGCTTGTGACAGCAAGATCTTGTGGCCATTGTGCAAACGGTCGAATGTACCACCTAGCGCGACATTCTCGTAAGTCTGTATTGGTTCCAATGGGGCATTGAAGGTTGCCTCTTGACAATCTGTAAAGGAAAAGTATGTTAATCAGTACAACAATGATCATTCTTGGTAAATCACCTGAATTGAATGAACTGCACTGAATTGAACCTGAATTAAGATCAACTCGCGTGTAATTGTTTTTTTTTTCTTTGTTAAATAGCTCTGTGTTAGTTAAGTACTCAGTAGTTTTTAGTTTATGTTTTTTTATTTTTTTACTTTGTTTTGTGTTTATGTTTGGGACCCGTTGGTAACTGGATATGGGCACTGTCAGATACTTATCCTTTTCAGTGTGTTAACTGTGACATAAACTGAGACTGTGTGAATAAACAATTATTATTATTATTATTAACTTTTAAGTTTTGCATATTCAGGCAGTAAGTTTGTATATTATAAGTAACACTTAGGTTGTATGACTTTAACGGTTGAAGAAGAAGAAGAAGTTGGTTACAAAAACACTAAATCAATCAAACAAAGGTTTGAACCGACTTTGAAGCTTGACCTTAATTGACCTTGAAAAGTAATACCATGACATTACACAGACTTATCCAGACATTTATGTATAATCTAGGTACTACATAATATCTTATCAAACAGCATAAAAAATAAATGGTGTCATGCTGAATTAAACTTTATGTGTTTTTTTACTGATAAGTAACTATTAGGATAAGATTCAAGCGGTTTCTAGAGACAGTTTGTGAAATAAGAAATAAAAATAATAAAACAGACTATTTACTATACTTTGTTATTTACGGGATATTCATTTATTCAGTGAAAATGGCAAGACAATTGACGAGTTTTTGACAATTCATTAATCACTTATAATTAAATCTATACTAATATATAAAGAGGAAATGTTTGATTGTTTGTTTGCATTGAATAGGCTCCGAAACTACTGGACCAATTTGAAAAATTCTTTCACCGTTGTGAAGCTACACTATCCCTGGGTGACATAGGCTACTTTTTTCCCCTGTATTCCCACGGGACCGGGAACTACGCGGGTGAAACCGCGGGACGTCTGCTTGTATTATAAAATTCCACAACTTTCACACAACGCCATCTAGTCCCAAACTAAGCAGAGCTTGTACTATGAGTACTAGACAACTGATAAACATAATTATATGTTTCTAAATACATATATACTATAGTTAAATTACACCCAGACACTAGTAAGAGGAACATCGCATTATTAATTAATTAAACCCCAAGCGGATGCCGGCGTCCACACTTTCATTGTCTTTCTATTGTGTCTCTAATTGACAAAATTGTAAGGTTAAGAGGAACCCTTGTTTTTGAATATAATATTATGCCAGTTCACAACTAGCAAATGTATTAATTAAATGGATATTTACCAATACTTTGCATTTTGAATCCACTCTGAAGTGTAGGTACAGAATTCTTCAATACATCTATTTCTTTGGCCAGTTCACTGTCGTAAAGTATCATGTCTATGGGAGAGTTTGTTATTATTTCTTTAATACTCCCACCAGGTTTTAACATCAGTCTTATATCCAAATGGCCATATTGTGCAGAAGCCTGGAAAACAAAATGGCTTACATCAAAGCTCATAAATAGAGTTCAAAACTTGTAAGTATAGATTCTACTTTGGTTTCACTCAGCCCTCAAGGTGCGTCAGCAATGCCACACATTCCAACCATGGGCTGGTTGGGATGACGGCCTCCTTCCAGAGACTTTTCTAATGCACAAAGGATCAGCAAGAGACAGTGATACAAGGGTCTCGTTTGTATTTGGTTTTTTATTATTTATTTATTTATATTTGCCTGTGCTCTCAAGGGACATTTGCATTACCATTGTTTTATAATTAAAGATTCATCATGTTGAGACGATTTTAGCAAGCAGTGTCCAGTGCTGGTATACCAGGTTATCAGGCACAAGCTGCCTGTGTGCATCAGTACACAATGCATGCTTGGTCAGTTAACTTGAGTGAGTATTCTAAAAATGAAGATATTAAAATAAAAAGGTATCTTACTTTTGTGTACACACTCTCAATCTGTTTGCTAAGCACTGGCAGTGCATTCTCCGAGTAATCTTTTATTTTGACATACAACACTCTCCTCACAAACTTGGAAGCCCGTTGACATACTACGTGAGCTTTGGCGGCACTCGAAATAAATACAAATCCGTTGTTTGCCATTTCATCAGCTGTTGATTAATAACACGTTAAATCATTTTTAAAATAGAAAATAAAAATAATAAATAAAAACAAGTGAATTAATAAGGAAGTAAGACTAATGCACAATCGCTACTATTGTTAGTATTGTAACATAATAAATTACGTAAATTTGAATACAAAAAACTCGTATGAAAACTTTCGATAATTTTGTTTATAAAAGACCCACCTGTTGGACTCATCACAATTATATACGACACAATAACTGAAAGCAAAAGAACCACAAGAGCCGTGCCGTAACTAATTCTAAACATTATTTTATGGCGACAAAGTATAAGTCCAAAGGTTAATTTATCTACCCTTTGAATTAAACATAATGATAAGTGTAAATGAATTCCTTTTTATGATCATCGACAGTGCTACTATAACAAATCACCTATGCAAAATACTTCTACTTTTAAACAGAATTTCATAACTACCAAAATAGACCTTAACTTTGATAATAAAAATATTAAAATGGAAATGAATGGGTATAGGTAATAATGGAGCGTGATATAAAATTGTAGATACTTATTATATTACCTAATTAAAATATAAAGGGTTTGACTTAAAAAATAAAACATAAAATAAAGGTTTTCTTTAGAATTTTGCTCTTGCATGAAATCAAAACAAAAGTTAGGTTAACCAATTTGTTGACAAGTTGACAACGTCAATGTTATCAATGTCAGATTGACACTTCGACAGTAAGCAAGAATTTCTCTTTTCTCTATGGTTTAAAATTTGTTTCGGATACGCTGCAGTGAACTGAGGTCATATCAAGCAAATTAGGCAGTGGCCATACCTGTGACCTCACGTGTGACAAATAACATGCACTCCTCCCTTCCTTGAGTCTTCAACATCTGCTTACCCTTTTGCCAACTATGTTGTGTTCGATTTCCAGTCCAATTGGATGCAGCTTATGTGTTTGATAATAATATTTATTATTATATGTATATTGATAATAATACTAGTACAGTCTAAAAACATACAGTCGTCCGACGAAGCCGTCTAGACAGGGCAATCATGCGGGGTGTGAGGGGCGAGACGCGGGAAAGCCGCTCCCGCATTGCGCACAAAACGATGTTCGTAGTGCGGGAGGTATTATTCAAGTCTGACGCGTGTAGAAGCTGTCGGCATTTTTCCAGTGATCAAAGGCGTCGTCCTACTGTATTAATATAAATATACTGTGATACTAGTGTGCGATATCCAGAGCCACAGCCCTATCAGACCACAAGAAGGGGTATCTCCTGTTACCGTGTCAGAAATATTGAAGAAACACGATATTCTTTGGTTAAGATTCAAAATGGTCAGACTTTTTTAGGGGTCCTGTCCTGACTACTTATAACAACGTACTGTCAAAGATTTCATAATATTTATATATGACAACAAAGACCGACGCGAACAACTCATGATGAGTTGTTCGCGTCGGTCTTTCAGAGTTTGCTTTCAGAGGGACCTTGATAAGTAATGAATGTTCACTCAGCTTAACCTTCGATTGAGCCGTGCGGCTAATAATTATCTTCATTTGTCTTCATTTAATCTTTTGTAAAATTAAGGGATAACTGACGTTTGTCGATGTGGAATAGTGTATGGCGTAAAATCAAGAGACAAAATCCTTTGAGCTAGTTTTATTGCACCTTTCGATTTTGTATCACTCATTACATCAGTAATCTTAGTAACTTCAGACGAAGGCTCAAGAAGACAGGCAGGCGCCCATTACCTACCAGTCGATTTCGAAGGTTAATAGGTTAGGGTAAAATAATTAACTTCAATGGCACGGTTGGCGCAGTGGCTGAGCGATTAGCTTCTGCGTTGCGTGTCACGGGTTGGATGCTTGCACGGAATTAACACTTATTTGTATGGGCGACTAACGATTACCTACCTGTAGTAGAACACTTAAACTCACCACCTACTAACTGCCAGATTGGGAACGCCGAGTCTGGCTGTTTGGGGTGAGTTAACGCACGCCCCCACGATACAGGAAAAAAAGTTATTTTGGGCCAACGTTTCTTTTTAAGAAGTAACATCATTTGGTGGTCGTTGTTGGGTGTAAAAAAATTTGGTGACGGTAAAAAAATAATGGTAATGGCAAAATAATGGTTATTTGAATAAAACACTCGTTAGAATCCAATATTAAATTTTTAAAATTTTACACATCATACATACACATGCTTAAAACTTTTTAGTCGAACGAATTTTGTAACAATGTAGTAAAATAACTCACTGCACGTTCTTAAATCTACACATTTGTACTTTTAGCTATTTAAAAACAACAATAGGCACTAGGCATTCATCTTATTCCCTAGCATTAAATTAACATGTAGGTAACCCTAATTATTTAAAAATAGAAGCTAAGTATATCATAAAATCCGTCTTTGGGGGATTGCTATACAAAAACTATGTTAACTATTCAAAATGTCTTGATAAAATGAAATAATAAAAAGTGTTGATATGCTACCTACCCATAATATAATAGATAGGCAGGTAGATAGGGTTACGGTGGTAACGTAACTTACTAAAAATGTAAGTAATTAAGTGTCTAGTTATAGAAATAATTATATGTACTTAATCTAAAGAAGTAAATGCTGGTGGATTCATGATTTTTCTTAAATTAGGTATACGTTGACCGTTGATAAATTTCCTTAACCTACGCCTTAAATATTACACATCTAGATAATTTCACTTAAAGCGTTGTACTACGTCGTGATTCTATTTTTCAATTAAATTGACTAGCGATTTTGTAATGTGATGCATCCGCGTGTTCATGAGAATTCTTTGGTGCTACTATGTCATGTTCTGTAATCTGCGAACAAAAAATAAACATTAGGATAATTGGCTGCTAAATTTGCACTGCTCTGTACAGTTTTAAGCCACAATGGCGCCAATAGTTAATGAGTTATCTGAAATAATATCACACATTTATTTATTCATAAGTACATTTATTTACGACTTATGGAAATATAAGTCGTTTTTTTTAATTATAGGTCCTATAGAGAAAGTTGTTGATATTTATGGGTACATACAAAACCCTGTGAAAATTTGTCCCATGATTAAATAATCACTCAGTAGACTACTAAGTAGTGTAGTGTGTGTGTGTGTGTAGTTTTTATGGTGTACAATAAAGAGTATTTTCTTCTATTCTAAGTACCTACGTAGTAAAATATTCAACTTCCTGAACCTACCTAACCTTTCAATTTAATAAAAAATTAAGTCGATCATTTAGCTCGCCCCGCTTTTGTAAACTCTGTGTATGTAGGTAGGTATTCGTAGGTACCTTACTAACTAATGAATTACCACTTGAGGTAACTAATTAATCAGTCTTTCATTACATGGACCCTTAAGTACCAAATTATCAGTTACCCAAAGCTTATCCTTTTAACCGACTTCTAAAATAGGAGAAGGTGAAAGCCGGCAAAAAAAAACTTGCTTTTCACTATTTGTTGTCTCTCTTGAAGTCATTAGTCTACCTACCACCAATATTTGGCAGTGCTGGAGTCCGGCTGTCGTCTTTCAATAGCGGTAGAGTTGAGTGTACACTTCGCCACTGCACATACAGGGTTATTTTTCAATGACCGGCCAAATTTTCACAGGGTGTTCTACCCATGAATATGAGCAACTTTCCCTATGGGACCAACTCTGTAATCACACAAGTTCATTACCTACTCGACTAAAATTCCAAAGTCGGTCCCATAGTGAAAGTTGTTCATATTCATGGGTAGAACACCCAGTGAAAATTTGGCGGGTCATTGAAAAATAACCCTGTATACACACACACTGATGATGGCCAATACAAAACTAGCTGTTGGACAGTTAATCGTTAAAAACAATGCCCAGTGACCATCAATATGAACTGTCAACTGAGATACGCGATAGCCCTGCTGATGGTCTTGGTCTTGTCATCCTTTTTTATTTGAACGGCAACAAAATATGTAGGAGGGTGGGGGTGTGAGGTATGTGTGTGTTGTGTATGTGTGTGTGTGTGTGTGTGTGTGTGTGTGTGTGTGTGTGTGTGTGTGTGTGTGTGTGTGTGTGTGTGTGTGTGTGGTTTTATGAAGTCTCACCTATATCATTAGTGCATATCTTTGAGTCGCAGAGCGGAGTCGTCAGTAGATATGCGCGTGTCTTCCGTCGGTGCAGTGCTGGTCGTGTTCCACTTGGCGGTGCGCTGGTCGCGCTCCGTGGTCGCCATACCGAACATACTGCGGAATCTGGTTGAAGAAATAAACAGAATACAATATAAAACATGTTGTCATCATTTTCGTAATTCAGAAAGTGCAGCACTTATTGTTTTTGCTTTCGTGTGTAAGTAGGTACTGTGGACATGCCCTAATTTTTTTTTTAGTTATGTTTGAAGGATGTTGTTTAAAACAATAAGGTAAGTATAAATTAACGTTATTATTTTATTTAAAAACTTAAATCGTGATTACGTATTAACAAAACCGTGTGGTGCAGAACATTATTACATTGCGTGAAATTTAGTACTTTTTGCATAAACACCCTAATAACCTGATTACACCTACCGAGTAGAGTGGCGAGACAGTGCACTCGGCCGAGCGCTCGGTATTTGTAAACACATAGCCGAGTGCTCGGCCGAGCGCTCGGCTATGACTGAAACTCGACTGTTTCAGTATAATCGATTTACAACTGCGCCCTAATTACGAAGCACATAACATCCTAATAACGTGAGATTGTCGTTTGGAGTAGGTATCCAATTAGGGTAGGCACTGGCTAGCAGGATTCCCTTTGACTTCCCCTGAGAAAAAATATCTTGCGGCGGCCATCAATAACATTGTTCCATTTTTAAATTTCTTCGAACTAACAATAATTCTCGGTATTCATATTCATAGCGATAATATCTTCGTTAAACATGGCAATTGTCGGTTGTTGACAAATTGCCTTTCATGGAACATCGATGCCCATTATTGCCCATAGTCGTAGTGTTCTGTGTACTCAGTACACAACACGTAATTTCGGGCGGTATTCGTTCTTGTCAACATTTGTCGACACTGACTGAATACGAGTATTCACTGTACTCTGAACAGTATCGACATATGCGGTATCGGTTTACCTACGTGAGTTTGATTTATGTTTAAGCCGACAGGAATGTATTACAATAGTTGTCTTCTATTTTCAAAATAACGGTTATTTTGTGTTACAGGCAATATCAGCACAGCCAATATTAATATTGCTCGTATTCGAAACCTCGGGACGAACAAATTAGTACAATTTGGGTTATAAATTAATTGTATTAGATACAAAAGTTTCCGGATATTAATATTAGACAACTGTTTCACGTTTGACAAAATAGTTTTAGTTGAAATTTTTTTTTTATTTTATCTTACACCTCGACGCCACCTGGTACCCGCTACTGCCCGCTGGTAGCCGACCGAGTTCTGATCGAACCATCGAGCAATGGGAAAAATGAATTGGCTTCATTGATACTGTTTTGCCTACAAATAATATTACGTTAAGTTATGTCACTTGTACATATAAATACTATTGAAATATCCGATTTAGTTGAGATATAGGACCTTTTGGAACTCTGTAGCGCGTGAGGAAGGTATCTGGACCTTTTTTCTCAACCTATAAGACTGCAATTAGGTTCAATATCGCTAAGCCAGACCTAAACAATCACATTGTTATTCCATTACTTCGAAACGTATTCCGAAGCATCGACACTATTCGCTAAATTCCAAAACGTCCTAAGTATGTGAAAATCAACTAAATGGGACATATATTATGCTCTTTTTGAGTGATCACGTACCTCTTCTGTACCAAGTTGCGTACTTTCTTCTTCCACACAAAGATAAGAAAAACGAAGATTCCGAGGCCGATGTTGGAGATGTCGATGATGATCCAGTACCAGTTGGAGCCTCCCACGGCGAAGCTCAGCAGCTCAACAGTCCAGTTCACTCCCATCACCATGAACAGCTTCAGGTAGAGGGCATACCTTGAAGATAGAACAGCTATACGTTACTTGTTAGATTTGGTAAAAACACTGTTGTACCATAATCCACACTGTCTCCGCCACGTTGGATTTTTAATTGTCACGATAATGTCAGGCGTGCAACTTTTGGGTGGTCCCGGAAAAACGCATTAAAATGTCGATATCTTAAAACTAATGTATTGTAGGGCTAAATGAGTTATATCGTTGTATTTGTTATGAAACAAGCTGCCAACTTATATATTTATTAGTCCAGTTCCGAATTTATTATTTTATCAATTTTACCTAGTATTTTAAATGTGGAAAAAATATTGTTCTACCATTTCCTTTAAAAAAAACATTTATAAGTTAAAAATAAACGATTAATACAAAAAGTTTTTGTTTAATTTACTTAAATCTGTAGAAGTAAAAAATCTGTACCTACATTAAAAATGTCAAAAAAATAAATGGCAGGGAGGGTGTTACTAGACCGACACCGATCCCAAAACTGTGATTAAAAAAATGTTTGTCTGTCTGTCTGTCTTTTTGTTCAGGCATCACGCAAAAACTACCGGTTTGATTACGATGAAACTTGGTATACTTATTCTTTAGTATCCTGGGCACCACACTGAATACTTTTTATCCCGGAAAAGTATATACAATAAAAAACAAACTTAATTTTGCGGTTGATCCTTAGACCCGACTACTGTACCCACCAACCGCTAATAATAAGTTTGTCGTAGGTTACCCGCAGTGGAGTTCACTAAGGGGCGCTGCACACGGCTAAGATAGGTACCTACTATATTATTTTATCTTAAGATACAATATTGCTTGCCATACAATTCCATGCACTATCACATACTAATATTATAAAGCAGAAGAGTCTGTTTGTTTGGTTGAACGCGCTAATCTCAGGAACTACCGGCTCGAGCGGAAAAAATATTTTGCGTTGGATAGTCCATTTATCGACGAAGGCTATAGGCTATAATGATATAACATCACGCTATGACCAATAGGAGCAGAGCTGCAATAAGAAATGTTGCAAGCGGAAAAAAGCTTTCGTTGCGTGCGCTGCGTAAACGGTTTAAATTACTCAAAAATCGAGTTTTACGAAATTATTCCTCTTTAAACGCGAACAAAGTCGCGGGCAGAAGCTAGTAAAGAATGGTGAAATCACTTTAAACTCTGTACATTTGGATATTATTTATTAACGCGTGTTCTGTTTGAGTTACCAATCAGTTTCCTTTATGAAATACTAACTACTTCTGAGACGATACCCAGCTGCTATTTTATACAAATAAACAATGATTCGATCTTATATTAAGGAGTTTCTTATACAATGTTTAAAATAGGTATATAAGATTAGTACCTACTCCCAAAGGTAGGTATATATGCAGGTGTCACTTCCAAAAATCTGGATGAACGAAAAGAAACGAAACGGCCATAAAAAACAGGCTAATGAGAATTTATGACAGTTCGTAACAGCTGCCAGCGTTACAACTTTTGTTTTTTTTATTATTTCCAAAGTTTCAATTCTTTTTTTTTCAATCGGGCTGTAACCATTAGAAAAGTATACTTAACAAATAGACTGTGTATTAATAAGTGGAATATGATTTTGCACCACCGATCGCTAAGTAGATCTATGCGACATTGAAACCCACCCTTTTCTTGGATAACGCGACTGACCAATTGCCACTGATCTAGATGCTATCAATTATTTATATTGCCTGCTAGCGGTAGATAATACGAGTATAGGTACATTTATGCATTAAACATCAGATAGGAAAATAAGGGGTTTTTAAATCATTAAACCCTAAGCGGACGCCGTCCGCGCTGTTTTTGTGTTTCTTATTGATTCGATTTAAAGGTTAATTTATTGGTCCAATATGTGCGAATGCTAAACACGTTCCTGAATAACAAAATCAAAATTTATTTATTCAATTAGACTGAGAATCAGTTCTTTTATTTTTAAACGTCAATATTACAAAGACTCCACCAAGAAGTCTGCCTTTTATTTACCACTTCAAACCAACAGCAATCATAAGTTTACTTTTTTTACCAGAGTGTAGAATATGACTGAACACTTGATCAACCCTCTTAGTTAAGTTAATCCTATCAAATATGACTATTAATGAAATTGTTATTTAATGGGATTGCAGGAACTTAGAAGGTCTTAGTGATTTGGATGATTATAATTCTGTAAATACATACTCATTACGGTAGTGAATCATAATTCAATCAACATAAAACCGTATACCGAACTGCCAATTGCAAAAAAACACAGAAAATTATAATTTCGCTACCCTGTCGTATCCGCCATAATGGTGTGATAAAGTGTTCCGACAAACATCTTGAAAAACTTTCGCTAAGCAGAGCAGGATTACGAATCGGATGCATGGGCAATCGCCCTAACCGCGCGCCTCTTTCTTAGGTTTTACCACCTCGCTGCGGGCGGAGCACTATTTTTTATTATAATAATGTACCTACATATTTTTACAAAAAAAAATAGTCTATAATTATGTACTAAAGTCTGTTTTTTAATCACGGAGACTAAAATGACATTTCATGTGTGACCAGTTTTTTGCAATTCTTAAATAGTGATGTGCCACTACCGTAAATTGCCGTTAGTAAAATCAAATAGTATCGTTTTTTATTTATAACTAGCTGACGCTCGCGGCTTTGCCCTCATGGATGTCGGTTATCGCACCCAGCTCCCAGAAGGCTTATTTTTTAACTCCAATAAATACTTTTACATTTTGCCTATGTATACAAAATCTTGACAAATTATATACTAATAACTTTCTTGAGAAAAGCTCTATCTATAGGTGAAAACAGCATCGTAGCCATGCCAGCGTAGTCATGTTTGAGTCTATCGCGAACAGACAGACAGACGACCGCGACGCAAGTGCGGATCCACTCGATCAACCAATCAAAGTACCTGGTACTTTATGTATGGACACAATCAATGGATATACCAATCGAGTTAAATTATTACTACTGCTTTAAATACTACTACCTACTCTAGTATTGCAAACAAAATAGAGACACGCAGCGCAGTAGTTCAGTTTAAAATTATATTATTTTGGATCTTTCAAAATCAATGCGCTCGCGATTGCTTGCTTGGCGTGTATCGCGCTTCTGACTATTCTCGAGGGACCGAGCAGTCTCAGTGCGGAAAAGCTAAAGACTTAATATCTGCTCTCTCTCTGTATCCGTTTTGGAATCGCGAGATAAAGAATCACGCTCTCGGTCACGCGCAAGTCGTATCCCACGCTCCTGACTGCTCTCAGGTAATCGAGCAGTGTCAGAGCGGATATTCTGAAGACTCAACCTCTGTGTAACCGTTCGAATGCGCGAGACAAAGAATGACGATCCCGGTCGATAGCTAAATGCATTTCTCGTTGTCCCACAATTCCTGAGATTGAGAAGCAGTAGTGCGGACTCGTTTAGTTCTAGTCGTAATTGGAGCTGCGTGAGAGTTTCTGCGGAAAAACTTAGTGCATTACTCTCACGGTTAGCACCTAGCCCTTGTTCACGCTTTGCCTCGGTTTCGTGAGATCAAACTAACCTGCGCATCTTAGAAACCCTTGAGTTTCGAGAGCAATAATCACACAGATAAATACCGAACAAAAGTATTAACAGTCAACGTTTATTTTGTACTAACAACATGAAATTGACGATCTTCAATGAACACAACTTTTTTGTAATACCTACTTCACACCGTATTTTTTTAAAATTGTCTTCCTCTGCTTTGCTCAAGATTTTGAGGGTTTGTTGGAACTTGAATTAGTCAAAACGAACTATACGATACAACTTTTATGAAGAAAATGCACATCACCATCTATGAATTATAAAAATAACTAACTACTAACCTCGCCAACATGATCTAATTATTATTAATTCCAAAAAGTGTTAACATGTAACTTGATTTGATTTTTATGAAATCTCAATAGATGGCGCTGTTTGATAATTGCCTTTATACTCCTAACATTCATTAAACTATGTTGCTCTGCCCAAGTTATTTAAATAGCGTAGTTTTTATAGTGTAAAGCTAGATAATAGCATGGCTTACTCAAAAACAACATTTAAATATGCGTCCTTAGATTACACGCTGTCACAGAATGCGTGGGAAGAATAAAGATTCACAGCTCCTCCCCCGTAGGTGATAGCATGATAATATTTAGCCTATGTGTTGACCCGACCTCTCAGTAATATTCATGCAAAATTTGAAGTAAATCCATGCAGTTATTTTTGAGTTTACCCCGAACATACATACAGACAAACAGACAAAAATGATAAAAAGTCATTTTTTGTCACCAGTTACGTTTTTCTAACGAAAGCCAGTAATTTTTCTCGAAAATTCTCAATGTACAGTTATAAATCGTAAAATAAATATAAAAAGTTACGATTCAACAAACCGGTATCGTAGGTACAACACTAAACAAAAGAGCTGGCAACATTATTTGTAAGTTTGACATTTGCATGTGTCAATTTAGTCTCTGGGATTAAAAAACAGACTTTAGTTTGTATTTTTTGAAAAATGTAAAAACAAATAAGTATGTTTACTTTATTTTAATCCAATATTAGAAATGCTCGGTGAAAAGATACCACAACTCACAGGTCACCTAGATCCACATATGTGTAATTTAAATAACCTAACTATCTTTTAATTTACAGCTTGGCAAAAAAGAGTCTGACGCGGTGACAGTTGAAACTAAAAGTGGATCATTGTGGCAACATTGATTTATTTGTCTAGTGCTAGTACATCATGTGTCAAAAGTGCGTAAATCCTCATCGTTTTTCATAGATTTAAGAAAATTATTAAGTTTCGTTGCAAAATTAACGATTAAAAGTTAATAAAACCATTCGTAGTAGTATCAGAGCAGTGATTTACCTCGTCTTTTTGTGGTGTTTGGCCAAATCTGAAGCAGGACAAGTTTTGTCCGGTTACGGGAATGTTTATCGAAGAACTGCCGCTAGGACAGGTATTTATCTACCCTAATTAAATCATTGTACATTAAATAAGTTTTTCTAAATGTATTCAATGCGTAGTTTTATTGATATACAGATTTAAGTAGCTATTTGTCTTGTTTACAGAAATTGAAATTTAAGGTTATGTTTTGTAGTTTAAAGAGCCTCGTATACCCATATTTGATACTTGAAGATAAAGAATAGGGAATTAATAATAAAGTAGGTACCGTATCTTTTTGTTTTAGGTAAATCTGTCAACATAGTAAGAAAAATGTTAAGGGAAGGTAAAAAATAAGATATTTTTAAACACCGGGAAAACTTCAAAGGTCGCTTGAAGAAAGTTACCACCTTATCATTGTGACGTGAATCTAATTGAATTAATATGGGGCATTGCAAAACATTAAATTGCTTTAATCAATGTTGGATCCATTGATATAAAGGTATGTAGCCTAGTTTATACATATTTAAATTTGCTATGTTAGAACCATTGTTTATGATATTTTTTTGTTTTTAAAGGTGGCTGCTGAACAAGCATTTGCAAACATTACTAAGATTGGAAAATATCATGCGAGGATATTGAAATGAAAATAGAAAAATAATATCATGACAGTAATAAATCTCACAGATGACAGTAGCAGTGATTTATCAGAATTAGAAAATACTAGTGTTTCAGAAGTTGCAGGAAGCTCTAGCCAACATTTGAGTTTTTCCGGGATCCGAATATTTGATGGTAGTGTGTTCGATTCGTCTGATTAAATTTTTGGTATTAAAATAAAACTAAAAAAAACGTGTTCTTTCATTATCTTATCCCTGTAAACAAACTATTGTCGTTAATTCCTAACAATCTTACGGTTAGACTGCTCTCGAGGGCATGATTATTATCTGTCTGTGTATACCTAATGCATCACTTTCGTGCAAGGCTTCAGTGCCCACTATAACATACATAGGTATATTAACTCACGCCTCTTTCCCACGCTGGTAGGCAGAAACTAGAGATCGCATACGAAGCAAAAGAAGTATGTAAGAATCGTAGCATATGCATATGCATTCTTACATACTTCTTATTCTTCGTATACATTTTTACATGTTGCTAATTTGCTATACATATTTGTCCACTATTAAATAGTGTTAATACTGGACATTGAAGCCTTCCATGGTGTTTGCGTAGCATCCGACAGACAGAACCACCCACTTAGCTTTGGGAAAAATAACAAGTATCAAACCTGTTAAGTCGTACTATTCAGGGTGGCCACATGCGCGATACTAGCGACCTCATTTATTCCACACTCTTTTTTGCCAAGCTGTATCTTGCATAATTCTACCGTATTTTGTCTTTTAGAGAAAAGTCAAATTCCCAAGTTGTCCAGTATACCTGCTTACCTCGGGAAAACATACGGAAAACTTTATATGAACTGTATAAAACTTTTGTATCATAAAAGTTAGGAAGCTATTCCATCTGCAATAATGTCGAGTACACCCACCGTCGGTCGTACTCAAATTTACAACAGGTTTATCCCCGCTTTATTTAATGGGTATTGCTGGCCGTATTTTTGTTCATATACCTACGAGAAAACATGAATAGGATATTTTAGTTCTTTGCTCTTTATTTTTTATTTTGTACTTCTACTAGCGTATGTCACGCGATTTTACTTACGTAGTACCCGTTCCCGTGGGAATACAGGGATAAAAAGTAGCCTATGTCACCCGTGGATAGTCTTGCTTCCCAACATTGAAATAATTTATCAAATCAGTCAAGTACTTTCAAGTTTATTCGTTACATACAAAAATACAAATCTTTCCCTTTTATATATGACTTGCCTATTGGTCTAGTAGTTAGTGACCCTGACTGCTATGCCGGAGGTTGTAGGTTCGATTCCCACCCAGGACAAATGTTTGTGTGATGAGCACGATCATTTGTTCTGTGTCTGGGTGTAATTTATCTATAATATGTATGTATTTAGAAATATATAAGTATGTTTATCAGCTATTTAGTACCCATAACACAAGCTCTCAAGCTTAACTTGGGACTAAATGGCGTTGTGTGAAAAGTTGTGGAATATATTTATTTATATAATACCTATTAGTATAAAAGTAGAGATACAGATTTAATTTTTATTTAGACTGCCCAGCTGGTCTAGTAGTCTGAACAGCTACTCGTACTGCTGACTAAGGGGTCCTGGATTTGATTCCCGGATCGGGTCTTGTGTGTGTTGTTGTGGGTTTTTTAGTTTTTTTCAAGCAGCTCGGAGTCTTAATGTGTGCCTGTTCAATGGCAATAGGATCGGCCCTTATTACATGGAACTTAAACATAACTTGCGAAATCTGGGTGTACCTCCGCCTGTCTCTTTGGGGAGTACCTACAGGCGTTATGCTGTTATGATTATTTTACACGAGATAATATTGTTATACTGGACATTTTAATTCTTTATTTACCTACATGTTTAAACGTAGGCTTACAAGTATGTTTTGTGCAAGTCACAAGGCACACACAGAACAGATAATATCGCGGTAAATTTGATATTTACAAAAGTATTTACATATAAATATATTATGTACGAGATAATTAGACAAGATAAATTAGTGTAGCCTCATTCATATTATTTTGACGAACAAAATTAAAAGAAACTCTCATTTGAATATGGAATTAATTGATAATAATAGCAAACAAAATGGAGTATTTGCATTCAATTTAGAAGTCAAAATGCCATTTGCAACACATTCAGATTACACTGCGCTCGCCACAGTTTCAAGTAATCAAACTTGCGTTAGAAGCAGTTTTGTTCCACATAGAGGTAATCTGTATTCTCTCTAAATTAATTCCACCAGAAGGTTTCAGGACAGGACAGGGTTTCCATGTTATTATTTTTCGCATTTAATATTTATATAACTTTTAAAAAGAAAATAGGAGGACAAGTATCCCTCTGCATGTACGATCTCTACGAAATACGAAATACTGCGTCTCTAAATATGTAGTTAACAGTTAAAATATTAATATATCATTTGTTCTGTGTCTGGGAGTAATTTATTTATTGTGTTGTATTTAGAAATATAAGAATGTTTATCAGTAGTATTCATAGCACAAGCTCTGCTGAGGGACTAGATGGCGTTGTGTGAAAGTTGAGGAATATTATTTATTATTTTATATATTTTTTATATACATATTTTTTTTGATATTATTAGTATTTTATTTCTATTCCAGCCCAGAGCATGCAATGAAAACAGTGGCGTTAACAAGGAAACAAACATTATTTCGGTTAGTCAGCAAGAAAATCTGCAAGCGAAGGAGAAGATGTTTTAACAATAAAGTCCAACACAAATTAATTAGTTACTTACCTCTGTTTGTCTTTCTTAAGCTTGTCACTGCGCGAGGACTCGGCGCCTTTCAAAATGGCCGTTTCTTGTCTGATGGAGCGGATGCGGTACGCAGTTATGGAGAAAAAGCTCACGTTGCACACTACGAGCACCAGGACCGGAGTGAAGAAGTAGACCAGCTCAGCCAGCCAGTCTGAGGAGATAGATACAGGTTATAATTTGGTACAAAAGGAGTAGAACGTAGCTCTATGCGAGACGCAATGGCGATTTAAATGTATCTATAATAACGAGTTAATAGAGAACTAGTGACCGTCTCCGCCTTGGAGGGGTAGCACTAAACTATTTATTCTCACCAATAGAAGAAGAAGAATATTTCTTTATTCGAGTATCCATGTCTCACAAAAAATACATTAGTAAAACTTAAAAACTAAACAAAAGAAAAAAAAAGAAAACGCACATAAGGGTGGATCACTGCTGCGACAACCCATGAGAACAGCGCACAACAGCGACCTACATAAACACAGTCCATGCGATGGTAATCATGCGTAAGATGCTGTTGGTGCTGCCCCATACCCTGTGCACCAGGGAAGCGCACCTCTTACGCATTGTCGAGTAAAATTAATCCACATGCGCATCTGCGAACATCCCGACGCACTACAAAAACGGGGCAGCCCCACCAGCATCCTAAACGCGTTATTATACTGAACGCGGAGAGCACTATACGATCTTTGCGCACAACTAGCCCGCAAGCTGCACGTGTAAAATGATGTGCAGTACGCTGGAAAGAGCGTAATCTTGACTGGAAGTAAACATCGTGCAAACCTGCGGCCCAACATGTTCGCTCTAACTGACAATGCGCTCCGCTCACGTTCAATGTCATCATCGTCTTTTAGGTCAGGGATTAATATATGACCAAGGTATTTAAACTTCTGTACAACAGAGTACAACATCTTACATTATTCCAAGCCGAAGTTATTTTATTTATTTACTAGCTTTTGCCCGCGGCTTCGCCCGCGTGGATGTCGAACTTCCGTCCCCTATTTTTTCCCTTTAAGGGTTGAATTTCCAAAAATTGTTTCTTAGTGTATACTTACTCTTTACAAAGAACACCCCTTCGAGTTTCATGTCTCTAATACCAGCGGTTTGGGCTGTGCGTTGATATATCAACGTAAAAAATTTAGCGTAAAGCTACCGGATAGACTATATTCAAAGTTGATCTGCTGTACATTTTGTGTACAACGTAATGAAAAGTGAGAGTAAGATAATTGTGAAAATGCTGTCAACTATCGAGGGTGTTTATTCTCTTTAGCAAAATTCAAGGCTTTATACTATTCAGTTGAAACGATGAAAATAAAATAACTGAGGTAACTTTTGCCGTACCAATCAATGTTGTGGCCTTCCTTTATAAATAAAACCTTTAGAAGAGTTCCCTTTTTCAATAATAGGTGATTGATTAATGTTTAGACAAAAATCTTCGGATTTTCCGGCAAAGACAACTTTTGCCAAAGTAGAACGAATGTCGTTTTCTCAAATTTCACTTTTATTTCTGAACTTTTGAGCTTTCTGGCTTTCAGGAGTAAATGGATCTCGAAGATAGGCCAGCATTATTTTCAGATAAATGATTGATAACCGAAAAGTTGCCCTCAATGATGAAAAAGTCTAATAAAATGAACGAGTGTAGTAGCAATGTATCGTACCTATAAACCTGTAAAGAACTAAATGTCATCTATCTAATGTTTTATGGAGGAACGATTCGAATTTGGTTTGTTTATTTATTTATTAATACTTCAAGCACACTAACGTACAGAGGCGGACTTAATGCCATATATTTATTTGTATAACTCAAAAACTACTAAACCGATTTAAAAAATACTTTTACCATTAGAAACCTTATTAACGCGAAACATAGGCATCTTTTATTTTCAAAGCTCGAGGGGTGGAGGTGATGTTAAAGTTTTTAAAGTGAACGAAGTGGACGAAGTCGCGACCAAATGAAGTGGCAGTTTCAAAATTAAATAATTTAACTATTGTTTACAGTAGCAGCCCTACACCTCAATTCAACCACTGTACAACAGAAGCCACACTCATACATAAAGCATAAGGTTTGTGATAGGGTTGAACGCTGCCTTATTGTGCTACTCGCATTTCACATATGAATGAGACCGCTTTACGGTTCTGTGACTCCATTTTACCGCCGCGACGTGCCTTCATGTTAAAAACCGCAACATTTTTTAATGTGAAAAATGAATAATAATCTATGTAGGAGTATAAATATTATTTGTTTCATGCGCACTAAAACAAAGACGTTTATTTTTCGAGAAATGTTGTTTTGACTACTTTATGTGTGCAGTTTCTATTTCTACTGCGTTACTTTGTTCTCTATTCTGAAAGAGTACTTTTCGTGTAGGAGTGTGTTATTCTTTAACAGTAAACCTCGGAAACAAATCTCGGTGCTTTGCATACTTGATACTTAGGTACCATTAATTCTCGTGAGAGAATAATAATAAATAATAATAGTAAAGGTCTATTTTCCAAATAATATACACAAAAGTTACAGTTTTAGGATAGAGCCAGAACAAAGAGATCCTGACTTCTGAGAGGGAACGATCTAGTGTAACAAATGGTGCTGATCACCAGGAAGAAACTTGCGACGTTGCATCGATAATTTATAATTAAGTAATCTTATAATATCAAGATTAACGCTACTTCGCCAGTGTCTTCTTTCACTTAGATTTCATCATATTTCTTTGAAACTTTAAAATCCCCTCTATTGCATTTAATTTCAAAAATAAAATGTAGCCTTTGTTACTCGCTAATAATGTAGCTTTCCATGGAAGTAAGAATTTTCAAAATCTGTTCTGTCGTTTTTGAGTTAAATCCTTGCCAACAAACCAAAAAATCAAATCTCTCTTTAAAATATTGGAATCGATTTTAGCAAAAGAGTCCACTTACCGACAAACCAGCACCTCATATTTCCGAAACCAGGTATGATGATATGCTGTGGCAGGTCGCTAAACTGCATGGCAGCCGTAAATCCAGTCAGAATGAGAGGCACGCCCCACGCGTACAGACCATACAGAAGAAACCGCCTCTTGTCTCTGCGCTTGTTAGTACTGCCTCCGCGGTAGCCACTGTTATTTTTAACAAAGTTTTTATAACATCTGCAAATTAAAGGGAGGCCGAGGTTTATACCCCAGCAGATTACGGCTGGGATGATGGATATGATGATCTATTGCGATAACAGTGGGGAGAGACCAATTTTCTTTAGAGGGAAGGCGCTGACAAAACACTTGGTATTTGTATCACTATTTGTAGTCTGTTCTGAAGTCATCGGTCTACCTACTACCCTGTATACCTTCGGTGTTAATGCCGAGAGTATATTTGGAAATACCATAGTTTAGCTGCTATTTGTCACTGCCGTACAGTTGTTTTTCAAAGGATAACCGATAGGAATTGCATAGCATGGACACAGCGCCACTTGGCGATAATGAAATGGAATATTAGATTTGATATATCACAATAATTATGAGTACTTAACTATATCTAGCAGACACCTACAGAAATTGACAGATATATTATATTCTGTTTGGAATATATACGTATCAACCATAAATATCCGTGGTAACAATTGTCTATGTTTCTATATTAATAATCATTTCGAACATTAACGTCATGACTTGTCATGAGTCGAACTTCTATTACCAAACTATTGCTTCAGAATAATATATTATATATTGGATTAATGATATCTACTTTAAGTTGAAACTTTGTCACTTCACCAAATATAAGCGAAGATGGATGCGAAAACTAACTTCGAGATACATTTATATAGATTCCACCTTGGTTTATAGCAAGCCATACCGATTCTTGGTGCTGGTAAAATTTTGTTTCATGTACAGTCACATATATTAGGTTAATAGTTTAAACTTTTTGTTCCAACAGCAAATAGTATCGTCGTTTTGACATTAAAGCGAAGAAATCCAACGAGACGATGACTCGAGACGAGGAAGAGTTAATTGTTTTAAACCAGTACTGTATTACTAGTTCCTTCCTAGTACTAGTAATGGTTTGTAGAAAACCTTAAAATATATCTGGCATATGTGTGGTCAATGTGAGTCTCTTTCTAAAAGTCAACGTAACGTAAAAGTTACCGTCCAAATACTTATTGACTTGTATTAAATTATACTGCCAGTTTCAATAGATTTTCAACCACATTTCCCTCAACGAAATAAACCCAACTCTCTTCATAACGTGTCCCGGATATAAGTGATGGTTCTGACTTGAATTTAAATTGCTCGCGGGACCTATTGAAATCTTTTGAACTACATTAACCCTATTTATGTAAAACGTATATTTTCAATTTGAGGGAAGAATATGGAGAACTTGTGTTTAAATGCTAACTTAAATGTAGTAAATATTGACCAAAGTTATGAAAAAGAAGTTACGCTTTGCAACAAAACATTTTTATCTTTATTTTACAACAAACTAATGTCATTAGAGCATTTTTATTGTTTGCTACGCGGATCGTAGCAGGCTGGCTACGACACGACGTAGCTCTTAAGTTGAAGGTAGATATAGCTTTCTCGTAGCGCGAAACAATTTCGTAGCACCTTCATATATCAACGAAACTCTTCTCGACAGTAATATTTATGTACATGTTCATAATGCATATTGTATTCTTATAATATATTGTTTCTATAACATTATCCTTGTTATTTCCCAGTGCATTGACGTCTTGTCTTGATGATTCAAATAAAAATATCCAGGAAAAGTATATTATTTACAGTCATTTATGTACAAGTATTAGCACCTTACCTTTGCGACTGTTGAGCTAAAGTCCCAACTCTTCAATAGGAAGCATTAGAAACATAATTAAAACATGAATACTTATGTAATATTTCTATATACAAGTTTGTAATACGTACCAGATATAATATATAACGGATTGTGAGACTTTAATGGGATATTTATTATGTAGCTTCATCAAACATTATCGCTCCACATTTTATTTGATCGTGGTGTTATGTCATGTTATTAAAATTTATTGCACTTAAAGTTTATGGGTGTATGAGGCCTTCAAAGCTAAGGCAGATAAAATTCGTAATGTACCATTAATGTAATGAAACACTTTTGACATTATCGTAGCGATAATAACCTAACCCCATTAAAAAAAATACGAATAGCTGAACAGATGAAACTGAGTTTATAATTTTTGTTTTAAAAAAAATCTCAACCTTGAGGTCAGTAATATTCATGCATTAAATAAAGAGTTGGCTACCATTGCAAAGAAGTTAAAATGTCTGTTTATCTACTTGATTGGTGTCCGTTCATTTATCCAGATTAAAATAATCGAATATCCCAAAGGTTATTAAAATCAAAGAGATTTAAAATACTATAGAGCGGGCACGCGAGGAAATGTCAAAGAAAAACTTTGACCCCATGTCTCAGTAACGCCATCTAGAATAATATATGAATATTGGAGCGGCAGCGGAGCGCACTAAAAAAAACTCAAAGATATGTGTCCAGCAGGACACAATTTTCGGATGAAAACTTTGTTCGTGATGTCCATAAGGTCTATAAGGTATTGAATGTCTTTGTTCAAAATAGCGGACTGCGGTGGACACTAACGATGATAAACTCAAAAATGTACAATAACGTTATAAAAAGAATATGTTACTACAACAGCGGAATAGATTTACACTAACTACGTCAACACTTTAAAAGTTAACAGACATTTAAACCACAGCACGTTGAAAATAGCCGTGACTAGTTTTCTACTTATAGCTAACTAGGTACTTACTTACTGCATGCATATATCTACGTATTCAAGAAACTACGTAGCCGATTTGTGCCCCAACAATAAACACTATAATTTATAACGTGATATATTTACCTACGAGTAGTGTTAAGCAAACTATAACTATATAGGGTGACTAGTAATTAGTGACCGATACTTAAAGACGTGATTGTACTCATGAATACGAATAACTTTCCCAAAGAAACTTTTTTTATACTCATTATCTTTCAATTAATTCAATTACGTCAATACTGCACAACGGGAGCGGTGGGGATGGCGGGGGAGCATGTGACGCTACTACTACTAATAGTACATTTTGCCCTTCCCGAGATCAGACTATCAGCTGATAGATCGTGCCGATTCGTGCCTACTGTGATCGATCTCAGACGCGCGCACGGGAATTTCAAACAGCTTTTTTGTCTTTTTATTGTGTTATATGTGTACATAAAAAAAAGTTTCTTCGAGAAAGTTTATTGAAATCCTGAATACAATCACGTGATTGAGTATCGGTCACTAATTACCAGTCACCCTATATAACTACTTAATTATAAAAAAAAGAACTAAATTAAATACATTGACAGTAAATAAAAATTAAACTAAAGTGTTTTCACACTCAACACTATAAACTATGTTTTGGCAAGTTTGTGAACAATTTGTACTAAAATTGGAGATGAGATTACGTAAACTGCAACCTAGAAATATTGCAGCAAAATCGTCTCCAATTTATTTTCCGTTACCTAGTTACCATTGTGGTACACAACATTTTCTAGGTTTTACCAGACTAAGTAGGTATTTATCCACGGATTCGCGGAAACCGACCGCCTGCGCCTGGCCACATAATTATTTAAAATAATGTGCAACAAAGTCTGACAAGACAAAATTACAAATAGTTGCCTTGAGCTCGCTTCAAAGTAAGCGTTCTTTACTCAACACATTTTTCAAATTCGACAGCTGAATGAAAACCTGGGTCGATTGGTTATTTTCTTTTGCAATGAAAAGCGAAATAGAAAAGTAGCAACGTTTTGTAGATTTGTATCTCTGCTAAAAATACTTTTATTATGAATAAACATCTACATCAAATACTAGACAAATGAGATTGGAATAACTTACTAGCGCAATAAATGATGCATTCTAAACGATTTCTACAAAATGTTTACTCACTCTGCGTTCTTTAAACTTCCTTTATAACTAAGTTGACTGACCTCTACTGTATAATTGAATGATAGTATTCGTATGAAACCACCTCGTCTGAAATAACCACAAAGTCCTGAGAGAAGCAAGCGAACGCACAAAATACTACAAATATTATTTAAAACAACTGTGCAGTTTCTGTGATGAGAAAGATTTCGGAACCACGTAGTTGTAACCGCAACGTACCTACGAGTATTAAGGGACATTCAATTATCCTTTTCAAGGGTAATTAACGTCAGTTACAATAAACAATGATTAGCTATAATTAATATGAACGTTAGGTTAGGTATCGGATAATGCATGGTAATAAGATATGCCAGTTTAACAGCTGCCATATCAAGTGGCACTTGTTTTGTTGAGCGCTATAATCCAACCCTGATAGGCCATTCCTATCTCGGGTTCTCGACCTACAATACCTCGTGTTGATTGTACGTTGACCAAATTGTACGTATCTCTAACAAATAATGTTAAAATGCGTGTTATTGACATGTGTTGGCTTAAAACAACATTTAAATGGCGAGTGTTAACACCGAACGTTAATGAACACAAAATTAAGAGGCACGCAGTCTACTTCATGCGATACGCGATAAATAGCTCACGTAAACATAGTACTGGGATTCTAGGCGCCGAATCTCTATTATTCATAGTAAAATTCGCTTGCAGTGATGTGACAAGCTTTCTACGAGTAAGGCGCCAAAAATAACAGCAGAGGTTGAAGTCGACATTTTCTAATCATACGAGAAAGCTTTTAAGGCTCCACATATGAAAATAAATTCATGTGGATAAATTCATGTAGAATCATGGAACTACTCAAGCTGAATTAAAGTCACTTCAGCTAAAAAACAAGAATAATTAGTTTTCGTTCACGAAATTTAATAAAGGTTGTAGTGCCGATTCTCTTGTTCGAAAACTAAACTAAAATTAGAGAATTACCATCGCTTACTGACTTACAGCTTTAGAAAAGGACAGAGATAGACGGTGACAAATTTAAACTCAGTTTGAAATGTCAAATTACCTGTTTCCTTGAAGCTCGCCATGTTTTGATCGATGCGTTTGAAATTTCAACCAAAGTCAGTATGAAATGAAAACTTAAGTTTTATCTCCGTCCTTTTCTTTTCGTATAAGAGAGAAAAAGATGAAAATAGCCTTAATTAAGTTTAGCTTGACAAGAAGGAAATTGGCACCAGTATATTTTGATTCAACTGTTAACCTTAATTGATTCAGCCTGTATCCGATTTGTTTTATGTTCTTTGTCCTCATTAGCGTCAAAACAGTTTAGCATGAAGTAGACATACCGTACCTATTGACTCTGTGGTTACATGAAGGAGCATTATCTAGCAGAACTAGCGGTTGCAGCGCACGAGTAGCATGCCATTACTGACATCGACCTGTAAGCTAGGGTTAGGGACCTACAGGTGATGGCTGCTACAACCCGTCAGACACGGCGTCGCTGATCTGCAATCCAAGGCACACGTACGTCAATTATTACAACTGTCAAATGTATGTAATATGTTTGTGTTTGAAATATAATATCCTGATCCAATATGGCACGCCGGCCCAGTGCCTGAGCGATTGATTGGTATGCTGTGTGTCTCGAATTCGATTGCCCCCATGGGCAATTATATTCATTATTATTTGTATGGCCTACAGGTAGTTGTTCCGGATCTGGCAGTTTGTGAGTTTAAAGGTATGTTAACGCACCCACGATACAGAAGAAAATTCTAGTGTAAGGCAACGTTTCCTTATATTTCATTTCTATGCGAACTGTCTGTGACTCTCTATTATTTTAAGACATGTAAAATCGTTTTCGTTCTTTACTTCGTATTTCATGATTTGGCTCAAACTTGTGTACACACTATTACCTTCGAAATTGCTTTTAACATGTTTGGAGGACTTGTTCCATGTAGACCCACAGTTGAAAACACAAAAACGATTAAAATGTATTTAAAATCTTCCTTTTCTCTTGTGTCTGAATAATATTTTATAAACAGTTTAATCGAGGAGGAGCTTGTGGCTAAATTATAACAGCCGCATGGGTCGATCGAAGGTTAAGCTACGCTTGACGAGGTCGGTCCGTGGATGGGTGACCATTTATTACATACCAAGACTCCTCCGTGCCTCGGAAAGCACGTTAAGCCGTTGGTCCCGGCTGTCATTTGTAGATCTTTGACAGTCGTTACTTGTAGTCAGAAGCCCGAAAGTCTGACAACCAGTTTAACCAAGGGGTATCATGTTACCCAGTTACTGGGTTGTGGAGGTCAGACAGGCAGTCGCTCCATGTAAAACACTGGTATTCAGCTGCATCCGGTTAAACTGGAAGCCGACCCCAACATAGTTGGGAAAAGGCTAGGCAGATGATGAAACAGTTTAATCGATAACACTGCTTGCGCTGCGGTGTAGCCTTTAGTGTACACAATCCTAAAATCTATGTTACGGGCTGTATAAATTATCAGGTAACCCTAATACCACGATAATAGGGATCCACTCCAATGGAGGGGAATACGAGCGTAAAGATTACAAGCTTGTTATCGCGAAACATTACATAGTTTCAGCAGTTTTTATCTATCGCTAAAATTCGACTATGATTTTCATATCTATTTACTATGAACTCTTTGCTAATAGAGTACTCCCAGTGGTGATTGTCGCCCGTAAGTACTTTGGGCTAAGTCTCCAAAGTCTCTCTTTTCGTTCTATTCTTCTACTTCCAGAAAATAATAAAAAAAATTGCGTGTGAAGCCGCAGGTGTAGCTAGTTTTGCTTTCCTAACTTAAATGCCGGTGCCAAAATAGTAACGATATTAGTTGCCCCGAATATTTCGTCGTAAATTCCCAAACATACGGTTTGGTACAATATGTCCTCGTAATAAAATATTATCTGGTGCGGAGATCTCATACAAAAGAAGATTGATAGAACATATTTCATTAAAGTTTATTGTCATTGGGCCTGGGTGTGTTCATTTTCCTGCTTCAAAAGCAACAGGAAAAATATTCAAATTCCTTTTTGCAGAAAACTACTTTTAAAAATCAATTTAATTACCGTGTTAAGTGTATGAAAATAATAAAGGTATTACCTATTGCAGGAAATAATAAGGAAAGAGTATTATTATGACTATAGTGGCGTGCAGTTGCACTCTGTTCTGTTTAGGAGGTTCGTAGTGGCATGGTGGATCAATAAAACCAATTACCTTCCAATGCGACAGCGGTGTGACTAGAAAATACGACAACACATAGAGGTTTCTTATAAAATCAAGTATTTACAAAGTTCTATAACAAAACGTGAAATAAGGAGATTGTCTCTCTCTTCATTGTTTAAAATCAAAATGTGCACAATTCACATCCATAATAATAATTTATAATGTTTCATAGTTTATTTGACTTTTGAGTTCCATAAAATCTATCGTAGAGTACAGTTTACGAGTATCGTAAAATACTAGCGTTTAAAAACCCATTACGCCCTACACTATCAATCTGCATTGTTTTAAAAATAGCTGCGTGGGTGCGGGATATCAGCAGGAATCCAACCGCACAATTGATTGTATTTATCCGAAATTCTGTGTTCCAACATTTCCCACAAGATATGAAACCTCGTGGTCCGAGGTTCGCAGCAGATATCCGCCGGCTGTTTTTATCATATTGTGCACATACATTTCCATGTGTGATATGTTTGTTTGACATATGGATTGGATAATATGATGAAACTCGTACTTTGTTTTCTCAGATGTTGGTGATATGTTACAGGCAAAATATTGTCAGTGAAATATTGAAGCAAATGTACCAAAACACTTTGGTAGAGTAACTGTATGACTCTCTTGGTAAGAAATATTTTTGTTTTAAATGTGAAACTGAAATGGCATTGCTAGTGTAATGTTATTGTTAAATATGGCGTATCTATTTACCTGAAAGTCCTCCATATATCGAAACACATGACGTTGAGCCAGAAGAAACTCGTTTGGAATGCGTAGTAAACGACGAACGCTGAAAAATATAAATAAACGTAAAAAACAAACTTAAGAAACCACATTGCTGAGAGGAAATATACAAAAGATAAAAAGAAACATAACAAACCATAACCACGTTACGCAGGTACTAAAAGATAATAAATAAAAGGTGTGAGAATATCTTTAATTGAAATGTGGGTCAACTACGTTGCTTCATGGAATATTGACAGGTAGAAGCTTTGAGTAGGTATTATAAAGTAAACAAATAATTAAATAGCGAGACAAAATCTTTGAAAATATAAGTAGAGCAAGGGCAGAGGACTACCTGATATTTTCATACAAACAAGATCAACCATAGATGTAAAATTCAACTACCACATTTTGCCTATCAGCACCTACACCGTGCTCTGAAGCTACATGTGGGTGGATCTCACTTTTGTGCTGCATGAAAGACACCTACGATTGCAAACCCTAATGTGAGCCTGTGAGAACAATTCTCTTTTGATCACCTTTGTGCCGTGTCGTTAATTACGCGCAATTAATCAACATGGTTTAATGTGCTTTTGTTCTTACAAAATCACTGCACGGATAACGCGGCTCAGAGCGACTTCGCAAAGAACCAACTCTGCGTTTTTCAGAACATTATTCGTGGTACGTATACACAAAAACTTGGAACAGAATTTTGTGGACAGACTGCAGCGCTTTTGGCAACATACACACATAGCCTATAGATAACTACGCCATAACTTTTACAAATTGCATTGAAAGAGAACCATCTGGCCGGCAAACACGCTGCTTTTTTCTTTCATTGGAAAATCATTGGGGAAATAAATCTCGCAATATTGATATAGATTCTCTGCAGTTACCGAGAAGTGGTAGGCGTTTGACACGCTCATCGCCGAACTATAAGATCGTCGTGTCTGCAGTTAGTAATAAATACAAGCTATTGCGTTTTGTTGCTCGACTGAGAGTATATCACGTTGTTTTATTTGTATGGGTTTTCAAACCAAACCTTTATAACTAAAGGTCTTGTTTGTGTAGTCAAGCTTTACGATATAAGAGTCCGTCTATTAAAATTCAGTGAACTTAGCCACCCACGTCATGCTGGTAGGTATAATTTAGTTATTCTACGTCCGAACACATCGAAACTAGTAAATGATTCAGCATATACTAAGTAGTTTATTTATTACAATATAGGTATTTCAAAATATTAAATGACGATAAAGTTTATTCATAAATAAATTCTTCTTCATTGAAATATCCGGCTAGTCATTTGGGCAGCGATTATATGTGACATACGTGAGTCACAAGTTTACAATAATACTATTGTTGATGAGTGTTGCAAATACGCACTCAGTGATCTTAACCTAATATACGTCAGCGCCCAATAAGTAGTCATAAGTTCTTAAAATAATCTGTCTCAAACTCTCAAGTTGTCATATTCAATTCCACAGTGGGAAATTCCCACGAGATAACATTGGTTTTAAGTCTTTTATATCTTTTCAATTAAGTAATATCAAATAATGTCAAGTCTAAATGAAGCATTAATCAATTTGGTATCGCTCTTTATCGATATTGTACATACAAACTTTATGAGATTGTCCAGATCAACTTGGTAGCCAAATTTCTATAAATAGTTATGATTTGAAAGGCGCGGTTGCAGCCAAAGACTATATGGGAGCATAGTTCAATAAAAATAAATTACTCAAATAAAATACTTATGATAAATGAAAAGCAAAAATCACATAACACTTTGATGTCTTCTATCAATTCAAGTTATTTTTTTCCTAAATTATCTATTTTATAAGGTTATTTAGTTTGATGTAAGTAAAAGATATGACAGTTTGGGAGGGGGTTCATGGGGTCATGTCAATCATTGGGGCTTTAGGACTCTACAACCAACAAGAATAAGAAAGAATATCAAAACAAGAATTTAAGTATAGGCATAACACACTTGAATTTATTCACTCGTTATATGAAGTGTGAGTTAACCCGTGTCTCATCATTTATCATTATTGAGACGAAATATGATCACATTCACACATTAAGGAGGTATGGAATGATTGTGATCAATTGTGTGGGTCACATTAGTTTATTAACCTCCTGGGATGTGTGAATCGTACACAACAAAGCCGTAGGAGGCATGACATAATACACTTGAGTTAAGAGAGGAAGATGGGTCACAGAAACGATTGTGTTCATCTTGTCTAGGCTGTGATCACATACAATTACGGGTACTTGGCTTTCTGATTGTGAAGGTGGGCCTTCACGGTCAGGAGGCCAATTCCTGTCATTACCTAGTTGCAGTCTCATCTCAGTGACAACTATTGTCAAGTAGTTGTCCAAGATTGCCAAGCTGCAGTATACGGTTAATGGTTAATGATGCAGAGGCCAGCTCATCAAGCTACCCCAATGTTTCAAATAACTTTGATAGTTTTTCAACTTTATTACAAATAGGTAGATTAAAGGTTCATGTTAATTGGGAAAAATTGATAACTGGCGTCCGTACACAAGTATGTATAGTATATGCAAAACATATCAAATAATGCAACATATACAAAAAGTTAACATTTCTCATGCAGCAGGTTGGTTTCAACAGCTGCTCGTAATTCGTAGAGTAATGACAAGCTGGTTTTCTACGACTTGGTATAAATACCGGTAGTCGGGAACAACAAATTCTAAGGCCGCTAAAATGTCACGTATATTTTGTATTTGAAAACGCTGACGCTACATTGACCAGGAGTTTAACAACAAATTAACGTCGTAGGTACAAAGTAAGCTTTATTTCAAATCTTATTTTACGGAATATTATGACCATTTTAGAATCAAAAGCTGAAACAAACCCAAAGAAATTAATGGAACCGGTATGAATTTTCATAAGTTCCACCCTTCTCAAGGGATTGGCCTTACATCATAAAAGTTATTCGTTTTAAAGCCTGCACGAAAATTTAATCACGCCCTGACTTAATTTGGCTTGTGAATAGAATTATTCAAATGAACCAACATTTTAGCTACTCATAAAAGAAATAACAATATTATAAATAAAAGCTGAGCGCGTTATTTTTGCGCGCACGAACAGCTATGCAACATATCCAGCATAAATTGGCACGCTACGAATGTTACGACGAAGAAACAAGTAAAAAGTAATTTGACTTAATTGTTTGACAGTTGGCATATCAAGCAGGCACTGCTTACCACCATAAAGTGCCAAATTATACTGGCCTAAGTAACCGTGTTTTTCAATTACATTAGTAGGTCCAATATCACTGCTAATATACTATGGTAAATTACGTCTATTATTAACTATAAAGCGGGCGTGGTGGTGTCCGTAATTATCCAGGAAATTGACCATAATATGTAAAAGCAAGACGTATATTGTTTTACTGACGCAACAAAGTGTCTACTTATCGCTGATTAGTTACTTACTACTAATGAGGACCATTAGACAAAAGAGAAATTACATATTAACAGGAATTAGTATCGAATTATAAATAGAAGTACCCAATCTCTTATGGAGAATATACCTCGTAGTCGAAGTAAGCAGATTTAATCAAAGATTTTATGGATGACGATAAAATCGGGGACAAGAATAGCCCTCTTGATATTTAACCCAGTTTCGCATAATTCTTGCTTGTATTAATTGATATTTTATCGTTTCCACCTACGGTGTCTCTATAAATATTAAAATTATTTTATTAGTTCGAAAAAATTAAAAGCTATTCAAGAATTTATGGTTTTTAAGCCACAACGAATACACGACGAACAATAAACTGATAAATTTAACGGGGCGAATAAAAAATGACTGGAATTCAGTACAATGGAATCGGCAACTCGCTCTTAAACTTGACTATAAAACATGTTATTCATCTATGTAAGCTTCCATCGAATTGAAAATAATTCGGGACTTTAGTGTGTCTATTAAACAACCAAGCCAATAGACTGAACCAGTCGTTGAAAGTTAATAGAGACTTATCATAAACACTTTTACGAGTTTCCAATAAACTTTACTAATTCGTGGTCGTATAAGATTACTTTTCACGCAAGTATATTGGCTTGAAAGTATTGAAAACATCATGGGCAACCCCAATTTTAGAAAACTGAATAAAAAATTCAGCCTGTGCGGTCGTGCGTATCGATTCCATGCTGCAATTCCTTGTTAAAATTGTACAAACCGAACTACATGCCCACACGCGTGCCAGATATTGTTTTACCATGCGATAGCTAGAGCAATCTGTGTGACCTTTTGAAAATAGTTAAATAAAGAAATCCATTGGCGGTTTCTTGAAGTTACTATATCTACATACCACTATGTTTTTTATTTGGATTGGTCTGATAGGCAATTCACAATACACTTGTGTAATTGTGTTGGTAAGCCACAGTATATAGAACTTTACAGAGCAGCTAGCATACCTGCAAGGTGTCTAGAAAGGGGTGTCAATAGACTCAACGATCTCGGAATCCGAAACGAATCAGAACTTTTAAAATCGTCTTATTTTACTATATATTGTACTGAAGTCTCTCTCTATTTGAAGAAGCCGCGAGGCACTTAATTATGGATAAGTATTGTTATTATTTTTTGTCTGTGTTTATTATTATTCCGTATATTAATTTAAATACTTATCTTGAATATTTTTAAACAATTCAATTCAATTAAACAATCAACAAAAAAATATTAAAATAGTAGCAGGCCACTATCATTATTATTTCCTTTATTTCACTTCTAATACATTTAAATTATATTTTTAAATATTTAAATACAAAAATAAAAAACATTTAAAAATATAAAAAATAGTAGCCCACCGGTATCGGGAACATTTTTATTATTTTTATTTGATATTGTGTGTAACCACAGCTTTTTGTTAGGTATCTTTATCTACGTAACTTTATATCAAAAATTCTGTTAACTCACCAATAACCAAGCATCCAGTCATTGCGACTCCAACTTGACCTACATGGAGCTTCAGATAAGCCAGGAATGGGTATGCTACGATAAGACCCCCACAGTACGCCATCAAGCACATGCCGTGAAGGTTTCTTAGCTCAGGAATGAAAGCGTAGATCAGGAATGTCGCCAGAAGAAACGGTACTGACAGGATTAGACCTGAAACAAAGATAGAGATTTTGACAAAATTTTAGATTTTAGTCCCTCATCTAGATTATAAGAAAATATTCAACACGTATTTTTTCTTTTTTCACGTAGGTACTAAATCTTAAAATAACGGCGATACGTCGAGTTAAAATGTCGCATGACGTCACTAGCCAGTACAGTTTATGCTAGCTAATGACGTTACAAGCCCCCACTCCTCAACTTTAATGCGCTTAATCTAAGCAGTTTTCCATCAATTTGAAAAGGAAAAAAATAAGAGTCGAATATTTTCTTGTTATCTAGATGAGGGACTAAAAAGTAAAATGTTGTCAAATAGCTCATTCTATTGGTCTGAAAGATGATCTTAGTTGAAAATCTAAATACAGATAAAAATATAATTTGAATAAAATTCCACCTTCCAAAGAGTAAGTTTAGACAGCGAATTAGGTAAGGAAGGGCGCCAAAACAAGCTACCCCAAACTATTTTTTTCCCAATTGAACATGAACCTTATAATATTTGTAATAAAGATAAAAAAGGCTCGTAAGCCTTCCCATTTCAAAATACAAAAATATTTTATCCACCGCAGAATCTTAAATGTATTTGTTTTGTTTTTTTTTCTATCTTTATTTCCATATTTTTAATAGTTCATTAATTTTGTCCATTATTCTTGTCTGTTAATATTTTCTTTTTTTTCTTTTTAATTTAAGTACCTAGTTATAAATGTGCATGCCGTGGTCTCCTATAATTGAAGGAGCACACTTAAGAGAATCCTTAGTAATGCTATTTTAATTGTATTTGTGGTAACCTTTGTTGGAGATCCTCCGAAGTAAATAAATAAATAAATAAATAAAAAAATAAAATGGCAAATTTGGGTAGCTTGAAGTGCTGGCCTGTGTAGTACTGTGTACCTTTTTTATTTAACTCTTAAAAAACACCTCACTTGAAGTACAAAACTTTACTATGGTACTAAAAAATAACATATTATTAATTTATTCTAGTATATTCACATACATTGCAACTCGCAACAATGTGCGGCAGAATCTGGATGAAGCTAGCATTACTATAGATACGATAAATAAATACAATATCCACAAATCCAAAACTATTTTACAGGAATAGAATACTTTTAGATACTTGCACACACAGTAATGAACTTGTCGCGTTGTACGTCATAAACGCGTAGAATATTGCTTCCTATAATAACTTTTACTGCCATACATAATTGTTGGCGAATGTACCACTCTCGCAGGAGACTAACGTCTCCCGATATAATCCCATAAGGAATGGTATTAGAGGAATTTGATTTGTATATAAACCAGTTAAGTCCATTCATTCATTCATTTGATTTAGCCACATAAAACTTACCGTATTAAACCAAAATTATTTGTTTAACAAAAGATGTTTTAAAAAGGTTTAAAAACTACGATTACGTGTTCCGTGGAAAAGTTCAAACCGTTTTAAACCGATTTAAAGCGGGTTTTGGACCACAGGTTTTTTATAACGGTTTATTTGCTACAACATTGGTGACTTTTTGGATTTTTACAATTATGCCCATTTGTACTAGTACAGTGATTAGATATCTCGCTGTCACCTATAGCACTGGATGACACTGTAATAATAATAATAATAATAATATTTAAGTTTGGCAACACTGAAGTGTCAACAACGTCCAATATTTAAAAATTCATATTTATCCCTAATATTTGTATTTAATTTACCGACCTAAATAATGTTTACTAAATTTTGAAATAAAACGATCTATTACATATACATTTACATAAAACCTACAAATAAAGGAAAATGAAAAATCTAGGGAAAATTCAAGAAAATACAGTGACATGTGTCATTCACGTAAATACAATAGATAACTAATCAATATGAAGAAGAAGAAATGTTGGACGAAAGGATAATATAATGTTGACGAGAGCCAGAACTCGAGCACGCCCACCACCTCCGGAGTCGTCGCTCAGCTCCGCCTCGCCGCCGCCGGACCTCGGATCACCAGTGTCACCGGCGGTTGCAGCCGCGTCGAGCTCGAGCGACGAATATTTTTCCCCGCCGACGTCGCCAACACCTGTACGTCGGCCGGGGAGAGGCCGGCCACCGAGAAGCTTGGGACTTAGGGGCCAACCGGCCCCGAGCCGGGTCCCCGCTGCCGGTGGTTATGTGCAGCGCATGAAATGGACTCAAAGTATAAATGAGAACGTCATGCGCGCATATTACGGGTCTACAGAGGGGGGAACTAACCTCACTGCGTACCGTGTTAGGATGCTGTCTCTGTTCCAGGAGCTGGAACCAACCGTCAACGTGTCGGCCCAACGATTATCGGATCAGGTGCGGGTCATCCAACGTAACCACAGGTTGGACGACGCCGCGCTTGATAGGCTGCGCTCAGAGGTGCTGAGCAACCGTATCGTCTCTGCTTCGCCACAGACCGCGGCACACTCACCGGCAACTAATGCAATTACGCCGCGGTCCAATTGTGTTAGTGATGAGGCGGATGATAGGGTTGTCACAGTAAGTAGCCAGTGCAGTGATAGATTGAGGAGCGCTCTGGAAAGTGCGCTTCGCGAATATAGGTCAACACCAACCGTACTTAGACCCCGGTTACCACGTTTGCCTATGCATAAAAAAAATAGGGCGCTAATGTGTGCCCTGGATTCGCTGGTTACGAGTTATTTCGAACACAGCGAAAATCTTGTCGATACACACTCGATTCTGTATTGTGCGGCTGTTGCGGCATGTCGTATAGCTAATGTTAAATTTCCAGACAGTGACGTAGCTATGCGACCAAAACCAGCCGTACCAGCCTGGCAGTGCATGATCGGGCGTCGTATCGATGAGGCCAGGGTACTCATTGGCAAACTATACTGTTTTAGGGAGGGCAATACACGGCCACGAGTGATGCGCTTTGTGAGACGAGCGTTCTCTGGGACTGGAATCAGTCCTGGAGAATACATATCCCATGTCACAGAGCGCATCGACTTCCTAAAGCAGAAAGTTTATGCATGGGCAAACCGTATC
This sequence comes from Euplexia lucipara, assembly GCA_921972225.1. Classification (NCBI taxonomy): domain Eukaryota; kingdom Metazoa; phylum Arthropoda; class Insecta; order Lepidoptera; family Noctuidae; genus Euplexia; species Euplexia lucipara. Next base: position 14,638,286 of record OV179158.1, on the reverse strand, counting down.
CGGCGGTATAAGCGACGGGTTGACCGATATACGCAGAATCGCATGTTCCAGAGCGACGAAAGGAGGGTTTATAGGGCTTGGGAGCGACCAGACCAAGGTGTGGCTGATACGTGCCTACCGGATGATGACGCCATGTGTTCATTCTGGCGCAGCATCTGGTCGGTGCCTGTCAGTCACGCTGAGGGCGACTGGACTCGGGTGGTAGAGCAAGCATGTGATTCTATACCTGAAATGGGGGCAATCGTTATCAGCCCCCAAGATGTAGCCTGTGCAGTCCGTCCGTTACCTAACTGGAAATCTCCGGGACCGGACGGACTGCACAACTTTTGGATCAAATGGATCCAGGGATCGCATGCTTGCTTGGCTTCCCAGTTTCAGTCAGCTTTAGAGTCAGGGTCGCTACCCCAGTTTCTTACAACAGGAATAACCCACCTGCTCCATAAAACAGGTAGTACTGCGGAACCCAAAAATTATAGACCGATCACTTGTTTACCGACGGTCTATAAAGTTCTTACATCCATTTTGATAGCTAAAATAAACGATCACATTGACAGCAATTCTATCATGTCCACCTCTCAAAATGGATGTAGGAACGGGTCCCGCGGTACTAAGGAGCTACTCCTCATTGACATGGCCATAAGCCAGCAGGTTTGCCGATCCCGCAAGGATCTGTCGACATGTTGGATAGATTACAAGAAGGCCTATGACTCGGTGCCGCATACATGGCTCATTAGGGTGCTGGAGTTGTACAAAATAGATGCAACTCTTCGCACCTTCTTGATATCGTGTATGCGGCAGTGGAGTACGGTCTTACGCTATCCAGGATGTCGACAGATCCGGGGAAACAGTGAACCTATCAGGATTGAGCGGGGTATATTCCAGGGTGACAGTTTGAGTCCGCTTTGGTTCTGCCTAGCCTTGAATCCGCTTAGCACGCTGCTGGAGGATTCAGGTCTAGGCTATCGGTTAAGGAGAGGTGGTCAGGTCATATCTCACCTCCTATACATGGATGATCTGAAACTATTTGCCCCCAACAATTTGCGACTGATGGAGCTACTGAAGGTAACTGAAACTTTCAGTAGTGCCATCAGGATGGAATTTGGTGTGGACAAATGTGCAGTCTTGCATGTACAGCGAGGGGAGATAGTGGAATCCGAGGGAATTCAACTCTCGGATTCCATACACCTTAGATCCCTCTCCTTATCCGAAAACTATAAATATTTGGGTATGTCGGAAGCGTTAGGCATCGATGCTGCTGACATGAGGCAATCGTTGAAGGAGCGCTTCTTTGGCCGCCTGAAGAAGGTTTTAAATAGCCTTTTGTCAGGCGGAAACAAGGTGCGCGCCTTCAATGGTTGGGTCATGCCAGTGTTGATGTACTCTTTCGGCATACTCAAATGGACTCAAACGGAACTTGACGCCCTGGATAGGAGAGTTCGTACACTGATGACCGCAAACCGGATGCATCACCCACGATCCTCGGTTATGAGACTGTACATCCCGCGGAAATGCGGGGGTCGAGGCTTCCTGAATGCTAAGACCCTCCACAACCGTGAGGTGTACAGCCTCCGAGAATACTTTCTGAAAACCGACGTGGGGATGCATCGGGATGTGGTCGCAGTGGACAAGGGCCTTACCCCGCTATCCATGGCTAACGAGAACTGGCGCAAACCTATAGTACTGAGTACTGATGACCGCAGACAGGTATGGCAAAGCAAAGAGCTTCACGGGCGCTTCTACCGGGCTCTTCATGGGCCCGATGTAGACTTCTTAGCGTCCGTATCCTGGCTACGATTTAGTAACCTCTTCGGAGAAACTGAAGGGTTCGTCTGTGCAATTATGGACGAAGTTATCTTGACGAATAACTATCGGAGATATATTATGAAGGACGGGACAGTTGACGTGTGTCGGGCATGTCACCGTCCGGGTGAATCTATCAGACATATCATCTCTGGTTGTTCTCGTCTGGCTAACAGTGAGTACTTGCACAGACATAACCAAGTGGCCAGGATTATCCATCAGCAACTTGCTTTGAAATACCAGCTTGTGGATTCTGAAGTACAGTATTACAGGTATGTGCCCGACCCAGTTCTCGAGAATGACCATGTTACACTGTACTGGGATCGATCTATCATCACTGACAGGACTATTGTTGCCAATAAGCCTGATATAGTGGTGATAGATAGATTAGCGCGCCGCACAATGATAATCGATGTTACCATCCCTCATGACGAGAACCTCGTGAAAGCTGAGAAAGAGAAAAAAATAAAATATCTCGACTTAGCACGCGAGGTTGTCGACATGTGGGATGTGGACTCGGCTGTCGTTGTGCCGATAGTCGTAACAGCCAATGGCCTTATGGCTAAAAGCCTCGATGAGCATCTTTCGAGGCTTTCGTTGCACGGTTGGGTCAAGAACCTGATCCAGAAGGCAGTACTTCTTGATACGGCCCGCATCGTGAGGAGGTTCCTGTCTCTGGAGCCCTAACCACCGGTAGCTTGGACCCTGCTCCCGCCATCGGTGGTTCACTATTTTTTATATTTTTAAATGTTTTTATATTTTTTATATCAATATTTAAAAATGTAATTTATATGTTTGTACAAATAATAAATGAGAATAATAATAAATATTCCACAACTTTTTCACACAACGCCATTTAGTCCCAAGTTGAGCTTGAGAGCTTGTGATATGGGTACTAAACAGCTGATAAACATACTTATATATTTCTAAATACATACAATTTATAGATAAATTATACCCAGACACAGAACAAATGATCGTGCTCATCACACAAAGATTTGTCCTGGGTGGGAATCGAACCCACGACCTCCGGCGTAGCAGTCAGGGTCACTAACTACTAGACCAACAGGCCAGTAATAATTAGGATTTACGTTAAGTTGTGTCGTGTTAATGAGAATGGGTTATCTAGTGACCGAAAGAGGATTCTTAAGAAGCAAAATGATGGGAGAGAATAATGAATTTGAATATACGATAGGTATATTAATGATGAGGGTTGGAACAGTTCCAGGCCCATTGATGTTAACGGCAGAGCTGGATCACCTGGGTTTTATGTTATCTTTCGTCTCTTATATCTTCCAAACATTTGGCTTTGTGCATTCCCACATTTGTCGTTTAAGTTCTATCACCACGTGCCAATCTCATTTTTTTGGCGTTTTTGACATTTTGATGCCATTGGCTAGAGTATCGAAAGACGCGTTTTCACCTAATCAGAATCAAGATACAACCAATAAAGACTTTTGAAATTACGGAAAAGAAACATCACGGAAGCCACCAATCAGACTAGTCGGTTTAAATTTTTGTCTCTTAAAAAAGAGTTACACTTAGTACGTGGTGATAGAACTTATACGATGATATAATAATGTTCAGATTTCTGGTGAATATTTCCAGGTTCTAAAATTAGCCCGTATACGGCACGTGTTCCAATGAATCAATATTTACCTCTTCTAAATCTTTACTTCAATATATATTGTATTTTTGTAAATTATTACGACAGCGCCGTACATATTTTTAATATTATCGTTGCCTCAATAAATTGAAGCTATATGTATTAGTGTGCCAACTGTGAAGTTTCAGTGTGTGTTTGAGTTAAAAATGGACAGCGATTTCGTCGCTGCTATGAAACTATCACAGATCAATTTGTTCAGTAATTCGATTGTCACGTAGTTTGGGAAACTGCGGTCGAAAGAGATAGGGAAAAAACTTTTTTACAAAAAAAACTTGAAAGAATCATTGAAATTGGATAACAATTGCTAAAGAAGTTCTATGTCTAAACATTACATCTCTGCCGGCCCCTTTTAAAATAGAATGGCGTAATGTTATGTTGTGGAAATACAAAAGCTCAGCATAAACATCTGACTATAGCAATCGCGAATAATTTGCTGTTATGCGTTGAAGAGTTCCGTTGCCTGTCTTCATCATCAGTTTTTCTTCACCAAATGATACTTTCTAAATGAAAATGCTTGATTTGTTACTAAAAATGTTGAAATCGGTGCATGTGTTCAGGTATGAGTTTTGATACAAATGGGACCAATCTGTTAGTATACCCTATCAAACAAAAAAAGAATTTTGAAAATCGGTCTATAAATGACGGAGTACTGAGGTAACAAACCCTAAAAAAAAAAAAAAAAAAATATACAACCGAATTGAGAACCTCCTCCTTTTTTTGAAGTCGGTTAAAAAAGAAAACGACCTCGGTACCTATGTCTCATCACTTTGCCAAAAAATAATTGAACATCAAACGCAAACAAAAGAAACCATCTACTGATCATTTTTAAGTGGAATTACTAAACGATCCTCAATTATGTCATAGTGTAACGCAACACACTTTTCAAAAAGTGACCAATCAATATTCATGGGCACACAAAGTGTCCCCGAGTACCTACGTACCTACTTATAGATAATTACGGGACATTTAACAGTGTGCCTATCCCATGCCTCGTAAAAGCGGATATCCTATTGCCTTATTGTGTCAACAATGTGTTGTTTTGACGACGAAACTATCGCTCGTTTGAAAACTAAATGAGTAATAAACATGGATGCCTACTTGCTAAAGGTAATTAGTTGCTTTACGATGTTGCTCGGAGAAGCAGGATATTTGAGGGACGCTTTACTCGCTTCCACTAATGAGGTTGTCGCGATTAGATTAATGGCCTGTTTTTTAGACTGCCATGTTCGAAGTAAAGACCATCTTTAGTTGCCTCTCCCACTTTCGCAGCCTATATCCTTGTTAAACATTATGTCTACACTTCACGTCGTTGATGGGTGTCACAAGAGTAGGTACACCCTTTGAAAAAGCGTCAATTGGAGGTGTTAAAGTATGTAAATCCCCTTTGTCATTTAAAAAAATGATAATCTTATACGCATAAATAAAGCTTAATAAAGTAGGTATAGCTAAAAACCATCTCGACTTAATCAGCGTTACTGGAAAAATACCTACATCAAAAGTGGTGCATTCGTTTAGGAGCCACCAGCAACACATAGGTACGTCAAATTTATAACACTCCCCACTTTTTACGTCAGGTGTTAAAAGGTAACTTACCGACAGCATAAGCGGTGTACAGGATAGAGCTGTCGTCGATGGGGTCGTCCTGATAGCAGACGCCAGCCACCAGGCGCGGCTCGGAGAAGTTCTCGTTGAACATCATCTCCAAACAGTACGACGTAGGCGGGTGCCACTGCTGACCTCCAGAAGACAACTCGTGCAGCGTGCCATTCTGGAAGAGACATGATTTTTGTACCACCTGCTCTTCTGAATTTATGCCTGTTCGTGAAATAAAAGGTATTATTTAAGAAAATAAATTATTTTTAGAAGTTGGCAGTACTCTTCTATTACGTTAAGGTGGATGAGCCCGCGAAGCACGAATTTTTATATTTTGTTCAACATACAGCCTATTATTGAACGGCGAATTGAACGAACCACAAGCAATTAGAATTTCACGGGCTACCCTGGCACGTCCCCCTTAATTAAACCTGCTACAAAGTGATCTTGAGCAATACTCATTTAATTTTGGATTTTCTTAATTTATCCTCAATGTAAAAAATATTCACGAGAGTAATATTACGATTACTGCAAACAAGGAATTAATGCACAGCAAAAAAGTTATTACACGCCATTACAATACAGAAAACTAAAACCGTTAATTATGGAAACCATTTCATATCACGATGTGTCATGTAGGTATGTATGTTTTTGTGCGTAATTAGAATAAATGGCGCGTCGTTAGGGGTTGGACAGACGGTGAGCAATGATTAAAATGACGTCAATCATTTTAACAGCAAAATGAGCCTACTATGAATATGTATTATTATATGGATAGTCAGAATTCCGCGTTGCGAAATAAGGAATCCTATTATTTCTATAACTGAGTGATAAGGGCAAATATGTAATGTAAAACAAGCTGTACGCAGAAGTAAACACAAATTGTATGTACTTTAATATTTTGTCTTATACATGGAACAAACCGCAAGTGACCGCAATGACAGATCACTTCATTCAAGTATAGGTACACGGCGTGACTTTTAGTGAATCGACCGGCTGTTAAGTCACTAAACACACGATGAAGAAGAAGAAAATAATAAACCACTCCTCTATGAAAGCAGATGAAAGAACGAAACATTTTAAGAAAGGAGCAAAAAATATCTATTACCATCGTTACTTACAGTCATAGATAAAAACGTTATCACTTTGTTAAGAGTCTCCGTAGACTAATTGCTGCTAAGTGCAAAGATAAGAATATAAAAACTTCTAATGTTAAAAACGTGAAATGCACCTTGGTAACGAAAGCATTTTTACTATAAGTAGGTATCAGTTGAGCGAAAAATTGTGGGTATCCTACAATTTGTGCATCATAGTTAACGGTTTGTCTGAGTTTCCATTTTCTTACTAAATTTCAATTTAGTGCTAAAAGACGCATTTATGTTATAGGATTTATTCCTAAACCTACTTCTGTAATAGGTACGTGCCAAACGCCAGTCATGTTTTTTTTTAAATAAAACTCATAAAATGTAAGATTCAGAAACATAAATCATAAAAAAATAACGATTAGGGTACCTGCACGTTGATCAAATCATTTAACAACAAAACAAAAATACGACAATAACCTCTATTAATAGAATTTTAGATAAACTTAGTAGGTACCTACAAAAAATAAATTGTAATAGACTACCAATTACGTACGTAACAAACAAAATATTATTTACTTACAAAATAATGTCAATTATTACACATACATCGCATCGAGAATATTTTATCCACAAACGCCTTAAAGAAGAGTTGAAGTTGACAATAATTTTCATTTCGCGCGAAAAAGAGCAAAAATGGACCATAGACGAAAAAACCACAGACTAAATAACACCTTCTTATAGATTTGGAATGACTTTCTCAAATATACCATAAACTTATTAATATCCAAGAAGGTTGGATTGCATACAGTATCTACATAATATACACCACCAGGGTCGGCCTTAAAGAAGTCGGCGACCTGGGAAAATATTGTTCTGTGCACATTTACTTGTATTTTCTCACAAATGCATCTAAACTCAACGCGATTATCATGATATTCACGAATGTAACTGACTACATGGGGGTTTACACGCAAGCACGCACGCTTTAAGTGAAGTAATGATAGTTGTTTTGAAATAGATATGTTTATTGTTTGTTATAATTATACCAGCCTGTTAGTGTCCCATTGCGGGGCAAAGGCCTGTCCTCATGCGGGGAAGGTACTAGCATTATTTACCACGCTTGCTCATGTCGGACTGGTGATTTGAAATAAATGAATAATGAATAAGTTTGTAGCCTTAATGAAGTAACGGCAACTGATAAGAATTTAAATGATCTTGATTTTTTTAACACCACCTCAAATAAGTAAAGTGAAAGCTGCCCCTGTGAACTTGGCGCCCTGTGTGATGGCCCACCCCTTAAACCGACTCAGATAACTGATGAACACAGATATCTTGGGGCTTCCAGATAAATTGACTCGCTTGTCAATATCTGGAGCTTACGGGGTGCGGTGTTCAGTGGCACGATCGATGATAGTGTCATGTATCGCTGTTTCTCTCGAGATTAACAGATCCTGCCTATAATATAATTTATGATGTTAGTATTCGCAAGAAAATATGGGGACAATATTTTCAACGCTTAACATAACTCACACCTGTTATCCCCGAAGGGCAGGCAGAGGTGTACCAGTATACACCCACATTTCGCCAGTTATATTTAAGTTCCATGTACAATATTTTCAATTGGTTTATAAGGCAGTTTTTTGCTGGGGATCGTAATCGGAAATATATACTTAATGGAATTTTGTGAACAACAATATGCACACAATAGTAAGATACTAAAAATTGTAGGAAAGTACTAGTTTTATTTTAGTCGTAGCATTGGTAATGGTACACACATTTAGGTACAAGTATTGATTCACCGACCAGAAGAATTTACCGGACCTGTAAACGGTAGCTTAATGTTCCATCTACGAGTAAGTAGGTACACTCTAAAAAATTGAAGCCAACTAAGAGTGATTTTCTCTTAGTTGACGTTAAATTGAATAACACAACTATGATATTATGCGACTCAACCATAGCTGATTAATTACAACAGCAAGTTGATTTGTGATTGAACGAACAATATAGGTATGTTTATTAATTCTAACATGTATTATTGTTGATTGTATCACTATAAACTTTTTTGTATGACTTATTCATTTTTATTTAGTCAACATAGACAAATACGTCTGTTGAATCAATTCAGAATAAAATAGTAAAAGCAATAAAATCAAATGGTAGTTTCGATAAATTTTATTTATAAAATTACCGAACAAGTCGTAGTTGATTTAACTAAGATCTGATAATTACATCAACTAAAATTTAATGTTACATTCTATTATAACTAAAACGTTGAATCGATTTTCATATTTGTTGAATTAATCATTCGATTGATCTATTTATTCAAGATTTCAAGAGATCCACCCTTCCCTATTTCTTCCTACCATCTACCCCGCACCGCACACGCGCGCGCGCGGATGAGCTGAAAGCTCCGCACGCGCCGCTTAGTTCTGCTGTGCTCCCAGTGCTCAGTCCTATTCTAAGCATCTTTGTAGTATCAAGTAATTTCAGTGTTTATCAGTGTCGTTAAAGAGTATTTGGCATAACCGTCGATTAGATTAACTAATTAGCTACAAGTGCAGTGACTAATAAATTAAAAGTGTAACATAGATGCTATTATTATGGATTGAAATGGAAAACGTTAGCGAACTCCTCAAGACATGGGAGTTAGAGGCTCTAATACCAGTATCACCCGTAAGTATCTCACTCGATAGTTTATTTTTATGGTGTTGATTGAAAATGTAATAAACCCGGAGGCCCCCGGTTGATATTCATGTTGTGTAGGGAAATAGGTAGGTACCCTATCACATACTGTTTCGAGTTTGCTCCATATATTAATACATAAAAAAACTATGTTTGCATCAGTCACTAAATACCTACATGATCTGCTTTGTCTAATTTTAAGATAATTAGCCGTAATATTGTTTATAAGCATTCCCAATTATAATTCATTGAAATTGATACAGTATTGTTTTGGCATGATATAACTGACAGAAAATTAAAAATAAAAGTGTATTTTTCTGTTAATGTTCATTGTATTAATAAATATGCATTTTTATTTTCCAGATGCATTTAGAATTTGATGCTGCACATGGTATTAACAAAGACAATTTGTTTATTAATTTTCCATTAAGTATTGAAAATCAAGCTACAGGAACTGTTTAAAAGAAAAAAAAACAACAGAACCATTTTTCGGTCACTCTTACCAATTGTAAGTATGAAAGAAATATCTATATACTTTATACTCCATCCGATTAGGTAGTTAACAAAAGGTAAACAATTTTGACATGTATTTTTAGTTAATAACGCAGTTTAAAAATAAAATGCAGCTGTAAACAAATTTAGATACAACAAAAACGATTACATGATCAATTTAAAAAATTCTTTAAACAGTAGTTGTATTTAATTAATAAGCGTTTATGTAAAAAGACTTGTCAAGATTGTTTACCTTTAGTTAACTACCTACTCGGATGGAGTATAGGTGGTTTGCCGATGGGAAACTGCTCTATAATATAACAATACAAAAGTTTTATTTTATTTGTTATTGTGATAATATTTGTTGCTTACTTCTTCTATTTTTTTTCAGCATCGAAAGAAGATTCATCGTTTTTATTAAACACTGCGGCAGTTAAACAAAAGAAGAAACGCAGTTCGGATGCAGTTCAAAGCTGGAAACCAAGTAAAGTTGAAGCCCGAGAAGGCTTTATAAAGCACGTGAAATCGAGTGCAGAAATCCGTCAAGCAATCAAGCCCCAAAATGCAGAGTATGGCATCGACACATATCCACTAATCGTACAAAAGGGTTTTAAAAAATGTAATTTTCAGCATCAACTACAACTAAAAGATTTTTTTTCAAAAAGGTAAACTAGATGACATTTTTCGCACAGGTCCTGTTATAGATTCGTTTTCAAAAAATCTAGGTGAGAAACAATTATTTTGCTCCACTTTGAAAATATGTCAAAATAAGTCATTAGTCAAAGTTCCTTGGGCTACTGTTACTTACACCCGCTATGTACTTTAAGTAATGGAAAAAAATCTAACCGCTCTGCGCTGTACTATTTAAGCATTCCATGAATATATTTTATTGTTTGTAATTATATTTTTGTTTCATTTTGACCAAATTTTTGTAGGTACCTAACATGTCAGCCACTTAGAAAAATGTTGTTAGACAAAATAGTTACCTATCGAGACAGTCTAAATATCCAAATAGAGTAGGTAAACATTCGTATTTTGGGAATAGAGAAAAAACGATCATGTTTTGATATCTTTTATTAATAAATTGCTCTCAATTCAGACAGTATTCTGGGTCTGATCTTGAGGTGCTAGGTTCTTTAATTGGATCAGCACTTCAAATGCGTAAATAAGAGCAGTGTTTAGTGATATTTATAAATACAACCATTAACCCGATTTCTGAAATGCCGGTAAAATTTTGAGAAATGTTAAATCTCATGTCAAGTGATATGATTGGTTGTCATTTTGATCACCGTTAAAATTAACGAATCACAAGAGGTGATACTCATAGGTATATTAAAATTTGACCGGGATTTCAGAAACCGGAGGTAAGGGTTGTATTTATAAAAAAACACAAATACTGGCTCCTAAATACGCATTTGATGTGCTGACCCAATTAATAGATTGGCGCTAGTTAATGAAACAAAGTGTCTCAGTACATTCGATTAAGAGTAACTTTGCTGGCTTAATAATGTTTCATATTAGTAACTAACAAGATTAGTAGCTTATTCAAATAAACAAATTGATTGTTATGAATATTAAGAGATTTAACTTGAACAAAGTCATAGTTGAATTGATTATGGTAAAATAGTTTAATAGTAATTCAAATAATTAAAATAACCAAGGTCTTAGCTGAGTCTACGAAGATGAATTAGTTAAACTTACCAAGTTCTTAGTCGAATCTACGAAGATGCATTTGTTGCAATGACCAAGTCCTTAGTCAAATTTAGTAATCATAAGTAGTTATAGTAGTCATTTTCAGATTTATATTGACCAAGATTATAGATGAATCTATTATGTTGAATTCGTCATAATGGTCATTTTCATGTTGACTTTGACTAAGGTTCTAATTGTTCTAGTTAAGAAGCAGATAGTAAGAGCAATAAAAATCACCTTATTTGATTTATCTAACGTCTTGTTAGGCTCGTATGGAATCAAGATGCTTGATTGCAATAATCACAATCCTGTTAGGAGCAATCAAATTTTTTTTAGAGTGTAAGTATAAAACGGTTATTTACCGTAGTAACGATAAAATATTGCGTTATAGTTAGCTGTGTACCGATAGCAAACATGTAGGTACAATATTTTTGTGAAAAATGTCATAAATAATAACCATTTCTAAGACGTGTTGGGAAAGGACTAAAATATCAAGAAGTACTTAATTACATACATTTCGAGTTGTACATAAATAATACAATTTAAGCGACAAGATTACTAGCAGTTTGGACACTCTTGTATCTAATTAAAGCAAAATTACGTTGGCACTTAGTTATCCACTGCGCAAAATAAAACAGTTTCTTGACCAGATTAATTACCAAAATTTGCATAGAAAACTACTTAATTTTAATCAATGTCGCCATGTTTTTCTTCGAATTATTCCGAGGATTTTTTAGAACATTCGTTTTAGTACTTATGAAACTTTATTAAAATGTTCCCTAAAGACTAATCAGAAAAGGGAGTCTAGGAGTGCTGCAGTAGATTTTATAGCATGAATCTAACGCTAAGCTACATGTAATTATCTATATTATCTATAATAATAATAAAAAGAGAATAGTTTAGATTTTACTTAAGTAAGTTAAGTTACATTGTCACCGAATAATATTAAGCCATATTTCAATTTGAAATTTCGGAACAGAAAAGTGCGAAGCTAATGTAGATACGTAAATACAAATTAAATGATTACTCTAGGCTAGGTGCAATAAATTCAGTAGAAACTTACACATGGAATTTTGTCATTACGACTTAGCTTTATTGTCTTGTGTTTTTATTGTTGTGCTTTATACAGGGTGTAAAAAGACCATTAACGTAAACGAAAACTACATATTCTACCCATTACTAGGATAGTTTTTTCTTCTAGAACATACCTGGGAATTCACTGGTTTTGGAGATATTGAAGGTCAAAGTGCAAATTTTAAGCGTTTTTTTTTCAAAATTGTATTCGAAGTATCATTAGTAAACTTTCCTCCGAACAAACATTATCATAATTATCGATTTTTCAAAACAAATAACGCATTTGAAGTTACAAAAATGCAATGGATACTAAACAGGCGGGCCCGTCGGGTCAACGACCAAGCGGGAGTGGCCATACGCTCAGCTGATCGAAAGTTGCGTTGCGTTGTCGCGCTATGCAATGCGCGCAATAAAAAGCATCTCTTTTTTAAAGATGAAAAAAAAGTATTTTCTAAAAAGCATTATTTTGTGGTTAAAGTTACTTAAATATAATTATGTACAGAATGTGTGGTTATTGGCTATGTGATCGGTCTTCAGAATGGTCTCTCGGTATTGCTTGTAGTCAAAAAAACATCATGAAATTATTTGAATTTAACATATTCATATTCATTTATTTGCATACCAAAATGTCAGATAAAGATGTTACAAAGGCGTATAGTAAAAGTACAGTTGTAGACTCCGTAAGGGCACAGCAATATTCGCACCGAAAGACACGGTTAAATAGGTAGGTTATGTTCAACTCTAGGTTGCATATATTATGAGCCCGGTTATGAACTACCATCGTAACAAATTTTATTTAAATCCATTCAGTCGTTTCAGCGTAAGCAAGCAGTACAGAAACCCGCACATATACAGACAAACTTTCTCATTTATAACTGTAGTGTGATTTGAATACTCGAGTTTATTTTATTAAGTTTCAGGACGGCTGGATTTGTAACTAATTACGTGAGTATTTTCAGAAAATACTGTTTATTTCCATTTTAATGCTGGGCTCGCAAAATACTCACGGAATCTTATGCTTCTACTGACTCATTATCAAAATAATTGAACACTCGTGTTGTGGTATGTTTAACTTCAGCCCGGATTCAAAATGCCATGTCTTTTTCAAATTGTCTGGATTGTCTATACTCAAACAAATGAGGCATACAAATGGAATACAGCAGTGAGCAGTAAAGATTATTTCGTGAAAATGCAGTTGAAGCGACGGGGAACTGTGCTGTCATTCCATACAAATGCTTGGCATTGACCGTTCACTTCAATAAAATTTTCAAATTCATATAATCAAACTAAGCTGCAGATCAGCCGAACGATTCAGAAAAGTCACATCGTGAAAACATGAGTGAAGTGAACTGTTAATTACGAATTGAGCTGTCATATTGGTATGGAATGTCAGTACAATTTCCCTTCATTACGCCAACATATTCAGGCGGTGGTTATAACAAAATCGTACTGCAGCACGTTTTTGGCCCCTAAAATTCCACCCATTACCTACTTTCTAGTGTTTTTAACTCACACATCAAATCTGACTGATTAAAAGGTTTGATCTGAAATTACGTAAAAAACATTTGAAAGAGTAAGTATGGAGTTTCTTGCCCATTCTTACATACATAAAAATTAAATTAAAAATTTAAAAAACCCCCACCGCAAAAAAGTAAAACATTTAAAAAGTTAAAAATAACACTTTAGCCATGAAATTTTACTTCACGTCGGGGTACCGCTTAAGTAAGGAATGTTCCTAGTACTTGTAGGTATGTAGGTACTTATTTTAACGGTACCCCGACGTTACGTAAAATTTCATGGCTAAAGTGTTATTTTTAACTTTTTAAATGTTTTACTTTTTTGCGGTGGGGGTTTTTTAAATTTTTAATTTAATTTTTATTTTAAAATTTTTAAACGCATTAATTTTGTTTTATAGAATTTACAGTTATGAGAATTTTTCAGTGCATTGTATGTAGAGTCAAATGCTGGTTAAAACGAATCCAAACACGACATATCTGCTATTTTTTTGTCAAAAGTCTACCTACTGGTGTGCTGGATAGCCTGGCTGCAGCATCAGCTCATCCTGTTGCCATCAGTGCATTGTGTTAAAAATCAAATGCTGGTTGAAATGAATCCAAACACGACATATCTGCTATTATTTTGTCAAGTATACCTACTGGTGTGCTGGATAGCCTGGCTGCAGCATCAGCTCATCCTGTTGCCATCAGTGCATTGTGTGTAGAATCAAATGCTGATTAAAATGAATCCAAGCACGACATATTTGCTAGTATTTTCCCAAGAGTGTATTAGTCTGCTAAAATTTTTAAACGCATTAATTTTGTTTTATAGAATTTACAGTTATGAGAATTTTTCAGTGCATTGTATGTAGAGTCAAATGCTGGTTAAAACGAATCCAAACACGACATATCTGCTATTTTTTTGTCAAAAGTCTACCTACTGGTGTGCTGGATAGCCTGGCTGCAGCATCAGCTCATCCTGTTGCCATCAGTGCATTGTGTTAAAAATCAAATGCTGGTTGAAATGAATCCAAACACGACATATCTGCTATTATTTTGTCAAGTATACCTACTGGTGTGCTGGATAGCCTGGCTGCAGCATCAGCTCATCCTGTTGCCATCAGTGCATTGTGTGTAGAATCAAATGCTGATTAAAATGAATCCAAACACGACATATTTGCTAGTATTTTCCCAAGAGTGTATTAGTCTGCTAAAATTTTTAAACGCATTAATTTTGTTTTATAGAATTTACAGTTATGAGAATTTTTCAGTGCATTGTATGTAGAGTCAAATGCTGGTTAAAACGAATCCAAACACGACATATCTGCTATTTTTTTGTCAAAAGTCTACCTACTGGTGTGCTGGATAGCCTGGCTGCAGCATCAGCTCATCCTGTTGCCATCAGTGCATTGTGTTAAAAATCAAATGCTGGTTGAAATGAATCCAAACACGACATATCTGCTATTATTTTGTCAAGTCTACCTACTGGTGTGCTGGATAGCCTGGCTGCAGCATCAGCTCATCCTGTTGCCATCAAAGCATTGTGTGCAGAATCAAATGCTGGTTAAAATGAATCCAAACACGACATATCTGCTATTATTTTGTCAAGAGTCTACCAACTGGTGAGCTGGATAGCCTGGCTGCAGCATCAGCTCATCCTGTTGCCATCAGTGCATTGTATGCAGAATCAAATGCTGGTTGAAGTAAATCCAAACACGACATATCTGCTATTATTTTGTCAAGAGTCTACTTACTGGTGTGCTGGATAGCCTGGCTGCAGCATCAGCACATCCTGTTGCCATCAGTGCATTGTGTGCAGAATCAAATGCTGGTTAAAATGAATCCAAACACGACATATCTGCTGTTATTTTCCCAAGAGTGTATTAGTCTGCTAGATATCCTGGCTGCATTAGACCAAATACACCATAATGTTGCTAATTAATATTACACACATGGGTGTTTGAAATTTTAAGACACACATATGTTTTTAAGTAAAGTTAAAAAATACCCATAGACGTCTAAAATAGCAACGGTTGCTAACACAAAAGAGCTGATAACCTTGAAACGGCTGAACCGATTTTGATGAATTATGTCTAAGAACCATCGCAAGAAACCCTGCTTTCAAATAAAAAAAACCGCATCTAAATCGGTTCACCCGTTTGGGCGCTACGGTGCCACAGACAGACAGACAGACAGACAGACAGACAGACAGACACACACACATAGCGGTGAAACTTATAACACCCCTCTTTTTGCGTCGGGGGTTAAAAATAACGCCTGTAATCCCCTAAGGATTAGGCAGCGGTGTAGGTACCAGAAGTACATCAACATTTTAGTTATGTTTAGTTATGTTTAAGCGCCAAATAATAGGCTCCAGACCAGACCGGAGGTCATCTGGTATTTTCTTAGAACCAGACCGGAGACTATAACAGTCAATAATTTCATCGCTAAGGTACCTTATTATTGTTCAAATGGACTCATGAATTGATTCATTTCCAAACGTTGCAACTCTGTCTCGGCCCGCCATTTTCAATTGCAAGTCCAGTCAGGTACCTATATTTTTGTGCAGTGCGAGTAAAAATAAAAATACTTGGTAAAAAATTGCATTTATATCAAGAACCCCATCGTTCTAAGCGTTTTTACTGGACTGAGGTCTGCTTCTGAGAAAATACCAGAATGACTATCGTTTGGGTTGCGACACTTGCTTGCTTGACCAATAGACCAGAAACCACAGACAACTAGAAATATTATTAAAATTCGTTCAAATGTACCTTTTAACCGTCCCAATGGAAGAAGTGGCCATGGCGCACGAACTCTACAGTAAATTCCGAACAATGATTCAATCCCAATCCCATAGATTTCCGTTATACGGACAAACAGTAGGTACAGCATAGTGTTATGATTGTAAAACATATTGGCAGGAAATTAACGTTCTTTACAGAGCGGAATAACGGCATATATTAAATAAAGCATAAATTAATGCGAGCCCGCATTGTGTGGCGTATTTTTAGCCGTGTATGGTTGAATTATGTTTTTACGTTAAAAGCTACAATTACGTAGGCTACTCATTTTAAAATTAGTTACGTGGTGTTTTCTATTATTTCATTCATCATACACGCGTGTAACTCCTGAAGAAGCAGTGTAATATTAGTAGGTACACCCACTATCCGCCCGTTATGGTTAGGTCCTAAGTAATAGGGGCCGAGCCTAAAGGCATCTTCAGACTCAAATTTAAACTCCGGGCTGCTGTAACCCAACGAAACTGCTCGACTCGGGATTCAACTTCTGGAGTTGAATCCCGAGTCGAGCAGTTTCCTCATGCTCGGCAGTACCGCATACAACCACTAGAACACACGAGGCACTCCCAAATGATCTCAATCTTATTTGAAGAAAAATTGAACATTAAACTGTCTCTTTCTACTTAATTGGGCCTGGACACGCTAAAGGCGTTGCTTTGGCAATTAATAAAACACTAGGCACTAAAAAACAGTGGCCAGTTTGCACTGTTTTTCTTCTCTTGAAAAAACAACTTACAACGTTAGTCAGTGGTATTCAACAGAACACATAAGTCAGGTGGTATTCCATATAGTTCGTTCATAAATTTCTTTTTCGTGCACGTAAAATAGTGACATTTTAATATATATATTTTGGGACGCTTCGATACCCACATCCAGACGGTTATCTTCTCAGTGACTGGACTTATATAAAATATTAATCAATGATATTAACCATGATATAATGATATTAACCATAGATAATAAACAGTAATAGAACCAAATACAAGAAAAAATATTCTACGCATTCTTCTTCTACAGCATCGACCATTTTAGTGGTGGTTGATAAAGTTAAACAAAAACTCTACTGTTTGTGTCAGCCAGTGATTAGTGTGTCGAAATTATTAATTTTAAATGATTCTTCTCAATTAATTCATTGAAAACATTAGTCCATATGCAAAATATGCGCTTTGGTGTGGAGTTGTGGATACCAGCTCGGTATCTTTATCTTTAGAGTCCTTAACTGCAGATTAAATTAAGTTAAGTTAAATTAAGTTAGGCTAAGCAATCACAGCATTTTTGTGACGTATGTTCTTGTTTTTGTTTAATATTTCTATTTGACACTTATAGGTTATGCAAATTTTCAAAATAGTTTTAGCGTTTAAGTATTTGTATTTCAGAGCAAGTACCTAACTGTTTTTTGTCTAAATAACTTTTACCTTTCATTCGTGTCAATTAGAGACACAATAGAAAGACAATGACAGCGAGCGTTCGCTTGGAGTTTAATGAATTGAAATCCTTTTCACAGTTTGGTTTCTATATACTTCGTTTGACTGTATACCTACTATTCGTTTAGACAATTATGACGCTTGACTGCTACACATGTAGCAGCAGCCGGAGATAAGGCTAGCAAAAGACTTATAACGCGCCATGCCATGCAACGTCAATATGGTGTTCTGATTGGTTACTTTAAGCACCGTTTTCGAATTTGATCAATAAAACCGCGTGGGATGGCGTCGAGTGTTACAAATGTGCTGGAGCCTTAAATCCTTCAATCAGGCCACAAACGACCACACTTAACATCTTTTCCCACACTAGTTTTCAAGGGCTCTTCGATTCCAATCGATGTTCCCTCGATTTTCAACATCACAACTAAATTTAGCCATATTAAATAAAGATGCCACAGATACGTTTATAACGTTGTTGAGTTAAATAATAATAAACATTGTGAGAATTCGTAGTTTTTTGTTACAACAGAATCACTGTTATTAAAAACTATGTATTGTATTTATAGCACAAGTTTCCGCAAACTCAGCGCTCTTTTAATAAACTTTAAAATGAAATTAATGTTCGCACACATAATTTACCTTATTAGTTAAACGTTATTACGTAAAAGAACACGATGTGCTAAAAAGCTTTTACCATAATCTACTTAAATATTTACAGGGTTAGGTATTTTTTTTAGAAGTAACCCACACCACACCCTCTCAGTTTTTAAGAAAAATATGTTAACAGAAAATTTGTTCCATGTTACGAGCTTAATTCGGTAATGGCAGGGACTTGTAAGCCTTTCATAAAATTGATAAATTGTTTGTACTACACAGTCCAAAAAGTCATATCATGCCAAATGTGCCCCCGGGAATATTCATTTGGGTAACTCAAATCACCTGTTACGGAAAATGAACATACCCACGCGGCATGAGGGTGAAATACATTTTTGAGAGAAGTATAATAATATGATTAAAAGAGTGTCCTTGTTTAAAATATACTCGTAGGTACTTGAAGTAATATTCTTTTATTAATATTTAAACAATTACTTTGATGATTGTATACTGTCTGAAATTCTAAACTTCAGTGTGACGAAGGTATTCGTGAGTCAGGTTCCAACTCCTAACGTCCCTGTGGCGGTTTCTGAAGTTAGGTATTGTATAGTGTTAAGAGACACAGATTGATGCAATTAATTTTTCAGTGGCGTGACACTCTTAATACCATCAATATCATCATGCCCTTGATATTTGTACACGGAAATATTCTCACGATCCATACGCACGCAAAAATCCGCCTGTACCTACGCCACTTGTAATAATAAACACGACATAGTTTGGAGCAACCAGCAACATCCATTTTGTTGGCATTCCGATGAGCCCTTAGGTACCTACACCATATAGAAAATTTGGCTTAGTTTAAGTAAATATTTTGTCGGGAACAAAGAGACGTAAATATAAATATAAGTTTGTAATACTTGAAATAGAACTGTTTAGAAAACCGTGTGTTTACAACATTGAAATATTTTCATAATTTATGCTGTGATTACGTAAAATATTAGTAGCTAAATATTACCTTTACTACTGCAACAAAGGACTCTAGTCATAGAAGTCGGGAGAGTCTGTAAGATTCACCAAAAGGACGTAGTATTTAGATAAGGTTTAGCTAGTTAACAAAGAGAAGACGGTTATGCTAAGAATACAACTAAAAACCAAATACCTAGGTACTGTAACAGTAAGTTTTGCGCCATTTCCCACCTTCACGCGAACTAAAAATTAGTTACATTTTTCACTGAAGTAAATTCCTCAGAGGATGGCTTGTGAATGAATTTTGTTGAACCTAGTTTTGTATTTTGCTGTAATTTGGGACAACTATGCGTCTAATTATTGTTTTGTCAGGTCAAGGGTATGCATGGGAACATGGAATAACCTACATTTCGTGCAGAAGTTTAATGTGGATTCTTTATTATTATGTGGCACGTATGTCCAGAGGCCAGCACATCATGCTACTCCTATCTGTCAAATTTATTTGATCGTTTTGAACTTTATTGCAAAAGGGTAAGGTTCTCGCATAAAAGGGAAAATTTTATAACTTGGAATCAATGATATTACAAGTAAAAAGGTGTAGATAGGTTGCTTAAACAACATTTGATCTTAAAAACCACTAACGCACGCACGCGTCCGTTGACGGCGCGACGCTACATGCACTGAGGTCAAATGTGTTTAGTTAGCCACATTTTAACGTGTTGCTTGCTGAACGCTTATAAAGTATCTAAGCCTTATTACTTTTAATATCATTGATTGGGATAGCTTGATGTGCTGGCGTCTGTACTGTATACGTAGACCTACGTATAATTAAGTTTACTCTAAACATTCTAATGTCGTTCATTTACTTTGTGAAGTTTTGTGTTTGTGTCATAGGTTTGGATTTAATCGCTGGATTGAGAGCCACATTTACCTACTAAATGAAATTTTCTGATTGCAAATTTTCCTGGAACTGACGAAATTGATATATTAGTCTATAGACCTGCGCAATTGGTAGATTGGTCGCAGTCTACCCTTTAAATAGAGACGTAAAAACCAATCCAAAACGTAAGATTCTTATTGAATCACTACATCATTCAAAACGTCGTCCAGATCTATCTATTGATCAGCTGGAATGGGAAAATACAGAATGGTTATTCATGCGGTTTCACCAATAGAAAGACTGATTCATAAGGAACGTTTATTATGTAGAAACAACATGCATATTGTAGCAGAAAACAGCCGATAATTCTAAAGTTTGTCATGTCGTACAAACGTATTTTTGTGCGCTTACATTGCATAAGCTCGCTTTATCTTATGAGATAGAGCAAATTTGGCGTTTATAATATTAGTAAGATTCACAAATATTGCACCCGTGCAAAGCCGAGGCGGGTCACTAGTAAAGTTATAAAGCGGAACTTTGATCTATTCGTACTACTTTATAATTTTTACTAACATGTGCCTATTGTATTGTGACCAGATAAGCTTAATCAACATAGGCAGCACATGGCGTTACATGATTTTGTCATCAGATTAGCACAAAGCGTGCGTTAACCGACGACGCTGAGCCAATGTTTAGGGTTTCGTATCAAAACGATAATAAAGGAAACCATACGATGCGAATTTGTCTGTTTGTCGGTTCGTCAAACCCGAGTACTTCGGGCCCCATTTGTATATCATTTTCTAAATCACATTTTTAAATTTATTGTAATGGCGCAATGGTTTCTGACGTTATAGAATAGAATAGAATAGAAAAACATTTATTCAGCACAGACACAACAAGCGCACAGCAACCAAGAAAACAGAAGTAATAAATTAATAGCAGGTACACAAATTGAAACATACCTACATGAGTCCAACACATAGGTACGTCGTATGTCCGTGAAAAAAGTATTTTCCACATCGGTTCATAAATGACGAAGTTCTGAGGACACACCCAAGAAAAATACAACTGAATGGAGGACCTCCTCCTTCAAGCCGATTTTGTTTTTGGATGCGGATGTGATAAAAATTTGCGTAGGTACTTTTATAACTAAATAGGTCCGGAAACTGATTCAACACAGCTATTTAAACATTGCCATTGTATTTATGTATGTCCTACCTATATCATTTTGCTCTCTGCAGTGTGATTCTGTTCAAATCACCACTTGAAAGTGTAGGTGTAGTAATTTATGCTAATTGAGCTGTCATTCCATAGAATGCTAGGCATCGACTGTTCACTTCACTCGGCTAACGGCTAAGGTCTCACACCTTGAAACCTCACGGTGTGAGACCTTAGCCGTTACCTAACTGCGTTAGTTGGATGCAGCTCAATAACAATGTTTGACTTGGAGCGAATGCCTCTCTTACCTCCAGAACCCAGTTACTCTGGGTACCACGAAACCGCTTGGTTGTTAGACTAACGTGGCCACCAACTAGGTAGGTATAAAATTTAAAGAAAAGTAATTAAATCAATTCTCAAAAGAAGAAGGTGCAGTATAAATATTACTAGTATTAATAGGCAGCCCTGTCACGTAAAAAAAATCTGATCCAGGGGATCAGCTATGTCGACAATCAAATCAAATCGTAGCCGAAATTCGTAAAATCCGAAATGATTTAACACTTCGAAAGCTTATGCCAATTCCATACATTTTGGATTTATCGAACTGCGCTATCATAATTGAACAACATCACATTTCGTGTCACAGCACTGTGGGCCCAGAGTCCTAGACAACGTCAAGGCCCACAGTGCTGTGATACAGATGAAGATACCAGTATCTGTGTAGATGTTCCGAGGATAACATAAAACATTGTCGCCACGAAATGGTGACAAAGAGCACCTATTTACTTTGTTACCACGTTGTACTTACAATGTTGAACAAACCAATTTGTACCGGGATTGCTGGCAAATAGCAAATGTAACGAAATAATAACTGAGGCATGGTAGGCAATAAAACTGATCACATTTTCTCTAATATTGATAATTTACAGGAGTGCAAGACTGTTGCCGCAAAGTTTGTTAAGTTTATAACAGACTTCGAAAGAAGAGGAGGTTATATATTATATTCGTCTATACACCCCTATTTTTAATTAGTACAAAAAAAATGGACTGTATCCGTACCTGAAAAAAAAAACGAAGTTCAATTTTTAAATTTTAAACTAATTAGTTAAACTTAAATAACGAAAACAGCTGTTGGAGGCGAGGCATGCTCGAGCGAGATCACGCGAACGTGAGCGAGAGATGACGATTAATGAATACTACTATGTCATGAATAGCCTGTACAATATTTCCATAAATTTAGTGACTTTTTGGGATATAAACAAACGCTAAGAACTTTGCTGTTTATGAATATTATTAATTGATACTTTAGAAATATAATGAGAAGACCGTCTAGAATAAGACCTTTAATTCATTAAACCCCAAGAGGACTCCGGTGTCCGCGCTGTCATTGTCTTCTATTGTGTCTCTAATTGACACGATGGAAAGGTTAAGTAGGTACCTACTTGTACTAATTAAAAATTGGTGGTGTATACCTACGCATAAAGTGTTTATTCTTCCCCTAAAATCTATATTTCTCTAAATACTAATAAAGTCGTTTGTCCTAACCAAAGAGATTTAAGATATTAGAGTGGACATGCGAAAAAAAGAGAAGAAAAACTGTGATCCCATGTCTCAGTAATGACATCTAGCATATTATAGCAATATGAGCGGCAGCGGAGTGTACCTTCTAAACTAGACTAATACTTGTGTCCACTAGGGCACAAATATCGGACGAAAATTTAGTTCATGCTGTCCCGTCACTGACTGACTACCAACACAGAGACAACACAGAAAGTCTAGAAAGCTCAAATTTGAAATACCTACAGGTTTTCTATACTATAATATTAGAAAGAGGTAAAGTTTGTATGTTTAGAGGTTTGTATGTAGGGGGTACCTAATCTTCGGAACTAATGATATAATTTTTTTTTATTAATTTAATTAATTTCAATTAAACATTATTGTACTGGTAAAACGCTACACTATTCCCGGATGCCAAAGGCTACTTTTTATCCCCGTATTCCCAAGGGAACGGGAACTACGCGGGTGAAACTGCATGACGTCTGGTAGTATTTTATAAAGATGGTAAGGAATAATGAATGAAAGTCTTAATAAAGAAATACGAAGCCGGGGCGGGTCACTAATAATTTCATAAAACCACACGAGATGAAAACCTGTGTAAAAACAAATATTTCATTGTGTTCATGTATGATTAAGATATTGCTTTTAATCTCGAACCTTGAACGAGATTATCAAACAATTTCTTCACAGTTTTTTTATAAGTAGGAGTCATAAACAAAAGTATCCAAGTCTTTTTGAATAAAAATAATAGAAATAATATTCCGCAACTCACACAGACGCATCTACTCCCAAACTAACCAAAGCTTGTTCTATATGTACTACTTTTGACGTTCAAAAAGCGCTGATCCTCAGGCTAATTTGATTTGGACTAGACAACTGGTAAACATTAAACATCTATGTATGTATTTCGAAATACATACATAGATAAATGATCAAATATTTGTTCAGTCAGAAAGTAGTAGGTACTCGCCGCTGCTGATCGAGCTGCTCAAATATCACGGTATGCTTGCTTAGCATTGTCGCCCGCTCACCGACTAACCCCATTGCAGGCTTTTCTTAATAAGTTTCTTCGGTCTTACTCCACCTACGTTTGTCTAGTCATCACAAGCACTACTGCTGAAACTGAGGCAATAGGTGCGATTTCTGGGTCGAACAGTGTTAATAGGTTTTTCCATCTGGAATTTCTCAGCAGTAACTCGGATGTCTGGACTCGTGCCCGGTCGATGAACGAAATCTACAATTACTTCTATATTCCATAGAATTTACTAACGGAATGTAGACCTTTGTCTAAACCCTTCGAAAAACGAGTTTGATGATATCTATAAAACTGGACGCATTTTACATATTTTAACAGTTTAATTTCGTTTGTAAATCAGGCCTCTCTTAAATAGGACTTTTTCAAACTGATTTGGGTTAACTATCACCTCGAACATTCGGTTACATAAGTTAGGCTTAATTTACATCGCGAAATGAAATGGAAGCGACTTTTTGCAACGAAGTTGTTCATAGCACAATGAACTTTATGTGAATAGTATAACATACAAATTAAATACGAGCCAAAAAAAGGACACGCGCCTTCCGGGGAATGCTCGCGTTTCCTCGAGAATTGCCCTCGTGAATTTGTACGCCTTTTCGCGTTATGAGGCGAAATTGAGTAACATCAGTCATTTTTTTCTAAGTAAAGCTTAGCCGGTTTTTTTACTAGCTTATTAATGAACGCGTAGTAAAATTACAACCAATATTATCTCCGGATATATTTTACATTTTTAAAGAATTCATTTAAAGGTTTGGAAACTGACTATCACCAATCGATACTAAATTTTATAATGAACCAATCAATACCGTGTGGGGTCCTCTAGTATAAGGACCTAATGTTTTAATATTTATGTAAATCTATTATTTCAATAAACAACAACAATAGTCGGCGGTAGTCGGCGATAGGTAATTTTTTTTATTATTTATTGAAAGGACTCAACAGCTTTTTTTACAACGATCACAATATGGTAACAATGTCATAATATGGGGTTTTGAACCCTATTTTATACTTTCACTGCATTATATAAAACTAGAAAGTAGAGAAAAAGTAGCATAAATATTGTAACTTAAAAAAATTGGTGGTTATAAAACTCTAACTAAAACAAAAGGAAAATACAACAACTGATAAACAATACACGAATATTAAATTATTCACTTATTGATCAGTATTTTTACAAGACATTTACGAAATGATACCTTTTCATTAAATAACTTTACCCAATTGTTATTTGAATATTTATGTCTCTTACACGGAGAAATGTGCTTCTGGCTTCCATAATGTACATGACTAATTTTTCTTAAGCATTTTTGGACGCACCCATTTAGATAAGATACCACAAACAATGTGACAACGCTTTGTTTGTTTTGTCTTGGATTTACTCTTTTCATATCAGTCCAGACGTTTTTAAAGTGACTTTGTGATGAACGATAGTGTTTATTTGCTTGATTCATGAACAAAAAGTTCGCGGAATATGTGATCTGGGTTGCGGTAAGAAGATTTTTTTACGCAGTGAATCTATTTTTTAATAAAAATCAAAATCATAAGTCATTTATTCAAATTAGGATGAGGATCGGCACTTTTTGAACGTCAACTATTACATAAGACATAAGACGGTCCCCCAAAGAGCCCGCCCTTCGCCACTTCCTAGTGTTTTTGCTGGAAAGAAGAAGTGGCGGAACAAACTCCCCAGCAACACGTCTGTCTGATAAGCTAGAAGAACTTGAATTTATACAGAACAATTAGTTTTTATTAGAAAACAAATAAAATAAATTATTCGCTACATGTTAGCTAGCATACTACAATATACCTATAGAATACTAGCAATCTAAACTAATATTATAAAGAGGTACAATTTGTTTGTAAGTTTGTATGTAGGGGGTAATCTTCGGAACTAATGATCCAAATTTAAACATTATTGCACTGATGGAAAGCTACACTATTCCCGGATGACATAGACTACTTTTTATTCACGTATTCCCACGGGAACGGTTACTACGCGGGTGATACCGCGTGACATCTGCTAGTACGAGTATATAGTTACCGACATTAACACTGACTAAACTAAGTAACTGATTAAAAAGCAGCCTCCCGGTATAAAGGGCGTGCCCGCTTACTTGTGCAGTGTTGGATTATATCCATAGTTTTATCCTTCCTTAGAAGAAAAAAAATATGCTAAAAAGATAATTTTATTATAGTCAGTATTGGCAACAATTTATTTGAGGTTTGAGATATCTTTATTTCCCATAAGAATTACAAATTCCTAACCTTATCTGTCATATCATTCCTATTTCTAGAATAGTTGTCTTATCTTTGTTAACCTTTAATACCAATACTTAAGCGCTAAAAATACTTTTTACTAACAACAAATCCCTCTACATATTTTACATATTTTATCACTGCCTACAGAAGTATGTTTGGTTTCTGTTTCTTTAGCTTCTAACAGCTGATAAACAACGTAGATCCAGATTATAATTCATATTCCAGGAATAACTCAGCCATTTTTATTTTTATCTGGATTAAGTAGGTAGCACGCCAAAAGCTTTTAAAACCTATTTTTTATTTGGGAATGAATGATTTTCTGGTCCCCGATGCGATTTATTATTTAGGTACTACGTGTATCTATAAACAGGAGCATCGAGGGTACTAAAATGGTGTTTTAAAATAACTTTTGAGCTTAGAGCCAACTTCACAGGGAACAATAAATGTATCTTAGCGATAAAACGAAAGTGCGATAAATAAACGGTATAAAAGTAGGTAAATAAAAAAAATAAAAATGTTTATTTCGATTACAATGGGCTTTCGGATCACATTTTGGAGATCACCATTAAGGCAAGGGATTGCTTGTCTTAGGAGTCTCCACACTTCCGCTTATCATTTATATTGCTATCGAAATGTAGAAATGTAAGGATGAGATTTCAAACATCATATTTAAGAGATAGTTTTTTGATTTCTAGTGTATGCACACTTGGGAGCCAATAAATCGAGCCTCTTGCTTTTTTTACGGATTATGGTGACGATATACGAGTATATTACCTATTACTTTAATAGTAATAATTAAAACGCATCGATTTGTACCTTTTGTTTTCTTCAAATACATAAATGTTAAGTTTATTTTTCGCAAATGGTACGAAAAGTAGAGTATTTTCCTCAGTGATAAAGCGGTCTTAGTCTTGGGTGAACTTAAATCCCTCGTTACACTCAGGACTAGTCTTAAATCCCTCGCTTCGCTCGTGATTTAAGTTTTTGACACCCTCGCTACGCTCGGGAGTAAACCTCGAGTCCTTCATTACGCTCGCGATTTAAATCGTCACCCGCGACAGAAGACACTGCTTTATCCCCTTGGTTAATAATCTACTATTTTGGTCATATAAGATTAAATTGATACGTTTCACAGTGGACCTATTAACAAAAATATTGACCATTATACATGTGTAAAATTTTTTGTGTCTCAATTTATTTGCTCCCAACGGAGTAAATATAGTTAAGTATTAATTAAATGTCTGTGTAAGTAAATAAATTGCACTGTTTATTACTTTTTTTAATTTATTTATGAGATGATATTATAAAATATATCCGTTGCTATAAACTATACCGTGGCATTTCACAGCGTGTTCCGCTTAAATTGGTCACTTGCCTTATCTTATGCAAACAGTGATTGAAAATTGGCGACAAGTGGCAAATACAGCAAGTGATACTACGAAGTTTGCCTAAGTAGACTGTGTAAGCAATGGACACTTAGTTCAGGTTGATAATACATTGAGGTCACACAAAGCTCTTCGGGCCAAGCCTTTTTGGCAACGCTTTAATCAAATCAAATCAAATCAAATCATTTATTTTTTGCCAACATGGGTAGGGGTACAGATGTAATACAAGTTTTGCTAGTGTTCTCCATGCTTTGCCGTCAGATGGGCGTGCAAAATTTACACATAAATTACAATCTACTATCAAAATACATTAGAACCAATTTTATCATTCAAGGTCAAGAAGTATCTAGTAGTCAATAATTAAATAAATGTCATATTAAATTGTGAAATAAATGAAAGTCCTAGATTAATAATAATTGTGAGTTACAAATGTCATTTCTATTATTCAATAACTGATCAATATTATTGGCCATAAGGATTCCCTTTTAGATACTCCTTCACACTGTAATACACTTTATCTGTTAGAAATTCCTTTAGCTTCCGCTTAAATATATGCAAGATGTCAATGTCTGTAATATGACATGGCAATTTATTATAAATCTTAGATGTCATGCAATATACACTGGAATCCATTAAGTATGTTCTGCAGGGTACAATCTGAACTTTATTTTTATATCTAGCGCTTCGGAATTTTTCATACATATGCATATTACTTTTGACAAAGACTGACATTTCATAAATATATAGGCTAGGTAAGGTAAGAATCTTGAGTTTTTTGAAATATGTTTCACAGCTATCAGTGGTTTTAAGTTTACACATTGCCCGTATGCACTTTTTTTGGGATTTAAAAACAGACTCCCATTCCGTCGAGTTCCCCCAGAAAATTACACCATATCTCAGTGTGGATACCACATATGCATGGTAGGCTGTCATGACAGTGGATAAATTTACAATTTTTGTGAGCATATGCAACATATAGGAATAGCTATTTAATTTTAAACAGACAGATTCCACATGTGATTTCCAATTCAAATTACAATCTACATTTAAACCCAAGAATTTCGTCACATCTACTTCATTAATTTCTGTTCCAGCATAATTTATATTTAAGTCTGTTGGTGGATTAGTCCTGTTTCTGAAAATCATGAAATTAGTTTTCTGTAAATTAATTAGAAGATTGTTTGCTCTTAACCAATCAACAATGCGTACTAATGTGGCGTTAATGTCATTTTCCAATGATGCATAATCTTTATTACAAAATATGACTGTACTGTCATCTGCAAAAAGAAACATTGGAAAGTCCACGGTTTTCGGAAAGTCATTAATGTAAATTAAGAATAATATGGGCCCTAGCACACTGCCCTGTGGTACGCCATATGTCACTTCTACATATTCTGAAACATGATCAGTTTCCTGTTTTTTAATAGAGCAGAATTTCGATATTAATGTGGCTTGTTTCCTGTTACTTAAATATGATACAATGAGATCTAAGGCATTGCCTCGAATCCCATAAGCATAAAGCTTGCTTCTTAGTGTTCTATGGTCCACATAGTCGAACGCTTTTGTTAAGTCCATGTATAATGCACAAACTGGTACCCTTTTATCCACACTTTTAGTTACTTCTTCAAGAAATTTGAAAATTGCTTCATTTATATTTTTATTTTTCCTAAAACCCATTTGTTCGTCGACTAAAATATTAAATTTTTCTAAGAATTGGTATAAGCTATTATAAATTATTTTTTCTAGTACTTTGGAGTATACCGGTATTAGGGCAATTGGTCTGTAACATGACATATCGCCTTTATCATCTTTTTTAAAGAATGGTTTAACGATCGTTTTTTTTTAAAATAGAAGGGAAGTGCCCATGCTCTATGCAGAGATTAAAAATATGGCTAAGTACTGGACTAATTACAGTGCTAACGTACTTAACTATTTTCGTAGCTATGCCATCAAAACCGGTACTGTTTGTATTTTTGAGGGATTGTATAATCTTTTGGATGTCAAGTGGTGTAACTGGATTTATAAATATTGAATTATTTTGTGAGCAAGTCGGTTTATGTGTATTGCTACTAGTACTATCATTAATCGATGTCATTGGTCTTACTTGGTCAATAAAAAACTTATTAAAATTGTGAGCTATGTCAATAGGATTTTTAATTATTTTCCCCTCAACATTTATTTGCGAGATGTAATTCTTTGGAATGTTCATCTTGCTCTTGTTAATGACATTCCAGCTAGCTTTAGATTTATTACTGGCTGTGTTTATGTAGTAGTTATTTTGAGACTTTTGTGTTTGTTTTACTACTCGGTTAAGCCTAGACGAGTATATTTTAAATTTATTTTTGTCTTCGGCAGACTTTGTTTGCCGATATTTCCACAGTAGGACTCGTTTTCGCTTAGAACAACTTTTTAACCCTTTACTAATCCATTTTGGCCGCCTTTGAAATGACTGTTTGATTTTTATTATGGGAAAACATAGACTATACAAGAGACAGAAAAGTTCATGAAAATTATGAAATGCAGTTTCGGGATCATGATTTTGGTAAATTTCTACAAATTTAAGAGAACTAAGACAATTTTTAAACTTTTCCATATTTTCCAAACAAAAGTCTCGTTTTTCTATAAACCAATGATCAATTCTGGGATTAGATTTAACTGGACAAGTAACTAATTGGGCTGTGTGATCCGAGAGGCCAAAGTCTAATATATCACACTTACATCCTTTCCAGTTGTGGATCACGTGATCAATACAAGTTTTGCTTATCAAGCGGGTTGGTAAATTTACGGCCAATTTTAAGTTAAACTCTGCTAGAATACCTTTATACGCAGTAGTAGTTTTATTGTTTTTAAGTATATCAATATTTAAGTCACCACATATTACCAGTTTTTTAGATTTGTAGCAAAATTGAGTCAAAATATCATTTAATTTACCAAAAAACTTTTCGATATCTTCTAAATTGTTTTTCGGAGGTCTATACATATAAATACATATAACTATTAATTTGTGATCTAAGAGCTCAATGGAACTGCACTCAATGATATGCTTAGGTGAGTGTTTTGCAATTTCATCCAAAACTTTGAATTTATAACCATGTCGAACCAATATACATGAACCTCCGTGTCTGTTTTTCCTAAAGCAGGAAGAAGCAAGGGTGAAGGATGGTATGTTAATAAGTGATGTATCTGGATGAGTCATGTTATGTTCAGTAATACAGATTATGTCTACATCAATCTTTCTATCTATTAATGCATCTACATTGACACTTAAAAGGTCCATTTTACTCAGAAGACCATTTATATTTTGGTGCAGGATATTAATTGATTTATTCTCGAAAAAAATCATCTGATAATTCAGGTTCATTAGGTAACGGTTTATCCGCCAACTTGGTGTCACAAACGGAATCTGTCTGTGTGCTTTTGTGGCATTTAATTTCATGCTGGGCTTGCAGCTGTGACTGATAGTTTAAATATTTACGCTTATTATCAATGTTTAAGATCTGTCTTAGGAATAAACGACTTAAGTTTATGGGGAAATATATATTATCAAATGTGACTTTAGCCTTGGACTTGAACGCATTCCACATGAAACTATTTGTTTTCGTTTATCTCGTTGTAATGAGCCATTGTTTACTTATCTCCTAACGAGTCACAGTCAAATGTTTGACAAAACTGTTTCCGTAAATGGTTTACTTAAGTACTTGACATGGAACTACCTCGAAAAAAATTCATTTGATATAAATCATGTTATTACATTAAAAAAGCCTACGGCTTTGGTCGCAAGAAGTTTCAACCTACATTTTACCCTATCAGGTGTTTTAGTTTATTGGTTTTATTTTTATTTATTTAAGCATGATGTACGCAACTTACAACTAGGTTAGGAATGTTACAATAAAACTTAGCTTAACTTAACTTACATTATATCTAGCTAAGTTTAAAATAAAATATTATTATATATAAACTAATTAACAAATGAATAAATATTTGAATTCTATTATAATTTAGTGTCTTCTATAAATTCTTGATACTACTTTAGCTTGTATATTGTGCAGTAAAGCTAGTTTTATATAATTTTTCTTTATTTTACTTTATTTTTGGAAGGAAAAGGAACTTATAGGAGAATCTAAATGATGCGTCCCTTCGATAGCAGCCTCCAGCGCGCTACCAAGCTTCACGAGAGGAGAGAGAGTTTGAGAACACATATATACACTTACAAGTACATACGAGTCTACAAGCTCCAAAGGAGAACAGAAAATTACTCTTAAAATTCCTAAAGGCCCATTCCTATTTTAAGACTTTCAAACATAGTCCCAACCTCATCTTAGCGACGACAAACATCAAAAACTTGTCAATAATGTAGGAAAATTATTATAGAGACGTATTGTTGACAGATTTTAACTGAGAATAATGGAATGACACTCTTATGGGCTACTTGACATCATCATCATCTCATATATATTACAAGAAAATATTCGACACATATTTTTTTCTTTTTGAAAATAACGGCGATTCATCGAGTCATAATGTCGCATGACGTCGCTAGCCAGTACAGTTTATACTAGATAATGACGTTACAAGCCCCCTCTCCTCAACTTTAATGCGTTTAATCTGAGCAGTTTTCCATCAATTTGAAAAAGAATAAAAATACTTGTGTATTATTTTTTAGAATATACTTAACTGATGGACTTATTATTTTGATGATCATATTCTGTCAAACACCCTTGGGTTTGGTTAATACCATACTTATAAGTCTTATTTAATTTAAAACTAAACTAGAATATTGAAAATAATTGCGTAATTACCATGTTTGGGCGTCGGAAGGTCACTTCTCTTATCAGTGACCAAATAAACTTATCTTTGGATTAGGCAGACGGTTAACATTTCTTTTAAATTAATTATTAGTCATAGCATACACTACTATATAATCTGCATGACTCCATTGCTTATAAACGATGTTTAACTAAACGAGAAGCGGATAACGGCTTTGTGCTTTGAGTATCAATAAGCTAAACTCTGATTAGCTTGTAATTATTAGTCAACACGGTTATTCTTACACGTGTAGTAATAATAAAAAAAAAACCACAAAAGTGCCAGTCGTACTCGCCTACCGAGGGTTCCGTACGAAGGATCATAATTAATAGTTTGGAAATTGAATTGCGCAGTTTTTGCCGAGCTTATTCTGAGTAAATTTGAAAAAAAAAATAGTTTTGAGATGTTTTCTTGAACTTGTCGTTTTTTAACGATATTACTTGCGAAATTTCATAGTTCTAAGGCAACGGTAAGTACCTACCCTATGAATTTTGATTCTCTTGACAGTGTCGAAAAAATATTCTGAATAAAAAAAATACAAATAGAAATATGCGGTCGTACCTTTTTTTTACTTAAACTTAGAAGTTTGATTTTTTTAATAATCTAATAAAATAAATCTAATGGGACCGTCAATTTGATTTCTTACCAGAAATAAAAGGGTCTGGACAGACGGACAATCAAGTGATCTTAAAAGGGTTCCGTTTTTGCCTTTGGAGGTACGGAACCCTGACAAGTATCTACTTCAGTGGGTAATTGAAATAGAGCTCGTTGAGAGGCAAAGAACCTACCCAGCCATTTCCCAACTATGTTGAGGTTAGATTCTAACCTAACAAGATGCAACTGAATACGAGTGTTTTAAATGGAGAGATGGCCTATCGGACCTCCACCACTCAGTTAGTAGATATTGGGTCACACCTCTTGCCTAAATTATTTTCAGACCTTCGGGCTTCTGACTACCTGTAACGACTGTCAATGGTCGACAAATTTCAGCCGAAACCAACGGCATAACGTTCTTACCGAGGCACGGAGGGGTCTTAATATGTAATGAATGGTCACCCACCTATGAACTGACCTCGGCAAGCGTAACCGTACTTTCGATCGACCTGTGTGGCTGTAATTATTTGGCCACAAGCCCCTCATTTAAGCATGCAAGGAAAATTACAGTATATCACCAAAACTTTCCACAATAGTAAGAAGTGTTGCTGTTTCTATTTGTTTTTTTTTAATAATTAAAAATGCAGTCATTGCTTGTGTTATCGCAGTACTAAAAACATAAATTTTAAATAATTTTGATAGTAAGTTCTTAACGCGATGAGTTTCCCTCCAAATATTTGGGAAATGAAACGCGGAAAAATTGAACAAAACAAAATGGCGGCCGTTCGGATAAGCCAGCTTCCTTAGTAAACTGATCAAACTCCTTATATAGGCACATGAGACATTTTAGAATTTGTCTCTGGAATGGTAGATATCGCTCCTGAGTTGCCTCTGGTACAGCTCATTTCCATACACATGACCACTACCATCACCCGCCCATAATTACGTCTGTCTATTGAATAACTGTGTACGTGTGCCCTATTGTGTTATACCTTCGTGATAAGTGAATGGAGTATTAAGACGGTCATCTTCCCTTTTATGAGTGCCAAAAATAATGCTTTGTCGAATATCAGTTCCGTAGATGGACTGACGAATATATTACAATTTGTTGTAACTACGACTAAGTACATCGTACCACGAGACACAGGATTGAAGGGAGGTTTTGAAGGTTCAGACGCCAAGATGTCAAGTTACCCCAATCTGTCAAATCCTACTAATATTATAAACGCAAAAGTTTGTGAGTATGGATAGATGGATGGATGGATGGTTGTTACTCTTTCACGTAAAAACTACTGAATGGATTTTAATAAAATTTGGTATGGAGTTAGCTGACACCCTGGATTAACACATAGGCTACTTTTATATATGTGTTCCTACGGGAACGGGACCTACGCGGGTGAAACCGCGGGACGTCTCCTAGTTTTGTTCTATTTTTAACTTTATTACAAAATAAGTGTGAAAATAAAAAGTGAACATGGTGATCTCCTAAAAAATTGATCATGGTGTGCGTAGCAAAATTTTTAATTAAGTCACCATATGAAGAAATATTTGTATGTACAATTTTGACTTCAGTGGTTTATCGTTTTTTGTTAGCACTGCAGTATGTTAAGAGATTTCTTGAACATTTATTGTTTTTAAAGCCTAACTAATAGTTAGTCTATTTGGTTGTCACTGTTATAAGTCTTCCAAAGGAAATATAAATAAATGTTTTCTCAAACTGAATCAATGTTCGAGATGATGAATAATAATGGAAACTTAAAACAATATTTTAATTAAATCATTATGATTTTTTGAGTGGATTTGTTCAGTATCATGAAGTCAAAAAGTTAAAGGTGTAAAGTGATTATATGGATGAAAATTAAATAAGCAAATAAATGTACGTTTGTTCTATACTTAGTTGGCTTTAAATGGAGAAGTCGTGTCTTTTCTCAGAATTATTATTTATTTTTTGTTTAGGTATGATATTTCAGTAGCTTAAAATGTTTGAAAATTTCCGGTAGGTAGAGATACATACACAGCTTTGCTTCTTAGTTTATTTTGAAACTTTGATAGTGTGTGTTTATTAAAATTTTTAACTTGTTATATAGGTTCTGACAATAATTAAAACCTTAAAAAAATCTGTTGAACCTAAGATTTATTTGTTTGTAAAATAAATAAGTAATAAACAATAACTGCCTTTTATTTTATTTTAATCTGACTTAATTTCATTCTGAAATAACCCTGGTAAGTAAACAATGTAATTTAATGACGTATTTGGCATAGCATTTTGTAATATTTCCTTCTAAACATAACAATGAACCTATGAATCATGACATGATAAGATGCTTCATTCATTTACTCAATGGATTAATCATATCCCATTATTTTCCGTGGAATAACTTAGACAAAAATAATAAGGGGATATTATTTTTGTCTAAGTTATTATAATTAGTAGCTAAGTTTTCTTAGGAGAGATAATCTCGAAAAACTGTAAGATACAATTTTTCAAGATTATCTCTAGGTAGTCACAATAGGCCACATCAGCGCATACCTACATAAGTCAGTAAGTGTTTTTGACACTAAGAGAGTGCCAATATATTATTGCCATATTTCTTTTGATGTATATCATAGGTTAGGTAAATGATTAAATGCTCACAGATGAAATACGATATTTCTAAATTGATATAACAAAAATCTTAGTTGCGTTGCGACACTTTATTTATTACTAGTACACGTCACGCGGTTTCGCCCTCGTAGCTCCCGTTCCCGTGGGAATACGGGGATAAAAAGTAGCCTATGTAACTCAGAGTGAGCTTTCCAATGGTAAAATAATTTTTGAAAGCGGCACAGTATTTATTGAGTTTATTCATTACAAACATACACACACACACATTTTTTTCTCTATATATTATTATTGTAGATATTAGTGTAGAAGTGTAGAAGATAGCATCAAATCATTTATTTACAAACATGGGTATTTGGTACAACGCTGTACCAAAGCCACAGCCGCAGCTGCTGCTTAGCTGCGCTAGAGTTGTGCTGGAGCTGTAGCTGCATTAAGAACATAAATCGAATCTAACATGCTTAGATGTACTTAAGAAGTAGTTCGCTAGAACAACAAGTAGGTAAATAAAATAAACATCATGAAATCGGTAAAAGATAAACATATCATGACCGCGCAAAATCGAGTATTTTTTTTTATTGTGAAATATCCTGCGCTGACTCCAAGAGACATGACACAGCACCGGAGCAGTAAAAAGAAAATAAATAAGTCTAAAATCACATTATTATCGCCAATCCACCTTGAGCAAGCGTGGCGATTAATGCTCGTGCCTTCTCTGTATGAGAAGAGACCTTTGGCCCTGCAGTGGGACATTATACTGCAAAGCAACATATCAAAATCTTCTGCAGTGTTAACATGGATTGTCAATTGAAGAAATAATGTATCATAGGGAGTTATTTCATCTATTTCTGCGCCCATAAATGTATACAAGCTAAGGAGACGATAAAGAATTGCTATTTATTACTATACGTAACACAAACAAACTTCTATTTAAGAACTTTTGTTCACGTTTTCAGGTTTTTGGAAGAAGGTTAGTTTAACCTTTACCTACTAACTGTAACATTGAAATGTATGTTGTTATTTTTAAAAGGCACATATTATTTCTTCATCTAAGCATAGATAACACCTAGATATCAGGCCAATGCCTGTCATTTCTTTGTGTTGAAGATAAACAATGGTAAGTGTTTTGAAGGTTTCTCCGTATTTTAATGACACCTAACACTTGGTGATTCAATTTTGAGTGCCTATTACAATTAATTTTAAAATAACTGGTATGACAGCGAGACCTAATTCGTGAAAAATATATATTTAAAATTTTACGTACCGTTTGAAGGTAAAGTTCTTCGTAAGGGGCGCCAGAGTCGGCCAAGTAGCTGTCATCGCAAGATCGCACGTACAAGTAGAAGAACCGCTCGTGCGCAGCCACGCTTGATAACTCCTTTCCATCGTACACAGGTGGACTGAAAGGGTTTATGGCGGTGGAGTTCGTTTCAGCACATAATCCATTTTTAAACGCAGCCCCACGTTGACAACATCTATGGACACATATCCTCCCGATGCAAGGACATCCCATCACCAGAGTCGTGCCGTTCTCCTCCAGCTCGTACCACGCCCCATCCTTGTACTCCACTCCTTCAAATATCACTGAAGAGTTCGGGAACTTCACACCATCCGTAATGTTCAAGCTTTGTACTTTTGTGCATGGTGTACACTGGATGCTCGCTATCACCAGCAGTTGGATCACCGCGAACGATATCGTCTTCATTTTTACCAGTTCACTAATTCTAGAAACTTTGTCACTTCAAGTCAGGTACACGCTCACTCTCTTCCCAATTTCAGAAACAAGATAGGGGAAAACCTCACTAAAACTGTATTAAACGAAGCAAATCGGCACTGATGGTGTTATCACGGTTGGAGTGTTCATTATCTGAGTTCTAGTGAGGTAATTTGATGTATCATTTTCGTAATGATAAGAGATAAGCAGCGGTCGCGCGTTGTGTGGGAGAGGGAGGGAGGCGTGCTGCAGTCGCGCCGTGTGCGTCCCGACTGGACGACAGCCGACAGCGCCCGGCGCGAGCAGGTGCCGGTAGGACTTTACGCTCCTGCTTACTCCCAGAACAATCAGAGTGTCGAGCGTCATTATTTTTTCGTACAATGACGCATTCTAAAGTGCGGTTGACGTTGATGATTCTCTTTTAATATTTTATCATTATTAAGTCTAGGTAAACCGCGATGTTCCATTAAAATATCTGTTAAAGTTCGTTTAATTAGCATTCATTTAATTATACAAGACAATGTTATTGGATTTGCTAAAAAAATTTAGGCATACGTACTATTTCTATTTCGATATCGATTGTGTAGGTCTTAAGCAGTAAATGTCTGTATGAAACATGATGTCTAAAATGAATAAAATGCATTGTTTCCACATACTTTAATTTACTTTAGTAGGTGCTCGAAGTGACCACCGCCTTTTCTCTTTTTATTCAAATCGATGACATGGTTCCTCAGAACAAATCTTCGTATGTCTTATAGTTTCAGACTTTCCCATACTGACCCATTTGAATGAGACACCCTGTATACTAGCATCATAAATAATCATTATAAAAATCAGATATAGAATAGTAACATTTTTGTAACAATAAGTCGGTTAGTCGTTTTTTGAATATTCTAAATGGTTGTTATTTAACAATTTTGGGTTACTTATAGATATTGTGTAAAACTCGCAATCGATGTGTATGTGTATGACTAAAAATGTTAGAACGTAAATGAAGTAAGTATGTAAGAATCGTAGCAGATTGCACTCTGTAGTTTCTACCTACCCCCATAGGAAAAAAGGCGTGAGTTTATGTAGTACTAGCAAACGTCACGCGGTTTTACCTGCTTAGTTCCCGTTCCCGTGGGAATACAGGGATAAAAAGTAGCCTATGTCACGCGGGATAGTGAAGCTTCCCAACGTTGATTGTTAGAATTTTTCAAATCGGTCCAGTAGTTTCAGAGCCTATTCAATGCAAACAAACAAACCAACAATCAAATCTTTATAATATTAGTGTACCAAATAGATGAATGAAACTCTTAGTAAGTCTACCTAGAATTATAAATTTAAATAACATAAACAAATATTACACAGTAGGTACACGAAAACCTGCATAATGACAAAACCATTTTATTTATAAAAGAGAAAGATACTTACTTTTTTATTTTTTTTCTTCATAAACATGTTTTGAATAGACACAATTAATGTTTTTTATTATTGAGTCGTAGCAAAATCGTAGCTGAGTCGTAGATAAATCGCCGTAGCTGCGTGTAGTTCGTAGACAGTTTTCGTAGCACAGTTGTAGCAGAATACCTGCGTAGGCACACTTTGTAGAACCTTTAAAAAAATATATTTTCTCTTTACAAAATATCACAGAGCTTAATACTATAGCTTACTGTTCGTGAGGGACTTATGCTTGACTTACGTTAAATGATAAATTATATTTATTGGAACGAAGTTCCTTATCGCGCGTTGTGAAAGGGGGCTAGACGGAAAAAAATCTTACGAAAAGTTGCCACGACACTTTTTGCTATAGTAAGCTATTGTAAGCTGTGCGGCTAAAAATTATAAAATTTTAATTGTATAACCCACTTTAAACGTGATTTTGTTCGTTAAAAGTATTATGCCATTTTTCAGATGGCGTCCTCCGGTAAAGCAACTTTGGTCGAACTATACCAGCACGGATAATGTTATAATAATGTTCATCGGAAACAATATTATTATGAGTATAGTAATGTTCAAAACTTCGTTCCAACCGGGTGTCCCTTGACACCTCTCAAGTTTTTATTTCTGTAAATAGTTTCATACAAACACTTTTACATGTCATTTTTTAATTACGAGGTGAGGTCGGTATGTTACTATCTGACTTCTCTGATAAGAAACACCGAAAGAAACTCAGAAGTCACAGTCTCTTTTGAAGTCCAGACATTATCTTGGTCAGATTACTTATGTAAGAACCATGCAGATTTGTGTCTGATAATGGTATTTTGAGGAAAGAACTACACACATATGAGTGCCCCGCCAGCCCCCCTAGCCAAGTTACAAACGATTCGTATCTATTATACTCGTCTTTGTTTCATTCTCAATGAGATAGGTTTACTTGTAGTACGGCTTATTTATATCACATCTTCATTACATAGTTTACAGCCAAAAACTGAACGTATCCCCTCGTGTCACGCGCACCTGTCAGTTATCTGTCAAATATCTTCATTGGTTTTTTTATGTCACATAATGGCGTCATCTTTTTCCTATATTTTTTAATATTTTGTGTTGTATTGTGAAAATACTGTTCCAAATAGCATAATAATGGGAAAAAGGAATTCACTAGATAAAATTAGAATATCAAAACGACTGAGAGATGTATTTTAAGCTAAAACTTGATTCAAGTCACGAAGAAGGTAAGAAAATACCTATAAAAAATGGCCGCTTTTAAACTGTTTTCTGTAACTATTTCATCAGAAAACTGATTCGAATACTTGCCTGATTATAACTATAGCAAATCAAGACCCTGTGTGCGTATTATAGCTAGTGAATATGAAAACATAGGGTGCGCTTTGTGTTTTTTGCGTTATGCACGTGCTACTGTGCTTGCAACCTACAAGTGTATGCCTGACCTGTGGGACGTTCTCCGGGAACGTACGTGGTCAACAATGGCAGTATTGGCAGTGAATAGCCCAACCTGTGGAGCGTTTGGAAACGCATTTGTGATGAAAAATTACTATAGTGAACAACAAGTGCATGCCTGACCTGTGGGACGTTCTGCGGGAACGTACGTGGTCAACAATGGCAGTATTGGCAGTGAATAGCCCAACCTGTGGAGCGTTTGAAAACGCATTTGTGATGAAAAATGGCTAAAGTGAGCAACAC
Source organism: Euplexia lucipara (assembly GCA_921972225.1). Classification (NCBI taxonomy): domain Eukaryota; kingdom Metazoa; phylum Arthropoda; class Insecta; order Lepidoptera; family Noctuidae; genus Euplexia; species Euplexia lucipara. The sequence continues at coordinate 14,597,804 of OV179158.1, read as the reverse complement.
AACTTGTGCATGCCTGACCTGTGGGACGTTCTGCGGGAACGTACGTGGTCAACAATGGCAGTATTGGCAGTGAATAGCCTAGCCTGTGGAGCGTTTGAAGACGCATTTGTGATGAAAAATGGCTATATATGGTGAGCAACTTGCCTAGAACCTGTGGGGCGTTCTGCGGGAGCGCACGTGGTTTACAATGGCTATGTTGTGATTTAAGCAATCTGAGGGGTGTTCTTTAGGGACACACGTGGTTGACTATTTTCTTATAACCTTCAAGGGAAGTTCTGCGGGAACTTACATGGTTATATGGTACAATGTTTGTTGCCTTTACAGCATGAACTGTTTTCTACAGACACTGTAATAAATTCATTAAAACAATTCATCTGAAATTATTAGAAAAAAACAAAAAATGTTTCTCCGGAGTTCATAAAAAATCTTCAAACAAAAGTTGTATTATGCAGATTCTAGTTGGTAAATGGAATGATTGAAGAACAGGTACCAGGTACCTCCGGAAAAGACATAAGATGTTCAGATTCGCAAAATGCTAGCCGTGGGTTCTCAACTGGAGAAATCAGGATAAGATTTACCAAAAATAGATTACCCAGGTATCTAATACTTACTAAGAAGCTTAACAAAATATGTTATTTAATAAGCATAATGAAGATGAAGACAACATCAGGGTGTCATCGCCCTGCCTTGTTTTGACTCAGACCTTCAAATGTGTCTAGATACTCCGGAGCAAAAAATGTAACAAAGTTGAGTGATACTTTAAGGTATGATATATATGTATACATATAGAGGGGCATTTTTTCCCTGCTAGTAACAGTCATAAAGACATCAAGAGTTTTCTGCCTTATTCGGAGTCAGAAACATACTTATTTGGTGAAGACCCAATACTTCCCAAACAAGCAGCTTTAAAAACCAACCTCACTCCAAAAATGGGGGGGGGGGAGGCATCATCTGAGACACCAGTGGTTGAGAAAACATGAGAAGACCGGAGGATTCATCAGCGCTGCAAAATACACCCACAGGTGGGCATTTTAAAAATTAATTTATGTGATTGATAACTAATCATCACTTCTATTTGTGGTTATTATTTTTTGATAAGATTGTAACTACTTTACAACTTTATTTCATACTAAACCACACCAAAGTTACTTTTCATTGAAAGAAAAACTTTCCAAAGAGAAATCTTTTCAGATAATATCTGTAATTTATAAATATTTTCTGAGCAATAGAAATTGGTCAGAATACTAAAGCTTAGTTTACCAGTCTTTTATTGGTAAAAAGCCCATTGGAAGCTTTCCATTAATTTCTAAATTAGAAGTTGAAGTTTTTTGTTAAAACAGAACATTTCAAATGAAAAGTCTACCGCACTATAAGTGATATTTAACAGAAAAATGACTTTCTGATAGAGGTAGTTTTTTTAAACAGGCTTATTGCCTGGTCAATATTTACACATATATGACATTATAGACTCTTCAAAGGAAATGGCAACAATTAATTGTTTTATGTTTTTTGGGTTACCTATATATAATGATAAACTTTTACAAGAAAGGTGAAAGATGCTTACAAAATGAGAGGCTATAATTCAGTTTGTTTATTCCGAATTTCTGTTAAGAAATAATTCAGTTAACTGTAGATAAACAAGGATAAACAAGATTCCTAACTAACAAACTAAACAACTGTTATAAGTTAAACATGTGAAGTCAACTATAGTCAGATTCCATGTTCAGATGAATGAAAATTTTACATCCACTTGCATGACACCTATTGAATATCTTGTCTTTTATTTAATAAGTTAATAATGAGAATAAATTATTATGGAATAGATACTACCTTGAATACTGCATGTTTAAACAAGACCTTGAATGGTAGTTCATAAACATAGTCAGAGTAAAGAATATTTTCAAGTTAGAAACTTTATTTTATTTTTTGACTGGCCTGTTGGTCTAGTGGTTAGTGACCCTGACTGCTGTGCTAGAGGTTGTGGGTTTGATTCCCACCCAGGATAATGTTTTTCAATCATTTGTTCTGTGTCTGGGTATAATTTATCCCTAATATGTATTTATTTATCAGCATATATATAAGTATTTTTATCAGCTGTTTAGTACCCATAACGCAAACTCTGCTTTGTTTGGAACTAAGTGGCGTTGTGTGGAAGTTGGGGAATATTTATTTATTTACAAATACTTTTTCCACAAGGTAATTTCCAAGAGGTTATGGTTTTCGGAGGCATCTAAGCAATGGACTGAAAATGAAGCTAAGCTTCAAATTATATTTTAGATTCAATTGCTGCCTACTTAGTCTGTAATGCCTTGCAGGACACCCAACAGATAGTGAAATCTGATAGAGAATGGATTATATGACTACATTAACATACAATTGATTGGGAGGAGTTCAATATCCTACCTATCTATATACCATTACTAAAAATAATTGGCAGTGGTGTGATTACAAACCAAAGGGTTTTTTGATTTTGGTTTTCTACATGATTAAATTTTAATTAATAGCTGATTCTGAATCTAGAAGAAAAGTAAACATTACAAAAGCAGAAGGTACTGTTTGTACTTCATCCATTGTTCAGTCAAACCATGGTTATCAATATTTCAGAGATTGTTGATACATTTACAGAGGCATTTTAACCCCTTAATTATCTCCTTGGCACTATCATTCTAGATTGTGACATGTCCTTCACAGGAAATTGAAATAAGTGTCAAGAATAGGTTTAATAGACTGAAAAGTAGTCCATATTGGATCGTAAAGTTAGTAAAATACAAAATGAAATGATTTTATTTAAATTTATTTATTTTTAAAAGTATAGAATACTCTTGATTATCCACCATAATAACTTAAAGAGTTATATAGGGTATTTATTACTCATAAAATAGGTAAGTGATCTCTTACAAACAACCGTTGAAGAATATTGTCATGTAAACATTTGTACATGTTTGGAGTGTGAACAAGCAGTTGAAAATTAATTACGTTAAATATTGATTGAATTCCAGTGCGTTTGACTTAAAACTGTGAATTGTAGCAGTACCAAGCCTACCATAACTTATGCTGATCAATATCATAATGAGACTCCTGGAAGAAGTTTTTTCCTATGAAAGTTTTGTTTATATTTGATCTGCTCTACCCTTGATCATAGGACCGCATAAGATGATAACATGAAAAGATTATTTAAAGGCTTCATAATAAGACCTCTCAAACTTAGATATACCTACTTGGGATGTTTTTTCATGTTTACTTAATTATGTTTTAAATAATTACATGCAACAACGTGATTTATACTTTGTTACCAAGAAGGTCTATTGAGTCTATTTGCGAAAACTACAGGTCAAAGGATGATAACAATCTCCATTATAAAAATAGAGTGATCCAATTAGACATAGGTAATCATAATTAAGAAAATTACAGCTATTACAATTGATATGATGAAGGATTAACAATAAATTAGGAGATGGACAATTACAAGGTTTCTATTTTTTGTTTCCTATTTTTACAAAACAATAGGTAAGTAGGTACCTACTAAACATTGTAACAAAAACGCTGAACTGTATAAGCTCCAGTGTCAGCCGTTGGATTACCAGGGCTATGGAAGAAAGAGTGAACTTAATATTAGCGCGTTTTTTCAACTTTCTTTACATTCATTATGTAAGAATTTCAGCCGGTAAGGGGGTTTTTTAATATCAACTTTATTATAAATTATACCTACACGTGAACTGAAGGGTCAACCATTCCTTCCTAAGTTTCCAAAATGGACATATTAATAATAGACATTTTCCATTTTAGTTTTGACGAGTATGATTCTATTTGAATTGTAATTCGATGTTGTGTTTTTTATTTATTTTTTTTGATTCTTTTGGAAAATTTAAAATAACTCATTGTTATTTTTAATTATTTAATAATTATTGATTGATTTTACAACTTGTCTTTAAACATCTACAAGTAAACCTATCTCATTGAGAATGAAACAAAGACGAGTATAATTGAATAGTCAAACGAACTTACCTGTAAGTGAAGTTCGACGGTAATTATACGAAGTCTTTGTTTCATTCGAAAATGAGAAGAGTCCCACCCGACCCAAACAATACATGCTATCTAAATACAATTTTATGCATGGACCCCACGTTGTAAAACCAATCATTTGCTGTGAACTTAATGAAGATATTTGACAGATAACTGACAGGTGCGCGTGACACGAGGGGATACGTTCAGTTTTTGGCTGTAAACTATGTAATGAAGATGTGATATAAATAAGCCGTACTACAAGTAAACCTATCTCATTTTCGAATGAAACAAAGACTTCGTATAATTACCGTCGAACTTCACTTACAGGTAAGTTCGTTTGACTATTCAATTCTCTTTCTACAATCGAGAACGCCTCAAATCCCTTTGTTTTGACCACGTGACTTAGCGAAAGGTGATAAGTCACGTGGTCAAAACAAAGGGATTTGAGGCGTTCTCGATTGTAGAAAGAGAATAGATACGAATCGTTTGTAACTTGGCTAGGGGGGCAGATCAGTCAGTGCAAGTTCGTGCAAAGACAATCAATACCTACTTAACTATTATCTCATTAGCTCTCATTGTGTATGTATTTGTAATTTCGTTATGTTTTCTTTTTAACTTTAATTTGATTATTTGTAATTTTAATAATTAGCTAATGAGAAGCTAAGGTGAGGTGCGCAGTACTCGCAACCGGCGTGTGTGTATGACAACATGTATGAATGTAAACGAAGCAAAATAAGTATGTAAGAATTGTAGCATATGGCGCTCTGTAGTTTCTGCCTACCTGTGAGTTTATGTATGTATGTATGTATGTATGAGAAGCTAATAATAATTAAATGTTTTTTCACTCACTTGAATGTTGGTCGACCTATTATTGGCGAGTGTATTATAAATTATAAGTCTTTTGCACATGTAAGCTGGCACACGCTTTATACCTGGAGGATTCTTATTAGTCAGTTGCTTTTGCTTGAGTTAAGTTAGTTTTAATGTCGGTAGCTATATATTACTGGTATTCTGTATAATAAGTTTGCTAGCTAACATGTAGTGAATAACTTATTTTAATTATTTTGTAATTAAAACTAATTGTACTGTGTTAATTCAAGTTCTTCTAACTTATCAGACAGATGTGTTGCTGGGGAGTTTGTTCCGCCACTTCTTCTTCCCAGCAAAAACACTAGGAAGTGGCGAAGGGTGAGCTTTATGGGGGACTGTCTTATGTAATTTCGACGTTCAAAAAGTGCTGATCCTCAGCCTAATTTGAATAAATGACTTTTGATTTTGATTTTGAGTCTGATGCTTGTTACTATTAAGTATTCTAATGTAAAGCTGTATACAGAAGCTGTTGGTTTACCTTTAATAATTAATAAATAAATAAATACTATAGACGGGACATCACGAACAAAATTTTCGTCCAAAACTTTTTTTTTTATACCACGACGGTGGCAAACAAGCTTACGGCCCGCCTGATGGTAAGCGGTTACCGTAGCCTATGGACACTTGCAACACCAGAGGCGCCACTCGCGCGTTGCCGACCCTTTAAAAACCTATTTACTCCCCTTTTGAAGAACTCCATACTGTAGCCCTCCGAGAAAACCTCGGCAGGGAGCTCATTCCACAATCCAAGTGTACGCGGGAGGAAATTCCTCTGAAACCGCACTGTACGGGACCATTTCGGCTCCAGTGTGTGAGCATGAACTCCCTGTCGACGGCTAGCGGTGCGATGATAGAAAGTGGCCGTGGGCATCATATCAAACAATTCCTCGGAGCACAACCCATTATACAACCGGTAGAACACACATAGGGAGGCAAAGTCTCTCCTAAGACTAACTTGTGTCCTAGTTGTCACAAGTCTATGAGTTTCTTTTAGTACGCTTCGCTGCCGCTCCAATTATGATATATCATTCTAGATGGCGTTACTGAGACAAGGGATCAAAGTTTTTCTATGTCATTTCCTCACATGTCCGCTCTATCGAAGGTTGGTATTTTAAATATCTTTTCATTCGTGTTTTTTATCACCCTTGTGATGCCCACAGTCAAATAAAGTGTCCTTTATGGCATAATGTCACAGTCTGAAAACCTATTAATATTTTATACTGTGATAATGAAGTCAATCAAAGCTGGTCATGTAGTATATTATGACTTCGAAACTTAAAATAAGTCTCTTTGTTTGAAATATTTTTTACAACTGAAATCAGCGCCATCTGGCGACGAAACTTTCAACAATCAACGTAGTAATCCAGTAAACTTTCGCTTTCACAATACTACTACAAAGAATCTATGTTAGTGTGCTATATATAAAACAGATGGCTCTGTTGTAAGAGTATTGCATTAGCACAAGATTATAATTATTTTGTTTGACCACATTGATTTGACCATCATCAGCTTTACGTGTGTCATGTCCATAAAATAATTAAATAATGTATTTCAATATTTTATTTAGATAAATATTTTTTACATAAAACACAAAAAAAAACTCATTTTCATTAGTGGCAACATTCAAATTGTTTTAGTTTGTGGTTGGTACATCCCAATTTATCACTTCTCGAGGTTTGCTGATAAAAGCATCCGCATGACTATGAAAAAAGATATTTTTATTTAGAGATTATGACGCTCCAACCTACTCTGAGGTAATGTACTGATGCATTTAAAGCATTTATTTTACAAGACCAATTCAAAGTCTACTGTTTTCGAAGTATTCAAATTGAATTGAAACAAAACCGACCAAGTGCGAGTCGAACTCGTGCACTGAAGGTTCCGTACAAATTAACTGGTATGTAATGGTATTTCTTTTTTCTTTGTCTTAAAATTAATTCAAAATCAGTTTTAGCTTATGCTAATGAAACCTTTCATAATTATGATAATTACCCTTGACATGACATGATCCTTTCACTTTTTTTAACGTTTTTTTTTAACGTAGGCTACGTTACTTAGAAGTTTGATTTTGTCATTACTGCATGGGACTGTAAACCTGAGTATTCGGTTTAAGTTTCAACTTTATACGTCCACGCATTCTCGTAATTAAGGGTCTTTGACAGACAAACAGACAGAAAGACAGCAAATTGATCTTACAAGGGTTCCGTTTTTCCTTTTGAGAATCAAAACCATAAAAATATGTCATTCTTTTTTTTACGATTTTTTATGAGTAGGTAATCTGATTCTGGTAATAACATTAACTTAGTTCAAAAACAATCAGTTTGTACCAGTTCATTCCACCACTCAGGCTAGATTATGGATATTATAAATCATTAAAAGGAAAACAGACCGCACGACGACTGTAACTAGCAATCTTTGTTCCGCCTTTAAAAAAAAACAGTTTAAGAGCTATTCTTACACAATACACAAAATTTCATATGAATCGGTCAAGCCGTTTCGGAACAGTTTGGTAACAAAAAATATCTCCAACAGCCCGGAGTCCAGTGAAGTGCCTGCATGATTACAAAAGGCTCGCTCCCCATTACTTAATAACTAGCTAAATCTGGCTGGTTCTACAGGTACAGCTCTGCCTAACCCGTCCGGGAATACAGGCGTGAAGTTCTTACAACCCCTGTACTAGACTAAATAGACAAGCAACCAGGTTTTCTAAATCAAATCAAAACAAATCAAATCAATTCATTGGCACTCCCAAGTTAGAAAATACATTGAAGAAAACACTAAGAAAGAGCATTAATAGAACAGCAGAATAGTAGAAGTAGCCGTGGGCCCCAAACTAGGCACAGCCTGTATCTTGGTGACCCAGAAATATAGAATTAAAGACAGTTTGAGTATACGACAGAATAGTGTGACACAACACAGCAAGAGAAGGTAACAAAAAGTTATAGTAGTTGCGATTCTAATCATCCAGTTTAAAAAAAAAAAAAGATAAACTAAGGAATAATCAATCAAATTTAACAACCAAGTGAATAATTATATTAATTAAAATAGAAAAAATAAGAAAAAAAATTAAAAAGAAATAGAAATAATAAGTCAAAAAGAAAAGAAAAAAAAGGAGGAAAGGAAATACAAATAAGGAAGGAGGAATAGAAATTATAAGTTGAAAGCATTATTAATTCCGTAAATAAGCGGTTGTAACAGGCAGACAGACAGACAAACAAACTCTTTAATTAGTCCTATTTACGATATTAGTACATTGCAATTTCGGTCCCTATCTCTAAAATAATTCATTCAAAGATAATATTGATTTTTAGACAAAGTCTACATTCTCTATGAGTGGGGATTCCCTTTACGCGTTTACTTTCAGTACAAATACTTAAGTGTGTGTATTTCCGACTTAAGTCATGTTCCGCGACGGTTCCGTATAATTTTGTATGAATCAAGGTTGTTTCTACGTCATTTAAAAGATTTATCCTAACTGCAATAAGTACTAAAAAAAAGAAACAAATATAATTAGAAATTGTACACACGTAAGTGTTACAATAATTTTGTATATTAACATATTTATTTACTAGCTTCTGCCCGCGACTTCGTACGCGGATCCTGTTGCTTATGCCAGCGGCAACGGGGTCGTCAAAATCGAAGATCTGAAACATCTGATGTCGAATTCTATAAGCCCGGGGACGGGAAATCAATGGGATGCGCGAGACGATTCAAGATGTTCCAGATTTTTTATTTTTGTTGGTCAACAGGAAACCCCATCAGACTTAACAACTATTGCTAAGACGCCATTTCTATTATGTATATGTTATATTGTCTCTGGGCTTTGGAGTTCCCCTACAGGTGCTCCTGATCTTCAAATTTAGTCTCACAGCAGAAAACACTCTTCACGTGGAATAGTTTTTGCAATGGCACCATTTTTATATCTCTTTTACTTTAGGTGTTCCATTTTCCAAAATAAATTATAGCCTATAATATGTTGCGTGACGTTCACGATCAGCGGTCAGTCGCGCATCTCCTTCCCCCACTTATCTCTAGAGTCGATGCGTATATACGCTGAAAACTCAAGCGTCATGCTTTTTCCGTGAACGTCTCCAACTCGCGAGACAGTGCATGATGTTCACGATCAGGGGTCAGTCGCGCACATATTCTTCACTGGTCTCTAGAGACCTAGATGTAGATGCGTAAATACGCTGAGAATGCAGGCGTGCTTCGCGATCCCAAGAAGTTTCCACGGAGCGAGTTGCAGCCTCATGTTCTCGAACAGCATCAAGTCCCTCCTAACGCTCTTCGGTAGATTGTTGGGATCTTATGGTCTTTAATCATTTAGCACCTTTGGAACATTGGGAAAAATTTGACCTCTATCTAGGCGTGGTTATAGTTTTATTGTGATGATACCTGATCAATTAAAATCTAAGTGGCTGCTCCCCTGCGTTACCGGGTAAGCTACCGTGTAACGAAGATAAATGGAAAAGGAAATTAAACACTCAAATAACATAAGCCCGAAGGCATACGATAAAAAAATGGGAGTTTTAGCCAGAAGAGTCTAATTTTCAACGATATACCATCGTCATCGAAAATCAGTCCTGAACTGTTCCCGCCTTCACCGCGTAGTACCTCCTACTTATGTTATTTTATAATTATGCAATGAAATTAGTGATAGTTTTAATTTCTATATCAAATGTTTCTGATCTTCGATTTTTAAAAGTCAACAGGAAATGCCTATCAGACCGAACAACTTTTGCTAAGACGTCATTCCTATTTGAGTTATGGTGTAGCTGGGCTCTTGGAGTTCCACAACAGGTGTTCCAGATCTTCGATTTTTATACGTCAACAGCGAGTGCTCATAAGGCTGAACAACTCTTGCTAAGACGTCATTCCAATATATGTTATAGTGTAGCTGGGCTCTTGAAGTTCCACATCAGGTGTTCCGGATCTTCAAATTTATTCTCTCAGCAGAAAATGCTCATAACGTGGAACAATTTTTGTTCTGGTACCATTTTTGTATCTCCTATAGTTTAGATGGTCTGTTGCGGTTCTGCATCAGGTGTTCCGGATCTTCAAATTTATTCTCTCAGCAGAAAATGCTCATCACGTGGAACAATTTTTGCTATGGGACCATTTTTGTATCTCCTAATAGTTTAGCTGGTCTGTTGCGGTTCTGCATCAGGTGTTCCGGATCTTCAAATTTATTCTCTCAGCAGAAAATGCTCATCACGTGGAACAATTTTTGCTATGGGGCCATTTTTGTATCGCCTATAGTTTAGCTGGTCTATTGCGGTTCTCCATCAGGTGTTCCGGATCTTCAAATTTATTCTCTCAGCAGAAAATGCTTATCACGTGGAACAAATTTTGCTATGGGATCATTATTGTATCGCCTATAGTTTAGCTGGTCTGTTGCGGTTCTGCATCAGGTGTTCCAGTTTCCAAGATAAATTATAGCCTATGTGTTGACCAGACTTAATATCTATACAACAAAAAAAAAATCATTCAAATCCGTCCAGCAGTTCCGAAGATTAGCGTGTGCAAACAAACAGACAAACAGACAAACAGACAAACAGACAAACAGACAAACAGACAGACTTTTTTTTTTGGATTCGTGCTCTATTACTGTTTCTAAACCCCCTCAATTATTATTTTTTAAATATATTCAATGTACAGACATAGTTTTTTTACAGTCTTATTATATGTATAGATTTAATACTTCAAGCACACAAATGTACTTAGGCGGACTTAATGCCTTTGCATATTCGCTCATAAGTACTCATAACATGGCGTACGAAATTGTATTCGCTCGAAGTGATGGTTATACGTAGTTTAGCTTCTATTTGCTATTCAAATATTGTGTTTTGTAAAAGTCAAGTGATTGTAAGTACACTACATGTAAAATCTCTTATTTTTTGACGTCGTCCACCAAGTTTGCCACTTCGGTGTCAATGTCACTTACTACTTTGTCATGATTGCAGGTAGAGAGACTCATTAGGTCAGAGGCACAGAGGCCAGCACATCAAGCTATCCAAATGTGTTAAAATTCTTTGATAGTTTTTCAAAATTTCAACTTTATTTCAAACTGGATAAGGTGCATGTTCAATTGGAAAAATTTGACAGTTTGGGGTAGCTTGATGTGCTGGTACCTAACCTATCTAACGACAGACTGACATTAGTCACTACTAGCCTATCTGTGCAATAAAAATATGTTGATTTTGCTTTCACTGGTTAAAAAAATACATTTTGCTTTTTTTACCTGGAAAAGCGTTTTTAAAACCAATTAACGAAAATAAAAAATATTATTTTTTTCCAATCTTTTCGAAAATGATAATATATTTTTCGTACCACTTGCTCAAAAAAGTGACATTCTATGCCACAAAAAGCGAACATAACAATAGTCATTTTTAATCTGTTAAAAACAGGGAAAGAAAATTGTACTAAATTTTATTCATCCTCTAGGAGGAGAATCTTAGATAATATACCTCTAGATCGAGCCACCGCGTGGCCGCACATGAGACAGCAATATAAAAGTTCAGTGTTGCTATTCCTTAAAAAAGTCCCAAAATACGACCAAAATTCTACTTAACTGCGGGTTCCAATAGGGAATATGCATGTAATTTAAATATGGTTCGAATATTTTTTTTCCGAATCTTTAATGGCATAAAATATGAACTGAATCATTATTTTACTTTTTAATAGCGTCATAATTATTTAATATTAAAAATAAAAGTGCGAATTAAGCGCGGGAAATTCAAATTTGTGAAACGCATCACCATTGGTTATAACGAAAAATTACGTCAAATACTACGACAATAACTCAACGTCTACAAAACATACAATGTGTAAGTATGACATTAAGTATTAGAATGGACTTTTTATTCGAAAACATAAGTATCGCCGTGTGTGTTGTGAACTAATTTAAGTTCAAGTGTAATTTTAGCTTCATAGTGAGGCTATTTAACATTTAAGAAAAATTACTGAAAGTGGTTTTGTGAAAGCACAATCTGATAATGTTTTTATTGCATTCGGGTACAAGCAATACCGGTAAACTCGTTTTTGAGCTTTTTTCATGGTGAAATGGTTATTAGAACGAAAACACCCATAGTAATAGTAATAGGATTATAGTAAATGACGTAATCGAAATGGCGCGCGAAAATGGCGGCGTTTAAACAGCTCAAATTTATTCTGTATTTTAAATATTTTCATAAGCTTCATTACTGCATTTTTAAATATGTTTATATTTTTTTACTATGTTAAAACGTTGTAAACAGTGAATTAAAAATATAAAAAAAATACATGCATATACCCTATTTTAAAACTATTATAAATTATAATTTACGTAATCAACGTATATGAGTGTAGAAGTATCAATGTGTGGGAAAATATCATTTCACGTAAAATACCAACTTTCAATCTTACCTTGATTCTCACAAATAATTTACACTAGGTACTACTACCAAGTGAAGCTTGATGTGTGTACATAGAAGGAACCATTAAAAGAAAACAACATTTTTTTTTCGCGTTTTATGTATCATTAAAATATACTTAGGTATGGCTGACATCCAGTGTGACATTGAAATTGCTGTATAATAACTATTGTCCTTTAAACAAAACCAACTTATTATGAAAATTTCTGATTTCTAAATTCTAAATCTTAATTGTTACATAGCATTTATTTATAAAATGAATTCTTACTTCCAAATATCTAAAAGTACCTACGCGATTGCCTTTAAGAGTAAAACTTAATGATTGTCGAAAGGGCTCTGTTCGTTCGTACACATGTTCACTTAAACTGGAAAATAAGGGTTCGCCCACAAATTTGTGTGTGGTTAGACACCATAGATTTGTTTGATTATTATGCCTACCTTTTAAACATTAGGCCTGACAGTTAAGGGAAAAGATTTGAAACGTGTAGCAACACTGTAAGTAAGTATTCCTAGGTTATGTGATATAAGAAATCAAGTTTACTTTAAGAAATCTTCCATATTTTGGTCTGAAACCCATGACAATAAAAGCGCACAAATGTATAAATTCAATAATCATACTATAACACTAACAGTATTGAAAACTTTCGAATGAAAAGTGATTTCGTTAATATCCTTTTCTGTGCGGCTTTTACAGCCTATTATACCTACTGCATCCTCCCATCGTAGAGCATACACCATACATTAAACACTTAACTAATGGAGTCCATTTCTCATTAAATTACTCAAACTATTACAACAATTGCAAAAACCATCCGAAAACTTAAATTAAATCGACCATAATAATATACGTGACAGTGACAGCACTTTGTTTGGCTAACATTCAAAAGTTAGCCATGCAAAAATACGGCACGCCGTAAGGGACAGAAGATACGATGCTTTGTCTCAATTTTCCTACGAACTTTGTATTAATGCGTCTCACTTCCACACTTCACACTGGGCTACGTCTAGAGGTATATAGTCTAAGGGGGAGAATGTGATTTAAATTTGGAATACTTACCGAAATTGATACTGAACTACATCTTATTCTGTGTTTACACCATTGAGTTTGTATCTAAAGCATTATACATCTTTTTGAAAAAGGAATACGTATTTACTATGTATATAGATTATTAAATAAAATTACGAAAACCGACGAGGCCGTTTGAGCTTGATGCCTTTAAAAAAAATATTAGTCTAGGAATTTTGTTTTCTTCAAATACATAAACGTTAAGTTTATTTTACTTTTAATTGTCATTATTTTTAATAAATGCTTATCTCATATTATTATTGTGTTATTTTTTTCTCAAATGGTACGAAAAGTAGAGTATTTTCCTCAGTGATAAAGCTGTCTTAGTCTTAGGTGAACTTAAATCCCTCGCTACACTCAGGGCTCGTCTTAAATCCCTCGCTTCGCTCTTGATTTAAGTTTTTAACACCCTCGCTACGCTCGGGAGTGAACCTAGAGTCCTTCGTTACGCTCGCGATTTTAATCGTCACCCGCGACAGAAGACACTGCTTTATCCCCTTGGTTAATAATCTACTATTTACTTTTTGAAGACTGCGGATCCCTGTTTTTGTCTATAGGTACCGCCATAGTGTAGTTACGTTATGACTATTAACCAGCCAGCGTAAAAATATGTGAGATTTTCTCGAACAGATATCACTCGTGTGTTTTACTGTGATGTCTATTTGTGCAGCCGGTCGATTCAGTAAAATTCACGCCGTGAAAATTTTAGTGAAGTGAACTATCAATGGCTTGCATTAGTATGGAATGGCAGCTCAATTCGCCCTCACTACGTACATTTTCTCGCGGTGATTATTGACCAGAATCGCACTGCATGACTGCAGTCCTTTACGAAGGGGCGAGTGTAAAGTGAAGTGAGTGTCAGTACGATGGTAATCCGTCTGGCAAACTCTATATATATAAGCCAAAAGCAGGGTGAAGCTTTAGTCAGTGCCTTGCGAGGTTATTGAAAAGTGTATATCGTGCAGAGCTTGTCTACATTACAAACGGTGAGTTTTTTTTACAAACAAATGTTAAAGTTTATATTTATATTAAGGGACTCCTTTTTGGTAGAAAAGTAGGTACAGTTGTTATTGTTATTAGGTACAAATTAAGCCGTCGGGTTTCGTCTAGAATTCTAGATTCTCAAAATGGCTGCCTACCGACGCCACGTCTAAAATTTATAGTGCTGCATTCTCACTTTTACTTTGTGTAGGTAGGTACTCGTAGTTTTATTGACTTTTTTTTGTTTTATTGTTCTTGTGCAATTCAACAAACATGTAGGTGCGTATTTATGTAAGCTCGTCCATGTAAATAAATATTTTAAGTTCCGTTAGCGGTTAGCGTAGGTATAGTCAGAATTTAATTTATGTTTTTTCAAGTTCCGTTATAACTAGTGGTCAATTCTTTAACTAGGTATCTTTTTCCTGTTCTTTAAATATATTTTTAAAGAAACATAGTATTTTTCTAGATTTAGAGTTGTAGGTAGGTACTTATTCAGGAAGTAACTTACAATAACAACACAAACGAATTCATTGCCTATTAAGGTACTCAAGCCGATCTTAATGGGCTATTTGACAAAATTTTAGTTTTTAGTCCCTCATCTAGATTACAAGAAAATATTCGACACATATTTTTTCTTTTTTCACGTCCTAATAAAAAAATAACGGCGATACATCGAGTCAAAATGTCGCATGACGTCACTAGCCAGTATAGTTTATGCTAGCTAATGACGTTACATGCCCCCACTCCTCAACTTTAATTCGCTTAATCTCAGCTCAGTTAACTATCAATTTGAAAAAGGTTATTTACCCTACGTGAAACAAGAAAAACCTATGTGTCGAATATTTTCTTGTAATCTTTTCTTAAAAAAATTGTCAAATAGCCCATTCATTAAACCCCAAGAGGACACGCTGTCATTGTCTTTCTATTGTGACAACATTTTAGTTTTTAGTCCGTCATCTAGATAACAAGAAAATATTCGACACGTATTTTTTTTCTTTTTGTAATTTACCGATGCAGTCTGTTTTATAAACTGCAAATCAACCAATTTCTTTAGCTTGTTAGGAGAATTTGCAAAGCTTATAAATAAGTAAATCTATTTCACGTTTAGTAGATTTATTTACTTACTTATAACCCAAATACCTACCGGCCGGGGTGATATTAAGTAGTTAAATCTTGAAATATAAGGCATAAGAAATAGGGGTCGACTTTAGAAATATTAAAGATCGTAATATCGGCCAGCCAGCAGTACGGGTACGGTTGTAATCAATACGCCTGGGCAGGTTGATCTTAGTCTCAGTTGTTTTACACATGATCAGTTGTACGGCGCTCTTTCCTGGGTCAGTAGTTCCAGAAATCTTTATGCATACATACCGGAAGGATCAACTTTGAAAGTAGTCGAAATTCGACATCCACGCGGGCGAAGCCGCGGGCAAAAGCTAGTTTTTAATATATCTAACAAACTAATTTGCTCAAAGTTGAATGTGTAGGTATTTTATAAAAACTGTGGTCAAGATTTGATGTAACTAGGGGTTCAAATTAATTAATTATAAAATATTACAATATTGATCAACATACTTATTAATATTTATGAAAACTAAATAAGTAGGGTTTGGGATACAAATATCAATTGCTCTTTGGAACTTAGGTACTATTACTGAGCCCATGTTTCTCTATTAGCTTAAACTGCGAGGAACAAAAAGTAGTCTTTAGATACTAAAGTCGTTTTGACTTAATACAAAATAATCGTATTGATAATATTTTTCATTGTCTTATTTTAAACTATCCTTTACCCGGCCGACATTTGGGATAAATGCGTCCGACCATGGGCTGTAAACGACCGACTTCAGGGTTTTTTCGTTCTCGATGCATTTAAACCTTATTAGGTACTCTCTGATTTTTGTATAAAAGTCAATTAGAAAGCAAAATAGATTAATTAACCTAGGTATCTAAAACTACATCACAAGGCATGCTTCGTTGCAAACTGATGGAGCCAGAAAATCCAAAGTTAGAAAATTCGTTGAGGGGCGACATTTAGTGTATTTACCCTACTTAGTTGATTGCTCAGACCATTTTCTTGTTGGACTGAGTTTGATTGTAGGTACGTACCACTACATACCTACTACATAGCATCACGAATAATAATTAGTTTAGTCGTGAATTCTCGAACATTTTCAAACG
Source organism: Euplexia lucipara (assembly GCA_921972225.1). Taxonomy (NCBI): domain Eukaryota; kingdom Metazoa; phylum Arthropoda; class Insecta; order Lepidoptera; family Noctuidae; genus Euplexia; species Euplexia lucipara. The sequence goes on along the minus strand of OV179158.1, from coordinate 14,581,292 downwards.
AGACAAATTTTGTACTTTAGGTAGGTAGGTACCTACCTAGATCATAAACACGCTAAATTAGTTACACCCGCCCCCAAGGCGATCACTGCGCCTTACCGCGTAGTAGGTACTTCCAATCAATGCATTCGTTCTACTTCTATATCTAGGGACTTATTACACTATCCGATTTGTAGCATCCTAACTAGGATCCTAGTTAGAAAGCAACCAAGCGGTCGGTACCTACCTACGATAAATCGGATCCAATCTGTCCTAACTGCGATTACACCTTCCGATTTCCATAGTTAGGATGCTACAAATCAGAGAGTGTTATAGGTCCCTAAACATACTAGAAATATAAACACTTTGACACATAATTACGGTCAGTGGGTAGTCTTAGGGGCTACAAAGTATAACCTTATATTAATATTTATTTATTTATTATGAGACTAAGACAACCCATTGACCAGTGTTTTTGTATTTCAATGTTCCAGTAAACAATGGGGCTTCTTGCTGCTATAGCCGTCAACGTGATTGGAGGTGCCGTGCTCTACGGCACAGGGGGTCTGCTGGCTCCGGTCGTCGCACCAATTCTGGGATTTGGCGGGGCTGGCATTGCTGCGGGATCTACCGCTGCCGCCGCTCAAGCTTATTACGGCAACCTTGCCGCGGGCTCCATAATTTCGCAGCTCACTGCTGCTGCAATGGTTGCTCCAACACCGTAAGTTCTCTTCTTCTCATCTTCGTCTATACCTACTGCACATATACCTACCTATAAAGCTCACGATATCTGGCAAGTGCTTGCACTGACTGATCTAGTCCACTCATATCTGCGTGGTTCTTTCCTCAAAAGACCATTATCAGACACAAATCTGCACGGTTCAGAAAAAAAAAGAAAGTCCGTCTCAGAGTACAGAGTAGTCAGATAGCGAAATAACGACCTCACCTACTAATTCAAAAATTACATGTAAAAGTGTTTGTATGAACCAAAGAGATTAAGAAACTGAATGTCTTTGGAACGAACCTATTTACAGAAAAAAAAATTGTTTCGGTTTGGTTGTCAGACTTCAGCTATACCCACTGCCGAATTAGACCATCAATTTATTAGGTAAGCTGTTGCTTAGAATATCACGTCGAGAGGCACATCATGCGGTACCGAAAAAAGAAAGCCTCCCAAGCTAAACATATTGGACACGAGACTGACACTCTTTGCAGGTAGACAAACGCCCCATGTTTGTCAACATACCCATTACATTGGCCTGCAAAACTAAGAATAGGTATCACAATTTTCGACAATTTGATTTTTTTAAATTTTATTTTAGTGTTTTATCTTATAATTTCATTGTATCTTAAAATGTTACTAATGTAAGTATAGTTTAAGTACTAGTTTCAAAGACACCCGATAAAATTTGCTCTAAAACGTTTTTTTTTTATTTTAAAACTTTTTTTAGGTATCACAATTTTCGACAATTTGATTTTTTTAAATTTTATTTTAGTGTTTTATCTTATAATTTCATTGTATCTTAAAATGTTACTAATGTAAGTATAGTTTAAGTACTAGTTTCAAAGACACCCGATAAAATTTGCTCTAAAACGTTTTTTTTTTATTTTAAAACTTTTTTTTTCTAACTTCTATAGTTTATTTTAGGTACCTACCTCTAAATATTTTTAGACAGTGTTGTACAGTTTACTTTGCAGGCCAGTGTAAATTACATAGTAATCGTAATGCCCAGTAACAAAACCGGAAAGAGATAATAACATGATGATGAATCTATACAACTAAATATAATAGGTACCTAATACAATTTATTAATATAATTAGTTATTTTATAAACGTTAAAAGGCTAGACTGTCACTGCGTCATCATTACAAAGGTTATTATAATAAAAATTATAATACAAGTTAAGTAATAGGCTATTTTGCAAAAGGGAACCATACCTACATTTATTAATTATGTAGGCCCTGACATAGGTAATCATGTTGGCCTCTTCTCCGAAAACGGAGGAGGTTATACCTACCTACCTATATCAAACTTTTGCTACTCTAACTTTTTCTGTTTTTAGGTTAGACACCTAAGTACCTACAGCTATATTTTCAGCACAATGCATGCAATGCTGTGAGTCATATCATGCATTGAATCACATTGTAATAACCTCTAACCTTTGTTATCTTTGTTTCAGATGATTCCACATTATTCACATTGGAGCAATACAAAACATGTAATTAAATAAAAGTGTTTTGGTTATGTAGTGATGCGTATTCTTTTTATTTAATTTTCCTTTTAATATCCCTATTCCCTAGTCTTGGTGATACATTCGGCGATTAAAGTTTCCATATTTTAGCACTTTAACTTTATAGCGGGGTTCTGAAGAGCGCACATGAATTTGTTACTACGCAGTCTCGACACGCACGGCACGCCCATTCCTCCCTAATCACTATTGTGTCACTCACTCTGGCAGGGCCACCATCAGGGGTTTTAATTTTGATAACACAAAAATGTTAAATTGACGTTAATTTGTCCAAATTTGTCACCAAATATCAGAATTTGGCGGTCACTGGTTCAAAACATATAAGGGTTTAAAGGTGGCCGATCTGGAGAGTCTCCCCAGCATCTTTATCAGCATCATAGCACTACACGAAATATTTCACAGGGTTAGTGAGCTATTAATTAGCATTTGCACAAAGTTTGCTAATAATTCAGCAGGAAACGCGTTAATAAATTTAAAAACGGTGAAGGAAAACATCGTGAGGAAACGAGGAAACCATCAGAATGCCTGAGAAATATTTCTCAACGGCGCGGCACGTGAAGCCAAGTCAAAGGGTGGGCCTTTGACTTGGCGAGCGGCATAAACTCTGCCACCAGAGTGCCTAGTGTGAGTTTGATTTACGTTAGCGCGATCGACACGTTCATGACGTCCGGCGCTCCGATTGGGCCGCTCCAAGCTTTTAACCAATCAGAGAGCCAAACGCGGTGAACGTGCGGTCGCGTTAGCGTAAAAACAACTCGCACTTAGGGCACTGGTTTGCCACTAACTACACGTGACACGAAAAGAAGAAGAATCTTCCGAATACAGAATACTTACTATACTACAACATGAACTCTTTAAACATCAAAACGGTGAGGATAACGAGCCACTTTATCACCATTCTTTTGCCTTTATCCCAATTTATTTGAGACCGGCGCAGCATAGCTGTTTTCGCCTCACTGCATACTATGCGTTTCAAATGAGAATACTGACTAATAATGACTTTGCGCCATGTTGTGACGTCATGACTGTCAATTCGAATAAATGGGGTAAGATCAGCAAAACAAGGTTTTTTCTAAATGTTTTTTTTTGCACGAATTGTACTCTCAAAGTATTTGTTTACATTGGAGATAATCTCTCGAGCCCTCCCTTGCAAAACAGCGCCTCGTTCACACATTTTCGAGCAGTCAGAGAGATAAAAACAAATATCAACAACAACAGCAAACAATCGTGTAACAAACAGAATTAATAAACAAGACTAATTTATTTAAGACGTTTTTTTATTTTAAATAACTTCGACTCGGTAAAACAAAAAAAAGAAAATAATCGATACGCGATTAAGATTTCGTTGCAGGCCGTACTTTTTAAGCGACAATTGAGAGACAGATAGAGGTCATTGACGTTCCTATTCTTATTTATATACAGGGTGGCAGGGACATCGACGCGCAAACGTCGTGAAGAGGTTGCACCTGATGCCAAAAATGAAATTACGAAGGTCATTCATCTCGGAAATGGCTGGTTAAAAAAATATCGTACAGACTAGACCGCGCGCCGCCCGGTGCGGCGGCGTCCTTTGTGGCGGCATTTCGCCGAAATGCCGACAATAGAATGTCGGCATTAGGTAGAAAGCGAAAAGCGAAGGCACCTACTATGCTAGTGTTGACCTCGCATATGAACTTTAGAAAAACAGCTGATCAGGTAGCCCTTTCGAGTTTTACTTTCATTGCTGGTTTAAGTGAAACAAGTGAATTTACTATTTCTTAATTAAAAATCTCATTGGAATAGGTAAAAATAATGTTTATATACAGTTTACAGTAAAAAAAATGCAGAAAAAAACGTAAAATTTAAGGAAAAGCCGACGAAAAATTTCAACGCAGGGGGGTCCAGAATCATGTACTGAATCCATGGTAAGCGGATGTGCGTCGATGTCCCTGCCACCCTGTATAAGTATTGATTATTCCTCATTAAAATTAACTTTTCGTACTCATAAATTGTGCATTTAACTCTTGTGATCGACTATTTGGGTTTTTTGTGCACACAATTCTTGATAATTATTCAACAGCCGAGATTTTCCCTAATTAGTGGACATTTTTATTAAGGATATTACGTTGATAATCCCCATTATAATTATTGTAAAAACCTATACAAGGTAATTACAGTGACTTGACGATTGTTCATTAACATAAATTTATATTTCTGATAATCAAGATGAATAATGATTGAGATCTTTAAAGGCACACATTTATGCAGCATTTTAGTTTTAACACAAGGCACGCACTTGTGTCATTTTTTATTCATACCTATGCGTAATAAAATCTACATAATTTTCTCTTACTTAAAAAGTGGTGAAGGAAAACGTCGGAAGGAAACGCAACGCAAAAAGAAGAAGAACAGAAGAGCTTCCACAATTCCATGTCATACACGTCGAAACGGCGTTCGTCAAATCTAGGGCCTGGCAGAGATGTACCTACAGATTAATGTTAAGCTAGAACTGCTTTAGCAATTGTTACCCAATTTCAGTGATTCTTTCAAGTTTTGAAAGACTTTCTTTCCAAACGAAGAAACTAAAAATTGCAAAATAAAAACTTTTTTACAAAAAAAAACAACCGACTTCTTAAAAAAACACTAACAGGTGTAAAATAACTCCAGTATCGGAAGTCGGTGGCTAATAATGAACGAAACAAAACCACCAAAGCCACAGACTTCTGAAAGTAAATGTAAATATGAAACCTAGTTTAAAATCAAACACAGTTTTGATTTGTTCCCATTACTTTATTCGGTCCTGGTTTTGCCGTGACGTACCTACGTTTAACTAACAGATAGGGTCTGGATAAGTAGGTAAAAGGTAGGACACAATATTATAGTATTTAGTATTTAACAATATACATAATAGGTAAGTTTTCTATAAAAAGCTATATAGGTTGTATTACAATAGTGACTATCTTCAATCTTCTCGTACATTCCCGGTCACTATTGTTCTGGGCATTTTTCTCCTGTAATATCTTCGTATCTGTAAAAGAATAATTGATCGTTTGTCATCTAAACAAGTTCAAGCAGATACAGAAAGTAAGGCCGATGTGCTTATGATGTCCACATGGTTTGAGTATTTAGTAAAGGTCTAATCTAGGTTTGTAGTAGGTACACCATTATTGAACCGACTTAAAATAGTTTTTTAATGGGTACTTATTAAAAATTGGTAAATATGAATAATAATAAATACAAAAAAAATTGACGTTAATTTCATTTTATTTGTTTACCTAGCTTTCTAAGTTTTCCCAACAAAACTTATAAATAAAATAAAATTATGAAATAGGGTGGAGGAAGCGTTTTAAATTCATACTGAACATTGAGTTCAGTACCTATAGTAATTAATAATTATGTCATTATACTTTAAGTTTCAGTTACATTTCGGTCAGTGGGTCATCTTAGGAGCGGCTTCCAAAATAATTCTGATACCATTGGTATGCACAGTTCAATAATAGGTACACGTTATTTTTTTTACAATTTCTACAATGTCATACAAAAACAAATTCTTTCAGTAAATGGTAGAAACTTATATCTTCATTTGTACTGGGAGAATAATCACCGAACATTGTATATTATTTTAACTAAAAAACTAGAAAATCATTGCCCCACACTAGAAATTCTGTGTCGTCGGTGCGCTTTACAATATTTAAACTAACATGCACAAAAATTATCCAACCAATTTAAGACTATGTTTTTCTCACAAATTGGTGTCAAATTAAAATATCAATGAATATTACTCACGATTCACAAGATACGCATTCGTTGTACACTGGTGCGTAACCCTGCGGGCAATTTACAACACGCACGTTGAACAGGATTCTCTTAAGGTCCGATAGGCGAGAACACCCAATGAAACAATTTGATTAGTTTCAAAATGGGTAAATATATTTTTTTACTAGGAATCAAATGTGGTTTGAAATCTAAAACTATATATACTTCGCTCGGTAACCAAACCATAGCGAGATGTAATTCGATCCCAACGCCATCTAGGGAGGCGTCGGGTACTAACATAACTTTTACGCTATATAATATTAAACATACCGCCCACCAAGGACATATTGCAGAATGTCCTTCTCTTAATCTAAACCGCCCACCGTGCAACATATCTAGTACTAAGGGGTGCACAGGTACATTAGTTAAATATAACAATAACATGGTATAAAATAAACAAATCAAAAATAATATCTTAATTCTATAAATTACATCCTATTTCAAAGAATAAGTAGTCTTAAATTATACCTTTTACATAACATAAACTTTAAAGTGCTACATTGGAATGCATGACAGTGATATCAGAACTGAGGTTGGATGAATTTTCTATACCAACAACACCCGAAAGTATCCACCCGAATTCTGTTTGTTGTGCTACGAGCGATCCACTAGAACTTCTTTTGGTTCCATCTTTAATTATTTGACTAAATATCTCAGCCCCTAATAAAATGTCAATCTTATAGGGCCTATGATACTCAGGGTCTGCCAAATCGTCTTCACTTAAGGTGTCCCATTCTACCCTGGTTGCTGTTATATCTGGGAGAAGGGATGAGATAGACTTCAAAACCCTTGCATTTACTGAAACGCTGTAATCTGGATTCACTCGAGAAAGAACATCAACAATTACAGAAGAATTCGATAAAACTGTTTTATTACCGCCTACACCTGTTACCCGGTGTTTGATTAAAGTTTTATTTAACCCTAAATATCGAGCCATTGACTCAGTGATGAAGGATCCTTGTGACCCTTGATCTACTAATGCGCGAACCACACGATATGTTCCATCCTTCGACTTAGCCTTTACTAAAGCTGTAGGTATTAAAACCGTATCCTTACGATTTTCTGTCGAAAAGCATGAAACTATTGGCTTAGTAGATCCCTCCGCTTGTACAGCGGCTTTTTTACTTACCTTCATAGGCGCTGCTTCTTTCTGAAACCCACCCGTGTCCTCACCAATAGACCCAGAACCACCGCTAGGGTGGAGAAAAGTATGGTGGCGTCTTTTACAAATATGGCATTTGATGGTGTTTCTACAAAATCTGGCAGAGTGGTTACTACCCAAACAAATGAAACATAGCCCTTTTTTGCGTACGAAATCACGTCGAGTATCGTTATTTTCTTTAACAAAACCTTTACAAGCTGTTAATGTATGAGCTGCAGAACAATATGGGCAAGATAACTCAGCTTTTACTTTCCCTACCACATGAAACGATTGCGAGCTCCTTTGAACATGGGGTTTATTTTCTAAATTTTCTAGACCCCGAAAGCGTCCAGTTAAAAAATCAGAAAATTGAGTAAAAGTAGGCAGATCATCTGTTGGTTCCGAACCTACTTTTAACTCCCAAGCTTTCCTAGTGTCCTTATCCAATTTAGAACTAACTATGTGTATTATTAGAATGTCCCAAGAAGTTACATCGATGCCTAAATTTTTAATGGCACTCAAACAATCAGATGTGGTGCTGAGTAATCTTTTTATTTGTGTGGCTGATTCTACTGTTAAACTTCTTTGATTAAACAAGCGTTTTAAAACTCCATTTGCTAAAAACCTTTTATTGTTGTACATTTCCTCTAATTTTGCCCAACTAGCTGTATAATTATCCGATGTTATACTAATGTTCCTCAATAGGTGCTCTGCATCTCCGGCCAAGTACCCTTTAAGATAATATAATTTCTGGGTATCGTCTAGAGTTTTATTATTGTTTATTAACCCTAAAAATAATTCCCTAAACGTTTGCCACTCACTGTAATCCCCAGAGAACACAGGTATCTTAACTTCAGGTAACTTAAAATTCTGAAATCCTGTACTACAGCTACTAACATTACGTTTTTCGCTAGACATTTTCTTAATGTTTAACATTTCTTTCAGCTCACTCTTAAACCGTAGATAAAACTCTTCGACCTCATCATACAAGCCATCCTTATGATAACTTGAACTCAATAGATCAGACCTCTTTACCTCACTAACTATTCTTACATGTGTTTTATAGAATAACTCCCAATGCTGTTCTAAGTTTTCAATTCTGGTTTCTATATAACAAACAGTTAGACGCTCTTTAGGACATTTTTTGAAGTTAGATATTGATTTAAGCATTTTATCTTGAATGTCCTCTTGAATGTCGGTAAGCGACTCCATTTTGTTTATAAAACAAGGTAAACACAATTATAAAATACACAACTATAAACTGTAGACACAAAATCAATAACACCATAAAAAATTCTAATATTCTACTTTTTGAAATATTTCAATATTTTTTTTAAGTCCAAGACAACGTTTAAAATTTTACAAGTGTTTTTAACTTGTATTTCTGGGTAAAATTGGGCATAGGTTCCCCGTCTGAACCACTTTTTGCCTAAATTAATTACAAGTCCAAACTAATACCTATTACCAACGACTAAGTTTTAATTATCTACTGAATTTAGAGTTCAAATTTCAATGCACTTTCTTGAATTCTTGAAGTTAAATATTCTTCTTTGTTATAAGGTCGCAAATGTACTCACGGTTTCTCCACACTCACTGATCACTGACACTGATACTCGATACCGCAGTTGTGTTGCCTCCTGGTGACTGCTCCGCGAATTCCTCTGCCTTGCTTCTCCACGCAACGTCACTCCTCCGGCAGCCAGCCGGATCCTCTGCTTCGATGGCGTCACCGCTGACGCCTCGCTGTAGGGATTGCTCTGGACAGCAATCTACTGTCCAGTACTAACGTTGCGTGATGATAATCACCACCACCACCGATGACTACCAAAAAACACCTTCACGCCAATCCAGCTTCCGAAGGACCATGAACAGGATTCTCTTAAGGTCCGATAGGCGAGAACACCCAATGAAACAATTTGATTAGTTTCAAAATGGGTAAATATATTTATTTACTAGGAATCAAATGTGGTTTGAAATCTAAAACTATATATACTTCGCTCGGTAACCAAACCATAGCGAGATGTAATTCGATCCCAACGCCATCTAGGGAGGCGTCGGGTACTAACATAACTTTTACGCTATATAATATTAAACACACGTGATGTACAAAGGATCTCTTGAACCGGGGAACTCCAGAAGGTTTTGGTTGCTCAATTGCTAAGCTGTCAACTGGTTGCGCCGAGCACAACGCAGCAACCAACGCGACAACCACGAACATGATAAAGACCTTCATGTTGAAACGTGCTTACAACTTGACTGTGGTGACAGGAATGGGATTGAACTGTTCGTTACTGAAAGACGTGTTTTATAACGGGGACTGTCAAGGTTGCGCTTTTTAAAGCGTACTGTCAGTCCTTTTACACCTGCAGCCTGTGGGTTAACTATACACAGCGGACATACAGCGATCTGCGCGTTCAATACAATAACGCGTTCCGGGTGCTGATGGGACTGCCGCGCTACTGCAGCGCCTCCGCGATGTTCGCGGCGGCTGACACAGACGGCTTTGCGGCCATCATGCGCAAACGGTGCGCATCTATCATGCGCCGCACGCGTGACAGTCCCAACAACATTCTGTGCGCGCTGGCGGACCGGTGGGACTCTCCGATGCTGGCTCGTTGGATACGGCTGCACGCAGTCGTATAGTGATTCGCCACTATCATTGGGAAGTCCACCCGGACCTGTCATTTAGTGTGTAACTATTTATTGTGAGTTAATTAATGATTACTAACACTAGTCTGTAAGCTTGCACTTCTACTAACAAATATGGATGTACCTAATCTGCAATAAATGATTTATTATTATTATTATTTCGTTTATCCATTTAAAATTCTTATAAATTACATTTTTAAATATTAATATAAAAATAAAAACATTTAAAAATATAAAAAATAGTAGGCCACCGACGGCGGGAGCAGGGTCCAAGCTACCGGTGGTTAGGGTCTCAGAGACAGGAACCTCCTCACAATGCGAGCCGTATCGAGGAGTACTGCCTTCTGTATCAGGCCTTTGACCCAACCGCGTAACGAAAGCCTCGACAGATGGTCGTCGAGGCTTTTGGCAATAAGACCATTGGCCGTCACAACAATCGGCACAATGACAGCAGAATCCACATCCCACATGTCGACAATCTCGTGGGCTAGGTCAAGATATTTTATTTGTTTTTCTTTCTCAGCTTTCACGAGATTTTCGTCATGTGGGATGGTAATATCAACTATCATTGCGCGGCGCGCTAATCGGTCTATCACTACTATATCTGGCTTATTGGCGACAATAGTCCTGTCAGTAATGATAGACCGATCCCAGTACAACGTGACATGGTCATTTTCGAGAACTGGGTCGGGCACATACCTGTAGTACGGTACCTCAGTGTCCACAAGCTGGTATCTCAAAGCAAGTTGCTGGTGAATAATCCTGGCTACTTGGTTATGCCTGTGCAAGTATTCGCCGTTAGCCAGACGAGAACAACCAGAGATTATATGTCTGATAGATTCACCAGGGCGGTGACATGCCCGACACACGTCAACCGTCCCGTCCTTCATAATATGTCTCCGGTAGTTGTTCGTTAGGATAACTTCGTCCATAATTGCACATACAAAACCTTCAGTTTCCCCGAAAAGGTCACCAAAACGTAGCCAGGATACCGACGCTAGTAAATCTACATCGGGCCCATGAAGAGCCCGGTAGAAGCGGCCGTGAAGCTCTTTGCTTTGCCATACCCGTCTGCGGTCATCTGTACTAAGCACTACAGGTTTGCGTCAGTTCTCGTTAGCCATGGAAAGCGGGGTGAGCCCTTTGTCCACGGCGACCACATCTCGGTGCATACCCACCTCGGTTTTTAAAAAATATTCCCTGAGGCTGTACACTTCGCGGTTGTGGAGAGTCTTAGCATTTAGAAAACCTCGACCCCCACACTTCCGCGGAATGTACAACCTCATAACCGAAGAACGTGGGTGATGCATCCGATTTGCGGTCAGCAATGTACGGACTCTCCTATCCAGGGTGTCAAGTTCAGTTTGAGTCCATTTAAGTATGCCGAAAGAGTACATCAAAACCGGCATGACCCAACCGTTGAAGGCGCGCACCTTGTTTCCACCTGAAAGAAGACTGTTAAGCACTTTTTTCAGGCGACCAAAGAAACGCTCCCTCAACGATTGCTTCATGTCAGTAATATTGATACCTAACGCTTCCGACATACCTAAATATTTATAGCTCTCGGATGAGGAGAGGGATCTAAGGTGTATGGAATCCGAGAGTTGAATTCCCTGGGATTCCATAATCTCCCCTCGCTTCACATGCATGACAGCGCATTTGTCCACACCAAATTCCATCCTGATGGCGCTACTGAAAGTTTCAGTTACCCTCAGTAGCTCCATCAGTCGCAAATTGTTGGGGGCAAAAAGTTTTAGGTCATCCATGTAAAGCAGGTGAGATATGACCTGACCATCTCTTCTCAGTCGATAGCCTAGACCTGAATCCTCCAGCAATGTGCTTAGAGGATTCAGGGCTAAGCAGAACCACAAGGGACTCAAACTGTCACCCTGAAATATTCCCCGCTTAATCCAAATAGGTTCATCATTCCCCTGGATTTGTCGACATCCTGGATAGCGAAGGACCGTCCTCCACTGCCTCATACAAGATTCAAGGAAGGTGCGTAGAGTTGTATCTATTTTGTACAACTCCAGCACCCTCACGAGCCATGAATGTGGCACGGAGTCGTAGGCCTTCTTGTAATCTATCCAACATGTCGACAGATCCTTGTGGGATCGACGAACCTGTTGGCTTATGGCCATGTCTATGAGGAGTAGCTCCTTAGTGCCACGGGACCCATTCCTACACCCATTTTGAGAAGTAGACATAATAGAATTACTGTCTATATGTTCAGTAATTTTAGTTCTCAAAATGGATGTAAGAAGTTTATATACCGTCGACAAGCATGTGATCGGTCTATAATTCTTGGGTTCCGTGGCACTACCTGACTTATGGAGCAGGTGAGTAACACCAGTTGTTAAAAACTGTGGTAGCGACCCAGACTCCAAGGATGACTGGAACTGCGACGCCAAGCGCGAGTGTGAACTACCTAACCATTTTAGCCAAAAATTGTTATTATTATTATTATAACATTTTAGAGAATAATAATCATTTAATTTTCCTGGTAATTGTTATAATATGACTTTTAGTTATGTGGGACATTTTTAAGTCTTCATAACCTTTGTAATACATATAATACATTAAAGTGTTTTCCTCTTGGAATTTTCCAGTAGATGCCCGGAGTTAGGAATTGTGCCTTGTTAATATCCATTACTTGCTCCATCGTACATAGAACACCCTGGTGTTATTTGGGTGTACTATTAGGTACTATTACAGCCTCTTCAGAGAATACAGACGGGACGTTTGGTTAAAATAAACTTATATAATTATCTTCGGATGAGAACTATAAAAAGATGTTTCTTCACGGAGTAAGTCGAAATGAATCAAAATATTGGAATAAGGATAAGCCCAGCACATCAAGCTACCCCAATGTATCAAATTTATTTGATAGTTTTACAACTCTACCACAAACAGATTAAGGTTTATGTTCAATTGGGAAAATTTGACAGTTAGAGCTTGATGTGCTGGCGTCTATACTTATTAAAGTATTTAATTATAAAAATAACTTCTGTGGTATAATATTTTTTGTCAAGGTATAATATTTTTTAAGGGATTACATCTAAATATGAAACACTAAGAGCTGGTTCACATTAGGTCGGACCGACAGTTTTACCGGCCCGACAAACGTGTAGGATCCATATTGGCGTATGTATGCCAATAGCACCGTTCACATTAGGGCGACCCTCGATATAACCCGATCGACGGTAAAACTGTCGGTCCGACCTAATGTGAACCAGTTCTAAGGCGACATTTCACATATATGTCAATGTTTTCATTTAATCTTTTCATGGTTTCCTAAAAATGTACTTGGACTTATAGTTGCTGTATAGGAGGGTAAAAAAAACAATAAACTTGATGTTTATTCAAGAACATTCCGTTGCATTCTTTGTATTTAATTTTATAACTTGTAATCTAAAACACATTACCTTTAATTATAATTATCATATTTTGGAAACGAGACATGATAATTTTCTCCTTTTAGACAAGTCTTATTAAACTTAACATGGTAAGTTAAGTTCAAATACCCGCATCCACATTATTTCGATTTAATAATATTTTCTTGGCATTATATAGTTATATATTAAACGCAGTTTTGAGGTTTTAAATTAAAATCAAACCATTTAGGTATTTGTTTGTGAAAATTATTTCCTTAATTAATAAAAGTAAGCGGAGTTACGTTGTACTATCCTATCCCACTATCTGAATCCTTAAAACATGTATGCCATGGGTGATTAAAAATACTGGTTATTCAAATTCTAAATATTTATTTCATATAAAATCCATTATGCGTCATAACTTTGCGTTTATGAATAAAGGGGATAAGTATTGCTTTTTCGTAGTTTTTGTGCGGTAACGATGATTTTTTGGTTTGAAATATCAAGTAGCTGAATACGTATTAGTTCAAGTAATGGGTTGATTACACCTAAAGAGTACAACAGTGGCGAGTCAGTCAGCCGACCGAGTACTTGGTTGGTATAAACACTTTAACGAGTGCTCGACTGAGTGTTAGGCCCAGGAGTGCGATTCACTAAGGCAAAACATCTTTACAACCAAGAAATCATCGTTGAAACATCCGATGTAAACATATCGGTATTCTTTAGTTAAAACTAAGCGATCATAGCGCCTCAACGATGTCGACGGCGCGACATGGAACTAAAATATGGTTTCGAATGTATGAAAAACGGTATTCAGAAACACAAAACATCCTCGCCTTCGACGACAACGGTGCCTTCGCCTTCGATTTTAACTGTCAAACCGTAAAGCTTGTAAATTGTAGATGTTTCCTTGGTTGTAGACGATTAAAATGTAAGTAAAACAAGTTATTTTTTAAATTATAATACTTAATATTGTTTTGTTTAGCGTACTATAATTCCTGAAACGTTTATGCCTATTTGTAATGTTTTAGATGGCAGTTCGTCTTTCCTGTATGTTTTTTTTGTTGGAGGAAGCTAATCGTCAAGATAATGATGAAAAAAGACGTCAGGCCAACGTGATACGTACCTAATATGGATCTTCTAACAACTGATATTAACTATATTCAGGTATTCAGGTTGACTGAAGAAGTGAAGAACTAATTATTTAATTGTAAGAAGATATTTCCCCATTAATAGCAAAGGCGAAACATCGAGGAGGAATTAGCAACCGAACCAAGGTATTACTACTAAATTAATACAATATAAATCACCGTAGGTACCTACAGTGGAAAAATGTCTAAAACTTACCTCTTATTCCAGGTTTTATGCACTCTAGCATTTTTAGCTAGTGGGAGTTACCAAAAAATATTATGTGAGAATGCAAGAACCTATATAACGCAAGCATCTGCCTCGAGGGCTATAAGGACCGTAGTAGATGTCATCAACCACCCAGTTATTATTAATAAGTACATAAAATTTCCTCAAAATACATATGAAAGGCAAATTCTCAAAGAAAAGTAAGTACCTACCTAGGTATTTCTTAAGTTTCACACTTTAGTTTTTATTTACTAAGTAGGTAGATACTTTCATGAATCAAACCATGTGGCTACTTATTTATTTTTATGTTACTTACATATTTAAATAATATTTTTAAATTTCTTGAATAGGAACCTATGTGTTTCAAATCATATTTAAATCTTTTATTCTTGCCTTTTCAGATAAATGATCCGGACTTAAATATAATTCATGTGGATGTGGAGGTGCAACACACAACAGCTTTATATTTAATCATTCTGTCATAAAACCGCATTTGGAACAGCTAAATAATAGAGGAGAAACAGTGTACCTATCTGCTTGGTATGTATTTTAAAATGTTTTTTTTTTACTTTATCCAACATAAATAATTGTACTCACCAGGTTTCGGTACTTATTTTAATATTAATAATATATTCAGTTATTTTTATTATTGTAAAATGAAACTAAATTCCTATTTAATTTATTTCAGGGGACTCTGGTTTCGCTCTTAGGCCATTCATGATGGTTCCATGTAACAACCCTGAACCTGGGTCAAGAGAAGAATACTATAATAATCTGCATGCCAGTGCAAGGAATACTGCAGAACGAACCATTGGCATACTTAAAGGCCGTTTTAGGGGCCTTTTGGTTCATCGTGTTCTTCAATATGACCCAGAGATGGTGGGAAAAATTATTAAGGCTTGTTGTGTGTTGCATAACATTTGCAATCAAGCCGGGTTCCTCCAGTAGAATTACCAGCTCATTTACTGAGACAAGAAGTAAGGGTGATCCAGCTACTACAACAAGGAAGCCAGAACACCCTCAGTGATTTGGACAGTGAACGTCTTGCTAGGGGTCATCTAATTAATAGACTGTGGCGTGGACAAAATAGTTGATAACAAAAGTAAATATAAAAAATAAAATAAATAAATAAATACTAACAATAGACTTAAGATATTCATAATAATTCAGGGACAGTTTGTTAATTAAAAATTATAGTGTATGTTAAACAGTAATGTATAATAAAATAAAGAAAGTGAATGTTTTTAAACTTATGTAATGTTTTACCTTTAGATAAAATTAATATAGTGTGTATATAATTATAATATGGTATGTATTTGAACAAAATAGTATCTACAGACGCCAGCACATCACCCTACCCCAATGTGTTAAATTTCTTTGATAGGTTTTCAACTTTACTCTAAACACTATAAGGTTCTTGTTCAATTGGGAAAATTTGTCAATTTGGGGTAGATTGATGTGCTGGTGTCTGTACCTTGGAAAAGTAATTTTAATATAATTAATTAATTCATAAATAAAACAATCTTTTTACATAGGTACATTTTATTTTTATTTATTTATTAACTCTATAATAGCACTGCTAATTCTATCCAGAGCCTGAACCATTGCCTGATGGCCCTCTACTTGTTTAGTAATAGCTTGGTCAATGAAGAGTTCTGCTCGTGCTCTGCGTTCGGTTGAGTATTGTATTACTTATTAATTTCAATCAAATCAATAAATTTGTATAGGTATAGAAAACAAAACATTGAATTTATAAAGAGCTATATAGCCTTGAGAATTACAAACCTCAAAAGGATTAATAATTTATAAGTTCTGTTTTTTTTTTATTGATTGTTGCAACCAAAACTTTCTCCTCCCATAATGGTTTGGATTTTATTTTCAATTTCAGTTAGTTCTGGCAAATCCTCTATGCCACCACCAGTATGCCGCCTCGCAGATGCAATTAAGCTGGACTTCTTCTTAACTGCTCCTTTTTTGTCCTTCCAGTACTGCAACACAAGTATGATTATATAATTTGATGTATTATGTAAATAAATTTGCTTGGTTTGATTTAACTTTCCGTTGCAATTTTAAATGCTTTTCTTATTGCAATTTGAAGCCTAGCCTAAAGTTACAGTACATGCCTCTAGATGCACAGGGGGCTCTCAATGTAAAAGGATACTATAACACCTACTCAATGCAACTATATACACACATAATACATGTAATTACTAACCTTACACCACTGTTCAGATGTTTTCATACACCCACTACCATCACTGTTTAGGGCTGTTGTTATTTCAGACTATGCCTGACGACTGTGACTGCGAGCATTTGCAGTACGAGCATGGCCCCTAGCCAACCATGGTTTGCTTTATAAAAAGCTTACTTGCTTTTCCAGCTGATTTAACGATGGAGCTGCGTTGCGAGACACTAAAAGATAAATATTTTGGTTAGGTATACAGATAGTAGTTCCAGAAACTGTGCTCAGTGCTGTATAATTAAATAGAAATGTTACTGTGGAGGTACTTACTTTCGATAGGTTTGGAACCAAACTAACACAAAAACAATGAACAAGTAGAACGCCATTGGGAAGGGTGCAGGATTTTTTAAAAGTCCACTCAACCACGTAAAATCATTTGGAACTTTGGAATTTCGTATTTTGTTAAAAACTCTATTCAAGAGATCAAGTTGTTTGTTTTGCAACACATCACACACACACATGTCACATAACCAATAATTACCAATGTCAAAAATTTTAACAAGTAATTATTTTCCAAGCCGAAGACGATATAATAAATTAAATATTTGTTGCATAATAAATTAAATATTTGTTGCATAATAAATATAATGTGTTTTATACATACGTATTGTGAATTTGTATTAATTTAAAATGACGAAATAACTTTAAAATTGGTTAGTCGAGATTATCTCGACTATACTCTAGATTAAACATAGCAACACTGCTAACATCGTACCCATCATCGTTGTTCGGCAGATCGTCGACGAGCATTACTAGCTTAGCGAATACGGTTTTTGTCAACGTTGTTCATAAAGGCTATGTTTACGATGAAACATCTGTGAACTCGCCGTTGTTAACATCTGTGATGAGTCTGTTAGTGAATCGCATTGCAGTATCCACCAAAGCGGAGATAAGAGGAGATGTCTCGTAATTAACCAATATAGGATATAGTATTGTGCTGAAGCTAAGCACTGAGCTGTCAAAATGACGCAAGCTGATTGTTTGTACGACACATCTCCTCTCCTCTCCGCTTTGGTGGATACCGGACCTTAGTTCGAGCAGAGAAGCGAAAGATTCACTAGAATCCCAATCTGTTTACTAGGCCAAGTACCCACCTCCCCGCATCATTTTTCTACCCCCGCAGCGACTCGGCACGCATGAACACGCTTTCGATAGTCACTTGGCCTCTCGCCACTCGTTCGTTATGTTTGTTTATGTTTTGGTTTTCAAATTCGTGATCAAAACTCAACTGACTCGTCACTATAGTAAATACATGTGACCAGTGTGACCACCCACTCGGTTCAGCGACTCGGCCGAGAGCGAATTTACTGATTCGCCACTGTACTCGTTAGGTGTATCAACCCATACAACTACTACCTCTTTTGTAAATATGTAATCCCTAATTAAGTTGATTCGGCAATGTAACAGTTTTAATAATATTTCTTCAGTCCTTTGAACCTCAGTCGTCCTGGGCACCTTTCATCTGTTAATGCCTCGTATCTGTAACAAACGTAAGTATACGATTTTAAAACCTTGCTTATTGCATGATTACCTATATTATAGTTCAGAAAGATACGAAAATACTTAGTTTACTATAAGTACTTTAAAACTACACTAAATATCTTTACAACACAGCCCCAAAATTAAAATGCCATAAGTATAATCTATACTAATATATAAAGAGGAAATGTTTGATTGTTTGCTTGCATTGAATAGGCTCAGAAACTACTGAACCGATTTGAAAAATTCTTTCACTGTTGGGAAGCTACACCATCCCAGGGTGACAAAGGCCACTTTTTATCCCTGTATTCCCACAGGAACGGGAAAAACGCGGGTGAAACTTCGGGACGTCTGCTAGTAATATGATAAAAGTATTTCTACTTACAAATCACAGTGAACGCATCTGTGTAGTTTCCCATAATTGATAGCACAGCCGCCGTTGCCAACCAACGCTGCTTGTCTCTTAAACCTGAGAACTCCTGAAGTTGCTGGTTGCTCGGGTGCTGGGCTGTCAACCGATTGCGCTGAACTGAACGCAGCGAGCAACACGACAACCACAAAAACGACGAAGAGCTTCATGTTGACAAGTGCTTTTCTACTCCAGCGTTCTAAAAGTAATACCAGAATTGGGTCGCTAAGTCTCTTATATAACATATTTGTTTCTTCACGTAAAAACCATAATTTTGTTTTGACAAATATTTAATTTACCTGTTTTGCTAACTCTCAATCAGGGTAAATATAACATTTGTGTAATACGTCTTTGTCTGCAGTAATTAAAATAACAGTAGGTATTACGGTAGTTAGTCATGACTTTATTCCTGACATAATTGTAAATAAAGTTGTTTATTGTTGTCCCATAGCAGGATAATGACTCTTCTCATACAAAAATAGATACAAGCATCAGTCACAATACTTGCTAAAAACGGTTCGTAATCCAATATTAAAGTATTATTAAGTCAGTGGTGTCCAAGAAAAGCTAACATTGAAAAAATCTCCTTGTTACTTACAATGGCAATTAGGTACTACAATTTATCTGTTCTTAATTTTAAATAAGATAACTGAATAAACCTTTTAACGTCCGTTTAATCAAATATTATTTTGAAAACGTGGCTTTGCAAAACCGTGGTTACGATACCAACTGTTTACTATAGCCATGCCATAAACCGAAATCGGACCATTTTAGCTTTTTTGCACTCCGTCAATAGCAACATTCACAGCCAATAATTACCTAATACAAAGTGTGATCGTGTCAGGAGTATGAGGGCACGATATAGCATATAGCGTCCCGTATCAATGAAAGTTAAGAATCACTCAGGGCACTGCAAGAATCTTTAATTGTGACTGCATCTGATACTAAGTGTGTATTATCCTTTCAATCGTGTCAATTAGAGACACAATAGAAAGACAATGACAGCGCGGACACCGGTGTCCTCACGGGGTATAATGAACACGATAGACCACGGTCCACGATCAAAGTAAAACGGAATTTATACAAATCGGGTAGAGTCTTGTTGTGAGTTTTAGACAAGCTGATATTGCTGTTAATTACTTAAGTGTAAACGACGGGCTCTGCGACTCACTGTAGGTAAGTACTTAGTGTTATATTGGTGTTTCTCTTAATAGTGATCATATCAAATTCTTCCCGGTAAAGAAGTAGGTACCTACCTACTAAGCTTAATATGTAATTTGACTTAACGAAGACGGCGACATACCGTTTTTAAACGAGATGGACACTTTGTCATACGATCTTGAGCCTAGATGTAATAACGGAAGCATTGTTAGTTTACACATTATCAAACCATCACTGGTCATTTAGTACGTAAGTACTTAGAACACTTTTGAATATGTCAACCTTAAGTTAAGTAAAGTGCCAGCCAAAAGTTTTCTACGTAAATTCAAGATGGCTGGACACAGATTTTTGCATTTTCCTACTAAACCACTGTACGTATCACAAAACTTTTAGCTCGATGCCTGTCACAAATTTATGTGACGCACGCACGCAAATTTATGAACACGACTACGTAATGTTCCAATTTTAGCATCATCATAATAGTTTCACAAGTCGCACCATTATTTTAATCTGAAGCGTAAATTGTTTTTGATTTTGTAACAGAGCGGCAACATTGTCTTTTCGAGGGGATGCCCCGCCGCTACGTATCAACATCGTACAGTAGCAGTACGCGTCATGTAAAAAGAACGCTCGACGAAAGTGGAGAGGGTATGTTTGCGCATGCGTACACTTGCGCACAAAAGTACTAACCTATTGTTTTATTTATGAGCTAGCCTTTGGCTCGTGGTTTCGTATATACATATATTGATTATTGTTAAGTACATTGAAAAATTTGTATAATTCTAAACCATAGGTATAGACGACTCATTCAGAAGGATCGTACTGGGTTGCACGTTTCGTATTTTCGATCGATGGCGCAGTATTCATCAAAACAACAGAAGATTGGGCTTGCTCTGCCTCTAACCGTAACGCCATAACAATGGACTTTCAAGCTTCTGTTTCGAGCTTCCCGTAACAACTCTAAATGATCTATAAATGATAGCCGGGACCAACAGCTTAACGACGGCTTTTCGACGGGATCTCGGTATAAAGTGGTTGGTAACCCATCCACGTACCGACCGTGGCAAGCGCTGCTTTAGATACCCTAGGAAGTTCGACCCACGCGGCTGTTAATACTTTACCAGGAAATCCTCGTCATTAATAAAATATACCTACTAGGTATTGGACGAACATATCTTCTTGAAACCCTGCCAAATCATTAAAATACTTTTTTGTAAACTGCAGAGCGAAACATTGTTTTTATTTATACTTACACACGGCTACTTAACACGCATACTATTCCAGTACAAACTGACCTCTGACTATACGAAAGCCCAATAAAATGCGAGATCAGCCTTTACTAGAAATGTATATATGTAGCCGAATGTACCGTCAGACGCCGTGTAACCTGCAATGCAAAAACGCTTTTGCTAGGGGATTCACCGTTGGCGTTACCACGTGCGACTTTTTCGCACAGTTTTCACGCTTGTTTCAGAGTGCCTAGAGCGAGTTTGATTCACGTTAACGCGATCGACACGTTCATGACGTTCGGCGCTCCGATTGGGCCGCTCCAAGGTTTTAACCAATCAGAGAGCCGAATGCGGTGAACATTTCGATCGCGTTAGCGTAAAAACAACTCGCACTTAGGGCACAGAGCAGTGCTTATTTGCTCTGTCTATGACTCAGGAGCGAAGATGAAGAGTAGTGAGACTAGTGAGTTGTAATACCTTAGTAAGTAGTAGGTCCGTTGTAGGTTATAAATAGAAGCTTGAAGGCAGAAACAGATTCAGTCAGTCAGTGCATTTGGCAGTTCTTGTTCAGTGATTGTGTGAAGTGCAAACAAAGCTTGTATTCATTCCAAACGGTGAGCTTTTAGTACAGTCAAATTAGGGCATTTTTTGATAAAGATTGGAATAAATTCTCTGGAGAGACAAAAACGGTTCTGATGGTTTTGTATGAGTAGAAAATCGAGTATGAAAACAAAAAAACATTCACTACCCCTACGGAAGGGGGTGAAAATTGTTTATTGGCCATAACTAACTAAATAATACAGGTGTACTTTGCGTAATTTTTTGTATGCTGTATTGCACCTAAATCTACATTATTACATTTTATTTATTTTATTCTGACTAACGCAGCGTGAGAAAAAAAAGAAAAACATTTTTTTTTTCTTTTTTGGTCATTGCAGCTTTAGGGAAAACTGTGTAGTTGTGTAAATTGAGGAAAGGGTTACACATTTTGACCTAAATACATTATTGATTTTGCACCCTAGTGTGACATATGGAAATTAGCTTTTTACGATTTTCTGCCGCTGTACTTCGGGGGTTTTGGTTGTTTTGAAATTAATACAGTCAGATTAACTTGGTTTCCTTTATATTTGCACCCTATAAAAAATTGGCATTTCTTAAGGGAACATATAATTTTCTTGTATTACAGTAATTGCCAAAGAGCTATTACGCCATGGAAGTGACAAGCGACATGCGCTTGTCACTTCCATAGAATATTGTTAGTCACGTATGACGTAACCCATTTTTATTCCATACATACTCATTTATTATTTAACTAGCTGATGCCTGCGGCTTCGCCCGCATGGATTTATTTTTAAAGGTTTTGGAAGGTTTATTTTTAACCTCCAACACATACAATTATATTTTTGCCAATGCATTCCAAAACTTGACAAATTATAAGTACTTATAATTTCCTTGAGGAAAACACTATCTACAGGTAAAAACTGCATTGGCGTAGTCATGTTTGAGTTCATCGCAAACAGACAGACAGACGACCGCGACGCAAGTGCGGATCAACTCAATCAACCAGTCAAAGTAATATTTATGTATGGATGATACCAATCGAGTTAAATTATTACCTCCTACTACTACTACTTCAAATAATACTTACTACCTTCTCTAGTATTGTATAATAATAATAATTACCATTAGCCAACAGGTACGCCGTTCCCAAAGGGATCTGTCAACATGTTGGATAGTCTATAAGAAGGCCTATGACTCCGTGCCGCATATATGGCTCACGAGGGTGCTGGAATTGTATAAAGTTGATGCAACTCTACGCACCTTCCTGAAAACGTGTATGGGGCAGTGGAGGACGGTTCTTCGCTATCCAGGATGTCGACAGATCCAGGGGAACAGCGAACCGATTAGGATTGAGCGAGGCATATTCCAGGGTGACAGTTTGAGTCCACTTTGGTTCTGCCTAGCCTTGAATCCTCTAAGCACACTGCGGAGAATTCAGGTCTAGGCTATCGATTGAAGAGAGGTCAGGTTATATCCCACCTTCTTTACATGGATGACCTAAAGCTCTTTGCCCCCAACAATTTACAACTGATGGAGCTACTAAAGGTAACTGAAACCTTTAGTAGCGCCATCAGGATGGATTTCGGTGTGGACAAATGTGCGGTTATGCATGTAAAGAAAGGGGAGATTGTGGAATCCGTGGGAACCCAACTCTCGGATTCCATAAACCTTAGAGCCCTCTCTCCGATCGAAACCTATAAGTATTTGGGTATGTCGGAGGCGTTAGGCATTAACACTGCTGATATGAAGCAATCGTTGAGGGAGCGTTTCTTTGGCCGCCTGAAAAAAGTATTTAATAGTCTTTTGTCGGGCGGGAACAAGGTGCGCGCCTTCAACGGTTGGGTCATGCCAGTCTTGATGTACTCCTTCGGCATACTCAAATGGACTCAAACAGAGCTTGACACCCTGGATAGGAGGGTCCGCACAATGCTGACCGCATATCGAATGCATCATCCACGATCGTCGGTTATGAGACTGTATATCCCGCGAAAATGTGGAGGTCGAGGCTTTTTAAACGCCAAGACTCTCCACAATCGCGAGATATACAGTCTCAGGGAATATTTCCTAAAAGCCGAAGTGGGGACGCATCGAGATGTGGTCGCGGTAGACAAGGGCCTCACACCGCTCTCCTTGGCGAAAGAGAACTGGAGCAAACCTGTAGTGCTTGACACTAACGATCGCAGGGAAGTGTGGCAGAGCAAGGAGCTTCACGGAAGTTTTTTCCGGGCCTGATGTAGACCAATTAGCGTCCGTGTCCTGGCTGCGTTTCGGTGACCTCTTTGGGGAAACCGAAGGTTTTGTCTGTGCAATTATGGATGAAGTTATTACGACGAGAAACTACCGGAAAATTTATTGTGAAAGATGGCACGGTTGACATCTGTCGGGCATGCCACCGTCCAGGAGAATCAATCCGACACAATATCTCTGGGTGTTCTCGCTTAGCTAACGAAGAGTACTTGCATAGACACAACCTTGTCGCCAGGATTATCCATCAGCAACTAGCTCTGAAATACAACCTCGTGGATTCGGAAGTGCCGTACTACAGGTATGTGCCCGACCCAGTTCTCGAAAATGGTCATATCACATTGTATTGGGATCGATCCACCATCACTGATAGGACTATCATGGCTAATAAGCCCGATATAGTGGTGATGGATCGAACCGAGAGGCGCGCAATGCTTGTTGACATAACGGTCCCACATGACGGGAACCTCGTGAAAGCAGAACAAGATAAGAAAATCAAGTATATTGACTTGGCTCGCGAGGTTGTCGACATGTGGGATGTG
The DNA here is from genome assembly GCA_921972225.1 of Euplexia lucipara. Taxonomy (NCBI): domain Eukaryota; kingdom Metazoa; phylum Arthropoda; class Insecta; order Lepidoptera; family Noctuidae; genus Euplexia; species Euplexia lucipara. Next base: position 14,556,885 of record OV179158.1, on the reverse strand, counting down.
GACTCGGCAATCATTGTGCCGATAGTCGTGTCTGCCAATGGCTTAATAGCAAAGAGCCTCGACCAATACCTGAAGAGGCTCTCGTTGGACGGCTGGATCAAGCGTTTGATTCAGAAAGCAGTGCTTCTGGACACGGCTCGCATTGTTAGGCGATTCCTCTCCCTGGAGCCCTGACCGCCGGTAGCTTGGACCCTGTTCCCGATACCGGTGGGCTACTATTTTTTATATTTTTAAATGTTTTTTTTTATATTTAAATATTTAAAAATGTATTTAGTAAGAAATCACAATATGAATAAACGGAATAATAATAATAAGTTTATTAATGCTTCAGTTTACATTGTTTAGGTTTAGTGTTTGGAGCCTCCTTTTAAGAAAATAATGCTTGTGTTAGGAGCAACATAGAGACACTCAGCACAGTAGTTCAGTTTAAAATGATGTATTTTGTATTTTTCAAAATCAATGCATTGCAGTAAGGTAGTTAGGTTAGCTATAGGATAGGTGCGCCGTGCCCTCGTCTTTGGAGTAGGCAGTGACTTGTCGCTGCCGGCCGTGGTCGAGAGGATAATCGGCAGCGTCGAGTCCTGGGACGCGGTGGTGTCCTTCTGCGAAACAGTTATCTCGCAAAAGATGGCTGGGAAAGGGAGAGGGAGATTACCTCCACTTACCCTGCCCGCAGCAGGCGCACCGGGCGCAGTCGGAGGGCGGACCACGCTCTCTTCCAGCCCCCCACGTACATGGACCCGAGGTGGCGGCGCGTCGTGTTCACGCACGCCCCTCTTAGACGTCGCGAGGGGAGTCTAACACTTCACTCCAGTCGCTGACTTCGCGAGGCCCTCGGGGCCGGCACCAGTCGGGGGTCGCGGAAGTATCTTCTGTTCCCGTGACCCCCGGCGCAGGTGTGAGAAGGAACACGGGATGGTTTCTAGTCAGTAAGAGTCCGACAGACCCCTCCGCCCTCCCTGGGGCGGGGGGCAAGGAACAAAACTACGAATTATAAACTTAAATCAATTACCAATCACAACAAATTTGAATGTGCTTGGGAAGTAAAAACTTAGACTGACTTGATTTCATGATAGTGTAGCTTGTTGTACCACCTTACCAGTTTATTAATAGCATAGTATGTGGAACTTTTTATTGATATAATAGTAATTAAAAATACAGAAAACACAATAAAACTAATTTAAATATGTACACTGAAACTAACTACAAATAAAATAGTAAAAAATCGGAACACTTAGGCGTCAAAGTACTCCTCCCCATCACTGTCATCTGGAAACGTGCCCAGAAGACTGGCAGCATTGCCACGTTGGATGGCAATGCTAATTCTTTGGCCAAAGAATAAGCCAGCCCTCTGGTCACGCGAAGTGTCGACCAGTCGGCGAGAAATTATTATGTTATTTTTTATTTATTTTACTTTGTTTATTCTAGGTACAGACGCCAGCACATCAAGTTACCCCAATGTGTCAAAGAACAATGGCAGAATCTTATGCCAAATCAATTTTAGTGTCTAGAAGTGACATATATACGAATGATATTTAATTAATTCTCTACGTTTTTTCAAACTATCACATTAACTAGTTAAAGCCGTGCAAAAAAATAAGTTTAAATGAAAAGTTAATTGACTATTTTCGTGAACTTATTCGTTTAGTGTTGCCATTTCATTGTCCAAAAGTGGTAATTAGTAGTACAGCTTGTGAGTCGTAATCATTATTACTAAATGAAATATTTTTTTCTTCTTAAATAGGGTTACCTACAGTAGCATAGAGTTTATAAATTAATGGCATGAAAAAAATATTCTGAATTTTCACGAAGAATTGGGCAAAAAGACTTGTGTCTAAAATCGTCCATGGTTGAAAAGGACAACAGAACTTAAAAAATAAACAATTATTAAGTCTGTTTACCGACTATAGTAAACTCATAAAACGAGTTTTTGTTTATATATTATAAATACGATATAGATTATCAGAGTCGTCTTAAATGTATTTGATTCTCCAGAAAAAGGAACGAAACTAATCGATTATTAAAAAAAACCGTAAGATTGTATACATTTGAATCGATCTTTCTAAATATACCATCCCTAGTTCATCTCATCACGAACGGATAACCTATAAAAATTAAAAGTTTATGTTTGAATATCTATTATTCACGGCTTTCTCTAGCCAAAATTCTTATATAAATGGTGTCAGGAGCTGATGCTTAGTAAAACAGCATTTTTTTCATTTCAAGACATTGAAATTTAATTCGAAATAAATCAATGTATGGAGAGCTGCCATTGTTCTTTCTTTGATCGTTTTTCAACTTTATGTCAAACAGAACAAATTTGACACATTGGGGTAACTTGATGTGCTGGCGTCTGTACATCGTATTCACATATAATGTATTTTTTATTGTGTACAAATATTGTAAAAACTATTTTAAAAGAGTAAGTATGGAGTTTCTTGCCCATTCTTCTCCATACAAAACTACCTTTTGGAAGGGGCAACTAGAATCATTAAATTTTATTTAACTTGTAAGTTTAACGTTCAAAAGTGCTTTTTAAATGGCCTAATTGAAATAAATGATTTGACTTTGACTTTATTGGTGTGAAACTCTCCATACAATTAGATAGGCCATGTATAGTTCTCAGATTTTATAACAGTATCGTAACTAACACATCAACTAACAAAAAAAAATACGATTTTTCTAAGACAGTATTATAGGGTTTGAACTGAACGCCCCATTTAGTGTGGTAAACGGTCGCTTGACCTCTCCGCTAAATTCCCCGTTGACATATTGTTGAATAGCTGTTCCTCTGCAATTTATAATATTAATGCCCCGCTCCTTAATAAAAAAATCACACAATCAACAAACATGTCATTTGTGCATTCAATTACAAAAAAACCTTTTAAAATCAATATGTAGCCTAAAGCCTACCTTGGTTTACATAGAACATTTTTGATCATAGAATTTCAATTCATTCTATCCAATAGTTTTCGCGTGAAGCGTACCATACACACAGACAAACAGACAAACATTCTAAAAAGAATTTTTTGTCATTAGTTACGTTTTTCTAACAAATCCCACTTATTTTTTTAGAAAATTCTCAATGTACAGTTTTTCTTGCGTTACTGTTTTGTTATAATTATGTACAAATAAATTTGTTATTACTGTAATGTGTATTTCTAACAATACACTGTCACTTTGAGTAAGTAAATGTAATCCAATATTTATATTTAATTTATTTTTTTAATTTAGCTAAAAGTAAATTTGTGTAACGCGCGGATCGCTTCTTGCCACAACAAAGATCCAAACGCATCTTCTATTATCATGGCATGCACGCTTTTGTTCTCGCCCCGCCGCGCGCCGGTCGCGCTCGCCCCGCGTCCCGCTTCGACCCCGCGCGCGCCCTTCGAACGCCACGGGGCGCGATATATATCCACGTTAATTTTACTTATACTTCCAGTCGTATATTTCTTATTTTTATTAGGTACGAATATAGTATATTTAGAATACATCATATATAAAAAAAACCACGACTACAATAATTTGCCCCGAAGTAGGTACAATTTACAAATATTGTAAAATGCTGGTTTCCAAGGGGTGCAAAAGGGTGCAAATTTAACTGGGTGTTTATGATGCTATAAAAAGCTTATTATGAGTTTGCACCAACAGACAAAATTTCCCTTAAGCCGCAAATCAAAAATATTAATTTATTAATGTTTCATACACCTCACACCTTTTTTCGTGACCAGTAATTATACACCAAAGGGGTATCTACATATTTGCATACTTAGCACAATTAGTTACTAATGAAATTTCAAAATTTTGGGACTTTCAAGTTTTTACCTAATATTAAACGATGTTCCGTAAATAATAGGAATGGTGCAAACTCAGAGAAAACTTATTTTCATGTCTTCTAATGATTCCACAAAAAATTACAACTACACGAATTACGTCCAATCTTTTTGCTAATTTGACTGTACATTTATTCTCTTTTAAATTCACAAACAAATGTCTGTCGGTAGAAATTCATGCCTAAGTGTTTTTATTTTAAACACTTAGGCACGAGAGGTTCGTCGTTCCTTCTATCCATGACGCCATTTTAGAATACGGTAATGAAATAGGTATCATTTTTTACTAGTCCTACCAAGTCATAGCATTGTGTTTTTAATTAGGCAGGTAGGTACCTACCACTTTTTCTTTTTAAATGTGTTAACCTTTTAAGCACTTGGCTAAATATTAATTGCCGTGCCCCTAGCGCCGGGCCAAGATTGCTACAAATCAATAAAATAATACCTACAGTAAATAAGGCGAAACTTTGGGAGAAACAAATATCGATCGATTTTAGTTTTTGTTAAGTAGGTACATAAATAATATCTCAATTCGATAATGGTTTAAGTTGTACCACACAGTCAGTATTTTGAAAATAAAACGAAAAAGTCATACATGTTCTCTGTCGCAGAAATTATACGACACGGGTAGGGGCCCGGAAAATGTGTAGGTACGTAGGTATTTGGTCTACACATCTCGCTATTAGCAGCTTGATATAGGTAGGTACCTTACATAAAATATTCATACCCATTGAATTTTTGATTAGTAAAAAATAACTGAGAAGACATCAGCAGCAGTTATTGTAAAAAAAATAAGCGCACATTAATATATTATACCTATACTCCACAACTTTCACACAACGCCATCTAGTCCCAAGCTAAGCAGAGTTTGTGTTATGGGGTCCTAAACAGCTGATGAACATATTGAACATACTTAAATATTTCTAAATATATTTCTACATAGATAAATCACACCCAGAGGGCACCGTCAAAAATATTATACAGTAAAACCTAATAAATTAAATAAAAGATTTGATATTTTTTGTTTTTTTAAGGGGTTTAACAAAAAACGACTGATCTGATTAAAAAAACTCTTTCACCATTTGGAAAACTATTATCACCGAGTGACATAGGCTGTTTTATTTTCAAAATTACGAGAGGGTGCAGGGAATGTTACAAGTTCAAAAAAAAATACAAATATGACGCGGACGAAGTCCTAACTATAGTATAGTTAAAATCTCGCTGCAGACTTGGTCATAAATCATAATCGGAGTAGGGATGTGCGCTAGTTGCACGCGCTCAAGGCCATTATCGATAAGTCGATGAAGCCATTTCCAATGTCTCCATTGAAAATTGGCAAAAATGTGTGGAACATGCAGAATTGCTGCAAGATGAAGACTTAAGAAATAGTAGATTATTAACCAAGGGGATAAAGCAGTGTCTTCTGTCGCGGGTGACGATTTAAATCGCGAGCGTAACGAAGGACTCGAGGTTTACTCCCGAGCGTAGCGAGGGTGTTAAAAACTTAAATCACAAGCGAAGCGAGGGATTTAAGACGAGTCCTGAGTGTAGCGAGGGATTTAAGTTCACCCAAGACTAAGACAGCTTTATCACCGAGGAAAATACTCTACTTTTCGTAACATTTGCGAAAAAATTAACACAATAATAATATGAGATAAGCATTTAATAAAAATAATGACAATTAAAAGTAGACGTATTTTTAGAACATTAACTTATTTATAAAAATATATTAAAATAAACTTAACGTTTAAATATTTTAAGCATATAGCAAACAACCCGATTGTTTGCTCCATGATTTGAAGAATTCCTTTTTCAAAAAGATGTATAATGCTATAAATACAAACTCAATGGTGTACGTGACACAGATGTAGTTCAGTATAAATTTCGGTAAGTTAGGTATTCCAAATTTAAATCACTTTCTCTCCCTAGGGGATGAATGAAATCCAGTACAACTTTCTTTCCCTGTTTTTAACAGATTAAAAATGACTATTGTTATGTTCACTTTTTGTGGCATAGAATGTCACTTTTTTGAGCAAGTGGTACGAAAAGCACATTTATGCGAAGAGTTCATCATTCATTTGGATGATGATGACGACGACTCAGACGAAGAATTTTAATTTTCTATTTTTAGTTTTATATAATATACGTTCTTTTGTTTATATATTTAATATGCTTTGTAGTAAATTTGGTAATAAAAAAAAATGTGTATTTATTTCTATCACCCATTTATAAATATATAAAACTATCGATATCACTCATCGACTGCAGTAATGCACAGGACTACGTGTGGGCGTGGCCTGCCCATAAGGCCCGTCTGTGGGAAAGAGAGCGAAACACTCGAATGATTTATGACCGAGTCTGCAGCGAGATTTTAACTATACTAGTGAAAATCTGCTTAGGTCTATTTCATTATTATTCTTTTGATAATTATTAATCTTTTAATACCAAAACCAGATTATGAATTTAGAATACGAGTTGTGTGGCCCATGAACTCAATATGTTCTAACTTTGATAGAATTAATGTTAAAAACTTCCTACCTAATATGTTTCAGTTCGAAATGGGCCTCATCGCCGCAATTTTAGTCAACCTCATTGGTGGGGCCGTGATCTACGGCACTGGGGGCCTCCTGATTCCTATCGTGGCGCCCTTGCTGGGCTTCGGCAGCGCTGGCATAGCTGCGGGCTCGGCAGCCGCTGCGGCGCAGGCCTACTACGGCAATGTCGTCGCCGGCTCAATCATAGCGAAGCTTACTGCTGCTGCTATGGTTGCCCCAACACCGTAAGTTTCTATTAAGTACATTCGTACAAATTACAACTAGTCTCAAATTCTTTTCATTTCTTAAGGTTCCCTATGCACAAGCATAAAATGCAAGTGCGTGCATTATATACTTACAGCTACATACAGCTACACAGCTCCTTTTGACACGCAGCAGCTGCTTAATAAATAATAATAATAATATTTTTTATCACATCTATTCAAAAAGAGCTAGTTTATTCCTCGTAAACAGGGACAGGGACCAAAATTGATTTGAATTTGGAATATGGATATTGTAATTACAAACCATGCGGGAACAATGTATTGAATATGTGACTGGCTGAAAAACTGTGAACGTGCCAAATTTAAAAAAAAGTTGATAAAAAATAAACAACGCGCGAAATTAAATGCATTCTGCTTTCGGTCGTAGTTGATTCATATTCAGATTTTAGAATTATAAAATATGAGTGTGTCTTCCTCAAGTGAAAGTATTATATTGAATCCAGATAATATTGTATCGGACGCTAAAAATGTGATGGAAAGTCTTTTACCCACAAAATCCCGTGAACAATACTTATGTCAAAGCATACAACAATTTCATCCTTTGGAAAAATGCAATTCCCATGTCTCAGTAACGCCATCTAGAATAATATATGAATATTGGAGCGGCAGCAGAGCGTAGGTACTACAAAAAACTCATAGACTTGTATCCAGCAGGACACACTTTTTCGGACGAAAATTTTGTTCGTGATGTCCGGTCTATAGGTATTGAAGGTCTTTGGGAGCAACACTATTTTAAGCTCGAGTGACATACTTTTAATACCTTGCTGCGCTCAGGATTCTAGTTAAGAATCCCTCGCTCCGCTCTAGATTCTACTCTAGAATCCTTCGCTCCGCTCTGGATTAAAAAAAAACACTCTCGCCTTTAAAATAGTTGTTTGCTCCCTAGATAAACAATCTACTACATATTAAACCCTTTTCCCCCTTTACTCAACTGACTGTTCGAATCAACCAACAACTCGACTCATATTATTATAATATGAGTCGAGTTGTTGGTTGACTATAATATAGTCAAAGAAACCAACCAACCAATCAACGTAAAAGTCGTTTTTGTTATTAATTTTAATCGAAACTTTGTTTTGTTTCAGATAATTTCACATCATGCACATTGAAGCAAATACAATGTGATACATGTAATGTCGAAATAAAGGTTTTTTAATTAGTTAGTTGGTTAATTGGCGTTTACTTTGATTTACTTAATAATTAACTTTCGGTGTCCTATCTGACCCCTAGTTAAGAACCATTAGACAGGGTCAGGGGCCGACTGCCTGTGGGGCCGGAAGGTATAGAGTAGGGACCACGAACCAGAAGTCGTGTACTGGCAGCCTCCCACTAGGTGGACTGACGACCTGGTAAAGGTTGCTGAAAGCCACTAGATGCATGAGGCACAAATACTGTAGTCTTGGTGATCCTTGGGGGAGACTTTTGTCCAGGAATCTTTCGGCTGATACTACGAAGAAACAGGGATCTTGGAGAAACAACTGCTAGAAAAACTTTTTTATTTGGAATGAGCATGTAGGTCGTAGTACTGTCCCTTGGCATCGAGCAGTTGCTGATGAGTGCCCCATTCGGCAACACGTCCTTTGGCGATGACACAGATGAGGTCGGCATCGCGAATTGTGCTCAGTCGATGGGCGATGGTCACGCACGTGCGACCGGCTTTAGCGGCATCCAACGCATCTTGCACTACCTGTATTTTGAGGTCTGGTTTTATAAATCAAGTCTGAAACAGGAGAATGCGATATTTCACGCGTCTCTTGCTGATATTGGCGTTGTTGCGAACTCGCCACACGTTTAATTAAAACAGTTTCGGACAGGGGCGGATCTATATAGGGAATTTCGGGCTAGAGTCCAAGGCTCCGTGGTTATAAGGTGCTCCCAACCCCCATCGTAGAATTGAAAAGTTCTTATAGTTGGCATTACTTTAATCAATAAAACCTACGTGCCTACAAAACGGAACGGGGGAGTTTTGATTTAGCGTCAGGAATTTATGAGTATCAGGCAATCGGGCACAAATCCAGACTCCGTGGGTCTAGATTTATGCAATTTAAATTAAATTAAATGCAATAGGCTCGCCTCCTGTTACATGGTACTTAAACATAACTAGCGAAATGTGGGTGAATCAGACGTGATGATATAAAAATGCTACCAAAGTTAACACCGAAAATGGCAATTACTTGGTCAATTATGTATTAAATAGGCCTCAAAATTATAAGCTCAAAGGCTCTATACTTACAGTTGTGTAGGTCCTTAGTTTTGGAACATTTTAACTTGAAAATTCGCGCACGTAATTCCGCCTCTTTGTTTGTTACCAACAAAGAGATTTAAAATATATAAGAGGAAATTTCATAGAAAAACTTTGATCTCATGTCTCAGTAACGACATCTAGAATAATACATGAATATTGGAGCGGTAGCGGAGCGTACTAAAAACTCATAGACTTGTGTCCAGCAGGACACACTTCTTCGGACGAAAATTTTGTTCGTGATGTCCGGTCTATGGGTATTGAATGTCTTTGGTTGCGAAGAAGCGGAATCACCTACGTATGCGAATTCGCTCACAGACCTTTTCACTTTCAGTATCCAAAGCGCTAGTCGCTTCATCTAGTAGTAGGATCTTGGGATGTCGTATGAGCGCGCGAGCTATTGCCACCCTCTGTTTCTGTCCACCTGATAGCTGCATGCCTTTCGAGCCAATGTTTGTCTCGTAACCCTGTCCATTAAAGTTGAATTCATTAGTTACGAGGTGGCAAAGAGATTTAAGAAGATACGATAAATATAGAGGACATAGGTACGAAAAAATGTCGTAGAAAATCTGTCATTCCATGTATGTACTAAGTACTCACTAACGCCATCTAGAATAATATACTTATAGCAATATTGGAGCGGCACTGGATCGTCTATACTAATATTATAAAGAGGAAAGGTTTGATTGTTTGTTTGTTTGCATTGAATAGGCTCCGAAACTACTAGACCGATTTAAAGAGTTCTTTCACCGTTGGGAAGCTACACTGTCCCCGGGTGACATAGGCTACTTTTTATCCCTGTATTCCCACGGGAACAGGAAATACGCGGGTGAAACCGCGTGACGTCTGCTAGTACTAAATAAAACTCATAGACTTTTGTCTAGGAACCATGTATATCGGATGAAAATTTTGTTGAAACGTGATGTCCCATCTTCCTTTAGCAAATATTGAGTGACTTTGAGTGGTGCTGTTTTTTTATAAATAAAAGTAGGTAGGTATATGTCCCTGGTTGTGTTATAAATAATAATCAACATCATTATTGGAACATTTGAATTCGTTCATTACTTTTTGCAACGGGTTCCAAATTCTGGTATTTTTGTTCTTGTTGAGGGCGCGGGCAGTAAATTTAAACATATCAAGGTTTTTAGGTTATCTTAGGGGCGTCAGATAGACTAGTATAGGTACCATAGGAACCCCTATATGATTCCTGAGGTACGCACGCACCTCATATTATATTTGCACGTAGGTATTTATGATTTAAAAATATATGTTTTATTCCTATTATACCAGGATCGATAATTTTTGAAACCAAAAAAATTACAGTAGGATGAAACCCATTAGAAAATGAGGGGAATATAATAAAAATGAAAGGAAAAATAAATTACGGTCGATCCGAGTTCGGGAAGTGGGATGGGGTGAGTTTTTAAGGGTAAAAAATGGTTTATGTTGATTTCCGGCAAAACTACAAGTCTTATGGAAAAAAGTTACCTAAATGGCAAAGTTGTCGGTAAAAAGATCTACAACTTTTGAATTTACAATTATTTCACATAACCTCAAAATGTAGGTGAAAAATTCAAATAACCAAGTTTTTGGTTTTTTATTTTTATCTTTTACAAAAATGTTTTTTTACTTACGAAATTTGGTGAAAACTTATCTTATTATGTCCCAAATACACTGTAATTTATTTGAGTTTAAGTTGAAATATTATTAATATCCTTAATATTTAGCCCAAATTGTCCCACTGCTGGGCAAAGGCCTCCCTACATTCCTTCCATCGGTCGCAATTCTGCGCCACCTCTCTCCAATTTTCAAGGAAGACATCCAGGTCGTCCCGCCATCTCCTTCGTGGGCTGCCGCAGCCTCGTGTTATTGTAGGGCACCAATTCTGGATTTTACGAGCCCATAGCTCGTTCAGCATGCGGCAGACATGTCCTGCCCAGTACCATTTAAGTTCAACAAATTTAATTCATTCTTTCGTGCACAGTCGAATATTTGTGTTTTGGACCGCAGTGTGGTATTTCGAACACGATCTGTGAGTTTTACACCCAGAATACTAGGACAGAATAGTAGGTAAGAGACAACTAAAATAAAATAGTCACAACAGTCTCACCTGTGGTAAGGACACGATAAAATTATGTATGTGAGCCTGCTTGGCGGCTTCGACGACCTCCTGGTGCGGCGGGCAGCGCGCATAATCTCCGTACACAATGTTCTCCGCAATGCTGTAGTCGAACAGAATGGGCTCTTGTGACACCAGCCCGAAGCTCGAGCGTACCTCTGATAATAGCAACCCCGGTAGTGGGATGCCGTCTAATCTCTGCATAGAACAAAGAAACTTGGTTTCTCAGAAGGCAAGGTCTACTATGGTAGCATTAAGAAACCCGCCATGTAGGTGGGTCAAGATAATCCTTCAATTTTCTGGATTAACATCGCGCCAGGGCCGCATACTTTCCACGTCCCACATGCCCCTGTGTCTTCCAGCTTACTCCCTGCATACGCTTAAAAGCCTATAACACTACATGATATTTAGGGACCCTTACTTTCCCTTATTTTGGGCAGAGTAATAGAATATTGAATATGATTGCTTGCAATGGGTCACGCCCTCCCTGATTACCGGGCCCTGAATATTGTGCTTTTTAGTGACAATAAGAGAAAAATATTTTATCTACTTCTCTTCTTTCGTCTTTGATTGGCGATAACGCCAGTAAAAAAATATAAATCAACGGACGAAAATTTGTATGAAGATTTGTACTTTATGCCGATAGAATCCCCGTCAGATCCACTACCTACATCAAATTGATAATAATCTAAGTAATATTACATAGGTACCTACTAACTAATTACGGTGTAAATATGTTGTCTAATTAAATATTGGTTTCAGATGAATTTTTGACACGTTGAGTTGGGAGTCTGAAACTTGGTGACCCGCATCTTTAGACGCTTTACGCTAACAATGAATGATAAAGCACTAGGTATATATTATATGATCTCCTAAGATCTCATGTTATATTATTTAGCAATACAAACAGCTACTAACGACATCTCCAGCGTCAGGGTCGTAGAATCTTTGCAGAAGTTGTATGACAGTGCTCTTGCCGCACCCGCTTCGCCCAACCAACGCTATTGTTTTCCCATTTTCCACCTACAAGACTGTTCATCCTTTTTTTTTCTGAGGAAGCTAATATTTGTATGCGTTACTAGAATAAGTAACGCATAGAACTACTAGCTTCCAACGACGAGGGCTCTTCATAAATGTAATACCTAATTAAAAAGCGTTGGAGAATAAGATCGTGTCGGTCGATTAGGTAAATTACCCCGTAAAATCTTGATTGTAGTGTCTTTACTATGGAATGACATCTAAAATCACCTTCACTTTACCAACATTTAAACGGGTTACATTTTTACAGAACAGAACTGCTGTAGGTACGAAAATTATTATTATGTCTATTCCAAGGCAACATTTTGTATATCTACTAATCCACTTCAAGTTGATGCATCACATTGAATCATGGTAATCTCCGCACCAATAAGCATGACAACATCATAGGTATTTCAAAGAGTTGCAGTATAGTAGAACTACCTTCTGGGTATCTACTTCGTAAGTCCTACTTACCTGCAAGTCCAAGCCTCTTAGAACGCGAACGCCCGGTCTGCACGGGTATCTGAATTGAACTTCTTCCAAGGTCGCCGCGCCTCTTGATCTCTATGGACCATGTACATACAAAATTATAAATCAATAAAATCAAGATCAGAAGTTGTTTAACCAAATTAGGCTGAGGATCAGTACTTTTTGGTCGTCAAGAATTACATAAGGCAGTCCCCCAAAACGACACAAAATATGATGTTATTAATAAAATCCTGATTGTAGATGTTTTACCCTATTGGCGGGCGTGGGTGTACCCAAGTACCACAGAACAAACAATACACAAACAAACTAATTAAGTAGCCTTATGTATAGTTGAGTTAAACTCCTGAGTCACTTCGGAAACTGCCTTTTAAATTTCATAGTTGCCTTGAATCTGTTTCTTTCGACAATCATGGGAAAAGGTACACTCAATATAGGTGCAAATACTATTATAATTTCTATAACTTACAAAAGGAGTCACAAATGGCACGATCGGATCATATATCTGCGGCTTGGAACTTAGCAGTGAGACGATCCTGGCAGCCGCACTTACGCCCTTCTGGAACTCTGGTGCAAACGTGAACGCGTTCTGCGCCTGACCCGAAGCCATTTGCAACGACTGCGTAGTCCTAGTAACATTATCGTTTATTGGAACTTAACAACATGTCTTCCTTCAAATAACAATCCAATATGGTCCCACTCAACTGGTATCAAAATGAACTATTGCTTTACTTGCGAAAATGGAGACCGACGACTTAGTGGTTTTAGGAACTTCCCGTTCGAGTATAATTTTAGGTGTCTTCAAGGCAAGAGTAAAAAGACTCTTAATAGTGCGCTTCACCATCATTGATTGCAACACTGCTTGCAGGTGGAATTGCAGTCAATCACTAGTTTATAATATTAAAAAAAAAACTTAGGGCCACAGAAATCAACAGATCTTGAGTAGTTAATAAAAATGTAATCACTCGTGAATAGATTTCATGTGGGAAAAAATGGTTTATGGGAAGAAGACACACTTAAGCCATTTACTCGAAAGTAAATCTCAGGTGGCAGCAAGGCGATGGAGGCAAGGATTCCGTCTTATTTACTAGTACTCACACTAAGATATCCTCATAGTTGACACCCTCGGACACAATGAGGTGGCCGCCATACGTCAGGGCAGTAGCATTGATGAAATTGAAGATGGATCGTGAAAGGCCGTTGACGAGGCCGCGACAATGGGCGGCCCTCTTAGCGCTTTCGAGTGCTGGTGCCAGTTGGCGCACGTACTCGCGAACGAACATTTGTTCCCGGCCCAGGCAGACCACAGTGCGCACATTAGATACCGCCTCTATAGCTACCTATCGAACATCATCATCATCAGTTAAAGCTTGTACAGCTGCAGTATTTTTTGGGGTGCAAACAATAACCTCTATCGGAGTAGCTACTACTGTATTACTTTGTGACGTGCACATTACCGTGATAAATATTATTATTGTGTGACGTTCAGCCACAGTTTAGTGGAAGAACAGTTTTACTTATTTGAATCTAGAATCAAATTTCAAATCTTTCTTTTTCTTTTTCTATAATGTATACAGGTGGTAGGTGTTTAAAATAGAAACAATTTAGAGAAGATTTTTTTTACAGACTGCGTTCTCGCCATTGTACACTGTTTCTTGGGAAAAAAACAAGTGATATTGGCCTAGACCCCCGCTCTTTCCACGTGAGATTGGCTGAGGTTATGATCGAATAGTTTTACAACCGACAGGAAACATCTGCAATTCGCGATGTGTCGACTAAAATGCAATGACTTGCAGATGCTAGCATGTACAAGAGTACTTATCTATTTTATTGTGATAATACAAAATATATTTGCTAGAAAGTACTAAAAAAGTGACCTTAGTGCTATTTTCTAATGACTTAGCGTTTCCAAACGATTCTTGTTTCGTTGCCTTAACTTGCTGGTATACCACGAAGACGATGAGTGGCAGGAAGGAGAGCGCGACCAGTCCCACGCGGTACTCGAACATCATGGCCAGTACCAATGCCAGGCCGACTGAGCCAAAGCCTTGCAAGCATATACCTATCCGCTGACCCGTCGCCTGGAATGACACACGACTAAGTTAGCCGAAATCTATGACTGCTTTCACCTAGTTACATAAAATACTACTAGCCAAAAAAAGGTAGGTACCTACTGCTAAGAAGAAGTAATTATAGCTAAAGTTTGGATCTTGTTCTTGAAAGTGTCTAGGATCGCTGACTGGACCTGTGCGTCCCACATCTGGTGGGTTTTTAAGAGCGTTACCTTCAGCTAGCGGACCGTTTGTAGGCTCACCATTGCCCGGTATCAACTGTGGAAATTCTCCGCCCATACCATTTTCTGATACTGGCACTAAACAGTTGCTTTTCTCGCATACTCACGCCTTGTACATAAGAGGCTTCAGACGACAGTTTGGCACACAGAGCACCGGTGGAGTTGCTTCGCTCATCAAAGAACCCTACGTGCTGTCGTAAGAAGTGCTCGAACATTCGAGTTCGAAGCCTCTCGGTCATGTGCGCGCCGGCCACACCGAACGATATCGCCTGCAGGGTTCATGTAAAGGGGTAGAAACTGTACAAGTACAAGACCTCCAAGAGAATGTCTTGGAGGTCTTGTTGAGTAAAAAAATAAATAAATTCTCTTGGAAGTCGAATTACGTTCTGATCCTTCAGAATGCTCGCTAAACATTTAAACAAGCAGCAGAAACAAATGTTCAAGGTTTAGTCCAAAGATTAAACAGCATGTTTTACATTCGTAAAATATCCTTCTTTGCTATTAACCGGTCACACGGGTGGTCGGAACTGAATAGATTCGCGGCGTTCGTCAAGTGAGTTTTACATCAAGTTATGCATTCCGAAATTGTTAAAACAATCATGAGTAAGAAGTGCCTTTGTCACATTATTATTCGTGGAACAAAAGTCAAAATGTATCATGTCATGACTTGCCAAAATGAGGTTGTTTTAAAAATATACCTGATATTATTACGAAATCTTTCTTATTTTCCGATAAGTAATCCAGGTCCAGATATAAACATCGCAGCATAATTTGATAATGGTTTATCTAATTATCCTGCTATTGCAAATGCAGATAAGTAACTTAAAACTATATTCTGTTTCTGAATATGGACACCTCCAAGATGACCTTATCGTAGGTTTTGTTTTAAGGTACCTACTTACTGGTACAGGTACCTTCTTGATAGTAGTAAAATATCAAAAAAATTAACATTTTCAGTAACACAACAAGAAGACAGATTTTAAAGTCAATTAAACGTGCTGCATTCTTCCTGTATACCTATCACCGCACGTTTCCTTACAGACACTATCTAATTTTAATATATTTAAGTAGAAACTTACTTCGACCAAATTCGAGGTTCCCATAATTATTCCAATAAAAAGGCACACCATGGATACCTTTTCCACTTTGGCCATCAATTGATTTGGGTCAGGATCTGACATTGACTGTAATAAACATAAAAATTGTAGTTTTTTGTTTTTTACACTCTAATTTTTACAGTAGGAAGCATCGATACAGAAAATATATTATCATAGTGTAGAGAGGACTTATGAACGCCCTTAATAGATAATGTCTCAAAATGGAAAACATTCAGCCCATTGCAGGATTTCATTTTAATTTGAGGGTAAGTGTGATTTACTTGACGCTAAGTGATGTTGTCATACCATACCAGGGACAAAACGAGATGTCCTACCTATAATGTACCGTTTAAACTGGGACATAGCATCAACACTTTTTGGTGCCATAAGTATGTGATGTAGAGATGTATACTTCCTCGAAATCAGCTCCATGGCTCTATCACACACAAACTCTGCTCTAGGTACTACTGCACTATCTACCTATACTAGGTACTATCTATTTACTCAAGAGAATATAAAGAAAAATATATAAGAAAAGTCACGCACACCGAACAAATCCCCGAAGACGACAATGAACAGTGGCATAGCGAAGCCGATGATGATGGAGCAGAGTGTCCCCGCCGCCAGCCACTTCCATTCCTGAGACTTCATAGCAAGCACACGCCAAAAGGACATGTGCGGAACTTTGGCTGGGTTATCGTCTTCCAAAGGCTTGAAAGAAAACATAAAAGCGAGCGAATTCTTATTTAATGTGGCGCCTACAAGAACATTGCTTACAGTTACGCAGTGAATTCCCATGCAAAACCATAGATAGATATTATGTTTTGACCATTAATCCTTAAGTATTCTGTTTATTTTTGAGTATTCGGACAAAGCGTTTCTCTTCGTCGTTTATACCGCGTAGGTACATCGAAGGACTGGAACAACTTGCCTGCTGTGGTCTTCCCGTCCGATTATAATTTAGGTGTCGTCAAGGCTAGAGTGAATAGGCTCTTAACCCTTTAACGGTTATAAGGATCTAGATGAGATAGAAAGATTTGGTTTTCGGATTTGTGTTACTTATGATGCCTAAAATAAAAATTGATATATAATTTTTTTTTAGCTTTTTTTTTTAATTGGTGGTAAGAATATTCCCTCTACCTGTTTGAGAGTAATGAAATAGAGGAATTTTTTTTTCAAGGAACTAAAAAAACAACATAAATCTTACATAATACCTTTATTAAAATCACACAACTGAAAAAAATTACATTTCTTTATGAAAATTCAAAAAGCATGGTGTAATGCATAAAGGCACTCCACATTTGCTGCACTTGATCTTAGATCGCTTATCCTTCGCTTTAGTGCTGCAATATCGGCATCTTTGATACGAGGGTAAATCATTTGGCATGTGTTCACCAACATTGGAGAAGCGAATTTCTGGTGCAACAATGTGAATTGCCTTTTGGTAATTTTCAGATACAGCAACTTTTTTTCTTACGACGTAGTTGACATCAGCACGACGTTTTCGGGAAGAAAAACAACCAATAAGTCCTCTGGCTAGAGCTATACGATACTCCAGGTTGGACAATTTGGTTGCATTCGCATTCTTTCCCTGGAGCAAAAATGAATTTGTGATGGAGGCATCAAAAATAAAATAAAATATGCGAAGCCACCACCGTTTGCTTCTTCGCCCAACTGAGTATGTCCCTTTGATGTGATCAAAGTGATCTACTCCACCCATTCTTTTTGTGTACTCCTTCACTACTGCAGGACACACTACATCTGTCTTAGAACCGTCTTTTTGTTTCCTGGATAGAGATGTTTCATTGTCCTTCGGATGGAAAGCATTCGTCATAAATAAAACTTCTTTTGTATCTTGCCAGATTACAAATGCCACGTTCTCCTTCACTCTCCATTTGTACTGCCCTTTTGTTAGTTTTAGTTTTCTTTTACTTTTTACAAGTTTCGGTAGGTCTGCTCTTTGCCGGCGTACAGTACCGCTCGCAGAAATACCATTTACATGTAAATAATTCATGACATCATAACTGCAAAAAAAATTGTCAAACGTAACATGCACTGTCGCCATTCCTTTCAATTTTTCTGATAACTTCGTGACCACTTTTCCTCCTAAATTGTCTTCTACTCTGTCACCATCCCTTCCGGTATATATCTCAAACTCGTAGAGATAACCAGTTGTACTGTCACAGCGGCACCACACCTTGAAACCCCTTTTTATCGGCTTCATAGGCATGTACTGCTTCAATGAAGACCTTCCTTTGAAAAGAATCATTGATTCATCTATTGACTGGGATGAAGAGTTGTGAGCATTTTCTTGAAAAGCGGTGTTGATAAGCGTCAATAATGGTCGAATTTTGAATAGCTTATCATACTCGGGGCTAAATCTGGCAGGTTGTTTAGAATTATCATTTAGATGCAAGCAACGTAAAATTTGCTTGAATCTTCGGAATGTCATGGTGGAAGCTATTTCGTCAACTCTAAATTCGGGATCCGATGACCAATACAATTCGAAAGTAGGTAAAATATTGTATCCCATAATAATCAAGATACCTAGGAAAGCCTTCAATTCTTTTATGTCTAGTATGGTCCAGCCTATTACGTTGTTTTGACTCGCATATCGGTTAGTCTCTGTAATAATCAATTCAAAAACTTCTTGAGTAAACATTTTTTCAAAATATCGGATAGGCCTGGCATTAGACGGCAACACGCGTGTCGGAGTCATTGGAACACTATCAAAAGACTCAAGCTGTGGCCTAATATCAGTCCACGAGGTTTTTTTCCACGCTTCTTCATCTCTGTCAGAATCACTTGCTTCTGACTCTGCTTCTGATTCTGGTGGCGTATTATCTTCGGATGAATCGCCGTCTTCATGTTCAGCGCCACTTCCTAGCCTCTTCCTAGCTCCACGTCCCGTTCCTGTTCCAGCTCCTCGTCCTGTTCCAAATTTACGTCCGGTTCCAGATCCACGTTCCGTCCTAGCTCCTCGTCCTCTTCCTTTTACAGGTAACTCACGTGAAATAGGAGGCTCAGCAGGCAGTAGTACAGCTGGTTGCGGCACATTAGGTAACAGCACTGCAGATGAAGACGCAACAGGTTCTGTCACAGTAGGTGGAGGTATTACATGTAAAGGCTCACCGCATGGGACCTCCGCATCAGATGATGTAGATGGTTGAGGCGATAACGATGCTCGTATTGTTGCAGTAGATCGAAGCTCTGGTTCATCTAAATCCCCTAAAATTCGCTGTAATTTCGTGACATTGTACGGAACGTCATCATCTTCTGATTCTTCGCCATCTTCAGACTCTTCCGGTTCTGACAAGCCAAACATACCGTACAACTCCTTCTCAATGTCGTCATCTCCGAGTATTTTCATTTTCAATCAATCTGCAAATAAAAAACAAAAGCCATGCAAATACCACACCAAGCCCCGAGGAAAAGCAGTAATAAGACCACCAAAACCTTTTTTTCTTAGTCGCAAAACAATAAAAACAGTTACCATTACCACAATAAAGGAATATTTTCTCTAACCTTATTAGTAGAACTTCACGGTTAGAGGGAATATTCTTCCCACCAACAAAAATCGACATAAATAAAAATTCGTGGCAGATACATAAAAAATACGTCTTACATCTATGAAATAACATTCAAAAGCACAACGTCTAGAAGAACTTACCTTTTTTCACAACTCTATTGCAAAGATGTGTACCGATTTCTCTCGCAGTACAAAAAAACGCCAGTTTTGAACATTCACCTCAAGAACTTTGAGAAAAAATGAATCTGTCAATTTCAAATAAAAACAGAAACAAACGTCATAATGTTACGTTAGTGTTGTCAGGTCGAAAAAAAAATTTGCAAATAGTAATTTTGATTTTTTTTTATTGGTTTTTATTGGTGGGAAAAATATTCCCTCTAACTGCAAAAGGGTTAATACACTAGTGCGCTTCACCATCACTGATACCATCAGGTGGGATTGCAGTCAAGAACTGGTTTATAATATAAAAAAAATTAAATAACGATCACTATCAGAACCACACTCACTCACTCAATTAGTAGGATTTTGTTATTTTGGTCAACCAAAAATATTACAACAGCTATTCAAGGAATATACCTTGGCAGAGAAGATACCTTAACACCACCATGTAATTTTCACAGGACATTGAATAAGCTATTGAAACTTACCACAGCTAACACTTCGGCGCCATCATATTCTGATATGTTAGACTCTTCCCTGAGCAGCGTATGATCTGCAATAACATAAAACATCATCAAGTAATCACGCAACTTGTATGTACAGAGGCCAGCACTTCAAGTTACTCCAATATGTCAAATATTATGCTGCCGCTCCAATATTATTATTGCTTTAACTAAATTTAAATGGCGTTACTGAGACATAGGATCACAGTTCTTATATGACAGTTCTTCGTATGTCATCTCTATGGTATCTTGAACCTCTTTGCCCTATACTTAGCTTAATAATTACAGCGTCAGCGCTACAATACATAATACTAAGATTAACTTCACACCTTCTCCGACCTCAATATTCTCGGGCTCCTGTAACATTACCATGGCGTAATAATGACCCTTCTTGACCATGAGCTCTTCATGTGTACCGGTCTCCACCACCTCTCCGCCATCCATCACGTAGATGAGACCAACTTTTCTGATGGTGGACAGTCGGTGTGCCACCACCACCGTCGTACGACCTTCCGCTGCCTGGGTTTGTAGGTATTCACATTATTGCACAGTTTCATTAAATATTTACGGAAGGAATTAATATTACTTACTACTTAAGTTCCAAGTTCCATTTACATATACATTAAAATCTTATAAGTATATGCTTCCCATATTTTCTGCGTCAAAAGTTTCTCGGAGGCTTGCCAGTTTGACAGCGGAGTAGGTAAGTAAGATCTAAGGTATATCCAAACCTCGTATACAGCCCACACAAGTAACAAACCACACTAAATAGGTACGTTTGTTTTACATTTTTTATTGACTTCGTCTGAGAGACGATTCAGTATTCTAGGAAATTGTTATAAGAACCATATCATATTCTAAAATGTGAAAAAATATAAATCAAGCTTACTTTATCTAATGCAAGCTGCACTCTAGCTTCAGATGCGGTGTCCAGCGCGCTGGTAGCCTCGTCCAGCAGTAGGAGTCGAGGCTCCCGGATGAGAGCGCGCGCAATCGCTATGCGTTGCTTTTGCCCGCCCGACAACGACGCCCCTCGCTCGCCTACCAGTGTATCATAACCCTATGGGTAGGTATAACCTATATTATGTCATAATAAGGGCTACTACTAAATTCAAGTTTTTCTCCGGACTAGCTTAAAAATCAGTTTAAAAGCTAATATTGCCAGCCATGACCTCCGACTCTTAATTTTTAAGGAGAGCGAAAGTGACGGTTTTACAAGAAAGAAAAAAAACCTCCAGGGATCTAACTATTTAACGAAAAGGAATTTGATAAAAAATGCTTTGATACCTTAGGCAGTTTAGTAATAAAGTTATGAGCGTTGGCCTGCTCAGCCGCGGCTTGTATTTCCACATCAGACGCGTCATCGCGGCCGTAGCGAATGTTCTCACGAACTGTGTTGTTGAACAGCACCGGCTCCTGTCGTACGAGACCGATCTGCGATCGCAGCCATCTGACCGAGAGATCTCGCACGTCTACATTGTCCACACACACCTAGTTTGAGCGAAGACTGCTGGTTTTACACGTGAACATTCAAGAACGTGAAATTTTGTGTTATACACGGGCGTACAACGGGCGTGAAAATCGAATATAAATATTGTAGTAAGTTGCAGTTAATTGAGGAGCTTGTGGCTAAATTATAACAGCCGCATGGGTCGATTGAAGGTTAAGCTACGCTTGACGAGGTCGGTCCGTGGATGGGTGACCATTTATTACATACCAAGACTCCTCCGTGCCTCGGAAAGCACGTTAAGCCGTTGGTCCCGGCTGTCATTTGTAGATCTTTGACAGTCGTTACTTGTAGTCAGAAGCCCGAAAGTCTGACAACCAGTTTAACCAAGGGGTATCATGTTACCCAGTTACTGGGTTGTGGAGGTCAGACAGGCAGTCGCTCCATGTAAAACACTGGTATTCAGCTGCATTCGGTTAAACTGGAAGCCGACCCCAACATAGTTGGGAAAAGGCTAGGCAGATGATGATGAGTAAGTTGCAGTTAATTGTTGATTAATTTCTTGCTTAACGAGACATAGAGAGAGTTGTAGCCCTAATATAGCTGTATATGTGTCATTATAACCAGCAGCGATAGCCTAGTGGTGTGAGCATGTGATGCCAAGTCAGAACCCTATGGGCGGCATTAAAACTCTGACACCAGGTTAGTTACTAACCACACGATAAGAAGAAGATTATAACCAAGCCATCTTGATGCTTTTGTAACAAAGAACTCTTCATTAAAAGCGTTAGGCAAGTGATACAAACGATAGAATGGTCAGGGATGTTGCGAACATTCGCATCCGCATCCGCAAATGCGGATCATCCGCATAGATTTGGACATCCGCATCTGCATCCGCATCCGCATTAATCAATTCGGATGTTCATGCGGAAGCGAATATCATGCAAGTAGCGACAAGAAAGCATTGGGCGGGGCCCGGCGATTGGCGCGTGCCGGTCGCGCGTGGCAATGTCCAATGGGAGCAAAGAAATTGGTGACAAGATTCGACACGTTTGTTGTGGTGCATCATTTGTTTCTTGTAAATAAACCATTACGTTTTTGTTTGCGCTGCGGAATACTTATCGTATAAAAATAAATAGATATTTTAAATGTTCTTGTAATACAGTGATCATTGTGTGTATTAAGAGTTTATGGATATAAAATAAGTGTTTATGGATAAACTTTAAATTAGTTGGACTAATATAAGATCGCAAGGTAAATTCTATTATGTTACACCGGTAATACGTTTTATTGTAGGTAAAAAATATTGTTTTATGACCAAACTTCTTTATTTTTCTAGTGTGGTTACTGTTGTTGATAGGTATATTATCAAACTAGTTTCTTAACAATGTCTCCACCGACCCAAAGTAATATATGGAACTATTTTGAACCAAATAAAGAGGACCAGGATAAAGCTAATTGTAAAATATGCAATAAAAGCTACTCTCGCAAGGGCCGAACCACATCATCCTTAAAAAATCATCTTAAGTCGATGCACTCAGAAGAATTTTCTGCAGTAAAGAACAAAAATTACAGAAGATGAAATCTGACGCAGGTAAGTTTCATAATTTTTTTTTTAGTTTTAATTAATTAATATTCACTTGATAAAAGCATAATTTTAGCAAGTTTGTGCTGGCCATGTTTTTACTCTATGTTATCGTTAGTTACAATTCGTCCGTTATAAGTTGGCGAGTGTGAAGTTAGGCTCTGCGAATTTTGGCGCTTGAAATATCGTACAAAAACAAAGGTTTTAAATCTCTGCGTAATCGCCTTGAATCAGAAAAGGCTGCAATACTACTGTTTATTAAGTATAATGCTCCTATTTTTAATTTCAAATACTAATATAAAAACCAGTAGGTGTTTTATATAAAAATAAGTACTTATGTTTGATTTGATTATATTTGGTATTTTTCTGGACTTATCTTCCGCATTTGATACGATAGATCACAATCTACTTATTGCCAAACTAAATTATTATGGTGTCAGAGGCAGAGCCCTTAAATTATTTACATCGTATTTAAGAAACAGGAAAATGTATGTAGAAACCAGCACTATAGAACAAAATGGACAACGAAAAACATACCAATCATCCATGATCAATATTACTACGGGCGTGCCGCAGGGTTCCATATTGGGTCCAATTCTTTTTATTATTTTCACTAATGATTTGATAAATTACATTAAAATTAAAAATCCAGACATCAACCTCGTAGTCTTTGCAGATGACACTAACGCTGTAGCAGGGGCGAAAAGTATTAGTGAACTGACTGAAAAGGTCAATACTACGTTAGCAGCATTTCAATTCTGGTTCAATACAAATAAATTAATAATAAATATTAAAAAAACGAACATCATGTTGTTTCGGACCACTGCAAGCAATAAGGATAATATGAATATAACCCTCAACAATGAAAATATTGAACTAGTGACAGACGTCAAATTTCTGGGTATCCACTTAGATGATTTGTTCAACTGGAAAAAGGAGCTAGCACACATAGACTCATCTATATCATCTGCGTGTTATGCGTTGAGAAAGTTGAGAGACGAAATAAATACGGAACAGTTAAAGATGGTATATTATGCTCTTGTCGAATCCAGACTTCGATACAGTATACAGTTCTGGGGGAAAAGCTACGGTTATAATCCTCAACGGGCCTTCATTCTCCAAAAAAGAGCAATTCGTACAATTGTCAGAATCCCGCAAATAGAAAGCTGTCGATCTCATTTTAAGCGTTTAAATATTCTAACAATGCCTAGCTTATACATACTTGTTTTGTTAGTTAATTTTAAAAAATATGTTAATGAATTCGAGTCTGAGGAGGAAAGAACAAGCAGGGAAAACACTCGTAGGAAGGATTTTAAAAATAAAGTTGTACCTAACTTCAACATTGTCAAGCATAGCCCTCATTACCAAGCTGTACAAATATTTAATAGACTGCCAGCGGACTTAAAAATCTTGTTTTACACTAGCTCTTTTAAGGCTAAGCTAAAAGCATTTCTGTTGGATAGGAATTTGTACTCAATAGACGAACTGTAATTTATAATTCCAATTATCCATTTAACAAAAAAAAAAAAAAAAAAAAAAGTGTGTGGTTACAATGTTATTTAAAAAAAAAAATGTTTTAATGTTTTTGTTTTTAGTTAGTGCTGCATGTTTTATATTATTGCATGTCACTTTAAACTATATTAATATTATTAATTATGATGTATGTATTGTATCAAACACAATTTAATTGTTCCTGATAAATAAATAAATAAGATTACAATAAAAATATTAACAATTAAGTTATCATTGTTTTAATTCTTCATTAACAGACTTTATTTACATAATATCTTAAACATCCGCATCCGCATCCGCATCCGCGGATGTGAGCCTTCAAAACTCCGCATCCGCATCCGCATCCGCGGATGTGAAAAAATCAGCATCCGCAACATCCCTGGAATGGAGCTATCTTAGTATGTCTTGCACTTACTAAGATAGTCCCGTTCTATCGTTTGTACCATTTCTCTACCGTTTTTTCATCAAAGCAGACTGACTAAGTACAGTAAAAACATTCTTATTAGACAACTTACACTGCCGTCGACCACATCATAATATCGGGATATGAGTTGTATGATAGTGGATTTGCCGCATCCGGAGTGCCCAACTAGAGCAACAGACTGTCCACGTTTTACAGTCAAACTGACGCCTTTTAACACCTATAACGAAATTCAATAGAAAAGTTATAATACGTTAGTAATAATTTGTAAATTTTTAAGGTGTACAATAAGAGTATTCTATTCTCTTCTATTCTATTCTATTGAACATAATAGGTAGGTAATATCAATACTTTGCGGATATAACACTCATCAGAAAGAAAATTTTATGTAACATAATAACGAAATTGAGGAAATTCTACATAACAATAAAAATATAATCATATCGTGGTGAAGAACGCCTCGTGGAACAATGTAAGTATCCCGTTTATTTTTATGTTTACTGCTTTATTTAGTGTTTTCAATAAGTACCTAGATGGCGTAACATGTGGTACTAACAGGCACATTCGGTCTAGACGGATACTGAAAGACCACATTTTTCAACTCAATAGATCCTTCTGCTGCAGCCGGCCTAAGCCCACGGTCTAGCAACGGGTTAATGCTAGGCACATTTTGCATAACGTTAAATATCTGAGCTCCAGCGCCTCGGGCCACCCCAAATGATCGAACTAGGGAACCCACTATGCCGAAGTTCCCAAGCGCCGTCATTATACCAAAGAATACCTGGAAAATTACAGATATTCAACGCATTATACCTACTTCACATGCAATAAATGGGCTTGTAGATAAATAATAATAGCCGCAGCAGGGTCGAGCGAAGGTTAAGCTAGACTTGCCGAAGTCACTTCTTGGACAAGTGGCCATTCATTAGGTGCAAATCGAGATTCTTCAGTGTCTCGTAAAGGACGCTCAGCCGTTGGTCCGAGCTGTCATTTATGAATCTGTGACAGTCGTTACGAGTACCTAGTCAGAGCTCCGAAAGTCTGACACCAAGTTTAGTTCCAAGGGACATCATGTTACACAGTTTCTGAGTAGTGGTGGTGGTGGTCAGACAGGCAGTAAGTCCATGTATTCAGAAGCCCACCCCAACATAGTTGCGAAAAAAGGCTAGGCAGATGATAAAATAATAATTAGAATGAACTTACCGAAAACATAACATCAGCATTATAGTTTTCAGGGTCGTTTATCACGAGATATATTCCGAAGTAAAATGACAAGGCATACGAGCAAAAAACGCAGAAAAACAAAGATCCCATTGATAGTCCAGTAAAAAATTCTGTAAAGCAAAGAACATGCTTTAGCACTGACCTCCATTATTAAAACATATCGTTTCCATAATCGGCAAGGAGTAATCTACCTTTCTTTATGTATATCTTCTTAGCAGCAGCCAGTGGTTTCTTATACCTCTCTATCTCTTTCTTCTGGCCATTAAAGGAGTATACAGTTCGTATGGAGCTGAGTACTTCCTGAGCTATAGCACTAGCCCGACCTGTCTCAAGCGCCTCCTGTTTGTATAGGCGATCTGCTAACTAAGAAGAATTTAATACTAATATAAGTAGAAAAACTTCTCGAGCCTCAGCGACACTTTAAATTATACAAGAAACTCAAAGCAGAGCTTTAATCGAGAACTGCATTGTGCATTGATTGGAGGGTGGGTTATTCATAATAACTTTGATAACTATTTAATCAACATAGGCTAACATCGAGACACCGACTGACTCCTCATTCCTTGGCCCTTAGCACAGTAAGGATCCATCTGATGCCTAGTTAATAAGGGCCTTCCGTATTAATTAGGCATCAGATGCCGTTGAGAAATATCTCTCAGGCATACATTTCTTACGATGGTTTTCCTAGCCGTTTTTGATGCATGCAAGTTATAATTCTACAATACGCACATGAATCCGAAAAGTCAGAGAATGGCTATCGGTCACACCCCTAGGCTATCGCTGACTACTAGAATATATGGTGTAAATATGGTACAGACGCCAGCACGTCAAGTTACCCCAATGTGTCAAATTTCTTTGATCGTTTTTCAACTTTAAGTCAAACAGGATAAGGTAAATTTTTCAATTGGGAAAATTTGACAAATTGGGGTAACTTGATGTGCTGCAGGCGTCTGTACTATTTAATTTAAAATGAATTCGGTACGGTCAGGTAGTGTAGGGTAAACCACATACTCGCCCAGTCAAGCCAACCAGTACGAAAGTGACAGGAGTCGTGGTCAGACACAGGAGCGCGAGTTTCCACCCCTTCAGCATCGCCATGAGGACGCAGCCGAATGCCGTGGTGAAACTGTACACGAACGCCGACACCTTGTCGCCTATGCCTTCTTCCAGTTTTATGACGTCACTAGAACAATGAGCTAGCAGTATTTCATTGTTTTTTAATACATAGCTTTGAACTCGAGAACGATGAATCTCGATTTAAAACTATTTTTGAGAAGAGATCAGGCAGTTCATGTGGTGAATATTCTGGTACATTGGATATTCAGTGTCGTGGTGGGTTTCAATAACAACTAGGTAAGTATGTTTTTGCTTACTCAGCCATTTTAGATGCAAAATCTCCAGTTTCATTAAGATCAAAATACGCAAAATCTTGATTCAACACTGCTGTTAAATATTTTTCTCTGATTTTATAAACCTGGAATAGTTAACTTTTATAACATGCTTGAAATGCCTGTGGGTACAGAGTAGGTAGACTGAAACCAGAGTAAAAAAAACATTTTCATTATGATCCTTATTATTATTGAAATTTGATTGCTTAGGTAGGTATTCCGGAGCAATGAAATTACAATAATAAAAAGGATGCATTTATTTGACTTTATTGCACTGAATGGATTGAACAACAAAATGTATGTAGATACCTACTTCCTTAGTAAATAATATTATTTTATTAATACATAGGTACATTTACCTGATTGATAGCTGTAATATTCATAAGTGCAGATCCCAAATAAGCACAAAAACACAGCAACACACCAACGCCGGAGTATTTGATGCAAAATCTGTGCATACTCTGCAGAAAGGCTTCACCATCCTGTCTCCCTGATTGGACCGCCTTGTTGTAGGTTATCATGCTTTGAAACACATTGGCGACCAGGGTTATAGCATATGGTAACGTAGCACCGGCGATAAACGATGCTATTATTGATATAGATATTAAAAATCTATCCATCTTTGAAGAAAATCTGTACTGAAGAGAAATTGGACTATAAAGCGCTTTATAGAGCTTCTTAATATCACACTTTTCTATTTTCTAGGTCTACTACAACAAACTTACGTAGAGCGAAGTTATTGAAAAGCCTTTTTTGCATGGAAAAAAAAAGTAAACTACTTGCAAGTTGCAACATTGTTTTTATTTTTAGACAGATTTTTAAAACTAAATGGAGCAATTTGCAAATTGACTGATCCCTGAGACGAAACGCTAAAAGAAACTCGGAGGTCATCAGTTCATGGGTTTAATAAAATTGAGAGTCCAGGCTTTAGATTAAATAAGGGAGTTTAAAGATGCAGGGCAAAGTCTGTAAAGGCCTTCTGAAGAAAGAGCCATAGATTGCGAGCATATCGGTCATCGGATAGTCATAGTGATGAATTAAATAGATAACATTAGAAAATGATGTTAGAGTCGCTATATCGTCCAAAAGCGAATTTAATGCAAAATAATGTACCTACCTACAGGTAAAATTAAAACTGTACCATTGAAAAATACGATATAGATGGCGGAGTGGCTTTTGGGTTGACTTCTTCTTTATCGCTGAAAAATGTTTAATAGGAAGTCAAAAAAGTAAAACTCATCATGGGGTCTCTTCTCTTAACCTTTCAATCGTGTCAATTAGAGACACAATCACACAATAGAAAGACAATGACAGCGTGGACACCGGTGTCCTCTCGGGGTTAATGAATTAAATTCTTACGTAGGAAGAAGGAACCTACTTACCTATGCCCGGTGAACCCTAAGCCTGCTTCATACGACTAGCTATAAATACCTATAGGTAAGATCTAAATAAATTAGCTGGCTAAACTCCAAAGACGAACTGCGTGGGTATTATGTTTATTGCAATATTTTGGGGTCAACAACCGCTGGTAGTGTAGATTATGTAATATAATGATATATCACATACATAGGTAGGTGCTTATATTTTCAAGTAGATACCTAATTAGGTACTTACATGAAATTAAAAATATACAAAAATGAACTTGTTGTCGGCAATAGAATTCGATACTCTTATCAAATAATTTAATTTGTCTCAGTTTATGGAACTAATGTCCTCAGTCAGGACTCAGGACCAAGATTAGAAGTTGAATTATTGTCAAGTGTAGTTTTATGACCCAAATCAAGTGAACAAAGTAGGTACCTACCTAATTCCTCATGTCAATATAAGTAACGACTTACAGTTTCGCGCTGTTCATTTTCTCACTGTCTGCACTCCTGTGGCGTCTCATATTCTAAAAAAAATATGTAGTATACATAAAATTAATACTTTGAAACTGTCACATTCCAGGTGCATCAAACCGTTCGATGTTTTTTTAATTAGTAGGTAGGTAATTATTACGACCAAACATGCTTCGTTCTTTGTAACTGAAAGTTAATAAATAAGAGTTATACCTTTTACAAAAAATATAAAACATAACCCATCATGATGTCAATAAGATTGAGTGTTATTGCAATAAAAAGTATGAATTAAAAAGTTTTTATCTAATTACCTGTCGGCTGTCGCTCACTCCACAAAAAGATTTTAACACTGTAAGTTTCCTTACTAGGTTGGTGAGTTATAGCTGCGTAGAGGGGCCGCAGGCATAGCAACAGTCGTAGCACACAAAGCGAAGAGTAGGCCCACTGATTTTGCTTGAAATGGTGCTTAGAAAAGCACCTAACGGTAAACTATGTAACTTCGTATTATTACGTTTTGATTTGATGAAAACTATGAGTGTGACCCTCGGAAACACACCATGAGAATGAGAAAGAACCATAGCCAAAGAACTCTAATGACCTGTAGGTACGTACAAGGTTGTACTGTGATTGTACGGGTTGTACAGTACAGCAAGTAAATTAAATTTCCCGCCATTGACATACCAACACAGATAACACTAAAATATAGATAGCTTATAAAATGCACTTTATCTATAGCTTACAAAACGGAATACATAATATATCCGTATGGATGTTTATTTATATCTATCGTTAGGTATACTTACTAACAACAATATAACAGTCAGCTAGCTTTTAATCGATTTACTTTAATTTAAAAATGAATTTTCATTAATTTACTTTTTGATCCTCAAATAGGTTGGTACACTGTTTGTTGTAATTAAGCAAGTCATCCTACCTTTGAGGTGTGCCGTCTGCTGTCTGTCCAAGGCCTCCAGATAACCAGTCTGAAGTGCTTATTGGACACATCATACAAAACTATACCTTATTTCTTCAAGTTAGAGTTCAAAAATTAACTTTAAAATAAAGAAGCAAAGTGTACAATCACGAATTTGTTCAAAAAATTAAACCGGCAACGTAGATAGTTTATGCAGTTTCACTCTAAAACGATATTTTTATCGTGACTCGTACTATTTAAATCGCGGAAAAAATATTACAAGCCATATTCACTCACAATGGTCAACGCGAAGAAATACGTCGTGCTAAATCCTTTTGTGGGGGAACCTAAAAGAAGTGATTTTGAAGTGGTCGAAGAAATACTTCCTGAGTTACAAGAAAATGGTAAGTGCCTTGTAAGCAAAACTTACTTTTATTTAATTTTATGGCAGTCTGAGACTTAGGTATTTTATTAACTTTCAGAATTCCTCGCTGAAGCAGCTTACATTAGTGTTGATCCTTACCAGCGCATGAAACTCGGTGCGACTTTCCCTTGTGATATGATTGGCGGTCAAATAGCAAAGTTTGTATTTATTTACTTTTCAATATCTTGCAAACTTATCTTCAGGTTTTTTTTTAACTAACAATAATTATCGTTTTAAAATTAAAAAAGTACCTGGGCAAACTAATAGGTACTTAGTTATGAGCAGATTTTAAACAAATCCTTAGATACATATACTCACGCCTTATCCCCACGGGGATCGACAGAACGCCACCGGCTGTTATCCTTAAATAAGTACCTTTGGTACCTACTCTATAGGTTTCTTTCACGTACTTTCTGTTCATCATTAATTCATGACAAGGACATTAGAAGTGTCGTACCTACTGTATCCCACAGTTTATTATTAGATAAGTAATCTTTATTTTCAGAGTCATAGAAAGCAAAAATCCAGAGTACCCAGTGGGAACGTGGGTTATGGGACATTTCGGTTGGAGAACTCACACAGTCACGACACCGGAAAATGAGAAATTCAGTGGACAAAAACCGTATCTTCATAAATTACCTGACTTCGGAGATTTGCCTCTGTCTTTGGCCCTAGGAGTATGTGGGAGAGTAGGGTAAGGATCGTTACTTAGATAATCACCGTCAAGTTTTGAAACACGGTTATTTACCTACGTATGGGTTTTTTTACAGGAACACTGCTTACTTGGGCTTTACCGAGATCTGCCAACCGAAGGCCGGGGAAACTGTTGTTGTATCGGGTGCGGCGGGTGCAGTTGGATCGCACGTCGGACAAATTGCTAAAATATTAGGTTTGTAATAACAAAATTTATTCCTTAGCTTTCGCCCAAACCTTTGCTTATTCAATGAACATGTTCCAATCACTTTCCACTGCTCTGGGCTTTGTAACAGACTTGATTTTTATAGGATGTCGTGTTATTGGATTCGCTGGTACTGACGACAAATGTGAGTGGCTGGTCAAAGAACTAGGTTTTGACTATGCAGCAAATTATAAAACTACAGACCTAGCAAAATTTCTGAAAGAAACCGCTCCTAATGGCGTGGACTGCTACTTTGACAATGTTGGTGGGGAAATCAGTAGTACAGTCATGTCGCAAATGAACCAATACGGCAGGGTAGCTGTCTGCGGAGCCATTGCAAGTTATAATGAAACCGATCCTGATAAGCGAAAAGGTGAGTAACACAAACACTAACTTATGGTTTTTAAGTCTTTCCTATATTCTCTGTTGACCATATTATTATTTATGTTTCAGCAACAATGTTACAAGCATTTATCGTCGGTAAACAGCTAAAAATTGAGGGGTTCATGGTTAACAGATTTGCTGATCGTACAATTGAAGGCATTAATCAAAACTTGAAATGGGTAAAACAAGGAAAACTAAAGTATAAAGAACATATTACTGAGGGATTCGAATCAACTGCTGATGCTTTTATAGGATTATTTAGAGGAGACAACATCGGTAAAAGTCTGGTAAAAGTGACATTGTGAGAAAGAGATTAAAAATAGTTATGTAATAAAAATGTATATTCAACAATTGCATAATTTTATTTACAACACCATTCATCGCCTGCGTTGGCTGCGTTTCCGCCGTTTTGGAGAAGAGGCGCCATTGGACACATCCTTTGAATATTTATTTATGAAAAGTTCTTCATATAATAAGCTATTTGCCTCGTGACTTAAATATTTAGACAGTTCTTGATAAAGCTGTTTCTTATGAACATCTTCACTAATACATGTCTGTGTGTGGACAGTTTTCTTCTCACATGATGGCGCAACAGATTTTTTTAACTCCACAATTTTTTGAGAGTTTTCTTCTATTTTATTAAGTAAATTATCTTCCATCTTTTTCATTCTAGCTTCTAAGTAAGCAATGGTATAGTCTTGAACACTAGGAAGCTCTGGATCTTTAGCAAGATAGGAACCAACTCGTTGCTTTTTACTTTGAATAATTTTTGAGTTATGTGATAGTTTTTTATTATCTGATGTATCTGGTTTGTCTATTTTGTCTAGACAATCTTCAATTATATCTCTTAATTTCATGTTGAATTTTCTTTTTTCTGCAATGGCAGCCACTCGTTCTGCAGGTATTTTAGTTTTTAACAATGATCTTTTTGGCAAAACTTCAATAGGATTTTTACTCATTTCACCACTTGTTGGTTCTTGAGACGCTTTTATTACCTCTGTTGGAATAAAATTTGTGACATCATGTCTTTCTTCCTGAGATGAAGCATTATCTTTTCTGCTACATATAATATTCATAGGTTCACTCTCTGATTTTTCTAAATTATTGTTATTGTTTACTGGTGTGTCTTTAGCAATAAGTGTGGTCTCTAAAGTACTATTAATAACAGGCAGTTCCGGAATCTTTGTGACTGGAGTGGCATTGGAAAACCTTTTCTTATTTGGAAAAGGTAATTTTGTGTTATGTGAAACTGGTGTAAGTCTTCCGATTAACGACACAGGCTCAGAGATCTTTTTCTCAGATATAATCTTAATCTTTTTCCTTTCTTGTAATGAGCTTCTGTCAGCATTTTTGTTTAGTAGTTTAGATTCATCAAATGGTTTTATGAAGTTATGTGACTGATCATTTAATAATTTAGATTGACCTAGTATGTTCACATCAATTGTTTGATCATTAAATAATTTTGATTGATCCAGTATTTTTACATCAATTAATTGATCATTTGGTAATTTTGATTGATCCTGTACTTCTGCATCAATTAATTGATGATTTGGTAATTTTGATTGATTCAGTACTTTTACACCAATTGTTTGATCACTTGATAATTTTGATTGATCCAATATGTTTACATCAACTAATTGATCATTTAGTAATTTTGATTGATCCAGTACTGTTACAGCAAATAATTGATCATTTGGTAATCTTGATTGATCCGGTAATGTTATATCAATTAATTGATCATTTGGTAATCTTGATTGGTCCAGCACTTTTACATTAATGGCTTGATCCACATTTTCCTGGATATTGTCACTAGGTTTTCTCCCTTCAAATTCAATTGGCACATGAGACACATTTAGTATAATGCTTAATGCGCTTTGGTCTTCTTCTGTTTGTTGTGTCTCAATTAGATTACTAATATTTACTGTGTTATCATGGTTTATACTTAGATTTCCTTGAATGACTGTATCTTTATTTTTGAAAGTACTAGGGCTGGAGTTCTCGATATGCTTTCCTCTATTTCTACATGTGACGGGTTGCATGCTCTTAACAGATCTTTTAGATGGAATCTTATTTTTGCAGACAGGTGGATTTGTCACAAGTTCGCTGAGGCCCTTCAAAGCATTTTGGTTGTTATAATTTACTTGGTTTAGTGAATTTAAGGAATCTAACTCCATTAAATCACAGTTTGTTAAGAAATCTCCATATTTCACTGAAAAGTTTGCTCTTTTATCTCCTAATGTCAGATATTCATTCTCAATATCATCAAGAGATATGCTAAATACTTTTGATTCTTCTTCTTCAGGTTTTGTTTCATGAAACTGACTAGAATCACAGTAAGGACCATTTTTTGTAGGCACTGCATCAAATGTAAGCTTGTCTTTCTGTAATTAAAGTACATTTAATTAGATACCATGGAAACATTGTGACAATATTGTTAGAAAACCTAGAATTAACCTTTTGACTGCTTATTTCCGTGGCCCTACCGCTCGTGTCGTATTTCTGCGACAGTGCATATACCTACTTCTGTGCTGCCGCGGGAAAACAACCATTAAAGTTTCACATTGTTTATGCCTGAATTTGCCTTGATCAAGTGTGACAATGAATGCTTGTGCCTAGTCATATGAAAAGAGGTCTTTGACACCCTTTGACCTGTCTGTAGTGGAATAGTAGGTAAGGCTAGTATTATTTATTCGTTTTTTATAATTATAGGGAAGCTGTAAAATGCATAAGTTAAAAAACATTGCCTTGTTGGTCTAGTGGAGGTAAGAACTACTGCTAAGCATAAGGGTTTAGGTTTGATTCCCTGGTTGGGCAACGTGTAATTGTTTTTTTCCATCTAGATTTTCTCAGTAGGTACACCCACAACTTAGATTTTTGATGACAGTAGCCTCACTCCTATAATATGGGATTTAACCATAACTGGCGAAATACTATAGGTACACCTCTGGCTTACCCTTCAGGAAAGTAAGGTTATATTTTATTAACTCATTGACTGTGGGACTCACATACGCTGTGTTTTTGCCGCCGGAAAGCCAGTGCGGCTCGCGCACACCGGTTGTGATTTCATATTTTACAATACCGGTGTGTGGCAAATCACTCCCAGCATGCAAAATTTAATTATGCCGCGAGTGCGGTTCTCGCAACTGCTGTGAGTTTTCACGTCTGTTTAGCTTGGCGTAGGCGATAGCGCCCGCAGTCAAGGTGTTAAGTATGAAACTATTATCATGGCATGCTGTGCAGTGTGTTGTATAATACACAAACAGATTATAAACAAACCTTAAAGTTCATAAAGTTGTCATCTTTGAAATGATGTTGGCATACAACTCTGTTCTTGAGCTGTGACACTTTTAAATTGAGAAATTCTAATTTGTGTGCATTTGTAAGCCATTGGTGACAACGAACTTTGTCAAACACGGGGTAGTGGAACATATGTGTTTTCCCATCTGTTCTCAGGGTGCAGTTACGGTATGAGCAGCGGCACCCCCCCATTTTCACTAACTGGAACAAAAATAGAAATAGTACATTATAATCAAAGAATTTTAATATACAAGAGAGAGGATATGCAAGGAAATCTCATGAAGAAACTGTGATCCATGTTTCAGTAACACCATCTGAAATAATATAGCAATATTGGAGCGGCAGCGGAGTGTGCTAAACTAAATCCGCCTCTAAGACTACCCACTGACCCTAAACTCATAGACTTGTGTCCACTAGGGCACAAGTAAAAGATGAAAATTAAGTTTATGTTACCTAAGTATTGAATGCATTTGATTCTAATTAATACTAAGTATATGATTAAGTCAGATGGTATGAAAATAGAGTAAATGTTTAGAGATACAGCGATCTAAAGGTAAACAAACACAAT
The DNA here is from genome assembly GCA_921972225.1 of Euplexia lucipara. Taxonomy (NCBI): domain Eukaryota; kingdom Metazoa; phylum Arthropoda; class Insecta; order Lepidoptera; family Noctuidae; genus Euplexia; species Euplexia lucipara. The sequence goes on along the minus strand of OV179158.1, from coordinate 14,520,890 downwards.
CTTCAAACATAAAAAATACATAGCTGTTAAGAATTTCAAAGTACCAAAAAGTTACACATTTAGTTAATTAGATCTACATGGCACTAACCAACCTAAATACTTAATGCCTCAAAAAAGCACAGCACTGGAAAACAATGCTTTGATATTGTAATTGCTTATTGTTTATTAACTCGTATTAACTCTCCAAACATTAAACTGAAGCTATCATGCAAAAACATTAAAGTAAGCATCTAAGTTCCAAGACACACTAAATACAGTTCGTAAAACAATAAATATAATGCTGTTTACATTACCTACCTCTAGATTTTATTGTTCCAATTAACACCACTTATTATGTTAAGTCTTTTAAGCTGCAGACTAAGAAGAACACAAATATGTCAAAGAAAACTTATTTCCTAAAAATATAAAACAAAATAAATTAAAAAATACAATTCTCCAAAAGTGATTTCCTGCTTTACCACCATAAACAAAATACTCTAGCTAGACAGAAGTTGACACTTTGACAGAACCGAAGTACGTACGAATGAAGTTGAATGAACCTTCACAGATTATGTAAAATTAAAAATATTGACAGACCTAAAAATAGGTAATAAACGGTAATTATTAAGTATTAGCACATAGTAAGTATTTCCTTTTCCGTTTAAATTCATCGAAATAATATGATGTCTCCAGTTTCTCGATGAGATTCCGTTTGGATCAGAATATTTCATTCCAATACTTACAACTTTTTTCACATTTGTAAAATCTGTCTAATATCCGTCTGATTAATAAATTAAGTATTCACGAATTTTGTTTTCGCTGGTATGTTAAGGGGGGTGCCTGGACCACCTGGACCGCCCCCCCCCCTTATATTCGCCCATGGTAATAATAGCTGTTACTGAAAACGGACAAGTGTCCACAACTTACCTACAATCTTAGGTAGGTATCTAACTAAAGGTTCGCCGTGTTCGTGAGAGAGTAGATAATAATATCAAGACTTTAAAGGGGTCGGCTTCCAGTCTTTCTGTTAAATACTGTATTTTAAATGAAATTTCTATCTTTCACAAAGACATTCAATACTTAATATAGACGGGACATCACGAACAAAATAAGTTTCATCCGATAATGAGTTTAATTTAGTACGCTTCGCTGCCGCTCCTTTATTGGTATATTATACTAGATGGCATTACTGAGACATGGACATGTCCTCTCTTATCCTAAATCTCTTTGATCCTCCACAATCTAGTTGCAGGGATACACAATACCTCTTGGTAAGACTGGTTGTCAGACTAGGGTCTCTGACTACCCGCAACAACGTACTTTTCAAGTACGGCCGTATAGAAGGTAGCGGATTTGGTTATGTAAATGAAGGTCCACTATCAACCGATGCACGCACCGACCTCGCCAAACGTAACTTATCATTCGATCGACTCGTGCTGCTTTTATTATCCTCACACCAATATCATAATAATTTAATAGGTAGGAAGGTCTGTTAATTGTTTATGATGCTAGTACCTAATCTACTCCTGCGAGGTTGTTGGTGTTTTACAAATAACCCTGTATATTTATAAGTATATACTGTTTAAACATGGTAAATTAACAGTAGGTAAGTAGTTAAGTACTTTATCATAATTTGTTTGACACGCCAACTCAGCGCAGCGAGCTAATCTACACAATTATGTTCAAATCATGTATACAGTCAGCAACGAAAGTCCATTTACCCTGCTGTAGGTACCTACCTATACCTATTTTGAACATTATCTATTGAACACCATTAACATAAGTATTTTAATGAAAAACTATATACACATAAACCTAAAATAAACCAACATAAGGTTATCATAACTGTGCGATCGACAGTTATGATACTCGTAATATTTGAAGCCATCTAGTCCCAAACTAAGAAGAGCTTTTACTACCTCGATACCGTAATAAATATACTTATATAGATATGCTAAATATATACCTACATAATTATAGATCAATTTCATCCAAACACAGAAAAAATGATCGTGCTCATACTCATCACACTACTATCGAACCCGCGACCTTCGGCATAATAATAATATAGGTAGCATTCAGGGCCAAAGTGTTATTGAGTCTTTCTATCTGGTAGCTGCTCGGAGTCTGGATATGTGCCCGATTGATGGCAATAGGCTCGCCCCCTATTACATGGGACTTAAACATAACTGGCGAAAAGTGGGTGTACTACCAGGTACACCTCTGCCTAGCCCTTCGGAAATTACAGGCGTGACGTTATGTTATGTTATTATCTTAATTTAAAAGAAGAGTTAGGTCAACTTTCAACAAAGGTCAACGGTCAACGGGTGCTGCTTGTGGTGACTGGTCGTCTTGCTGACCTTGGTTTTGTTATTGTTTAATGTAACTGATTTTTTATTTAGCTTCGATGGTCCTAGTGTATCATTTTTTTAGTGTATCATTTTTTTTTTTATTGTATCGTTTTTTATTTATTTTTGATGCAATGTCGTAGACCTAGTCATGTATTCCAGTTTCGTACATGTAAGCGGGCACGCCCTTTTTACTTGAAGGCTTATATTTATTCAGTTAGTTTTATTTTATTTTTTTGCATGAGTTTAGTTGTCAACGTCGGTACTTACTATTCTTATTACTACTGTCTTGTATATTGGTGTGTGCTAGCTAGCATGTAGCAAATTATTTAATTTACATGATTAAGTTTATTAATTACCAATGCTGTTTAAACTGTTCTTCTAACATATCAGGCAGACGTGTTGCTGGGGAGTTTGTTCCGCCACTTCTTCTTCCCAGCAAAAACACTAGGAAGTGGCGAAGGGCGGGCGTTTTGGGGGACTGTCTTATGTAATTTTTGACGTTCAAAAAGTGCTGATCCTCAGCCTAATTTGATTAAATGACTTTTTTTTTTTTTTGATATTATTGAGTGTTGATTAACTTTTATTGTTGACCCTACCACATAAGTATTGTATGTAGACCTACTTACATTCGGGTTCACGCTATCATTTATAATTATCATGTCGCACTCGATTGTTACTTACTGAATTATTAAGGCCGGAACTACCCACGAAGTGTCTAAAAGTAGGTAGTGGTCCCAAAAAAAATCTTTTAATTTTTTTAGATATTTTATTGAGACTTCGAGAGTATTTTTGATGAATTGTTACTGCTCTGGATTTTTACCAATTTCGACAAGATTAGGTACTGGGTTCAAAAGAAGGAGCTTGTTTTTAAATAATAACACCCTCACAGGTCGATCAAAAGTTAAGCATTCATGCCATATCAAGGCTCCTCCGTACCTCGTCAAAGAGTAATTCAAAGTCTTGAGCATCAACGCCGCGTTGCATAGCCTGTCGGTTTTCTATCGGTTATATTTCGGAGAGTGTGCATCGGAATTGCACGATTTAATTCCACCAAGCCCTTTTCATCATCGGACCACCAACCAGACGTACGGCACTGCGCCACCGGTACATGGTAGATATCCCAACCATACGTACCTACTAAACGCTTTGGAAACAACATTCATTGTGCGAACAGCTAAAGAGTGGAATTCCCTGCCGGAGTCGGTGTTTCCTGATAGCTACAACCTAGGGGTCTTCAAGTCAAGAGTGAACAGGTTGCTTCTAGGCAAGCGTGCTTCATCCACCACATCAAGTTACCTCAATGTGTCAAATTTTTCCAATTGAATATTAACCTTATTCTGTTTCACATAAAGTTTCAACACAGCGCTAAGCTACAACGCTTTCCGGGTGCTGTTGGGGCTACCGCGATTCTGTAGCGCGTCAGGCATGTTTGCTGAATCGGCTACCGATAGTTTCTCAGCAATTATGCGGAAAAGAACGGCATCTTTGTTACGCAGGATTCGGGGTAGTGCCAATGGCATCCTGAAGGTGATTGGGGATAGGCCAGACGGCTTTTTCCTGGAGTATTGGACCCGCCTGCATAACTGCGGGTCTGATACTGCAGGGAAATACATGTATTAGATTAAATATATTATTATTTATTATTATTATTGTAATTAGGTATAGTTACTAACATAGTTACGTAAGCTGTAGTACTAACAAAGTGATATGGAACGAGTTTCCGAAATAAATGTTTATTATTATTATTATTATAAAGTTGAAAAACGATCAAAGAATTTTGACACATTGGGGTAACTTGATGTGCTGGCGTCTGCACCTACCTACTTACTTAAATATACAACATGGAACAGAATAAACGCATAACCTGAAAAAAGATTATTGTACCTACTCAATATTACGACGAACAACTTTTACTATGGGACAAACTGTGCGAGTTGTGCTTACGTTTATTAACGCGATCGAAACGTTCACCGCGTTTGGCTCTCTGAGTGCCTAGTGCGAGTTTGTTTTACGTTAACGCGATCAACACGTTCATGACGTTCGGCGCTCCGATTGGCCCGCTCCAAGCTTTTAACCAATCAGAGAGCCAAACGCGGTGAACGTTTCGATCGCGTTAGCGTAAAAACAACTCGCACTTAGATCGGCGAGGGCCTCGCTGCCCGTCGCTCAACTTAACTGAAGGTACCTAGGAGATACTAGTAAATATAGTATTACGGGGTGTGACAGAATACGCGGAAATAATGATTACCTACCTTACCTACAGGGTGTGACCAGCTGGCCATGCGTACTCTGCCCACGTTTTTAGTTAATTGAATGAATGTTGTTGGTACATAAGCTACGTGGGGGAGGTCCGGGAGGGTTGAATATCCTTCTTACTTTAACCTGCAACTTGACTGTTCAAGAGACCGAATAGAGTTATGAACTAACCAAGATTGAAGTGCCTTTCTTAGTTCAATAACAACTGCATTATCTTAATTCCGTGTATTTCAGTAGTAACCGGTGACCCCATTTTGGATGCTTCGACACAGCAATGAGGACCTCAAGACTCTGGGGTTAAAATTTACGTAAGTAACTATTCTAAAGATTCATTAACTTTTAGCTTTAATTAACTGTTTTTTTTTAAAGCAGAAATGGTTTGAATCGCCACTAGGCATGAAGGAGTTCACCAAAGTAGGAAGGACACTTCAAAAATATTCAAAAATCTATTTTCCTTCTTCATCCATCTCATCCTAAAAAATAATGGGGTTCTTCGTCTTTCAGTTTAAAAAAACCCGTATGAAAAACAACTGTAACTTCATTATGCGTTTTAGCTAAAGATACGTGGCAGCATTAGCAAACATGCTGACACTTGCAACCAAACTTAATGCCACAATTTTATTGTTACCTGGGCAATGCTCCCGATTTTCCCCTAAACTAGCTTTGAATACTACTTTGCTCGCGATTTTTCGGCGTCCTTATTTCCGTCCATCGTTTTCTATATAGCCTGTTTTCCTATCAAAGTAGACCTAGGGAGATGGGACTAAAGGGCACTATTCAATTTGTAGGATCCTAGTTAGAAAGCAATCATGCGGTCGGTACCCTAAAATCGGATCCAATATGTCCTAATTGCGATTACACCTACCGATTTCCTAGTTAGGTTTCTAACAAATTGAACAGCGTAAGCCCTTTAGGGAAGATGACGGACAAGGCCGAAGTAAATCGTCGGTAAAGGCGAACGCGCGTGACGGGAAAAGGTGAGGAAGAGAGAAGAAAAATTGAGTAAGTCATTCGAATTAAGCCTAAGCTTGACGATATTGCAGCCTCGCAAGAACTGTGAACTAAGTTACAGCTTGGCAAAAAAGAGTGTGGAATAAATGAGGTCGCTAGTATCGCGCATGTGGCCACCCTGAATAGTACGACTTAACGGGTTTGATACTTGTTATTTTTTCCCAAAGCTAAGTGGGTGGTTCTGTCTGTCGGATGCTACGCAAACACCATGGAAGGCTTCAATGTCCAGTATTAACACTATTAATAGTGGGCAAATGTACACATTTTTACATGTTGTTATACATAACAACATGTAAAAATGACAAAAGAAGTATGTAAGAATGCATATGCTGATTCTTACATACTTCTTTTGCTTCGTATGCGCTCTCTAGTTTCTGCCTACCAGCGTGGGAAAGAGGCGTGAGTTAATATACCTTTGTATGTTATAGTGGGCACTGAAGCCTTGCACGAAAGTGATGCATTAGGTATACACAGACAGATAATAATCATGCCCTCGAGAGCAGTCTAACCGTAAGATTGTTAGGAATTAACGACAATAGTTTGTTTACAGGGATAATGAAAGAACACGTTTTTTTAAGTTTTATTTTAATACCAAAAATTTAATCAGACGGATCGAACACACTACCATCAAATTTTCGATCCCGGAAAAGCTCACATGTTGGCTAGAGCTTCCTGCAACTTCTGAAACACTAGTATTTTCTAATTCTGATAAATCACTGCTAATGTTATCTGTGAGATTGATTACTGTCATGATATTATTTTTCTATTTTCATTACAATATCCTTGCATGATTTTTTCCAATCTTAGTAATGTTTGCAAATGCTTGTTCAGCAGCCACCACAAACAAAAAATAATCATAAACAATGGTTCTAACATAGCAAATTTAAATATGTATAAACTAGGCTACATACCTTTATATCAATAGATCCAACATTGATTGAAGCAATTTAATGTTTTGCAATGCCCCATATTAATTCAATTAGATTCACGTCACAATTATAAGGTGGTAACTTTCTTCAAGCGACCTTTGAAGTTTTCGAGGTGTTTAAAAATATCTTATTTTTTACCTTCCTTAAACATTTTTCTTACTGTGTTGACAGATTTACCTAAAACAAAAAGATACGGTACTTTTTTATTCATTCCCTATTCTTTATCTTCAAGTATCAAATATGGGTATACGAGGCTCTTTAAACTACAAAACATAACCTTAAATTTCAATTTCTGTAAACAAGACAAATAGTTACTTAAATCTGTATATCAACAAAACTACGCATTGAATACATTTAGAAAAACTTATTTAATGTACAATGATTTAATTAGGGTAGATAAATACCTGTCCTAGCGGCAGTTCTTCGATAAACATTCCCGATATCGGACAAAACTTGTCCTGCTTCAGATTTGGCCAAACACCACAAGAAGACGAGGTAAATCACTGCTCTGATACAACTACGAATGGTTTTATTAACTTTTAATCGTTAATTTTGCAACGAAACTTAATAATTTTGTTAAATCTATGAAAAACGACGAGGATTTACGCACTTTTGACACATGATGTACTAGCACTAGACAAATAAATCAATGTTGCCACAATCATCCACTTTTAGTTTCAGCTGTCACCGCGTCAGACTCTTTTTTGCCAAGCTGTACCTTCTTCTTAATTATATCCAAAGAGATTTAAAAACTAATTATATCTAAGCGGCCGTTGGTAGGCTAGCTCTGCGGGCTGCTGCATCGTCGTCAGCATGATAAAGAGGTGGGTAGGTACCTACTTTAGCTCACAACTTTACCGCTAATCAGAAAAACATATTTCAAACATACTGACTCCCCATATACACTTTATATTTATGTACAAATTACTTAAGTACTTATGGTTATTACTATTATTTGCCACTTCATAAAATTCATTACTAAAATGTAAAAGATCCTCCATTTATTGATATTTATGATTTGAAAAACGTTTTTTTGGAAGGTAGTGAAGGTTTTATTCTGCTCGCGAGTATAGTGGGTAGCAGTTAGTTACGAACAGAGAACTTTTTGATATACCTAAATTAATAATCATGGAAGTCTGTGACGCAAATGTTACAAAAAAAGCATATTTTATTAGTAAAACGTATAGTTCAATGGCACCTTTAACATGGATCCTAAGAATCTTTGCCATAAATGGTAATGTAGAGCCTGTACGATCAAAGTTGTATATCTTCATCAAAAGCTTTTGTACATATTCCATACTTGCAAGTATCAGTATATTTTGTTTATATTACAAAATGAAACATGTTTACCAAAGGTTGGACGTTTCTATCAGACTTACAGATATGATACAAGTGATTTCAGATGTTTGCCAATATTTTGTCGATTTATATTTCGTTTATAAATATGGCAGAAAAATATGTGTGGAATACTTCAAGCAGTACGAAAAAATTGATAACTTTCTTGATACGACTTGTTACTCTGTATTAAAACGAAAACTCATTAAAGTCATAACGTTTTATGCAATTATTTGGATTGTGAGTTCGTTTGCTGATTTATTGGCATGGGTCATTACATTCGGATGGTTGATCCCAATTGTGCAGGGGTCATCCAATGTTTTTCTATTTATTAAAATGCTGACTACATTAGACTTGATAGCCCACGTAACGCATGTTGAAGCTCGACTACGAACGATCAGCCATTTTATACAAAGTTGCTATTGTAGCACAGAAGTGTGTCCAGTAGGACAGTTAACTGATTGTGTGCGCAACCGAAACTGGCTTTACCGTGATGAAGACGGTCCTAAACCCTGTGCTTCCAAAAAGCGTACAATCGACAGCTTTGAAATCAAGCGGATTACCAAGTGCTATCTCTTATTAACAGAACAAGTGATGTTTATCAACAAAATGTACGGATTTAGGGTAAGTCTTCTTATTTATCTTTAATTATGTCTATCTAGTCTAAATAAGATTACATTACATACATTTGGTAGTCTCTCTTGCGGTGCGATGCTATTACCTAAAGCAGAGCTGCCGTAACGTTAAGTTCGTTTCTTTCTATTTTTGTTAAGTACCTAGTTAACGCCATCGAAAATTTATAAAAATATAGATTTTTTTTATTCAAGTAAGTAAAACCCTCAGACCTTTATTGGTCTGAGGTAAAACCATGACTAGAGTTTTTGTGCCATAATCAAAGACATTCAATAAACTAATAATCCATTAATTGAAATTATTAAAATGAATCGCCAAAATGTACCTATGTAGTTACGCGCGTAACTCCCGAACGACTGCACCAGATTGGATAATGCTTTTCTGTTATATTTATGTTGGGCCCTGGATAGTTTATACTTCCAATTGTCCAGTCGGTGGCGCTGCGGTCGGGTTCGAAGCCATAGTTTATGCAGGACGTCACGTCTGTCGGGTCTGCAAGTAATAAATGTTTAAAAGGACAAGTTCTAACAGAATACAGCATTACCTATATTTTATTTTGGGCACTTTTATATTTGGACAAAAAACATTGTCCTTTCTAATCAACCTGTAGAAACTGTAAAAACCTACTGCGTAGAAGACAATGAGATGATCATACACAAATGCTAAAAAAGATCTTCGGATAGTTAAGAACCATCTCGATTAGTCAGCTTACAAATAATAAAAGGTCCATTTGTTTTGGGAGCTATGATGCGACAGAAAAACACAAATACACAACAAACACAAATACACACGTCAAAATTCTAAAAACCCCTTTTTTACATCGTGGGTTAAAAAGATATGGTACTGGTAAAGAACGCCCTCTCTCAATTTACATTTAAATAGGTAAGTAGGTAGTACCTATGCCAAAATTGATTGGATCGCAATCGAATCTTCTCTGTTTCGCCACACAATTCGTATCCACAAACAGTCTCTATAAAGATAGACCCATCATAGCTTTTATTACCTATAGGTACCTATATAATGATCCTTACTTTTGCTCTTAGGAGAATAATATTGTTAGATGCCGTCTAAAGTTTTTGGTAAACATATTTTTCATTCTTTTTAAGATTTTCCATGAGTCAAAAGACAGTAAGAGCTCCCATTATCCCGTGGCCACGTCCACGCTTGGTTCCAACCGCTTTCTCAGATGCACGAATGGTGCATCACTCTAAAAACTATACTTACCTACTTAATAATGTCAATCTGGATGACCTAGATTCAGCAAATCCGAGAGGCAATTCTCAATTCGACTGACACGATACCTCTTGGTAAGACTAGTTGTCAGAGTTTGGGAGGGTTGAACTTCCTTTATGAAGGAGTTAGGACTTACGAAAGATGATGCACAAGACCAACAGAAATGGCGTCGCAAAAATTTTGTTTCTGCGGGCCCGTCTATAGTACCTAAGTATTGAATGAATCGCATGATTGGGTGATCCGACCGCGCGTTACGAGAAAGGCGAAGGTGAGGCCAAAGAAGAAGTAGGTAAATAATTCGAATAGCTTGACGATATCGCAGTTTCGCAGGAACTCAGATAGAGGTAATAAAACAATTCAAACATACTGACTCACCAGATAAGCTTTATATTTACATAAAAATTACTTATGGTTATTACTATTATTTGCCACTTCATAAAGTTCATTAGTATAATGTAAACGTTGTTCCATTAAATTTTATTGATGTTTATGATATGAAAAACGTTTATGTCGTGAGGTAGTGCGGAGGCTCGCATTAGTCTATCTACATTTATTAATTGAAACAGTTTGATTCTACTAGCGAGTGTAGTAAGTAGCAGATAGTTACGAACGGAGAACTTTTTGATATTACATTACAAACCATGCAAGTGTGTGATACGGAGGTCATAAAAAAAGCTTATTTTATTAATAAAACCTATAGTTCAATGATACCTTTAACATGGCTCCTAAAAATCTTTGCTTTAAATGGTAATGTAGAGCCTGTACGATCAAAGTTATTCATCCTCATCAAAAGCTTTTGTACATATTCTATATTTGCAAGTATCAGTATATTTTGTTTATATTACAAAATGAAACATGTTTACCAAAGGTTGGACGTTTCTATCAGACTTACAGATATGATACAAGTGATTTCAGATGTTTGCCAATATTTTGTCGATTTATATTTCGTGTATAAATATGGAAGAAAAGTATGTGCGGAATACTTTAAGCAGTACGATAAAATTGATAACTTTCTTGAAACGACGTGTTACTCTGTATTAAAACGAAAACTCATTAAGGTCATAACGTTTTATGCAATTATTTGGATTGTGAGTTCGCTTGCTGATTTATTAGCGTGGGCCATTACATTCGGATGGTTGATCCCGATTGTACATGCGACATCAAATGTTTTTCTATTTATTAAAATGCTGACTACATTAGACTTGATAGCCCACATAACGCATATTGAAGCTCGACTACGAACGATCAGTCATTTTATACAAAGTTGCTATTGTAGCACAGAAGTGTGTCCAGTAGGACAGTTAACTGATTGTGTGCGCAACAGAAACTGGCTGTACCGTGATGAAGACGGTCCTAAACCCTGTGCTTCCAAAGAGCGTCCAATCGACAGCTTTGAAATCAAGCGGATTACCAAGTGCTACCTCTTGTTAACAGAACAAGTGATGTATATCAACAAAATGTACGGATTTAGAGTAAGTCTTCATAAATATTACCTACTCTCTGTCTCTGTCTAGAGGTAGGCTCTCCAGTGCCGTTCTCTAAAGATATCTACAGCCAGCGTTGAATGTGTCGTTTCGTCGAGTTAGAATCGACGCTGCGTGCAAGACTGTATTTTTAAGAGAATCACCGCTGCGCTGGTTACTTTTAGCTGGAGGCTTTTTTACAATTCTTAGGTGCCTACACAAAAGCCTACGTGCCTTGGGAAGCAGGTTATGCTCTTGGTCCGGACTGTCATTTGGAGATTCTTGATAGGCTTTACCTACTGGTAGTTAGAGCCCCGCAACCATGGGGTATCGTGTTGCCCAGTCACTGATTTGGGGAGATCAAATAGGCAGTCGTTCCATGTAAAACACTGGTAGTCAGCTGCATGCAAATGATCACAAAAGAATATCATAAGTAAATGCTCATAATTACCGTCTACGAGGCTACGGTAACAAGTACCTAGGTTGTACTGTTAAACACATACATAGGTACATAAACTCATTCCCATTTTCCCAAAGACATTCAATACCTAGCTACTTTTTCCCATGGAGGTAGGCAGAAACTACTGAACGACACCTGCTGCGATTCTTACACAATTCTTTTGCTTTGTTAAATTCACTTTTACTAACCTTATACTAAAACACCAAAATTTCCCAAAAAGAATAGGTAGAGGTTTCAAGGTAATCCACCAACACACACCCCTTTATGTAGATATGACCCACATAACGGCAGTCGTGACCGTCAAGATGGAGGGACCAAGTCTCGGATTTCTGTCTTACCTATATAAAAAATTAATACCATAAATCTACTATTTGCTACCTTTGTTAAAAAAATTGCTACCTCTATATTTGCAGAATTACAGCAACAAAATGTTGGTCCCTCCATCATGACGTCAAGATGGAGGGACCAAACTGATAAACTGCTCTCTGGAATATTCCACCTTGCTGGTGTTTTAATACCTTAATTCTACCTAAATAATATTAATTCTGACTGACTAAAAAATTTGTGGTTTTAAAAATATCGAGTCATTTGTTTGGTCCCTCCAAATTGACGATTCAATTATTGAGTGTAGTATATAGATGGTCAGTTTATTTTCAATTTTCGAAGAATAAATATTTAACACCTATTTACTACCTTCAAATGATATTATTTTTTTAAGTTATAGATTTATTTTAAAGAGCCAAAATCTAAAAAATCTATATTGACGAATTATTAAGTGCTTCAACGCAATAGGTATAGTTATATAACTAAGAACGCAGTGTAGCTAAGAACCACCGCCAGGAAACTTGTTTACAAATGAAAAAAATCGCATCGAAATCGGTTCATCCGTTTGGGAGCTACGATGCCACAGAAATACACACACACACACACACACACAGACAGACAGACATCGACGTCAAACTTATAACACCCCTCTTATTGCGTCGGGGGCTAAAATAGTAGATAATTGTTTATCTAGGGAGCAAACAACAATTTTAAAGGCGGGAGTGTTTTTTTTAATCCTGAGCGCAGCAAGGGATTAAAAGTATGTCACTCGAGCTTAAAATAGTGTTGCTTCCGAGGTGGACACTCTACTGTTTATCACCCTCTATGAGAAAATAAGTAAGTGCAACTTATGAACAAGAATTTATTTACGTACAATTCAGAACCATAAGACTATTATAATACTTTCACTTGAGGAAGACGCACTTATTTTTATAATTCTAAAATCTGAATATGAATCAATTACGAACCAAAGCAGAATGCATTTAATTTCGAGAGTTGTTTATTTTTCATCAACTTTTTTTAAATTTGGCGCGCTTGCAGTTTTTCAGCCAGTCACATATTCAATACATTGTTCCCACATTGTTTGTGATTCACCTCTTTGCTGATTGAAACATTTACTAACAATATCCACATTCCAAATTCAAATCAATTTTGGTCCCTAGGGATTAATGAGCTATTGACCGACTTCCTAATTTAGAGTTATTTTACACCGGTTAGTGTTTTTTTTTAAGCCGCTTTTATTTTTTTTAACTTTTAAAATGTTTAACTTTTTAGCGTTGGCAGTTTTTAAAATTTTTAATTTAACTTTTAACAAAATTATTTTTTTAGCCCCCGACGCAATAAGAGGGGTGTTATAAGTTTGACGTCGATGTCTGTTTGTCCGTGTGTGTGTGTGTCTGTCTGTGCATCGTAGCTCCCAAACGGATGAACCGATTTCGATGCGGTTTTTTTCATTTGTAAACAAGTTTCCTGGCGGTGGTTCTTAGCTATACTGCGTTCTTAGTTATATAACTATACCTATTGCGTTAAAGCACTTAATAATTCGTCAATACAGATTTTTTAGATTTTGGCTCTTTAAAATAAATCTATAACTTAAAAAAACAAAATCATTTGAAGGTAGTAAATAGGTATTAAATATTTATCCTTCGAAAATTGAAAATAAACTGACCATCTATATACTATACTAAATAATTGAATCGTCAATTTGGAGGGACCAAACAAATTACTCGATATTTTTAAAACCAAAAATTTTTAGACAGTCAGAATTAATATTATTTAGGTAGAATTAAGGTATTAAAACACCAGCAAGGTGGAATATTCCAGAGAGCAGTTTATCAGTTTGGTCCCTCCATCTTGACGTCATGATGGAGGGACCAACATTTTGTTAAAGTAATTCTGCAAATATAGAGGTAGCAATTTTTTTAACAAAGGTAGCAAATAGTAGATTTATGGTATTAATTTTTTATATATGTATGACAGACATCCGAGACTTGGTCCCTCCATCTTGACGGTCACCGGCAGTCAACTTGAAATATGTAACGGGGGTGGAGCCTATTATTGCTAGTAACCCTGCATAATCCAGACTTCGGCCTGTTACTGAGAAATTCTAGCTAGAACCCAAGACCTCATACTTTGTGCAATTGTGCCTAACCATGTTTATTTTTCAGATTCTTCTGAACACATTAAATCTGCTTTTAGATATGGTGAAAATATTAAATTTAGCTATAAGAATAGCTATCGGTAACCAGGTAAAATAATGTTCGCATTTTAAATAAATCTAAGCGTAGAAAAAATAAAAAACAAATACCTACTTACTTCGTTCGATCTCAGTCTACCAGGATATTACCGGTATTCCTTTTTCAAATCCTTATTTCCAATAGCTGACATTTTAACTTAAATTAAAACATAATTTGTTTTAATTTATTTTATGATATTACTTTTTCTTCTTAATTGGCATTAAATGCCAATTATGAAGAAAAAGTAATATCTAACACTTTTGAAATTGTAGCGCTTGAGACCAGAAAAAAAAATAACATTTAATAGGTTTTTTTTGATAGCTCGCAAAATTATTTGCAACTTCAGAATAAGCAGGTACCTACATGACCCGAGAGTTATGAAAAAACGAGTTTATTTGTAGTGTCTCTGTCACTGTTTTAGACAAAGATAGATACTTACGAAGGTTTGATTTTTCTATTTCTTGCTTATGACAGCCCACCAGTAGGCTTACTATGAACTATTATTACGATTCAATTGACGACCTAAAATGAACTGCTTTGCAATTTCGTACCACGACGTCATTATTAAAACGATCCGGTTTAGGTTGACGCCAAATCAAGTCGGCACTTGAATCGCAAGCTGTTTTAGTTCGTTCATTTTTCGTACCATGAGGTAACATTTGAACCTAAATTGGTTCGCATAGTGTCAAAAATAGCGATCCAAAAAAAGTTTCTAGTTTCGTGGCGTAAACTGAATCGTTTTGTTATAAACTTTGAAAAAATGTGGAAATATACGTACCAAATTCAAGGTATTTCAGTTAAATATGTTTCTTACGTAACAATGTAAAATGTACGCCATTATTCGTATTACTAATTACTTTATCCAAGTTAAACGTTAAAAACTAAAAACTCTTTTACCTAATTAGAACTCGGGTTCTATCAGGTTCTATCAAAAAAGTTTGTTTAGATTTCAAAACGCGTGTGTTGCGTTCTAAACTCGTCATAATCATTTTACTTTTACGACGACACTAAGCAAACCTTTAATTTTTATTTTAAAGAATTATATAAATTACTATTACATTAATGAGTAGTAAAATTGGGCTTAATGGTATATAATTTGACTCATAAGCGCAATTTTAAAATATATTTGTTGAAATTTCATACACAAATAAAACCACTAAAATCCTAACTACTAGGTTTCGGAACGCAACGCATAGGTTGGAGTAAAAGAGACAAACTTATGCAACAATTAGCAACAATTGCAACAATTGGAACAATTGTCTAGCGTCATCTCTTTCTCGCACCGCGGACCACCGACAAATTTCGTTCTTTCATTCCTCCATGAGCGAATCAAACGCCACTCAGTTATAGGCACTTCATGGTATGAATATTAGCGAATCAATTTAGGAACCTAAACTGGTTTGCATCGCAATTGAATGGCTAACTAAAAGTTGATGGTAGGCCTACTCTGGAAGTCTCTTGAGTTGTCTTTTTAACATTTTAAAATTATTTTTTACAGCGAACGCTCTACTACGGCGAGAGATATAACTTTTTGCCAGGTGTATCGGGTATGATGCGTTTTCTCACATGTGCCTCCGTCCTAATATCTTTGGTATACCAATGTGAGCAGGCCTATCGACAAAGAGAGCAGGTTATCAACGTCATTGATCATCTTCTAATCAACAAAAATCCTGGTAAGCGAGAAGGTCATCATGGATAGATTTCAATTTCTAATGGACCAGACGCAAGGCCAATGGACGAGCCAGGGACGTTATTGCCGTTGTCATTACCTCACATTACGACAATCCAATACAATGGAGTGGCTTCAAACAATGCCAAAGACTATATAGACGGGAAATAACGAACAAAATTTTCAACCGATGTGGCCTAGTGGACAACTTAACTTGATGAGTCTAGTTTAGTACGTACACTTCACTGCCGCTCCAAGTGCAAATGTGCTTTATTATGCTAGATGGCGTAACTGAGACTTGAGATAACAATTTTTCTATGACATTTCTTCACATCGTCCTCTCTCTCTATAGTGCTTATCTTAAATCTCTTTGAACTTATGCATTGTTAAACAAATATACCATCAATGACGGTTCTTCAGCTTCGGCTTAGGTTTATAAAATGACTCGTCATTAGCCTAGTGTCTGTGTAGTGCCTAAATGGTCCTTTAGTGTAACCTAACTAAATAAAAAAAATATACCTATACATATATATTCTTAGTCAGTAGGTATTTTGCCTAGCTTAAGACATAGATAGATACAATACAGATGTTAAGATTATTCAATATGGAAATAACATATTTTGACCATTTGAGGTTCGCGGCTAATCTTATGCGCCCTAAAATTTACCTACGTACGCCCTCTATAGGTATTAGTCAAGCAGGACACATTTATCGACGACGTTCGACGGTTTGTCTATACAAGAAGAGAGACACATTCATCGACGGCCTTTCGCATTTTGCCGATTAAAAACAAACCACTTGTGTCCGCCGCGTCGTCGACGTGAAATGGTGCAAACTTCGTCATTCCATGCTTTTCTGTCTTTTTGTATGGATAAACCGTCGAAACAAAACTGAACCGAACCGTCATCCTGCCTACATTTGTGACCGATTGATCGCAATAGGCTCGCCCCTTATTACATGGGACTTTAAATACCTAACTAGCGAAATGTGGGTGTACTATACTGTTACAGGTAGGTAGTGTAGGTACACCTCTGCCTAATCCTTCGGGGATTACAGACGCGATATGCAGTTAAACAAAAAAAGAGTAGAAAATAATGGAGGCGCCACGGTGTTGTTCGTATGGCAACCCGTTGCAACCGAACAGCGTACTTACATTAGCGTAAATTAGTTCCGTTTCTAGACCTTTCTGCCAAGCTGTATTTGTCGTAAACCGTCGAACAACGCCGTCGAGCAACTTGTCCTGACCCTATGTAATAAATAATCATTAATAAATTAATTATTTCTTACACAGACAATGATCTACGATCAGCGATAATGGATTTCCGGACGTTATTACAAGACCGACCCATTTGCTTCAACATGGAAAATTTCTTCATACTGAACTACTCTCTTTTAGTTTCTATTACTTCTGTAGTAGTAACATACACAATAATATTATTACAAAGTGTGAATTGACAAACTACCACATTACATTTTACCAAATAAGGCAACCAATTGTAACACCCTTGTGTAGCTATTAATATTATTATAATTTTTAAGTTTATATGGTGTGTATTTATTTTTACTCTTTCCTCAAGTACAGAGATTTCTATTCTTTGTTTTACTGCATAACAATGCCAGTGTCCCATTTTAACAACAAAAAGACTTGAAAAGTAAAAAGCAAACATTAATGTAGGTAGGTACTTGGTAGGTATATATTCATAATTTTTAGTACTTATAAAAGTTAAATCGGTAACTTACATTAGCACGAAGGTAACTTATTTGGATATTTTTACAAAAAAAATAGTAGTTCAAAATATGTATTAAGTACTTACAAACTAATTCTGTAACTTAAAATCACGCCTCTACTCCCATCAAGTAAGTCAGTGGTGTACCATAATTTAATGGTCTTGTCATATCCTCATAGTACCTATTTGTAATTTTGTATGCAACTGCAAGAATTCCTGGGAAGATTGTAATTTCTTAAAATTGTTTGCTTTAATGCTTTCTAATATTAAGTGAGGAAAGATATCAGTTTCTGTTTTCGCTGAACAAGTTACACTAAAACCGATTTTTCAAGTTCAATAAGTTTATCTTTACGATTAGCACCACTGTTATATCCTCCCTTGGATCCGGATGCAACAAGCCGGTGGCATGGTACCACTAACAGTAACGTGTTCGCACCACAGGCGGCTCCCACAGCACGAGCATGGCTTGGTGAACGACCCAAAGCTACAGCTAAATCTCCATAAGTTTGAGTAGATCCATAGGGCAGTTCCAAGAGTTTGTTCCATACGTCCTGCAAATGCAAACCATAATTAGAAGTGTAAGTGTCTTTAATATAATAAAACAGCAATTGTAGGCTGTTCACCTCTGGATTAGGACAGCTATTAATTTAGACTGACAGATAGTCCTGTTTCATTCATCATCAACACTTGGGTCAGTGGGCTTACCCACTGACCCAAGTGTTGATGATGAACGGCGGGCGGATCACTCGAGTTTAGAAATAATATAGAGTAGACATGTGATAATTAACAAATTTAAAAAGTATTCATAAACTCACCTTTTGAAAATCAGAACCTATTAATTTAATAGGCACGGTGAATTTTCGTAATTTACCGGCGTAGTAATCAGTAAGTTCCTTTCTAAATTGCTGTAGTAACTTGTTCTCACTGTCGATATACTGGCAAGATAGCTCTTTAGCTATTGTTTCAAAACTCTTTGCGATATTTTTTGAATCCTCGAACGTTACAATGTACAAGAAATCATCATCTGCTGCAGCAATAGCTTTACCCATGGGAGATTCAAAGGTGCTAACATAAACTGATGTCACAGTTTTTTTAGAAAATTTCGCTATGATTTCCGGAAGCAACATTCTGGTAATTAGATTTAAAATAATCAAACTGGCGCAAGGTTATTAAAATAACAATTATAACTTTAAGCGCTAGCCAGAATCACCACACAGGAAAGACAGAACACTAACACACTATCACGCGGGCATTGTTATAAAGATGAATTTATTTGAATTTTGAAAAATAAACTTGATGACTTATGACTTGTTTTGTTTGTCAAAGTGTCAAAGTTGACATTCATCATGCATGCATGCAGCATGCATCGTTTGCTTTGCCCTTATAGTCTAAGGCTTTGCCTTTGCCGAATTCCGTTCGCCTCGTCGACCGCCCCGTGTCGTTATTCGTTGATAGTTACGACAAAATTTCAGAGCTGCCAATCACGTAAGAGAATATTTTTTGGCGGGAATGTGTCTCGATCCTAAATAAATGTTCAAGTAGGTAATTAAATAAAAGTTCTATACTCCATCCGATTAGGTAGTTAACAAAAGATTAACAATTTGGACATTTATTTTTAGTTAATAACACAGTTTAAAAATAAAATGCAGCTGAAAACAAATTTGGGCTGGGTCAGTTTTTGGTCCTAGTTTTCCCTCGATCAAACATACTTATGTTAATTTTTGCATCAGTGTCATCAGTTTCCAATTAATTAACCATGCGAAGTAGGTACAGCTGTACAGTGATGAATCTCGCACCCCCAAGTAAAAGCTATTCACATTCGTGAATCCTACTAATATTATAAACGTGAAAGTTTGTGAGGATGGATGGATGAGTGCTACTCTTTCACGTAAAAACTACTGAATAGATTTTCGTAAAATTTGGTATGGAGTTAGCCGACACCCTGGATTAACACATAGGCTACTTTTGATCGCTATAGTCCCACGGGAACGGGAACTACGCGGATGAAACCGCGGAACGTCTGCTAGTACCTAATAAATATACTTAGATGCATTCGTGTACATACCTACATAAACTTAGTAGTTAGGTACCTTAATCTTGTGGCTCTTGGTACGGTCGAGTAGCAATCCACGAAATGAAAAAGTCTGAGCTTCCCCGGTACCAAAAGTTGGGTCGCCCATGCCAGAAGAAGTTCCTATAAAGCGCTAGTGAATGTTATAAATAAGGAACACGAATTTAATTAGACCGGCCTGACTAAATAAAAAAAGGAAATTAATAGTTGCACGTTTAATACTGCTATAAAGAATTTACATAAAGACAACGTGGAATTATTTAACCTTTACAACTGCTTTCCCTGTATTTTCTCCCCTTAGCAGACCCACGAGAGCATCTACCATATTATCAAAACCATGATAGACTTTTTCTTGATACTTTATTTTTCCTTCACCAAGCCATTTCAGATTTGCTTCAACCCCTTCATTCCAACGATCTGTCCAGCGGTTTACCAGAAAACCTTCCATTTTCAATTCTTTTAACACCATTGCGGGTTGCAATATCGAGACTGAAAAAAAAAAAACAAAAAAATTGGTTAAATAATAAATGAATAAAAAAACATCTGCTGATGTTGATATGTAGATATATGTTTATTATAGAGGAAATTAGTAAAAACCTTTAGGTAGTTTGGATTCGTTATACGATGAAATGGAACCACAAACTCCTACTCTTCCATATTTGTTCATATAGTTGATTATAGTTGAGCTTATTTCGCCTCCCACCTGTGAACACATCAGTAGGTACAGTGTATCCATAAAATATTAGCAACTATTAGATTAAACTATTGAAACTTTACTTTTACTTAACGAGAAAATAATGTTAATTGGTATGCTTACATTATCAAAATAGCAGTCAACTCTCTGAGGACAACCATCTTTGAGAGCTGCTCTAATATCAACGGTTTTGTAGTTAAATGCGCGATCAAAACCCAATTCTTTCTCCAAATATTCGCATTTTTCGTCAGTCCCAGCAAATCCAACCACACGGCAACCTAACAAAAGTCAACATTTTTACTATACCTAGAGACCCAGAGAGGATCAGACCAAATGTTGCAGTATTCTTGCATCACCTTTGTCAAAGGATGCAAGAACCTTGTATAAACTAGCTTTTAGAGGATTTAGATCGTAAGAAATATCTGTGTACAGCTTGGCAAAAAAGAGTAGAAAATAATGGAGGCGCCACTGTGCTCTTCGTATGGCAACCCGTGGCAACCGCATAGCGTACCAACCTAGTCTTGATACTTAGCTGTTTTTTAGACAAATTATTCTAATTATGTATTATTTTTTTTAAATCAGTAAGTAATTGAACAAGGACGTATTCTTGACACGCAACTGATTACTTACCTAAAAATAATAAATTGGGTAAATACTCCTGAGTTCACAACATTGTTTAGGAGTTATAAAAAAAGAAAACATTACATTGTAAAACATAATTTTTACATTTTATTCTAGTAAATCTTCCTCTAAATATTCTACCCCGAATCCGTAGGCCGCAAACACATCTGAGTCATGTTCGGGTTCAGAGGTGATGCTGCTATCGTCTTCTAGATTTATTACTAATCACTCTATTTCCTCGTTCATAGTTATTTTTTTCCAGTAATCCTTTTCTATTTTTATTACATGTTAGCACGAGTTCTTCCAATCCTCCTCGGTAATAGCTTGGAATGCACGTTTAGCTGCTTCCTGTAAAGACGAAAGACGAAATATTTAATTTATCCCTAACAATATTAAAAGTAAAACATTTTTATCACATACTGTTAATAAGCCGAATGTAGAAAATACCCTTTTGTTTATCTCCTTCCAGCACGACTTTGCTTAGAACGATAACAGATTTCCCTGAATTAAAATAATAGATTTAGACTATGGTACGACAATTTCTTTTACATTTCTAATGCAAACGCTAGAACAAATAATTCTCTCCCTTGATATCGCACTTAAAGTATAATTTACGTAGAAATTGAATTTTCATTCAGTTATAAGTCAAGTCACTAAAGTATCAATGTATCTCAGCGCGCTATACCAGAGTAATGCAGAATAAATGTAAACATAACCTATGTGCTCGACATTTATTGTTTCAAATTTCTAGTTATTCCTTATGCAAGCAAATTAATATAGCTTTGTATTCATCAATTAACACTTGATTCAACTAAAGTCAACAAAACAAACTCATAAATACCTGTCTTATCAGCGGTTCTTCGGTAAACATTGTGAAGTTCAGAAAGAATAGTTTGGGCCTCATGTTCCGCCAGACATCGCCTGTACACCTTATAAATAACCTCCCTGCCAGCACTTCGAATGGTTTTATTCATTATTCTTCACTTTTTACCTTTATTAATCAACGTTTGGTAGTCGAAATTAAAATTTTACGAAATCGTGAACTTTGTTTATTATGAGTTGTCATTATTTTGGAAATGTTGCCAACAGACAAAAATTTAGTTCCGTTTCTACACTTTTTTGCCAAGCCAGCTTGGCAAAAAAGAGTAGAAAATAATGGAGGCGCCACTGTGCTCTTCGTATGGCAACCCGTAGCAACCGCATAGCGTACCAACCTAGTCTTGATACTTAGCTGTTTTTTAGACAAATTAATCTAATTATGTATTATTTTTTTAAATCAGTAATTAACAAGGACGTGTTCTTGGCAACTGATTACTTACCTAAAAATAACAAATTGGGTAAATACTCCTGAGTTCACAACATTGTTTAGGAATTATAAAAAAAGAAAACATTACATTGCATAACATAATTTTTATATTTTATTCTAGTAAATCTTCCTCTAAATATTCTACCCCGAACACGTAGGCCGCTAACTCATCTGAGTCATGTTCAGGTTCAGAGGTGATGCTGCTATCATCTTCTAGATTTATTACTAATCACTCTATTTCCTCGTTCATAGTTATTTTTTTTCTCCAGTAATCCTTTTCTATTTTTATTACATGTTAGCACGAGTTCTTCCAATCCTCCTCGGTAATAGCTTGGAATGCACGTTTAGCTGCTTCCTGTAAAGACGAAATATTTCATTTATCCCTAACAATATTAAAAGTAAAACATTTTTATCACATACTGTTAATAAGCCGGATGTAGAAAATACCCTTTTGTTTATCTCCTTCCAGCACGATTTTGCTTAGAACGATTTCTCTGAATTAAATAATAGATTTAGACTATGGTAAGACAGTTTCTTTTACATTTCTAATGCAAACGCTAGAACAAATAATTCTCTCCCTTGATATCGCATTTAAAGTATAATTTACGTAGAAATTGAATTTTCTTTCAGTTAAAAGTCAAGTCACCAAAGTATCAATTTATCTCAGCGCGCTATACCAGAGTAATGCAGAAAAAATGTAAACATAACCTATGTGCTCGACATATTTTGTTTCAAATCTCTAGTTATTCCTTATGCAAGCAAATTAATATAGCTTTGTATTCATCAATTAACACTTGATTCAACTAAAATCAACAAAACAAACTATTACTTACCTGTCTTATCAGCGGTTCTTTGGTAAACATTGTGAAATTCAGAAAGAATTGTTTGAGCCTCAAGTTCCGCCAGATATCGCCTGTACACCTTATAAATAACCTCCCTGCCAGCACTCCGAATGGTTTTATTCATTATTCTTCACTTTTTACCTTTATTAATCAACGTTTGGTGGTCGAAATTAAAATTTTACGAAATCATAAACTTTGTTTATTATGAGATGTCATTATTTTGAAAATGTTGCCAACAGACAAAAATTTAGTTCCGTTTCTACACTTTTTTGCCAAGCTGTATACCGATTGTGATTAAACCTTCTATAGTTAAATAAGAATAAAAAAAAAACGTTTTTCTTGGAAAGTACCTATTAGGTATATTCTTTTTCTTACCCAAAATTTTGCCGATTTGCCCAACATGTGATCCAACGGCGCCGGCTGCACCGGTGATAACAATCGTTTCTCCTGGTTTAGGTTGACATATCTCTTTTAGACCAAAATAAGCGGTGTTACTGAAAGTAAAATTCACGAGTAAATATTCATGAAACTGTAAAAAATGCCTATTCATTTAATAACCCAAATAAATGCTAACCCAGGCATTCCAAGAACTCCTAAAGCAAGGGATACAGGATGGGAGCCGAAATCAGGCACAAGTGTAACAGGTAACAAACCCGCCTGATTATTGGCAGTGTCTGGATTTAAAATAGTATGTGTACGCCATCCAAAAGATCCAGATAAGTATCTTCCTACAGCATAATTTTCATTGCGACTCGATATGATCCTGAAAATACAAACATTTTTATTTTACCGAATTCTAACAGCTTTTAGGCAGTATTTCGGTAAAAGAAAATATTAATAAAACCAACTTCGCTACTTGTCCTCCGATCATATCAGTGGGTAGTTTATATCCTATCATATACGCCCTCATGTACGGGTCGACACTCAGATATTCAGCCTCAGTCAATACTTCTGAAAACGTATCAAGAAATCAAAATAGTTTTTAATAAAATATGTTACTAGTACTTAGATGCTTAAAAAAAGTAATGCATCAATAATATTACTAATAAATTAGTTGATTTACGATTCTATACAGATAAGCTTGATTACTTCCGCACCTCCATGTTTCAACTCAGGCAGCTCCTCTTCAACGATTTTAAAATCAGTTTTCTTTGGTTCGCCTTGAAAATATTTCGTCAGCACATATTTTTGAGCCTTAACTTTACCCGTAGCTCCTGAATACATACGTTTTGCCACATTAAATGAAGAGAGCAATTTAACCATGTTTAATGTTAACTTTAAGACTTCTAATACTTGATGAAACCTGTAAAATAAAATATTCATTACGAAATATTCATTATAAACAAGCAGCCCAACTGACCCATGTTTTTATTGCCTGGCCCATTGCAAATAAACTAAACCGGTCATGCTGTACTACGAGATCATGCCGAGCAACCATCGACAACTCTGTCCAACAAACTAAAGAATCGAATACCGTTTAATTTTATAGTCGATTACTCTGGCCTCTGGCAAGAAGAATGAAAAAAAAAAGAAAATGAATAAATACAAAATGGCTTACGTATTGTTTGGGTCGAGTAATTTAATATTTTGTCAATACGTTAAAGTGGCCTAAATTGAATAACTATTAGTTTAAAAATAAGGAGAATAACTTGGTTAGAGTAAAATATAATTTATAAGCCTTTTTGTAGAGTGTAGTTTGTTTAAACAATAATATATTAGTGATGGAAGAAGTGCATCTAAAGAATACTGCCTGAAGGATTTATTTCAGTAAAGACCATGACTACGAAGCAGGAATTCAATTGTGTATTTTGCAAAGACATTTTTGAAAATAAAGAGGATTTGCAAGAACATTTTAGGTAACCTATTTGTGTATGTTGTTAACGCAATGTCAAAAATTACACCTTGGTACATCAAGTCGATTAAAAATGAAATAATGTTTAATGTTTAGAAAGCACGGCGACCCAAAGTTTAAGAAACGCTCTGAACAAAATCTCCAAGCGTCTGATGATAAGTGTAAGGAAAAAGCGGAGTTGGTTAGCTGTGACGTGTGTGCGCAAGTGTTCCCAACTATTTCCAAGGCTATAACTCACAAACACAAGGTTCACCCGGATCACGATGCGAAGTACTTCTGTCCCTGGTGCGGCAAACTGTTCACAATGAAGGTAATACTTGTCTCGGCTATGACCCGGCGTCACTCGCAAGTGGTTGGTGTATTTGCAACTCGACCTGTGCCCCCTCCCCACCACGCGTAGATTTGCTTATCTTATTATCAATTTTGACAGCTGTAAATATGTATCTTGTAAAATCATCATCAATGTTCACCTAAACCCCAATTCTTAGAGGCTATTAGCATTATTATTATTAGCTTATCATAATTATGAATGAATAAGAGCTGGTATGTCTCACACTGAATCTATTTAATTGACCAAAACTCAATATCTGTTCATTTTACAAAAAGGATAAATATTATTGATAAAAAATGCTGATGTGTACACATAGTCAATATTTTACTCTCTGTTATTTTCCAGCACTTATATAATGTACATGTTCAGTCAAGCCATGGCAATAAAGAGACAATTGAAGGCAAACGATTTCGCTGTGACAGCTGCAGTGTAGACTTCTACATCCCCTCTGCGATGATCAACCACAACAAATTCTTCCATCGTCAAGATACTGACTTGCCAGATGCAGGACAGTCAAAGAAAGTCAAATTTTATGAACAGGTAATCATAAATGTTGTAATAAATTAGTTGAAAATACATACATACATAAACTTACACTTAGAGCTTACAGAGCACCATCTGCTATGATTCTAACATACTTTGTTATGCTTCCTTTACATTACACACATCACACATCTGACCTTTCTAATGAACCTCACCAATATGGTCTATGTATGTCCTTCTAGGGCAACCCCTCCCAGCATTGAAAATGTTATGTTAGTATAAGTTTTAAATAATGTTTTTATATAATTTCAGGAAGTCATACCAGTTTATTATTGTGCTTTTTGTGGAGAAGAGTACGAAAACAAAGTTAATTTAATAGTAAGTTATCTGACATACTTATAAGTTAATATCTGTTTGAATTATGCTTGTCTAGTGTAGTATTACTACTATTAACAGCATTCCAAAATAGTGTGAATGAAGTGCAGTATGGTAGAATATTCTTTGCAAAAGCAACACTAAAATGTCAGGAGAACCTGATTTTTCTTCTTTAGTTGCTCTATTTTGGCTCTTTCAAAGGTAGTTTGCCTTTGCATATTTTACAAGCTCAATAGTCTGTAGTATATGTTAATGTATTACAGAAACACATAGCAGATGACCATGGAGATGAAAATCAGAGTCCTGATGAGGTACTGAAGTGTCCTATGTGTGAGGCAGTCTTTTACCATTTGGATGCTTATGAAATTCACCTCACCTTTCATTCTTCTGAGGATATGTACAGTGTTAAAAACCCTGAGTAAGTAAAACGATTTTGATATTACTAAAGAGGTGGAAACCCTTTTTCTAGTTTTTATTTTTGCTTAAGTTGATATTCGCAATGTTGTTTTATTTCACTTTAGCAATTAAGATGCCAGATGTTCACAAAGGATTTTAAACCCTATTGCGTTAGTTTGAGGGTCCTATTGTATAGGATGGTCATTTTCGAAATAACTTGTTACATTCGTATAAAAACACAATAGCCTGTGTTTTGCCGCACTGGAGGATTAAAACACACCCAGCGCTATATCCGCACTGGCGTATTGTTTTCGACCATGCGTTACGACTGTGCGGCTCTCGCAGCAGGTGTGCGGCCGTCCGCACGGGCGGCTTGGCGTAGGCGATAGCGCCCGCAGTCAAGGTGTTAACTCCTTGACTGCGGGACTCACATACGCTGTGTTTTCGCCGCCGGAACGCCAGTGCGGCTCGCGCACACCCGTTGTGATTCCATATTTTCCAATATGGCTGTGCGGCAAATCACGCTTAGCGTGTAAAATTTAATTATGCCGTGAGTGCGGTTCTCGCAACTGCTGTGAGTTTTCACGTCTTTTTAGACGTTTGATAATTTCAAGTTTCAAGTCAATCAGAATTTATTATTTAAAATACAGAACCAGTAAGGGTTTCACTAGAATTTCTTATAAAATTACAAAAATCATAAAGTTGAAAATTGTATAATTAAGCTTTTTATGACCGGTATGCCAGGTGTCTACAAAGGATCCTAAACCCTATTGTGTTAGAGCTTAAAACTATAAAAAAACTATAAAAACCTTATCATTTCTATTTACCCCAGTGAGAATTCGCCTTAGAAAGTAGGTAAATCGGCCACTTCACAGTGTCACAATGGCACAATGTTAGTTTTATTTATTCTCTTTTAGTTTTTTTTGGTTAATTAAAAGTTGTATCATGACATTCCACTTTTGTGTAAATCTTTAAATAGGTACACTACATACTATCTCTTAAAGATATACCTACATTACTCTAATTGTGAGGCAGGGCTGTTTTTAATCAATGGTTACGGTTCATCTTCAATCCAGCTGTGTAGACCAGCAATATGTACTAACTGTTTGTACATGTACGTGATTGCTTCTTTGGTCTAGTGGTTGTAATCATTACTGCTGAGCATGAGGTTTTGGGTTAAATCCCCAGGTTGGGCAGTGTCATTGAGTTTTTTCATCTAGAATTTCTCAGTAGCAGCCCAGAGTCTAGATTCGTGCCCGATTAATGGCAATAAGGTAGCCCCCTATTACATAGGTTTTTAACATAACTAATTAAATAAATAAATATTCCACAACTTTTCACACAACACCATTTAGTCCCAAGTTAAGCTTGAGAGCTTGTGTTATGGGTACTAAACAGCTGATAAACAGTAGTTCCCGTTCCCGTGGGAATACAGGGGTAAAAAGTAGCCTATGTCACTCGGGGACATTGTAGCTTTCCAATGGTGAAAGAATTTTTCGAATCGGTCCAGTAGGTTCGGAGCCTATTCGATGCAAGCAAACAAACAATCAAACTTTTCCTCTTTATAATATTAGTATAGATAAATTACACCCAGAGACAGAACAAATGATCATGCTCATCACAGAAACATTTGTCCTGGGTGGGAATCGAACCCACGACCTCCGGCATAGCAGTCAGAGTCACTAACTACTAGACCAACAGGCCAGTCACTCAGACCTACTGGCGAAATGTGGGTGTACGAAAGGAACAACTCTGCCTAAACCTTCGGGGATTACAAGCGTAATGTCATGTGTATGTAACCATTTTCAATATTGTGACAGTGAAATATTTCTATATTACCTATTTAACAACAAAATGTATAACGTCGTCCACTTGTATCTCATACTTTAACATCCTCTCCACAATGACAGCTGATTCCACATGTTGACAACCTCATTTGAGAAATATTTGACTTTTTTTCTCTCAGATTTCACGAGCTTCTCGTCATGTAGGATATGACATGTTTAATTATACTATTATTTTTATTAATACTTACAGATACAGTGACTTACTGGATTATTCTCTGGAAACTGTTCCACCTATCATAGAGAAGGTGGAAAACTTTGAAACAGAAGATCCAACGCAAGAAGAAGAAGAAGCAGAATCAACTATGAATGCTGTAGGAATTGTAAGTGAAGTTTTTAAATTTTATAACTCGTCGAAATGGAAATAACTGGGCACGGTTGCCGTATGTAGCTGGTAATAATACCAGTACAAGCTGGCCAAGCATTCTATCGAAACTGCTAGGTCTGCTTAAGGTAAAAATACGACCTACTGTCGCCAATTTACCCGCTAAATGGCGCTGAACTCAACATTTTAAGTTTATTTTGCTTTAAGTGTAATTACACATTAGTAAGTCGTAGGAGTAGTTGATGCAGTTATAGGACATTACACTTTATTGAATTTGGTCATAACATTGCCTCAAAATAAACCACCCATTTCAACACTTTATCCATAGATAAAGTCTGTGTGTGTTAATGGCACATTTTCGTTGAAAATTGAAAACCAGGTTTTAATGTCAATATTGTTCAAAAGTTTAAAGGATCTTGTTTAAAAAATAGCTTTAGAGATTGTCATAACCAAAATTAAGAAATTTTAGAGAAATATTATAAGTCGGTATACGAAAGAATCGGTAGCAATGGCAACGTCAACGACTGTGTCAATTTATTACGTCGACATAGTGTTCACAAACGGGCATCACTTGGACTTACAATAAAAATATAAATAAGTACAAGTGTGCTAGACTACACGACTGATGTAAAACTTCTTGAAAGAAAATGTGCGCGCGCACTGCTCTCTCTTGCTCCTTAAGTGTTATACAGACAATAGGCGTGCACTGTGTCTTAGATATACGAAACGTAACTATCTCTCTTTTGATCTTCACTACCTTATATCTTCCTCCGTTCACCTCACCCGATCACTGTTTTCGTAACGCTCTCGTCACGCAGCTTACTCCCCAAGACAAGCGTGCGTAAAGAAGTTTTTCTTATAAACATTCTTGTCTTGATCGATGAATTGTATAAAACTAATGAAGGCTACAAAATAAATGGTCCAACCTGCAGTTGGTTAGGCTTGATGTTCCAGTGACAGGTAACTTCTCGAGTCCGTAAGATACTTTTCAGGGATAATTTTATTAACCTCCATTGTAATTTATTACACTTTCAAAGCGTATCTTTGTAAAAGTGTAAGAAAAATTACGACCTTAAAGTTGCTTGACCTACCCTACACAGGTGGACTTGCAATATGCCAGTCTATTTAAGTCTGAAAAGCGAACACGTTCGATTATAAATTTCAGTAGTTTCTTGACTCAGTGCTACTCATGTCCACCTGAGAATTGTTTCGGTAATTTGGGCATTCTTACAGCGTCGTCCAAAGATGATGATTGCGAATCGATTACAATACTGCTAAACAGCCTGTGGGCGCCCGTAAAATAAGATTGTTTCTTATAGTATTGCAAATTTGTCATTGCAGGAAAAGTTCTTGGAGTTGGCGATGGACCAATCCGATGATGGCAATCCTGTTAAAGCAAAAAAACATAAAAAACGTAAAAAATCTAAGAAATCGGCCATTACCCTTGATGAGTTCCTGAGTATGAATCAAGACGTGTTTGGTGAGGATTTAGACTTTCAGGGCGTAGAGGAAATTCCGACAAGAGTAGTTAAGAAACAACTAAAAAATAAGAAAACTAGTAACAGCATGGTCACTTCTGCAGAATTAGATAAATTAAAAAGGGCAGGGATTGTGGTAAGAAAGAAAGTTTGTCGAAAGCCAATGGTCAAAGGTCTTAAAGTCACTAATAGTATGCCTAATAGAAACACTCTAAATAAACCTGGTAATAAAATAAATAAAGTGCGCGAAATAGAAACTTCAAGTGAAGTGTTAACAAAATTAATTAATCAAAGTAATAATCAAATTAAAATTGTAAAGAAAGTTACTCCTAATACTGCAACAAATGTACCTAAGCAAGTTAAAGATTTTTTCAGTGAAGAGCCTGGAGCAGCCCTTGATAACAGTATTGAAAATCCGAATGAATCTAATTGTAATATTAAAGAAGTAATTACACCTATTGCTAAACTAGATGGTGATACTAGTAAGGATTCATCATCTCTAAACCCAGTACAACCAGTGCCTGCAACTACAGATAACTCATTGACAAATAAATCAAATAAAAGTAGTATTGACTTCGAGGTGGTAATAAACGCAGCTAAGGACAAATCGAATAGTAATGCAAATACACAGAAAATATCAGATATTTCTGATTCTGATCACTCACCAAAATCAGTGAGCTATCAAATATGTGATGGAGGAAATGCAAAAGATCCAGAACTTGAAAACAAAGACAAAAATGAGTCTGATCAATTTAGTTCAGACACAGAATTGGATGAAAGAGAAAAGAAACCTGATTCAGATCTTCGCCTAAATAACGATACACCCGTTGCCAATATAGATAATAGTAAAAATTACAGTAGTCCAGTGTTTAATGCCTCAGCCAGCTCCTTGTCTAGTTTAAAACATTTAAGTCATCTAATAACTGTGAAACCTGTTACACAAAATAAGATTAATGTATCAACAGAACCTACAAGTCATAAAATTAGTGACACAAATAGTCAACCTACTCAAAATGACAATAATGAAAAATCTAGCGTACCTCTCGCTACTGATAGGGCAAGTCTAAACAAACCAAAAAGTATTGTTGAGAAAAACCCAAATATGGACGCCTTAAAGACATTAAGTAAAAATATTACAATAAAATCTCTGTCAACAAAACGAAATATTGAAGAAAGTGAACCAGAAGAGAGTGAAACAGATGTAAAAGATAAAATAACTAATAACCTGAAATTACAAAATGTAAGCTGCAATCAAAATATTACAATTAAGAAGTCTAAAATTGAGACAGGTGAACCTACACCGAATTGTAAAATCAATACTTCAAGTAGTCAAGAAAAAAAATGTCTGCCTGGAAAACAGCCAATAACAAAATCACCTGTGGGAAAAATTCCCAACAAAAGTATTGTTGAAAAGGATGATAATAGTCTACCTACATCTAATGCGAATATTTTAAAAAGGCTAACCAATATTACCACTAAACCGATAGTGAACAAGAATAATTGTCTACCTTCAACTGTCAAACAAGCCACAGAAGAAAAGAAGGAAGAAATAATAGAAATTTTTGATGTTGACGATTCCGAAGATGAAGAAGAAAACAATAAACAGGCTCAATCACAACCTACTCAAAACTCCAAGTCTATGGATGTATTCAAAAATCTTAGTAAGAATATCACAATCAAATCTATGAATCAACAATCGGCACATAAAAATATTAAAATTGAAAATACCGTCAAAAATATTAAGGTTGAAAATGAAGATGACAATAGCCAGAATCAGTTCAAACATGAGTCTAACTTGGACTCTCTAATTAACATGCAAAACAAAAGTGATGCGTTTAAAAACGTGCTACAGGGCTTATGTAAAAATATAACAATTAAGTCGCGAAACACGTCACCAAGTCAATTGCCTAAATTAGAAGAATACAATTCTAGAGATTCCAAAGTAGTGGAAAATGATGAAGCAACTGACTCGGATTCCTGTCCAGGAAATGTTAAAATTACAGAACTTAAAGACACGGAACATGACAGCGACAACGAAGACGAGTCGGTAGAGACTGGAACATTAAACACGAATCTTGATCATCCAATTGTTGAGTCCCCGAAAGATTCCTGCAGCGAAAATGAAGATGACGCCATGCAAGACTTCGAAGCAAACATTAAAGTTAGCACTGTGCAGAAAAGTAACCAATCTACGAATTTAACTATTAATTCTGTGTGCTTAAATAATTTAAAGAATATTAATAAAAGCATAACAATAAAATCATTGAGTAAAAATTCCACAGACAACAATGAAAAAACTAAACATGCACAGACACTTGACAGTCAAGAAGCACAATTGCCACAGAAAAAACAAATGCCAACAAAGACATCAAACCAAATTCAAAAACAACTTCCAAGTGAAAATATGTCTAACAATAGGATTTCAAAGAATATTGATCATAATAATTCAGCTCAAACATGGAGTAAAAAGGTTTGTGCTATGAATCAAGTGAAGAACACTGTTAACAAGGAAGTTACAGTAAAAACGATTCAAACTAAAACTGTAATACAAGAAATAACAACAACTGTTACCAAAACCATAAAAACAGTGAACCAGACCGTGAAACAAGAAGTTCGAAACAGTATTCAAACGAATGCTCCAATGGTACAACGTATCCAAGGAATAAGACCAAGCCAGTCCAAAAACCTCCAAGGAGTTGTTATTAGACATGCATCACCTATGTTAGGAATTAGACCTAGTAATACAATAGCTCAAATTAGGCCAGCTAGTAGTGTTGTGAGACCTTGTAAGCAAATTGTCCCTATAAGGGCAGGTACAAATTTAGTGAGGCCCAATAATCCAAGAATGCCATTAGGAAAAAAAATTGCGCCGTCACCTACTCTAAACAAACCAGTGATAGGAAGACCCTTAAAAATTTCACCAACGGCAATGGTTGGGACGACAAACGCAAAGAGGCCGCACACCGAAGATGTATGTGGTCCTTTCAGTTGTTTTAAGAAACCAAAGGAGTCTTTAATTCCAGTATCTGATATACCGAGTTTTGCAAGTGGGACTGAGGGAACTGCTCAGTTCACTTCAGCCTCACATACCAGCAGTTCTAATTTTACAAGCACCACAAAGGTAGTCAAAGGTAATTCTGTAATGACAGCGAAACAAGTGAAATCAGAAGTAAACGCTACTACGCAACAGTTAGGCAGGCTAAGTAATAATACTGGGTTAAAAATAATGGCTAGTCAACACAAACAATCTCAAGTGCAAGAACTTAACGAATCAAATCCTATGAAAAGGACTACTTTAGAAGCTATACAAAGGTTACAACAGCAAGGTCTGTTGGTGAAGAAACCTAGAGTAGAAGTCAATGAGACTAGCGAAGATTCCAATCACGAAGATGAAAATAATGTAGGCTATAGCTCAGCTGAAGAACATGATGACTAAAGTATAGTAATAAAGGTGTGTAAATATTTAGTTAATTGACTGATCCAATTAGATTTAAACTCTTGCACAAAGCCAAGTCCTAGTAATAATAGTTTTGTAAATTTCTCAGATTGTTTGAATTCACTGTTTATATAACATACAATATTGTATAATGTATTTATTTTGTTAATTAGACATAAGCATGAAATGTGTTGTAAATGTAATTATAACAAATACAAGAATAATGAGAGGAAATTGACATTTCTTTTAATTTTTTTTACTAAACAGTCCATTTCTTATGCCTCACGATGTGAGGCACATACACTGTCAGAATCCTAAGGATTCTAAGAGGCTCCCACTAGCAGCGTTCCTACAAAGACAAATCTATTTGCAGTAATCGAACCGTGATAGACACGTAATGTTCTTTTCGCGGATTTGTCATACAACGCTAACGGATGACATTCGCAATTAGATCTGTTCGCGTTTGAGCTTATACTCCTAATCGCTTCACTAAAAGACTACTACATTAAAAGATCTGAAACAATAAAGTGGCAAGTACTTAGTGGAGTAGGACTATTTTCGAACGGGATTTTCTGCTAATATGGCTTAACACGAGCAAGACCGGTTAGTAGGATGATCGTTTGTGTCGTGTGCCGAATTTGCGAGAACATTATTTTTTCGCAAAATCGTCACAAGACAAACGGTTATGCTTAGAACCAATCGAGGTTGTGGCACAGGCATTGACCGACTACATATTAAATTGAAACGACCTGTTAATGTACCATTGCTGTTCCAAAATCCTCTTACAATTATACCGCAGTATAAATATTAATACTCTTAATACAGTAGGACGACGCCTTTGATCTCTGGAAAAATGCCGACAACGTCTAGACGCGTTAGCCCTGAGTAATACCTCCCGCACTACGAACATCGTTTCGTTCGCAGTGCGGGAGCGGCTTTCCCGCGTCTCGCCCCTCACACCCCGCACGATTGCCCTGTCTAGACAGCTTCGTCGGACGACTGTATGTTTTTAGACTGTGATTATACTTTTGGAGTACCTACTGAATAATAGGTACCTATGAAATTGCCGTTTTGTATGAAAAAATTAAAACGATTTTTTTCATGTATTTTTTTTTATAATCGAAGTAATCACCCATGCAATCAATGCATCTTTGCCAACGCAGTGGCAGTTTATTGATGCCCTTCTTAAAGAAATCAGCTGGACGGGAGGCAACAAATTCTTCAAAGGCATTTTGTACTGCCTCTCGGGTATTGAATTTTTTTCCCGCCAAGAAGTTATCCAAATTCTGGAAAAAGTAGTAGTCTGTAGGCGCAAGGTCGGTGAGTAGGGCGGATGACGGAGAGCTTCCAACCCCAGTTCTTGCTGTGCAGTATGAGGTCGCGCGTTGTCGTGCAGGAGCAGCGGAGACGAGCGATTGACCAATGCTGGTTGGAGATGTGCCAGCTTCTCCATCATTGTGTTCAGTTCTTCACAGTACACATCGTAATGCTCACCCCGTTTGGTAAGAAGCTGTGATGAATCACACCGGCGCTAGACCACCAAACAGTGACCATCACTTTTCTAGGGCTAAGTTTTCGTTTAGAGCATTGTTTAGGTGCTGAACCAGGATCCAACCAACTTGCTGAGCGCTTGCGGTTATCAAACAGAATCCATTTTTCATCGCAGGTAACAATGCGGTTCAAAATTCCTTCATGTGTGTGTCTGTTGAGCAGTGCAAGGCACGTCTCAACGCGTACTTCGCGCTGGCGATAATTGAGTTCGTGGGGCACCCATTTGTCAAGCTTTTTTACTTTGCCAATTTGACGCAAATGGACCAATATTGTTTTGACGCTAACGTCGAAAACTGCTGCTAATTCGGTATGTAAAGTATTCTTCAGGTATTTTTTTTATATTTTTATTTCGTAAAACATTTAATTTTAAGCCACTAATTTGAAGCTTTTTTTTTTTCAAGTAACAGTTTTTTTTAAATTATATTTTAAAGTATTATTCGTGATGACGTCATTTCGTAGACTGAATAGCTTTAAGTCTTTGCCACGTTTCAGTACATACAAAAAACACTAATAGATAACTTCAAACTTGACATTGTCAAACAGTAGACACTAGACTAGAGATGGGTTTATGCCCTGGCAAATTGGGCGCATGAAATAAACGCCCGATAAATGCCCGTAAACGCCAAATAAATTCCTTTTGACTGGGCAAAAACTTTTAAAACAATTTCTTCTAATTTGAGTTTACAATAAGATTATTTTTCAAAAACATATTGGATATAGCTAATATTTTGCAATAATCTTAGGAAATTGGTTCTAAACCTGTAGAAATTGCTTTGTTATGAATGATTTCTTGGTTGTGTTGGTCATGGAACCAATCACATAGTTATTTTTGAAAACTGGATGATAATTATAACATCAGTAAAGTTTATATGACCTTCAAAAATATATTTTCAAAATTGCTATTTGCTTTACAACAACTATTCTGGAAACTTCTAATGTAGAAAGTTTGAAGACTGCAAAAGAACATTGAATTACACTAGTTCTTAAACCAAAATTAATACTACACTGCACATAATTATGCTGGGCCCAAAAGCTGAAGCACATTATCGTGTCCATAATGATTTACGGTGTTGAGCCTATTTCTTTCGGAGTTTCTTCTCAGCGTAGTCACATAGTGAAACACCGACCTCACCTTCTAGTTATTTAAAAAAAAATAACATGTACCTAAGTGTTTGTATGAACCTATTTACAGAAATAATCATTTATTTAATAGGATATTAGTGTAGTCTGAAAAGAGCGTTACACATAGAATAAAGATTTGTGCGGTCATGGGTTTTTTTGTAGAACTGTTAAACTTTCCATAACTTACATACGTGATGTAACCGTTTTGTCAGCGTACGCCAGAATAGCTCGAAAATAGCAGTTTTTTTTCCAACTTCCTTGACTCTTACGTATCGTCATATTTTGTTTTTGTTTTTTTTATTTTTTTGTTACACACTAACTTTATAAATTATGCCTATGTGCTATTTTGATTTAGCTATATTATTGTAAAGTTTCAGTACAATCAATTCAGAAGTTTTCGTGAAAGAGTAACAAACATCCATACATACATCCATCCTTGCTTACAAACTTTCTCGTTTATAATATTAGTAAGGGTAAAAAAAAATTAATTTAATTTTGAATTTACAAAATACTGACTTTCAATTTCATTTTAAGTTAATTTCCTGCTTTATTTTTACGAAATAAAGTTATTTGTTTAAGCATTTATTTCAGCGTAAACTCGTTTATGACCAAAATGCCAAGTTTATGCCCAATCTGTCCATACATGTGTTTGCCCTCGACCCATCTCTACACTTGACAGATACGATTTTTATACGAACATATAGATGGGCAATCCACCCACGCGGGTTTAAACCCAGGTGTGTTTAAACCCGGTGTTTTGGGATAAACACCCGATTTCCACCAAAATTTCGGGTGTAAATGTTTTTTTATATATAAATGGCATTTAGTTTTTAATTAATTATTCTTTTACTGAATTATACATAATTAGGTGAAATAAAATAATGCATGATTTTTTTTTTGTGCTAATCTAAAACAAATGGCCTACTTAACAATCAATCACTATCGGACTCTCCATTATCATTGTAACAGACGACAAAATGTAAAGGCTGTCTGGCTTCCCCTGACGTTGAAGGTTCGTTGTAGTCATCCAATATTATCGGGTCTAAAGAACTCTCTATTCCGGTTTCATTTTCATCATAGCTCTCATTAAGTTGGTCTATAAAACTCTCTATTAGGTTTTCTACTAATTTTTGTTTAACGAGTGTTCGCAGTCTTGCCTGAGTAAATGCGTGGCTTTCGTGCTTAACGTTGATAACACTAAAGCGTTGCTGCCACTGAACTTTAGGGATAAGTCGGTTTTCCTTTTATTGTTTATCTAATCTGTTACCTACTTGTTTTTTTGTGTAAGTGTTTTTATATAACTGAACTGATGTGTAAGTAGGTATCTACCTCTGCCCTGCAGAAAACAACATAGCCGTTTAGGTAATGTTGTGTTGTGCCTGTTGGTAATGTTATTTATTTTTAATTGTATTTTTTAAATTAGTTTATTAACATAACTGGTAAAATATGGGTGTACCTACTACCAGGTATAACATATATACCTCTATATATATACTACTGCCTAGCCCTTCGGCGATTACGTTATATATTTCATATTTATTAAGTAGGTATCCATTTCTTGTATGAAAATAAAATTGATCCATATTTACATAGTTAAAATTGCTTAATGTCGCTTGCGTTAAAACTTTTACCAGATTTTTTTATCGCAAGTGTTATCTTAAACGCCCGGACACATAAAAAGTACTTAGTTTTAGACAGCAAAAATATTGTAAGCGCCAAAAAAGCCTTGGCTCGAAATCTTTAAAAGAATTTACAGGAAGCTAAGGGGTGTCATGTAAATCAACTTACAAATGATGAACATGACAACTAACACGCTTACGCTTGAGTCTTCAACGCTAATTATATACTACAACATAAAATAAGCTATTCAAAAGTTGAAATAATAGAAAATTCGTGTTTATCTCTTACCATTTTATTTTATGTTGCCTACAAAAAATAAAATGAATGAAAATCACTTTTAAAACATATTTTTAACATCACTAAATTAATTTCATCAAATCAAATATACACCCAATTTTCTGGGTGTTTATGGGTGCTTGCGGGTGTTTATCGGGTTTTTATCAAAGCACCGGGTTTAAACCCGGTGGATTGCCCATCTGTAGACTAACAACAGTTTTTTTTTTTTAATTTATCTTGAAACACACGAAGGAAGTAGTCTGTTCAGG
Source organism: Euplexia lucipara (assembly GCA_921972225.1). Classification (NCBI taxonomy): domain Eukaryota; kingdom Metazoa; phylum Arthropoda; class Insecta; order Lepidoptera; family Noctuidae; genus Euplexia; species Euplexia lucipara. Next base: position 14,482,391 of record OV179158.1, on the reverse strand, counting down.
CTACTTTATGACGTCATATAGAGGTCAAATGAAAGTCAAATGGTTACAAGTATTATTGTGAAAATAATCACAATCTTGTGATATAGAGAGCTAAAAATAGAAAAATAAGGCTTAAGACCCTAAAATCTCTAAATGGTTTTGGAATCAGCGTAGGTTAGTTTTTACTTTACATACCGAATTCAGCCGTAGATTGTGTATCATCAGCTTCCAAAATCGCCTTTAATTCGTCATTGTCGACCAAAGTCTTTCGGACGACCGCGAGCGCGAGGTTCATTTTTCAGGTTGAAATTTCCAGAACGGAAGCGAATAAACCAATGACAGGTGGTGCGTTGGTTTGTAGTGTTAGCTCTGTAAACGTCTCTGTAAATTCAATAACATGAGAAATAACAATGGTCGTATTCTAGATTTATTAATCAGCAATACTGATTGCACTACACATGCCCCATCCTATACATTGCTGCCAATTGATGGTCATCACCCTCCTTTTTGTGCTACTATTGCATATCAATCCACATTTAAGACCGTCGCGCAAGCTCAAGCATACAAATATAACTTCTTCAAAGCAAATTATGAACTAATTAATCTCGATCTATCTGAAATTGACTGGGTGGCTTGTTTTAGTTCTTTGTCTGCAAACGAATGTGTCAGTTCCTTTTATAACATTTTATACGGCTCGATTAAAAAACACACTCCCAAGACTCGCACCAATTCGACAAAATTTCCAGTTTGGTTTTCTAAGTCGCTAATTCACATTTTTAAATCAAAAAATAAAGCCTGGATTAAATGGAAGACGTATAAAAACCTGTCTGACTACGAACAATTCTCTTTCCTAAGACGTAGATTTCAATCTGAATGTAATATCAATTACTGTAAGTATATAGACACTGTTGAGCAAAACATAAAGAAAAATGTTAAGAATTTGTGGAGTTATGTTTCTAACCGTCAATCAAATAATGGTATTCCTGCCTCTGTGTTTTATAAAAGTCAAATTTCAACTGACCCAACCTTTACTTGTGACTTATTCTCAGATTATTTTCAGTCAGTCTATGAAACATCAACATTAAACGACAGTCAGTGGGTACCTCCTGATATTTGTGCAGATAATTGTGTTATTATTAATCGTATTTCTTTTAGTCATGAACAAGTTTTAAAAGAGCTTAACTTGTTAGATACAACTAAAGGACCTGGTCCTGATGGGTTACCGGCTTACTTTCTCAGGAGAGTCGCCGCGAATATTTCCACGCCGTTATACTTCATATATAATAAATGTATTATTGATGGAATATTCCCTGAAGTTTGGAAAATGGCTAATATAACACCAGTACATAAAAGCGGCTCTAAACTAGATGTTGAAAATTATCGACCTATCTCCATCTTGTCTGCCTTATCGAAGATTTTTGAGAGACTTGTACATGGCGCAATTTACCCCACACTACATAACATCATTATTTCTCAACAACATGGATTTGTCCAAAGGAGATCTACAGTTACCAATTTATTAACTTTCACAAATTACTTATTCAATAATATGGATCAGCAGATACAAACGGATGCCGTATACACAGACTACCGGAAAGCTTTTGATAAGGTGGACCATGAGTTACTTCTTCAAAAGCTTGCATACAACGGGATTCGAGGAGACTTACTTCGCTGGTTTATATCGTACGTAACGAACAGAACTCAACGAGTTGTGATTAGGGGATATCAATCCAAACTGATCACCGTGTCCTCTGGCGTGCCCCAGGGATCAATTTTAGGCCCCTTGCTTTTTATTATATTTATCAATGACGTCTGGAATTGTTTTTTGCATTCAAAATTCTTACTCTACGCAGACGATCTCAAAATATACAGGGCAATACGCACTCTTAATGACTGTGTTTTACTTCAAGACGACCTAAATAGATTCTCTGCGTACTGTATTAGGAATAAAATTCAATTAAGCACTTCTAAATGTGTATCTATCACTTTCACTAAAAAGAAAAATATTATAAAACGTGCGTATACTCTCAGTAATGCTCCTTTGTGTGAAGTTATGTCGGTGAAGGATCTGGGGATAATATTAGATAGTAAGCTCCATCTTGATCAACATATTCAAAAAATTATTAATAACTCATATCGTATGTATGGCTTTGTGATGAGAACCGCCTCAGACTTTAAGCGTCCTGATACCTACATACACCTTTATAAGTCACTAATAAGGTCACAACTTGAATACGCCGTATTAATATGGAATCCCCTATACAAAAGATACGTAGATAGCTTGGAAAATGTTCAGCGCAAATTTATTAAAGCGGTGCGTTACCGTTGCCGGCATAGTTTGAGCCCTAGTGGCTCCTGTAGAGATGTTAAGTTGATGGACTTGAAGTCTAGACGCCTGTTACTTGAGATGATGTTTCTATATGACATATGTAGCAGCAGATATGACTGCTCAGATTTGGTAAATAAATTAAGTTATGTTGTACCTAGAACTGTTATGGGACGCGGGGTGCGCGCACGTCCACTATTCGCCATCCCATCTTGCCGCACTAATGCTGGAGTTCGCGCACCTCTACGTCGTATAGCAGATAATTATAACACAAATTTCTCGGATATTGATCTATTTACATTATCATCCAACAAATTTCGAAATACTGTAATCCAAAAATTAACAAACTAAAACTATATAACTGTAACCTAAGCACAATGTAAAAAAAAAAATAAAACAAAATATCAATCACTCGCATGCCTAGTTAGTTCTTATATAAAAAAATGGAATAGGTAACATGTGGATAACGTTGTGAGTTACACATACACTATATACTTTAGATACTAAGGACTATTAATTAAGAAACCTTTGTGTAACTGTTTGTTTTCCCAAAGAAAATAAATAAATAAATAAATAAACGTCGTTGATGTTGCGTGTCGCTTGTGCCGCGTTGCTGCCACGACGGTAGGTACTCATATTCCATAATTACTCGAATTTTTAACGTATCCATGATAACGAAAAGATTGAAATGCGATGAAAATGTAACACTAATCAATAAACAAATGACTACTTTTGGCAAAAAAAACCATGTTTTTAAAATAAAATTAATTTGAAAATGGCCAGTACTGCAGAACGGCAATTTCATAGGTAAAGACCTAATATCATGGATATGCTAGGCGTCATGAACTAGCAATCATTCCCACCATTTTCCTTAATCACCCGGAAGGAACTTTGCCTGCTCACATAGGTATAGACACCAGCACATCAAACTGTAAAATTTTCCCAATTGAACATGAACCTTATTCTGTTTCTGATAAAGTTGAAAACTATCAAGGAAATTTACCACATTGGAGTAGCTTGATGTGCTGGCCGCTATACTATGTATTCACTGTCAAAAGCAAAAAAAAATGTAGGAATGATGTGGTTCGAAATTGTTCAAGCTGCTTCAGCATGCAAGGACATAATTATGGAAATACAGACTGTTAAGTCTTGGTTGCGATTAAATGTGCACAAAGCTTTGCAACTTTTATAGTAAAAGACCATAACTTGTTCATTCGGGCAGTTGAAGTGTAGACCCCGCCACACCCATAAGAAGATTAATAAAAAGCCATAAAAAGTTATTAAATAACTATATTATTTACAAGAGAAATAACGCCATTATACAGTATTAAACACCATGAATTATGAAAATATAAATTGTCCATCAATCTATTAATACATTAATTAGTAAATCACATAAAAATATAGGCCAGATAAAGTTAATCTGATTTCGTTTCCACTTTATTCTGTCGCCACTTTTGTTCCTGTAATTGACAAATTTGAATTTTGAATATTCATGTTATCGGTTAGACCACACACACACACACACACAAATTAACACAACACAACTTTACTGGCATGCAAACAATTTACAAAGTTGATACATTTAATTTCTGGTGCTTAAATACATACCCTCCTATTAATAAACGTCAACTAAAGTTATGCCAAACTTATCCTCGAAAAATATATGGTAAAATGTTAATCCGGTCATATTGGAAGTAGGTATCTTACCTCGCGTTCATTATAGGAGGGTAAGGATTTTTTCTCTAACCAATGAAGTCCTTGTAAAAAAAGAAAATACTTCGTAAATAATCAAAACTCTTGCTTCAAGAGGTATCAGAATTGTGCTGTTGGAATGCTTTAGAGACATTTCCGAGTTTTGTTTACATACGAAGTATTTCTTTCTCGACCTATATACTATAATTCTAGCACATAGAGCATAGTGCCAAACAACATAATGAACAGAAATCTAAAGGAAGCCAACAACACTAAATACCCCAACATACACATATTTACATATAATAGCATAGCTACTTAACATAGACAAACAAACGCATTTTTTATTGTTTTATGGAGAATGAAGAACAATACAAATATTTATCCATGTCTTCAACACTAGCCCAAATGGAAATACTTACCTGCTTTGCTTGTGTGCCTTGCTCACATCAACTCACATGGATATTTCAAACTCTTGAACTTGATTAGTATTTCTTCGCCAAAAGTAGTGTATAACTTTACTTTGTGTTTACTTTGTACTTATTTTCAAATATTATTATAAAACTACCTTGACTTTGTAAAGTGGAATGTTATGAAGTCAATCAGTCTATTTTAAGTTCATTAAATTTTCGATACCTAATTTAAAATTATCAATAAATTACGTATGTCAGATTCTTTATTTCAATTGGCATTATTTATTATGAGACTAGTGTAACTGTCAGACACGAAAATAAACGAGACGTGGACATAACTGACAAACAATATCAAACAACCTGCAACCTCCTCACCCAAAAGCTCCCACTCTGACATAATCAGTCGTAATAATACAAAGTCCAATAGTTAGGCTCAAAGTCAATCAACATTATATTTATTTGTATTACGCTATGGCCTTGTATCATTTGCAAACGGGCAACAAGACAGAATTTACTTTTTAGAGATTCACAGCACGATAAAGTAAACACGAGCGATTAGTTCAGAATGGAAAGTTCAAAGTACGCTAATAAATGATACATCATGCACGTACCAATACGGCGAGCTCATTGGATAGACGGTAGGCAATTGCACGTAATTTGTACCGTAGCTTCAAACCTCCTTGAATTTTCGTATGTAAAGTCTCGTATATTGTGTACATGTTGAGAGAGTGCAATGTAAGAAACGAAGCTGCCAGGTAAGATATCTGTCGAACGGTGCAAACAAAATACATAATATAAGAAATAAATTTCAAAATTCAATAATCGCTGAAATACTAATTTATTCATCAATGCATTCAAATAAATAACATCCATTACAAATAAGAGCTAAAACAACCATTATAAATTAATCGAATATACAAAGCATAAGTACAACATTATCACTAAATTACGAATAGTAGATATATTGTTTGACCAAGGCACGAAATAATAATTATTCACTTCGTTATTTTGTGTACATAGCCTCTTACGGTATTTTACTTCATAATCTGGCATCATAAAACATCGATATACGATTTCTGTACCTGTTAGGTACGAATTATTTATAATTGTTGTGATATCTTTGTTTCACAACAAAGTGATAACATAATGGGCTATTTGACAAAATTTTAGTTTATAGTCCCTCATCTAGATTACAAGAAAATATTCGGCACATATTTCTGTGGCCCTAGTGAAAAGGGGTATAAGTCCAATTTTGTCGAAAATGAGTTAAGTGTACCAAAGTGATCAGAAAAAAATGCTCTATCGTATGGTGAAGACAGATCTAAGCTATCTCTAAAAATAAGAAAGTTACTTTGTGTAAAAGGGTCCAACTGACACCAAAAAAAACTGTAAAAGTCGGTTTTGCTGATCACTTTGGTACACTTAACTCATTTTCGACAAAATTGGACTTATACCCCTTTTCACCAGGGCCACAGATTTTTTCTTTATTCACGTAATCAAAAAATAATGGCGATACATCGAGTCAAAATATCGCATGACGTCACTAGCCAGTACAGTTTATACTTACTAGAAAATGACGGTACAAGCCCCTCTCCTCAACTTTAATGCGCTCTAAGAGGTTTTCCATCAATTTGAAAAAGAAAAATGATAATTGTGTAAGTATTATTTTTTATAATCTATCTGACAGACTAATTATATTTTGATGTTCATATTCTGTCAACTACCGTATTAGGGGGTATCTTGCCTTATCCAACGTAAAAAGTAACAGTGAATCAGCGATGTTCGAACATGACTAGTTCTGTTACAAGTTTGATAAAACACTAATATTATAATAACCATTATTTATTACTTTAGGACGGCTCATCTAATTATAATCGATATCTAGATTTACATCCAACATATATTTATGTCCATAATTTAATAGTTTATGGACATTTTATTTGTCTAGAGATCCTTATATAAAAGATTTGGACTAATGGTGTGATGTTGTTGGTGTAATATTATGTAGGTGTGGATATATTATTATCCTTAACCCACAGTAAATTGATCTAAAATGAGCTATTTGTGCCTTTCACATACAATAACTGAATTCACATACATTATTATCAGATCCATATAAAAATAATATAAAAAATACTTCCTACAGTTGAAAATTTAAACTTTTCACCGAACGAAAAGTGTACCTTTTCGACTAACGACCCTTTTTACCGATCTGAACAGATTTAATATGAATAAAATAAAATGCGATTCAATTTGTCACTTGTAGAAAATGAGAAATGCAATATGTACAGACGCCAGCACATCAAGTTACCCCAATGTGTCAAATTTCTTTGATCGTTTTTCAACTTTATGTCAAACAGCATAAGGTTCATATTCAATTGGGAAAATTTGACATATTGGGGTAACTTGATGTGCTGGCGTCTGTACATACGCCAGCATATCAAGCTACCCCCGAACAGTAAAATTTATCTAATTGAACATGAACCTTGTCCTATTTGTAATAAAGTTGAAAAAATATCAAAGAAATTTGACATATTAGGGTAGCTTGATGTGCTGGCCTCTGTACATTTAATAAATAAGAAAATATTGTTTAAAAATCACCGATAAACATAGTTCCATAATGTCTTTGGAAAGGTCTTTTGATTCTTACATTTAATTTCTATAGCAGTACAATAATGCAGGAGCAGGATGATACAAAAACAAACAAAACACTGGTTGCATTGAATCAGATAATGATCCTGAAATTATTCGTAATTTACAAATTATTGTCTTGAAAACAGCCTTCCAATTAAAAATAGTCAAATTGTTGTGATCAGTGGCGACATTTTGCCTTCTTTCTATTTTCTACCAAGTGACAAAATATGTAACTAGTAAAACTATGTAGTTATAGCATTCAAACAGTAAATAAAACATGCTCAAATAAATAGTACCAAAGTAACTCATGCAAATTCCACAGTGTTATATTACTATTTCCCCCGACTGCCCCAGAAAGCGGGCAATATTTTTACGATCATAGTTTAATTTGATATGATATTGATCTAGATAACTGATTTTTCTGTAGTAGGTTTGCAATTTTCAAGTAGGTGTACACACATAACCTTGCCCAAGGGTATGCTATAATAATAACTGTTCAATAATTTATAAACTACATTCATTTTATTTCAATAACACATTTGGTATCACTAAAGAAAGTAGCAAATAAAACATTGTCTAATTATGCGAAATTGCAAAGCTATCAGCGGAAGCTAATGTGTAACAAAAAAAATGCATACTTTTAAACTAGGTTTATAAGCAAAAAACTTAAAGGCAAAAAAGAAGATACATTTTTGGCACAACATTTGTTCGTATATCAAATTCTTAAATGATAGAATAAACGCAAAATTATTATATGTTAATATAAATACTTAAATATAAAATCCTTCTAAGTATCTAAATAATTTAATTATAATGTGCAGAAATATATACTACATCCATTTAATACAGACTCCGTAAAAATACGAATTGGTATAAAATGAAGTCCAGTTATTTACTGAAAATAGAAAAGTACACATAATAAATAATATAAACTAGCTCCTCATTATATACAGAAATTAATATTTTTTTTAGTAAATTGTTCAATAGTATTATGTCAATGTTAGTATTAATAATCAGACAAAAATATTACTATAATTATTTTGTGTCATCGCGCACGATTAGGAAATGTTTATTCAAAGTTTTAGACATGTACTCATATGAATAAAAGCCGGCTAAGAACGAGTTAGGCTCTCACTATTAGAGTTCCAGACCAAATAGTACCTTCACTAAGGTGAACATTCTATGGAATGATCGCTGGTCTACCGTGCCGTATTGACTTATTGTAATGAATAAACCGATAAGACGAAAAATAACCTGATTAACGTATTAATTTGATAAAGAATAATAATGCATACATCAAAGGTCGGTTCGTAAGTAGGCACCTAAAATATTGGAGTTTTTTTTACCAACTTTTATCATCGGGCATAATTTTTATGCAAAATGGTGTAGATGACCCGTCATCTACTTACAATATTTTTTATTATTAACAATATTTTGAGTGAACATTATCTTTCTATTTTCAAACTACGTTACGACTTTCTTTTTTTAAAAAAAAAAACTACGGCTTATTCTCAGACCACTGAACTTACATACAATATTTTATAAGGATCGGTCAAGCCGTTTCGGAAGAATTTGGTAACAAACACACGAGAATTTTATATTTTGGAAGATTAGGGTTGGCACAATTGTTAATACCTACTAATTACAAAAAAAAAATGTTTTTAAATTAAATAAATATTGCTGATAATATTCCAGGTACGGAGCCCGAGCCCTCGGTGGGCGAGTCCTACTCGCTCTTTGCCGTCTTTTTCAGTTATTTGTTATCTTTACTGGCGAACTGTTTGCGCGATATCAAGATCTTACATTATACAAAAATTGAAATTTCTACATTGCAAAAAAGAAGAATGCAACCTTTAAGTTCCATCAGTTTTTCTCAAACAAAAAAGAAGTAAGAGTAGGTAGTAGGTATTTGGGCATGCTGTTAATTTTTGGGAGTTACTAATATTATTAGTCTCTTGATTTTACACTGGTCGCGCGCGGGTAATATAATATGAGAATATGTATAATTCGACTTAAGAAACACCAGAACACAAAACAATGATAAAATCTAAGGTTCTACACACTATGATGGAACAAATTGGTCCACGGGTCCAAAACATACAACACTAATAATGCATTCGAGTTTGTTTCGTTACTATAGCTCTGATAAGAAAAACAGCAGTAGGTAAGTTCTCTAAAACAACTTTATATGAAAGAGCTCGGTTTACTTTATTATTATAATTCAATTAGTATTGTGAGACGGTGGTTCTTATAGATATGGAGTATAAAATGCGAGCGCAATGCTCAGTCATCTACGGCGTATAATATTAAATGTTCGCAATAGTGACTCGATAAAGATTAATTCAAAGTGCAAAGTGTCAAAGATATAAATTTCGAACATATTAACACCCGGTTTCTGAATGGTTTATTTATCAACACAAAATGTACATATCAGAGTGTCAAAGTAATTTAACTGCTGATATCGTTTAAAATAACAAAAACCAATCAAATAACATGAGTGTGACAGTGTATTAGCTCAAGACTTACAGAAACAGGGTGTTACAATTCTATACGCAAATGAAACGATAGTTACCAAAACTTATCAGAGCTAAGTATATTTTTGAGTTTGCTTTCAGACAGTCATAGGTACTAATTAATATAATATCCTGGAATTTCATTTAACTTAAATGTGAAGATATTTAGACTTCTGTTAACGGGAAGAACAATTTAAATTTAATCATTCTCAATTCAAATTGTCTGGAAGCATACTATTCGGAAAAGCATTTGATTGTGTCATTCTTGAGATTTAATAGCTATATTCGTTACTGTATGACATAAACCAAGTGCTTTCCGGTTTTATTTTCTACATAAAGCATTTAAACTGAAGCCGGCTCGTATATATTTCTCATATTCTTCCACCAGATTTCTGGAATGAAATTACGAACTCATCACAAATTAAATGCAAGTCAAGATGCGAGTAGCTGCTGATAATAATCGATTCAACCAACCACAGCAGTAAACGAGCACTTGACATATTGTCACATTCATTATCGTTCCAGAAACTAGTCTAGCATTGGTCAAAATAAAGTGACAGTTCAATTTTTTTTTCAAGTACAGACACAAGAACTGCCGTCTTCAGCCTACATGCTGTAAGATCTACATGTCTACGTCACTACATCACACAGCGTGCGGCGCGCGTCAGGCGCGATGCGTTGTCCAATCGTTTCAGTTCCACTGTACCTGCTCGTTGAGTTTCTGGGGAATCACGATGAGCGTCGTCGCGAAGTTCCCGATGCCAATCGTCAGGAATGATAAACTTAATGCTGGGATCTGTTGCCGGTTTGTTACAGGACATGCGTTTTATATATTGTTCTAATATGATTAGTATGAATCAAGTTAGCCCTAAGTAACCCTAGTTTTTTGTTTTCATTTTTGTCGACATTATTGCTTTTTCTCACAGATATATACCGAAATGTCACTTCCATTTCGTTTTGGTCGTTCACAAGGGTCATTAATTACTCTGAACGGCCAAAAATAGACAGAAAATATAACATGAGTGGTATTTATTTTATGTTACTACATAACAACTGTCAAGTCAGCTTTCAAAATACCATTAATTTACTTAATCAATGCTTTAGCAAGAGGCCGTACTATGGCCTCAGCAAGTACGAATAAACTGGAACAATTTTACAGGAAGTTAAGGTACAGTTTCCCTCTATCTCACATTTCCTATTCCGAGCAACAGATTAATCTGTGCTGGACCAACAGCTTAACCTGTTTGACGGCTGTTACTATAAGCCACAAAGTCTTTTAACAGACTATCACTAAATAATAGAGGTGAAAAATGTAAACACAATCAAGTACATACCTGCCATGTGGCATCCGGATGATAACTCAGACTGTACAATGTGTAAGCAATGTATAGTTGGAATACGTAACCGCCAAATAAAAATGGCAGCAAATACGAGAGTCCCCGCCACATCCATGAGTGGAATCCTTCGATCGTTATGTCCATGTTATGTCGTGCGCCCAAAGCCTTTAGCCTGTACAGAACCCCGCTCTGATATCTGAACTGCATGTATTGTACTACACCTGAGAAATAAATAATATTTTTTAAACATTACAATAATTGGCCAAATATCATCATCATCTGCTTAACCTTTTGCCACCTAGACTAAAAGCCGACCCTATGGCTTGTAGTCTAAACAGAATACTATTATGTCCCATGGACGGACTGACTATCTGATTTTTTTTTTTGCTTTATTCATAAATTAACACAAAACATGTTTACAAAAATTCTGCCAAACTGTCAGTTTGTCGGCAGTTGTTCTGTTTAACAATATTTAAAATATTTTACAAACATGTGTGCGTGTTACTAAACTATATCTAACTTAACTAAAAACCGTACCTACCAAACAAAAAGTTTATGGACACAATGACAGATAATGTTTCTTAAGTAATTTCTTAATTTTCATAACCCAGTAACTGGGTAGATAACACGAGGTAAGTCTTGGTCAGACTTTTTGGCCTGTAAACGGCAACAGAGAACAACGGTTTAACGTTCTTTTCGAGACACGGGGGGTAAGCACCTAGGTAAGTAAAGAAAGGTCACCTTTTCACGGACCAACCACGACATGTATTGAAGTTGTTCGAAGATTTACCCGAGAGACATTTATTACTTAGCAACAAGCTCCCTAAATAGAAGTATGAATCAGCCTAGCCATGTTACAAATTCTATTTGTATTGTATTTTTATTATAGAAAGAAAATGGCGTATATGGAATCAGCTGTTTGTCAACTGTCAAGTGTTGTGTATTTCATTTTCAGCCATATTACAAATTCTACTTGTTAACACTTGACAGTTGACAAACAGCTGATTGCATATACGCCACTTTCTTTCTATTGTTGCCTTATCGATTTCTTCGAAATAGAATTGTAATATGGCTAGGCCCGCAGATTCGTTTATGTAATATTTTATAAATAAAATAAAAATTCCACAACTTTAACACAACGCCATCTAGTCCCAAGCAAAGCAGAGCTTGTGTTATGGGTACTAAACAGCTGATAAACATACTTATATACTAAATACATACATATTATAGATAAATTACACCCAGACACAGAACAAATGGAAGTGAATTTTGAAAGATAAGTCAACCTTTTGCGAAGCCAAATAAATATCAAGTCCCGTCCAGAAGTAAAAAACAAGGTTGCGTGATGCGAACGTGTCTTACGCAATTCTTTTTGATGAACACTCTGTTCAGGTCACGGGATTCCTACATCACAACCTGCATTACCAATCTGGCCGTCAAGTACAGTGGTATTACCTAAGACAGATTAGACCAGTCAACGAGAGGCAATTTGGTATAGATTACCTACTTACATAGACATTACGAGCGTTTATGAACATTATGTATTTACTATTAGTAATGTATGGCTATTCAGAAAAAAATGCAAGAATCTGTTTAAATGTATTATAATGTTTAAATAAGACATGACAAAGAGTAAGTGATACCAACATTTTCGTCTCTGAAACTACAACTACACTTGAGAGCAATGAATCTAGGTCACTTAAAGAAACCTATAAATCTCGGAAACTGAGAATGTTATCTTAATTAAATAAATTGTGTCTAATAGACCATCAAATACTCCTTAAATTAATGGCGAATTCTTTAGGTGTAAGCGACATGTTACAGCTTGAATAATCAATATTGAACACTATCGATATGGTTTATTTTATACCCACTTACAAATGACAGGTTAGAAATAAAAGCAAAACCAAATGCAGTAATTTCGTAGTTTCATCTTCGAAAGTCTTCCTTTTTCAAATTTGGGTTCTTTATGACATAACTTTACCATAACTTAGAAGTTTAAATACCTTAATTTTATTGTCTATTAATAACAGTTTATTTCATTAAAGCTAGCATTACCCGGATTCATTGCTCTCGATTGTAGTTACGTTTTAGGAAAAAATAATTAGTATTATACGGTCACTAGGTAACAATAATTCCATTGCATTAACAACTGCATTATCTAAATAAAATGATTGATTGCTATCGTTGTCAAGGGCATAATGTAATTTTCAACACAAAAATACCTCATTTGATATTATCGAGGCTTATGCATATTCGTTATCTATTTGTAAGTAAATTTAGATCCATACTTACCAGCTGATAATCAAGGTAGTATTTTATAGTTTAGATTGTACAGCGAAAGAATATCGGAAGAAGCGACAAGTGTTCTTCAGGTTCTTCTGTAGTGCTTATGAAACATATCTCCTTATTAAAATGTATCTATTTCTAAAAATCTCGAGTAAAGATGTTTGTCCAGGATAAATTCCAGAACAGCTTAACCAATTTTTATGAAATCTTGCTTACTCCGTGTAATTTAGTAAAACTCACAGGATAGGAGACTTTTATCTTGATTATTGGCCTCAATATTTTTTTTATTGCAGAATAAATGTTTCTATAAATAAGTTTTTTTTTTATACCACTACGGTGGCAAACAAGCTTACGGCCCGCCTGATGGTAAGCGGTTACCGTAGCCTATGGACACTTGCAACACCAGGGGCGCCACACGCGCGTTGCCGACCCTAAAGTTACGTAACTTTCTTACAGATGGCAATGTAAGTTAGCTCCTAAGCCATAGCAATGCGTGGCCGGGTCAGCTAATTCATCATCATCTGCCTAACGTTTTCTTAACTGGTGGAATCGGCTTCCAGTCGAAACGGATGCCGCTGAGTACCCGTGTTTTACATGGAACAACTGCATATCTGACCTCCACAACTCAGTGACTGGCTAACGCTGGATATTAATAATCTATCTCGGTTGCTATCTTGATCCCGATCTTTGTCTGTAACCAATCAACGACCGAATTCGCCTATCCGAGTCTTAAAGATGTCCAATCAGAAGCAGCCGTCAAAAACAAAGGATCGGGATTTGGATTGAGATAGAATATTAATATCGGGCGTAACACGACACCCGGTTAAGCTGTTGCTAACGTTTTCGGGATTCTGACAACCCGTAACAACTGTCAAAAATCTACAAATGACAGCTGGGCCTATCGGCTTAACGTGATTTCTGGGACTTGATATGAAATAAATGGTAACCCATCCATTGGCCGATGGAAAACGCAGCTTAACCTTTGATTATTTAGCTACAAACCAGCTAAGCGAGCCTGTTAGTTATTTATAAAAAATAAATGTTTTTTTTAGTACCTACTTGAGTTAGGGAAATAAATAAAATAAATATCCACAAATACTTACTGATATAAGCGATGAACCACATGAAAGTGTGTCTAAACAAATTCCAAGGCTCGTTCTGTGGCCAGATGAGCAGTATACCAGCGACCACCGTTGATATGAAGTGGTGGAGACGCCACCATCCCTTGATCCGAGAGCCGTTCACCTTGAGGATACTCTCGCGAATCGTCAGCGTGCAGTAATACCATACCAGTAGGAACAAAAGTATTAATTGTAATGGCCTAAAATAAAACAGAAACTATTAATTTTCTATGAATATGTCACAAGATTTAATCACCTTCACAAAGTTGCATTGACTTTGAACTGTGAACTTGGAACTTAACAATGACGTTGATACACATTAATTGGGTACCTACTGTTGTGTAAGGGCCGTATTTATTAGTCATTTAAACTAAGACATTCCTTTTTAACATAACCTTATTATGCGCACGGAGGAGCGTGTGATTTGGCATAGTAAAAGTTAACATGGCGTAAGAAAGCAAAAAGCTAAAACGGTCAAATTTCGAACACTGTGCGACTACCAGTAATCAACCAATAGCTGAAAAATCGGTCGCATGTCGCAGCCAAAATATTCACATCTATTTTTGATGCAGCACCTCCTGTAAAAAAATAATTACCTGAAATCTATGTAGAGGTTCGCAACGGCTAGTACGAAGGCTATCGCACTGAGGATCAGCTTAAACTTTTCATATTCATCCTTGTATTTAAATCTGTCGAAAAAATACAGTTATTGTGAATTTACAAATGAATTGTTTATACGCCTTACATCTACGAAGTATTAGGTAAAGGTGAACCTGTAGTACCTATTCCAACGCTTCGCTTCATGTACCAGAAGCCAGCCTATTGCCATCAACAGGCCACAAACCCAGACTCCGGGCCTCACTCTCAGCAGTAGCGCTTGCAACCACAATTTGTTTTTTTTGGTGCGGTTTGGAAAATCCTCTTGGATGCAGTGCTCCGCCCCCAGGAGGACAAAAGGGTCACACTCTGACTGACTAAATACCACCCTGGTGTTCCGTCTCACACTACGGGGGTCAGCACCACGGGGAGCAGGCCTAGATTTTTTATTTGTCAACAACAACATACATTTATCGACTTTTACAGCTAACGAATGCGTTAAATGTGCCTTCATTAATTCTTAACTTAATTTTGACTTATAACTAATACCTATAACTAGGTAATAAAAAAAGAATTCCTTGTGAATTCAACCAGAGAACAACAGAATAAGTCCGTCTGATCGTCTCACTCGCTAGTCGCTATGAGGTTTAGCGTGCGGAGTGCACGCGTCTGAGGCACCTCTTTTAAAAGATAGTTCCGAGCAAGCGGCTCCACTAGCAGCAGTCATGGCTGCCGATTTGTAATTAGTCCCTGCGTTTTCTTCTGCAAGTGCACATCCGACGCCTTTATGTTACAAAATATAGCCAGACGCCTAATCAAATTCAAGACGACGACGACGACATAGAATAATTTAAATGCAGACCGAGACCTAGTTACTAAGGAAGTTATGAAGGCGTCGTGGGCGATTAGAAACTTAACAACAAAAGCAATGTGTACTTTGATATCTAAGTTTATGACTCAGAAGTAGTTTAGATTCGGCACGTTAGTAACAGTCATCCTATAAGTAAGCAGTGACATAATAAGATACGACAGTTTCACGACCAGCCATCGCCATCTCACCCCTAGGTCGCTTTTAATGAACTGTGTATACCTACAAAGTGCAGCATACGGCTGGTAAATCATTATCTGCCTAGCCTTTTCCCAACTATGTTGGGGTCGGTTTCCAGTTTAACCAAATGCAGCTGAATACCAGTGTTTTACAAGGAGCTACTGCCTGTCTGACCTCCACAACACGATACCCCTTAGTTAAACTGGTTTTCATACTTTCTGACTTCTGAATACCCGTACCGACTGTCAAAGATCTATCTACAAATGACAGCCGGGATCAACGGCTTAACGTGATTTCTTAGGCACGGAGGAGTCTTGATATGTTTGTAATGAATGATCATAAATCCACAGACTAACCCCGTCAAGTATAGCTTAACCTTCGAACGACCCGGGAGGATGTCTGATAAATGTAAATACAGAAAAACCTTGAAGTAAGCAGGTACTACGACCCTTTATAATTTACACGTGTTTATTTCATGACACGTGCTGAAACAAAGTATACCGACGTTTCTATGAGGCAATCGATTAATAATAATGTGTTCATAATAATTATAAATATTGATTGACGGACGATCGTAAATTGTTTGATTATTTTTTTATTGACGGTTCCGTTCACGTCGAACCCTTCCCCTAAGGAAGTTGCCTAACTGCTGGACCTATGCTAAAAAGGTAGGTACTTCGCGTACCTTTTCTACGTTGAGAAATGATTGAAAATTAGGAGTATTCCCGTTTGAGCACCTATTTTTTGAGCACCTACGCATTTAGCACCAAAGGTATTCCCATTTCCCATAGGTTAATGCATAGGTGCTCAAACGGGAATACTCCGAAAATTACACTTAAGCACATCAAGTTAAGTAGCAAAATGGTTTGCAGTAATCTAGACGGCTATTATGAGGACCGCGACTTTTCATAGGATATTGCTTTATTTTGCTAGTTTTAGTTTATTGTGGTCTTGTTTTATACTAAGATAAAGATTTGTTACGTTAATACATTCTGTTTGACCGTCCGTCCTTGCGACCGTTTTAGAAACAGATGTAATAATCTGATACGTATCTAGATGATAAGAAGAGAATTCTGTGATGCCACATTATTTAGGTACGTCTTTCCTCTCGATTTCTGGCAATTTTTTGTGAGAGAGATTTCGTGAAGAGGGACGGATATCATCTGCCTAGCCTTTTCCCAACTATGTTGGGGTCGGCTTCCAGTTTAACCGAATGCAGCTGAATACCAGTGTTTTACATGGAGCGACTGCCTGTCTGACCTCCACAACCCAGTAACTGGGTAACATGATACCCCTTGGTTAAACTGGTTGTCAGACTTTCGGGCTTCTGACTACAAGTAACGACTGTCAAAGATCTACATATGACAGCCGGGACCAACGGCTTAACGTGCTTTCCGAGGCACGGAGGAGTCTTGGTATGTAATAAATGGTCACCCATCCACGGACCGACCTCGTCAAGCGTAGCTTAACCTTCGATCGACCCATGCGGCTGTTATAATTTAGCCACAAGCTCCTCTGAAGAGGGACGGATATGTGTTACAGGAAACCGGCGAAGCACGCACTATTTGATTTGACGAATGAACGGGCGTGGTGGCAGAGAGATCATGCAGGTATCGTACAGTAATTTTTTTAAGGCGGCGAATTTATGTCGATCAAATGTTACACATTATTTGTGACTACTGTAAGGTTCGTTTTTTTTTTGTTTAAATAGCTACTAGATTTTTAGAATAGTTTAACAAACTTTGGAAATGCTTTAAGCACTTTTTCTGTTTTTTCTACTCAACTATTTAAATAATTTAAGCAAAAAATGTAAAGAGGCAGACTTAATTTCAGATCTTTTTCTCAAATTCTTACGGAATTTATCACTGTGGTGCAATTTTTCGTCAGCTGTCCGTGTAAGTAATGAGGTTTTTAATATAGGAAGTGCTTTATTTACTATGTAGGATTTTTTAACCCCCGACGCAAAAAGAGGGGTGTTATAAGTTTCACCGTTATGTGTGTGTGTCTGTCTGTCTGTCTGTGGCACCGTAGCGCCCAAACGGGTGAACCGATTTAGATGCGGTTTTTTTTATTTGAAAGCAGGGTTTCTTGCGATGGTTCTTAGACATAATTCATCAAAATCGGTTCAGCCGTTTCAAGGTTATCAGCTCTTTTGAGTTAGCTACCGTTGCTGTTTTAGACGTCTATGGGTATTAACTTTACTAACAAACATATGTATGTCTTAAAATTTCAAACACCCATGTGTGTAATATTAATAAACAAAATTATGGTGTATTTGGTCTGATGCAGCCAGGATATCCAGCAGACTAATACACTCTTGGGAAAATAACAGCAGATATGTCATGTTTGGATTCATTTTAACCTGCATTTGATTTTGCACACAATGCACTGATGGCAACTGGGTGAGCTGATGCTGCAGCCAGGCTATCCAGCACACCAGTAGGTAGACTCTTAACAAAATAATAGCAGATATGTCGTGTTTGGATTCATTTCAACCAGCATTTGATTCTGCACACAATGCCTTGATGGCAACAGGATGAGCTGATGCTGCAGCCAGGCTATCCAACACACCAGTAGGTAGACTCTTGACAAAATAATAGCTGATATGTCGTGTTTGGATACATTTCAATCAGCATTTGATTCTAAACACAATGCACTGATGGCAACAGGATAAGCTGATGCTGCAGCCAGGTTATCCAGCACACCAGTAGGTAGACCCTTGACAAAATAATAGCAGATATGTCGTGTTTGGATTCGTTTTAACCAGCATTTGACTCTACATACAATACACTGCAAAATTCTCATAACTGTAAACTCTATAAAACAAAATTAATGCGTTTAAAAAATATCAAATAAAAATTAAATTTAAAATTTAAAAAACCCCCATCGCAAAAAAAGTTAAACATTTAAAAAGTTAAAAATAACACTTTAGCCATGAAATTTTACGTAACGTCGGGGTACCGTTAAAATAAGTACCTACATACCTACAAGTACTAGGAACATTCTTTACTTAAACGGTACTCCGACGTGAAGTAAAATTTCATGGCTAAAGTGTTATTTTTAACTTTTTAAATGTTTTACTTTTTTTGCGATGGGGGTTTTTTAAATTTTTAATTTAATTTTTTAATTAAAATATTATGCACTAGTAAAAAAAACTGTACAAAGGCGGACTTAATGTCATAGGCATATTTTTCTATCAGTCAACCTAATAAAAAAAAATCTTATAGCAATGATGAATTTTTCATGGTTCATTACAGTTTTAATATCGTAAAAATTATCCAGGATCATGTACAGAACTTATGGTATAAGTATGTAAGACAATGCTCCTTCCACTTGCATAAAATGAACAAAAATTGATATTATATACAAAAGACCATTTAAGACGCTAATCTGCATGATCTGACCAAGATAATGTCTGGACTTTAAAAGAGACTGTGACCTCTTAGTTTCTTTCGGTGTTTGAACCTTTTTACAGAAATAATAATGAACTATAAAATAGATCTTACTTGTCGTTTTTGTTGAGAATGGACACGTTGACGTTTCCGAGTATGATGCGCAGATATAGACTGTTCTGTTTCGGCAGCGTCGCATTGATTTCGTGTAGCATAGCTTTCCTTTTCATTATCTCCTTTTCCAAGTTTGCGACGCGATCATCTTTATCGACGTCTTTCTTTTCTAACCTGTTTAGGGGTTGGAACATATATTATCGTTAAATTGCTAACTGCATTACTAAAAAAAATGTGCCCAGCGCGCCACGCGACATGATTACATGACCAATTTAAAGGATTAAAAAAATAAATATATACTTAAATTCACGCCTTTTGTCCCATGGCGGTAGGCAGAAACTACAGAACATCATATATAATTTTTACATACTTCTTTTGCTTCATTATTTGCAATAGGTTGATAAGAAAAGTAGATTATGCTGGATGAGTTAGTTAAGGAATTATCAATTCATCCAGCATAATCTCCATTCCTTATCATTTATTCTTACATAATATTAATGTAAATAACAAGAAATCGATATCTTAATCAGTACTTAATAGTACTAATGATAATATTGATAACATACTTTTTCCTTTTCTGTAATTGATTGATTGAATTTATAAACTTATAAAATAAAAAAAAGCATTTCTAATTTTATTCTTAACTAGCTACCACCCGCGAATTCATCCTCCTTGGTTTTAACATAAAGTTTGCTTTGCTGGGGAATTTGTGTTACTAGGTACTTCTTCTTCCCAGCAAAAAAAAACAAAGATATGGTGAAGGTTGGGCGTTTCGGAGGACTGTCATAAATATGTAACTAATGATGTTTAAAAATTGCAAATTCCCAGCCTAATTTTAAGTGAATGATTTTAAAACACATTGTATAGCACTCCAATAAAATATTTTTGTATTAGGATTGGTTCTTCCAAAGATTGTCTAATCATTATTATATCAGTACATTTTTGAGTAAAATGTTATGCTAATTTTATGTAAATATAAGCCAAAGCAAATTTCTTTTATAAGTACATATATTTATGGTTATAGCCTCTACCAATGTGAGATAAACCCAAATAAACAATTGATTTATAATACAGTACTGGGTCATGGTTCCCAGTCAGGGAAAGTGGGCAACATTTTTGACCATATTTGGAACTTTAAATTTTATTATATTCAGTTACTTGATAGTTGGAAGGATGCCAGTATCTGACAAAAGACAAAGCAGTTAAATAAAAAAACGAGACCCCAAAAGTATTTAATTTAATCTTTTTCAAAACTATGCCAATGTAATTAGCATATAGTAGCTATATGGCTGTGTCCACTAACATACCATTAACACCTAAATATTATGCATAAATATTTAAGCAGTAGTGTGGTGACATATTAAATTGTGCTTTACAGCATCAAGTTCCTGAACACAATCAGTTCAAGTACAGTAATTTATTGTCAAATCAAATGCATACTTCAATCATTATAGTAACGTACATCCAAGTTCTAACAAAAGAACTTTGAAAAAGAAAATTGCGTATTATTTAAAACAATAACCAATAGGTGCCATTTGTACTTTGTAATGCATTAATGATTTAGATAGTAGGTACCTACTTTGAATTTATTGTTCTAAAGTTGATAATTTTTGAATGGAAACTAAATACTTGAATGGCTGAATACACTTTCAAATATGTCCTGGAAATGCTATCATTATGTAAATAGATTCTTTGTTTTTTTTTTTAAATCAATATAATAAATATATTGAAGCTATAGACATAGCCAACCGGCCTACTCTGACTAACAGAGACAATAACCCAGTTTTTATTTAGTGTTAATTGGATTTAAAAACCTAATTAGTTATTAGAAGTCCCTACTATCATTTGTTTAGTTAGATGGCAAGTTAATTAGATCAACAATCATTTATATTGATCATGTTAACATAACATAGTCAACAACAAATAGGGAAATAATGTTATCTAATGACATTTTAGATTAATGATGTTGACTGTATTGTTCTGACCTTTTCAGAGCGGCCGCTATGATGGACATGCGGTACTTCTGATGGCTGATCTCTTTCATGCAGGCTGCTTGCAGTTCACCAACCTCCTCCAATTTTGCGACATAGTCTTTGTTTGTGATCTAGAGGAATATAAAGCAACGCTAAAACAATTTTCCGTCAAATATTTTATAGTGATATGATTAATTCATGCCTTTT
Organism: Euplexia lucipara; assembly: GCA_921972225.1. Taxonomy (NCBI): domain Eukaryota; kingdom Metazoa; phylum Arthropoda; class Insecta; order Lepidoptera; family Noctuidae; genus Euplexia; species Euplexia lucipara. The sequence continues at coordinate 14,460,753 of OV179158.1, read as the reverse complement.
TATTACTTATATTATGAACGCTTGACAGAAAATTATTGAAGTGGCGTGTTAATATTTAAAACAAGCCTAGGGAGTACCACGTCTATACAGGAAAACGATCGTACTTGTTTTTGTTAGCGATGTCGTTTACCACCAACAGGCTGCTAAAATATTGTGCACAACGCTTTTAAATTCCATGAAAACAGACGATAAAATTATGTTAAGTACTCAGATGTAAATCATTATTGATACTTTACCTCTAAGCGTTTATAGTCCACCACTAGATCCTCCCATTCTTTAAGACACTCCTCCACATCCATTTTAGAAGTATTTAATATTTCTACTAATATTTGCTTCACAAAATAATCACAAGAATCCGACCGAACGTGTGAATTCCATTCCCGTTTTCTGTGACCTTTCGTCTGTCATTATTCGTCGGCCAGCCACAGCTGTCGTGCTTTGATACAGATTATACAGAACTAGAGAACTACCGAAACTCATTTTAGTCGATTTTTAAGCAAAAGAAAATAATCATTTGCACTAACGAAAGCTGTTTTGTTATCAAAATCTCTTTTTCATGGAGGGTTCAAAAATACTGCTCACCAGCTGGCTTATTCACAACCAGTCGACTAGATTCCGTACCGAATCGAACGTCTCAGATGTCGAAGATGTCATCCAAACGCAATTCACAAATCCGAAACCGATTTTTTTTGACAGTTCAAATTCGATAAGAAGACTCAAATCTTTCCGACAGCTGTTTGCTATCGGGATCCATACCGAACAAAATTTAAACGATTTATTTTTCATAAATCCAGGTTATTTCAGAGAAATATAAACACTGTAAACCTTTAAAACACTGCACTTTTAAGTACATGAAGTTTTATTATTGTATTGACCGTATTTCATTGATACTTTCGCATTTACATAAATTCAAAGTGTAATTATGTAGAACTACATAATTACACTTTGAATTACTTTATTCGTATAGTTGTACGTGTTATTGTTTGACAATAAGCAAATAGCAAGATTTGTGTATTGATATCAAATACTTACAGTCATTTAGCCGTTTTAATGCAATAAAAGAAATTTTAATCCATAGTTTTATTTCAAATAAAAACTTTTTCCGCATCGCCAGACTGGCAATGCGGAAAAAGTTTAAAAAGTAAAAAAGTCTGTCAAACTGGCAATGCCAGTTTGACAAACGGCTGTTTACAAAGCAAGTTTATTCGAAATAAAGTTTGTTTGAATAATAATAAAATCATTTTGTACCGTTTGCTGTCTATTAAATTACTAGCTGTATATTCTATAATTAAACGGATCGAAACATTCAAATAAACCAATTTTATTTACTACTTTAAATTTTCTACCACGCTGATCATTTACTACCATTTTGTAGCGTTCCCCATAAATACAATGATCAATCGTTTAGAAAAAAAAACGTATCCGTTCGGATCTGTGAATAGCGTTTTGGCAGTTCTTCGGCTCGGAAATGAGATTGTCGAAAACGGTTCCTTACCGACACGGAAACCAATCGAACGGTTTAGAATAAGGCAGCTGCATTCCACCACTTCCGTGTAAAGCTACATACACACGACGCTAGCTAGAAACAAGACGTACAATGATGATGTAAACGATGATGCTGAATTAATTAAGCTAAACCTACGCACTACTAGAAACCATTTCGATCAAAGTCAGTCATTTTTAGGGCTGCGGATAATCAACTTTTTCCATATTTGCTTGTCGAGCATTACTTGGCCAAAACCTTAATGGTGTAAAATAATGTAACCAGCTGGCTTATTCACAACCATTCGACTAGATTCCGTACCGAATCGAACGACTAAGATGTCGAAGATGTCATCCAAACGCAATTCACAAATCCGAAACCGATTTTTTTTGACAGTTTAAATTCGATAAGAAGACTCAAATCTTTCCGACAGCTGTTTGCTATCGGGAGCCATACCGAACAAAATTTAAACGATTTATTTTTCATAAATCCAGGTTATTTCAGAGAAATATAAACACTGTAAACCTTTAAAACACTGCACTTTTACGTAAATGAAGTTTTATTAATGTATTGACCGTATTACATTGATACTTTCGCATTTACATAAATTCAAAGTGTAATTAAGTAGAACTCCATAATTACACTTTGAATTACTTTATTCGTATAGTTGTACGTGTTATTGTTTGACAATAAGCAAATAGCAAGATTTGTGTATTGATATCAAATACTTACAGTCATTTAGCCTTTTTAAAGCAAAGTTAGAATAAAAGAAATTTTAATCCATAGTTTTATTTCAAATAAAAACTTTTTCCACATTGCCAGACTGGCTATGCGGAAAAAGTTTAAAAAGTAAAAAAGTCTGTCAAACTGGCAATGCCAGTTTGACAAACGGCTGTTTACAAAGCAAGTTTATTCGAAATAAAGTTTGTTTGATTAATAATAAAATTATTTTGTACCGTTAGCTGTCTATTAAATTACTAGCTGTATATTCTATAATTAAACGGATCGAAACATTCAAGTAAACCAATTTTATTTACTACTTTAAATTTTCTACCACGGTGATCATTTACTACCATTTTGTAGCGTTCCCCATAAATACAATGATCAATCGTATAGAAAAAAAAACGTATCCGTTGGGATCTGTGAATAGCGTTTTGGCAGTTCTTCGGCTCGGAAATGAGATTGTCGAAAACGGTTCCTTGCCGACGCGGAAACCAATCGAACGGTTTAGAATAAGGCAGCAGGGTAGTATTGCCCAATCACACCCGCAGTGGATTATTATCATAGATATCGATAAGTATTAACGATCAATAACTTCAGGATAAGACAGTCAGAATCAGTTGGATGGGAGTTAGAATTTTGGTTTTATAGCATGTGGGGTCTCCCAATCGAATCTTCTAGCAATACTCAGCAACCGCCGCCGGCCGGGCCGCTTTCGACTCTCATTTCTTCACGTTGACATTCAGAGCACTGGATAGAAATCACATTGGGTCAACACCCACGAGGGCCATCGCAATGCTGTTTAAAAGGGGCTTTATTACACTATCCGATTTGTAGGATCCTAGTTAGGAAGCAACCAAGCGGTCGTCGGTACCATAATCGTACCATCGGATCCACACTGTCCCAACTGCGATTACATGTCATCTTCCGATTTCCTAGTTAGGTTTTCTACAAATCGGCTAGTGTAATAAGCCCTTTACAAATCGTTCTTCCGCAAATTCGGATTTCTGGAAGCTGCGTAGCCTAGTATTTCTTTCCCATAGTTGTTTATGCCGTGGCAAACATAGACACACGCAATCGACTTGTAACTACAACCGGTCTTGACCAATTTTTTGATCATACAGTGGTAATGCAATAGAATATTGGGTTTACAGCAACTGTTTCTATGTAAAAGTAAGATCAGTGAAGGCGCAAAATGGAATATAATAAAAACAAACAGCAATATAAATTAAATACTTGTTTATTTACATGAAACGCGAACCAAATCTATTTGGGTTTCGGTAATAAATTTCGACAAGTTACAGCAGTTATAATGAGTAACTGCAAAATTCTCCCATTAACACCTCAGTCACATATTCTTAGTGCTATTCTGAATCCAGTAGGTATTCTAACATATATTTCCAATTATGTATCAAGAGAATTCTGCAAGTAGATAACTTACTTTGATGATATTATTCTTACGGTAATTACATTTTAAAAGTGCAAGATACTTATTTTTAAATTGTAATACAAACAGTTTTTATGAAGAACTTTATGTTCAGCAGATTATTTATAGGCGATTGCCATATTTCAAAGAGATTATATTTCTATGCCAAGATAATATAGCACGCGTAATAGTAGAGAGCGCCCTTTGAGGTTTATTCTCCTTATTTTTATATGTGAACAATTCCAGATATGAACGTAAGAATGTCAATTAGCTTGACTGTATAACAAAAATGGTAATTAAGTACACTAATTTAAAAAAAAAACTGATGGTTGATAAACCATCCCCAACAAAAATACATATTTAAACTGCCGTATCATAAACCCGTAATACAAATGCTTTTCTAGTTTGCTGTATTCATCATTAAAAATACATTTCGGGTCACAAAAACATGCGCTATCTATTATTAAGAAATTAATCTAATAAATGGAAATGATTGCAAATAAAAATGACTAGAAAATGTGTTTTGTGATGTAATTAGCAATATAAATTATAAACGATAATATCAAATAGAAAACTGCATTTGTATTTTTTTTTTAGTTTTATGATTCTATTTGAGCTAACAACGTTGATATTTCAATACACTAAATGGGTACACAGATGCCTACTAGGTGTTAAGTTGAGCGCTCTCTACAGATACGCCACAACACTACTATTACAATCTCCTTGGTCTCAGCATATTATTTTACGAATCCACACTGACAAAGCGAATATAATCCTTCCTTAATCCTTGTATAAGAATCTAGATACCAAGTTAAGCATCTATCCTGACAGCTGCGGCGCACGATACATAAATCTTGATTAGAAATACAAAAGCAATATTGACATCGTATAAGCGATAACTCCATAAATATCATATATTAGCGTGGTGTTACCGGCCGTCACTTGTAAGCAATGTACACGTCGCATTATGTCATGCACTAAACACAGCTGTTTCTAACAGTATGAGCGTACCTACGCAAACTACACTACGAACTAACTTCTACAACACCAGGCAACAAAATTATTCCGTATTACAATAAATAACTATTGATAGTAATAATAGATATTTTAATTAAAAAAACTAAAACCCGACCACGGTTAATACACCCTATGACATGCGCATCAATAAGAGGGGTCCAGAGTAACCCCATTTGTCACAATCGGTGCAGCAACTTGACACAATGACGTAACTTCCATGCATATTGCGAACAACATAACCCTCCCTTTTGGCTTCGCCGTAGTCGGGTAAAAAGGCTTCAATTAAGTTTTTATTTCAATCTAGCTACCTTAAACAGGCCTGTAATTCAAAGTATTAATTAAAGTTTATATCACACATTAATTTACTTAGAAATAATTATGATGACATAAATGAAATTGGCTTATCTTTAAAATCAGATATTAATTAATAATGTAAAACGCGAATTGTATTACAATTACCCATATAGCAATTCAATGCTCTACACTAAACAAAATTGTTGTTTGAGACAAAGCAAATACGAACTGTCAATATAAATAAATAAAATTTTGAAATATAACTTTTCTAACTTATAGTTAAAGTTTTGAATTGCCAAAACTTAAAATAAGTCTCTAGGAAACCGAATTGATATAAAATTCTACAAACGTGGCTACAGTATTCCGCTTCGGTTTCGTTGTCTCCATAGATATTCATTAATGTGGTTGGCGGCGCTAACAAACATAATGAACATCGTATCGAGCTGAGACAATCATCAAAAGCCTTATGTACACTACAATAGTTGATGGAGCATTTACGATGAGTTCAAGTGTGTTCATTACTTATTGAATGTTGTCATGAATAACTATCAATATCAAATTTCATAAAACTAACATTATCAATAAAGAAATCAAGGTACAAAATCTGATTGGCTGGGTAATAAATCAAATTACTTATTTATAACAAATAAAATTTATATCTAAACGTTTTACGAATAAACAATAACTATCAAATAAAACAGGACACTGAAAGTTTAATAATAACACACACAGCTACGTCTCACTCCATCGTTGCGAGCGGTACATGACGAATGCTACGTCGTCACTGCTAACTAAAAGTAGGTCCAAATTTTTTCAAAATTCGGAAATATCAATTTAACTAAAAATATACAGAAACTATATGCCATTACACTTTAATGGAATGTGTGAAACTAACCGAAGAAGTTGAACACGAAAAGAGAATCGGGGCTAAAAGTTTAAGCCAATTTAGACAAAGGCGACATAGCATCGTCAGGTGTACGAAAACAAAAACTACAATGAGCGGAAGGCAAAGACCAAAGTGTCTCTCCTTTACAAATGATTGACCATAATGACAGCAGTTTACATCGCTCTCATTGTAGCTACAACGCGAAATAATAATGATAAGGATATCATCGGTGAGTTTAAGTTACTAAAATGGCAACGCTCTTAGCGACACTCCCAAACTTTGACGGTCTGATCGACGCTGCCCGATATCACGTATGGCAAGCTCCTGTGGAAATCTGAAAGTATAACAGAGAATTATTGTATAACTGATTTACAACACATTCTGGTACAGTTACAACAATTTTTACAAAATGTGAAACATAGAGGGGGACAATGGAAAATAACATTATTGCTTGACCTCCTCAAGTTTTCCCGTTACCTGGTTTTGGACTGCATGCCAAAACAATGCACGGATGTAGGCTTGTTTACTTAAGACTTTAAATCAACGACTATGAAGGCGCTTTAGTATTTCGATACAAGTAATTTTCACAGCAAAGGGAAGAAATTATGTTGATTTTGATCGTTAATATATTGACAATCATCCTTCAGTTTTTTGTCATGTCATCTAGCGGACCAAATCTTAGTATGGACAGTTTTTGATATTTAAATAATAATGAGAATTAGGTGCGTTTCAGCTGGCGGCAATCGAGCATTCTCAAGGTGCCTCATGTGAGTCGGTGTATGTGGCCCACTTAGGCAAGGTTTTCCAGACTTAAATATAACAGAAGAAGATTAGTATAGTATTTACATAACTGTGTTAGGTAGGCACAAAACATAACGAACTTCTGGGCCGCTTTGACTGTAGCGTATACTATGAGTTAGCAGAAGTCATTAACACTGCAGAGCTTTATGCACTACAATACTGACTATTGTAGTGTATAAAACACAGCAAGCTTACAGCAAGATTTATTTGTTTTTAAGATTTTGGTATGGGCATACGCCGCCGCCGGTAGGAACTCAAAGCGAGCAAGAAGTCCGTATGACAAAATAAAGAAATCATAGTCGAACCAAGACTGGTGGCGAAGTGTTGGTGCGCGTAGAGCGTCTTGAGGCAGCGCGTGTGCGCCACGTCCCACACGCGCAGCGTCTTGTCGTCGGACGCCGTGAGCAGGTAGCGGCCGCCCGGGTGCCACGCCGCGCCGCGCACCCAGTTGTCGTGCGCCACCAGCGTGGCCAGGCACTGCCCCGTGCTCACGTCCCAGATCTGCACCCACCACCACACATATATTACTCACTGCCAGTTGCCCGCTTCAACTCTCAAAATATCCCACGGGAAGATATATTCGGGATAAAAAATCATATGTGTTAATCTAAATTATAAACTATCTGTCTACTAAATTTTATCCAAATCCGTTCAATAGTTATTGCGTAAAAGAGTAACAAACATCCATCCATCCAAACAAACTTTCACGTTTATAATATTAATAATAAGAAGTAAGATCTACACTATCCTACTAATATTATAAACGCAAAAGTTTGTGAGAATGGATGAATGTATGTTTGTTACTCTTTCACGTAAAAAATACTGTATGGATTTTAATAAAATTTGGTATGGAGTTAGCTGTGACACCCTGGATTAACACATATGTATAGGTTAGTTTTTATCCCCGTATTCCCACGGGAACGGGAACTACGCGTGTGAAATCACGTGACGTCTGCCAGTTATAAATTCAAAAATGCCCTCAATATAAGAGGAGGAGCACAAGTGGCCAACCTAATACTAGATTGCTAACTACCGAACATTTTACAGCAATTGTTGCGTGCCTATATCATATTTATCTATTAGTGACAATGCATTATAAGAAAAGTAGGTATATAGTGTCGTCAGACAATTATGAGTAATGGTCAACCTTTAATGAAGAAAAATCGTCAAGCCTTGCACATTTATGTTGTACCAACATATTATGATACCAAATTACTTTTATTTTTAGTCGCCGTGTTTTCATCATTGCCTACAGTAGGACACATTTGTCACGGCACATGGTCGAAGTATCTAGTCACGGCACTTATTGTATTGATGTTTTAGTGACACCGTCATAGACAGCAACACGCTTACAGCAATTATTCTTACGCGACTAAGTTTGCATGTTGTGGAACATGAGCTGTCATGTGACCCATTGCAAAATACTTAGGTACAGACGCCAGCACATCAAGTTACCCCAATGTGTCAAATTTTACCAATTGAATATGAACCTTTTGTTTGGAATAAAGTTGAAAAACAATTAAAGAAATTTGATGTGCTAGCGTCTGTACTTCAGTATTAGTTATTAGCTGTTTATTAATTTATTTAGCTTCGACGGTCCTAGTTTATCATTTAGTGACATTGTGTCGCAGACCAATTGTGGGTATAATCCAACACTGCACATGTAAGCGGTCATGCCCTTTGTACCAGGAGGCTTCTTTTTAGTCAGTTTTCATTTCCAGAAGTTTAGTTAGTGTTAATGTCGGTAGCTATATTACTAGTATTATGTACATTGGAGTGTGCTAGCTAACATGTGGCAAAGAATAGAATTTCATTGATTTATAATGATAACTTAATTGGACTGTATACATTTAAGTTCTTCTAACTTATCAGATAGACGTGTTGCTGGGGAGTTTGTCCCGCCACTTCTTCCCAGCAAAAACACAAGGAAGTGACGAAGGGCGGGCTTTTTAGGGGACTGTCTTATGTAATTTTGACGTTCAAAAATTGCTGATCCTCAGCTTAATTTGAATAAATGACTTATGATTTAGTACAAAAAATGGGAAGCTAAAAGAGCATCTGTGAGTGAAGGTGAGCTACATGCTGATGTAGGCGGGCCTCGGGCAGGACTAGTTAGGGCCGTGTCACACCGGAATGGCAGCGAAGCGGCGTTTTATACTTTATCGTCATTACTATAAAAGATAGTATTGATTGAGAAAATTGAAAAGGTCGCGTGGCCGCTCGCGGTGCCGGGCATTCCCGCGTAAAATTTTCTCAACCAATACTGTGTACTATAATGATAAAGATGAGGTTAACAATTATTTGGCACCGAAACAGCTCGCCGCTCTGCTACCATTCCGGTGTGGCTCGACCCTTAGTCTTGAAATGTTACTGGCTAGTGGCTTGACGTACCTTGACGGACTTGTCGCGCGAGCCGCTGGCGAGGAAGGGCCCGGCGTGGTTGGCGCGACGGTTGTCTGCGCCGGCCGCCTCGTTGATGGCGGCGGCCGCGGCCTCGGGCGCCCACGACACGCACTCCACTACATGCTCGTGCTCGCGTAGCTCCATCTGTAAACATTACCACGATTATAATCATCGCTTACTACAGTTAGGTACAATACTCAGTTAAATTTCACTCGTCCTGGACCTCTTCAGGGGTCATTGTACTCACCATTATAAACAACTGTTCCTATGGAACCAAAACTGTATTCGCGAAAAAAAATCAGCTGTTCCCTACATTTATGTTCGCATAACTCGTCAAAAAGTAGGGAACAGCTAGTTTTTTTTCTGCGATAGGTCTAGAACGAGTTAAATTTAACCCAGTATAGTAAATGTGTCAAATATTATCATGGAACCTGAACAGTTTGATGAGCTTTTTACCCCAATCCAGATAAGTTACCATTTGTACCTACATATATACGGTTACTCATCTAAATATGGGTGGACAGCTCATCTAACAGCGACAAAGGTTCCTACACGACAATGGTAATGGTATAACACTTTGCATAGTGGTAAATGGTATAACACTTTGCATAGACAGATCTCACGATAACTGAGAAATGGTTACAGCGACTGATCTGGTTCATTCTTATCTGTGTGGTTCTTCCATCAAAATACCATTTCAGACACAAGTGTTATATACATGGTTCTTACATAATCTGACCAAGATAATGTCTGGACTTTAAGAGACTTGTGACCTCCGAATTTATTTCCGTGTTTTTTCTCAGAGTAGTCAGATAGTGAAATACCGATCTCACCTTTAAATAAAAAAAAAATGTAAAAGTGTTAGTATGAACCTATTTACAGAAATAAATATAATTTATCATATTAGACAGTCTTTCTAAGCAGTTAAACTTCTCATTGTTAATGGATCTTCAATCAAATTGACGGTTGCTAATGTTGCTAAGTGTTACCTTGCACTCGTTGGTGTCCGCGTTCCAGATGCGCACCGTCTGGTCGTTGGAGCAGGAGGCCAGCAGCGTGCCGTCGGGCGACACGCGCACCATGCGCACCCACTCGCGGTGATTCTTGTACGTTTTGATGCAATACCTGGAGAATACGCCAATACACTCAGTACTTGAACTTTACAACTACAGACAATTCTGTACTTTATGACCGACCTTGGGTAGCAACTCAAGATCAGTTGTGAAGTGCTTAGATACTCTTACAATTAGTTTGGTGAAGTACTTCAATATTTACATTTTTATACATAATTTCAATTTCGGTTTTCTCAGAGGGCTACAGTATGGGGTTCTTCAAAAGGGCAGTAAATAGATTTTTAAAGGGTCGGCAACGCACGTGTGGCGCCCCTGGTGTTGCAAGTGACCATAGGCTACGGTGACCGCTTACCATCAGGCGGGCCGTAAGCTTGTTTGCCACCGTAATCCGAACTATATTTACTTAGTTCAGGAGACAGCTGTTCAAACTGTTTTTGTTAACCACTTGTACAATCTTCTCATGTTTGGTTTATGATTAATTTTAAGAACCTAAATGTTTATTTCTGTACAATAAACTTATTATTATTATAACAGTAGCTTGTCTTTCATTTTAATTCTATAAGTATGATTAAAATAACAATAACTTAATTCTTAACGTTTCAGCGGGATTTTTGGCTAGATATGTCCTATATCCTAGTTGGCAGAAACCTTCAAAGCATTCTCTATTCTGTCTCGGTGCTTAAGTTCCACACTTAAGATTTCCAAAAGCGTCAGTGTTTATATCTGTGTTACGTGACACATGGCAAGCCAACGCACTTACAACACTTTTTTTTCTCTACATCCGTAACTTGAGCATAAAAGTGCAGGAAATGAGGTAAAAAAATACAACATCCTATAGAAATTACAGTACCTGGGCGTTTGACTGTCTCACCGAAACTTTAGAAAGAAGTATAAAGAGTAACAGAGATAAGACTACAAAATTGTGAAGGACGGGCTTTTGGGGGGACTGTCTTTATGTAATTCAAATGTTTAAAAGGCGCAGATCCTGCTCAGTCTAATTTGAATAAATGAGTTTCGATTTGGATTTCATAATACCGAATTTAACTGGCCTTTGATGTGCCACAGTGGCGAAGTGTACATACAACTAGATTTACATCGACTTCCCTTTGCAGGTTTGGAAGAGCAACTCTACAACCATTGTACGATGGCAGCCAGAATCTAGAATTAATGTTATCTTCTTGCTTACCCAGTAGCCACCTCCCAAGCTTTGATGGTCTTATCTCGACTGGCGGAGTACACGATGTCACCGCTCGGTGAGAACGCCACTGACGACACGTTGTGGTCGTGTCCGTGCATCGTCTTCACGCACTCGAACGTTTGGTTGAAGTCCCACAACTTTATTGACATGTCAGCGCTGCAGGACACTGGAAAGGTAATGAATGAAGAAGGTAAATTATTTTGTTATTGGAGTAGTGTAGTTGGTGGGGACACAAGAATTAATTAACGATAAAATCACTTCATTTATCAATTCATGTGCACTTTCTAAGTTTATCTGGACCCGACTTATAGCCAATATAAGTGAGATATCGCCAATTCGCCTTGAGCAAGCCTGGAGATCAATGCTCGAGCCTTCTCTGTATAAAAAGAGGCCTTTGCTCTAAACTGGGACAGAAATATGTCGGTATTTTTGACTATTTCAATAAGATCTCTTACTACATAATTCCTCAGAACCTACTGTTAGCAATCACCTATAATTGTGACCGTCGAAATTTACCTTCATGACTGTCATGTGTGTAACTGTTAAATGACTTAATCATTGTTTTCACAAGTGCCACCTCATGACACATTTTGTCAAAATTTTCCTCTATAGCTTTAAATTATTGGATATTTGAAGTACTTTGAGACAAAAACGTCACATTGTTACTGCAGTTACAGGACATACAAAAGATATTATGGAGCAGAAAACTCAAGTACAGCTGAGCTCATTGATCTTCCTATAATCGTATTTGCTATGTCCTTATTGGACGAACGCGGCGTTGGCGGTGCGTTATCATGACATTGTTGTGACTGGTTAATTCAGGGGCTTTATAGACAAAAGCACCAAATGAGGTTAATACACGTTATTTGTAAAATACTAACAACCTCTCAGACTGATTTCTTTGATTTTATTTTCATACAAAATAAATATTAAGTCAATTGCCCTCTAGAAGGTTAATAACTCTACGCGCATTGCAAAGATTAGGTAAAAAAACCCAAGTGAGGCGCGGGGTTGGGGACGCGGTCGAAGAGGCGCGTTGCAAGGACTTCATCGTTCTTTCGTTTATGAATGAAACATCGACTTACAAATGTCACGACAGTACAATAACACATGAAATACCATTTTTTGTTCCATGTATTGTGTTATGTCTGAACTCGTAGAACAAGTTGTTGGTTTAGATGTTAGCTATCTATTTATCTAGTCCTCCGAGGTTGTTGGTATTTTGCAAGTATTTCGTCGAACACACTTGGTAGAAAGGTAATTCCCACTTAATTTAACGGAAGAAAGCTTAAGAAAGAAGGTAGATTTTTGGTGACGTATACCGAGTAGTTTTCCATGATGGTCGAAGGCGATATCCTGAACGGAATCGGTGTGTCCCTTCAGGGTTCGTTCGTACTCGCCGCTCTCAAAGTCCCACACTTTGATGGTCGCGTCTTCGCTTGAGGAGACCATCAAACTGAACACCGGGTGAAATATTACCTGGAAAGTTATTTGAAAGATTAATAAGACAAGTAATCAGTTATATGTGCAGTATTTATTAGTTAGTAAGAAAAAAGCTTAAGCCTAGAAAATAAAAAAATCTAAAGTCTTTATTCAAACTAGGCTGAAATCAGCACTTTTTGAAGGTAAAAAAGTTACATAAGGCTGTCCCCCAAAACGCCCCACCCTTCAACACTTCCTAGTGTTTTTGCTGGGAAGAAGTAGCGGAACTCCCCAGCAACAAGCAACTTAGGCTAGCCTATATCGTTGCGTATCTTCTGTTTCCGTTACCCCCGGCGCTGGTGTAAGACGGAACACCGAAGTGGTTTTAGTCAGTAAGAGTCTGACAGACCCCTCCAGGAGGAGGACTTCCATGAGAATTTACCAACCCGCACCAAAAAAAAAAGGCTAGCCTATATCGGAGCGTTGCCCCTGGTCAACCTACGCGAGTTCAACTGGGTGTACCACGGGAAATTTTTCTTCCCGTGGTCCACCTCAGTTTTACTGGGCGTTCCAAGGGGATTATTTCTTTCCGTAGTTGTGTTGGCGTGGGAGCGAGTCTATTGCCTTGAATTAGACACGAATCCAGTCTACGGGCTGATACTGAGAAATTCCAGATGAAAAACTCAATAACACTTTGCGACCACTTAATGAGGCAGTCACTAAGAAAATACTTTCTCGATAATTCATTAACACGTGGTACAATAATTGAATTAAAAACTTGAACTATAAGTAAACTCTCACCATGAACTAGAGAATCAAGCAGTTAATTCGAACAAGCTGAACAAAAACTCGCGGAATGCTATAGATAATAGTCACACCATTCGTTTGATACAATTGTGCATGGTTATGATCACGAGAAATTATGTACAAAAACCAAAACAATACATTTTAGACAGCTTTCATTGGATTCGAAAGTTATTATTGTAAAATTCGTGTTAGATCGTAAACGTCTTTGTTAAACTGACATCTGTAACTGAACAATTCAGTAACTAAGAGCAAACCCACACGGGCGGCGCGGCTGCGGCGCGACGCCTGAGCGGCACCGCTGCGGTTTTCTACATACAAAAATGCATTGTAGCCACATGGCGCCGTGCGGTGTGCTCCGGCGCCGCGCCGCGCGCGCGTCGGAATCGAGACGAGGCGGGGAGGGGTGTAAGCAGAGCGGAGCCGGAGCGGCGCCGCTCGCAGTTGTTTGTTGGCGATGGGCAACCCCTCATTTTGCCGCCGCTGCGGCGCCGCCGCGGCTCTGTAGAACGTTGCGACGCCGCTCTGCCCGTGTGGTCGCCAGCGCGGCGAAATGGCTTGCGGTGCGGCGCCGCACCGCCCGTGTGGTTTGGCTCTAAGTGTCCAAGATTAGTAGCAATTACAACTATGTAATTAGTAAGAGACGAATACTATTAACAATGGAAAGAATGTGTTTAAAAATCTCTTATTCTAGTTGTGAAATGACTAAGACTTCAAATTGTGTTAATGATACAGTTTCAGCGAAATCTGAATACGAGACCGACATTCTTCTTTTCTGAATACATCTAAAAGATGCAAAATTACTTTCGCATCTTTTTTATCTTTAAAAATATTGAACTGTGATTTAAAACATAGATTCAGGTATTTGGTTGATATGTGTAATAAAAATGGAAAAGGAAATTAAAGAATGTTAATTTTGGAATCTTTCCAATGCATCAAGTTTTGGGAAGCGAAATATAAATTAAAAAAAAAAAACTTGAGAGGTGTCAAGGGACACCCGGATAAAACGAAGTTATATATAGAGAGAGAGAGACAGACAGAGAATCAGAAACAGGCGCACGCCGCACGGCTTTACAACTATAGCAAAAAGTGTCGTTACAACTTTTGGTATTCTTTTTTTCCGTCTAGACCCCGTTCTCAACGCGCGATAAGGAACTTCGTTCCAAAAATCTATGCGTTTTGAATTGGGGTGTCCATTCGAAATCTCATGTCCTTCAAGAATTAAAGAATTGCTGTTCTGTGTAATAAAACACTAAGTTCTTTTTAAAACAAATAATCAAACCTTAGTAATGGTGGCCCGGTGTCCAGTGAGACAGAACTTTTCGGGTGGACGCGGGATCCACTCGGCGGGTGTGCGCTTGGCGCGCGTTGGCGCACCCTCGATGAATTCCTTCTGAGCCTCTGACAGCTTCGATTCTAATTCCATCACCTGATCAACAAAGAAGTAAAGCTTTTAGAAGTATGTAGGCTTATTACAATTATTTGTATGTACATCGTTAAGGGCCGGTTGCACCAAGGTACAAGACTGGTGCAAACGCTTGAACTGGTCTATGTATTTTATAAACAAAGAAAAATAAAACCATCTTTATTTTCCACACCCTAAGGAAAAAGTAAGTCCTATTTTAAATTATATGATTTCATGATCATCTCTGAGATAAGTGTAACCGTTGAACACGTTTTAGAATCAACGTCAAAAGTTTTTCTACATAAGTACCTGTTTTTCATAAATCATATTTTCTGCCAACTTCACTAATCCCTTATCCGCCGCAGGTTCAATTTATTTTTCTTGCGGATTAATTTAATTTCATTACAAATACAGAGGTTCAAAATGCCTACAACCTTGCCTTTAACATGTTGGATAAAACTTAAATGCGACCGCAGGGTTAATCCTGTGAGCACAATGCTCCTGCTACATGTCAAAAGCCTAGCTAACATAGCATTTCAGCCAGATAACAAAATATTTCTAAAAGATAAAGAGGCAAAACCAAAGAGATTTAAAAACTATAGAGGGGGCATGCGAAGAAATGTCATACAAAAACTGTGATCCCATCTCTCAGTAACGCCATCTAGCATTAAATAGCGATATTAGAACGGCAACGGCAAACTCAAGAATGAAATTGACTAAAATAATAATTCTGGTTGGTGGCCACCAAGCGAGCCATAGCCGAATTAAATTTTAGTGTTGTCAGATCAAAGGAAAATGCCGGAAAAATAAAAAATATTTCAAATCAGTTAAATAAATAGGTATTAAAACTAAACAAATTAAGCCAGGCATAAAAAAAAACACATTTGTAACTGAAATTAAAAGAGGACCGTAATGAGAAAGTGATTATCGTCTTGTACCTTAGTTACTAATTACAAAACTATTGACTTAAAAAATAAATCCAGTTTCATTATGCTTATAATAATTAATATGGTCTGCTCACTATTACGACCTTGTGTTTGGTTCAGCGCTGGCGCCGGATATTGTAGAAAATTATTAAAACTTCCTACTTAATAGCGCAGTATTCCTTACGTATGTTCTATTAAAAAATAAACCAAGAAAATATAGATTATGAATCTTATACGTATACGTTTATGATATATCCGAAGCAAGGTCGAAAATACGTACCTAGATAAACGGATAAATCGTAAGTCTGGCAGTACCACGTGCCGTAAAGTAGAAAGTAGTCACTTGTGATAGGGATGTTACCATCTAGATTAAGGTATCGATAATATTGATAAAAGTTATAATATTTTTTTCACTTCAGTAGCTCAAACATGTAGGTTTTGCTGCCTGAAATCAGTGAGACCAAGTAACTTTTTAATTTTTGTTTTAGAGCCGCAAATATCTTAATCAGCCTCGGGTTAATCATACTATTTGAAACATTCACACTCTGTCTCTTTCCCGCCATTAGAAAGAGAGAGAGAGAGAGACAAAGACCAGCCCTTTCGAAGTTCTGATTTTGAATTCGACCTCAAAGACAAACACGTTCGGAATTTCGTACTAACTAAAGAAATTTTGCAAAAAGATAATTATGTCTTGTAATGTAATTTATAGAATTAATAACTTATTGTTGTATTTAAGCGAAAATAAGTATCTAATGCAAATAAAACTAATATTTAACCTGTAAATATTTATTTCTTGTTTCAATAATGTTACGTAATATATTTTGAGTACTTAATAAAATATCATGGGTGCTATTTCCAAACACGTCTTAATTTAAATAAAAGAGCGGGAATAAAATTTCTTGGCTGGCGAAAAGAGTTGAATAAGTTAAAAAATATTAAAATAATCGTAAATATAAGTGAAAGTAGCGACGAGAACAGTATTATAACACCGGAAGAGTTGAAACAACAAGTTATCAATGCAGAATTAAGTTTCCTACCTGAGAAATATCTGAAAGCATACCATGTCTTCAATGAATGGAGACTTACAAAGGGTGCAAGCAGTTTTTAGGAGACTGTTTTGCTATCTTATTTTTTAGATTTATCATAGACGAGGCGATCATCTGCAATGTGGAGTATTTACCCAATTTTTGAAAGCTACTTTAAAAATAAAACATAACGTGCATATTGAAACATACGCAAAACTCGTATATTTACTAAAATTAATGCATAGAAATAAGAACATAGAAAAAAATTCTAATGAAGCTCCGGACTGCAATTTTCTTGCCGCTAAAGTAAGTGGTGCCTAAGAATCTTCGTTGTTAGTTATTAAAATTTGTGTGTAGACTGTTATGTATAAAAATACTTACTGCCTTCTACTAATTACATCAAAACCACGTCCTCCATCTAATATTTAATGTAACTCTGTGCAAACCATGAGAGAGCACTGGTATCCATAACACAAGTTAAATCTTACCTTGGGTACCAGAGTTCATTATACTTTTTACAAAGTTGAGTTATATAAATTTAATAGATTATATTATTAGTCTGTAAGTGGAACTGTACAATCTATCTGGAAATAAATATCTTTTATCTTTTAATTTTTTGAGGTGAAATGAATCCTAGTCTGGCTAAGCAATACTGTTAAAATATTTAATCCGATATGTAAAAGATGATGAGAAATGTTAAATTATGCATATTAATTCACACAAAAAAACCGTATCCAAGTCTCGTGTTCACAACAATTTTCTTTAGGAAACCTTAAATAACAGAAACCTAAATTTGAAATGTTCATACAGTATAATATTTTAATAAATTTAATTTAATATTGTAATATTTTGTTGAGTTATCTATTTATTATTATTTTGACATTTATCGATAACAGAATCGATGAACTTTATCCCATCTCTACAAAACAGTACTTTAGCTACTCAACACAAGAGGGCGTTAAATACAGAATTGCCAAATGTTCTAGAACAATCTATGAAAATGATTTAATTCTAATTACTAAATAAATACAAAGAATACCTACGAAAATAAAGCGTAGCGACGTCCATTATTTTTGTCGTAACGGGATTTGCAATAACGTAAGGCGCAACTATGCATGTTTTCGTGGAAAGTAATATTTTTCAACTTTCCACAAAGTTGACACAAATGCGTCTTGACAGGCAGATGTCCTACGTAAGACTATGTGTCATCTGTCCGTTCGGACAGAAGTTACGGATGAAAATTTTGTTCGTGATGTCCGGTCTATAGTTTATTGAATGTCTTTGGGCAAAACCCGTATCTTATTCTAATCGGCCATTTATAAAGATATGACATTAGAATGTTAGGGATATGTTATTCTTCGAATACACATAATCCTCTAGTTTCAGCATACGTCAAATAAAATTAAGTCTAAACAAAATAAACAAATCCCAGCTATTTGGGAATCAAGGTTTAATACTAAAACAGAGCGGCGACCTGATTACCATCACCTTGTGCTTTATTTGTTTAGATAGTTGACTTCATTTGTGTAGTGATAGATAGTCAATGGATAAAACGTGTCGTCGTTAAATAAAAGAGTCTGTTGCGGTCACCATCGACCGCCCGCCCAAGAAAATCGTTCAAGAGTGACCTAGAAACGTCCACCGCACAGATCGATGGAGTACACTGCGCGGACCGGATCGTGCTCAGATGTCGTTATAAATTTTTGCTCTACACGTTTTAACCATCAATGCGTTTGACTGCTAGCAGTTAAGCAATTTCTGTACCATTGAAACACCAGAGAAACAGCTTCCCACTTATGTAACTAACATATTGCGTACACCGGGGACACTAATAGGCGTCATCATCTTTTGTGTTCACAGATCGATTACGTGTAATCAATTATAGAAAGTGTTACACAACTTCACTGCAACACGTTAATTTTAAACATAGCTGTTGCCATGAAGAAAATTGTTGGCAAACAAGTGAACTATTAACCATTATTGAGGACGAGCATTTCCTAGCGCTAAAGTTAAACACGTACATTCAATAGGGCTGTCCAGTAGTCAACTTATATTAAACCGCTGGGTCCCAGAAATTATGCAAAATCAGAGCTCTGATCTGGGAGATCTGATTGTACACACTTTATGAAGACAATTGCATCGGCAATATCTCTTAACCCCAAATGAAGTTTCATTAAAAAGATGTAGTGATGCTTACTTTTTTTTGCAACCTGATGACCGAAGTCCACTTCTTCTCGAGTAGGCCGCCAAACTTGCGATCCATCTCGCCGGACATGTCGGCCTCCTTCTTAAACGCTTCCAGCGCGTCCGTGTAGCCATTGCTACCTAAATAGTCGGCGATCGCTTTATTCCTGTAACAATGCAAATTGTGTTGTATTAGTATAAATGCCCGGAATGTTGACATAACGATTTATCGACGAGTCTCGCGACATGATGCAATTACGAGGAGTTAGGAGCAAATTTTCTTTACTGGTTAAAATAAGTTAGGTATACAACTGAAAGATATCCCGAAAACTGGTAGCAGTAGCACCTTTTCCTTTCTTTCGGTCAGCGATTTAAACAAAAAGTGCGTCGATAGATCACGCACGTCACAGACCAAAGATGTATTTTTTTTTTGTTCGTGTCTACCGATAGGACTCCGTTACACAGTGTAACAATAAAATGATAGTTACCTACGTGCTACGTTGTTTGTTCTTCCCAGAAAATAGTTACACGTTATTGGCTAATTAAAATAATAACATGTGAGAACTGTAAACTAAGACAACGGATGTTGCTACAAGCATGACGCAGATACGAGTATTGTTCGAGGGCAAAGTTTTTACAAAAACTAACAGCTGAAGATCTCAAGAACATAGGATTTCCGTAATCAAGTTTTTACAAAATTTGAATTTTGTAAAGTACAAAAAGGACGTAAGTTCATGGTTTGGTTTTACGTTGCGATGTTTAAGATGTTTAGTTCCATCATCGACACCGGTAAAGTTATTTTAGAGATTTTCAAGAAATTAGTTTTTTGCCGACGTTGTTTAAAAACCTTTTTAACAATACACGGTAAATAGAGAAACGGGAAGATATGTCACAAAGATAATTAATGATTCCAACGACGTTGCGCATGAAGGTTACATGGACATTGCGAAGTAGGAAACATCAATGTGAACTTCCAACGTAATCAGCCAATGGAATGTGTTCGTTTTCTACGGTACAATTACGTATACTTAGTTCATTACTTGAGAGGTCGATTAATCAGCTGATGTAACAATTTAACAAAACGATCTCGCTCGTACGGGGGCGTAAATCACAATGTGGTTCTCTAGTGAGAGTATGTTTTCGATTTCGGCCGGTGTTTTGTTAATTGATTACACCTTAACGAGCTAGCGTATTCGCCCACTAAGGTTTCCGCATCTGACCAGGAAAAATATCATAGTATTTTCATGTAGGTAGTGTTAATTTGTTACAATTAGCTATCTAACTGTTATCCTGTAAGTTGTTATTATGAGCACATTAAATTTGATTTTCTATTATAAGGAAATTTTATTAGTTAATGTTTCACCGTGCCGTTATTCAGCCATTTAAAATTGAAAACTAAATGTCTCTTACTTAAGGCATCGTTTGCTTAACAGGAGGCTCCAATCGCCAACTTTGTAAACCATGAATTGCTGAATGCTTTAATTTATTTTGTTTTTCTTGTCTGTTTCATCTTAACCGGTCAAGGCCCGGGTAATTAAAAAAAAATGGCCGCGACTCACCGGTGAATCGGCCGGAGCCCAACCGGAAAACAGTCTATACAATACAGGCTGTTGATGCGACTGCCTCGCTTCTGTAGCGCATCAGGGATGTTTGGGGAATACGTGTAATTATTATTATTTTTTATATTATATACCTACACGTATTTCCGCAAACATTCCTGATGCGGCTTTTATGCATTAATGCGTAAAAGATGTGAGTCCTTGGTGCGCAGGGTGGGAGCCAGTTCCAATAGCATCCTGGGCAAGATTGCTGACAACCTGGACTCCTGTCTTTAATCGTTGATCCCTGCTGGAATGCTGAAGTGATGATGCTTTTGTTGTGTGTGTACTAAGTTTATTTATTGTTACTATCACTTCGTTATTATTTTTATGATTGTTTTGTCAGTGTGGACGTTTTGTTGTCTGAGGAATAAATTAATTAAAACGGATAGGAGATCTTGTGTTTTTGCTGATTGCATGTTGCTATAGATACCTGATACCCGTCTACTTCAGCTCATTGCCTTCAGTTTCCGGGTTACTGAATGCTCTAAATGTGTGCACGTATCAAATGTCAAGGGAAACCCACACAATTTGTCAATGTTATCGTTTAATTAGACTACAGGTCAGACACAAATTACAAAAAAGACGTTAAAATAGCTTAATTAAACAAAATGTTGTACCTACGAACGCAGTATTTGGATTTACAAACAGTTATTTTTCGCAGGCACGTCGATACATCAGTATTTAATTCTAAACAATATTGTGTTCATTTTGAATAATATATTTATTTTAGCGTCGAAGAGTTAGTTAAGATTGGTGATATGGTATCAGGTAAGCAGGTACCGCAAACTGAAATGTTCAAATGATTTCGTTAATTTCGATCACGTATCTTCGTAGAGAAAGATAACAAAGACATCGAACTTGCTCCAATTCGATAAGCTGCCCTTGTCGCTATGACCATGACGTCACGGACTCGATAGTAACTATTTTTATTTTTTTTACCTGTAAGTTATATTTTGTTTAGCTACGTAGACTGAAAGTACCCTAAATGAACAATCCAATTGCAGTGATTGCAACTTATGTTCAAACATTATTTTAATAATGCGAAAATATTAATATGTTTAAAACAAAATTTTAAAAAATATGTACTTACAATTAATATTATAATATAATAAGTACTAACTAAGCTATTTGTATCTCATTTTAAGAGAACTTTAAAATTGTTTTTATGAGAATAAAATTCTTTAAACCTCTTTTATTAAATCAAATACCGTTTACTTATACCTAGTAAGATTCGTTTACAGCTGGCTTATCCCAAAAAGTAGGTAATGCTCTTAGTTAGAACGCAAGGCTAGCAAGTTGGTGACCGCTGTACTAGATCCCTTGTAGGTACTCGTATCTATATTGTTACATTGTTTCCCGTCACGAACCGTATAGCCTGTCAATCGTCAGGGCCTCGTTGGTAAGACCCAGGATTACATTTACAACTATTTCAAATAAACTATTTTAAATCAAAAACTGTGAATTGAAACCTGTTTTAGATTAGTGAAATAAAACCGTGACCACATGGTTAAAGCGGGTTTTGGACCACATATTTCAGTATAAAATGGTTTATTTGCAACTATACCTACACAGAATGCAAATGAATGGTTAAAGAGAAATTACCATTACTGACCATGTTTTGCTTTTCTATGTAATAAGTACCTAAATACTAAAAAAGATACTTCTTCTTCTTCTTATCGTGTGGTTAGTAACTAACCTGGTGTCAGAGTTTTAATGCCGCCCATGGGCCTCTGACTTGGCATCACATGCCGTCGAGAATAGTCTCTCAGGCATGCCGGTTTCCTCGCGATGTTTTCCTTTACCGTTTTTGAAGCAAGTGATTTTAACAATACGCACATAAATCCGAAAAGTCAGAGGTGCGTGCCTTGGGTTTGAACACGAGACTTGTGATTAAAAAAAAAAGATACTAATTTAGTAACTTAATCACAATCAATTTATTTTAAATAGGCTGAGGATCAGCACTTTTTGAACGTCAAAAAGCCCACCCTTCGCCACTTCCTGTTGTTTTTGGTGGGAAGAAGTAGCGGAACAAACTCCCCAGCAACACGTCTGTCTGATAAGTCAGAACTCTTAATATTGCTATTACCAATTTGTAATGAGTACAAAGGTATCAATAGTCGATTTTTTTAAACACTTAATCGTTTATTGCATTCCAATATTTCCGCTAGGGGGTCAGAAGAATCAAAATCAATCATGGCGTCTGTCGGGACAGGTCAATTCAAAGCTGAATTGATTCTTTCTTCAAAAGGCTTTTCCAGACTTTGCCCTGTATCGTGAGACTCGCATAATAAATGAATATAAATCTTATGTCTGGACTTTAAAAGAGACCATGACCCCTGAGTTTCTTTCGGCATTTCTTCTCAGGGATCAGTCACTTTGGAAATGCCATTTAGTTTGAAAAAAAATGACATGTAAAAGTATCTGAGAAGATTACTTACAGAAATAAATATTATTTCATTTCATTTCATTTCAACTAGAAACGAGTACCTATGTCAGAAACGAAACGACAAAGTAACGGATGGTAGAAACATTTCTGCCGATTATAGAAGAAATGATGCTCGATATTGTAGACTATTTGTCGACTGCAGAATCTACACATTTCTTCTCTTCATTCTTGACATTGTCGTGCCCAAAACAATAGAAATGTTTCTACAAATTGTCACTGTTCCGTAGATTTGTTCCGTAGATCAAATCAGTTTCCTAGTTATCATTTGTTTTATTCATGTACACCACAGGGCATCACTCCGGACACAATTTCTTCAATAAACGGGCATTTCCGTTTGATGATCAACTAACTAAGTACATATGAGTATTTACGGTCTGAGCATGTGATAATTTAGACGTTAGACTCAAATGTCAAGGCAATACATATCATTCAGAAGCTTCAGTAAAGGTAATTATATATTATATACACTACTCGTGATATAACGACAATGTTAATACTTAATACGTTTCTAAAAATATCTTCACTTCAGTTTATTGATACAATCCTAATTGTATTTGACATCGGATCAAATCACACGACACAAAATGTGTATTCAATCTGTGATGAGGTCATCCAATGGAGAATAACAGACCTGTTAGGTAAGGTTTCGTAAATAACGAAATCTTATAATCTTGACTAATTGTAATGTATCAAATGAAACTGGAATTGAGGATGTTTTATAATTATAAAACAAATTCCATTAATTATATTGACAAAATATTGGAATTTGTCCGTAGGAACTAGTTACCAAATCCAGCTATAAGGTTTTTAACAAAACATCGTGATTTTTCATATTATGTTAGTTTAAAATTAGTCATAAAACATTCTGAATAAACTGCCCAAACAATGTCGAAAACCCCATCAAAATCCGATGCGCAGTTTCGAAGAACAACACGGATACACACAAGTGACACTCCGAAAGTATTGTTGGCAGTTAGTAAGATTTTACTTTTTACCCTGGCTAGCTCTAGGTTGTAAGTGCACCTGCTAATCAATTACCTTCGACGACAAATCAAGTAACTACTGAGGATTAAACGCACCGCCCACACAAACTTTCGAAGAAAGTTTACTACATAGGTTCAATAATGACTATTAAACAGCCAAGTCGGAAATGTTAATTTTATTAAAGGGATTCTGTAGAATATAAATTATGCACAGTCCAGTGTAATTAACTTGTAAGGGAGAGAGCCATTTAGGACAAAAGGTAGTCGTTTTAAATAAGACCAGCTGAATGCGCTATATCATCGGAGCAGCATTTATTACGATTAAAATCAATAACAGCTGCTTTGAGTTTATTGTATGCAATGCACATATTATACAATCTACAAATACCATATAAAGTTAAATAATCATGACCAAACAGTGACTCAGTGTTATACAGATAAACCTATATACGGCCAACATTTCGTTTTGTCTTTTATGTCAGAGAGCATATTTGTTCAGTGAGTGTGCATGTATGAGGGAGACCTCGCTGTAGGTGGACACACTCGCTTATTTTATTTAGAAAACAGGCTCCAAGTGTTGTATTCGAGTCTTACGTCATTTTACGTGTTCTATAAACAACACACATTGTATTGCTGACTCAATAACTTCCTATCCGCGGTGAAGTGCATAATTCGATTATTGCGCTTATGCAACAGATAATCCTGACCATTTAAACTGTCGATTGGCAATACTTTCTTGTTATTGAGTTTGGAATTTGGCGAAAACGTTAAAAAGGCGATAGCGAGCGAAGCGTTTCATCTACGTCTCTGTTGAATAGAGTTTATTTCTTGCTTGATTACTGTGTCAGGCTTCGATATCAGCGAGGTGAAACCGAATCAATTTTAAAGACAATCAGTCTCGCGGGTGTCCCTATTGTTCGCGTGGGAGCAATCAAGTTACACGTATCGGTTATTCTGCCTAAGTGAAAAGATTAAGCGGGGAACGGTTGGAACATAAGTGTAACACAAGTGTATCATCGTCAAAGCCATTGAGCATAATCATTGCCATACAATTCATTTCTACTTTTTCTTAAAGGGGCGTATGATGTAGCACTGGAGTTCAAATAGTAACAACAATTCTTGGGTCGTTAAGATGAATGATTGATGATAATGTTCCAAAAATTAAATAATTTGATGACCAAACATAGTCACCGCTTAAGGCGAAATTGAACATTTCGCCGATGACTCCAATCTTGAAGTTCAGTAGCAATGTTGGGGCACAGCGAAAGTGGTTTCGTGCGTAGAGCTAGAGGCGCGGACCGATCTGGGACTGCCTGAGAAAATAACTTTCACGATACATTTCCGACGTTATTACTCTGATTACAGGGACAAGTGGTACTAGTAACAGGAGACATTATTGTAACACGCCATAGGACGATAACTTACTATGTTTGTAAAATGACATTTCTATACGTGTGCATGTGTAGTGACTTTAAAATCAAAGCTCTTGAATGAACGCCATTTTGTAATAATTACGACAACAAGCAAGCTTAATTTGCAGGGTGGTCTGATTACCATCAATATTACGTAGCATTATATTGGTAATCTAAACAGGTATCATTGATTGTTAGGCGCTTTGAATAATAGGCTTGTTCCACATATGCGCATGTTGTTCTACGAGACATTTTTATGGGTGAATAGATTAACTTTATTTGATAGACAGGAAATATTTACACGGATGAGTACGAGCTGAGTTTTATTGGAACATGAAACAACGGAAACATCGTAACAAATACGTCACTTCAGTCGATAACAGGGAATATTAATTGCCTTTGATAATGTGAATGCAAATCTGTATTCATGACAAAGTGATCGTACGTAACATGACTTCAACGACCGACATAACGAACATTAAGTAACGTGCTTAAAAGTAAGTCATGATTTATAGAACAGTTTTAGATTCGTAATAAATGGTTATGTTTAGGAGATGGTCCGTTAGTCGGTGACAATGACTGACAGCGGTAAACCAGACAAATGAAATGTTGACTAGGTTAGTTAGTAATTGGTGGTAAACCAAACAAATGAAATGTTGACTAGGATAGAAGGTTGTTGATATACAGATTTTGTTCCTGCATAGGTACATTGGCGGGAAAACCAGATGCTTTTCCTACTCATAGCTTTCTGATTCATTTCAATGCGGCTTCGGAGTGCTGAGTAATTTCGCTTGGTGATTAAAAGCACCAAAACGCAGCATTTTTCGTAGAAAATAAAACAACATTACTCCATGTAATTTTCGCCATAGGTTGGAGGTTTCATTCAGGGTCAAGTAGTAAGGTCGTGCAAGTAAATATGCACATACTTACCTACAAACAATTACAGCAGAAAATTGAAGAACAGGCGTGACATGTTCATTTCTTTTAAATCGAATCTTCGTGGAAACCAGGGTTTGTTTGATTTAGGACAATCACACTTATTTGTCATGAAGGGGATAAATTTAAGATATCTCCCATCAAGGTAATCAATCTAAAGTCTTACCCTAATACACTTACCAACCTTGTGCTACTGATCTCCCCATGAAAGTTAGGAACCTATAATAATTATTTTTATTTTTTTATGTCCATTGTGTTAATTAAATTCCCACTTAAATTAGAATAGAATAGAATACTCTTTATTGTACACCTTTATAAACTTACAAATAATAACTTTAAGGGCTTCATAGGGTGTTACAATGGGCGGCCTTTATCGCTAAAAGCGATCTCTTACAGACAACCTTTGGATGGACTTGATAGAGGAGGAGAAAAGATGAGTAGGCAGTTTGTGGTGTACTATTTACATAAATATATAACATACATGACTAAATTCTACAGAACTATCTACAAATATCCACTAAAATTTGAAAATAAGCTGTAGGAAAATCAGAAGCAATTACAAAATTGTATCCTGAATGATGTACACATGCTACGTACGAATTATTACATTATTGGTCGTCCAATACTAAAATATTGTGAAATGGAGCATTCGGCGTAACGGGATCACCAATGATGGAAACAACGGGATGGATGTAACGAAGCGGAACGATGTTAAAAGTGTTGAAGAAACCGCACTGTGTTCACTATATCCGTATGAAGAACACGTAACAAGCAACAATTTGCATACGCAGTCGTGACTTGAAATGTAAGCGTCTAAGTTACTGTCAAGTACTGTCTAAGCAACGCAGACAACATATTGTCGACTCATCAGGCGTTTTCGTTTATTTGCTTAATAGCGCATACATATATATTATTCTCAATCATAAGCTGTCTGTCAGACAGATACACAAAAGGGAGATCTTTTACAAGTTGGGGAAAGTCCGATTTTTGCTACAATGCTGCTACTGTAAGAGCTTAGTGTAAAAGATTCGAAAGAAATAAGTACTAATGTAAGGATTGCAACAACCAGGTGGGTTTCTGTAGTTTTTGCCTACATCTATAAGAAAAAGGCAGAATTACGACATACGACAAGAATTTTAATATGACATACATAACTGCATAATTTTATTACAATAAATCATTAACATCTCTCGGCCTTATTCCAATTTATTAGGAGTCGGGGAAAAGTCATTTTCTCTCACATTGCATATTTCCAGAAAGGGTCATCTCAATTAGTATAAAATCTTGGCCATAAACCGATATGTAACACAATATTATGAATCCATATTTTGCCCTTATTCTTCAGCATTACAGGTCTAAACCTCGACAATCAGATTATCGGAGTTTTCAATGGAATACTCATGAATATTAACATAACCAAGCTTTAGGCATACGGACACGTCATCCGCTTCACATTAAATACGATGAACTTTATTTGAGAAGGGGTAGACTTAGCACCTACTTTATGGTACTTTCTGTGATATTAATTTTATATTTGCCAAGGAAATTCTAAAGTTTATTAGTATAGGAATAAAGATGATAATAGTTTTTCTCGCAACGGGGATGAAGGGGAGGCCGCCCACGCGACTTGGCATATCGATCGCCGTTCGCCCCCACGAGGCGCCGACTACGTCAGAGCGACACTGCGTCATTGCGAATCCCTTTGCCACGAGCTTCACAAAATTAACTTCCCATGAGGCTCTGACCGTAAACAATGTCTTTCTCGATTGCTGAATTGCTAAATACAATAAAGAATACACCTACTAAGATCGCGCAATTTTCATTTTCATTTAACGACTTAATTAGAAATTAAAAAGTATGATCCATATTTTACATCTCATGACGTGTGTTGTAATCATTGTATGACATTACTTACTTCTTCAGCCTTTTGTAAATCATAAGTATAGTTTGCTTGTGAAACTTTTTTAAAACGATTTTAAAAGTAGCCCACTTTTTGCCGATTTCCTTTCAATGTCAAAACAACGACTTGGATAATTTATTATGATGCCTGTATAGGTAATAGGTAAGCTATACCACTTCAAAACCTTCTAAACGTATTTTTCATTAGTAATGTTCGCAAAACGTGGTTTGGAGATAATAAGTGAACTCAAGTACCTATATTGGCCCTGACTGATTGTACCACTGAATGTCATCTCTTACATTACCAGTTTGAGTCTGTACGAGTATAGTAATGAGGATTTTAATTTAGTTAAAAGCATTGTAACTACCTATAAGCTTACTATGCTATTTCATACAGAACAAAGCTACTTAGTTGTGGCATGAGCTAATTAAGGTGAAGTTAGTTAATGTTTCGCTAGTAAAAGAGAAACACAAAGTTAGAATATTTCGCAACTCTAGACAGAGAACCCTCATTTAATTTACAAAAAAGCGTCCAGTTTAGCGTCGGTTCATTACTGGCTGTAAACAGGGGTTGCAGGGTAAATTAAATAGAGGAAAAACCTAAACGTATATCAAGGGTGAAAATACCATCAACTTGATATTTACCAGGGGGAAAGGTTAGAGTCGGTGAAAAACAACTGTCGCAGTAAATTGCCAAGAAACCATAAAGGAAACCAATGTAAAACAAAAACGTTGACACAGTAAAGTTCCCGAGGAAGTTTCTACACAGTAATTTAATTACATTCGTGACCGGACGTTCAAATCCTTTAGAGTAAGCAGGTGAATGCTCTGCTTAATTAGATTTCAAATTTCTCCATGAATCGTAAAGTCGATTTGTCTGAGAACGTCCATTAGATCACGAATAGAATTTAATTGTTGTACAAAATAAACTATCTGTATGTATTTCTTGTTTCTAAATAACAAAGGTACAAGTACCTGTACCAACTGAATGACAATAAAGTATCTGTCGTGATAATTAAGAACGTGTATTCTTCGTTTTAACTTTCCCATTGATGTTATCTCATCCTTTAGCAATTTGGCATAAACAGTTTCGGAAACAATCATGAGAACTGCATGGTATAGAAACTTCTGAAGCTTTAACATGCTTTTGGGTCTTGTGTGTAAATATGGAAGATACAAATTATAGAAAAAAATATCCTGACCGCGTGGCTTGTACGCGAGTAGCGACCGGGCGAGGACTGCATTCCTTTCGATCCACAGGCAAGATCTCTATAGCGGATGGACAACGGGTCTTGAACCTAACAATGGCTTACATTCCCCGATTCCCATTATCAGTTCGCTGTATTGAATGATTATTTGCCTACATTTACTCGAAACTACGACTCCATTATCGCATTGTCTGTTAAATAACATTTTCTATAGTTTTTGTCCGATAAGATAATATTTTGATAAGCAACTGATTAAAGAGGAGTTACATTATTTCAATTCTAATGACAAATCAGAGCACGCCAACGGTAGTTTTGCTTGTAATCAAAACTTTTACTGTTAATTACATTACTGGCCAAGTATGATAAAAAGGTTTCTTTGTAATCAAACATCAAAACTGAAACGCTGATTCTAATTTTGATAGCAGTGACGTTAACCTTGGTCAGCCTCAAAGATTGCAGCAATAAGAGCAGTCAGCAGGTTGACATTGATGGTTGGCCTATCTTGATCACAATAATGTACGAATTGTACGATGAGTCACGACGATCTCTCATAGCCTGGCTGGATGCGCTTCGTAGTGATTGCCATGACGTACACATAACGTGTCGTACGGGCATGCCTACCATCCACGAAATCCACACTCAAGGCCGCCATACTAATTCTAGAACAGCAAATTATTTTGGGAATAGAGCTCACGTGGTGTATGTTTTTTGTTTATGTATCTTCCAAGACTGCCTGTTAACTGTCATGCATGTCACAGTATTTGAACTAAATCACTTTTCAATTTACCTCATCATCATCTGCCTAGCCTTTTCCCAACTATGTTGGGGTCGGCTTCCAGTTTAACCGGATGCAGCTGAATACCAGTGTTTTACATGGAGCGACTGCCTGTCTGACCTCCACAACCCAGTAACTGGGTAACATGATACCCCTTGGTTAAACTGGTTGTCAGACTTTCGGGCTTCTGACTACAAGTAACGACTGTCAAAGATCTACAAATGACAGCCGGGACCAACGGCTTAACGTGCTTTCCGAGGCACGGAGGAGTCTTGGTATGTAATAAATGGTCACCCATCCACGGACCGACCTCGTCAAGCGTAGCTTAACCTTCGATCGACCCATGCGGCTGTTATAATTTAGCCACAAGCTCCTCGCTTTTCAATTTACCTACAAGCCTTAATAACAACTTTCTCACTCATCTAGACTTTTATGTAACAGAGATTATGATCTTGATCGATTATGGTAATAACGAGATACCTACCTATGACGCAAGTGGTTTTTTATTTGGGTGCACAAAATGTAAGGCAACTCTCGATACGACCTCGTTTATTTGGAGCCAACAGGAGGTCTCGAATAGCGGGTGTTAAAAGATTCTTATCATTCTAATTTGAATAATATTGTAATAGCAACATGCATTTTATGTTCTGCAAAAGCACTTTCTCTGTTTTAAGTTTAATGCTTAGAACAAGTTTTGAGCAAAATATTGGTGAAGGCAATGCGGCTAGACATAACTTAGAATATGCCAAATTAAAGGACTTCCACTCTGCTACTTATATCATAATCATAAGGTAGCAATGGATAGAATTTAATATTTAAATATCATGCATCATAATTTTATACCACGTGTAATATTCAACACAATACAGACATCATGATAATTATTATGACTAAACAGCCACCAGAACGACGAACGACCCGAATAACAACAACAGCGTAGTTACAGCAAGTGCTGCAATCTTCAACGGTAAGAGCATGTCCATTTAGCGAAATATGCCTGCTGGTGTTTTAATTTGTGATCGTTATTTTTAATCAACAGACGCGTTCAATGACCCCGATTCGACGCAGTAGATCCGAACTGAACGCGGAATAGACCACCTAAACACCAATGGCAAAGCAGTATCACATCGTAAGTCGGTTATTTTCAAACCGCGCGTCTCTTGCGCATAATTTTGCAGAGTACCTAACTCATTTTGAAAATTGGGATTGAACTGTTGGGCGCTATTTATCCTATTTGTATAATGAACTTACATAACATGGACACTTTGAATTCGGACATGTTGTTTGCACTTGTATAACAATAGCGTGTGAACAGCATGACCACATCTTTGCCTGTAGAAGTATCGCAAATTAGATCTCAGCTCGCCTTTCACTTCGTGTGAAGCGACTTAAAGGGTATAAGGAACGCTAGGGTATTTTAGGTCATTAGTTCACGGCCGACGTTAATATGGAGTAGGTACTTACACAAGGAGGTTACCTACCCCCTGGTTTGTATTAAATTGTCTATTCTTGATGGTTTTGCAACCAGCAAGTGCAACGTAAGTAGGTGCCTATTTGACAGTAGATTGACTTGATCAAGCTTTAATACAATACCGTCAAATGGGGTGATTAGAAACGCAGGTGTGAATAGAAACACATCTTTGAAGAAGATTTTAATATATATTTGTCTATACTATCTATACTAATATTATAAAGAGGTAAAATTTGTAAGTTTGTATGTTTGTAAGTTTGTATGTAGGGGGTAATCTTCGGAACGAATGATCCAATTTTAAAAAATATTGTACTGGTGGAAAGCTACACTATTCCCGGTGGACATAGGCTACTTTTTATCCCCGTATTCCCACGGGAACGGAAACTACGCGGGTGAAACTGCGTGACGTCTGCTAGTTACTAATAAAATGATTCTAATAGAAAGCATTAGAGTCCTCTCATGTAAAAAGCAACTTTTAATTTACGTGAATGAATAAGTAGGTACCTACCTACCCTCCTCAAAGTTTTTGTTTCTATTCACCCCTGTGTTACTATTCACCCCGTTTGTCTGGACCATAACTCCATAACTATGCACTTTATTGAACGACCAACTATACTACACTCATTTAGGCACCCAGGTAGGTAAATGATATTTTCTTATGAAAATTACAATCAGTGTAAGCGGAGATGAGCCGTTATTTGCAATTGCAACATCAATAATCGTATAATAATGATGGGATTTCTAGGTTCACGATGAAAGCTGCACACCAGCATTAAGTCGAGGAAGGCGCCAACAGCGACACGGGGTCAACGACATTGCGTTATAAGAGCAACTGTCACTTTCAAAGGTCGGCGGGCACGCAGGTCGACTTAGTACCGATGGAACTCCTTGTATGGGATGGGACTCAAGTATAAATGGATATTGTTACTGTAAAGGTGACATTGTTAAGCCTCTAGATATATTTTTTTTATGGAACTTGGTAGGTACCTACTATCGGATTGGTAACTGCAGCCGACATGAATATAATTTGAAAGTTTTTGATACGATCGTAATAAAATATAACTGTGGTTTGGCAAAAAGTGTTTGCGTTAAAATCGATAAGCGTTATCCGGTCATGAAGACAAGGGACTCAATAATAGGCAACACGAGACAGTTAGTTTCACACGGAAGGAAGTCTATACTTAAAAATATGGTTACTCAAACAACGACAGGATTTTGATATCGAGCAAATGGTAGGTACCTACTAGGCGAGCTCATTGTACTGTACTTAGTATAATATAAGTTGCCAGATTAACATCGATTAGATTAACACTATCACTAGATGGATGAGAAACTATTGAATAGAAAATTTTTCATGCCTCTATGGTCTAGTGGTCGCAAGCGCTACTGCTGACCATGAGGTCCCGGCTTCTTGAGTTTTTTCAATCTGGAATTTCTCAGTAGCAGCCCGGAGACTCGATTTGTGCCAGATTGATGGCAATAGACTCGCCCCCTATTACAAGGGACTTATATAGGTAACTGGCGAAACGTGAGTGTACTACCAGGTAGGTACACCTCTGCCTAACCGAGCCGTTCGGGGATTACAGGCGTGATGTTATGTTATATTTATGTTATTCTTCATGCAGTTTTTTTTGTCCTTCTGCATAGCGATACTATGCAGAAGGACAAAAAAAACTGCATGAAGAATTTATTAGAGGATTGTTTGTGATTTAAATAAGTCCCTAATGGAATGGATGGGTTTGGAAGTCCGTATGCTCTGCTGCACGCGTAGCATGCCCTCCGTAGAAACGTGTATGTCGACGGCAGAATCGACAGACAGATGGTAGAAACATTTCTGCCAACTAAAGACGAAATATTACTCGATAATGTAGTCTACTCGTATTGTCGACTGAAGGATCTACACATTTCTTCTCTTCATTATTGACTGTCGTGCTCAAAACAAGAGAAATGTTTCTACAAAGTGTCACTTTCGCGATTCTTCTGTAGACAAAGTCCCGTTCTACGGGGTCTTGCTACGAGTGCAGCCTGCGTAGCATGAACACCGAAGAAACGGCCTTTGTCTACAGACGAATCGGCAAAGTGACAGATTATGACATTTCTTTCGTCTCGAGCATGACAATGTCAAGAAAGATGAGAAGATATGTCGATTCGTTAGTAGACATGAATCAACAATGCCGAGCATGAAGTGCGTACCTATTTTCTCCACTTTGACAGTTCTTTTCGAAACATTTCCTGTCAACAAGTGTCAAACAGTCTACATCAAATGAGACCTAGACAAGCAATCTACACCTCTAGCAACTTGACAGTTGCTATACATATATAGACAGCTTGTAAATTTCTTTCTCTATGTACAAACGCTTGTCGACGAGTCGCCTCATGCTCGGGTAGAAGAAATGTCAAGTTGGACAGAAAGAAAATTGTCGTGTCACGGAAGAAAATAAATTAAGGGTTCATGCTACGCGGGCTGGGAGAGTCAAGAACTTCATTGCCAAGACTTGCATTGCAAAGAACAGAACCGTTATTCTATTCGAATATGTTGATGTACATTACTCGTTTGGATTTATGTAAGTGGGTAGGTACTCAATATATTGATGTTTTGATAGGATATTGTAATTAATACCAAATTCAGAAAGTTTCTAGTAGAGTATTGGTAACATTGCGTTAGTACCGACCTTGTTGCCGCTGCAACTATTTGCTTGACCGAATTCATTGAAACTCAATTCTGTAGTTCCAAAACGCAATCGTAGGTATATTCTGAAGACAATGCTCCGTCCACTATTGAGATCAGACACTACAATAATGCATTGATTTCGTAATTAACTATATAGATCGCTTTATGAAGATTAAACATTTGTAAACGAATGCTCAAAAAAAAAACTCCTAAAGCCAACTGCATCAGAAACAATGTAATAAGAAAAAATATACATTTCTGAGTGCATAGCTTTCTATTACGGATTTCTAACCAATTTAAAGATCTATTCTGCGAACAAATCGTTACATACCTACATGACCTCGACGTGAACCGTGGAATTAATAATCATTTCTATCTGATGTAAAGTCAGGAGTGAGAGAACAATGTCGCTGGTGCGTACCTATGTATGTATTTTTATGGTGTACAATAAAGAGTATTCTATTCTATTCTATGTAATCTTCACTCATTGAGCAAAGTTATTTCTTGCTAATTATGATAAATATAAACATGAGATAAGTATAGTGACTAAATTAATGTTGGTACCCCTTTTAATTGATTACATGATTAGATATAACGTTATAGGTACCTACATTGGCATCGTAATTAACGTTCTTTGATGCGTCTTTAAAATTCCAGTTGTAATGTTTTGATTAAAATGTGTAAGTAACAGGGGCCATTCGGCTTCAGGCAGTAACTAAATAAACTTAAACATCCAAAACTAACTAAAGCTCGATAACTGTAGGATAAACCTTTCGACACGCCCTAAAACTGGGTGCGTAATTGCATAACTCCTTTATTGAGTTGGGTGGCGGTCAGCGGGTCAGGTGTTGAAAAAACTGACTGACTGCACAGAGAGAGGTTGAAAGTGTGTTAAACACGCGTGAACTGACTGACATATGGACCGTATATTCAACTCAGAATAAAGATCAAACCAGAGAACTCACACGCGCCGCCGCACAGTGGTCCGGATTTTCAAAATGATGGACTTAGGATCGAAGATGAATATTTCACTAAACAAAAAATGGTATCGAATAGTATATTTAACGCTGATCAATACTTATTACTACAATTTTTCGATAAAATTGCTCCTTCACGTCAAAAAAAAATATTGAAAAAAAAAATGTATGGGAGAAAATCTATTTTATTTTTTTTCTCCGGCTAGTATCAAAGTATAGCAACCAAACCTTATGTTCTAGTAAGTGCTTGTTGCCTTTAATACGATGACATATAATTTGCTTGCGTATCTCTGCGGCCTTGGCGCCTACGATGATTCAAAGTTTCAAATTTTTAAGTTGCATTTTCTAATGATTATTAACGAGTTTTGCAATTAAAATGAATTAAAAATAATTTTTTTCAATACAATAAGAATTAAAAAATATAATTTTAGGCATTTGGTAGTCATTTCATTCATATAAAAATACTAACTATAACTTTTTTTAATAAAATTTTAACTTGATCTATGTAAATTGAAAACAGTTATGAGCTGACGATGACTATCTATACCTAAATGACTAAAACTATTAGTTTGATAAAATAATAATTTACCCCCTCCACCTGGTGATGGGGGTAATATCAACGACGCTGATTGGTTGTTCAACGAAGCGGTACTAATTATGTCAGTCACTACTTGCGAACTTGCGTTCGTTATAAATATCTGTGCAGGAAACAATTAAGGGCATAGTTTTTAAGTTTTTATACTCTGGCTGGAGGTCTTAATTTTTTGCTTAAGATATCTCTACAGAGACGCCCGGTTAAGCTATACACGTCCTCTTCAAGGGCACGATATGCGATACGCCCCTCAAATAAATAAATAAATAAACAATTAAGGGCACTTGTTTCTCAACCCTTGAGGAAGCAACATCAATGGCTGCATTTGTTAGACATGAAAAATTGGACACGACTCTATGAAATTATTATCCTTCGCATCCCAGTTGAAATATGTTCAGAAGATTCAGAAAAAATGAAGACCTTTTTAAAAAAATGTATTAGTAATTTGAGTCGCAGATGGGCAAGTGCTTCCAGAAATCAGAAGACGTTCATGAATAGACATGCTGAATGGTTACAATCAAATATTAGTTGGCCAAATTGCACTACCGTAAATTTCTCAGATTTTTTTGTAGCCCAAGATGAAGTTATCGAAAACAATATCGTCAGACTTTACGAGTACCTACTACCGTTGATATCGATACTGTAGCAGCTGTTCCATCCACATCAACTGTCGGCACATTTACGGATTTAGTTCAGATTAGGAAACCGTTTGTTGATCCCGGCAACAAACAAAAGAAAAGACGTTCTGGGTCTCTTCTGGAGGAACTCACTTTCGCATTAGTCACAAGACTTAAGACAGAAAAGAAAAATGACTTAGCTAATATTATTGACCACATAACGAAAAACCCTGATAGTGTTGCGATTGTTCAAACCACTTTGTTTAAGAAAGGTAAGAAAATATCTTAAGACGAATATCACG
Source organism: Euplexia lucipara (assembly GCA_921972225.1). Lineage (NCBI taxonomy): Eukaryota > Metazoa > Arthropoda > Insecta > Lepidoptera > Noctuidae > Euplexia > Euplexia lucipara. The sequence goes on along the minus strand of OV179158.1, from coordinate 14,423,796 downwards.
CTCTAGGTCTTTATACACCTTTGAACCTGTCAAAGTGGAAATATTTGTGTTTAAGGAAAGTGCTAATAGACTCTTTGAAGCTAAGAAAGATACTATCCAAGCGATTTAGATATTACTGAGGGAGGAGCTAAAGTGAAGATTCAAGCCCTACTGGATCTGACAGTCCAGAACATTCTTCAGATTACTGGTACCCAAGTTGATTCGTCAACTGAAGGATTGAAGTTAATCAGTAAATGGGGTTTCGATGGAGCTTCTTCACAAAGCACCTAAAAGCAAAGAAGTGAAGATGTAAACTTCAGTGATTCATCGGTTTTTATGTCAAGTCTTGTCCCTCTTAAATTAATTTCTTTTAATATGACCATATGGGAAAACCCAACACCTTCTTCAACCCATTATTATAGGCCTATTAAGTTTGAAATTTGTAAAGAGACAGCAGAATATATCAAGCAAGAAGAAGCTTCATTGAAAGAAGAAATAGATAATATTGGTCCTACAAAGTGTGCCGGGCTGGAAATTAATCACGACCATTCATATGTCAATGATCGACGGAAAAGTGGCCACTATTATAACGGATACTTCATCTGCATCTGCCTGCAATATTTGCCTTGCTAAGCCGACTGAAATGAACAAGCTGTTAGAAGTATTTTCAAGTCCTGTACGATAAAATGTTTATAAATATGGACTTTCTACTCTTCATATGTGGATACGTTGTATGGAGTGTATTCTACATATATCATACAACATGGACTTCAAAATGTGGACTGCACGAAGTGCTAACAAGGAGCTAAAAGCTGCGAAAAAACATCTGACACATGAAGAATTCAAGCAGCAAATGGGAATACTTGTGGATTTTGTTAAGCAAGGCTATGGAACCACAAACGACGGAAATACAGCCAGAAGGTTTTTTAGAGATTATGAGAAATCTGCCGAAATTACCAATATTGATAAAGACCTTCTAAAGCATTTCGCGGTTATTCTTCAAACAATTTCATCTGGATGTACTATAGATATTGGAAAATTTAAACTTACTGTCGAGATACAGCTGAGATGTTTTTTATGCCCGTGGTTTTATATGCCCGCAAGTGTGCACAAGCTGCTCATACACGGTGCAGATATTTGCGAACACTTTGGCTTCCTACCTATTGGTATTCTTTCTGAAGAAGCTAGTGAAGCAAGAAATAAAGAATTTCGAAGAGTTCGTGAATAACACACAAGAAAGTTTAACAGGATGAAGGCCAACGAAGACTTGCTGCATAATTTTTTAATTAGTTCGGACCCATATTTATCCCATATTGGACCAAAATACAACAACTCAAAACATTTTGATTTCTTTTCGGATGTTAAAGAGCTTGTGTTGTTGCCTGAGGTAGCAACAGAAGAAACCGAAAATATGGATCTGCAGGAGCTGCAGGCAGGAGTTGACGATACATTAGCGTAAACGTGAAAGATTTAGTGATGTTGTTATTGTAGAAATTGAATTAGTTAGATAAGTTGTTTCATTAAAATAGTCGTTTTCAGGACTACCTGAAATAGTCCTTTTCAGGACTTCTAAAAAAAGCCCTTTGCAGGGCTTTATCTTACATATTTCTAACCGTTTCTTTTAATATGAATCGTCAAAAACATTAAGCATAATAGACTTAAAAATTTGAAACTTTAAATCATCGTAGGCGCCAAGGCCGCAGAGATACGCAAGCAAATTATATGTCATCGTATTAAGGGCAACAAGCACTTACTAGAACATAAGGTTTGGTTGCTATACTTTGATACTAGCCGGAGAAAAAAAATAAAATAGATTTTCTCCCATACATTTTTTTTTTCAATATTTTTTTTTGACGTGAAGGAGCAATATTATCGAAAAATTGTAGTAATAAGTATTGATCAGCGTTAAATATACTATTCGATACCATTTTTTGTTTAGTGAAATATTCATCTTCGATCCTAAGTCCATCATTTTGAAAATCCGGACCACTGTGCGCCGTGGAACTGCCGCAAAAGACACGTTCAGTATTTGATAGACCCATTTTTTACGTAATCCTATTTTCATACAATAATTTCTGTATGAAGTAGAAAATAATTTACCCTAAAAAATGGTAATAATTTAAGGTTAAAGCGGCGACTTTTACTCGTACCCACAACTACTAATTTATTACTTATTTTATTTATAGGTCTCGAGTTCGAACCCAAGGCACGCACCACTGACTTTTCGAATTCATGTGCGTATTGTATGATTATCACTAACTTCAAAAACGGTGAAGGAAAACATTGTAAAGAAACCCGCATGCCTGAGAGATATTTCTCGAAGGCATGTGTAATGCCAAGAAATAGACGCCATGGGCGGCATTAAATCTCTGACACCAGGGGGTCGAGTCTGCTATTGCAATCGTGTCTCAATGACCGGTCAATGATCGATTTTTGACGTATAACGTCAAACTTATGACACATTTCCCATACAAAAACTGTCAAAGTTGTCAAATATTCGATCAATGACCGGTCATTGAGACACGATTGCAATAGCAGACTCGAGCCCCAGGTTAGTGACTAACTACACGATAAGAAGAAGACCATAATGTTTTGTTTTTGAGCACGATGCGCTGTATTGCCTGTATTAATATATCGATATGCTCCTTCTGGTCTGTTCAGTATTCTGTGACTATATGTTACAATAATATATTCATTACTCACAGCTCCTCTCGTTGCCGTTGTGACAACACCATTTTCATCGTGGTCGGGTGACGCTTGAGGCGGCGGGCCCGGTTGGTTCACTGCACTAGAGTCTCACTTACTCACGCGGGCGACGGCAAGAACGCCGTTGCCATTATAACACCTGTGTACAAATACAATATGTTTATTATATATTTAATACTTCAAGCACCAATGTACAGAGGCGGACATAATACCGTAGGCATTTTCTACCAGTCAACCACCACTTTAGGTGATGCAAAGAAAAGCAGTGGTAGGTGCAATTTTTAATAGGCAAAATGATACTAATAGGTACATATTCTGAGTATAAATAAATAAACATGTACACTATAAATATACACAAATAGATAGAAAGATGAGAAAACATGAGTGCTGTGAAGATACTACTGTCAACTTCTTATGAATATGCTCGCAAACTTTAACCTTAAAGGATAAATGGTTGGTTGCCCTCCTGATTTCCTGTGGGAGAGTGTTCCACAAAGAAATAGACTGCATAAAAAAAGAGCTAACAAAGTCAGGACAGTGAGTGGGACATAGTTGAAGATGGTTTGTTTTGTTTACGTACCACTTGTCATCATGTTTCTGAGCTTGTGCTAAGAAAGTCTCAATGACAATAACAAATATGCAATGTATTGGGTTTGAAATTGAACATTAAGATGAAGAACTTGTAGGTGCCTCCATGCATTAAATTGCTGAGTAATCTAGTTTTTTCTACAACTTGATTGTTAATAATAGTAAATAATATTGTATTTTTGAATATTTGTGCTTTCTATTCAGATATTTGTAACTGAAGCTTGCATAATCCTAAACTTTAAAAGTCAATTAGAATAAAAAATGCACATTAAAAAAAAATTACATAATTAACTTAAAAGATCACCAATCTAAATACTATGTATTACTTATTATGACCATAGTTGCAAAAATAGCTGTCATAAAAATTGGTGCAACCAGCTTTAAAGTAATAAAATAAATTAAGACATGAGGAAGGCAGAGTAAAGGTTATATTACATCACTGACAACATTAACATAAACTTAGTGAGTCATCTACATAAATATAAGTTTACAACTATCCACATTTGGTATACATGTAATGGTTTTACTTTAAGGTTCTTATGTGACAAAATGTAATTGATAGACAAGGAAAATACTCTACACAAGATTATACCTAATGGCTGTTGGCAATAAGATTCTTTTTTGTATAATCATCATAATGATATTACAAATAGATGCATATCACAATTACTTTTTTAGTCTTGGCCAATAAATCAAATACAAGGAACTACCATTCATATCACACACCTCAAATCTTATGTGCCAGACATTAATTCAACAAACCCCATAAGGACACCGGCGTCCGCGCTGTCTTTGTCTTTCAATTGTGTCTCTAATTGACACAATTGAAAGGTCATTGTAGTTTATTATGTTACAAAAACAAATATTCATTCTTTAAAAAGAATGGAGAGGTCATCAGTTTTGTTTTGAAAACCTTGTTGAAACCTAGTTCTTCGACTCCTTTTTGCTTGATTATATATTTTAAAAAACTGTTTGTTTTATTCCATGTATGTATTTACAAATATATAAGTATGTTTATCAGCTGTTTAGTACCTATAACACAAGCTCTCAAGCTTAACTTGGGACTAAATGCTGTTGTGTGAAAAGTTGTGAAATATTTTTATGAAATTGTTTTAATAGGTACATAATTAATGTGTGGTATACAAAAAGTGATGCATGAGAATCACATCACTGAAGAAATCTTTATCAAATAAAAATATTTTTAAATCTATTACTCAAAACAAACAATTAAAGGATGTTGACTTTATATCTCATGTCAATGACCTAAAAGTATGAAATGCTAGAGTAGGTAACAGAAGTTCTAGTTTCATTATTGATTATATTGAAGGATATCTAGCACATTCACATACACTAATATGATAGACATCATATTAGCAAACACTTTAAATGGATGACTAATTTCAGACACAATAGACCAATTAGCTATTTTATACCTAGGTACATCTATAAATTTTATTTATTGCTGTAAATTGATTCATACAATCACTTATACACATAATTTTTTAAATAGTAGGGAAGGTTGGTGTTTCACTGTCTGAGGACCCCAAGTGGAAAGGAACTCAGAGTTCACAGTCTCTTTTAATTTGTTAAACCCCGGAAGGACACCGGTGTCCGCTTGTCATTGTCTTTCTATTGTGTCTCTAATTGCGTCAAATGAAAGGTTAAAGTCCAGAAACTATCTTGATAGTTTCTGGACTTTAACCTTTCATTCAATTTTCTGTTGCACCAAATTATTTCCAGGTAAAAATGCAACTAATAACAAGAACTAAGTAGGTACCTACAATCCATATAAAATATCAACAGGTTTGTATTTGTGGTTTTTGTTTTATGACATATTTATTTTTGTGACTGCTTTGATGGTCTAGTGGTTGCAAGAGCTACTGCTAAGCATAAGAACCTGGCTTGATTACTGGTTTAGAAAAGTGAAATTGGGTCTTTTTATTTGGATTGTCTTGGTTACAGCCTGAGTCTGGATTTGTGCCCAGTTGATTGCAATAGGCGTGTCCCTTTTTATGAAAGACGTGAACATACCATCAAATGGGGTGAACAGGACAAAAACTTTGATGAAAATTTTCATGTGAGTTCATTTTTACTTGTTAATAAAATGATGACGAAATTATTATTTATTTTATTAAATCAGAAACATTAGTATCCTTGTACATGTACCCACCTTACCAATAATGGTTTAATCCATATGAAAATTTTCTATAAATTTTGTTTCTATTTGCCCCTGTGTTTCTATTTACCCTATTTGACTGAATTAGGGCAAAAATGGGGATCACTATGTTATGATTATTATTTACAAGCAGATGAGCTTCAAACTGATAAAATAAATTGCTTGGTAACTATTAAGTAATAATTTATTCTTCTAACTTTAGTATACTAATAATTAACATGTTTGTCAAACAAACTATAAAATACAACAAATAAGCTAAATAAGTTCCTCATTTTCATATTGCTCTAAGATTACGCCTCTGTCCCAGCATTTTACAGATTATAAATAAAGTACTTACTTGAATTAATGTGCTTAAGTCTATTTAACTTTAAAACAACTTAATAGGCTTCATTTAAGTAGGTATATTTTAAAATGCAAAACTGTGAACATGTAATTTGAGGCTAATCAAAATGAAGTATGGCTTCTATGTCAAGGGCACAACCACCTTTATTTTGGTAAGTTGCGCAAATGAAGCCATAAGTGTTTAATGAACTTTGTAAGTAACAAATGGGTGTCTTGGTGTTTTAACATTGCTTAATAATTCATGTGTGTTTAATTATAAATCTCACATGTCAGGGTTATGAGGATATAATTTGTATTATTATCAAAACAAGGACCTAAAAACATTGTTACTGTGGATTTGATTTAAGATTTTAAGCTAGTCTTAGGAGGTCTTAGAGAAATGGAGTAGTTAGAGCAATTATTTTAGCTAAAATATAATTTAGTTACTGGACCAACTTCTACGTAGAAGTTAGTTTAGAAAACAGATTCATGCCATTAACTATTACTGATGGTCTATCCCATAGCTTTGTGGGAACCAGTTAAATTAGGTGACCAGAAACTCGAAGAAGATTTAAGTAATTTCAAATCATTGTTGTTTTCCTTTTCCCATTTTTAATCTAATAATCGATCAGTATAGTTGTTAAGTAAAATATCCTAAACTGCACAAAGAGTATGGATGCAATTACATGAAATTGAATAAAAAACAGCAAAGAACGTGAATGCAGTAAAATGACTCAGAAATTAAACGTCAAAACCAATAGGTTTACTGTCATTTTGCCACATCAACGAAATTCCCGAATCTCTCAAAATTTCAATGTTCTCTAACTTATCTTGGAGTTTTATTTCGTTAACTAAACGGTTGCTGCTAAATTACGAATAAATAACATACGATTATTATAAAAGAACGGCCATATTGAACGTCTACATCAGACAAGCTCTACGCATATGATTTACTTACATTTAGTTTTAAGTCTACGGCTACTATCTGAGAAGTATAACAGATAATACTTACGGAACACAAAAACACTTAAAATTTCACTTTTGTCTGAAATAAATATCACGCACTCTACAATCACACTTCACTCAAGACCCAAGGCAGAAAACCGTTTTCGTTGCAATGGCTCAAACTCACCAACCAATCCAATACAACATGAAGTTTCGATTTTCTTTCTAGTGTCGACATTTACTGATACAGCGCCATCTAGTTTGGTTAACATCAGCATCTAAATAATAGAGACAGAGGATACAAAATTCAATAAGAGGAATAAAGAAGGCGAAAATTGTGTCAGTATTACCAGTGTAAAATTATCTTTAAATTGCATATTTATTTTACTTTGGTTACATTATCTTTTTATTTTAAACCAGAAAAGGTATTGTTTCAGAGAGCCAGTATGATTTCTTTGTAAAAAAAAATGTAAATAAAATTAACGTATCTCTAAAAAATTAAACTTAAATTTATACTAAGATAGGAGTAATATTTTTTTTTCAACATGAACATTGTCAGTTTTTTTTATTTTCTAAGATAGTTTTCGTTTCTACTGTAAACTTTAGCTGCTAATTAATTAATCAATCAAATCCTATAACATAAGGATGTTAAATTCAATAATTTATATCCAATTTCATCGCATACTTCTATCATTGTTATCAAACCTAATAATTAGTAGTTAGTCGATTTCAAGCGCTTATAGTAAACTACACCCGCTTCTCTAATTCAACAAAACAAATGTCCGAATCGTGCGCCCATTTCGTAAGTTCCTCAAATGATAATTTTGATTGACGCCCTGAAAATAATATATTTCTACTATAATCAACTACGCGTGAACTCTTTTTATAATACAATAATAAATAATAGCTAGCTTTTAATAATAAATTTATTCCAGATTTTGATTTTTTACACACCGTTCGTTGATACCTACGTCGACGAAAGGAATCAAGTTTCATAAATAATGGTGTTTGCATAATTGCCTCGATATTTAGAACATCTAATTAAATTTAACATTTTGACTTCATTTAGTTAGAAACAGTGTTTGGCCCCCAAAATGGCAGTGATCAGTGCTCACCTTTCACCTTGCAGCAAGTGGATTTAGGTTCCGATCATCGATGTGTTACTCGTTAAATAACGTACGAAGCACGAATGCTAACTCTGAGGAGCATTGCTCTGAGTGCTATGGTTAAAGCAAAACCAATCATGAGTAATACTATCAAAAGTGGTGACTCCAACTGGACACCTGGTCCAGAGTCACAAAACAACCAAGATGGTGCACCCAGGGCTATCTTCATTCCTCACTCGAAATCACTGCCGTTCGAAGAACGTCGTGTCACGTTGGAACAACCTGTCAAGGTAAATAGTATCCTATTGGCATGTTACAAATGGTACAGGCTTGTCATGTTGCTAGCTAAGTCTAAGGAATACTTTATGAAATGTGAGGTAGATAGACAGGGTATGTTTTTGAAAGCGGCATGTATGTGTGATGTGTTCATTTTGTTCTGTCGAGTAAGTACTAATGTCAATTTATTGGTGGGACTTTCTATTGTGTGGATAGATAAAATAATAGCATAACTAGCATACATTGTCATGCCAGTTGTACACAGAAACATAATATTTATTTAGGCCATGTTTTCAAATATTAATACAAATAATTTTGTATTGTTCTCTGAAGTTGGCATTGGAAAATTTATTGAATGAAGTAGGTACCTATATTTGTACCGTAAAACGGGCTGAATAGAAACTTCAGGGGGAAAAGAAACAAAATTTTGAGGAGAATTTTCACGCTAGTTTAATATTGTTTGATAATCAAGGTGTTGAAACTATTTATCTCAATTATTAAAATGCATTACAGTCCTCGTTTATAACAAACAATTTTTAACTTAAGTGAATAACTTCCTAAAATGTTGTTTCTATTCACCCATAAGTATCACCCCATTTTACCCGGTATTAAACCTACCTCACAATATCAAATTATTTGTTAGATTTTTAATCAAGCAACTAGTTGTAAATGCATGGCCTACTTGAATTTGATACTCAAGAAGGTAACTTAAAAATTACGCAACCAACTATACTCCATTTTCAATAGCATTAGATAGAAGTTAAAAAAGGTTATTTTTAATTCGTTAAACCCTGAGAGGACACTGGTGCCCCCCCTGTCATTGTCTTTCTATTGTGTCTAATTGAAATGATTAAAAGGTTAATGCACACTGTAACAAAAGTACAATATTAAGCATGTTACAATTTTATTATGATGGATGCCGAAATTATTATTTAATCTATTTTCACAGCAGGTGTCACTCTTAGTTGTTACTATTAAAACAATTTATTTGTAAAAATTATGTGGATTTCATTTAGTGATATTTTTATTGTCAATGATAAATACCTAAAAGATGCAGGGATGAACAATACAATACAGTGGCACGGTCTTCGTTTCACTTTAAATATTCTAAATTTGAAATAAAACAATTTTAATAAACATTGTTTCACTTATATAAAATAAAATGTTCCGCATTCCTGCCTTTATGATCCTGTTTTTTGTAATACTATTATAAATGGAGTATAGGTAACTGGAAACTGTGCTTCTATTACTGTGATATAGTATGAATGTAAGTTTCACACATAATTTGGTCTGAGCTAGGTTTCAATGTCGCTTTTGTAACATTTACAAGGTTACACTGTAACCATTAGCATGCAAACATGAAATAAGTCAGTAGGTATGAAGTCAAAATATTATTACAAAAGCTTGTTTATTTCCTTAAAAACTTCAAATATGATAAATCAGAAGTAACTACTTAAGCAAAAACAAATAAGTATGACATTTTATGGAAATAAGATTAGGATTTCTTTTGTGTGGATTCAATTTTTTGTGTGGATTAAATTTTTTGTGTGGTGTTAATTTTTTTATCCAACAAAGTGCAAGTAATAAAAATGTTTAATAATTATTGAGGTTTAAATAAGAATTATTAGATCTTTTGAAAGTCTTAACTATTCTTTCTATTCTCTTTCGTGTGGTTAGTATGTAACCTGTACGCTATTGGAAATAATTAAAAGTAACTACCAATAAAAGACATAAATCCTTAAGAATGCTTAAAAAAATTGTCATGCATTATAAACAAATTACCTAATTGATAATAATTTTAAAGCTTCCTAACTAAAACAACACTATCTTGGCCGAAATAACAAAGAAATCTATCAGTGAGGTCAAGAGTTAAACAACATTTTTCATATCTTTTTTTGTGTGATAACTTCTTAGTAACTGAAAAGTATTTTTACTAATCTTAATCTGTTGCCCAACTAGATACTTAAGATATGAACTTTATCTGGATGACAATTGATTATTTCATCAATTTATCTCATGTATGGATGCCAAAGTCACCTGTTCTAAAAGTTTCATATTATAATTTGACAGTTTTTTGATAAAGTAATTTTAAGATGTGGACTCAAAAATGTTTCTTGGGAATCCTTTTCTAAACAGACAAATAAATAAGATTGAAATGTTAGTTAAGTGTAACATAATGTCCAAATAACAGCCTTTTCCATACTGCATGTGGAATAACAAATACCTAATAATGTGGTAGTTAGACAATAAAACATTTTTTCCCTAGACTCTAGCTCATACATAGCTAATGTTATAAGAAGCAATTAATATTTATTTTAAAAAGAATTGCATTCTTTCAGTAAAATGAAAACCATGAAATTGTTAAAAAACATCCATTTCTAATTGAGCATTAAACAGTCAATAGGAAAATCACTAAGTCAGATCGGAGAATCTCTTTTCAATTGTTGTACATATTCTCTAAGCCATACTTTATTGTTTTACGGCACAGCTAGTTAAAAATAAGTCCGTTTTTTAAGTAGGTCAATTATTTTATTGTCTTAAATAAAGACAAACAAAAAGTGTACATTAGAATAAAATTGAGCCCCAATAATACCTATGCACGTTGAAAAAGAAAGGAAAAAGCCAATAGGACAATCAGAAATTAAATGGATATATACCTACCTATAGGTAAAATTAGTTTTTTTTTTCTCGTTTTTTAAAAGCTTACTAGCAATGTGGGTTACACAGTACTTCATTTAATGAAATATTTCAGCAATTCTCAGAATCTGCTAAAGTACCAGAATCTAGAAATGGCTGAAATATTCCATTGAATACATTCGCTTCCCTTAACATTTAGGGGAAGGTAATGACGGCGATTGAAACCCTCGAATATTCACCCGGGAACGATCTAACGACCTCTCAATCACCAGGCCGATAGCTTAACCATTGGGCTAAAATGCCGCTTAAAGTTATTATTATAGAAAGTGCACGCCTCCTTGGCAAAGGCTTCCTTCCCTCCACTCCTTCCATCATTCGCGACCCCATGCGCAGACTTTTTTGTTTTGACGGAATTTATCCAGTTCCTTAGTCCTGCTATTTCCTTAGAGGTGTTCTGTGATCACACACTTAGATACCTATTTATGTAAATCGATTTTAAATAATTTACACCAATAGGGCTGTTTTATTGATCATAGCTTTTACGGGTGACATCTTGAACTATTTCGATGCGAAAATTATGTCGTTTTGTTGCTCTGTTGCCGTGTGAAGGAAGGACAAATCATCAAATAAGTACACCTTTACATTCAATAAAATTTGATCATAGATCTCTAACATTGTCATCCTTACTTATGCATCAACTTCACCAAGAAGTAATTTTTATGTGTCGAACTGGCGTCGATATCTTCGGAGAGAACACTACTGTGTCACGGTTGTATAGGCACTATTTACAAAAAATACATTCGAAACCAGAATATCGGTAATAACAATGCCGTGTCATCTCACGCAAAGTAGCTACCGAAGCAACTCAGGCCCTCATCTTACACAACAAGCCTCTGCTCCCTCCCCTAAGTTAGATTGTAACACGGTCTAGTTTAAGACTTTCGGCTGGTTAACCGATTAACAGTTTTCCACGTCAAGAAATTGCCCATTGCCCTGTTCTACTTCATCATCATTTTAGCCAAAACACGTCCACTGCTGGATGTTTCACGACTGATTTTGTACTACCCTCATCGACCGACTTCCTAAGGTCTTCACCAGTCCACCTTGTGGAGGCCTGCTCACCAATATAATGTTGTACTGTACTGTAATGTTCTAAAAGGCTACGGAGCTTTTTGAAAATATTAACCAGTCTACCGTATTCGGCAGATAAGAATAATTTTATATGAAAATTTGAATTTTCAGCAAAAATTAGAACGCTAGCTTTCAAACGTTCATGGAAGGGCCTATTGACTATTGTCTATGCTCATTCCTCCATGACGCTTCATTAAGGTCGTTATCTTACATTAAGAGGGCCTGTCTTGATTTCCAAGCAAAACATCCGTACATAAATGTAGTTATTTTTTCCTGTATGCTCATCAGAATGAATAAATACCCAACAAAAACAAACCCGAAGATCTGCCAAGTAATCAAATTGCTCCATACTAACAAATTTTCCTGCCTATTTTTCTGGTCTTATATTTTTATTAGGATATTCCTTTAACTTTTTAAGTAGTCATTTCTCTCGTCCAATTCAATTGAAACATTTAAATAAACTCAATTGACAATCGCGTCACTCTCAAATCATTGCATTTATCCACAATTTAGTTTGTATTCAGTCCAGGCGCGTGGTTGTCTGTCGAGGGTATATGCGCTCGAGCACGGCCGAGCATGCCTGACTCAGCCTGACCCGAGGTGCTTGAGACGACCACAATTGTGCATTGGCAATTAAATTTAATGAGATTAAATTGTGCTATTTCTGAGTACACATCTGCTAGAGCGCTTGTAAGGAAGTCGATACTTATCAGCTTTATGTTATTGTACAGGAAGCTTTTGTACCAAGTTCTACTATTATTAAAACAATAAACAATTGCTCATGTTCGTGTATTCACGACTTATTGTGTTTTTTACGCTTTATCTTACCAATAAGGTTGATTCATATTGCGACCGATTGCGAGGTCGTAAGTCTTATAATGATAGCGAAAAGAAAACTTGTCCTTCTGTGAGCATCTATTCGGGTAAAAAGGGTTTAATACAGCACATAGTTATATGCTGCCGCGAGAGTTTGGCAGGGGAAGCCGTTGCCGATCGCAAAATTATGATAATAAGATTGTGCTGGAAACTGCCGTTTATGCACGAACAGGGTAGGAATCCTATATCACTGAAGAAGAGGCGCCAAAATTGTAGCCAACCACTAAACTATGTATTAATATGTATCTCTTTAAAGAACATTTAATGGGCTCATTGGTCTATGTAGTAGTTCGAGTGTAGTAAATCAATTATCTATAAGCAGCGCGTGCATCTGAGTAATTATGTTATGGACGTAATAATGCAAAACATGATTTGAATTAATCATATATGAATTATGCAAAGCATTCGTTTACACATGCGCTTGACTAGAAGGCAGGTATATATTGTATATCTTTAGTAAATGTCTACAGTCAGGTACTTACTGGAAATCTTGACTAGACTTTGCGGTTGACTAAGTCTTTAATGGATTCACAAAGACTCCTTTTTTTCTGCCTTTCCTTCACGTAACTCCAAGAACCTAATACGTAATAGGAAAAGAGGTAAAACTTCATTAGAGGAAAGTAAATACGCACTCTAATGCTAAAACGAAGGTGGGGTCTTGATCTTATATCATCCAAGTAAATAATTCTTTGTTAGCGATGCGTGCTTTTCATCTATGTCACTTCGTGAGCGAGAGATCCATTGATCTACATAGAACAGTTTTAATTCACATACAAATAACATGTTGATACACAGATCAATCTATTTCGATCTGTCCTGACGTACGCAGCAGTTACAGATAATTAGGTTGCCATTCTTCGCTTACAACCATCGTTGTAACCTGCTTTCTGATACGACTTTGTAACCAAATTTCGCAGGATCTCTCAATGTCCGATACCAAAAATGTAAAAAAATAACCTGTTTATTAAAAAATTGTGTGTGTTGTACGTGTAGATGTTTGAAAAAATACATGTTCTAGTGTATAAAAGGCCGTAGAATGTTAAAACTGTGGAATTCTTTAAATATTTAGTGATAATTGAGGAAGCTTGTGTTATCTAATGGATCTAATGCTAGTATTGCATTTACAGAATGTTTGTAATGTTTCAGATTGGACGCAACGTGTACCGCGCGACTCCGAGCCCGACGAACACAATATTCGAATGCCGAGTGTTGTCTCGACATCACGCCACGCTCTATTACGACAAGGGCCACTTTTACCTTGTGGTGAGTCCCACAAATTACTGCTATGTACGCTGTATTAACTTATGTCCAATCGTTACTCACATTCATGCTATGACTGGCCAGTTGCGTCGAACACTGTCATTATAGTACCTACTAGTCCGCGAAATTGCCTGTGAAATTTCATAGTATCTAAGGAAAGGAAATACTCCTTTGAGGGGCTAAAGAAACTTCACTTCACGCTATGCACTGGTTAAAAATATAGCTGATCTATGAAAGAAATGTTGATCTAAGAAACATATCATCTCATTTATTACCGTATCGAGAAGCTTATGTAATAATATTACACACGAAACTAAAGTATTTGAGTAATTCATGGATAAGAAACCGTTCAACTCGGTTCAGTAGTTGCTGAGATCACCCTAAACAATAGAACAAAGGAACTAGCTCTTTATAGAACTGTAGATTGATCAATTGTCGTCAGTCAGGTTTGCGAAGTTCTTTCCATAACAGTACTCATTAAAGCGGAGCTGTCACAGGCCGAGAGGTCGCAATGGTTATTACCTCTTTCTTATATTGAGGGCAAATGTAGGTGTTCCTGGCGTTTAAGATTACACCATCGATTTTTTTTTTATTTTTTATTATTGATAAGCACGCGTTTGACCACTATCTCACCTGATGGTAAGCGATGATGTGGTCGACGATGAAGCACGCTTGCCTAGAAGCAACCTGTTCACTCTTTACTTGAAGACCCCTAGGTTGTAAAGTTAACTTAATCTATCCAAAAGAGGGTGCAAAAGTTCTCGAGCGGAAATTCAGAGGATTTTTGCAGAAAACGTTTTTGCAATTTTCCTGCGACTTATAGATTTAATACAGTTCGTGTTACTAAAACGGTATTATCCTTGCAACAACTTTTTATGGTGGTATACCTATGCCCAGTAAGGAAGTTGACGCAAGATCGACAACATATTGTTGAAATGCCTGAATTTAACGACTAGAAACCCAATGAATGTAGTATCGCTTGTTGTTTGACACTTGCAGATACTTTAGACTTTGTTTGCTCTAAAAATGTTAGATATTGACAGGCTGTGTTCATCACCATAATTTACATTGATATCAGCAGTTTTAATTCTTATGAGAATGCGAATGTTTTAAAAACTTTTCTTTTGATTTAGCTTTAGATAAGAGACGTGAGA
The DNA here is from genome assembly GCA_921972225.1 of Euplexia lucipara. Taxonomy (NCBI): domain Eukaryota; kingdom Metazoa; phylum Arthropoda; class Insecta; order Lepidoptera; family Noctuidae; genus Euplexia; species Euplexia lucipara. Next base: position 14,408,641 of record OV179158.1, on the reverse strand, counting down.
TGAGACTAAAAATCACGGAGACACACTTCATGTTTATATGGACAACATTTTGTCCAATGCTGCCTTGGAACGGTTTTCCAACTGGCACAGTCCAATTTATGTGACATTAGAGTAGGCCGTGGCTTTGCCCGCTTAAATTAACATACATAAACCGTTTAAACAGACGGATACGATGCTTCTTTTCCTACCGGGTCACACTACTCAAGTTGTTTTAAATATAAATAAGAAATAACTAAATTAGTGAAAAGACATAAATATTTCTAATTAGTGCATAATTTATATTTAACATAGGAACAGCATCACATTTACATAAGTATGTAGAACCGTAAATGTTCGACCGAAAATCTCACGACACCGACTCAAACAAAGTCACAATAGGACGTTCACAACAGTAATAAGTATGACAGAATTAGTTGTTATGAATATTACGAGCGTTACGAAAAATCAACCCATCCCACATTTGTATTATGAAAGAACCTTGTACTGGTTACGTGTTGGAGCCTAGTAATTCGAGCACGACTCTCACTGTTTCCGCCCACAGGCGATTTCTATGGACGCTTGTCTTCATGGTAATTCCGTTTACCGAACTGCGTCTCCGGTTTTAGAGGTTGTTTGCCTACAAACGTCTGAATTGTTCGCGTAACGTTGATCGTTACGTCGTAAAAATCCACAATGAGTTGTAAAGAATGAAGACACTAAGTTTAATCGTTGCTCGATAAACTGCCTGTTGGTTTGCGCTGCTTGCTTAAGTCAGTGAGAAAATTGATTTGATTATGAATTTCTAAACATTTGAGCGCTCCAGGCTTGGGGTGTGTGAGAGGGGCGCTGTGGCTACAAAATTGTATACTTTTTGTGTTCCCATAACACCCATAAATCATCCTCATTATCCTCCTATTTGTAGTTGGGGCTGCATGTCTCTTTCTTCCATACTGCGTTTGAACCAATCCACCTTTATAAAAACTAGCAGACGTCACGCGGTTTCACTCGCGTAATTCCCGTTCCCGTGGGAATACGGGAATAAAAAGTAGCCTATGTTACTCAGGGTGATTGTAACTTTACAATGGTGAAAGAATTTTTTAATCGGTCCATTAGGTTCGGAGCTTATTCAATGCAAACAAAGAAACAATCAAACTTTTCCTTTTTATTATATTAGTATAGTAAATCTTGAGGCAAACCACTCTGAGATAGCAGTGACCTGAATGTAACCAAATCACTTTACTTGACACTCCATCTGCTCTTTGTATTTTTTACCTTAGGGACAACTCACACTTATTCAGCTTTCAAAAGCTATACAAAACCTGAATATAAGATAAGTGAGGACGCCCACTAGCCACTTGGTGGTCCGCGGTAGCCAAGGACTAATAGCTTGCTCAAACAAATATTTCGAAAACCCAGGACAGCCTGTCCTGGTACCGCAGAATGAAGAGAGCCGACCCTAAATAATGGGAAGGGCTAGGACAAAGAAGAAGAGAGTATTACAAAAGCTGAATAAGTTTGAGTAGTTAACCAGCGAGGGACGTGGTTTAAAAAGAACGTGAGAAAGCCCCTATGCTAAAAGTGCACGATCGTCATACAGTAGATATAAGGGAAATTTTATAAAACTGTCTTACTTTATATACGTCACTTTTGAATTAAAATAAAAATGTATTTAATACAAAAAGTTGATATAAATGTCTAAAATATCGCTGTTAAATATGACAAAAAGCTAAATTCAAACGAGTCCAACGCTATTTACTTACATCTAAATATAAAGTACTTAAATAGGAAAATATTGTAACAATTGCGTCGTGGGCTTGTTAGATAAACGTTCAATAATTACTGTTTTTATTTAATATTCTAAATTAATTGCTGATAACTTAGACTAACACTGTACAATGCATGTAATCATAAGTACTATTAATGTATATAAGAACATGCGAGTTATTTACCGACGATTCCTGAGATATACCTACGATAGACGATAGTTCACGGATACTATGTTAATTTTTTATTAGGTTAATATGTAATGAGTTGATTTACAAGGCTTTTAATTGTTTTAATGGCTAAGATAAGATTAAATGTTATAACTGAGTGAATCCCAGACTTATCCATAGTGTATTCAATATCAGATTCAATACACATGTAATTTGATGATCATTTATTAGTAGGTAAGTACATATTATTTTAGTTGAATGATTTTATTTACTACTGCCACGACTATTCTTAACTCTTTTAGGAATATGAGGAATAGGTTATAAATAATAGAATATAATATCTTTGTGGTCTAGAAACCATAGAAATTTGAGGATCCTTTGACCAGACGACTGTGGAGTATGGTGGGTTACTGCCAGATAATCTTGATATATTCCGGTCAAATTAACATTGAGCATAACATACCGTACGTTACAATTCGGCATAACGATCGATTTAGGAGAAAATACTTGGGCATGTTATGGTCACTTATAAATGATTTCCTAGTTCTAATTAGACACTAAAGCATTCAAATTATTCGCTTGCCGCTTTCCTAGATTGAAACTAAATTCCTTGAGTAAAGGCCATTGTAGAGGTCAAACGAATGTTAACCGAGCCAGTGACGCTGTATTATGGAGCCTGTGGCAGCTGACAAATAATAAAATTATGGATTATTAAGGTACATCAGAAAAGACTAATAAGCCACAGCTCTATACTGTTATTTTTTTGTAGAAAAACTAGTTGGTGCCCACGGCTTCGCCCGCGTGGCTGCTTTGTCGCGACCAAAAGTAATCATCGGCTTATTATTTTTCGACCCCTTATACAAATCTATACTAATATTATAAAGAGGTAAAATTTGTAAGTTTGTAAGTTTGTATGTAGGGGGTAATCTTCGGAACTAATGATTCAATTTTAAAAATTATTGTACCTACTGGTGGAAAGCTACACTATTCCCGGTGGACATAGGCTACTTTTTATCCCCGTATTCCCACGGGAACGGAAACTACGCGGGTGAAACTGCGTGACGTCTGCTAGTATTATTATATTTTAGCCAATGTATACAAAACCTTAACAAAGTAAATACTTAAACCTTCCTCGATAACCACTCTGTCCATTGGTGAAAACAGCCTGTAAATCGGTTCAATCGTTTTTGAGTTTATCGCGAATAGACAGACAGACATACGCGGAGTACTTTTTTATAATATGTAGTGATAGTGATAATGAAGTTCATAAAAACGTGCAAACTGCAAACGTCAAAATAAGTCATCAAACAGCGCCGCCATTGTTTGTAACGAATGCATCTCGGAAAACGTTCAAAACGGTAAGGACAAAACACAAGGAATTCTAAAGCTGAGCGTTCGAATATATTTAAATACGTAATTAGATGAAACAGATTTTTAACTTGTGTTTTAGAATGTAAATCGAAATAAGCAGGTTCTGCCTCGTTTGTGACGTTTAAATTATCGGCCCAAGATGTGCTATTTATAGAAAAGCGGAATTACGTTTCGGTCCACATTTCCTCTTCAAACTCATTTCAGCAATTACCTATAAAGGCATTAGGCCTTTTTAGAGAAATAATAGAACAGCGTTGGTAAATCCTCATAAAACATCTAACAAGAAAAATACGCCTATTTTGGTTGGTTTTTGAACACCACTGTTTTGGTGTCATAAAATACATATTTTAATACAGAATGCTTATCAGATCTTGAACAGTTTTTTATGTAAACTATAAAAATGCCATTGAAGTTGCATCGGAACGATACAGTTATTTTGTATCGTCAAACGTAAATGTGTGGCGCATTGATCGTGACAACTGTATCTTTTACTGTTCTATAGTTAAAGTTGAACACTTCACTATCTATATCTATATCTATACTTATAATAAATCTGTAGAAGTAAAATTTCTGTACATTGAAAATATCGGAAAAATAAATAGCAGGGGGTGTTACTAGACCGACACCGAACCCAAAAATATGATTAAAAAAATTTTTGTCTGTCTGTCTGTCTGTCTGTCTGTCTGTCTGTCTGTCTGTCTGTATGTTCAGGTATCACGCAAAAACTACCGGTTTGATTACGATGAAACTTGGTATACTTATTCTTTAATATCCTGGGCACAACACTGGGTACTTTTTATCCCGGAAAAGTATATAGAATAAAAAACAAACTTTATTTTGCGGTTCGATCCCAAGACCTGACTACTGTACCAACCGCAAATTATAAGTTTGTCGTAGGTTACGTCACCCGCAGTGGAGTTCACCAAGGGGCGCTGCACACGGCTAAGATACTATAATATTTTATCTTAAGATACAATATAGTTCGCCATAAAATTCAATGGACTATCACACACTACTAAGATAATAAATAATATATTCAAAATTAATATTGGAGGATGATTGGTGATTGATACTGATGCAAAAAATGCAATCAGTAAATGTTTTGTCTGTCTGTCTGTCTGTCTGTCTGTCTGAATGGTAGGTACACGCATAGTTCAAAAACAATTATAGGGATTTTAACCAAACTTGGTACGGTTGTAATCAATACGCCTGGGCAGTTTGATCTTAGTCTCAGTTGTTTTACACATGGTCAGTTGTACGGCGCTCTTTCCCGGGTCAGTAGTTCCAGAAATCTTTATGAATACATACCGGAAGGATCAACTTTGAAAGTGGACTATCCGGAAGTATTATGCTAAAATTATTACGTTTATATATCAACGCACAGCCCCAACCGCTGGTATTAGAGACATGAAACTTGAAGAGGTGTTCTTAGTGAAAAGTATCCACTAAAAAACGATTTTTGGAAATTCAACCCTTAAAGGGAAAACATAGGGGCGGAAGTTCGACATCCACGCGGGCGAAGCCGCGGGCAAAAGCTAGTTGAAAATATGAAGAAAATGCGGTCTAGACATGACAGTAGGTAATTCCACAGGTGCATCAAAATCAATACGTCATCGGACTGAAGCACTACTGCTAAGTAAGAAGTCCCGAGTCCAATCCCCTGGTCGGCTACAACGCTATTGAGGATTCTGGATTGAAGGCAAGCGAAATGTGGCTGTACCTACCCTACAGAAACGCCTCTGCCTAAGCCTTCGGTGATCAAGGCCGTGATACTGTGTTACGTCATCTGTTTAAAAACAATGTGGTTGTTATTGTACACAAGGTATTCGTTGTATGAAGTGCGTGTTGTATTGTTTACAGGACAATCAGAGCAGCAATGGCACGTTCATCAATAACAATCCGTGCTCCATATCGAAGGAGCAAGAGCCGCACGAGGTGTTCTCCGGTGACGTGGTGCAGTTCGGCATACCAGTCGTTGAGAATGCCGGCAACTCTGAAAAGGTAGGTGCTGTAGACTGAGTATAGATAGTAAATGGAGTGATACCGCGTTAGGTTAGGTTTATCGGGCAATCAGTCGAGGGTTGCGGAAGAATCTTCTGTTTCCTGATGCAGGTAACGGATCACCGGGATGGTTGTTAGTCAGTAAGAGTTTGATAGACACCTCCGCCTTTTCCGCGGGGCGGAAGACATCCATGGTCCAATAAAAAGCGCAGTTATGAACGTTATTTTCGTGTGCATCGCATACAGTGAGTGTTTGATGAGATTTATGAGAAGTATTTGAATATTTGGGATTACTTAAACTCGGCACACTGATTTTCGATACCAAGTCCGGTTATCAAAAATGTGAAAAAACCTTGACCTCTTTGGCATGCTTCTTCGTGATACCATTGCACATAGACTTGTTACGGATAGCTTGACAGCAATTCGAACACCTGATTCGCGATGACCACAGGCGTGAATGAAATTCTTGTATAACTTATTGCGGTCGCTACATGTTGACCGGCCACTATATAGGCAGTAGGTTTAACTGGTCTGATGCATAGGTAGGTACTGCGGTTCTAATAGTAAGTTACTGTAACACTATCAATATCACTTTGTATTATGCTATAGAGTATGTAACTACCTTTTGGAAGGGACAACTAGAATCAAATCATTATATTTGTTTTAACTTGTAAGTTTGACGTTCAAAAATACCTTTTAATTGATCTTATCCTTTCGGGTGTCGACCTCCGTACACGCACATTACAACAATGACGACGCTTTTACGAGTAAGATAATAACTTTAGGTAGGCCTTCAGAAAAAGGAAGATTCTGACCAAGCCCTTAAGTGTAACTGTCCGACTTAAGACACTTGGAGCGTTTTTTCTTATGTCGAACTGTGTAACTTAAGACATTCGAGGAGTTAAGTGACAATAAGCTTATGCTGTCACAGAGCTTCACGCCTCATCCCCTGTCCAGATGTTCGCGTAATTTCCTTTGAGAGGTAAATTGACAGCAAAATTAGTACAAAATAAACTAAACCTTAAACAGTTTGTTTAAAGTTTCTATCTTAATGAGTGGGTTTGCAGTTTGCACTTGTTACCTTTTCTCGCAGTCATAATAATTATTTGCTTATTAGTGTGCGGGTGGCGACCTGCTCCCTGTACTATATTCTTGCCATCGTACTTCTAACCTCTTGTACACACGGCTAGGCATCAAGCTATACTTTCCAGTTTACACTGACCTCGCATGGTACGGAAATCCTATACAATGCGTGATCAGCTTATACTGGAGGTGTATAGCTTGATGTGTAGTCCTGTGTACTGTTCTGTGTTGAAAATTATATTGTTCGCTACATCCCAGATGCGTTTAAATACTCATAGGTACGGAAAAAACGTTTAAATTCTTAAACAGTTTAGACAAATACATAACGTGTATTAAGTTGCGCAACCGGTTTGTTTTCTAGTGTTCTTGGAGCAGCCTCTAGGTATCATCAAGTTGTGCTTATAAATTAATTAGATGCTCTCAGAATGATTTGCCATCAATTTTATTACGATATTAAAAATATACATTTCTTTTGTTTTGTACAAGTTCAAGGACAATATGTCAAAAGTGTAAGATTGCTTTAGCTGTTGACTTTTTTGATCAGCTTCCTAAGTTAATACTAATTCGATCTAGTACTCGCAAATGCATCTGTGTATATTTGGGAAACTCTGAAATAGTTACAGTAGTAGGTGAAGGTTGCTTCTGTTTAAATGCATCCGATAAATAATGTTACAAACACCAGGCAAGTCTTATATGTTCTGTGTGATTTATCTCTACCTAACATAACGTATCATCGCTTCTATATTCGCTTAAGGGAACCGAGCAGAAGGATCTATACTGTTTAAAAAAATACAATCACAACACTAAAAAAATGCCTCAACGAGTAAACATATCAGAAATTTAAATTTCCGTTTTTTAAAACAGATAAGATAATAATGTGTTCTCTTATATTGATTGACAGAATACGTTTCCGCCAGTGGTTGCCCTGCTCAAGCTATATTACCCCGATGGAAAGGAAGCGAAGCTATTCAACCCCACTATGACCACACCACTGCACCTCAAAGAGCTCTATCAGCTTAATAATTTTGTTCAGGTAATGTTTGTCTAGTAATTTTTCGCTTATAGTTAGTTAAGTTTTGTTGTAGAGTGCGGAATAGATTGGCAAAATTAAAGTTTATCTTAATATGTTATTACGGATAAATTTTAACTTTTTCAAATCTCACACTTTTTTATTGTAATATTTAAAAGGGATTCGGTGTTTTTTAAATACCTAATCAACGTGGTTCTTATGTCAATCAATGTTGCACAACTATCTGATCGACACATGAGCTGTTTTACATGTCTGTACACAATGATATTTTAAGTAAAAAATTGTAAATAAGTATCTTTATAAACGGCACACTAACGCACGTACGCGTCTGTTGATGGCGCGACGCGACACTGAAGTCAAGTGTGGCTAGTAAGCCACATTTTAACGTGTCGCTTGCTGAGCGCTTATGACCTATCTACACCCTTTTCCTTATAATATGATTGTCTGCACATCGTTCAGGAAGCGATCCAGCGCGAAGCGTCCCTGGAGGGCCGCCTGCGCACGCTGCGCGAGTGCGTGGAGCGCACGCGCGCCGAGGCGGCGGCGTCGTGGGAGCTGTTCGTGGGCGAGCAGCGCCTGCTCATGCGCGTGCACAAGCTGGAGAGCATGCTGGCCGGCGGCAAGCAGCCCGACCACCAGCAGCTCGCGCAGCTGCTCAGCGACAAGAAGAACTACCAGGTACCAATATTTATTGTATATGCCAAGCAAATAGCCGACTCGAAGACTGAAAACATTGTCAAGAAACCAGCTACTACGCTAAAAGCATAATTTAGACCACCAAGTCGCACTGGGCTTGCGTAGTAGATTATGGTACCCTCTGTAGGAACATTGTGTGTCGATTATTCTATGTAATAGACTTTTATGGTCTGTGGGCTTTGAGTGTTTACTTTTTAATTATGATAGCTTAATAAAAATGAATATTTTTCAGGACGTAGCGCAAGAAACTCTCCGCGCAGCGCACGAACAAAGACTGGCTTTAGAAGAGACGTTAGAGCGACGAAGCCGCGAGGTGGCCGCGCTGCATCAACACAACTACGCGCTGCGCCTCACCGCCAGCAACGCGCTCGCCGAGCTACAGGTACCTTTAACATTTATTAACTAGCCCGACGTTAATATTACTGGTAATGAATGGTAGAGAAAAACCTTAGTTTTATTTATTTATTTATTATTTATTTAATACTTCAAGCACTAGTATCTCACTTACTCACGCCGATGACGGCAAGAACGCCGTTGCCATTATAACACCATTATTATTTAGTTAATACTTCATGCACACTTATGTCCAAAGGCGGACTTAATGCTACAGGCATTTTCTACCACTCAACCTTCAGGTGATGCAGAGAAAAGCAGTGGTAGGTGCAATTTAAAATAAAATAAAAAAAGAAAGCAACAATATACAGGGTGTAAAAAGACTGATCACATAGCCGATAGATAGAGAACTACACATTCTGTACATATAACTTTGACCAAAAATCATTGCTGGGAGATTTTTTTTCCATCTTTAAAAGAGAGATGATTTTGATCTCGCGCAATGAAAAGCTTGCAATTTTTGATCAGCTGAGCTGGCCGGCCGGCCGCGGACGTCGCGCTTGGTCGTTGACCCGACCGCACGCTTGTGTTTAGTATTCCTTGAATTTTTGTAACTTCAAATGCGTAATTTATTTTGAAAACCCTATAATGTTGATAATGTTAGTTCGGATGAAAGTTTACCAATGATACTTGGAATACGATTATGAAAAATAGACGAAAAAAAAAATTCACTTCGACCTTCACTATCTCCAGAACCAGTGAATTCCCAGGTATGTTCTAGAAGAAAAAAACTATCCCATTGATAAGTAAAATATTATGTAGTTTTCGTTTACGTTAAGGGTCTTTTTACACCCTGTATACTTATGGTCGGGTTTAACTCAAAAACTGCTAAAATTATGTAAAACAAAATTCACCAATAGCTGTAACATAGGCAATTTATTATTTTTAAAACTACAAGGTGGTGTGGGAGATGTTATGTTCAATAGGAAAATCACGTAAGGGCTTTTGTACACCACGCGACTTTGTCGTACTGACGACGTGCGTTTTTGATAAGCGCGTTCTCAACGCGTATGTATCGTTTCAACAGACAGAGTGGCTGGCGTTTGCTGAGCGTATGTACTGATTGCGGTCTACGCGCTTCTAAAAACCGTCGTGTGCATATAAGCCTTAATTCACGCGGACGAAGTCGCAAGAATATACTAAACGAGCTTACTTTTCGCATATTGTGCTGTTTGTTTTTTGTTCCTTGACTAATGTTTGTTTTCGTTTTGCTGTAACAGAAGCTGGCAGCGCGGTGTGAGCGCAAGATGTGCGCGGCGCGCCTCGCCATCGCCAGCGCTGAGGAGCGCGAGCTGACCGTGCGCAACCATCTGCCGCTCGCTGTGAGAACTCTATATTTCCTTTTAGCTATTTTTTCGAATCAAGCACAGTGACCATGTGACAAACAGGCGTAGCTAAAACAATCATCACTTTATGAGATACAGGAGCCTTTCCAAGATCTCATCATCGAGAGATCATTCTTATAAGGTGAATATATCAATAACAGAATCAAAGCAATATTCTCAATATCAGAGGTTCCATGTATTTTTTTTTCAAATTGTTAAGAAATTTTGCGATTTATTACCAAAAAACATGTTACACAGCTCTTCGAAGCTAATGAAAAAAATTGGTTAATCACTGAAACAATCTACAAAAATATAATTATTACCTCTGCCAAACTGCAAAGCAGTTTGTTGGCAGATGTAGCTCCCTTTGTCTAGCACAAGTAAACATATTAACACCAAACACTTTTATAATATTCTCGACAGTGGTGTGGTTTGACAATATTCATTGAATAAGTACTTATGTATTTTATTTTTAAAAGACTCTTTTGTATTACGGCTGTTTATATCGACTGGAGGAAGATTATTAAAAATGGTTGGAACTAAAACCTTAATACACTAACTACTACTTTATTTTATTGATTAACATAATGGAACATCACGCCTGTAATCCCCGAAGGATTAGGCACAGTTGCACTTGTAGTACACCCACATTTCACCAGTTATGATAAAATTCCATGTATTTGGGAATCCAGACTGCGGGCAGCTACTGAGAAATTCCAGATGAAAAAACTAGATAACACTGCCCGACCCGGGGATCGAACCCGGGACCCCCTGATCAGAAGTAGCGCTTCCGACCAATAGACGAACGAGGCAGTCCACTCTTCTATATATATAAAAATGTTATGTTGGTTTGTGTACGCTTCAAAAACTCAAAAAGTTCTGCACCGATCAAGCTGAAATAGCATGATATATAATCAGCATCAATGATTGTTTTTATCTATTATATATATATTGTTTATATTGTTTTTACTGTTTATATTGTTTATATTGTTTTTGTTTTATATTGTTTATATTGTTTTTGTTTTATATTGTTTTTATCTATTATATATATATATATATATCTATTTTTTTTAACCATTCAATCACAATGTGCCACAGTGAAGCGTGGCAGGGGACAGCTAGTTATTTATAAATGATTTTGTTTTCCAGTATTCAGTACAAAACGGTGAAGCAAAGATGTTGGTGCTTAGTACAGACAGCAACAAGCTGCAGGAAGCCAAGCGCGGCGGCTCGCTGGAGGACGCCGTGCGGGCGCTGCCCGACTACATCAAGCTGCTGTTGCCGCAACAACTCATCAATAAGGTAACCATACAACTATACTTTACTACTCTACTTTACTTTTCATCTCTCTATACATATAATAAGACAGTAAAAAAACTGTGTCTGTACATTGATTATATTTAAAAAATAATAATTGAGGGGGGTTTAGAAACAGTAATAGAGCACGAATCCAAAAAAAAAGTCTGTCTGTTTGTCTGTTTGTTTGTACACGCTAATCTTCGGAACTACTAGACGGATTTGAATGGTTTTTTTTTGTTGTATAGATATTAAATCTGGGCAACACATAGGCTATAATTTATCTTGGAAACTGGAACACCTGATGCAGAACCGCAACAGACCAGCTTAACTATAGGAGATACAAAAATGGTACCATAGCAAAAATTGTTCCACGTGATGAGCATTTTTTGCTGAGAGAATAAATTTGAAGATCTGGAACACCTGATGCAGAACCACAACAGACCAGCTAAACTATAGGAGATACAAAAATGGTACCATAGCAAAAATTGTTCCACGTGATGAGCATTTTCTGCTGAGAGAATAAATTTGAAGATCCGGAACACCTGATGTGGAACTTCAAGAGCCCAGCTACACTATAACATATATTGGAATGACGTCTTAGCAAGAGTTGTTCAGCCTTATGAGCACTCGCTGTTGACGTATAAAAATCGAAGATCTGGAACACCTGTTGTGGAACTCCAAGAGCCCAGCTACACCATAACTCACATCACTTGTTGTCTGATGGCATTTCCTGTTGACCAACAAAAATAAAAAATCTGGAACGTCTTGAATCGTCTCGCGCATCTCATTGTTTTCCCGTCCTCGGGCTTTTAGAATTCGTCATCAGACGTTTCAGATCTTCGATTTTAACGACCCCGTTGTCGCTGGCATAAGCAACAGGATCCGCGTACGAAGTCGCGGGCAGAAGCTAGTTTATAATAAAATCCCAAAACCTATTAGACAAATGCCTACAGCTTTCTTCAAAATACATTTTAAATAAATGCTCATAGCTAAATGTTACTACACCATATCGGAATTCTTAAATGACCGCAATTAATATTATTGAAATGGTTTCCTGCAATTACGATAATTCCACATTTTCACCGTCAAATATTTTTTATTTTTACCCTATTTTTGTTTGTTTTTCTTTTCCTATTTTTAATGTATCAACGTTGTATGGTAAAAAACCAATCATACTTATTGTGTACGCCATAAATGGCAGAACACGCAGATCTACCTGTTAATTTAAGACCTTACACATAATTGTTTGCTGTATATTCGTGTTTTATAATAAAATATATTCTATTCTATTATGCAAGAAATCCTATGGGCCAGAATCAAATCTCGGAATCAGTGAGTAAAGTCTAAAAATGTGTCGCGTCATGATAATGATTTTTCAAACAGAAAGTGATTGTGAAACACCGCACCGGCCTTACCTTACTAGTTAAAAAACAACGTGTAGAATTGTTTGTAAAAATCTATTTTTCAGAAATGAATATAATTTATCATTTCAAACTTAAAACATTACATACTTTTGTTATCTCGATTATTAACCCCTTCTTTCTATGTATTAGAACCAATGACGTGCTGGATATTCGTATCCGTATTCGCGGTTATCCAAAGGGGAAGTAAGATCTGTATCCTTTACTTTTTTGGCTGGTCTTTTACGGATTTTTAGGGTTCCGTAGTCAACTAGGAACCCTTATAGTTTCGCCATGTCTGTCTGTCCGTCGGTCCGTCCGTCCGTCCCCGCTTAATCTCTGTGACCGTTAGCACTAGAAAACTGTAATTTGGTACTAGTATATGTATCAATCACGCCGACAAAGTGGTAAAATAAAAATTGGAAAAAAATGTTTTATTAGAGTAGCCCCCCTATATGTAAAGTAGTAAGTGATTTTTTTAATTTCAACCCTATCGTGTGATATATTGTTGGAAAGGTATTTAAAAATGAATAGGGGTTTACTAAAATATTTTTTTGATAATGTCAATAACTTCAGAAATAATCGCTCCAAAAGTAAAAAACAATGCGTGTCCCCCCTCCTCTAACTTTTGAACCATAAGTTTAGAAAATATGAAAAAAATCTGAAAAGTAGAACTTTGTAAGGACTTTCTAGGAAAATTATTTTGAACTTGGATGGAAACAGTTTTTGTACAAAAAAGACAAAAAGTTGTACAAAATAATTTCTGGACTAAGTTTGTAGTATAATCGTATATGCAAGCATTTTTTTTTAACTTCGTTTACATCTTCTACGGAACCCTACACTGAGCGTGGCCCTACACGCTCTTGGCCGGTTTTTTAAATTGATTCATTTTCAATACATAGATGAAATTCGATTTATTTACCCTCTAACGCACCCGGATTGTGTGGTTTTATTCTTAATCTTTTTTTAAGGTTATCAATTTCGAAAATGTTTAACAAATTCAGTTACACAAAATATTGTTTTTTTTTTCTATCCAGGTCGGAATAAAAGCGATATCAGCCGAAGGAAAATCAGCGAAGGAGTTCGAATTAATATTAAAGACAAACAATATTTATAATTCCGAAAGCAATGGTGAGTTTATATCCAGTAAATTATTTGAAATCTTTACATCTACTACATGACAAAGGCCACATCCGCCCACCCGCTCACTTTTCTTGCCTCTACGGTATAGCTACTCTCGTTACCGCATTATTATAAACTAATGATCGCCCAGTGATCGAAATTCGAGCGTATTCGATAGCAATACTCTACTAGAAAATTACAACTTTGTGTTTGCATTTCCGTGTCTATGTCAAAGTCAAACGGAAGGATTTTTATCAAAATAAGGATAGCTTTCCTATCAAAACAAGGATTAAATAAGTATACAGAGCTTATTACGAGAAATCAGAATCTATGAACAACTCAATTTTCCAAAAATCCTTTGTTACTGCGGTTTTAATTAGTGCGGCAGATTTGCTGTCATATTATTACTTGTTTCCAAAATTTGTTTGATCAGTAACTGTATGTCTAGGTTGTAAACTTTATGTTGGCAGAATTGTCAAAAGTCTAAAAAGTTCGTAAAGTATGTTTTTTTTTATTTTATATATTTCTAACATAAATGTTTAAAACCATTAGGTTTCTGCACTTCTCCACGTAAACTTTCAGTATTCCTAATCTCAGTCTTCCTTGCGCGTAATTTTCTTAAAAGGGATCCAGAGATTTCACTTAGCATATTAATATATAGATAAATGTTATTTATTTACGATTACTGACAATTGCTTGCACTGACTGTTCTGGTCCACTCATATCTGTGTTGTTCTTTTGAGACCATTTCAGATACTAATCTGCATGGTTCTTAAATAATCTGACCAAGATAATGTCTGACTTTTTCAGAGACTGTGACCTTTGAGTTTCTTCTCAGAGTAGTCAGATAGTGAAATACCGAACTCGTCTTCTAATTAAAAAATGACATGTTAACGTGTTTGTTTGAACCTATTTACTGAAATAAATTTCATTCATTTATCATTTACAGAAAAGCAGAACAACGAAGAGGTCGGTGTCAGCGGTAGCGGCGAAGAGAAGACTGGTGAGCCTGACTCATGTACTGACGATGAAAAGCAGTCTCGGCTCAATCATGGTAGGCCATCGTCGTAGAAAAAGAACAAATGCTTCGTTCAAAATTTATAGTACAACAATCGACAATTTTGAAACATGATGACCTTCTTTGACGATAAATCGTTTGAAGCTGTCAATATAACAAAGATTTACCTCCTTCACAGAGCATTTCACTTCGATTTACGATACGATACGATTTACGATTTACGATTCACTAAGATTTACCTCCTTCACTTAGGGCGTTTTAAATACTAACCAAGCTGTGTCAATACGGATCTTTTCAATTTTAACCTTTGTGATCACTGCCATAGATAATCTTAAGAAGAGGCATTTTTTTTATAATTAATAATCATATTTTGAATCCAAGCTCTTTGGAGCACATTTGAGCTGAGCGCATATTATAAATAATAAATCAAGTATATTACATTAAAATCACATTGATGTTGTACGCGTCAATTTTTTTTATACGGCGTGCGGTGTGTGCATTCAGCTGTAGACCGCGCTCGTGTGTAAAAGCTCTCAACAAAGATGGAGGCAGCAACAGATAATTAATTCTCTGTGTAATTTAGTGACGGACAACAAAGTCGTTACTTTAAAAAAGGAATGTATACTTGAATGTCGGCCTAATTGCATTTGAATGTCTGTAAGAAAGTAGCTGTGTGTGGATCATAATTCAAATTTATCGATTGTTCACTATTTGAGCGAAAGCCATAAATTAGACAGATTTCTACATTCTTATATGGTTCATCGGATTATTCACCCTTAAATATCGATATTTTACTAGTGTAATATTCCACTTACATAAATATTTGCCCCGAATATTATATAAAACTGCATTTTATCGCCTTTAAAGATACCTACTGTTTCCATAAATTCTTCAAGCTTTTCATTAACATTCAGATAACAAGATAATATCGTGTATTTATTGCAGACCCTGGCCATGAAGAGTGTCCGAGCCTGTTGGACGGCGAGTTACATGAAGACAATAACGCTAACTCCACTTATAGAGAACCCAGTACTAGAGAAGAATCACCTGTAAGTAGCTTTTCTATTGTAACATAACATCACGCCTGTAATCCCCAAAAGGTTGGGCAGAGGTGTACCTGTAGTCCACCCATACCTCGCCAGTTATGTTTAAGTCCCATGTAATTGGTGGCGACCTATTGCCATTAATCGGGCACAAATCCAGACTCTGCTATTGAGAATTTCCGGGAGCTCTTGCTCGGCAGTAGCGCTTGTATGCTTTATTTTTCGCGATGTTTCGTGAAATCCGGACTTTGTCGACAGTATTTCACCAGCCTTGCTTATTATTATAATAATAACTAAGTACTCGGGGTTTGTTAGATGCTAGAAGATTAAGTGATAAAGTTTTGTTGTCTCGTATTGAGGAGTCATCATAATTGTTAATCATTGCCAATCAGTATATGCTAATAAAAGACCTGACAGTACTTGCACAGCCTTTGATACGTACAAAAATAGTTTTTAACCTTTATCACAACCAAAATAAGGTTCATGTTCAACTGGAAAGATTTTTCACTTTGGAGTAGGTTGATGTACTGGCGTTATATAGAGCCACTTGCACCACGAAATACATTTAGCGCTATTGGTATCTTTAAATTCTTTCGGTTGACGGAAAAAGAACGATGTTTTTCATTTGTTAAGTTGAATGTGCCAATTTCATACTAATGTGCGACTACAGACTGTGTTCGACCAGTATTGTATTTCATAAGTTTTATCTGTGTTCAGAGTGCCTAGTGCGACTTTGTTTTACGTTAACGCGATCGACACGTTCATGACGTTCGGCGCTCCGATTGGCCCGCTCCAAGCTTTTAACCAATCAGAGAGCCAAACGCGGTGAACGTTTCGATCGCGTTAGCGTAAAAACAGCTCGCATTTAGGGCACAGTATTGACAAAAAGTTTAATGTTACGTATAGTAAAAGGTTTTTCCTGCGTTTTAAAGACTCCTTTTTGTTATGTCTAAACACTTTGTCTAAACTTAACTTATAATAATTATTATAAAGTGAAAAGATTTGATTGTGTGTTTGTTTGCATTGAATACGCTCCGAAACTACTTTACCGATTTGAAAAATAACAAGTCCTCACTTATAAAGGTACTTGTACTCTCAACTTAAAAATCCTTTCCATCTCGTAGTTTAGGAAATAAAATAGCCTATATTAAGGCCTATTCAAACTTCAGCGCGGGTTTTGCTCAGGTTTTGCACAAGGATAGCTAATCTGCCTTGGTGTGAACATTAATTTTACCGCATACCTACTTGGTTTTCTCTATCGATATCGCATACTGTACCGAATACCGCTTAGGTTTTAATAGGCCGGTGATAATATGAAAGAATTTTTAAAATCTATTTTAGAGTTCAATTCTTACAAACAAATTAAGATCAAATCTTTCTTCTTTATAATATTAGTATACATAGATTACGGACGCCAAAATGTTATTCTGTGGTGTCTTTCTAATTCCCAGGCCTACATTGATATAAAAACGTCCAATAAGGACAAACCGCATACATCGTTCAGTGCCATACCATATCCGGCACAGGTTAGCATGAATTAGGTAGTTCTTATAAAAACGTATTAATTATTGCACATACTACGCTTGTTTGTGACTGGCCTCGGATCGGAACGTTTGCGTGAATCATCGTTTCAGACAAGACCTCGAATTGGAACGTAAATCTGCTTGTTTTGACGTTGTAGTCACAAATGTTCGAGAAACCTTTTTTCTGTACCGCTGAGAGATTTTTTGTACTTGTTTCTAGACTGAGTGATACAGCGATGTTTTCGCTTATTTTAATTGAGACTGAAATACAGATAATCATGATTTGTCATAGTGGAAGACGATTCGTTCCGCCTTCCGTTACAACTTACTACTCAATACTTCGTTTATCAGATGCCTTGTAAAATGGGCAGCAACAGAACGTATTCTTAAACAACTTTGATAGAATAACTGGCCTAATGTGTGTGAGGATCACACACTGAAGGGATTCCTAACCGGACTGAATATTTACACAAGCACGATTTTGATTTAAGCGACCGGTTGTTTAGCAGTTCAAAGAACAATCTTTAAACTGCTAAACAACCGGTCGCTTAAATAATAAAAAAAAAACAATATAAAAAAAGAAAAAAAAAAGAAAAAAGAAATGAAATATACCAATGATAAGGAATGAAGGTGCCTACAAAGGCACCAATATATTTCTAATAGGCACCAAATAAAATAGCTGTGAAATATTTGTAGGGAGAGAATTATAAGGGTTCTGTTTTTGCCATTTGTTGAAGAAAACCTAAACAGTTTCCAAAATAATACCTAAGTTACATGCAAGTCTTTTATCCGGATCCAGGTCGGCCTAAGCAAGGAAAACTTGTTCAGGTAGAATTTCATTGACTACTCAGCCTTGGAGTGTAAATGTGGTGCTTTTCCACAATCGATGGGTCATTTTTAATGTCGTGTCCTGACAGATGCACGTTACAGCAACTGATGGACCTTAGTGCCAGGGCTGACATTGTTTAGATTGATTGATCCACACGTTAAGAATAATATCGGTGTCGTGAATTATATTTAGAGAGTGTTAGTGTAGTTTTATAGTGTTTTGAGCCCAAGGAAAGTGTCCCAGAATATTCTTGTCAATGTCTATCAGACTTACCCTGAGGTGATAAGTGGTTGAATAAGCATTATTATTACCACAACTATCCCAACTGTCAGGTAACTGATTTATTGTGTGGTGTATGCTATTTAGGCTGATTCTGCATTCCGTTTATCTTACACTGGCAAACGTCACGTGGTTTCACCCGCATAGTTCCGGTTCCCATGGGAATACAGGGATAAAAATTAGCCTATGTCACCCGGGGATAGTGTAGCTTTCCAATGGTAAATAATTTTTCAAAGTCCAGTCGTTTCTGAGCCTATTCAATACAAACAAACCAACAAATAAACAATCAAATCTTTCTTCTTTATAAAATTAGCATAGATGATCAACACAGACAGGGACTTTTTGGTTGTAAGGATTGTCGAAGAGAGACTGATCAGCTCTTGCTAAAGATTACTTCCAAGAACGTTGGAGACTCGCCGGCCGGGTTTTTATTTCCCGTTTATTGGGTTGACTCATCACAGTAGTTCGATAATAAGCAGTTTAAGTAGGTACTACTTTGTATTCCATCATGTAAATAACGCATACAAGTTGCAGATAAATGTATCTTTCTATAAAATTCTCAATATCCAAGTGAAGGGCGGTGCATGATACGAGCGTGTTATTATGTATGTTAATGCACAATTTCACGGCGCGGTAGTTCGTGTGATGCTTTGTTCTTTATTGCGGAGCGGCGGTGAGTCAGGCAGGCGGACGCACTGCAGGCACCGCCTCGCCCCGCCCACTCCTCATACGTTGCTTCCAGTAGATCTTGAACAAAGTCTTCTGGCACGTCGTTCTGTCTCATTAGTGCAATGACTCAAATTATAAAAGCAGGTAAAAGAACTGAGCTAAATAATAATAATTTAGATTACAGAGATAATGACGGTTAATTACCTGAAGCATCGTTAATTAACAATGCAGTTTTTACTGTTGCAGAATTTATTGCAGACATGATTGGTTTTTATTTTATAGATATTTTGTCTGTCTGCAGAAATTTTCACAGACACAATAAATATATAACTGCTTGGTTAAATGATACTTTATAGGCTTTTATTTAGAAAGATAGGTATGAGTTAAATAAATGAAACACACAAATAGTTGAAAAACTTTATTTTACTACAGAGCAAAGCAGGCGTGGAGTACGCGAACATTCTGCGCGTGATGGCGGGCCTTAACGAGGAAATCAAAGTGCTTCGCGAGCGGCTCAGCTCGGCGTCGGCGGCCAACGACCAGCTGCGAGCCGCGCGGGACGAGCTGCTGGCCGCGCAGCCCGACGAGCACGACCCGCCCGCACTCGAGCCCAACGATGCTGCCAACTACCGCGCGCGTATTGCGGACCTGCAGGTAACACATGGGTTTATTAGTTCTCCAGAAATGTGTTATAACACCTATTGCACAAGGAGTTTCGGGATTGGTGTTTAATAAAAAGTATCTGATGCCCCTCCATGTCTTGTTAAAAAATACGAGGATGGTTTTATGGGTTTATCAATAGATCATAATGTTTCTATCCATGAAACGTGTTAAACAATATTTCTTTATTTTGAAGCATTATCATTTTTATTGTTATAATTATCATTCTAGGCGCAACTCACCCGTTCGACGGTGGCTGAAGAGTCGAACCTTGCTGAAATCCAGCGACTGGCGTCGAGCGCAGCCGAGATGCAAGCCGAGCTCGCGTTCCGGCCGACGCGCTCCGACGTCGACGACCTCACCGCCGTCGTCGGGAAACTTCGCTCTGAGATACTCGCCAAAGAGCAGCAGATCGAGAGACTTCGCACTTCCACCGTCAGGGAGCGCTCCACGCAAGACAAGGCCGTGGAGACCGAAGCCGCGCCTGACGAACCGCTCGACGCGCCCGAGCGGTCCATCGACGCCGGCAAGATCTCCGCCGAGATCGACGAGATGTTCCGACTCGACTACGACGACGACGACGACGAGAGCGACTCCGCCGTGACCGAGATCACGCGCTCGGAGCCGGCGTGCGCGCCGGGCCCGGGCGCCTACGTGCGGCTGGACGACGCGGAGCGGCTGCAGGTGACGCTGCACAACGGCTCGCTGCACGCGCTGGAGGAGGAGCTGGTGCGCGCCAAGGAGCGCTGGGCCGAGGTGTGCGGCGAGCGCGCGCGGCTGGCGGCGGCGCTGGCGTCGCTGCAGCGCAAGCCGGCGCGCGTGTCGCTGCGGCGCGCGCTGGCGCTGGCCGTGCCGCTGCTGGCGGCGGCGCTGTACTACCTGCTGCTGCCGCACGCGTCCTGATGGACGGCCACGTGGGACCCGCCCGGGTACGCCTAGCGCCGGCACCCTGCGAGCGCCAGCGCTCGACTTTGCTCAGTCTCCCGGTGTTCCGTGTGACCGCTTCGTGTGTCCGCCCGGACCGGAGCTCGTGCCTCGACCCGCCGGTGCCTCGTTTCGAATGTGAATATTAATGCGCTGCTTCTTGTTCGCGATCGCCGGCCGGGGGTTTCGGTATATTTATGGATTAGAATAATTTAGAATATATATTATATTACGATAGAGTTGGTTTATTGTGCACCCTCGGTCCCGACGCAGGCGAGTCGACGGTGTAGAACAAATAGTAGCGGGAGCTTGTATGAAAGTGCCATTTGCTAGCGAAGAGGGCGTGATCACGCCGCGAGGGTCGGTGCACGTTGTTATCGCATGAGTGTATATAACATAGTATTGTTTCTGTAAAAAGTGTCAGTATCGTATCGATATAGTATAAATTGATTGTTGATATCTGCCATAATAAATAATTGTACATTTTAAATTTTAAGGCCTAACGACTGTCCTAAGTTATAGTAATTATTGTTGAATGAGAGCTATCGAAATTCTCAGCCGAGCTACATTTGGTGACTACTCGAATCAGCTGATTTCCCTTGTTAAATATTTTAGGAACTAATTGATAGTGTGTTCATCTTTTTATTATGGTATACTTGTGGGCATCACGGACTCGCGGCCGCAGCAGAGCTACTGTCACATCGCTTCGGGAGCTACACATATCATTGTTAGGTTACACGGTGTGGGCATTTCAATTCGTCGGCGGACACGGACGTTAGGTTTCTTCGAATGGTTTGCATTTTTCTAGTCTTTAGAATCGACGCAAAGTCGATTGCATGACGATTTGAGCTCCTACGTGTTTTACAATTTTAGAGCTTATTTACAAGTTTAGTCGGTATGACCCTTCGTCTGTCGTGGACGCATTTACGCGCAGCTCAGATATTTCGCAGGTTTTGACAATATTACGTAGCAGTGACGCATTTTAGTTGAGAATCACGGTCGAGTTGACCCCGTGCTTGTACACGTTTTGTTTTGATTTTAATGTTATCGTGCCACTATTAGTTTGTTGAGAGAACAGTTTAGTTGATTGTGCGCGAGAGAGTATGTTTATGAATTAGTTGAGAGACGCGTCTCAGCTGCACTCGAGCGTCTCGACGAGCCAGTTCACGTTATGGTCGACCCTCGAGATCGCTTAGCTCTGTGATGTGAGGCCAATAGATACTTTTGTAACAAACTTGTGTAACTAACGATTGAATAATTATATCTTTAGAATTATTATAACTCTACCACGTTGAAGTCCACTGTCTATAAATATTTATTATTTTATTGTTGCACTGATTTTTGTTATGTTCAATGTTTTATTTTGTGTTTAAACCACCTTACTGTAAATAAATTATATCTTATACTCGTTCTTATGTTTAGTTCATGCTGTCGAAGACTTTATGTTGTATTTTATTGAGTAAAATTAATATGCATTCAATGTGGATGTACTGATAAATTTATTGGAAATAATATTGATTTGTTTAAAACGTTGGCTTTTTATTTACACACCTACTTGAATTCGGATATAGAAAAAAAAGCGTTTCATTGACGTCATGGATTGGTCTGAATTTAAACAATTTCTCACAACATTTAATTGCTCGTAAACAAGTGCAATGTTTGGGAAGAATCTAGTGAATATACGTTGAGCTAGTATGACGCAGTCGCGAAATAATGGCTGACTAACAAGATACGTTACTAGTCGGTATGACACGCATCATCTATTTATAACTTGTATGAAAGCAACGCTGATTTTGTTGCTTTGCTTGTTGCCAGCGTAAGTGAACTCGCAATGTGTATGGTACAGGTTATAAAATTGACAAGACCCTTGAATTATTTATAGGCGCATAACAAAAATAGCATGTCATTATATTATTTGTACGTCTAGGTAACGCGATATCTGCGAGCTGTCGTGTCGGACAGAGAATTCATTGGCATTAAGTATTCATTACTTAATTAAGGAACACATAATGTCACGACTATATGTCGAAGGGTAGCTGGGGTGGATCCACTGTAAATAGCATTAACCTAATAAGCCGTCAACCGGTCAGCGTATTGCCAAACTGTATACTGACCCAGTTCAACTACAAAGGCAAACTGCGATCGAACTCAGAGCAACCCCGGTCTGGGTCAGTATACAGTTTGGCAATACGCAACCGGGCACTAATCCAGACTGAGACATCTCTAAATATTGAATTAAATTTTTAGTTTTTCTATTCAATGTTTGAACGAATAAAGCGATTTAGATAAAATTTACATTCGACCACTTCTGTAGTATTTAGGTATGACTTACCAAACAGAAAATGATCAAAGTCAATTAATTCATAATTGCGGAATAACCGTGTAAAAAAAATAAAAAAAAACATGGAGAACCTCTTCGAATGGTACCTAATTTATTTCAATTTCAATAATTGTCTGAATGACTTCTAATTGGGTTGCTTACCTTCTAATTTTTTCAGAAGTAAGTACCTATAAGTTTTGCTAATCCTTAACTGATGGTGCAGCCAGGAAAATCTGCATAATAACAAACTCTGCTACAGCTTAGGTACAGCAGCAATATTATGTTTGGGCTCATCCCATGAATCCCGATGAGTACTTGAATTAGAGTTGGTGAACAAGAAGGTGAGCACAGTCTGATCAAGGAGCAGGAATGACGTCAGGGTATCTCAGCCTTACTGTAAAAAGAAGAGTTTGGGAGACACCGGACTGGTGACTTTTAAACTTGCTTTATGCTACTGTCAGGAAAGTTTGCAGCCTAACCAACTTGTCAACTTACAGCAGAGGTAGGTATCGTGTTAAGGCTGATTGGATTGCTCTCGATGCTTTGTTCACTCAGAGACCAGAATAGAATAGGATAGGTATCTACTTACTCTTTAATGTACACCATAAAAACTTACAAATAATAACTATAAGGGCTACATACGGTGATACAATGGGCGGCCTTATTGCTAAAAGCGATCTCTTACAGACAACGTACCAGTCGATATTAATTATAATAGTACCTAGCTAGAATAGTCTGAATCTGACATCAAATCTGAGATTTAAGTAAAAAAACTTCTCTAAATTACACTAGACTGCTAAAAAAACAACAGACGTAGTAGGTATATGTTACCTAATGTGAGTCGAAATGAGGTAGGTATAGATTAACAGTAAAATATGAACTGGCGCGCATGTTACCTATAATACAATTACCTAGTAAAATTCTACATAGGTAAATAATTCCCATGTTTGTACCTTCTCAAAGAGCGACGCGCCAAAAGTCTTGGGCCCCACTAAGGGAAACATCCCTTCAAGCTTTGGAGTTGGCTAACTACGAAATTATACCTACGCATGAAATGACGCCACAAATTTTTGTTTAGTAATATTATTTTTGTTATTTTTGAATTTGGTGTTTTATACAAAATGGCTCTAAAAGACAAAATTTCATATAATACAAGTAGGTACAATGTAAATCCCAGATCGCTGTTCCTACATATTTGCAATAAAATAGGCTTCGCAGTTCACAAGCGAGTGGTTTCGCAATTACGCGTGCAATCCGTAAAGGGTTAGATAGTTACCTATCTGCAGTAGGTAGATCCACATTTCGCCAGTTATGTTTAAGTCCCAAGTAGATAATATAGGGCAAGACCATTGCCAACAATCGGTCTCGTATCCACAAGGTGACCAGGCTCCGGGCTGCTACTGAGAAATTGCAGATGAAAATACTCAATACCTATCGCTTCGCCCAACCTGGGGATCGAAAACGGGACCTCATGTTCAACAGTAGCACTTGCGACCACCAACGAGGCAGTTAAAAAGGCAATCAATTATTCTTCTCTGTTAACTGAAATTGTTGAGGTGTATTGGAAGTTACTTATTCCTTAACTTTAATAAACTACGAGTAGGTATAATATACTTACTTACTGAAAACTAAAAAAAAACAATAGTGGCTTTGTAGACTTATTATTTCAACCTTGATTATGTGCTGCATATGTATAAGACGCATCAATTTTGGCTGGAAGCCTAATCAAACAAACTTGGCTAACAGTAAAACAGCAATGATAATGCAAAACAAGCAAGCAGATCAACAAGTCATACACACACTAACGCATGTCTTGTTGTACCTACCTCAAGAGAGATAATCTTTGTCTAAATATAGAACAGTAGACTATACAGTTCATATAATATCTAATAGGATATCTTTATCTATGCAGTTGTGTGAAGAAATAATTAGTACCTAACTAATAAACAAAGTATTTTTGGGACTTGGACGCTCTTTTGTCTACAATAAGTGCCTTGCTGGCCGCAGTTATTTCAAAATTAATGAACGCATTGCCAGATTACCTTAGTTTATAGAATAGAAAATGAATGTGAACTAATATATTATAATTTCCATGATATAAGGAATTAAGGTTAAGTACCTAAATTAAAATTAAAAGATAGACTTAACGAAGAGCGGGCTTTTTTGGGGGGCTCGCTTATGTAATTTCGGCGCTGAAAAGTGCTGATTTTATAATTTGGATACCTCTAGGTACATTATATTTGTTTTTTTTTTGTCCAGTTTTTCATAATTGAGTCTAATTAGGAACGTATGTCACGTAATTAACCAACAAATAACAAAAAAAAAGTTATGTCACGTAATTAACCAACAAATAACAAAAAAAAAGTCAGATCTCCCCATCTTGCCCCTTCCCCGGGTAAGCTGGGGTACCTACCCTAAAAATAAGTTTTTAAAAAATAACTTCAATGTAAACGTCGAATCTTCGTCTTCGTCATCTACACCACCACCTATTTATTTACTTCATAATATATCGTGCAGTTGTTAATCAGCGCAGGAAGAAACCAAAAAGCCAGCAGTGGGAACTTGGGAAAATCATTAATTTATTGTTGTAGGTACCTACTCGTGACTTATATGCAAAACTTCATTATTAAGTAGGTCAAAGCAAAACTCGGAAGTCAAAACGTTCATTGCAAATCAATTCTACAGAGTGTTGGTTTTACCTATATTGAGTTAGAACTTACCTGCACCTTGGCAGCCCTTCGCAAGCATTACTTACAATATTTTCACTCACATAGGAACCTATGTATTTTTAGCATGTAAAAATGTAAAAAAGGTGTAGATAGGTAACTTAAACAACATTCGATATTAAAAAACGGCACACTAATGCACGCACGCTTCAATGACGGCGCGACGCGACACTGAGGTCAAGTGTGGCTAGTTAGCCACATTTTAACGTGTCGCTTGCTGAGCGCTTATAACCTATCTACACCTTTTTACTTATAATATCATTGGTAATAATCATTTAATTATTATTTTATTACTGTTAAACTGAGAGTATTGTCATGTATACAAAGGTACTTACGTATACTATAATACAATTCAATATTACCAACGTATCACACTTTGTTTTGTAGATAATTTAAAAATAATGTTTTGAGGAAACACTAAAACATTTTTGTTCAGAGGACAATGACAGATCGCGCTACCTATCTACTCAATAGGTTATACCTAAGGTATATTTGTTATTTGGGGCTTTCTTGGGCTTGCAATGTAGCTTCCGAAACTGTAAATCAGTGTCTAATATAACCTATAATGTGTTTTTTAAAATACTGACACCTACACATAGGTAAAGTTAAGTATGCGCTACAACTTCAAAAACTAAATGAAGAAAAGCTTTTTTCTGTTTTGAAGTGTTGGGTAACATAGCTATTAGGTAAACTAGTAATAAAAAAGTACATGCAATTATTTTTTGTCTTTTAAAATATAATAACTTCTTGAAAACAATTTAAATAATGCTTAAACGGTTTAAAAATAAATTATTAAGTTCTTAATATAAACTGTAGCTAATTTGTACATATTTTTTTTGACGCATACCTACCTACATAAACTTTGGTTAGTCAATAAGCAGTTATAGTAAATTTTTGTGTTGTAGCTTGTTGCGGAGTCCACCTAATCTTGAAACAGAAACAATATTGAAGTTCATTCATTGAGTTTTTCTAAAACACACCATTAATTGTTTAGCTTTCCTTAATAGTTTTTTTAATGCATTACACACCTTGTAGTTTTGCTTCAGTCAGTTCATCGTTGTACCAACAGTTAAAAAGACAAAATAAATTTAGTCCATTGTTATTCCTACGAACCTCTCAATACATCCTATTTACGATTTGAAATATAAATTTTCAATTGTGCAAAAATAAGGGGAATGTGGGTCAGGCAACGTAGCTCACTGACTGTAGGTACCTATCAAAGGGAAAATAGATTATGGCTTTTGTCACAAGCGAATACTCAACAAGTCGTACCTTTTGCGAGATAAACAGAAATTAGATTTTCGAATGAGTTTTTTGGCACCATCAAGGATTTATGACTTTTTTTTTTAATTTATTTCATGACCATTGGGTGTGGTTGCAAATTAAAAACACAATATCGACTAAAAGTTATTAATGCTCGTCTAGACTAGGGCTGTACCTACTGACTAATTTTGACAGGTGATGTGAAAAAAGCATTTAATTTTACATGTCACATGAATTGACAAAATCTTAGTTAGTTGTGGAGGTAGAGGCACCGTAGCTTTCGTTTCAGACTCTCATGTACGAGGTTGTGTGTGGATCAAATTCGGGCAATCACCAATGTGACTTTTTTCAATTCATATGTACGTTCCAAGTTTACCTTAGAAGAAACCTGGTTTTACACATAATAAAAGTCTGAAATCGCCAATCTGCCTTGAGCAAACGTGGTGATCAATGCTCGTGCCTTCTCCATATGAGAAGAGGCCTTTGCCCTGCAGTGGGACAGTAACAGGCTGGTAATTTTTTTTAATAAAGGGATAGCGAGCATTTTGTTCAGAATCTACCACACCGCATAAATAAGTAAAAAACTACAGATCATATCTAACCTGTTTTATTATTATATCCACTTACAAGTTTAATATATCTACACACCCAGATTTTTTTGCCGCAGTAATTTAAAAAAGTAATTTGAAGAAAATAGTCGATAGGACTTTCGCAATGACAAAAATAAACAAGAAGATGGGATGACAAACAAATTTCAACTGTAATATAATTTAAAAGATACAATGCTTAAACACATCTTTACACCCCTTAAAGCTAAAGTAATTAATTCAAAGGTTAAACATAACTTCAAAACAATATAGATACATATTACAGGCTCTATTTCACAATATTCGGATAGAGGTTTTACACTAATATGAAAATTGCATCAAAAATATGTGCTTCTTCTAGACAAGGTTGTGTAACAGCCCATATACAGGCTGTCTCATTCAAATCGGTCAGTATGGGAAAGTCTGAAACTATAAGACATACGAAGATCTGTTCTGAGGAACCATCCCAAGTAGCACAAAACTGCATTATAAGATGTCACAAGAGGTAACATCGGTAATTTTAGCACTTATGAAGAGTTATTACAGTACACTCGACCTGCGATAGGTCAAAAGTGAGCTTTCACCTGAATAAGAACGGTATTATGCGTCACGGAGACCACACTGTAACGCTTGCAGCGTTAATATAGGTAACAAGTTCAGTATTATGCAGCTTAAAGCAATTTAAAGGATTTTTGTGTACTTTAACTAAGCTATATTCCGAATTGAAGACCACAAGTGTACCCTTAGACCACTTGCATTTTAAGAAAGAACACGTGAGCTACTATAATGTAATCAGTTATTCTGTGGCTTCAAATAACAAAGATATAATGCCTTTTGCTGCACACAGTGGAATTTGTGTAATTTTAATCAGCTTGTTACACGCAATCGTATAATAGCTCTTATAAAGCCCACATGATCACTATGGGTGATCATTATATAATGCTAAGTTAAAGCAAATTGCTTCAAATTTTAGATGCTAACCTATGTATATAATTATAATAACAATTTGTTTTTGCTTAGTTAACTAAAATAACAACAGAATTTGAATAGAAAATGTAATCATTTTACACGTAAACAGCATATTGTCAACTTATAAAGGAAAAATCAAAAGACTTATTTTTTTATAATAATATCATCAAACTATTTTATACCATAATTTCCAAGTAAACTGTGATATTTTGAAAGCGCGTGAAAATTTTCGTCTAAATAATAAACTCTCTTTCCCATTCGAATTTCATGGACATGGAGGAAAAACAAAGTTTTACTTTCCGATAATATTAGCCTATATTTCCCACAAACACTTTACAAAATGGTTCACACAAAACATATAAAAATAATAAGTATTAGGGTGAAAATAATTCACAATTTTGCCACTTGTGAATTGTCAGGTCCATAAAAGAGTTACTAATATTCTGGAGTGTGTTTTGTGCTGAAAAATAGGTAATGAGTACTCTATTATTCAGCCCTTGTGGTGTATAAAAGGTAACACATACCCTGATAATCAGTCATTATTCAACTCTTGGGGCGACTGTTACCTTTAATAATGCTCTAATAACGCTGATTTAGTGCAACCAGCTACATTATTCAGCTAACAGCTGATTAATTTGTGCCCAAATCAGAGTTATATCAGCTGAGTAGGCGCCTATAATGCTCTTATTCAGCAGGTTTATTCAGCTGAAGATTCCATTGTGAACTGTGATTCAGCTACTATTCAGCGCTTCTGTGCTACTTGGGATGTCATCGATTTTATTAACAAGAAAAACTGCATTCATACATTTTAAAACAAATCTGTACTCCGTTCGAGAATCGAACCCGGTTATTTTGAAAAAAAAAACCTACACTATTTCTATTTAGATATCGATTGTGTAGGTCTTAAGCAGTAAATGTCTGTATGAAACATGATGTCTAAAATGAATGAAATGCATTGTTTCCACATAGGTACTTTAATTTATTTTAGTAGGTGCTCGAAGTGACCACCGCATTTGTCAATACAATATTCAATACGTTTGGGTAACGATCTTACAATTGCATTTTGTATCTTCATGTGGTGATTTAGCGTTAAAATTGTCACTATGGCTACTTTTAGGTCTACAACGGTGTTATAGCTTGTTTTGTACACTTCATCCTTAACGTAACCTCACAAGAAATAGTCCAGAGGCAGTATGTCTGCGTATGTGTTATGGTTTCAGACTTTCCCATACTGACCGATTTGAATGAGACACCCTGTATATTTTTAAGTGAATTGTTACAATAATACAATTTCAATAAGTTTTAAAATACAGATAGTGATCGCACTGTTTTTTTATGTTCAATCATAGCACGAGTCCCAAGATGGACATATGAAAGGATTTTCGAACGTACACAGTTAATTGCGGTATTTTTACAACGTCACAACGACCCAACTAAAAATATGGCTGAAAAACATATGGAAACAAAACAGAAACATACACAGTTACGAATCTTCCAATGTAGAGTTAGTCTTTTTCTCCTAATACTGTAGTCAGTAAATACTCTTCTCTATCTTCTTCTGCCAATGTCCTTTGTAGAAAAAAACGTATAAGCGATACAAACGGACGAAGATCCCACCGACCCGTGTATGTCGGCCGAGCTGGGAAGTTCGTCCGGGCGTAGCACTTGATACCGCTCTTCTTTCTTCATTCTTCAGTCTTCGCACTTCCCGTTACATTACAGTTTTTCACAAAAAGTACAAACAAAATATAACACGTAGGCATACCTACTAGTGAACACACATATTTTTAAGTTCAGTTACAACAATATCACTATCGACATAAAGTGCGATTATTTAATTAAATTGAAGTCAAAGCATACCTTTAAAATTATTTAAAATGTAAAACAAGTTATTCACCTGTAATAAAGAGCGGATGCTAATGGATGTAGATTCGGTGCGGAGTGAAATAAGCGCTCGGCTGCCTTCCGTCGACCTTCGATCGGCGCGAAGCGAGCAAATGCTGTGGCGAATGTCCGCCGGAGGAGCGCGCGGCGCCCGGCGTCGGCGGTGAACGAACTCACCTTGACAAATGCACCATTTGGCATTGTTCGCGGGAAAACCGGCGGCCTTGCGCGCGCGCCGCCGCCGCCGCCCGAGTCGACCAATCACGAGCCTTCGCGCCACAGCCTGCGACTGTTTTGGCGGGAACAAGTCGTCTAAACCACTGTGAACGTCGCACGCACACCGCACCGCGGCGCTGTCGTCGCGTCGGCAACAACACGATTTCAGCGTGACGACCTTTCGACGTAATCTTGTGAATGACATACGGGCAGGTATATTTGACTAAATAAGTTCTATTGTTCATACGGTTATATGCCTTATTTATTCTGAATAATCTTTACTTACTTTCAGAACTTACATTTTCTTAACCTACATTATATTTTATCATAAACTGTACCTATTTTTTAATTATAAAAACACCGCAATTTTTTAATTCTATTATAAACTTATTAATATATTTTACAAAATTTGTAGGAATATTATAGCGAAGTTTGATTAGGTGTGAAAGCTTATTTCAATTACTCCATTAAAATATAGGCAAGTAATAAGAAGCCGTCTGGCGTCTAGCACGAATAGACAAATGCTAATGTGGTCATGCTCGAGCGATTCCCAGTTAGGTACCTACCTAGCGAGATAAAGCACTAAGCCTGCAATATTTTGCGCGGTTTAATTGAGAGGTAGGTAAATTAAAACGGTATTTTCCTCCCAGTTATGAGATCTACACAAATTGAAGAGGATAAACTATAGACGCGTTGGTGTAACATTTGATGCGCTGATTATAAGGACACGTATATATTTACTTCAAAGTTCAAATGAAATAGAGTTCTAAGGTTTTACGACATAAGTACTAGTCATTTTACTTTTATAAAAAGAAATAGGTATTGGCTGGTGATGCCCAAATTGTCTTATTACAAGACATGTGGTTAGGAAATCTGTTATAGGTATACGACTAAAAATATATCGACCGTGACTTGTCAGATAGGCGGTAATTATTATCCATTTTATTATCAAAATGGCGGATGCAAGTAAGGAATCGTGACGTCAACTACCGCTGCTGTCGCACAGTGGACCTAGCTTTGACAAAAATGAATCTTCTAAAGTGCTGACTGTTCACATAACTTTT
This sequence comes from Euplexia lucipara, assembly GCA_921972225.1. Lineage (NCBI taxonomy): Eukaryota > Metazoa > Arthropoda > Insecta > Lepidoptera > Noctuidae > Euplexia > Euplexia lucipara. The sequence continues at coordinate 14,377,034 of OV179158.1, read as the reverse complement.
TTTCAATTAGTTTATCTGCGTAATTAAGTTGCTTCTTGCTTTTTTTCTTCCTTCACATTTTTTCTAATACTACAACATTATTTTGTTAAGTGCGAGATCGACTGAATGGTTGTTGCATTTGAGTTAGAAGTTCTAGACATTTTTTTTAGTACGATAAATAAACTTTTTAGATCATAAAAATGTTATCTGAAGGATAAATCGAGCTATTCGTTACTACAGAATAATGCAACTGGTCTAGTTGCGTACCTAAAGATATCGATAAAGTTGGAATACTTATGCCATGCAAGTTTACAGTTAGGTATTTGGAAAGAAAAAAACACAGTTATAAATGCGATAAAAAAGATCGGTGACTTAGGTACATAAATATTGTTAAGTAATGTAACGAAGAATGCAAAAAGTTACCACCTCGGTTTGAGAAATCACTCTAATTCTTGTTTTTATTTGTCAACGTTTCTGTTTTATTTTAAATTTATATAATAGCTGTCTCTAGAAATTTAACTTTTGTTTTCTTTTTTAAATAATAACTAAACATATTTTAAACCAGTCAATAAATGTCTACTGTTATAAAATATGTTTGTTATTTTTAGTAAGTATAAATAGGTACCTATAACCAAAACAAGCTTTGAGTTCAGCTTAGTTGACTTTAGGATAGTTTGAGGCATCACATCCACTTAATGATATCTAGGTATCATATGTAAAATTTTATAATAATTTTGTCAAGATTTTATATTGAGTGGCTCCACTGTGCGTCGTTCGTAGTCATCAGTACACACTACTTATTCGCTACTATTTTGATAGTGGATAGATATAGCGGCAGTAACCTCGAGTATTATAGATAACAAACGTATTAAAACATCAATAGTTTTTCATTTAAATTTTAAGACTGTTCTGCCTTCCTGCAATCTTCTTGTTTACTAAAGGTATAAAACAGATAACTAGGACCAAGCGGGTAACTAGCCGACACAGAGCCCTGCATAGCGACCTTTAATACAAGTTCATAAAGATACCTACTTCGGGCCCAGTCCCTTACAAAGTTAAATTCTTACGTTTGTAAACTATGTTCAGCTTAGCCTAAGGAATATTTACAGAATAATCAAAAGTTAGTATGATTATTAACAGCAATTCTATATCGTATGCAGCTAGTACTACAAGATTACATTATCAAATTATGTGATATTTCATAGTTATATGTTGCATGGTTAGTTCCATTTTTTAAACTTTTAAGGGCAAATAATACTTAGATGTATTTTTATTGCACTTTCAGTTTTCTATAAAACTTATGTAGACATTTTGTGTAGTTTCCGATACATAACTATGATTTCTGTTTCGTGTGCATTTTAATAGTGGATTGACTTTGCATCCTTTAATATTTGCAAATGAACTATTATTTACTTACTATCAAATCCAATATAATCCAGGTCTAACAATGAAAAAAAGCATTTTTGTAGCAAATTTTAAATTATTATTCTCCAAGTAAAACATTTCTATATCCATAAACCATCAATAAATAAATTCAAATGAATTAATAGTCAAATTACTATTAAAATAAAATAAAAATAAACTAAGTGATGAAAAATGTGTTCTTAATCCCGTACGCAAACTTCGTAGGCGAGTGCTACGCCGTAGCAATGAAGGTCCTTTCGTCGCCCGTCGGGAATCATTTTAATTTCGGTGAAACTAATGTAACTTTTGTATAGTAGAATATTTTTTATTTGTACTTTCAGGTTATACATGTGTATCAATATATGATTGATCTTCAAAATGTTAATATTAAAATAAGCCACTTGTATTTTCCAGTAAAGACATCGATCATCTTAGCGATCTGTTTACAATTTCGCCTCTAAGATTTGTAATAATAAAAAATGAGATAAGTTTATTATTTATTCAGTATTTTATAATAAAGGTAGAATAGAAATTCCAGCGTCTGAGGTAAGTGTTATCAAAACAAAGTTGCTTAGGTAAAGATTAATTTCTTTAAACTAAAACTATCTTAATCATGTATAGTATTGCATAATTAAAACTATTAGGTCCTCCTCGTGGACCTATATGTACCGTATATACATAAAAAAAACAGCTAAAGGTGTATGCATATAATGAAGGTACGATGACTATACCAGACGTCTATGAAAACGGAGCGAAGCAACATTTTTTTTTTTTTAAAATATTATAAACCAGTGCTTGACTGCAATCCCACCTGATGGTAAGCAGAGATGCAATCAGTGATGGTAAAGCGCACTAGTTTATTAAGAGCCTATTCACTCTAGCCTTGAAGACACCTAAATTATAATCGGACGGGAAGACCGCAGCAGGCAAGTTGTTCCAGTCCTTTGATGTACACGGTATAAACGACGAAGCGAAACGCTTTGTCCGAATCGTGGGAGTGCTAACGATGTAAGGGTGGACACATGCCGTACGGGTTGTCCGATGGTAGAAAGGTGATGGCGGAATCAAGTCATGTAATTCCCGTGCACACTCTCCAAAATGTATCCTATAGAAAACCGAAAAGCTAGCTATCCTACGCCTATGCTCAAGGCTTTGCAGATTGGTTCTAACCAAATCTGGGTCACCAATAAGCCAATAATAAATTTTATTGTGATGCATTGTTGCGATCGGAAATATAATTTGCAATCTGCATATTTTAGTTTTTTCAAGACGAAATTATTTAGAGGTGGTCGGGTTTGCAAGACCCTGCCTAATATAGTCTGTGGGTGCAATCCAACGCTTGCCTTTAAAAATCCCGGGCCCGTGATTAGGGTCTAATTAATGTAATCATTTTTGAGATCGTACCGAATTTATGGATCCAGTTTTTGCTGAAGATTTTTTGATCGATATCACTTTATAAGATTTTATGCAGTTTTGTACAAAAATACGACTGTTTATTAAATACCTACTTAGGTACATAAATAATGATGTCGTCATTATTTAGTCGTGTTAACTGTGACTCAAATAGCTGTTGACTAGTGTTGGTATTTTACAATGTGCAGTTTTTAGGGATAAAAACAATGTTGTTGTAAATTTGTTGACTCACTTACTAGGTTAGCATAATTGCTTATAGAATATTTTTTGACTCTACAATATCATGGAAAAAATTGATGGAGTTTAAGTTTGACTCAAACAGTTCTTAATTTTTTTTAAATATTTAAATAAACTTGATTAAAACTCGACTCCCTCGACTTGACTGCCTCGTTGGTCGCAAGCGCTACTGCTGATCATGAGATCCCGGGTTCGATCCCCGGGTCGGGCAAAGTGTCATTGAGTTTTTCAATCTGGGATTTCTCAGTAACAGCCCGGAGTCTGGATTTGTGCCCGATGGATGGCAATAGGCTCGCCCCCTATTACATGGGACTTAAACATAATGGCGAAATGTGGGTGTACTACCAGGTACACCTCTGCCTAGCCCTTCGGGGATTACAGGCGTGACGATATGTATGTTGATTAAAACTATCCTCAATGTTCGCTTAACATAGACTAGCAAAGACAAGTTCGTTCTTTATTTGAGAGCGCAATAATATGTACGACCTCTAAAATGAAAGCTGCAGGGGCAGTTCGGGTCTATGACTCATTCCCGGCAACCAGTCTCAACTTTGAAATATAAATAGATCCATAATTTTCCTCATATTTATCTGTTTAATTATTGCCTCTATTTCATAACTGTCGTCAGGTCAGTGATTTTGCAGAACGAGGTCGACTGGTGATTAATGTGCTTTATGCAGTTTACTTCCGAGAACATCTCATTAATTGCTGTGGTTTCTGATAAATTTCTAGTGCATGAACTTTCAGTATGATTTGTGATTAACAAAAAATATATTATTAATTGATTTTAGTATCATTTAATAACCCTTCATGTTCTTAGAAGACCCGAAGAAACCCTTGTGGAAAAATATGAATGCGCTTTCTGATAAATGAAAAAAACTGAATCAATGGCCGTTTAAAAAATAAATATCCAAAAATATTTTAAAATGTGAGTAGCTGGTTAAACTTCAGTGCATTTCAAATAATATTTCGCTACTTATCATTTGCACAACGAATGTCTTCGGTGAGTGCGGCACAGGACATGAGTCAGGTGTCATTGACCCGGCCACAACGCGTCATCACAATACCTAGCCGCCGCCATTATATTTTACGCCAGTTTTTATCATCTCGCCGCTTATTTGACCCTCGCTCGTTTCATTTGAAAACGTTGAATGATGCCGATCGACATCTTATTGACATATTCAACTACGATATGATTACGGATCGATGTAGAGAGAAGTGGAACCTGATGGAGTGTGGTGCTGTTTGATTTTACGAATTTAGTCAACGGTAAGCTTGTGCTTTTTAATTAGCGAAGCATACATCCAGGGGCAACGCAATGGTCTTAGTGGGTGCAGAGAGAAGGGTAAAAACAAATGACGCATAAATTACTGCACAAGGTATTGCGTTGTCAATGATGAGTCTACAGATACCCGTGAAATGCGTCGTAATTTATTTCTAATGAACGCAATGTCAGGTATAAAACGAGTTTAAAAATTACGATTCGGCCTGTGTCTACGTTAGTTAAAATATTAATCAATTAGAAATAATACTATGATTATTTCATTAAACGAGAGCTTTTACCATGATATTCCATCATGCTTCGGTTTAGTATTTTTGGTACTTAGTAGAAATGCATCTTCCAAAACTTTGTAGGTTATTTTATGTTCAGATAAACATTAATTTAAAAAAATTAATGTTTTACTGAACATAAAATAACCTACAGAGTTTTGGAAGATGCATTTGCAACTAGAATGTAGTTACGTAACAATTTGTTAAAACAAATTGTTACGTAACTACATTCTAGTTTATTTGGCTTGACCTCTAATATTGTTTGCCGCCAAAAACGACGGCGACGCGGCGGACGCTCCCGCCACGCTATAAAAGTCACCCGCGTGTACCATAGAGTCCGTGCTCAATGAAAAAGTCGTCCCATAACTTAGTTTCTTATTATTTATCGCTAGAAGTTGCTTCAAATTATTTCATGAATATTTATTGTGCGTGCTTCCGGGAATCATGAATCACAATATGACTCTAGCGAAGTTGCATCACAAACCCAACTAGAAATATTTATCAACCCAGTTCTATTGGTACCTAATTGTTAAAAGCAATGTGGACCACTTAATTAACAAATAACACTTTTTTCAACATTATTTCTCGAGCCAAGATGGACATTATTGAATGATGAAAGCGTTATATTATGAGTAGGTATTAAGATAATAATGTTCATGGGTCATTTATTTTAATAGTTAAATATTTATGCAAATTTTCCTAATCTTATATGGTTACTTTCATAGTTTCCTGTTAGTTTCTAACATTCATTATGCTAATTAAGATTCCTAAATGTAAGCATGGTAATAAATACTAAGAAAATGTAAGACAGGAAGAGGCCTTATATAAATAGGCGTGTGTGGGATGTTAGTGTCAACATTTCTGGAAACAATTCGCGCTGTGCGTAGTGCGGTTTGGAATCGTTAACCCTGCGGTTGCTCGCCCTATTCCTTCTCAGAATTTGGCATAACCTCCGCGTCCATGTCCTTCCGTCCGTCGCCTCTTCATTATTATTCAAAGCATGGACGACTTATATATAGCATTGTGCTCATTCTAAAGGGCTTCTACCTACTGTACATTCAGTTTTTTCTTTCGCCGCCGAAGGTTGATGTCATGCTCCTCCAACGTGTCATTTGTTTATATTAGCGCCTATCTGCGTTCTAACCCAGTTGCAACCTTCTGCAAGGTCAGGATAAGACTCGATACTAAGAAATCGATTCCAGTAGGTAATCTGAAACAAAGAAATATATAGAACATTAATTTCTCGGTAGTCTATCATCATCAGTTTGCGTAGGTAAACAAAATTCGGTTTGATTTGCATTTTGGACAAAAAATTATACTAATTATAAACTCACAAAATAGGTTTTTGTGTTTCTGTGTGTGTGTCAATTTTTAATAATTGAATTTAACCGTATAAATATCTCTAAGCGACACGATTACTTTCTCATAGCTTACATATTTATGAAGATATGAGATAATAGTGTTATTTGAGTTGATTTTGTTAGCGAGAAAATCGCTTTCTTTGTTGTTGAAATACAAGGAAAGGGCAACGTTACAGGCACTTTAGTGAGTAAAAGTTTTCCACTTTATAATTTTGTGCTTCCCAAGGTTTTTTTCCACATACAATAACTCATTAAAGAACCGTAGTCTTTATATCTATCACACACCGTTACGCTGCTTTTCATACAGTATTCATTTCTAAATTCATGAAACCATTTAAAAAGTAATGCGTAGCAACCGTGAATTGTTCAAAGAGTTGATTAAAGAGATTGCTTATTTTCGGAGTCGTACCTATGTTTTGTTTAGAGTTTTAATTAGACAATAACTATTCCACAATTAATGTTTCCTTATGAATAATTCGTATGTCTTCGGGGAAGCGTGTGGCGCGGAGGTGCGGGTGGCGGGCGGTGCGCGGCGCGCGGCGGTGGCGGCGAGGTGGCGCGCGCGCAGTCAACCATGTGTGAATTTAATCACACACACATAGCCGAATAACTGCATGATGTCACCTGTACATTACATGTGACTCAAGTAGGACATGTGTTTTCCTTTCGGGGTTTTTAATAGTGCAAAATAATAATTTACGTAATAATAAACTAAATTGCACTTTACCGTCGCGTAAAGCCCCGTTTTGCAAGTATCAACCACTCTCTGACATTAAACCATCTTAGAATGTTACTTGACACTAAAGACATGGACTTTGTCCGTGTGTTAAGTAATTATTATAATATCGTATGACAACCACTTCGCTTTTCTGTTAGCAGGCACTTTTGAGGTGGAATTCGTTATATGTTAACAAAATCATAACCCTCCTTTGTCTTTCCTGCCCCTGCCAGAGTCGGTGTTTCCTGATAAGCTACAACTTAGGGGTCTTAAAGTCAAGAGTGAATAGGTTTATTCTAGGCAAGAATTCTTCATAGTCAACCACATCATCGCTTACCGTGCTAAACGTGATGTTATTAATGATAATATAAGAAAACTTGTCTTTTAAAAGTCTTAACATACCAGTAACAAAGTGGTGCAGTAGGTATATGCTTTTAAGTTAGAGAATCCTAAAAATATTATTTTTCAACGATATTTATGTATTATGTATTATTTTCATTTAAGTATTAACAATTTAACTATAGCTTACCAGTATTTTAAAGCAGTTTCGAATACGTTTTGTTTGTATGCTATACAAAATTTCACGAAGTGCCGAACAGTTCAAAATGTTATTTATCGGTACTACATAATACTATACTCCTAAAGTACCTATCTAAATAGGTTTTTGCTTAGTTCTTAAATCTGACAATAATATTTTAAAAGTAGCAAAGAACAACAATACTAACAAATAAAAACAACAGTAATCAGTGAGATAATCTTAACCATCAAGGCTTTTTGTAGTTGACGTGATGTTTCGAAGAATATGTGAAGTAAGTAGAATGAGTTTGTATTTGAATGACTGTTTACTAACGATTGAGTCACCATGGCCACAGGATCCTAGGCAAGAATGTGGCTTACATTTCAATGAGACATTAAAGCAAAACGGAGTAACAATTACTACTTTACAGATGTTTCAAGTAATTGTTGTATCATTGAACTACGTGTGTAATGTGACTCTCAGCAATTAAATTCAATCACTTTTCACGTTATACAGATGCCCAAAAGGCTAATTTAGGTAGCCATGAAATACGTAAGTTTTATTAAGCATATTTTTATCGCATGTTATCAGTTCAAATGAGTACGTTCATTCGTAGGTTTCAGGCATCGGTCGCGAATCGCGATCTATATTTCATGGACTATTTATACATATACAAATGCACGCTTTAACACCGACATTGATAAAAGGTGGCTAAATGTTATGGTAAATCGTTAGGCCGCCACCTACGAGGTACCTAACCCTTTTCTATCGGGTTTATGATCTGCGTGGGCGTAAGTAACTGATATGTTATATTTGTATTGCATAAAATATATGAAAACACATTCGTTAACTGTATCGCCTTACATTTTAGGATGAAGCCCGTTTCGGACTCAGAACTCCAAGGAAATCGGAAAATTATTATCTTCTAAATTGCTATACATATAGGTCTCTATGAAAAATATTAAATTTTCAGAAATGTGTGTGAATGTGAACACGCAATCAAACAATGACTGGAACAAATCTCTATCATTAGTACGATTTCCTGACACACAACCATTTTTATATAATAAACGTGTAAAAATCACCTTCAGGCCTACGCGTTTATTTCGAATGATGATGACTTTGATGTTAGCGTAGTTGAATGGCGACGGGCGCGGGCGCACACCTACGACTGGCTAGCACACACGCGTAGCTTTATGTTCGTGTACACAAAACTATGTTTGTGTGGGTTATCGTTATGTCAACGAGCCGATAATGTCGTGGACTCGTGTCACGAGTTACGTCAACGTCAGCTGGGCCGTGGGCTGCGGTTGGACGAAAGGCCTCTCGCGCTAGAAAAGAATGTCTTCTTGAGCTTATCTAAGGAAATGACAATTAATCGGGCATTTCGGAATTTAAAAAGTCCTTGATATCATTGTAATGGTATCAGTACGTGAAATTCTGTTTGATATAGAGCAGATAAGACAAGAACAGAAAGCACTTGGTGTTTATCAAGGCACTACACTAAGTCCTTTTTTATATCAGTGGGCGCTAGACTTATCTGACGGATTATCATAAATAAATAGCAAATTAACGGTTCTTTTCTTTGTCCTAGTTGAGACACTAGGCACAATTATGAAAAATTTGGTGGAGAAACCCACTTGATATACAAAGATTTGCTTAAGGTTTACCACTCCTGGACAACTAAATTTCCAATAGAGTCAGTTACCATGGAACTTTCCGTATGTGTATCAATCGCGTTCCACCTTCGTATGAATGACGTACGATGACAAAAATACAAGATAACACAACGGTTATCGTTACATCACGCTCAGCTGTTAAACTAGTTCGGCGCAGCATTCCTGAGGGAACGCCAGCGCCGGCGCAGCGAGCCATCGACCACATAAAAAGATAATTACTTTAAATGCACGCACACTACTGCATAACTAAGCATTCTCATATTTTATTATCTTACTAAGATCGATTTCCAGTAGCCAAGGTTTATTGCTATCTGATTTTATGGAAATCAGTGAGGGTTTATAAAATGAATGTATTAACGAATCCAGTTTCAGAAAGTTAAGTCTGCAATTGATGATTATGGCATTATTAACGTGACTTTCATGTTGAAAAATTGAGAATTGCAATGTAATAATTTCTAACGACTTGAGATGATGTAATAGTGACGACAGTCTTCAATCAAAATGTTTAACAGAGGAAGAAGAGGAGGGAGGATGTTTGATTGTTTAGCCATCCATTTCGGAAGATGGCTATGACGTGTGTTATGGACGCATGTCATGGTCAACAATTCTAATAACGAGGAGGACCATACGCGGCGTAGACCTTTGGAATGATAACAAGTAACGTGGACAATCAATGGACAATCTGTGGGAAAGTATTTTATTGCGGTGCTTGGCATTTGAATTGAAATTCGCTATAAGCTATTCAAAAAACATTACTGAGCACTATTATGTATGCAGTTAAAATCGATTATTTTATTTAGCATCGAACGTGAAATAAATAATTCATTATGGACTCCAATACTCGTGTTTCTATTCGCAAATCAAAGATTATTGAGATTGTTTAATTTTGCAAATAATGTATCCATTTTGCTTTCACAGGAAACTTTTTATCAATATTTTAATTCGCACAGAAGGACGAACTTGTAAAAATGTCCACATACACACTTACCTAGCAGTTTTTTTGAAAAACATGACCACGGCTAAGCAATGACGTCAATCACCTGACAATGTGGTTACTGTCATTGGAATTACAATAGATGTATCGTTTATTTACGGATTAAGAATTCTGGCAGAGTACAGTGAAAAAGTTGGGCTATGAAACAACCAGGTAGCAGTTTAGAAATAATATGTAATCAGTAATTAAAACGACAAAATCTATGACCATTGAAATAAAACCTATGGCCCATAGCAACCACGCCAAGACTTGGACGATGTAATTGTCGGGATGGCAACTGCGTCACTCAGTGGAGCGAAAGGGCCGCTACGGTCACTAACCCCTGGCTTAATTTGGACAGAAACTTCTTCTAAGAAGACCTGTCTATTGTAGTGGACTCTAGGTAGAAGGAGACAACTGTGACTTGTGCCCGCAACATTGATCTCTGAGTACATATGGCACGAGCGTACTGTTTGATATATTGTTTATATTTGTTGGTATCATGTCAGTAGGTGGGAGTCAGTTGGCGCCGCTCCGTACACACTCTAATGTAATTTGGGAACACTCAATGCTAGTCTATTATTGTAACTAGCGTGTTATAATAACGTTGTTTACGCCACCATTTCGCTGACTTTACGATTAAATTGCTGCTTTAGTCGTGTTTGTTTTAGATTTGATGATGCATGCTGCCGATTTATACATAGAGCACGTTCCAAATAATAACATATTCCTACATAAGGAGTGTATGTGTTCCTTGTGTGTTGTGTACAGCTTTACTTGTAACTTGGCTTTACAACTTGAGACAAGTCTATGCAATGACAAACTTGTTCAAGGATTCCAGGTCGCTAGACAGACGTTAACGGAGGAAGCAGATAATGAGACTCTAGGAAAACTCTAAATTGCAAGTTAAACTTGGATTCACTTGAAATACTATAAGTTGACGACAATCAAAATACGGAAGTGTGAAACAGAATGACTTCATACGTACCATTACATCATGATTGGATAAATCATAGTCATGATAATAGAAATGTGCATTAGTCTCTGACATCATAGCTTTAGGATTCAAAGTTTTGTCATCGACCTTACTTACCCGAACATAAACATTTAGAAAGTCTAACTTATAATATAAAACTACTACAATATGTGTTTTAGTTGTTTTATAATGTCTTAAGTCTACTATTCTTCGGTAGATTCAATTTTAATGTCCTAATCAAGAAATGCTGGACGCCTCTTCGTCACAGTTCGTTAACTGATTAGATAGGTTGAGCGAACCACGTTGTATTTATAGTGTTCCGTACTGACTGACGTCGGTAAAACAATGAAATAAAATGATCTCGGAGCCCGTCTGTCTTGGCAAGCGGCGAGACGTTCCAAAACATTGAATTGATTGCAAAAACCACAGCAGGAGTTAAGATTAAATCCATTTCAATCGTTTATTTTGGTGAATAGAAACGCATTAAATAAGCAAAAATGGTACAGATTTGCAGCAAATAATATTATTTTAAATACAGATCTACTTTTGCACGATAGGTTTGTAATGTTTTCGATGTTTAACAACGTTGAAAAATTATAACCATGCCATAAACGAACAAAAATAAACCATTTCTATTGGACGTGGAATGTAGAGCCGATAACATGCACCAAATTACCTATTTGCTGACGTATTTTGCTCTACATTTAACAACGTGACTGCCTAAAAATATAGTCAAAATATGCAGCACCAGGTATGATGATAGGTTGATGAAATACCGGTATGCGCAATTTAGAAAGTCCCTGGAATAGCGCCAACGTGGTCCGGAAACTTATAGGCGTAACGACTTTTTATATTGAACATTTTTCCACATTCCATTCTAAATATATTAGTGACGATACTGACAATCGTGTGATGGTGACGTGCGCTGACGCAGCACTGCCCACGTCAGCACTACTGAATCACGCGCCACCTCCCGCGCTCAGCGCCGTGCGCCTGTGGATTTTAACCCTAAGGTATTGTTCTTTACAGTACTTATCGCAAAAAGACGTTCTATTTTCGAATGATGGGTGACTTCAAAATAGCGACCGTTTTTAGAAAGAAAAAAATAACAATCATTAATCTTGTATATAATTTGAAGCATTGGGTGCGAAGGAGGGGGAGCAATCATTCTCGCATTTTTAAGAACGTTTGCACACTAGTCTTCTAGTTTTTTGCCAAGTATATTGACTGTAACGGAGATGAAATTTCGACTACATTTTGATCGTTTAAAATTAAGGAGGTAAGTATGGGAATTTATTGGCTTCCAGGGCTGCACCACTCGCTCTATTGAAAGTACTTTAAACAATTAGTTATCTCCTAAGCAATAAAAATGAAAAGAATCATACTAATCACCCCAGCTAATATTTATATGAATTATACATAAATATATATAAAATTAAAAATAAAAATAGCTACAAATCTCCTCAGAACATGCAACCTTTACAAATTTATAGACGTCGACAATTCGAATGGAGCAATGGAAGTGACGTTGCAGTATTTAAGTTTGACTGAAACAACTCAAAACATTTAATTTTGAAAACAAGAAAATTCCCATTTTCTACAAACATCGAACAAATGCACATAGGTTACGTGCAATCTTTGTTTAGAACATTATTTCATACTAAATTCGACACTCAATGGCCTACAAATTTATATTTTTACATTCAATGAGTAACTCTGATAATGTAGCACACATAGGTACTTACATTGTCAAACTTGTTTGCAATTTGAATTCAAACTGCGCACTTTCAGTGTGATATTGCGTAAAAACGAAACGCTTTGTCGTGGCCAACACTGTGTTGACGCTATTATTGAGTATTACAATAACGCATTCATTTCGGCTGGTGGTAATACCAAATCTTTCATTATATCTATTAATTTATTAATGACGCTTAATTAATGTGCTCTAAATAGTTCTGGCCTAATATTAGTTAGGTGTTGGGTCTCAACTGAATTTTTATTCTGATTGTGTTATCCTCGTTTAGAATACCTTTGGATGTATGTTTAAACATGTGGATAATTCAAAATAATAAGGACTAATTTGATTAACAAGAAAAAGTGGTAAGATAGTAAATATATTGAAAAGTTCCTAAAAATTACTGACTCCAGACAAACAGATAGTTAGAATTTACTTTCTATCTCGATAATTTATGTCTGGGTATAATATACTACTTTCTCGTTTTACTCAATGCGTCTATAAATAAAATATTATCGATGAATGCATTTCAGCGTTGTATAAATAATGCATTTTTCGATTCATCTGATGCATCAACGCGTAGATCAGACAGTTGCAATAAAGAACAAGGAATATATTGTATGTTTCATTTATCTTATCTAGAGCATTAAATACATCAAATGCAACATAATAAGTTAGATATGTGGTCTAGCTGCCAACACATAAAATAGCGAGTCATCATCATCTGCCTAGCCTTTTCCCAACTATGTTGGGGTCGGCTTCCAGTTTAACCGGATGCAGCTGAATACCAGTGTTTTACATGGAGCGACTGCCTGTCTGACCTCCACAACCCAGTAACTGGGTAACATGATACCCCTTGGTTAAACTGGTTGTCAGACTTTCGGGCTTCTGACTACAAGTAACGACTGTCAAAGATCTACAAATGACAGCCGGGACCAACGGCTTAACGTGCTTTCCGAGGCACGGAGGAGTCTTGGTATGTAATAAATGGTCACCCATCCACGGACCGACCTCGTCAAGCGTAGCTTAACCTTCGATCGACCCATGCGGCTGTTATAATTTAGCCACAAGCTATAAAATAGCGAGTGAGTGTCTGTATTCAAACAAGTTGATTATAATTAGTATATATTTATATTAACCAACTGTATTTCGAGAATTAATTCTGAGATTAATTTTGTTAATTGTGCGTTATTTGGTTTCGACTAAAAACAATGGGCTTTTTAACAAAATTTTAGTTTTTAGTCCCTCATCTAGATTACAAGAAAATATTCGACACATATGAGTATTGAGACGACAGATATGCGATACATCGAGTCAAAATGTCGCATGACGTCACTAGCCCGTAGAGTTTATACTACATAATGACGTTACAAGCCCCCTCTCCTCAACTTTAATGCGCTTAATCTAAGCAGTTTTATTTGAAAAAGAAAAAAATATGTTTCGAATATTTTTTTGTGATCTAGAACTTGTAAACTTAAAACTAAAATTTTGTCGAATAGCCCATTTAGAACAGGTCACTTTAGCAGCGTTTTTTAAGCTGCACAGTATTCAAATGAAAGTATTGTAGGGTTGTAGGGTACGACAAAATCTTCCAAAATTTTCCTCAGTCTTATGGATTGAATCAAACCTTCTATTCATATGCCAAATTATTATTTTGTTCGTACGTCTTCAGCACAGTTAACAATATAGTCCGCTCATTCGTACACAAAACACTACGTAAGTACATAGTTAGTAACTCATCAGTAGGCACTGAACAAATTCCAAGGCTATGTTCGAAGCCATCAAACATTTGCAGAATAGGTAAAAAGGAAAAACGTTGCGAAAACAAGTTGTAAATCCTTCGCATAGCACCTACTGTAAATGTAAAATTACCTAATCCACAAAGTTAAGTCGGAAACAATTTATTTATAATAATGTTGTACTGATCTGCCACAGGAAAATTTAATGAAAAGACGAAAAACCTTTTAATTACTAAAATAAAAAATAAGGTAAAACCAGGTCAATATATAACAATAATATAATATTATAGAGAAATAAACAGAATATAGTCTTCATAAAAAGTTAGTATTAATGTTTAAGGTTAAGAACCGCGTATGTTTGGCGGAAGCGCATTCTACATTCTAGCAATAAGAACAGTGTAGGAAAAGATATGACAATCCAGTTTTATACGTTTTTTTTATTTTATGTGGGATTTATGGTAGAATCTGCAAAGGTCATCAGGATCGTAAGCAAAGGGTTGTTTGAGTGTCAATATTAAGAAGATTAGGCTAGGTTAATGAGGACATTGTGGAGGAGACATATCAACCGAGAGTGATCCTGCAAAAGTAGCTTTGAGCTTCCTCAGGATGCGAAAACATGGTCAAGAAGAAAAACAAATAAAGCCAATTTGCAGAGGTTCAAGGTGATTCTTAGTTTTTAAGCGAATATTGGATGAATATTAAAGTGTGAGAAGTGCACATTTCAACTCTCTTGGATAACCTAAGAATGCCAATTGTAGGTGTGTTGATCGACAGTAATCTATTGCGACTTTTAGTTGATCAACACACCCAAAAACGGTGATAATGCAATTTTAAGAGTTATAGGCTTATGAGAGGACGAGTTCGTAAAATTGCAAAATCTGACTTTACTTTCAAATGTCGAGTTTTAAAGGATTTATTTTTATTTTAAACTACAAATTCTAAAACTGTCGCTAAAATGTTATGGTGTATCATTACATTGCGACTTTGCGAGTAGCTCTACATTAAATTATGTACGCAAGCAGTGTGCGAGACACGTAGGTCTAATATGCAAACTGCAAACGTTGGTCAAAGGCATCGAAACCGGCTGTGTGACTCATTGTCGAAGGAATAGCCGCGACACTGCCGACCCTTCTACGGACGATATTGCACTCAATCCATACTTTTATTTACTGTTGCCATGTTCAACTCCAAATTCTTTTTCTTTAATTTTATTTGTTGCTTTTGTATTCTGGATAACGTCATCTTTTAGGAGTCTCAGATATAACTACAACCTACATTTATAATTATATAGTCAAGTAAAACAAAAGGAAAATATTTTAAAAGTTATCTGGAGTTAATTATGATAATCACGGATAGTACCTGAAAGTGTTTGTTACGTTTTGATAATAACAAAGGACACCTGAACTCAGAATTTCTTTGTTCTGGACAGATGAGTAATTGTTTGGCATTATGCGCCCGCGACAGGTCCCGACTTGAAGCTCGGAGGCAATCGGCCTCCTCCGGGGACCTCGCGATAACCTCCGATGATTTATAAAACTTATAGCTTTTTGTTGCTTGCCCAGAAATAACCCGCCCAAATGTTTGCGGCATTCAACAAATTATAGACCTTTTTGAGTGACATGGAGATGATTTATTCGGTTTGTTATTGTGGCATTAATATTATGATATTGAGATTAAATATTGATTTCTTTCGAGTCCTGCAAGACCACATTTTTGCCGAAACATGGATCTTTTATTGCTAGCTGAATCCCGGAGTTATCGGTCGACTAATTTTACAAGCGTTCGTTAAGTTTTAATTATTCTGTTTCATTATTGTCAAATATTCGTTCCTATGTAGGTATTTCAGTTTTAATTTACAAATGTATCCGAGAGAAAAACTTCTTTAATTGGTAATTTATATCTATCCATATTCAAAATTAGCCAATAAATTGTCGTTATCAGTGACAATGTCGCAAAGTTCAGCACTCGGATCGCTGCGCGGGCGCAATCGTGGTCTGACGTCACGTGTATGATAGGTGCTTTATCGTTCACATGTTACACGGGTAGACGATTGTTTGTTTCTGTGGAAAACTCATCGTTTTCGCTCAAAGATCTTGAAATGTTCATTATGCGTTATTCATTCTTAATTGCAGCGAGATATTTCACGATTTTATTTACCACCTAAACGTGCCTAATCATTTGATTTCTTGGTGCGGCGTTAGCAAATATTATGTTTATTATCCATCTTGATAATTTACAATGAATGAAGTTGTTAGGTTGCATTATAATATAAATATCTCTTTATATATTCATCATAGTTCATAGTGGACCTCAGCTATTGAACTTTAACATAATATGTTAGTCAAATTACCTTCATCGATAAACAGTCAGTGTTTGGCAAAGTAAATAAAATAAACTGATAGAATTATATGACGGAAGACTGGCTTACGTCAGAGGAAGCGCTTCTTTTAGTGGTTCCAGCCAGGCGAGAAAGGCAGATAAAAAGAGAAGCGGAAATACTCGTCGGTCTGTCAATGCGGCGACAATGTCGTGCTATTTGTGTTAAACGAGCGATTTATTTCAGTCGGTCGCGGCGTGAACGTCCGCGGCGGAATTTCGGCCGCGAGGAATCCGATTCCGTTAGCTTGCAACGACCGCGAGGCCGAGAGAGCCGCCGGCTCCGGCGCGGATACGGCGGCTGTGCTGCTGATAGGCGTAGATACCTGTTGCCAAGCGGCGCTGGCGCGAGGTGGCGCGGCCGCTGCAGCGAGCGACGCCACCGCCGCCGGCGCGCCGACACCCCCTCTATGACAATGCCAGTATTCGTGCACGCGGAAAATTCGAGATGCGGCTGACTCATCACCTCGTCCATCGACGCCGCCACGCTGCTCGTTTTGCTACATACACTTTCCATTCCACAAAATTGTGCTTATTTCGACATTTTACTACCATTTTGCCAAACATCATTCTGACGTCAGATTTGCAGGTGTAATTTAATTTTTGCTTCTTACCTAAGGGGGAGGGGGGTTTCAGCATCCACACGGGTTATGTCAGATGTCAGCACAATCACGGCGATCCGACCGATGTTCACTCACTGCATTGTGCACAGTAATATCCGATCGTAAATCACACTAAACGACAGCGAATAGGAGCTCGCGTGCCTGGAGGCGCGCGCGCACGAACGTCGACCAGCCCTGCGCGCGCTCACGGAACTGACTGCGCCGGCGCTCCATTTGGGTCACTGTCATAAGGTGGTGGGTGGTGGGGGACACACGTTCGCCAGTTCGCCTCTGAAAAATTTGCGTCTCGCGAATATGTTTCATCGACGCGGGCGTTTTCCCTTCGACTTCTGCACCAATCGCTCGCGATGGTGTCGCCACTAACCGCTCACTCTTTACGGCGCGCAACTACGTGAACTTGCGACTTCATCGTTGGAATAACTTTCTGCAACTGATGAATGTCTACTCAGTCCACACCTGTGGACTGGCTCTTGTTTGCCACATCCACTGGTCATTGCGTTACCTACTTGTAACAATTTAATTGAAATTTTGTATCACACTTCACATCCACCACCGCCGTCGGAGCCACTTTCTATGACATTTAACGGTGTTAGCTCGTAAAGCTTAGATTTAATTTTATTTCCTTGCTCGGCGGAATTATTATTGGCCAGGCCTGTTAAGTATTACCTAACCAATTTTATATTAATTAAGCCAATAACCACTCAAGTATTAATGACACGGGTCACGCATTAATGAGACAAATATTTTTGTGATCATTCTGGTTAACATATTACAATAAATGTTTAAATTCGAGTACTAGGGTTTGATATACCATAGTTCATCTAATTAGACTTACTGTGGTATATCAAACCTTTCTTGGTTCTTAAATTTTACGCAAAAATAGCTTATTTTAAGCAAGATGATAAATGTAGGTACTGCAATGATAAAAAATTGGCGGCTAAAAGGAACAAATTTTGTACAAGATTATGAAAACTTCATAATCGTTTACAAAATTTGTCTAATTTAATACATTTATAATTTTAAAGTTATGTTCTACTTATGTCCTTATTTTACAAAATTGGTAAAAAGGACAAAGTTAAAAATGTATATTCTTATCGTACCAACAGATTTTTTACAAGCAACCGGTGAATCGACTGAAATTTATCTCTGAATTCTATCTTAAATCTATCTCTCTCTATGCCGGTGTTTTTTTAATTCAATTACTAAAAACTCGACTTAGATCTAAGTAATTGTAATGTTAAGGTCCTTTTGATTCCTTTTACCTTCTTCAATAAAACATTTGAAATGGTTTAAGACACCGAAATCAAATACAAAAAATCTGACGACCTCTTATGAATGAATGAAATAACCATAAACGAACTGGTTGAGGAAAGAATAATTGTCCATTCTCATTCATAAATCTGGCGCCAAAGCGTCTGCGTTGTCTATGGCCGCGGGAGTCGCTGACTTAAGAAAGTTATCGGCCAAGCACTCAATCAAAATGAGGTACTCGGGCAGAATGGAGGCCTATCGAAAATCGAAATTTCAAACCATTCAACGTGATGGATTGTTTTTTTTTAAGTCGATAACTTTACTTAAATAAAACATTAAAGTGTTTTTAATATACATGAAATTGACTTTATTTAACGGATTACTTTATGGTATTCATATTTGAATATGATTTTTAGGCAAGTGACCACCGCGGAAGACGCGAACAAGGCGTAATCAGGTCTAACATTTTTGCATTTTTCTGAAATTAAACCAATTGTATGTCGCGTTGAATGTTGGCTTCCAAGTGCTTAATTATTTCTGGTTAATCCGCGTTTATATTCGACATAACAAAATTATTCTCAGAGAAAATAGTTGACCAGTTGAAAGCCATTACACGCGTTACACTATACGTGCCAGCAACAGCTACGACATACGAAAAATTATATTCAAACTAAAATGCCATTAAAGTATTCGTACCATATAGCTAATTACGTACCAACTGTTCTAGTACCTATGTTGAAAACATTTTACCCTTTTAGCCTGGTTTGTTTATTTGGCTCTTAATAAAACTTCGTAAATTTGTTTGTTTTTGACAACAAAAAAAAAAAACTACAATAGTTTTTTTTTCAAATCGGTCCAGTAGTCATTAAGTTCATTCGGTTCATATACAATAATACAAATCTTTTCTCTTTATAATATTAGTAGTTATAGATAAGTATTTAATTTTGTTAACCCATTAAATAGACTGAACGATAACTTCTTTATCCTTGGACCTATGTTATTAAACGTAGACAGGGATAGATCATATAAGGACTTGGTAATAAAGATATTTAAAGTTATTCTTATTATCTTGGGTGCCTTATAATTTTTTTTATTAATTTACAATATTTTTATAATAATAAAAGAGAAAAAAAGCGGGCTTGTGGTTCTTAAAAAAACGAATAAAATTTGTTGTTTTCTGATAATTATAAATCAGTCGATGCGACTGTATATAATGAAGAAGAGACAAGCAGAGTGGAGAGGAAATAAATAATTATGTCATACCTATTACATTATTTAACCGCCAAACTATTTCGATTTTTTTCTGTCGCCAATTTGAAATAATTTTATATACGGTACAATGCTCCTTTTATTGAATTCATAATAATATAAAATAATTAATAGATATTGAATATATGCCGCAGCTATATGCATTACTTTAGTTAATTCATTAAACCCCAAGAGGACACCGGTGTCCACGCTGTCATTGTCTTACTATTGTGTCTCTAATTGACACCATTGAAAGGTAAATTCATTGCAATCTTTTTAAAAATGCAGATCATATGTAAGTGGAAAACCTCATGTTTACACCTAACCTCGCGAGCAATAAAACAGAATCACCCTTCTTGCAGCTGAAAAAGGGGTTGTAGAATCTTTATCGGTGGCAGAAGAATAATAAAAAAACAACCCAGGCCATAGACTTACGAAACTCTAGGTATTTTTGATTATTTTGTACCAATTAGTGTTTTTAATTCAGTTGTGTAAAAAAGTTTAATAACACTTTTTTCCAAGGGCCATGGTTGCTTCTTATAAATTCGATAATGATAATAAGAAATCAACAAAATATTTTTATTTTCACTCTCATTCTTGCTCATCTATTCATACATATAAAAATCAATTGCTGTTCGTTAGTCTGGCTTAAACTCAAGAACGGATGGGCCGATTTAGCTGATTTTGGTTTTAAAATGTCTGTGGAAGTCCAGAGAAGGTTTAAAAAGTAAGTGATTATGAAAAAAGTGCTTGAAATGTAGTAAAAACAACAATTATTTCCCTTAAACTATTCCTACCTGTCAACCATTTGATGTTCATCGCGTCGTCGGTAGTATACTCCTCTCAAATCAGAGACCGTATTTAAAAAAGGATTTTTAATCGACTACATATTATTATAATGTATAATATTGCGTTTTAAATTTAAAAAATACGAAAAGTTAAATAGTGTCACCATGACAACGGATCAACATAATTATTTTAGGTTGTCAATTTATGCTTACGTTCTGAAATTTATTTCGTTACCAAAGTAAGAAAGAGGTTTTATGTAGCATAAAAAAGTTTTATATTTCAGAAATCAATGTACGTTATGCATCGACAAATAAATTAAAAAACAAAAAAAAAAATGTTTGTATTGTATAAATTATACGAATCGCCTCTTAGACGTCGCGAGGGGAGCCTAACACCTCACTCCTTTTAGTCAGTAAGAGTCTGTCAGACTGCTCCGCCCTCCCCGGGGCGAGGGACATCCATGAGGATTTTCCATCCCTAAAAAAAAGGTTATAAAAGGCAATATTTAAATGTTGACATTTTAATTCTATCGAGCACAAAATGTTTAAATAAGTTCAAGATCAGACTCGCGAAACAAAAAGTAGTAGTCGTTATTATTGGTTTGGATCTATTTGTTGTCATCTTATTAAACGTACCTATGTATATTATCTAATACATAAAATTGTCGTGTCACAGTGTTTGTAACAAAACTCCTCCGAAACGGCTTGACCGCTTCTTATGAAATTTTGTGTGTATATTCAGTATGTCTGAGAATAGGATGTAAACTAATAAAAACTAAATAAGACTAATAAATTGATTCTAAAGCGGAACGAAGTTTGCCGGGTCAGATAGTTCATAATTAAAAACACAACTAAAATAAAATTATCAGGGTAAATAAGTTAACATACGATAACCAACCCACGAATTAATTATTCAATGTTGTAGGTACTTGACTTGCATCATCCCGAAGAAACATATAAGTAGAACCATCTAAAAGTTTTCTTTATAATATAAATAAATAAATAAATATTCCACCACTTTTCACACTACTCCATTTGGTCTCGTAAGTTAAGCTGGTGAGCTTGTGTTATGGGTAATAAACAGCTGATAAACATACTTATATATTTCTAAATACATAGAAATTATAGATAAATTACTTCGTTCCTTTTCAGAATCAATTTATGTCGTTTATAGTCATATCATTTATAGTTATGCCACAGTCTAAAAACATGCATTCGTCCGACGAAGCTGTCTAGACATGGAAATCGTGCGGGGTGTGAGCGGCGAGACGCGGGAAAGCCACTCCCGCACTGCGAACAAACCGATGTTCGTAGTGCGGGAGGTATTATTCAAGTCTAACGCGTGTAGAAGATGTCGGCATTTTTCCAGAGATCAAGGGCGGCTTCTAATATTTTGCCACCTGATAATGAACTAGGAAGACAAAGATGGCGTTGCATTTGTTTTTTTTTTTAAAAACGAATTTACTTCTCATTATTTTTGGGACAAAAAATAGCCTATATCCATCTCCAGGACATGAACTATCTCCATGACAAATTTCATAAAGATTAGTTCAGCCATTTAGTCGTGCAAATCCGATAAACAAACAGACAAACAGAGTTAAGTACCTATTTTCTCATTTATAATATTAAACTATGGATGAAGAAAACGTAGTATTATGCCAGTTTACGTAATATTCAGCCCTTAAATAACCAGTCATCGCACTCTAACCACATTCTCTAGTGTGAACTACTGATTAACTTTATATGTATGGCTTTAATTTTAAAATGATTACGTGAACACCTTCATCGAATAATTTATCTTTTTAAGTTTGGACGTCGTATACGTGTTGAGACTACAGATTTTAAGGTATCGATGAATAATGTAACTATGATTAAATGATTACATTTATTTATGGTAAAAGAATAGATTAAAACTTTGACAATTAATTGAATGAACAAAATAGCCAGTAACAAATTAGCTCTATTATTTTAATCCTATTTACATGAGATCACATTCCAATTAATAACCAGAATACGTATCAACATTTATCACAAAAAAAAAAATAACATTCATCACGATGTTCTAATTTTCAAATCTTTAACTGGCATGATAAGATACCACGTTTGTTCAAAGAGTATTGTCACGTCCTGTATTCTATTTCTCATCAAAGATATTGGGACTTGGTAGCTAGCCTAATTATCTGGCTAGAAAAAGAAAGGCTTTAGAGTCAAGGCTACTTGATTTACCTTTGAAATCAAATATCAAAATATGTTGTGTTTATTTATACGTTATTTTGCCTATTCTTCGTGCTAAGTGTTAATTTAAGACTTAGATTCTACAAAGGAATTACCGGTAAATCGATAATCTTGTCTAATTTTAAATTATGAATGAAATTGTGCGAGATACAGAAGTTTTTGAGGCAAGTGTAACCCAAACAACTACTAGATTAGAACAGGGTATTGAGAATGTAGAACCCACAAACCACAGTTAGAGTCAAAGAAAACCAAAGGCAAACATATAACATAAAATTTTATTAAGACATTTTAAAACATTAATGTCGAAATTTAAAAAAAAAACAACCTCGTTAAATTGTGCTACGCTCGTAGCAAACATTTCGTTTATTTTGAATGTAAAATAAAGCAAACTTAGGTAAACAGCACATTTTGCATACTATAACTGTAGTCAAAAAAGTTACAATAATAAAATCAAATTATAATAAAAGTAAAAATATATTATTATGTTTATGTCAAAATCACTTCGAAGTTTGCTACGTCGTAGCAGCTACGAGAAATTCGTAGCTTAAAAAAATATTTAAAAACCTTCATTACACGTTACGTTTGAGATAGTGGCAAGTAAAGGGGTTGATCAATTATCTTATTGATTCATGTGGCATACAATGATGACATTATTTATGTTACATGTAATTACTGCGTAGCAGGTGTAGCGTCGACGTAGCAGCTACGTAGCTCAATTAAGGGTCTGTTTCAATCGCATGTATTTCATGTTTTAGTTTATTGCCCGATTTAGAATAATCAAAACCTGATCAATTTAATGCTTAGTAAAATTCAAACGAATTCGAAATACCGCATCACATTTTTTTTCCGAAATCTCGACATGTGCCTTTTTAACCGACCTTAATTCAGTTTTAAATTCGTTTTGGTTTTGTTTTAGTTATTGTTTTAAAAACTCTTTTGGTTACTAATTAATCTATCTTATGAACTCCACACACAATATGTCCCTACCAAATGGTTTAGCAATATTATAGTTACATTCGTTTTAAGTTTTTCGTATTAAAAAATGAAATTATTACTTTTAATAGCTAAGCTACTTATATAGATGATGCATGAATCATGGGAGCCCCAATCTAGGATTTAGTTTAACAGAATTTAATATCCAATCAGCGTCTATTTATCACGCAACCGGTTACAGGCTCATCGAAAATATTTACTTTTGAATCAATCCGGTTTCACACAGCAACACAACAATCCGACTGTAGACGATGTCTTTTAATTTTATTTATAAAATGGGTTTTTATTTTATTGTTGAAGTTGTCAAGGTGAAATCTTAGTTTCCAGGGGCTTTTGAGGATGCGTTTGATTGTATCTTTGTCTCATATTAATTATTTTGTGGGAACCCATGATCAGGATTATTGTATATAGTTTTTAAGCCAATAAAACTTTGTATCGGGTTGTTTTATAAAGTGTATTTCATCTTGATAGCCCAAGCTTTAATAAAATACAACACCTTGAATAAAGTACCCATGAAATGAACGTAGGTTGTAAATTAAATGTTACTAAAAGGTTTTTCGCCGGAATCGATTACTTACTATTAGAAAAAATGCAGTAACATCACATCCAAACATTCTCTAAGTTATGGTGCTATTTCATAACTTAATCACTGCCATTTACAGCTTTTTATGTCCTGATCACGACGTATATTATGATATTCAAAGTAAAATTACTTTATTGTAATTAAGTATTGTTGTAAGTAATGTACTTAGGTTTTGATGTATTATAATTTTGATTAGTTTAAGTTCTTAGCTGTCGCATTAGGGTAAAGCCTGTAATGATAGTTTAAGGTTTTTTAAATAAATAAATAAATAAAGTACAATAAAGTAATTTTCAAATTTCGACAACTAGAATGGGCTAAGTAATTGAAAAAAAAAAAAATTTTAGTCCGTCATCTGGATTACAAGAAAATATTCGACACGTATTTTTTTCTTTTTCAAATTGATGGAGAACTGCTAAAGATTTAGATTAAGCGCATTAAAGTTGAGGAGAGGGGGCTTGTAACGTCATTACCTAGTATAAACTGTACTGGCTAGTGACGTCATGCGACAGTTTGACTCAATGTATCGCCGTTAGTTTGTGAAAAAAGAAAAATACGTGTCGAATATTTTCTTGTAATCTAGATGAGGGACTAAAAACTAAAATTTTGTTAAGTAGCCCATTTGTCACTTGAGATTATCTTTCTTCCTATAGAGTGGTCAGAGACTTGACATTTTTATTTTATGCATTGTGTTTAATAGTATTTCTTCTTTTACTAAGTCATTATCTGTCTAGCTTTTACCAAACTTTGTTGACTACCCATAGCCAATGGCAAAGGTCTACGAATGGCAGTTGGAAAAACTACTTTATGAGCTTTTAAAGGCACGGTGGAGTCTCGATTTGTAATGGATGGTCACCCATCTACGGACCTACCTCGGAAAGCGTAACTTATCATTCGACGGACCCGTGCGGCTGTTACTATTAAACCACAAGTTCTTCTATTAAACCACAAGTTCTTCTATTAAACCACAAGTTCTTCTATTAAACCCCAAGTTCTTCCTCTCCTTTTATATAACCTTAAATATGACAATATGTCTGGAGTTCTAGGGGATGTCTTGCGAAATTTAAATAGACTTGGTTTCTTAATCGACGTAAGTTTAATATAAGTAAATACTTTGGTATTAAATTGCATTAATATTATTATCTTATCTTAGTTCCGGGTCCGAGGGTCCACGTCCCAAACGACTATAGATTTTAATAAAAGTAAACACTGTATTCTCCGCTAGCAAGCACTAATTTTATTTAAGAACTAATACCTATTATTTCAAAAATCTTAGTTATATTTCCAATAAATATATTAAACAGAAAGCTATAACAATTTACTGTGGGTTCCATAATTAGATCTCTCAATAATCACTCCACGTTTTACAATAGCTAAACTTTTTGCTGCTTCGGACGTTTAACAACCATTCTTGTTAATATGAAAGTTCTTAAAACCACGTGATAATAGCGAGAGGTGAGCGTATATCGCCGTCCATCGCAGACATAACTGAAACTCTAGCGGTACTCAATTTATTACACGTTTCATATCGCTAACAACGTTCTCTTGCTTCAAACATCGTGAACAATCCGATACTTATCTCTTTAATAACGAGAGCGAATACTCTGCGATTAAAGTGATTAACTTGGAATAATTATTTTGTAATTCGCATGGGAGTTGAGGAGGTGGATGATGGTAAACCCCTTTTGTGTACCTAAGGGTTGTATTAAACATAACATCACGCCTGTTATCCCCGAAGGGTTGGGTAGAGGTGTACCAGTAGTAGGTACACCCACATTTCACCAGTTATATTTAAGTCCCATGTAATAGGGGACCAGCCTATTGCCATCAATCAGGCACTAATCCAGAGTCCGGGCTGATACTCAGAAATTTCGGGTAGAAAAACTCACAATTTGCTCGACCCGGGGATCGAAACCGGGACCTCATTCTCAGCAGTAGCTCGCGAACACTAGACCAACGAGGCAGTTGTTGTATTTATCTATTTAATTCTTACAGAAAGCTAATAGAGTAATTACAATTCTTAGACGAAAAGTTTATTTGAAAATAGCTTGAGTTTAAAGTTCGAGTTTGTTGCTATTTTTTCAATTACAAGCTTACACAATATAGGACTTACATCAATATGATTAAGTATTGGAGTCAATTGGACATTTACATTCTACCTCAGATGACTAGTAGACTTGCCCGAGTTCTAAATATGTTACATGATTCACGGTAACGATGTCTAGTTAATTTTCCTTGTATTTGTAATGTAGGTACATACTTAATATTATAAACCTTGGTGGTCTTCCTCATTGCTAAAATCATGTATGATCTAATGGCCCCCTCACCAAATATTCTACTGATTTTTGGAGTAATATTACATAGATAATTATCTATAGTGTATCTGTCCAACACAGGTATACCTATATTCGGCCTAAGTATTTATAATGGTACCAACTGATGTAGGTAAAAATTAATGAAGGTTTTGATTTTAAAGCAGGTATTGTGTATTTTGATGCCAAGTTTACTACAATTAGTGATTCATGTTTATGTTTTGGTTTCCTGCTGTCGTTGGACTAGCAAGATCAGAGAAGGAAAACGTAACAAGTCATAAACTGATGAAGACTAGGGATTATCATCATCATAAAACGCACTTAAATTCTTGGGCATACCTAATATAAGTTACCAATATAAGTAAGCAGATTTTACCACGTGTTCGGAAAAGTAAGCATTTGAAGCATAATTACGCTTACACTTAATGCTATAGCTTAGCTAAAGCCATGGCACAATTGAGGCAGAGTAATAGAAAACATAGAATAACTACTCACTTACTTGAACAAAGACAGCTCATCAAAACTCTTGCGCATCAATGTTCCGAAAAGGTAGAATCCACAGTTCTAAGAGCTTGACTTCACAGTTCTCAATAGAACACGCGTGAACAAATAAGAAAAAAAACTTTAGACAAATATAAGTATCACGACTCACGATATTATGATGAATGCTTGTTCGGTGGAGCAAGTCATTGACGTGACTACAACAGTGTTTGGCAACACATTAAGAATGACGCGGACATGACCTGATTGAAAAAAAAAACGCGGCAAAATCATGGCTGGCTGGGCGGGGCGCGGGGCGGGACAGGGCGTAGCGCCCTTGGCACCGCCCCCTGAGTCACCGGCGTCGGGTGCGCCCGCGCAACAAACAAACGATACTCGCTACGAACAACATTATACCTGAAACGAAATAGATCAACACTTCTCTTCGCTTGTTCACTTGTTATCTTGAATATTTTATGGGATTAACATCGGAGAGCAGATGTTTGTTCAAGTATGTTTATTTGTTCGTGTTTATAAAGGATGCCGGAATCCCTTGTTGTTAACGTCATGTTCGAGATATCTACGTCCTGAATAGATAAGAACAGAGCAACTTAAATTAGTGTTATCTAATGCTTAGCAGAGATTTTATAGATAGTTCGATTTTTTAAGGCATAATTTTATTGAGAATAAATGCCACAACCTTCACACAACGCCATCTAGTCCCAAGCTAAGCCGAGCTTGTGTTATGTGTAGGTACTAAACAACTGATAAACATATCTACTTATTATATATTTCTAAATACAAACATATGATAGATAAATCACACCCAGACACACAAATGATCGTGCTCATCACACAAGCATTTGTCCTGAATCGAACCCACGACCTCCGGCATAGCAGTCAGGGCCACTAACTACTAGACCAACAGGCCAGTTAAATGTTGCACTAGCTTCTTGTATATTTGGTCAAGACTATTTTTATAAAATTTACGACGTTTAAGTATCTAGTTCACTGTTTCAAAACTATTTAACGTGGGTGCAGCAGCTAGCCAAAATATGTGACAAACTGGACGGAGCCAAATAAAATAATCTTTTGCTATACAATCAATATATTGGAGTATGACTCACACCTGCCCACAAATCTAGTTTCACAGCATCCGTGTGTTATTTTTATACATTTCCGACCATGACAATATTCGTTTATCGATTTACATTGAACACTTATTGCTGCAGTATATGAACTATGTAGTAACCGAAACTGCAATGTACTGGGAAGTCGTTGCGTTGGTATTTGTGTTCAAGTGAAGTGGTGAGTGATCGTTGATTACGAATTTACAAGGTGTCACGTAAGACCTAAGGAACTTACTAAGGAGGATCTTATTTTGACTGTGTGACCTTGTTGAGATATTGCTCATATTTTTTTTTGTATTTTCCTGAAAGGTTGCTATTAAAATTCTGAGTAGATCGATAGAGTTAGGTTAGCAAGCAACACACATTACCTACAGACTTAAAATTTATTTTGTTTGGATATAACTAATAATACCTACTAAGGGCATTCTCCTGTGATCTCTACTATGAGTAAATAATACACGAAATGTGAGTAACTTTTTTAACAATATTTTATTGTTAGCTGATCTAGTTATGGTATTTATTATTGTTTCAGTGACAATAAAATGATTTGCCAAATATAGCTATCTGAACAACACAATATCTACGTGCACGTTGAAATCTTTTATTAGGGACTGTGGAGGCTACGGTTTTTTTCCAAAAAGGTGCTTCAAGAACAAGTAATATTCCGAAGACATATGATACCCTATAAATAAGACTGTTTTAAGTCAATTATAGCATTTACATCACAAATAAATAACTTTGACTTTAAATGTGGCTTTGACTTGGACATGGTTGAAAAAGTGATTTAAATTATACATCTTAAAAACGCCCGTTTGATGGCAATAGGCTCGCCCTAACAATGGGAATTAAACATAACTAGCGAAAAATAGGTGTGCCTACTATAGATGCACCTCTGCTTAACCGTCATACAGACATAATGTTTTATTATGATATAATAAAAAACTGTATTGATATAAAACAGTGTGAATATTTGTGTAAAATAAACACAAAATATTAATGTTATGGATAAGATAGCATTTTATTTAAAAAGTAGGTGATATCTATTCAAAACAAGCTGTTCATTTTGACGCAAATCAATAAAATTATAGACATGGTACCAGTAGGTAGGTACATAAATTTTAATATTTGGTGATGTAACAACGTTCGAGAGGCAATAGAAGAATAAGTGATTGCTAACAAGACTATTGTGTGGAAGTCTTTAGAGGAAGAGCAGAGACACCTAACACAAGCATCTTCTTGCTTAAATGGTGATCTCCAATTTATGTTTGTTAAACCTAATGAAATTGCAATAAACATTTTTATTATTATTTATAACTATTCTTATTCAAGCGATTGTTTTCGAGAGACTCGTGAAAAAAATGGTTCCCAAGATCCTTAAATAAATTTGTTTGTAGTATTGATTTGGTTCGTCGTAGTAGCCCACACTTAGGCCTTATACAGATTTAGACGCGAGTTTGATGCGTTTTGTAATACATTGCTCTTCAGCTAGCTCTCTAAACATTTATAGCATTGAACTAAAAATCGCGTGTCAATTAGTAGCGAATTCGTTCCTTCTGGACAAGGAACATAATCATTAAGTTAACTTATATTTGCTTTATTAATAATCTCATTCTAATCTCAACTCAGCGTGCTCTGCGAGCACTTTCAAATCCTCCGCCGGGCGTCCACGGTGAGTCACGGATCACGGTCGGGGAGGGCGCAGATGACGTCATCATTCGGCCCTCGCATTGGTGCTAACATTCAACACCCTGCCCCCGAAACATTCCTTCAAAGAAGGAACAAGTTTTTTTTCATTTATTTTTGTTTTGAAAGACCCGTCTGAGCTATTTGTCATCGATGTGTTTTGTGTCAATCTGTGGTTTTTATGTTAAGTTAGCTTTTAAATATGTCCAGTGAAATAAATGAATAAAACTCTAATATTTTGGTAGTACCTAGGTACGAATTTACCTAATGCTATATGAATGGTAGCCTGGATTTTTTGAAAACAATCGCTAGTAAGTTTATAAACTAAAAGAGAGAAGAATAGCATGGACTGGCTTACGCGTGTCATAATATCGTGGAAAAATACCAAATAATGTTCCAAAAAGATTCTTCCATAGTTAGGTACGTAGTAGATACCCAAAGGTGGGTAAGTAAGTGCGGATTAACAAAGGTTAGCTCATTTAATTAACTCTGCACCAGAATCATTAGTTATCTCTCCGGGTATAAAAATAATTTAAATGTTATCTGTAAGTTGTCAAAATGTAGCGTTGCGTGGATCCAAGATTCGGTCGGGTGCGGGTGAATGACCGCCAAACCGCGCCAAACGGCCATATTGGATTCGTCACGGAGCGCGCGCATTATGTCTTGTGCGCAAACTTGCCATCATTCACCGACACACAGGCCAGCATCTCATGTGCACTGCTTACGTCACGTTATTACCTTATTACACGTGCCAATTCTAACATTATATTTAGAACAAACTATTTTTGGTTGCCCACAGTAAATATAACGATGCTTACGAATTTGTTTGAAATAAACACTGAGTATAGCTTATTTTTAAAGATCTACCTCATTGATTGATGTGTGTAGCCATGCCAATACATTTAGGCAGGCAATAAAAATAAACAATGTTAAGCTATGTATTTATTTAAACAGTGCATTCACATCGTGATTACACATATAAAATACTTAAGCTTTCATAATTATTAGGACGTCAAAGCCTGAAAACTGATTTTTTACTGGTGTCCCATAATATTGTACTGTTAGTTTTATTGGGGGGATTCAAAAAGGTATAATAATATGATATTCTGCAAAAATATATCGAAGGCAAAGCTGCTTAGCAACAACCTGCTGTCGAGATTTTGATTTCTCTCCACAGTGAAGCGCGTGCAAGCCTCGATGCCTCTTCAGAAACCAGATCGTATTGTCACTGAATAGCCGCCATTCTTATCACTAGTTAAAGCTGCCAATGTTCACTAAAGATATTCAATTCTATGAATATGCAATCGTACAATGAAATCCTACTGTAGAAAATAATTGTACGCAATGTTTCTAAATTATACGGCGGAAAACGACGATGCGAAGAGGCGTTTGGGAGTAATAAATTTCGGGAATTAACCTCATTATATTCTACATAATAAATAAAATATCTTTAATTAGGTACCGAATAGTTTATATAAACTAGGGCTCGTTAGAAGTATAATTGTCATCATCAACGTACTTCTAATTGTCCGTAAACTTTAAGATATCACCCTCATTCTGACCATTAGCTTTCATTGAACAAAGAGCTTTGGAAGCTGTTTTGCATTCTTCGTGAAATAACTATCATCATCATGAAATGGTTTGGTTTCGTAATTCAGAAAATTGAAGGAACTGCATCAGACCTAGGGCAGAACTTAACAAATGAAATCCCGTAAGATGTATAGCATGTAGGTGACATTCCTCGCACAAAGGAGAAACTAGTCGGACGGCATTCAGGGCTCGCCCTTAACCGCCGCGGAGGCCGGGTACCGTTGCTGCCATTGCTCTGGCAAATACCAGTAGGGCTGGCTGGCATTGTCCAATTGACTAAGTACCTAATGGGATTACAGAACCCAACACAATAGACGACATGACTTCTTCAGAATGGATGTCAATCAGGCCCACCCAAACACTGAGCCTATTTTGTCACAGGTTAATTAACCTCCTCCACCTCCTTAGTTCTGACCTGTTAAACGAATCAGATATTTCATTATAGTTTAATTGGTGATCCATAGAAAAGGATCTACGGGAAAGCATGTGCTACTGTTATCGGCTAAGGAGAACCACAAAAACAAAAAGTATCCTAAAATGTTGAACAGAAAAACAAACCATTTTGGGGCCCAGATGTAGTCGAACATAATATGCCTAGACTACGACAAACGTTGTGTGTAAAAGAAATAAATGATATATATTTTAGCCACTCATCACACGAATTGCCAGTAGACCAAACCCTGAAGTGATGCAGAAGATAGTTAACTTTTCACTCATAACCATGTACTTAGGTAGATTAAAAGCAAAGCATGGATTACTTAGAAGGTGTTGTCACCCCATTATGAAAACAAACTTCTTCAAATCTTCATTCTTTTGATTTTAATTGTCTCTATGTTTACTGGCATTAGCCTATTAACATTTCTCAATGTTTTGAGGTCGTAGAGATAACTTTATCAAAATACACAGACACTTTGTAAGCCTAGTGTTTATGCGAATATCAGCTACTAACGAATTTGTTCGTCGATAATATTATTAAGGTCATCATAAATTCGATTAATCAATTCATCAAGCTGTGAATTGGAATAAAACCTTGTAATTCACACTGGCCTCGCCATTTTATGGTTTGTCAATTTCTGTTGCCATTAGAAAAGAGTAAAAATTACTGTTAGTATAATAATTTGAACGCAGTCATATTCCTTACATGTATTATTAGTATTAATAGTTGGTAGTTTTGAAGAGACTAATAAATTATACCAGACCAAACGTAAAAAAACATTTTCCAGGTTGAGCAAAGCGTAATTGGTTTTTTGTAGTATACCGGAGTCTAGACCTATGTCCGGTTGATGGCAATAGGTACCACCCTTGACATGGAACTTCAAACTAGTTAGAAAGATGTAAATGTCCCAGGTATAGACAGGGACACAGTGCCAACTCTTGCGCGAATACCGGTGTGATGATAAATATGTTATATTATAATATAAGAATGTTGGAAAAACAAAATAAATAAAAAATAGGTTAACTTATGTGGTCTATTATAGGCAGCCCTAGGGCACGATTCACCCAATAGCATAGCATTGCATTGGTAGAGGTTGCCCGGGCACGATCTGTCCCATTGGACTGGCTCTAGACATTGGCATGCAGACTAGCTAAGATATTAAATTTACGTCGCTAGAAGCACATTGTCGAACCCCTGTCATGTATTGACTATATCTATACAACGGCATGGAGAATTTATATTACCATTCTAACGATTGAATTTAACACTCTAAATGAACACTGTTAGTCGTAATAAATCAATCATACTCTTAGATTTTATTAAATTAGGGTTTTGTCTGAAAATTGTCAGCAATGCTTCTTGTGTTGCAAACGTCTACAATTATTGTAGAAAATTTAAATGGCTTTAATAAATATGGATTCTTTAAAACAAACATTAATTAAGTCTACAGAAAACACCCTAAACTAAAAATGAGGTGGGTCTCTATGCCTTTTCTATTATATCAATTCGGGTCAGTATAATATTTCAAAGTGAATTGTATCGGTATTTAATTTATCCATAAATACCTGATCAATTAATTGTAATCTTAAGATTATACATAGTCATTAACGCCGGCTAAAACTGCTATTAATCTGGCTTACTTTGTCTGAGCATGAATAATGTGGAACCGTGATTGGTCGTGACAATCAGTATCAAAATGTTATAAGTACCTTATTACTTTGTCGTCTACATATCGAACAAGGGCTTCCCGTGTTCGATTTTTTGCAACAAACACAAAGCACGTTCAAAAGCCTGTTCTATTAACCTGTCTTCCTCTACAAAAATAACACACTAACTATAACTTCGCTTTACTAATGCCAATGTCATATTGCCAGTAGGTATAACAAATTGGCAAAGTGCTGCCACAGTCATAGATTGCATAAAGTTTGCAATTTTATTGTACCATCAGCAAGTTAGAGTGGCGGTGACCTGCTGATAAGGCTGACAGCCTTGTTTAAAGACTGATACTCGTAGCAGGTGGCGTAGACCTGGCCTCGAATCGAGACTCTAAGCTGCACACCCCCAAGCGCTTGACGTCGATGATAGCAACAGAATGAGGGGAGTTAAACACCCGGTTGAAGCCCATTAGGTCTCCCATAGCTCAATACCAGCTGTCCAACGGGCACTGTAAATAGAGTACTAAAGGCTATGCAATAATAATTGCATAACAATAAACATAATAGGTATAGTACTTAGTAATTTAGATTCATAATGTGTTCGACGTAACAAATACGTGATATCTACGAGGAAGGAACGACCGACCTTGAGGAATGCCGCTGCTTTACATTGTAAGTACAGCGACCGTGCGAAATGTTACCATTCCTAATAGTATTCGATGTTCTTACCTTTTCATAGTTCATAGCCTGTTTTGATGGTGTTCTTTAAAATGATTAGTAAGAAATCTTACAATGTACACGAATATAGATGCAAGATAGTGTATTTTCATAATACATAGCTGGATTTGCCGCTAAGCCACGGTCTCACCGCGCGATGTGATCATATCAGAAGTTACATCTAGCCCGACGATGCAGCGCTCAGT
The DNA here is from genome assembly GCA_921972225.1 of Euplexia lucipara. Classification (NCBI taxonomy): domain Eukaryota; kingdom Metazoa; phylum Arthropoda; class Insecta; order Lepidoptera; family Noctuidae; genus Euplexia; species Euplexia lucipara. The sequence continues at coordinate 14,342,449 of OV179158.1, read as the reverse complement.
CTATTATTAATTGGCTATTATAAAACGAACTTTATTGTTTTTTGTACATGCTAATACTAACTTCAGCTTTAATTAGAATGTAATTAAACGTGGCATTTGTACTGAGGGGTGGTAAAACAGGCAACATAGTAATGTTCTAGTAAGAACAAATAAAACGAAAATAAAATTCTGTCTGATGGGTTGTTTGTAACTAATGCCGGACACAATTTCCCGGTAAAAATGAAGCTGATTACGTGTCGTTTGATTCATCGCATGTGATGTTGTCACTTCAGGGAGAGTGACCACAGAAGGGATATTGATAATGCTCTGCTAGAGGGTCCACTAAAAAGTCTTGACTCAGGATTTAGTCTATTATAATAATCTATATCTATACTAATATTATAAAGAGGGTAAGTTTGTATGTTTGTAAGTTTGTATGTAGGGGGTAATCTTCGGAACTAATGATCCAATTTAAAAATTATTGTACTGGTGGAAAGCTACACTATTCCCGGTGGACATAGGCAACAACAATGCTTTCAGGATACTGTTAGGGCTTCCGCGGTTTTGTAGTGCTTCAAATATGTTTGCCGAGGCGCGAACCGATGACTTTTTCGCAATCATAAGGAAGCGCAGCGCTTCACTACTAAGTCGCCTGCGAAGCAGCTCAAACAGTCTCCTGAGGGTGTTGTCCGAGCGGTGGGATCTATCCCTAATAAAGAGGTGGATGCAACTTCATGTTAGCGCTTCTCCTCGTTTAAATTTTTTATGATTAATTATGTGTTTTACATTGTTTATATGGTGCATGTTTAATTTTATTTTGGATTATTTATTTTAATGTATGTAATTAATTTTTAAGTTATTTTATTGATTGAAAGGTATTTTTATTGTATATTGTAATTTTAATTTTAATTTCCCAATTGTATGGACTATGTCTGAAAATAAAATATTATTATTATTATTATTATAGGCTACTTTTTATCCCCGTATTCCCACGGGAACGGAAACTACGCGGGTGAAACTGCGTGACGTCTGCTAGTATTGTATAAAATGAGAGACTATTTAGTTTCAGGCTTTCCCACTTTACGAATACATAGCATAGGTACCTACTCGTACATGAATTAATATTTAAGCTGTGAAAGGAAAATTGGTACCTATATTATTAATTTATACACATGTTTGATTTCCACAAAACGGCACGGAAGTGCATGGCATACTTTGAATACACAAACATCGAAGGCGTCCGTTGCACCATTTAATCAAGCTTGGTATAGAAAACTGAATTAAAAGAGGAGACTGATAGCACTGCCATTTCATATTTACCGACATATTATATAAATAATGAATATTATATTTAGAATGGCTCTCCTTTGCCGCAAGGATAGCCACTGGGATCAGACCAGTGTACCTACCTACATAAAATGTTTTACTTACTTTACTAGACAATTGTCTCTATAAATGCCTGTCGTGTGAGACTCTAGCAACAATGCAACAATGCCTAAGCCTAATAAACTGCGCATTATTTCTTTTCTATCAACAGTAACGTCAGTAACACGTCTATATCAAACCTGACATCCTTGAGGCTCAACAAAAAAAAAAGCATTAAACGCCATCAAGTCCGATAAATCCGGTTTTATCCAGAATTATAGTAACCCTAGGTTTGACTCACCTCTGCTCTTTGTGTAGAAGCGAGCAGGCTATGATTCACAGTGGTTGCGTGATGTTCCCATTTCACTGTGTTCACCCACAAGGTTGTTTTTATTTCGGTATACCTAATGCTCTCTTTATGTAGTCGACGCACGCCGTTGTCCTACTGTCACATGTGGCGTATGGCTCATTGTTTTCTAGATTATTCATTCTAGGATTGTATTATGGGATATCACTGTGTAACATAGCTACACTTAGTAGGTACGTAATTATGACTTACCCTATCTATCGGGATGTGGTAAATATACCAGGAAATTCGAGGCGGGAAGCATCCTACCGCAATGTTATTAATTAAACAATGATATCTCTAAATCAAGTTTTTTAATGTTTTGATAGTTTTATCAAAGTCAAATTACTTATATATTTCAATTAGACTCATAAAAGGCACTTTGGAACGTCAGACTTACAAGTTAAATAAATAAAATAAATTATTCTAGTTGCACATTCTAAAATATCGTTTGATACGGTGAAGAATAGAGAAGAAACTTCATACCAGACTTACTCTTTTTAAATAGGTTATGTTCTTTAATATTTAACGGGTTAACATTAACATTTCGCCAGTTATACCTAAATCTCATGTAATATGGAACGAGCTTGTATTGCCATAATACCCACATACGTGCTTAACCTTACGCCTTTTTCCCAAACTACAGAGCGCCATATGCTACGATTCTTACATTCTTCTTTTGCTTCGTTTACGTTCATACATGTTGTCATACACACATTGCCATCGATCGACCACAAATCTGGACTTCGAGCTGCTACTGGGAAACTCTTGATAAAGTAACTAAATAATAGTAATAATACCTACTCTTTACTATGTAAATTAACACATTTTAATGCATATATATTCGTCACTTAAGCACATCCGTCCTAAAGAATTTGAATGATGGAAAGCGACCAAGATGATAGTTGGTATTTACTTTATAGTTTTACATACCTCTTAAACACACACAGGGCTTAATTCAAGCAAAAACTCAATGTTCTGATCGACTTGGGTCATAAAATGAAATGAAAACTTTAAAAAAATATTAAAAGCAGAGTGTAGGACGTCGACATGCTGTGCATAGACCGTGACGGGTAGCCGACGTTACTTTATAATTTCAAATAATAATTATATTTCGAGGCATGTTTGCTAATTAGTGTCGGAATAATTTTCCGGCGGAATATCGCCGTCGCCATGTAAATATTGTGCTACTAAACTTAATTTTTTATACAATCATCATTTGACTTACTGTTTCCAGCAACTTTGGGGTCGGTTTCTAGTCCGGTTAGACCCGGATGCAGCTAAATATCAGTGTATTCAAGTATTTATTGTATTCCATAATGAACATACAGGTGGAAGGTTAAACAGTTAGGTTAAAAAATCAGTCAGGTTTAAATTGGAGTGACTTCCAACAGCTTCTTACCTTTTTCTTAGCAGCTATAGCCTATATATAGGGAGAACACAAAGAGATTTAACATACTATAGTACGGCTCGGTTTCAGCAAAATTGTATCTTGAGATAAATGAGCATTAGAAGTGTCACACTAAATAGTTGTTATTTTTAAAGAAAGTTAAGCACCCTCTAATTTTATCCATAATACAAACATTTTACGTTGTACGGGTGGTATAAGCGTTTCAATCGTTTTCTTTGCCAAATCAGAACGGTTTTCAATGTTATAATGGATGCACCTATCCCAAGATTAATGTACACCCCTTCTATATCTACCAGATAGCAATCTATCTCACCATATCAGAGGAAATGTACCTAACTGTATGCTATGTCTGTTCTCAGATAGTTAGTTACACCAAGGAACCGACTATCGCTCCTCTACGCCGTTTATGGGATTAATTAAATAAGTAGAGCATTGACAAGACAGGCTAACATGAGATCAAAGCGCGGCAATGTCGACTCAGACGGTCGACCAGACACGAAGAGGTGGGTGCAGCAAGGGGGGGAGGTGGTCGCGGAGCTTGCGCGGTGTGGGGGGCAAGAGGGAGTGAAGGCTGCGTTACGTCATCCGGCCGCATCCGGGTTCGCGGCCGCCGCACCGCACGCGCTGCGGGCCGTCCGCTGCGTATTGTTGCAAGCCTCCACCGAGGCAGGTGAACCTCTCACTAGAGAGAGATAAAACTTCAACGATCACCCTTCAGCATCTACTGTCCAACTCCATTATTTACAGATGTTAATAGACCACATGTTGAAAGTACATCCGTTTTAATTCAGCCAAAAAAGAAGTTCTAAAAGAGTCCTTTGCCATGTGCAAAGTCTTACTGCACATGTGGTGAATTTTTAATGCATTGTACAGCTATTACGTACAGTATGCTTCTGTTTGTTTTCTTGGTGAATAAAGAAACGCATTGAATAGCTTAGATACTCTTGGTATGACATGCCCTGACAATTTCTTATGTATTCCTATACGATCCCAGATAACACTTTTCAAGGACCCACGTACTCCTGAATCAGCCTTAACAATCTTGTCACTTTCTGCCCCGATTAGATAATGTTATCAGAAAGTGTATTGTACCTACATGTATATTGAATGAAATCAACACAATGCTGATATAAGACCATTTCATTTAACTGTTTGTTTCTTCTTTTCAATCGACCTTGTGTGAGCTGTAAAGTTTAAAGCTGTTATTATTTTTATGATACATAGGTATTTGGTTTGATCCGAGATGAAGGAGACACCACTGCTGTATCTATACAAGGTACATTCTCAGCTTTTAGGTAGACTGCAAATATTGTTCTATCGTATCTTATGCTTTAACTGGTTCCAACATACACTTTCCGTATACCTATATGTTAGTATTCACATTTCAACCCTAAACTATTTACCTGGTCGTCTGTTGATCAAATAGCGTGTTGTAGCGGCCATCTTTTTGTTACAATGCCATGCTTTCTACTAAGTTTTTATATGGAATGTATGTTTTATATTGTCTATAAAGTTTCACTTACATACCTGCTTACTTTTTATTTGCAAAATTAATGAGCTGCGGGGTCAATTTAAAGTAAATTTTCCTTACAAGTAAACGTGTGCGCCGATCGCTTCTATCTGTTGCTAGGCGATGCCGCCTCCCCGCCCGGACCGACCGTAGCAATCGGAAATTGTCTGAATTCTAGGCCAACAGGCCCAACACGAATATGAACATCGCTATATTCTGTCTCACTTGCACAATTACAAACCTCCTCGTTCGAAACATACGCGAATACAGCCTTCTTATTTAATTTAGTAAAAATGTTAATTAACAGTCGCTGTTACAATTGCATTCTGAGGATTACAATTTTTAATCAAAAGACTTGCTCGCATTCTCCATTTGGAGATTTATGGGATTCATGTGTAATTATGTCCTTTTGTACTCGCATTATTTGCTCAATTACCCAATTTAATGTTGTACGTTTTCGTTGTAATTTTTTCCACATATTAATGATTAAATTTCATTCAGGTTCCAAGGTTTTAGAAATTATAAAAAAGTTAACTGGTTTACAGACAGCAAAAAAGCGATATAAAATATCTCGGTATGTATGATAAAGGGGCCTGAGCCCTCAGCTCAGCGTAACCATAAATAGCAACATTTAGATTGGATAAAGTAAATCTAATAACCGGATCTGATTTTCAGTTTTTTTTTAAAGGACACTGCATTTCAGCCAAAGCTGCACGAGCACAAAATCCTTTTCTTTAGCCGAGCCTAGTTTTCAGAAATTATGTGTGGTACTAAAACTCTAATTAACTTGGTGTTTCCTATTACCTATATCGGATTGTCTAAATAGAGACACAACATAGGAAAGTGTGCGTTTATTTATTTTGTTCGTTCAATAAGTAGAGATTTAAAAAGTATGTATAGAATGTATCGGACTACTATCGTCTATACCGTCCATTATTGAGTTTTGTTTTGTGGCAATAGGCTTTATTATATGGGTGTACTACAGGTACCTACAGCCTTTGCCCATCTCTTCAGGGTTAGGGTGTTACTTCCACGAAAATATCAAGACCTCTCAGACATGCTTTAATAATAAGTTTCCTTTTTGTTGGTTAGAAAATATTTTTTTAATGACGTAAAATATACAGCACATTATAGACGCTGAACGTGTAACAACGACGTCTTCTCTTGGTAAAAAGTTCTTGTCAACATCAATGCATCACCATTACCTTTCATGGAGCTAGCAACAGTCCAAGGTCACTGCTAATATCTCTCATATTCAACCTTCATGAAGGATCAACGTCTACCAAATACTTTTTACTCTCAACAACTTCTGGCGAAAGCGCGTATACCTACCTACATACGGCGTATTGTATATGAGTGACGATTTTGTTTATTGTTATAATTTGACTTTGATGATTCTTGAGAGGTCTTATAACTTTTTCAAAGAAACCAGTACATATTTATCATGCTTTTCCGCAGCAGCTTCTAAAGATGCTGAAACATTTAAAGCAAGAAAAATGTTAAACGCTAGATTTATGACAATATTATGACATTGTGCTCTTGCATTTTGCCATTTTTTTTAGGAAAAAGTCATTTTTATATGATTGCTCCAATCCCTTACCAGCTTTCAAGTAGATAACGATACAGATAATTTGCAACATTCCGTGTTTTATGTCCACTGCTCTGAATCTTCTAAGCTGGCACCGGTCCAAACGTGCCTAGTGCATTTTTTTCGCTAACATCAAACCGGTTACCGAAAGTTGCGCGAGCGCATAACGGCATGGCGGGCGAGAGGCGCGGGTTCGGTCCGTGGGAAGAGCGAGTTCCGGCTGTGCCACTTGCGCCACGCCTTTCACCGAGCAAGGTCGCCGCGCGGCCGCGCCACTTTCTTTTATATAACCGCATGCGCCTGCCAAGCCAACGGAATGTGACACCCGAATTTATAGCGATGACGTCACGCAACGAGGTGATTCACCGCAGTCCGCACCATCCGAACGCCTTAACAGCTCCTACTCCAATTATGGATTATCATATGATAAGTATTGCTTGTTGATGAGCGATGAACTCGATAAACAAAGTGTAAGTAGATAAACATAACTGAAGACAGTTTTTTGACACACTTACCTATGATGTGCAAAAAGCTTAAAGCTGAAAGACTCTACCACAGTCCACATACGCCTATAATCACAATATGAGCTAACATTTTCCGCAGATATTTCAATGAATTGTCTTGTCCCCTATTTAGTCGAAGGACAATCGAAACGTCAGCAAAAATGATTAACTTTCCTTTTTTTTAAAAATAATATGATGTATAAATAAATAAATATAAATATTCCACAACTTTCACACAACGCCATCTAGTCCCAAGCTAAGCTTGAGAGGTGGTACTAAATAACTGATAAGTAAACATACTTAAGTATATTTATTTCTAAATACATACATAAGATAAATTACACCCAGATACAGAACAAATGACTGTGCTCATCACACAAACATTTGTCCTTGGTGGGAATCGAACCCACGGGGTCACTAACTACTAAGTTAGTGACCCTGACTGCTATGCCGAAGGTCGTGGGTCGTGGTGCCTGTTGGTCTAGTGACCAACAGGCCTTTTAAACCTGGAACGAAGGTACACTAAATAAACCAGCGTATCTTCATTTATTGTACAGAAAGCAAATTGTCAAGTAGAGAAATGAGAGACCAGATCATTAATACTTACGCACCTTGCTTTAGCAATGACCGTATTAGAGTGGATAAAATGGATTGGTGACGTAGTAAAAGTAGTAAAACTTAGAAAGATTACAATATGCTGCCCATACTTTAACGACACAAACAGCAATAGACAAATAACCAGCATTTGGCTCTGGGGTTTGAAAGCTCAACATCTCAGTAGCAAGTAGACTCGAATTTAAGACCTGGGCCAGTCAATAACGCCAAAGAGAATACAGATAGTTATTTGGCAGGAGGGAGGGAAGTGCTCCTGGCTAAATAATAATACCCGCACGAATCTATCAAACGTTAAGCTACGCTTGTCGACGTCGGGCCGTTGATGGGTGACCCTTCATTACACATCAAAATCGCTCAGTGCCATTGAAAGCACCTTAAGCCATTGGCCCTGCCTGTCAATATACGGTATTTTAGCAGTTGTTAGGTATAGGTCGACAGAACCCCGAAAGTCTAACAATCGGTCTAAGGGGTATCGTGTTAGCCAGTCAATTAGTTGTGGTGGTCAGGTCAGCATCCATGTAAAACACTGGTATTCAAATGCATTCTGCTAAACTGGAAGCTGACCCCAACATCGTTGAGAAAAAGCTTTGCAAATAAAGACTTAGTCATTTACCACTATTGCTGTGAAGCTGGAACACGCAGTACATTGCCTAGAAATCACAGCTCAACCGCCATTGATAGCCTAGTGGGCCGAAATTGCCAAAACAACATTGCAAAGTTAGAAAGTGACAGGTACCTACATCCGGCATGTTCCGGAACTACAACGCGTTCTGCGCGACGGAATGTCGTTACATCATCCGCGGTCACTGCCACAATTGTCGTCACATAATATAATGTCTAACGCTGTCGCACACTGCTATAGCTGTTTATCAGTCATTCAGCTTATATTGACTGGAAATGATATGTATAAGCACGCACATAATTATCATAAACACAACCGCGCAGATGCCATCTCCAGAGAGTTTTAAGGGACGTTTCCTTTAGTATGGCACTAGACCTCTGGCGGGTATTCCGTCGCGAGACTTATAACAATAAAACATTTTATTTAAGGTTACTTAACAAACTTCTTCAATATATGTACAATCATACATAGAGGTCTTCTTTTAAATATGAAAAATACCTGTGCTAGGACACCCCGCTTCTATAACTAGAAACAATAATGTACGAGTCTTTTTTATATTATTGGGTCTACTCTTGACCTCAATCTTGTCCTGAGGTTAGAGATGGGGTCGACGATAGAACAAGATTACCCAAAAGACGTCTATTGATTCGCGACTTAAACAGATTGGGGTCATATGAACTTGGGATCACCGATGCAGGCAGGGAATTCCACTCCTTGGCTGTGCGCATAATGAAGGAACAGGCAAAGCGCTTCGTGCGAATGTGTGGAACATCTACAAGGAGTATTGTTATAACCTGCAGTACCTACCTACGTCTGGATTCCCGATGGAAGAAAGGAGATGGTGGAATGAGCTCGTGGAGCTCTAGGGCACACTCAATAAAATTCAACTTTGGTATGATACATTATAATATTTATTACCTTCAGTTTTGTTTACCTATAACCATCTAAGTCCTTAGATATTAATTTGCGTCACGTAGGTAGATCTCGTCGTCATAACCTACAAAAGGGGGCAGGAAAATACGGCACCTGCGTTCCCAAAACTATCTGCCTCTAAAGAGGAAGATAGGTTAAGTTTAGGTACCTACCCAAAGGTAAATAATGCATAGAATTGGCTGATACTTGTGTCCTTTTCCTATTTAAACCTACAGTTTTCCACCTTTCGCGATGCGGTGATACCATAATAAATGCACTTCGACTCTCCGACAAGGAAAACTACATTTTTGAGAATAGAATTAAAAGAAAAAGATTTTGTCTAACTATCAAAACTGTTGCTATCAAAAAATAAGTCCTTTTTGACAAAGTTTTTAAGAAACAAAAAAAGCAGAAACAGTCGCATTTCGATCACTAGGCGACCACTTTATTAGTTTGGTACCTACCTACGCACCAATTATTTTGTTTGTAAGTTTACAAATAGGTACAGTACCTACGTAACTACTCTAATTAAAGTTTTCAGACCATCCTTTGTATGCAGGTACAACTTTTGAGACTGTTTCTTCATCTAGAATTTTGTTAAATAACGTAACGTAAGACGTGGACAGAGTCAGAAATAGTACTGCTATACAAGAAAGGAGACCCGACAGACGTTGGAAATTACAGACCGATAAGTATAATGCCATGTTTGTACAAACTCTTTGCCAACTGCCTACTAGAAAGAATTAACAACGACATAGAAAAGCATCAACCGAGAGAGCAAGCAGGGTTTAGAAAATCATTCAGCACCATTGACCACATCCAAGTACTTGAACAAGTAATTGCAAAATACAACGAATCCACTATACCTAGCTTTTATCGACTATAAGAAGGCATTCGATTCTATATCGCATCAAAGCATCTGGAAAGCCCTTTACGATCAAAATGTGAACAACAGTACTAGTAAAATCAAGTTAGAAAGTTCAGGCCAAAAAATAGAAATAAATAGGGGAGTAAGACAGGGCGATCCACTGTCACCTAAATTATTCATATCAGTTCTCCAAAACACTATGAAAAATCTACCTTGGGACAATAAAGGATTATAAATCGGCAAGGAACGTCTTCACCATCTCTGCTTCGCAGACGACATAGTGCTATTCTCCGAGAGTCCTGCAGAGCTCCAATCCATGATGTCAAAACTTGATAACGCAAGCACAAGCATCGGCCTGGAAATGAATATCTCAAAAACGAAGGTCATGTCTAACCGCCACAAATCTCCGATTATAGTAAAAAATAACACGATAGATTATGTTGATGATTATATTTACCTAGGCAAACAAGTATCCTTTCAAAAAAATAACAACATAGAAGAAATAGACAGGCGTATATTAATCACATGGAAAAAGTTCTGGGCCTATAAAGAAGTTATGAAATCAAACATGGACTTAAAACTAAAAAAGAAAGTGATGGACTCATGCTTCTTACCCTGTCTCACATACGGATGTCAAACGTGGATATTCGATTCATCAGCCAACAGAAAGCTAGCATCCTGTCAAAGAGCCTTAAAACGTAGCTCACTAAACCTAAAACTGAGAGACAGAGTCCGCCACAGGGCTATAAGAAAACAGACTGGCGTGATAGATGCCTTGTCCTTTGCGCGAGGTCTGAAGTGGAGGTGGGCGGGTCACGTTGCTCGCTACACTGACAACAGGTGGACGAAGACCGTGACTGTTTGGAGTGGACCTCATGGGCACAGAGGCAGGGGTCGACCAAAAGCAAGGTGGAAGGACGAATTAGAGCCTATCGGAACTTGCAATTGGCCCGACCTGGCATTAAATCGTGACGAGTGGCAATCTCTGGAGGAGGCCTTCACCCGATCAGGGGTCCATACGGCATGCATATAGGACTTCAATTTTAATTTCATACGCTCATACCACTACATACTTGTGTTACATGCTGATGGAATAATAAAGGCTTTTTTATTTTTTATTTTTTTATTTTTTATTTTTATTTATTTTATTTTATACAACTTTTGAAATGGGATTTTAATCTTTTTCGGTCTGATGTTGCAAAGAAAGAAAATGTCAAACTCACTAAGACCTACAATACAACACGTGGATTTTAAGAATTCATCTCACGTCTTTTGTACACACGTGTGCGTTAAAGCGACCTAGTTAAAAAGTTAAATAGCTTAATGAAAATATCTATCTCAGTTATACGGCGGTAACTACGTACCACAGTACCGAGGTCGTGATGGCCCAGAGGTGAAGGCGCGTACCTCATATGGCACTACGTTGTGGTTCATATCCGGGCAAGTACCAATGTGACTTTCAATTTATATGATTGGTCTGAGTTTATATGTAGGTAGGTACCTACTTTCTAAGTTTATCCTAGACATTATTGACAGCAGTGAAGAAAAACAGCGTGAGAATACCTGGACTTATAGTTAATATAAGTTTGAAATCGCCAATCCACCTTGATCATTTCCTAGGCAAGCGTGCTTCATCGTCGACCACATGCCTATTAATAATAATAAAAAAAAAACAAGAGTGGTGATCAATGCTCGTACATTCTCTGTATGAGAAGAGGCCTTTGCCCTGCAGTGGGACAGCCCACTGCAGGGCCTGCTGTCCCACTGCAGGGCAACAGGCTGGTATTATTAATTAATTTTATTATTTATTAGGTACCTACTACCTATCTACCTACTAAACACTAAAAATAATTAAGTACCTAGGCCTTACTTCAAATAGGTGGTTCGATTGGAAATCAAATAAAATAAAATTAACATTGTGAAGGCTAATTTAAGTAGTAGGTACGTTGTGCTTCCGTGAATTAATAAAGTTATATTACAAAGCGTACCCTGAAGGCCCATTGTTATGGTTTAGCTGCCTGCCAGTCCTGCCACCGACGAGCACTTGTTGGGTCACACACACAGCACGTGGTTGCTGTTCGAAACAGAAAATATATATTCGGCAGGTAGTAAAAATATTGTTTTATTGTATGAAAAGTACAACACCAATATTTAATCTTAAGATTAGTTTTATAACTTATCTGAAAAATAGTAATGGGAATCTTGTTAGTTGTCTTGTCGTTTGTAAACTTCTTGCATTTTAGAGGCCTTATTATCCTGAATCTGAAATTTATACATCGACGACATCTGTCGGATTGTAACCAAAATATATTTTACGGATTTTCATTACAACTTTTAAAAATAGTACCTATGTAGGTCAATTTATGCTCCTCACCTAAAATGGTGTTATATTATTTTAAAAAGTTGAAGTATCTATGAAATAAAAATAAAACACTGGCCCTTAGGAAAATCCATAAAATCGCTACAGAAAGTTGGTAACATTTTTAGAATCCCGGTGATAAAAAAAATTCCCAATGTCACTGCACAATACAAAACTTAACACCTTCGTGGACAGTACTATCTCACAGATTGCAGCTACTGAGACACTACTTTTTTCATACATTGCCCACGGGCGTAGTGTCACAACGCATGGTTAGAAAATTATGTAATGACAGTACGAAAGTTTCAATTATGCATGTGGTGACAGTACAACATGCTGTTCCTTATGATAGTATGGAAAATCAGTCGTCGAGAAGTGTACTGATTTTATGCAAGTAAAAACTCAGACGTTGACAGGCGTACTGTCGTATCATTTTCAGCTACCTAAACGCCTGTGGTCGTTACTGTCCACGAACGTGTTAAAGAAAACAGCGTTTAAAAAAAAAATTTGATTAGAAATAACCCATTTTTTTATATTTTTGAAGTTTTAGTACTTCTTTTGGCGCGTTATAGAAAAATGATGAGAGTAAATTTTTACGATGCGCGCGCACATCGTCACGAAAAACCTACACCCTGAAGTTAGTCATAGTCAACAAACCTTCTATTCTATTCTATTTTTGTTTATGGCAAACAGAGCCGATGTCGACTATTCTGCCAATGTCTAAAGTGTATTGGACAGCAAGTGTGCAAAAAAAAAAAAAAAAAATTTCTTCAGTTATGTTGATACAGTTGGACTCTATGTAGATCTGCATGGGTTAGTATGGGACTGAAACAAACAAAAAATGAAATTACATAAATATTATAATTGTTAGTAGTCAACAAACCTTTTGGCTTCCTTTTGGCAACAAACAAAAACAATGTGACAGCTAAATGTACGTGAGTTGACATTGACACTAAAATGCAAAGCAAAGTTGTAATTTTCTATAAAATACATACAGAGGTTTAGGGACGCGAAAGATAACATTTTTAAAAGATTTTTATCTTGTTACGTCAGAGAAGTATAACTTCTAACTCGTGTACTTAAGTTCACGTATACTTTTTTTTGTTTGGCATTTCGTATTGTATCATTTCTTTATTATTATTTATGAAATAAAATAGCGAATATAAAAAGTTGTTAGTTTGGAAAGAATATGAATACAACCACGTTTTCGATAATTTCCGCATTCGATTACTTTTTATTCTTATTCTTACTAATCAATAGTAACTAACCACCGCACTACACGAATACGTAACACCACTATTCTTGTCAAATCAAAAACGTTTGTGTTTTTGTATCAGTTTGTCATTGTCAAACCTTCATTTAATTTTGAGAATGTATACTGAATTTCGTGCGTCTACTCTACGTTGTAGATAAATTATTAGAGGACTAAATAAGCATTTCAATTCCTTATTTTTCTTAACCCTCATGACTAACTTGTTATTGTTCAAATACGGCGATAACATGCTGTGACCTCGTGTGTTTGATCTTGAATTTACGTAAATGACAATCATTCTAATGGTAATGGTGTTTTGAAGGAAGAAGTGCGGGAAATAAACATGCAGCCCGCTACAAGTCCTCGAAAAAAACTGAAGAGTCCATTGCAGGATGTCATTGTCAATCCTAAAACCTCTATCACGTAAGTTAATTATGTTGTTGACATACCCCCAAACACAAATTATGAATAAAATTGCGCATTAAAAGAGAGAACACAATGTATTTTTTTAAGTTTTAATGAAATTAGATGGGCTTACAACCAATTAAACATGGAACAAACAAAAGATACCTAATTAGATTCATTGATTTGTAGGTGAAGGTTAAGTACTGTATTACACTTGCTCTCTTTTTATTTAAAGGTGCACAAATGTCCCTGACTCTCTGTTTGATGCTGCTGCAGCTAAGAAGCACTTCAGCAAGTTTGGTCGTGTTCAGAAGATAAGACTGTTTCCTAAGCGTCACATGTGTATCATAGAGTATGATCAACCAAGCTCGTCTGAACGAGCAGTGCTGAATGCTGGTGCTTATGATGGCTTCATGTTTGATGTCACTCGTAGTAAGATGAGGGTGTAAGTATTCAATGTTTTGTTGTGAGGTCTATGGTTACATTTTGATTAATTAACTTGATGTTTAATTCTGTGGTGCTAATAAGTATAATTAGTATAAGTAGTAGTGTAGTAGTAGTGTAGTTGCATATATTAGTATTGCTTGCTTTATTTTCTTTTTTTTTTCATTTTGAATTCCACCTACCACTGCTTTTCTCTGCATCACCTGAAGGTTGACTGGTAGAAAATGCCTATGGCATTAAGTCCGCCTTTGTACAGACGCCAGCACATCAAGTTACCCCAATGTGTCAGATTTCTTTGATCGTTTTTCAACTTTATGTCAAACAGAATAAAGTTCATATTCAATTGGGAAAATTTGACACATTGGAGTAACTTGATGTGCTGGCGTCTGTACATTAGTGTGCTTGAAGTATTAAATAAATAAATAAAGAATTCCATACATAAAAATGCATGATGGTCTTTAAAGTTTACTGGACAGTGCTCATATCTATTTTCTATCTTTTAATTGTGTCAATTAGAGACACAATAGAAAGACAATGACAGCACGGATACCGGTGTCCTCTTGGGGTTTAATGAATTAATCTTTCAACTGAGGTAATTAGAGACACAATAGAAAGACAATGACAGCACGGATACCGGTGTCCTCTTGGGGTTTAATGAATTAATCTTTCAACTGAGGTAATTAGAGACACAATAGAAAGACAATGACAGGCGGACACTGGTGTCCTCTCGGGGTTTAATGAATTAATAAGCTTACTAGCAATGTGGTTTGCACATTACTAGCAGTCTTGTTAACCCCTCCAACAAAGCTAAATATGCCTGTATCTGTAGTGGGTTCACATTAATAATAGAATGGGTGGGGATCAACGCTCATCCTCTCCATCGCCAGTCCGACGCCTTAGCCCTTGAGCTATTGCTGAATTAAATGGTTGCATTTGTATTTTTTTTTGTCATTATGAGCTCAACTGTGACACAATAACTTTTTTGTCACTGATCTTCTTTCATTTCGTCACATAAAGGCAGCAGCAGCTTTCACATTAATCATAACCAGAAAACCTGTCTGTAGGGCTGGTGAATTAGTCCATGGTCACTAAATATCACCAGTGCATATTGGGTGGAACCATACTTTGAGAAATGCTGGCTATATTCATATAAATTCTGATATACAGACGAAGACGCAGCAGCAGGAAAGAAGATGATCCTGACTGGGTGCCTGATTCTGATGTAGAGGAGGAGTTATCAGCCATGGGGGGAGCACCAACATACAGGGTCACTCGACAAAAATGTAAGTAAGATAAAAACTTATTACATTGATAACGTAATAAAAATTTCTTTGTATCTTATCTCTTGAATACCTACATTTCTTTCAAGTTTTTTTCTTTGTCAGCCTGTTTTAACCCACTCCTGGGCAAAGGCCGCCCTCTACTCCTTCCATATCTTGCGTTTCAATGCTTCTACCTTCCAGGTCTGGAAGTTATTTGTTTATTATAAGTTATATTTAACACTTTAAACACCAGGCAGGTCACCGGTGAGTTGCAAACTATAAAATTTCTCTTGTGCCTGAAAGTCTGGCAGTCAAAGTGTTAATATTGTTTATTTTTCATTATAAGTTCTTCTTAAAGTTGAGAATAACTTAGATAAGTTAAGTTTTTACAATGTATTTGTATGTCCTCAGCTATGGATGTTGAACCTGAACCCAAAACTCCTCCATCAAAATTAAGAATACCAGCCAGACCTGTGAGACAAACACCATTGAAGAAGAAACTTCCGATTCGTGAGAAGAAATTTGTTGTGTAAGTTCTTATGTTCAATTACTCAAAACAAACATTTGTAAAGTGTCTATATTCCAAAACATGAACTCATGCCTTTTTCCCCATAGAGTACAGGCAGAAACTACAGAATACTGCCTTCCTTTCCTTACAGATCTTACATACATACTACTTTTGCTCCATTTACATTCATCCATCAGCCAGGTGATTCTGTTAATATCTGTGCATAGTTAGTTAATAGGTGTGCTGAGCGTGAATTGGATGTTCAAGCCCTAGCATTAGTATGGGACGATATCTTGTGTCATCTTCACTTCTCCTAACTTTCATGGAGGGTTTTTTTTACAGAATAGCACTGCTGGTATGCAAGATATGTCTAAATAATCTATTTTTACTACAATCTTTCTTGCTTATTCATATAGCATGATGGTAGTTAATATTAGTTAGATTTGGGCTTTAAGTGATGTTATAATCAAAATTATTTTTGTTCATTTCGTTTTCACAACATAGTGAACTTAAAAAAAATAAATGTAATTGTGACATGATGTTTTTTTTTGTTCAGATCACAACCAGCTGTAGTCATTGATGCTCCAGTAGCAGTTGTTACCACACAAACAAGTCTAAACACCACAGAGGCAGCAGCGGAACTGCATCAGCTACGCTCAAAAGTATCAAACACACCGGACGAACAATGGCGCATTCTAGAAGCACGGGACAAGTAACTATTCAGTTGATTTTGAAGATTATTATAGTGTTGGCTGGCTAGCTGACTGTTTAACATCGTTTTTTTTTAAATTACCTAGGATTTTAAGAGCCTGGGGTGGTGCTGGATCCCGTATTAAAGTAGGCGGCGCTACGATAGGTACCTGTCAAGATATGTGCCCAGAAAAGGAGTTATTACATAGACAGGCAGAACATCAGGTGAGATGATTTTTTTTTATTGTTGTTTATTAAATATTGACAGTATTCTAATATCTCATCTGTTATAGTGAGTTACTTGAAGGAAATAGTTCAACTGTGTACAAAATTGAAACTGTGTTCTGTTCAAGACAATTTGTTTATAAAGTGCAACCTTTCATCATCAACCGAGCCTTTTCTCAACTATGTTAAAATTGGCTTCCGGTAATATGAAGTGCAGCCTTTGTGATTTTTTTTTGCTGCCAGTCAGTGTGGAAAGTAGTTTCAAACCTGTACTACCTATATATTCCATATATATTATTTTATTCTAGGTGATGACCCTAGAGACTATGTTGGATTCTGACGGTGAATTAGAACCATGGCGGGCAGTGAAACAGTACAGTCGCAGCTCCGCCGACCAGGAGATACCGATGTGCTACGAGCTGCGGCCCGCCTCCGTGTTGATGCGGACATGCGCTTACTTGCTGCATGAGATCGCCGATACTAAACGACAGGTCACTATTAAGTCAGCATTTCTATATAACACTAGCTTTAACAGTAAACGTTGGATATGTTTGTCTATAATATCAATGTATTCACGCTGGTATATCAAAAGCTTTATAATATGATACAATAATGCCTGGGTCCTTTATATTCTTTTAACAATATCTGTAGTTTTATTCTTATAAAACTCGTATCTATAGCATTCTATAGATACGAGTTTTATAAGAATAAAACTACCCACCACCCATTGGTCCTAATGCCTGAGAGACTACAGCTTGGCAAAAAAGTGTAGAAACGGAACTAAATTTTTGTCTGTTGGCAATATTTCCAAAATAATGACATCTCTTAGTAAACAAAGTTCACGATTTCGTAAAATATTAATTTCGACCACCAAACGTTGATTAATAAAGGTAAAAAGTGAAGAATAATGAATAAAACCATTCGGAGTGCTGGCAGGGAGGTTATTTATAAGGTGTACAGGCGATATCTGGTGGAACATGAAGCCAAAACTATTCTTTCTGAATTTCACAATGTTTACCAAAGAACCGCTGATAAGACAGGTAAGTAAGAGTTTGTTTTGTTGATTTTAGTTGAATCAAGTGTTAATTGATGAATACAAACCTGTATTAATTTGCTTGCATAAGGAATAACTAGAGATTTGAAACAAAATATGTCGAGCACATAGGTTATGTTTACATTTTTTCTGCATTACTCTGGTATAGCACGCTGACAAAAATTGATACTTTGGTGACTTGACTTTTAACTGAATGAAAATTCAATTTCTACGTAAATTATACTTTAAGTGCGATATCAATGGAGAGAATTATTTGTTCTAGCGTTTGCATTAGAAATGTAAAAGAAACTGTCGTACCATAGTCTAAATCTATTATTTAATTCAGGGAAATCTTTCTAAGGAAAATCGTGCTGGAAGGAGATAAACAAAAGGGTATTTTCTACATCCGGCTTATTAACAGTATGTGATAAAAATGTTTTACTTTTAATATTGTTAGGAATAAATGAAATATTTCGTCTTTACAGGAAGCAGCTAAACGTGCATTCCACGCTATTACCGAGGAGGATTGGAAGAACTCGTGCTAACATGTAATAAAAATAGAAAAGGATTACTGGAGAAAAAAATATAACTATGAACGAGGAAATAGAGTGATTAGTAATAAATCTAGAAGATGATAGCAGCATCACCTCTGAACCTGAACATGACTCAGATGAGTTTGCGGCCTCCGTGTTCGGGGTAGAATATTTAGAGGAAGATTTACTAGAATAAAATATAAAAATTATGTTATACAATGTAATGTTTTCTTTTTTATAATTCCTAAACAATGTTGTAAACTCAGGAGTATTTACCCAATTTGTTATTTTTAGGTAAGTAATCAGTTGCGACTTGCGTGTCAAGAACACGTCCTTGTTCAATTGTTTCATTACACCCCAAGAGGACACCGGTGTCCACGCTGTCATTGTCTTTCTATTGTGTGTCTAATTGACATGATTGAAAGTGATTACTTACTGATTTAAAAAAATAATATTTAATTAGATTAATTTGTCTAAAAAACAGCTAAGTATCAACACTAGGTTGGTACGCTTTGCGGTTGCTACGGGTTGCCATACGAAGAGCACAGTGGCGCCTCCATTATTTTCTACTCTTTTTTGCCAAGCTGTAAATTCAGCTCGATCAGCTGTTGTCTATGGAAAATACCAGTTTTGTATCGCATTCATACGCGGAAAGCTGAACGGATTCGTACGCTTCTCCATATTAAACCAATATTTTCTATGGAGATGAATCGAGGTGAATAAGTGTGGTTATAGTCCCTTAGGCATTTTCTGCATGACTATCTTAGGGCGATGGGTACAGAACAAAATAAAACAAACAAATATTAATGATCATTGCTGCTATTTTCAGGTCTCGTTGGCGGATTGGTTCCACTTTATGTGGGATCGATTGCGCGGTATCAGGAAGGACATAACACAGCAGGCTCTGTGTTGTGCAGGTAAGCTTGAAACATTATAATATCTCAAATTTTCCCTTTATATCAAACCTTTTACGATATCATTTCCATCACTTTCAGAGTCTATCTGCCTGGTAGAAATGTGCGCACGATTTCATGCGCACTGCGCTGCGCGACTCGCAGATCTTGAACACACGCAGTTCGATCAGAAGTTAAACACCGATAATCTTACCAAATGTCTACAAACGTTAAAACATATGTACGCTGACGTGACCCCTGAACAGAAACCAAGAGAAGCAGAATTCAGAGGATACGTCGCTCTACTCAACCTGGGTGACGCTAATTTTTGGTGGGAGGTTAGTAAACTACAATCTGATGACATTGCTAAATATAAATTCAAATCGTCATTACAATCATTTTATTATTGTCACAGATCAAGCAGCTGCCGATAGAAATACAGAAATCGAAACCTATAATTTTTGCCATAAAGGTCTTCAACGCTATAGACAACAACAACTATGTGAGATTCTTCAGACTAGTGAGGGATGAGGCGACCTACCTGCAAGCGTGTATTCTGTTGCGGTACTTCAACGACGTGCGCGCCCGGGCTCTTGCTAGAATAGTCAAAGCGTACGCTCCTAGAGGAGGGTCTCGCTACCCTGCAGAAGAAATCATGAATTCCCTCGCTTTTGAAACAATAGAAAATTTAAAAGCATTTATTAATCACTATGGACTCCGGCTTGCCAGAACTGAGGACTGTGATGGTGAAATAACAATTATATTAGATAGAAATCAGTTTATAGAAGACAGCGATCCTTATCCCACCTCAAGAGCTTTAAAACTTATCGAATCTAAAAGAAACCTTACGGTTGGCGAAATTATTGCTGGTGGACAACTCCCAGACGCTGGATACAGACGACACATTTTGTACACTAGTTTTAACTCAGATGGCAGATTAAAAGAAAGTGCACTGACTGCAGATGATCAAGGCTACAATACATTGAATGATAGCAACAAAGATATACGGTCACTGAAAGCAGAAATTCAAAAAATATCTCAAGGTGGCAAGATGGTGTATGTGATGGAGAAAACACCAGAAAGTAAAGTGAATGTTTTTGCTAAACCTGATGTAATATCTTCAAGCCCCAAACATACTCATAAATTCAGCGCTCCTGCAAATCTAAATCTTTTTAAACCACCAACAACATCAAGTGAAAACAATCAATTTTTATTCAAACCAGCTATTACAGTTGCGTCAACCGATATTATTAAAAATTCTCCTGAAAAAATGTTCAGTGATGAAACAAAAAAAATATTTTCATTTTCAAAACCTCAAGAAACTGTCGTTTCTAATTTATTTACTGGAAAAGAAACAGTCAAACGCGTTTTCGAAAGTACTACAGTTCCAGAAACTAACAATATATTTGCAAAAAATAATAATGATAAAGGTCAAAACCTACCTCTTTTCAAAGGAATTAAGCCAGAAGACCATTTATTTAAGAAACCAGAAGGAAATGCAGTTTTCGGGCAGCCTGTTCAAATAAAGCCTCCAACGACATTATTTACAAGTATAACGTCCAATAATGTGTTTGCAGCAAGAGAAGATAAAATTCCAGATAAGCAGCCATTATTTACTAATAAAAGTATATTCTCCGGTGCTAAAACTGATTTGTTCTCAAAACCAGATAGTACAGTTACTTTTGAAAAAGGCGGTAACATCTTTGCAAAGCCTACTCCGCCATCAGGAAGTGACGACAAGCTCCCAACCAATATATTTGGTGCTTTTGGAAAGCAGCCAGAAAGTACCAATGTGTTTGCAAAACCAGAAAATGCAGATAACCAGGTAAAGTCTATCTTTGCCAATGGAGAGGCTACTACTAGCAAGTTGTCGCCAGGTAGCCTCTTCAAAAGTGCTATTATTCCGCCGAATGGTTCGGACGCTAAAAGCTATTCAATATTTCAAAGCAAAAATAAAGCACAGACAGTGGCTGATAATATATTGAGTTCAATAGCAACTTCTGAAAGTCCTGCTGTTTATGAATTTAATCAAAATGAGGACGAAGAACAAAAGCAGGCCGAGATTCAACGTCTTCATGCTGAAAGAATAAGGAAGGAGGAGGAAAGGCAACTGCAAGAACAAATAAAAAGAGAAGAAGAAATGAAGAAACAAGAAATGCGGCGACAAGAAGAAGAAAGGCGCAAAGAAGAAGCACGAAAAAAGCAAGAAGAAGCGAGAAGGAAGCAAGAAGAGCTGAGATTGCAGGAAGAAAAACGCAAAAAAGAAGAACAAAGGATTCAAGAAGAATTAAAGAAAAAAATAGAAGAAGAGAAGAAAAAGAAAGAAGAGGAAAAGAAAGCTGAATTAAAACGAAAAGCTGAAGCAGAAAAGAAATTCAAAGAAAGGGTTGAAAGAGAATCAGCAGAGCTAGTTGAAGAACTTGTCAATGAAGTTAATGATCCAACTGTAAAAAGTGTTTTGAAAGAAGAGTTAGAAAAGTTTAATAGTTTGATGCAGTTCGCAAATACGGTAACTGATGATATATTACTGAATTTATCCAATGAGATATCTGAATCGGAATTGAAAGCTGAGATATTTTTAACACAGCGTATAATGAAGAAATGGTTTCATGTATGGAGGAAACAATATACCAGAAATATTAATAGGCGAAATCTTCTGGAAGATACACCTGTTTGGCTAACTCGTAAAACTCCACTGGAAGAAGCATCTTATTTGAGGCGATTAGTTGAAAATGCGACGCTAAAGAATATGAATGCTATTCACAGGGGCTATAAATTTACTGGAGAACTAAGACAATTACCAGCCCCTGAACCATATAACATCATGGAAATAATAAGATCACCTTTGTTGAAGCGAATGAAACAAATAAGCTACCCTTATGATAAATGTTTCTTTTGGAAAGTTACTCTAGTATCACCTGGTGCAATGAAATGGTTACACAAAAAAATTAACATTGAAAAATGGTTATTGGACGTTTTTAGTGACAGAAAGCAACACGAAGTGTCTAATACGCTAATACATGTTGGAAAACAGTCTTGGAATCATTTGATGGATTTTGCTATATCTGTTAGTTTGACAGGAAAAGATATGAATATAAACGAGGCTATTGAGGGTGCTAATGCTGTACTGTTTTATAGCACTGAATGTGATAATAATCTTGTGGAAACAATAGAAGTTACCCTCAAAAACAAATACCCATACCAGATAGTTCCAGTCGCGATCATTATTCCTAAATTGGAACATGTTCACCATCGCTTAGAAGTCCTGTTGTCAAATCTGGTACAGAAAAATGTCATATCAGGGTACAAGATCTTAGTCATAGATTCACAGAATGTTTACGAATCATTGAATGCATCCTCTAAAAGTGCTATGAAATGGTTAGCAAAAAAATTCCCACAGACCCCACCATTGGAAATAGATCATTTGAAGTCTATTTGTCAAAGATACCTTGGAAATGAGATATGGTGCAGATTAAAAATGCAAAACAGTAGCCGCATGAATGTCGTTATGAGCGATTTATACAAGTTAATCAAGTGTTATAACACTGCTTTGGATAATTTAACCAACGTCATTACAAATGAAGATTTATTCAACTACTCATTATTTCCATTAGAGTTTCAGCCTTACTTGGACAGCACATCTCCTTACCCGAAGCCTTATGAGTTTATACCCAGTAGTGCGAAAACTTCTGATAATGTGTCGGCAATCAAAAGGATTATGAATCAATTAAAATTGCCTGATCCGTCATCGGATTTTAATCCAGATAATGCAATAAGCTTGCAAGAGCAAATTAGTAGCTATTGTAATCGGATTGGTTGGATTGAAAACCCTGAAGAAGTGTTATGTAGAGTTGTGGCTGTGCTACCAA
Organism: Euplexia lucipara; assembly: GCA_921972225.1. Lineage (NCBI taxonomy): Eukaryota > Metazoa > Arthropoda > Insecta > Lepidoptera > Noctuidae > Euplexia > Euplexia lucipara. The sequence goes on along the minus strand of OV179158.1, from coordinate 14,319,257 downwards.
ATGAACTCTCAGATGTAACAATGTCCTGTGAGGATTTCAACGAATACTTTACCCACTATAATCTTGTAGACTTCATGAACATAATAGTTTACGAAAAGATGAATAGACTGAATAATTTTGAAAATAGGTTTGCTGTTTATGAAAAATCTGTTTTAGAAGATTATCGTAGTGCACTTTGGTTGCATGAAGTTAAAGTTGTAAATGAAATGAAGCACAAAGCTTTAGAATATGAGGATGACATTGATTTTTACATCGAGGCTAAGCGTCGTAAAATTGAAATAGATTCATTAGATTACCTGATGTTGGAAGACAAGGATCGCACATTAGTTGATGAAAGTATAAAAGAGACCGAAATTAACATATCCAAATATAGCAACTGTGCAGAAGCTGTCAAACGGCTAGAAGTACAAATTGAAGAAGAGAAACAGAAATCATTAGAATTTGAAAACTTACTAAGAGCTGCATTGGGTAATATTTGAATGAAACTAATCATGTTATTTTCTTAACAATCTTCTTGTAACATGCATGAATGAAATAAATTTTTGATTTTGTATGCACTGGTTTTTAGTATTATTCTTAAATTCACGTCACCACTTCTTCGGTCACCATTATTTTTCAACTACCTACTTATATTTTTTAATAGGTGAGTATATAAGTCACAGCTCATCAAGTTACCCAAGTGTGTGACCTTGCAATTTCCTCTAAAGTTGTTGACGTTATTATTGACGTAGCGCATAACTCGAAGGTAGAATATTAAAATGTGTTGAGGCAAAGAGTAACAAAAAAAGTTAGTAAATTCTTGGTGACTTTCTTCTATTCATAAACAGAGTGGAAGGGACATCGTCGCTCATGAGAATACCATGGGTTCTACATGATTCTGGACCCCCCTCCCCCAAGTTGAAGTTTTGTCGGCTTTTTCATAATTTTTTAGTTTTTTTACAAATTATCATTTTTACCCAATAAGACTTGTAAAGTTTATATTTATGTCTCATGTAATAGGGGGCGAGGTTATTGCCATCTATGGAGTATAAATCCAGGCTGCTACTGCAAAATTCAAGATGGCAAACCTCAATAATAACGGGGATTGAAGCGAGACCTGGTGCTCAGCAGTTAATAATTAATTAAATTAAAGTAGTAGTTATTTATTAATTCATTTAATTTAGTGCTAATTTGTTATTTATCATTATCATCTTGTGGCTGTACTACTTTCAAGCATGCATCAACAAATTCTGTGAAGATGGGCTCTTGCATGTACTCTTTCATTAGTTCATCTGGGTATGGTGACTTATCCAGTAGCTCCAATATCTCTCTCACATGGGGATTCTCCAAACATTTCTTCAAATCTACAGATTGCTCTGAAAATTGATGCATAAAATCAATGCTCGACCCAAAATAACAACTAATAATATGTCTAATTTATGTAAGCAAACACACACAAGCAATACAGCAAGCAAGCAGCCTTTCGGTATTCTATAGGATACATGAGGAGAGTGTGCACAGGAATGAAATGATTTGATTCTGCCATCACCAGACAATCCGGCCATACTGCGAGTGTCCACCCTTACATCGTTGGCACCTTTATGACCCGGACAAATCATTTCGCCTCGGCGTTTATACTGCCTACATTGAAGGACTGGAACAACTTGCCTGCTGCGGTCTTCCCATCCAAGTATAATGTAGGTGTCTTGAAGGCTAGAGTGAATAGGCTCTTAATAAACTAGTGCGCTTCACCATCATTGATTGCATTGCTACTTACCATCAGGTGGGATTGCAGTCAAGCACTAGTTTATAATATTAAAAAAAGCAAAGCACACAAGCAACACAAGCAAGTTTTGCGATAGATTTTATTAAAGTTCTGGTATAGTATCCTAAAAAGAATTTTCTTAATATTAATAAAAAATGTATACCAGTACTAATTTGATAAAAATACAAAACTAACTTTAAACATTGTTGAATAGGGCACATCTGGTTTTGACAATACTGATATAATTCATATTTCCCTTTCATGATGTTTGTGAGTTCAAAAATCTATTAGCCTACCCTAATAAGCAATAGTCAGTATCTGTTTCAAACCTAGTAAGTTCTGAATATTGCTAGGTTTTCAAATGCTTGATGTGAGTTACTAGCATTATAAATGTAATGAGAAAATTGTGATAGACAATAACACACTAAGTTTTGCAGTGTTATTACAGGGATTATATGTACACTTAAAGTTAAGTGGCTTGTTAGGACTTACCTAATAGTTTTAACTTTTCAACAGGCACTGTGTCTTCTGTAGGATAGTCATATTCTCTCTCCTTATCATTTGTATCATTAGTCAGCTTTGGTGGATCTGGTGGGCGATTGCAAAGAGTCTGCTTGTGTATTTTAAAGCACGGCACTGAACAACTGTAATACATTTATTGAGTTATGATACCATTCGTTAGTTGCAAGAGTGTTTCACTACACCAATTTCGATATTTTTACTTACTAAGGCTTTCTGCATACAGGGCATTTATACTTGGAAGTTTGTTGGCATTCTATACAACTCATTTTAGTTTTGTTTTAATTTATAATTATAAAATTTTTATATTTTCTTGAAAAACAGAACAAACAATCAACACAAACACGTGTTTTTGACGTTGACGTTGTTTTGACATTGACATTTCAATTTTCAAACAAGTTGAAGTTATTTATGGTTAGAACAGGTTAGAACCATTATAGTATAATGTACTCTGTGGTTAGAACCTAGAACAGAGAGTCTGCGAGTGTTACAACAATAAAACAATATTTTTGTTTCGGGGTACAGTGTGCACAAACAAACGATTTCCCAAATATGACCATTTTTATTATAAGCGTGTCGATGGCAAAATGCTCCATTTAGCTACGTATTAGGTTCCATTCCACGCCATCAATAGCGTCCATCGAATCCTGCAGCGTGGAAATGTCAGGGCACGTGGGACAAGTTATTAGGTAAACGTTTGTGGTACAGCACTTCCATCCAAGACTGCAATCTCTGTTAATTTCCATCAGGTTTGTCTAATTAAGAACTTTCGGGGATCGTAAAAGATATCTAACAGATGGAATTAATGGAATGGGTAGCACTTCTGGAGTTCTGGCTACAGTTCGAGTTTGAACACAAAACAACTACTTATTCGTTTGCTGGCTTCTGTTTGCCACAGATGTGTGGCTTCACTGTAGGTACATACTTTGGAGTAGTATTTAAAATATTTTTTGCTGAAATAATTGCAAATGTTGTCGAGGTCCATGTTACCAATCTTTGCAGGAATAAAATAACAATCGCTTTAATTTTGTACTTTATTTCAATTACAATAAATATTTACATGTTTAATTAACTAGTCATTACATTCAATAAAATACATAGGTAAAATTTCATATTCCTAAGGGTTTCTTGACAATGTTGTACCTACGTTCAGTTTTAATTTAAAAATATAACAGATTTATTAGAACAACGAATCCATTTAGTATCAGGTTTTGAATGTGGGCATTTAGTAGTTTATCTTATCTGTCCGTCTTATCACGTCTGTCTGTCTTAACATTCTATATAGGTAAAGGGTTGATGCAGTTGAGGAAGTATTGATATCTACAACAATTAAATATTCGAAAGTATTGCATTATAACATTTTTTTTATAGTTGCTTGCCAGAATCGGGAACGAAACAAAATCAAATGCGAAAAAAACTTACCTACCTATAACATTATAATTATTAATCGTGATGACAATAACTCTTAGATAGGTAATCATCATAAGTTGAAAGAAGACACTGAAATATAGGTAACTAAATAAAAAAATGAAACAAAGTTTTTAATATTCGCCCATTGAATTTATAAATGAAAATATAAAAAAATTAAAAGAGTTTTTTTCGCATCTTTGTCTGTGGTCAGTTGTAAGCTTTAATATTCAAAAGTTCTGCTGTATCTTTCCACGTATACCTACTTGTAAAGTAACAGGTAATGTTACTCAGGTACCTAATTCTATTTTACATGTTTTTAGCTTGAATGCCTTATTAGAAAAATGTTTATTATCAATGATGTAGGTACTTCTTACAGTGGGCCTTTACAGATCTTGCGATGGGACTTGGCGTATCATATGTAGGTACGTGTGGGGGTCTAAGCCAGCTGTCTGATGAGAGACGGACCGAGATTATAAGACAATCAAGAAGTTTCTGTCATTAGGTACCTAAGTATTTAAAATGTATACTTCGAAATTTAACTTCGAACTTGTACTGTAACTACCTACTTAATACAAATACTATTATACTAACTATGACGCTTAGCCCTAACAATACATAAGACATCTAGTAAAAAAGGTCTACATTTTGGTCGAGTTATCTTACTTAATTCATAGGCACTAAGTAACTAAAGTTAACTGTCGGTAAATAAAGCGCTAATTAGTTCAGTGCCCTAAGTGCGAGTTGTTTTTACGCTAACGCGATCGAAACGTTCACCGCGTTTGGCTCTCTGATTGGTTAAAAGCTTGGAGCGGGCCAATCGGAGCGCCGAACATCATGAACGTATCGATCGCGTTAGCGTAAAACAAACTCGCACTAGGCACTCTGCTATTAAGTACCAATGTGTGGTCGCATACATTGTGGCACAAAATCTTTGGAGCAAACACTTCCTAAATGCAGCCGCTTGCTCGTTTGGTGTGACATTTGAACTAGAAAACATAAGTAAAACTATAGAAGTTTTAGTTTTAAGGATTATTTTGCGGTTTATTTACTTTTGATACTGGAGTGAGACCATTTTAGAAATTGCCAATACTTAGCTTACTTATCATCGACCTAGCCTTTTCTCAACTATGTTGGGATTGGCTTCCGGTTCAACCGAATGCAGCTGAATACCGGTGTTTTACAAGGAGCGGACTGCCTGTCGGACCTCCACAACACAGTTACTGGGTAACACGATACCCTGGTTAAACTGGTTGTCAGATTTTCGGGCTTCTGACTATCTGTAGCGACTGTCATAGATCTATAAATGACAGCCGGGACCAACGGCTTTACGTGTCTGCCGAGGCACAAAGGAGTTTTGAAATGTAATGGATAGTTACCCATCCACGGATCAGCCTCGTCAAGCGTAGCTTAAGCTTCGATCGACCCGTGAGGCTGTTATCACAAGCTAGCCCTCACTGAATCTACTCCATCGAAATTAAATCACAAAATAATCTGTAAAACTCCAATTTCATTGCATTTACGTAAAATCTATAATGATAAACGATTTGGTGGTTATTATGGCGTAGGTCCAGCTGTTACAGCTCTTCGTGCTTGGCGGGTAGTTTGTCGCTGATGTAGTAGGTTGTGTCGGGGAGGGAGACGCCGGAGTCGGCGGTGGCGAGCGCGTGGTAGCGGGAGCGCAAGAGATGAGCGGCCGCCTTGGGCTGCCGGTTGCGGGTGAATATACCCTTCTTGTTGCCACCCACGCGAGTTATCGCTGGAATTGGAAAGGGTAGATCGCAAATTAGAAGGACGGTTCAAGATACAAATGTAGTATAAGGGACTTACCATATGTATCCTGCTCAGTTCAGCCAAAAAATCTCAGTTTTGTACAGCAGTGTCACAAAAACTGTATAGAGCTGGTTAAATGTGGTTAGTCCCTAAAGATGCATCGGCCTTTTTCGTTCATGCTTGACTAGGACATCAGACAGTCGTAACATGGTGATGAGTTTTACAAACGTTTCCCATATTAAAAAACAGCGCGACAACGAACTTGTAGGGTAGTTTCTGATGCTTTAAAGTTGAAGAAGGCCAAGAGTCGTATTTAGCGAAACAGGGGTCTTGAGCAGTGGAACATGGTAAGCATGCAAAGTCAGTTCATTCAGTCTTACACTACCATGCATTCTGATCACAGGCATGAAAAGTTCATCCACCACCACCCAGTTATAAATTCGTCATTCAAAAGGAAGGTTCGTCGTCGCTTACAGCGCAACCACTTGAGGTGTCGAATGTGTGGCTGCAGGCGATCTCGACGACGCTGAGGGCCTTTGCCGACCCTCCCTATAGTAGTAATAACAAGTCAATCACAATATTGCACGTGGGCAATTATTTTCTAGTTAGGTAAGTGAATTTCATCTCTTATTATCAGATAGTTACAAAATTAAAAACAATATAAGAAGTAGATATATAAGTTTGTAAATCTCATCACAATGTGTAGATAAAGTGATTTGGTTTCTACAAAAAAGTTCTGGTACTGATAGATGGAAAACTATAGGTACTTTAAATTTAATAAGGTCAGAGATAACAAAGACTGCCAGATCAAAAAACAATTCAATCATGGAGAAAAGTTATAATATTATTACCGAGTAACAGTAACAATGCCTAGATTTTATTTTCTTAACTAGGAGGGGTGGAGGGAATGTTAAAGTTCGATGGGAAGTGTACGAAAAACACGCGTACGAAGTCGCGAGCGAATTGCTAGTGAATAATAAATTGAATAGTGTGATACTTACACTGAGGCGTCTTGAAATCAGCAAAGTTCCATATGAATTCACCGGCGAAGAAGCCAGCCTTCCGCAGGTGATCGAACGCCTTGAAGTGTTCCGAGATCAGCACGCACTGGTACTCCTCCGACCAGATGTACTCAGGGTACTAAAACGAATTAGTTTATTTACTACTTTGGTCAAGTGTCTTACGCGTATTTAGTCGGTACCTAATTAGATTTATGGTGTAGGTAGATGAAGACACGTTTGCAATCGATATGGCATTCATTACTAAGAGCTGGTTGGGCCAGTGAAAAAACTAATTCAGTTACCAAGTTAAATAGGTATTATTTCCAAAGGCCTAGGTGTCCAAGAAGCCTTGACACTATCATCTGGCTATGGGCGGTAAGTGGACAGGAGATCAGAAAATCATCGGAGACAGCTCCGACAAAAGATAAATTTAATAGGAAACTCTTAGGAACCCAGTAATCTTTGACAAATTTAGCCATTATCCTGCAGAAAGCCAGTAATGGCAACAACAGCAACAACAATCGTGATATTAATACTTTAAGGAAAACATTGGATCCCTTTTTAACTATATTGCGAGCACGGAGGAGTTTGAGATTTGGCTTAGTTAATGTTAATATGGATATGATAAGCAGAAAGGTAAACAGTCACATTCGTACTTCTAAGCGAGACCTCATGATGATTTTCATCACCTTAGTCAGAAGAAGCCGTCTTATGGACTCCTGGTAATCGTTCCAATAAAGAGTACCTAGACAATTAATGCGAAAAGGGAAAAAAAACTGTCAAATTTTGACCACTAGTAATACGAATAACGACTTAAAAAAAAACTTACCAAGTGCAGTCCTTCGATGGTATCAGCTCCGTACTCCGTCATGATGACAGGCTTGTTGTTAATGCGGTGCCAGTTAGTGGCTTCTTCTACCACGTTGTTGGTTATCTGCACCGTCTGGCCGGGGTTAGCGTACCACCCGTTGTAGCGGTTGAAGCTGATCACGTCCAAATGGCGACCCTGATGAACACATTCATATTTTAGATAAGTCAATAAATTCTATTTAATTGCTAGAAACTGTTTGGCTGAAGTTGTGTTTTTTATTAGTATTTGTGATAAAATGATGTTTCTTTTTTAGTAGGTACTTACAGATTTATCAGCTGTAGCGCCAGCAGAAATAGCAATAGTGACTGGTCTTGAGAGATCCATAGACTTAACGTGTCGCACCACTTCTCTGAAAGGTTTAAATCAAATTTAACGACGATATCACAAATAAACATACCTATCTACCCATGTACAGACGCCAGCACATCAAGTTACCCCAATGTGTGCAATTTTCCTAATCGAATATTATGAGCCTTATTCTGTTATGCATAAAGTTTAAAAACGATCAAAGAAATTTGACACATAGGGGTAACTTGCGTCTGAACATTGATGTATTTTTTAATATATCAATGCCTATAATACCTATAGAAAAGATAATTAATCAGTGTCACATACAATTTTTATTCTTTTTATTTTATCTGTAAATTACAATTTAATAAAAAATATACAAGTAACCTCAGATTCTAGAGTTGTCGTGCGACGAAGTGAAATTTTATTGAGTCTGGCAAGTGGCAAGTATTCTAGTAAACCAGCTAGATGACAAAGACCGACACGTGACGCGTGTCCCCAAGGAAGTCGCGCGACGTCACCCCATCTCGCGCGACACGTCCTGGTGACCTCGCGTGACCTGCGCCGCTGTCCCTCATCGCCGCATTGCGGCAATTTCCGTTCAGTCGGGGAACGAAAATCACTGAGTGTAGACGTGCAAAAGTTTGTGCAACAATGTGGACAAATGATATAGTGTTACAACTCATAGAACTTTTTCGGTCATCCGAGTGTTTATGGGATACAACAAACAATGATTACAAAAATAAAAACAAGAAACGTGACTCGTGGGAAGATATTTCACAAAAAATAAACATGCCAAGAGAGGTTACAGAAGCTAAAGTTCACAATTTGAGATCCCAATTTATAAGAGAAAGAAAAAAAATTGAGGCGTTGAAAAAAGCAGGCAGCAGTTCTGAAGACGTAAAACACACAAGTAATTGGTTTGCGTATGAACCACTTATGTTTTTAATAAAGGGAGAAACTACGTCAGGAACAATTGATGCCTTAAAAGAGCAAGTAAGTAATTTAATATTAATATTCTTTTTCATTGCGGCAGTTCAAACCCAATATCTTCAATCCTAAAACTTCTAATACGAGTAATACTGAATGCTTAACATTATTGACCGAATATCAGTCCCAACGACTAACAAGAGATTTAGATGAGAAACGGAAAAATGTCCCGCGACACGTGTCTGACTTTACTCGACGTGTCTGGCCTAAGTCACGCGATTTCGCACGATATGTCAAGCAAAATCGCCCGATTTCGCGTCACCAACATTTGGTGGCTCATTTGTCTCCTAGTCTAATTACTGGCTTAAAAAAAACGAAAGTCTTCTACTTATCTGAAGAGCCACATATTTGTATTGTTTTTTTTTACAGACAAACAAACAAAATTCATATTGTTTGAACATGTCAATGACAAATGACACAACAAATGACGAGATCGCAGATCAACTGCTTGAAAACGCACAGGCCGATCAAGCTGCAAACTTGGGGAAAATGTCAAGAAAAAGAACTCATCAAGATAAACCAAACGAACCTTATAATACCATGATAGAAGCTAAGAAAATTAAGATGAACGAAAAAATAGTATGGGATGAGTTCGACATTTACGCCCAATATGTAGCTTCAGAACTAAGAAATGTAAAATCAGAAGAGGAGGTCATTATGGCAAAAAGATTTATAAATGAAATACTATTGGAAGCAAGGCTGCGGTCTATTCGCAAAATAGACCGCATCCAGTCATCAACAAATTCACAAGTATCACATTACGATGACGATGTCGACCATTCTGAGTTTACATTGCCAGATTCAGATGAACAGGACGAAAATAGCAGTTACCTTACGAAAATTGAACCTTTGTAAGCTAAAATAAACCTTTTTTAACTTTGTCTTGATTATACTGTCATCTGTAGTGCGTATAATTCGTTCGACGGATAAAATTTCCTTTAAAACATATTTTGTGATCTCTGTAAAGTTTTCAGTGCTTACCCAAAGTATTTGTCGGCCAACTTGTTGGCAGACCTAGGCTCGTTGGAGATGGACCACATGATCACGCTAGGGTGGTTCTTGTCGCGTCGGATCAGTTCCGTTAGTGACTGCTTGTGTTTTACCAACAATGAATCGGAAAAGCCGCTGCGGAATAAAGTATAATAGCTATGAGTCAGTAGTCGATTTCAACTGTTGAAAACATTGTTTCAAGTTCAGCTCCAATATTAATATCTTAGGAGGTAATTTTGGCGCCCAACTTGATAAAATTGTCATGAAATAATTCGTTTTGTCGCACAATGCAAAACTCGGAATTAACCGATGGGATTTTTGACTGGTGCCGCAATGATTAAGTTACTCACATATTGCAGCAGATACATTTTATTAGCAGAAAATCATCTTTGCGAATATACGGAACGTTTTGTCAGTAGTCACACTGTTTCAGAAGTGTCAGTTACATTAATATATAAATATCGATGTTGAACTTACTCAGTATCAACGCTGGGACACTCGTCGATAATCATGATACCGTATTCGTCTGCGAGCTGGTATATCTCCTCGGCGTAAGGGTAGTGAGATGTTCTGAACGTGTTGGCGCCCAACCACTTGATGAGGTTGAAGTTTTTCACCCACAGTACTGGGTCCCAGCCTTTGCCTCTGAGCTGCAGTTCAAAATAGGCTTCATTAAGACGTGTTTGTAAAAAACCGGCCAAGAGCGTGTCGGGCCACGCTCAGTGTAGGGTTCCGTAGAATATGTAAACGAAGTTAAAAAAAAAGCTTGCATATACGATTATACTACAAATTTAGTCCAGAAATTATTTTGTACAACTTTTTGTCTTTTTTGTACAAAAACTGTTTCCATCCAAGTTCAAAATAATTCCTAGAAAGTCCTTATAAAGTTCTACTCTTCAGATTTTTTTCATATTTTCTAAACTTATGGTACAAAAGTTAGAGGGGGGGGGGGGGACACATTGTTTTTTACTTTTGGAGCGATTATTTCGGAAATTATTGACATTATCAAAAAATGATTGTAGTAAATGACTATTCATTTTTAAATACCTTTCCAACAATATATCACACGTTAGGGTTGAATTAAAAAAAAAATCACTTCCCACTTTACATATAGGGGGGCTACCCCAATAAAACATTTTTTTCCAATTTTTATTTTACCACTTTGTCGGCGTGATTGATACACATATTGGTACGAAATTTCAGCTTTCTAGTGCTAACGGTCACAGAGATTAAGCGAGGACGGACGGACGGACGGACGGACGGACGGACGGACGGACGGACAGACAGGCATGGCGAAACTATAAGGGTTCCTAGTTGATTACGGAACCCTAAAAATTGGGTGAAAAGGGTTCATGGCCCATGTTTGTGATTTTATTTCTTCAGTCTCAATACTTTAGAGAACAATTCAAAGCTTTTATATGCTAAATAATATTAATTTTCCTATTTTCCTTTTCAAAATGCCACATAAACACAAACATTTAGGTATAAATATTTATATCAAAGCTGACTTACATCAGAATCTTCATGCATGCCGAACCCTTTCAAGTAGAGAGGCTTCTCGTTCAAGTAGATGGTGGTGTTGGACCACGTGACTGTCCTGATGCCGATCTTTTGGCTGTAAGTGTCGATGACCTCGCCCTGGGCACCTATTAGCGATGCCTAGAGGGAAAAAATATAACTGGTAAACAATCTTGCGCTAATAGCGGCTAGTAAGCTTTTCAGAAGATGATATTTGCTTGTAGTTTGAATGTAGGAATGTTGAGGGTAACAAGATTAGAGAAAGACTAAGGAAATGATGGCTAAATTGTTTGAAAGATGATGTGGTTAAGAATAATGTGACCGCTCAGATTATGGCAAAAAGAGATGAATGGTAGAAAAAGAGGATTATGATCGTTTTATCTGGAAATTTATTTATTGACAAACATAGTTACTTGTAAAAGTTCAAATGCTTTAAACAATAAGAAGAATAGGTACGGCAATATTTTCCGGAACATGAAGGTTTTCTAAATCCTGATCCTCATCAATTATATATGCACAAGGTGTAAAGGACTAATTGTACCGAAATAGTGTGGTGATCGATTTTTTCCTCTGATTTAAGTTTTTTTAATGTTTGCTTTTGCGTTTAATTTTATATCTACATAGTATCTTGAGAGTTAGCAAACTTTTATACGTATATTCTATTACTACAATATCTTACCTTAAGAGTATACAAGTATCCAGGCTCGGGATTCATTAGATAAGGCCACCAGAAGTTAGCATTGCCGATCTCTAGTAGTCCAGCGCATTCGTTGTAGGCCGTCACCTGGGTGTCATTCTTGTCGAACACTTGCACGAAGCACCGTACTTTGTCCGAATTTGAACCTTTCTGTGTTACATTGTAAACTATGAAACCTGAAATTTAAGACAGAAAACGAACATTTTTATTTATTCGCGAGAAAGACCAAAATTCTTCTTCTTTTCGAATCGATAGTTGTATTTTTTCCTATAGATCATGTGGACACGCCAATTGCGGTATTAGTGCGGGTTTAGTACAATCAAGGTGCCGGTGGATAGGCGCCATGGAATCATCAGCAAGTGGGGCATGGTGAGTGACAATAATGTTATTTAATTTTATAGGGCATTTAAAAAAAAAAAACAGTATTAGATGGGACTACGAGCTGATTATAAGCACAATACTGTGATGATGTTTTGTACAGTCATATTGTCAAGCAAATTTATAATGATGGGTGCAATAAGCAACCAATAAAAGATTGATAGGTATAGTTCCAAGCATTTTACACGCAGCGAGATTTGCCTTACCCTTGTCAGAAAACACCTCAATCTTAATTTTACCCGTAATTTCTCTAAAATCATTTAAACCCAGAGTATCGTCATATTGAACTACTATCAATCATTCCATTAATTGAAAATTGCGTCCCAAGGATTGATTGGTGGCTAGAAGATTGGATTTCTACCTGTTAGTCCTTGAATGTCAGTGTTGACAATGACGTCATCGATGTACACTTGAGGAGTAGAGAAGAGGAACACTGTTCGATGTATGCCAGCATAGTTGTAGAAGTCAAAGGTGTACTGTTGCTCTTGGCGAATTTTGTTTGGTCTGTCGACGAAAACGCTTGGTTTGTTAACATTGTAGTGTTCAGCTAAGGTAAGCTAGGTTTCAAAGAACCATGTAACTAAAGGCCGATTTATCAATGGTCAAATAACTGATTACTGAGGAATAAAGATGGCGGCATGTCATAATTATTCTTCAGATAAATCTACCTGACTATAAAAAATCAGCCCTTAAATAAAAACTTCAGTATACTTATTGCATAAAATTTCTTGACGAATGTTATGTTTTAGTTATCCAGTGTATCTCAGTAAGTTATTTAAATGGTCGTTGTACATAAAGATGACGTTGTACATGAAGATACGATGATGAGACAACGACCATTTAAATAACTTTTGATATACTGTTCAAAAAGGCCTAGAATGCTTTAGTAGGTAGGTACGTTATTATGAAGAATATTTTAAAGTATGAGCCTGTGCAAATGTTTGCAGTCTTATAAAAAGGTATCTGTAAAAGGTATCATATCATTCCTCAAATATATTTTAATTCATCATTCGTTAAATAAATCTTGTCAATCTGTTCAAGTAAATCTTTGCATAAAACATTACTAGGGATCCTTTTCCTAGTTATGGTATCATTTACTTAAACAAAATATACCTAACCAAATAGGTAGGTACCTGTCCATATTCTAGTAAACAATCATTGTCGTACGTCATTTTGAAATAGAGTTGGTAGTCAAACGGGGTGAATAATAGGAACGCAGGGGTGAATAAACAAAACAAAGAGAAGGGTTTTCAGTTTTTCACTTAAGTTAAAACTTAAAAGTTGCATGTTATACGAGGAATCTAATGCTTTTAAATCACTTTGTTAAATAGTTTCGACATCTTGTTAGTAACAAATAATATTAAATTAGAGTGGGAAACCCACAGATATGAAACCTCATTAAAGTTTTGTCTCTATTCACCCTTGCGTTCCTTTTCACCCCGTTTAACTGTACTGTAGATGAAGATTTTAAAAGAATGGAGTATTGAGAAGTACCTAAGCCATTAGTGAAAATGAACTTTACCCGACATAAATACTTTTGACGACACCCTGAGGCACGGTGTCACTGAGGAGCGTGTTGTCCACCACCACAGTCAGAAGGTTGCTGCTGTTGAAGCTGACCACGTCAGTGATCTCTGTCTCGAAGGGCAGGTGGCCGATCTCGTGGTACATCACTGACTTGCCGTTCACGAACTGAAAGTAAGCGGGGTGAGAACATAGAAGAAAATATTTATAAAATTGAAGAAGTAATTAAATTAATGAATAGAAAAGCTCCTGTGGCACTTAGGAGGGATGCCCTAATAATCTTTGCAGATCATGTGCTGGCCAAGTTACGAATGTACAGTTTCTGTGAGCAGACTGTACTAAACTGTACTACTACTATATCGTCTGAAACTTCACCTTCATCTAAGGGTATCAGATATTAGGGAGTAAGTTAGTCCCCACGAGACAGCATTTACATGTTTCACAAGTCCAAGTTGTGTCCCTTAAAGAGTTTGGCAGAGTTGTACTTAAATGAACTCAGAATTATATTAGGACCAGTGCATGTACAGACGCCAGCACGTCAAGTTACCCCAATGTGTCAAATTTCTTTGATCGTTTTTCAACTTTATGTTTAACAGAATAAGGTTCATATTCAATTGGGAAAATTTGACATATACGTCTGTACAATTGTAGATAATAGGGTGATTTCCTAGTGTCATTTACTTGTAAGATTCCCAAAGTTCCAACTACCGACTGCTATTCGCCAGTATCATTACCGCCTACCCTTAGGAGCCTTACTGTTACATCCGTGGGTAGAAAGCACCTAGCCCGTATGTCGTCTCAGATTGTTGTTGTTCTATTATATTTATGGTATGGTATTATATTAACGGTAAACAATAACGGTACGTAATGGACATACTTAACGCCTGAGATGACTTTTGCAACAGTCATTTGTTTTAACAAAGACAAATGAAGATCGAAGGCTTACGTGCAACTGCAAAATACTGTTAATTTTAGTTGCGAACATGTTTTATATAGAAGTCTATAGTTTCAAAGTTGTTGTTACCCGTTAAATCGTAATGTGTGTTAAGCAAACATACTTACGTACATAAACTCACGCCTTTTTCCCATGGGAGAAGGCAGAAACTACAGAGTGCTTAGTGCGAGTTTGTTTTACGTTAACGCGATCGACGCACGTTTATGACGTTCGGCGCTCCGATTGGCCCGCTCCAAGCTTTTAACCAATCTGGAGCCAAACGCGGTGAACGTTTCGATCGCGTTAGCGTAAAAACAACACGCACTTAGGGCACAGAGCGACATATGCTACGATTCTTACATACTAACTTCTTTTGCTTCGTTTACCTACATTCATACATGTTGTCATACACACACGCCGGTTGCGAGTACTATACGCACCTGACCTTTCTGAAGAACCTCACCAATAAGGTCTATTTATGTCCTTCTCTAGGGCGTCCCCTCCCGGCGTGTGAAGCATCGATCAATAATTAATTAGTGATGCCTAAGAGACATTTCTCAACGGCATGTGATACCAAGTCCGAAGCCTATGGGCGGCATAAAGCTCTGACACCAGGTCATTTACCACACAATAAGAAGACACACATGTATAAATGTAGGTGCATAATACATAAAGCAATACAAAACATTAAAGTAAGTATACTAATTATCGCGCAAACATAAAATAATGAGTCCCATGAAGAACTTTAAGAAGAAGAAGAAGAATAAAGATTTCGAGATGAAGATTTTTTGTGAGAGTTTCAATTACGATGTTTAAGAAGAGATATAGCGTAGTATAAGTTAGATAAATAAATGAATTATACATAAATGCTTACTCATCTAAGTAAGTCACTCATCATATTTAATAGTACTGTGTATTGTTTTTGAGAATCGTTGACTTAACTAAGCGCTTGAGGCCAAAAGCACGGTAATTAATATTACCGTGCTAAAAGCTTTAGGCGTTTTACTGCTAAAACATTTTATTTTGGTGCTTACACAGTTATGATAATACTAAGTGAGTGTTTACAGACATTGCTCGGTAATGCGGTATCTTTATCGGAATCAAGCTGTGAGCAAATTTACAAGTTAAGTTCTTACTCGTAAATACACTAACGATACAATGATAAGAAGTATTTTGTTGCTCCACTAACGGAATAAAACTTAGCAGGTCACCTGTTCCGATAGCGCTTTAAGTCAATAGGTTGCAAAGCAAGTAGATAGATTCCTAGCTGCTAACATAATTGAAGGCACTGATCGTTAAATGTTTGTGTAATTATAAGCCAATGGAATATTTAATAGGTCTATCATCAAATTACATTAGGGTTCCGAGCTAAAATTTTTATTATTATTCAACACTAGCTTCTGCTCGCAGCTTTGCCCGCGAAAAAGTAATTTTCAAGAGAACACTTTACCGGTATAAAAGTATGCCATGTTTTAATTTAGAAACTAGTGGATGCTGCAATTTTCATCAAAATATGTTCAAGGGTTTACGCGTGACGAGTAACAAACATCCAAACATCTTCACAAACTTTTACATTTATATATTATTAGTAGGATTTACAGTCTTACAGATACTTGCTTTGACTACTTTGTTGATGTAGTCGCAAATGCTAAAATGGTATTGGGTTTTACCATTTAGAATTTCTCAGTCTGCCACCTGAAGTCTGAATTATAACTTAGTTTATGACAATATAGGCTCGCCTCTTATTACATGGGACTTAAACAGAACTGGCGAAATGTGGGTTTAACATAGGTAAACGTCTGTAAACATAGGTACCTAAACCTTTGTACGGTGTACTCATGTTTTACAAATACATTATATTAGATATCTTTTATTTGTCTAACACTTCGGGAAAAAACTTTTTTACAAAAAATAAAACCGACTTCAAAAATAACACTAAACGGTGTAAAATAACTCTAAATTAGGAAGTCTGTGGCTTTGGTACTTTTGTCTTATTCTTGATGGGCCACCGACTTCCGAATTTAGAGTTATTTTACACCGTTTAGTGTTATTTTTGAAGTCGGTTTTATTTTTTGTAAAAAAGTTTTTTATTTTTCCATTTTTAGTTGTTCCCATACAAACATTTGCCATAAATTCATTTTATATTGTTAATTGTTAACAATACATATCATTATAATAGGGTTATCCACCTAACCCTAATAAATGTAAATTAACATACCTAACTGTCGAAATCAAGGTATATTGAACACATCTGCCTACCCCTCTGAGCATACAGGCTTGATGATACGTCATGATGTTGTATAAAAAATAAACATCCAAGCGATTCCAGCAATCACGACAGATTTGCCGTCTATTTTTGAAGAGTTCCGTTGTATATCTCCGAAGATCAGCACCAGATCTTCACCAAATTAAAATGGGACCACCTCAGGAGTCTACTCTTTCAAACAAAAAAAGAATTTCGAGAATCGGTCCACAAATGGCGGAGAAATCAGGTATCATACATAAAAAAAAAAAAAAATACATACACACGAACATAGAACCTCCTCCTTTTTTTGAAGTCGGTTAAAAATAGGAGTGCGTGATGATGGGATGCTTATCGGAGTAAATGTGTTCTGTTTTAATAATAACACATGCCCGAAATTACCGGAATCATCCGAGATCCAAATAAAGATAAACAAAACATTACCAGGATAAGAACACACGGTTAATTTGAACAAAAGCCGGGCGCATTCACCTCACGTGGGTGTCGTAAAAATGTTCCTGCAATACAGCTTACACGTACGTACTTTATTAAATTATACAGAGGGCGTTATTTGAACTTTGTTGCTCAGAGGATTTTATTAAGACGAAACATCGTACAATCTGATCATCATCATCATCATCATTTCAGCCGAAAGACGTCCACCGCTGGACATGGGCCTCCCGCAAGTGTCTCCACAACGACCGGAATAAGAATAGAATAATCCCATAATATGGGATTATTCTATTTCTATTATTCTTTGAGATATTATCTCAAAGGACAGTTCTTTAGTGAGATTGACACATTTTATAAATAATGGGCTATTTGACAAAATTTTAATTTTTAGTCCCTCATCTACAACCTACTTAACAAGAAAATTTTCGACGCATATTTTTTTCTTTTTCAAATTAATGGAAAACTAATTAAGCGCATTAAAGTTGAGGAAGCCCCCTCGTCTTGTATAACGTCATTATCTATTCTTCTATTCTAATATTATAAAGATGTAGGTAAAATTTTTTTTTTGTAAGTTTGTATGTTTGTAAGTTTGTATGTAGGGGGTAATCTTCGGAACTAATGATTCAATTTTAAAAATTATTGTACTGGGGGAAAGCTACACTATTCCCGGATGACATAGGCTATTTATCGTATCCCGTATTCCCACGGGAACGGGAACTATGCGGGTGAAACTGCGTGACGTCAATATATCGAGTAATACTCATGGACTACATTTTCGAAAGCTACGCGAACGAAGTCGCGGGCAAAGTGCTAGTCTAGTATAAATTACTGGCTTGTTGTGACGTCATCCGACATTTTGATTCGATGTATCGCCGTTATTTTCAGATTACGTGAAAAAAGAAAAAAATATGTGTCGAATATTTTCTTGTAATCTAGATGAGGGAATAAAAACGAAAATCTTGTCAAATAGCCCATTGATATTTATGTGTGAGTTTTAATGTTTGTCAATGCACCTACGACATGTCCCTTCCATTCTGTATACTTACATTCCGATAAAAAGAATTGAAATGTGAAGCTTGCAACCACGGCAGCTACAATGTGTTTGTTTTACTTTAAGATTACGTTGCTCTCGGGCTCGGGATCGATTTAATTTACATAACTAATAGTTAATTAAATCAATAATTCATAATCACGTCCAAGAGCGCGCTCTTATCACTTTGGGATCGAAATAGCAATGATTATATGACTTTTATTGCAATTTTGTGTACGTGAGTGTATGATCAGATCATGTATTGAAGTAAACAAAGCAAAAGAAGTACTTACTTATGTAAGAATTGTAGCAGGTGACGTTTTGTAGTTAATCGGAAATTCATGCATGTATGTTTAGTTTATGTATCTATTGAGTTTTCGTGATAATTATACTTATTTCAAATTAAAACGACAAAACTTTGCGACGTCTACGCGCATCTACGCAATGCCTACGGGACCCCTTCGCGAGCCTTAGACCGGCAATACACGGACCGCTTGAAGCAGTCAGGGGCGACAGCTTCAAGCTGCGACTGCACAGTGAACTGCAGAGTTCTATGGACGCACATACACGAACCGCTCGAGCAGTTGCAACTGATTCGGGCGGTCGACAGCACGGTGAATTTTCATTGTGCAGTCAAGCAGTCGCCAGGCATACACTGACTGCTCGAGCTGTCGACTACTCTCGCGCAGTTACCCCCGCTCGCACTCTTCATTCCTTAGTTCCAAAAACAATTGATTAAATTCTCCATTATAATTTCGTGTTTCTAATATTGGATGAACCCCCAATTTTCTGAGCAAAAGCAGCAGAAGTGCTTCCTCCTCAAAATCTATGATGATATATACTGATTTGAAATTGCCAACTGCTCGAGCAGTTATCAATGGCAGCCTCAAGCTGTTGACTCTTGACTGCAAGAGCGGTCCGTGTATGTTGATCACTAGGTATCTGCTCGAGCAGTTAGGCGCTACGCTACGTAAAACGTGGACGCTTTTGCGTTTTTATTGTGTCTAATACAAGATACTAATGAATATACTTATTTAATTTATATAAATCCAGTAAGAAATCAGCCGCTCCTTGCGCAGACGCGTAGATTTGATGATCCTGAATGATGGTCAACATTTGTTTATGGTGTGTCGTGTCGGTAACGTACGCAGTGCATTCGTCCAACATATATAAGCTTTCGCTATCGCTTAGTGCGAACTCTGTCTAAACAATATCCCAGTTGTAAATGTCGTGACCATAAAGTGCAATGATAAGTATGAATATTTAAAGGTCTCGGGCGGAACCGCTGAAATACTGTTTAACCTTATTGTAATATCGAGGGCAAAGTTCAGTTTCACATCAATCAAACGATGGCTTGTCGGAACAATGGAAGATGTGATAAAATAAGATACGAGTCAAGTGTTTGGATCACTAAAAGCTTTAGACGTCGCCTTGCTCCGCTCGGGAGCGTCTAGAATCTTTTGTTGCATTCCGTAATCAATAACTTATATAAAAATGAAATGACGTTTGTTAGTCTCACTAAAACTCGAAAATGGCTGGGCCGATTGGACTAATTATGGTCTTGAAACATTTGTGAAAGTCTACACACCTCTGCCTAACCCTTTGAGGATTACAGGCGTGATGTTATGTTATGTGTTCAATTAGGGACTCGCTAAACAAAAAGTAGAAGTAGTTATTATTGTTTTGGATCTATTTGTTGTCATCTTACTATAAGAAAGTATGTAATACAAAACAATGCACAAAATTTTCGTAAATAAATTTTCGTTCCACCTATAAACGCCTATAGCACAGATCCAATAATAAATTAATATTAAATATTTATTTACTAGACCTAACAACAGTTACAGTTAAGGTGAAACATCCTGCTACGTAATAATCTAAATTACCGAGACTTTTTCATTATGTAAGCACCATTATATTCACATACGGCAAACATGGGTCCTGTAAATCAATGTCATTGTCCTTATAAATCTCAGGTTGCGTTTTCATTAAGTTTAAAGGCGAACTTAATCCCGTAGGTGTCTGTACCGCTGAATGATTTGTATCTGTTTATATTAACCAGATTTGTACTCCGTCGACCTACATTCTGGAGACATTGTCCTGTAAATTGCGCCTTTATATGCCACTTTATAACACCTCTTACTAAGTCTGCCTAACCGCCTCCAAGTTGATTTACAAATCATTGTAAACGTAATGAGGTATCGGCCGTAGAGCAGTAAATTCGTGATTTACGTTGGTACTTACTGTATCTATAAGTAGATGTATCGCATGTAGAATGAATCATTGTGCCAGTGATTGTCAACCTGACTAGAATTTCTACTTGGAAGACATTTCATTTGCTTATTTTGACCCAGAGAACTTTAAGTTGAGCTGATTGAACGGGGTACCTATATACTCTTTGTAGAATATAGTAAGAATTTCGGAGATGAACCAAGGTGATTCTACTATTTTACCATAGGTACATAGTACCTATTACTATTGGTGCCAAATCTCACACTCTTGCGCGCCACAAACTTTAAAACGGGGAATACAAAGCTAATTCACATTTATAGATACTATACCTAGAAAGCTCGTTTTTTTCTTTTGACTAGCCTGTTGGTCTAGTAGTTAGTCACCCTGACTGCTATGCCGGTCGTGGGTTCGATTCCCACCCAGGACAAATGTTTGTGTGATGAGCACGATCATTTGTTTTGTGTCTGGGTGTAATTTATCTATAATATGTATGTATTTAGAAATATATAAGTATGTTTATCAGCTGTTTAATACCCATAACACAAGCTCTTAGCTTAGTTTGGGACACAACGCCATTTAGCGTTGTGTGAAAAGTTGTGAAATATTTATTATTTATTTATTATTATTCTTTTGCCCTAGATTAAGTTCTTTCAGATCCATAGTCCTTATAATAATTATAAATATTGGTTTTGCCAGCCTAAATATTCGGCGATAAGGTACTGGCATAATGTTATGTTTATGTTAAGTATATAGTTTCTATTGTAATGGTCAATGTAGCCTTTCTCAGATCAACAGAGGTACCTGACAAGAACGAGTCCACTAGACAAGTCGGTCGGCAGGAAACTGATTGAGTAATGTCAGTTAAGTGAGGTCAGTGATTCTTATTGCCCTCTAGTACAATTGGCGTATGAATGACGACCGTCTACATTTCTACAAAATATAATACATTAACCGATAAGACTGCGTTACGAATTTGCATGCAATTGTAGGTATGTTGCAAATTATGAAATGTTTAGTATTTATCTACTCATTTGTAATCATTATAGAAGCGTAGGGAAGACAAACTGGACAGTAAAACTGGAAGTAAGACCTGATCTATACAAATATTATAGAGAGGAAAGATTTGTTTTTTTTATTGTATTTAACGAATAAACTTTCATTATATTACGAATACAATTCTTTCCGCTAGTCAAATATTGTCCAACGTCAAGCGAAACTTCAGTCGCAACTATTACTTATTTATTATACTTACTAGACTTACCTAATAAGACACACGAAAATAAGAAAACTTTACATATTGGTAAACTACTAACTGTGATATTTGAAAATACGGTTGCAATCCCGATATTCAATCAAAGTCACAAGACGACTAGCATTTCGTTTCGCTGCAGTAATTTGTTTAAACGTTGTCGACAAACGCACCTGCCAATTCAGAATTAACGGAATCAAACGCATCACTCAAACAGTACGACTTATCAAATGAGTTAACAACTTAGCAGGTGCACAGCGTTTGCATGCAAACGTTCAGCGTAAATTAAATAATTGATGGCTTGTTGCTATCTCCAGAAGTAGGTGTGTTTCGATTTAAATCTGTGTTCGATTTAAATCGGCCGTCGTCGGGTCAAACGAGAGCGAACTCGCCGGACCGGTGAACCGGTGTCGCACGACAAATTGACCAATTACCGACAGTCGTTAGGCCGCCTCGTGACAACTACACCTCTGGCTGTCTACTACTGAGGCCACTGTTTGGGGCTGGACCCTCCCTTTATTGTTGCCAAGGCCTGATTTTACATTTTTTTCGAGAATGTTGCGTTTGTTTTCTGGCAATATCCAAAATCCGATTTTTTGCCCTACTACGACCAAGTAAAACTGAAATATTTTGTAATATATAATAGAGTCGCTTAAAAGACGAAAAATGTGCCAGTTTTAAAATTTAATACATTACAAGAAAACAACTACGAAAACCGCATACAATTAAATGCATTCGATTTTGCGTGATGTGCGTACAAACATCATAATGGACCAGTCCCATTTAAAAAGTTTACCTAAATATCTCTTACGTACTAACACATCGGCTAGTTCCATATTCATTAAATGTATGGAACATATTAGAAGACGTTACCCAAGTTTCTCATTTTTACCTATGGAATTTGTCCACTAACCAAACCAATAAATGTATATTTTTTAAATTATTAATTTATCATATCCTGGACTGAATTTTTTAAGGCAACCCATATGCAATATATTTAAATTTAATATAAAATTCTATAAGTACTTTAAGTCCCATTTAAAAAGTTTACCTAAATATCTCTTATAAACATCGGCTAGTTCCATATTAATTAAATGTATAGTACATAATATAAGATGTTACCTAAGTTACTCATTTTTATGTGATGAAAAGCAAATTTATGAAATTATATGATTTTGGTCACATGTGAAATTAACTGCAAAGACAAAGAGATTTCAATTTTGATACACGTCCGAAGGTCATTTACTAGCAAATGATATCTCTGGGAATATCATTAAACCAGTACAAAATCTAGATGTAATGAATGTCCTAATTTCCAAGCTTCCATAAGAAGCACTTACATATAAGTGACGTTAAGTATGGTAAAAATAACTTAGGTTCGTAGCCAAGTGTACGTTCTTGGCAACTGTTTAAAATTCAACACTTCTTTGGGCAAGGATTTTCTCAAGAAGGATGTATCTTAAAGATGAAATAGCGAATATATAAGCCGTTTATATGTTAATCATGTGAACAGCGGCTCTCTACAGCGTCCGCTAACACAAATCCTTTGAAACAACAATGTTCTTATACGCTTTATACATATTTGTTTCAACGTTCATTTAAATAATGTAAAAGTACGCGCTAGAAATAATAAAATCTACTTTCAATGTACGAGTATTATCCTAATTCACTGTAGTCTTATTTTAGCTAACGTGATTCCTATTTGTTTGTTGCTTTTAGGCATAATTCTGTGTGATGTTTTAAATATACATCAGGTCGTGAGAGAGATAATATAATGATTGAAACAATATTATCTATCAGCTTATTATCTCTGAACTCCCTATTCGTATTCGAGATCGTCTAGTGCAGCTTGAGCATTATTATTGGTAATACCATATTGATCATCTCCTGTTGTGTCACTTGTGTTCTCATGACGAGATGTACATAAAATATTGGCATTATAGTTTGTTGATAACAACTTACCACTTCAGTCGCATAGTGGACGCTGCTGAACCGCAGCCACACCCGCTGCCCTGAAGCACCCCACCAGGATGGTACGTAGAACCGCCGGTCATACCACACCACTCCCACGTGGTCACGCAAAGTTATGTCCTCGCCGACGTCGTTGTATGATGATGGTACCGGCATTGTGATCACTGGACCTGTCTGTAGGGTAAAACTACATGTGTGATTGGCGTTCTCAATGGAAGAACAAAAATAATATCTGATAATGGAGAAGGTCTGATAAAATTCGGGAAGACTCGCTGGATATATTGAATATTTAACGTTTTTCGTAGAAGCTAAACGACATCTTCCTACCTAGCTTTGGTTTTATTACGCTTCGTTATATAACATATTTATTGATTTCATCTAACTTGAATAACAAATCTAAATCCTGAAACAAATTAATGATTCGAAAATTTCTCCCGTAATGAAAATATGTATTTATTGGGCAACTTGTGTAAAATAATGAGTAATCTCATAATTTTAAAATAAAAGTCTGAGATAAAGGACACACTAATTTATAAGTGCTAAATGCTATGCCACGATTTCGCACCAGTGCAGGGTCAAATGTCTTAAGTATGGGAGCGTCGCGAGTAGACACAAATAACACAGAAAAGAATGAACGTACGTACCTGGATTACAAACCATTTCTCACATGAGTTATCTTGTCATGCTCGAGTAGATTAATGAAAGTGCAACAGTGAAGTAATTATTGCAAAAAGTTTCAATGTTAAATATTGTAATATCGAAATGAAGAATTTTTATAACTACATCATTAAGATACAATCCAATGGCTCGTAGAGGCTGGATGAATTTGAATTAATGACAATATGGTAATATGGAATAATAATGAAGATACATTTATTAAATAACAAAAGTGTGTTCACAAACGAGTTTATAGACAATATTATCTAACCTAGCTATCGATCCGATATATTATTATTGTATTAGTAAATAACGCATAGGCGCCAAGGTCAGCAAGTTTGCAGTAAGAATCTAATCACGATATTTAAGTAGTTTTGTCATTTGATATTTTGTTTGAAACAATTAATTATCTAAGAATAGATTGAAGTCGGTTGTAACTTTATATTTTTAAATATAACATATTGTGAGATTGGAACGTTTAAAAGTACAAGCCAATTGTAAATAATTGCTGTATGTACCTACTATATATATGCACTATATATAAATCATATATGGACTATTATTAGAGGTGATTGATAATTAATTACATTTAGAAATATCAAATGAGAAAGATCAAACAATATTCCAATAACTGACTAAATAATGTAATGGCTGGCACAAGCGGGGGCGGAGTACAGGCTTTATTTTCGAAGCCTATAGAATATTAAGCAACCATTGTTGGCGATTCCGTGTAGGTGGTGGTGCATGTTGTAATATATTGATGATCATCAACCATAATTCCAAAACAACCTTTATAAATACGTATCTGGACGGTATTAATTATAAATCACGTAAGTTACAATAAAAAGGTTACGTAAGTTGAAAATAAGCCCAGGACAATGACTCTTTCTAAGATATATGATTTATGAAGATAATCAGGATTACCGAAGCTAAACATTAACATTGAATTTAATACCGATTCCATACATATGTCATTTTTAAGTAGCACATATAAAAACAGTTAGACCTTTTATTTAATAAACGTGCAAAACATTAATATCTGTACCTCTACCTACATACCAACACGAGTCTAGCGGTATTGCCCCTTAGGCTTATGATATCATCGATGTAAGTTTTTGTACGTGTAGGTCTAGGTACATTACCTTGTCGAGATCCTGTTCGAACCAGCCGGCTCTGTACCCGGTCTCGGGATCCGTAGGTGATTTCCTGAAGTTCCATAGCCCATCTAGAGTTCGCAAGTCCCTAGTTTCTGTTGCTTTCGGGTACAAAGGTCCCCCAGTATTGGTATGAGCTTTCTTTAGAGCTGAATCAATTTCGTTGCCCGTTGCAGTATTCTGCACTACGGCGTTTACTACACATACCAGTGCTATAAACGTAAACAATATCCGTTTTCTTGTCATGATCTGTAACAAGGGAAAAAATATGGTATTTAATAAGTATTATAAATAAATTAACGACCTAATGATGATAGGGTAGCCGACAGCCATCATTGCGCGTAATTTAAACAAACCTAACTTTCGCTTTGATAATTTACTGCTTAGCTATAAAATAATTGAAGTAAACAGAAGTAGTCAGATGATGAAACATGCATTCATGGGCTATTGACACTGGGCATAGTAATCAGTGGGTAAAAGTGAAACCCTCATTCGTAAGTCAAGGCGGTAACAGCTTGTAATGTTGCATGTCGATGTTATTATCTAGTCTAGTCACTAACTCTACACTAGAAAGCGTTTTTTTTTCTATTCTAGTGTTATGTTTTACTTTTACTGAAAATGTTTCTTGCAATATTGACCTTGTTTAATAAAACCGGGAGGCGACAGCTAAAAGGCTACAATAAAAAAAAAATTGTCTATGTCAATTTTGTTATAGTTGTTTTCGTATTTATTATAAGTCGCTAAAATATTTGACCATTGTACAGAGGCCAGTACATTAAGCTGTCATAATGTGCCAATTTCCTTTGATAGTTTTGCAACTTTATTACAAACTAAATAAGATACAATTGGGAAAATTTTATAGTTCGGGGTAGCTTCATGTTCAAAAATTTTGCATTGTCAGTTAAGTTCAACAGGGTCCTGGTACGTAGAAGAATGATATCATATATGTATAGATACTTCTATAGGTACTTAATACTATAAACAGGTTAAAGTTTGTTTTTATGTAGGTACTTGCTAACCTCCGGAACTAGTTTCTACATTTCAAACATTCTTTTACTTATAGAAAGCTTCGATATTGCCATGTGCTACAGGATAAATTAGGTTCCTTCTTTGCAAGCGAAGTCGCGGGCAGAAGCTGTGGTGTGGTATAGTTTCCGAAGATGGGCGGCGGTACAAATAGGACTCTGTTTAAATGCGTAGCAGATTAAAAAAATATGATAATTTGAATCAGGACAATTATTACTAAAGGCCCCATGCGCCAAACTAATCTACATCTAGTAAAAAACGTGATTTGGATACGAGGGCGCTTAAAAGTTCCACTGTTACAGTGCACACGTTGTAAGTAAAATAATTACTTTTCATAGTTTTTATTTACAACTTATTTTGTACTTTTGGTGGTTAATGTTACCAAATTGCAACTTTGCACAGTTTACCTATAACTAAAAGGTAAAAAGTACTTGGTTTGACAAGTGTTTTAAAAGAAATCTTTTAATAGCACTACGATTACGAACCTTAGCGAATACACTATATACTAAGAAGAATCACTCTTCTCATGCAGGTGATGGGTGTTTGCGTTTGATTGAGAAGGTAGATTCCTAATAAGTATTCGGGAATAGTGATCTGAAGATATTTAGTATTTAGTCTAATACATTTCGGTGCCGATGCCGTTGCGACATGTCCCCAAAAATGATTTCGTAATCACCTTGTCAAAAAGATGATTGACATGAAAACATTTTGGATTTGAACATAGGTATATCACCAGTTTTCTGATTTGACTGATCAAGGTTAGTCGCGAACTTGCGGTTATGCAAATATATTCTATATTTACGCCGGTTTCAAAAAGTTAAGAATTCCATTATTGTCTAAACAACGTTTTTTTCCTTATTGGACATTCCAAAATGGTTCATATTTTTAGACACTCATAATTTTTGAGTACACATAAGGTAATAGGTAATTTTTCTCCCTGTTTTTATAACGCTCTATGGTTGAAGAGTAAAACCAATCTCGATGTTTGAAATCTAATCAAGCATATTCGATTTCAAACATCCAATAAGTTTCCTATTTCCGCGATATCATCGCGGGCGCATCTAGAATTTCTCTATTCCACAATGCGGGGCCATTGAAAGTGTATCGCACATCGATACGTTGACCGCTGTACCATAACGAACAGTACAAGTATTATTTGCACCATGTGTGAGAATTGGGTTGAAGAAGCCGGTTTACATGCGCAAATGTTTGCCCCAATGTTTGTTATATGTGGCATCTTTGAAAGTAAGTGTTGGTTTAAAAGAATTCAAGCATCATGAAGTTTCTCACATTGGATTTTCTAAATACGCGAAATAGAAGGACATTATTATATCATCCTCAGTTAGGTAACCAAGATTGTGATACTAATTACTTTTCTTCCCTAATACCTAACCGTTAAATAATTTGGATATTGGGAACAGCGCGATTGTAGGTTTTACAGCAACATGCGCATATTGGTAGATAGCAGTGATTAATTTGAGGTTTAGATTTAATGTACCTATCTAAGTACCTTATGCATATCTGTGTATCAAATGAAAATCCTGTTAAGTTGAGCTTGGCTACACACTAGTATGTCAAACGTCGATATTCTCAACGATGAAATAATAGATAAAGGAGTAGGTACCCACCAAAATCAGAAAGAAATAAAAACAAAACTTAAAAAAAGGTAAAAGTTAAGGAAAAACAATTTGAAATGGTACCTGTTCGTACCATTACCAAAGCAAACAATAATAAGAAAGAAAAAATAATAAAGTAACAATAGTAAATAAGAGAAGAAACGAAAACAATTATCATCAAGATGTTGTATGTTTTATTGGTTATATAATACGCGCATATACCTACGCTGTATATCCTTTAATACAATTAAATTAAGAATAAGGTTGGCTGCTTATGCGCCGTTTTCTGATTCGACTTCCTAATTCGTTATTCCAATGTGTGAAATAGACAACTATAAATTCTATGCGAACCATCGATCATAGTGATTGATTGTCCGAACAGAAAAAAAATAGAATATATGCACTACGCAGTAAACTTTATGTGCAATGTGTGCATTTGGGTGAGCGAATAAGGAAAATAAACCAGAAAAGTAAAAAAATGTGCATCGACCAAAATATCAAACGAAAATTTCGTGAGATAGCTATAGGTGTTATGTAAATACAAATATTCAAATATTACGTAAGGAGGATCGGTATTACACTAAATATGTAAGTACCCACATAATGCCTATGTTAATGGCATGCATTTGCGCGTTAGTTACAAAACAGTGGCTTTCTAGCATGCACTTGCGCTCAAACAATACGCACTGAATTGTTGATCAGAATTCTGTACGGATTCCACGCACCAACATGATAGGGCTGCTCATCTAAAACTCACATGCAAATACCACAATTGTACAAGAATAACCGAAATTACAGACAACATAATTCAAAAGCAAACTCGTATGCTCCTTTAGATTTCAAAATACAGCTAAACCAAGACAAAATGCAAAGCCATTATCAAATTTTTGATGTGGTACGAAATATAAACGGCTCCCAATCGCAAGCTCGCTCGTACACACCCCTAGCATTAACATTCACATCATAATGTAGTCATTGCGGTATGTTAGATAAACAAGCGACAAAAATATTCAAAGCACCTGGTAGGTGTAGGTACGCCGCATAAGACGCATTACATTTCCGCGGATTGCTGGCTAGCTTATCTCTTGACCAATACCAAATACCGCCTAGGTATAGTTCTGTTTTACTTAAAATAAATTATTTAGCCTTGTGGCCTTAACTGGAGGATGTAGACATAGTCCAAATATCCTATTCAGTTCTCGCAATTCATTAAAATTTAAGTTACGTACTTACCTAAAATATTTACCATCATCATTCATTTTGTTTTTGTTCAATATTCGCCATCTGTAAAAACAATTGTTCCGCTAACTAGCCAACAAATGATAAATATCTACCATGCTAATTACTGTTTTATGTAAAACTTGTAAATAATTATGTATTGGTAGAACAAAAAAATGTATATTTATTATTTTTCAAAGTAACAATGACTTCGAAGTTAATAACCTGTCTCTCTGATAACAATATTGAAATCAGTGTTACCATTGCATTAGAGATAGAGATAAAATATTTCATCATTTCTACAAACAAGGGAATTGCATGCAAGATAATTTTATCTTTTTTATTTTGTGTTTATAAATAAACTGAAGTACTAAACAAAGTGACATTCTATTCTATTAGCAATAAGGACTGTCAAGTATTGGCTTGTCTATAGGTAGATTACTATGAAACGCCGTTCAAAAACCATAACACTAAGATGTATCGGTATTGCAAATAAATTCCATAGACGAGAGGCGTTCTTTTTAGACTGTCAAAAAGTTCAAAGGGTACTTTCGGACATTTTACATTTTCCCACAATATAACGTGGCTTTGATTTCTTCTTTGGTGGCCGTGGTCATACCTATTAGTTTTTGAATAGTTTTTATCCTTTTAATTGGGTCAATTAGAGAGACAATGACAGCGCGGACACCGGTGTCCTCTGGGGGTTTAATGAATTAATGAAGCACGACTTAAACCGAGTGTGGTTTGAATATAATTTTTATTTACTATTACTGTGCTGCTTGCTATCTATTGGGTTACCTGAATTAAAGATTATTATTATTATTTCCATTTTTTTTTCTGGATCAGGTTCTTGACCCAACCGTGCAACGAAATCATTATTTATCATAATAATATGACCACCCACCGCCCCACCTAGATAGCTTTTCCTATCAGTAATTCAGCACTATACAAAGAGAGATAGCATTCAATCGATACAGCCACAATATTACCAATATTACAGTCCGTTATTGATATTGGGATGTGAATGACGTAATTTATTGTTTGTTTTTTAACCGAACTCAAAAAAAGGAGGAGGTTCTCAATTTAGTTGTAATTTTTTTTTAATGCTTGTTACCTCAGTGCCTCCTTATGGACATCCGTCATTTATGGACCGATTTTCAAAATTCTTTATTTATTTGATAGAGTATCCTAACAGATTAGTCCCATTTGTATCAAAACTCATATCTGATGAGGGATCCTCGTGGAATTGAGGCAACTCTTTAAAAATATAGGTATACACGCACCGATTTTAACATTTTTAGTAACAAATCAAGATTTTTCATTTAGAAAGTATCATTTGGTGAAGAAAAACTGATGAAGAAGACAGGCAACGGTACTCTTCAATGCATAACACCAAATTATTTACGATTGCTATAGTCAGATGTCTGTGTTGAGCTTTTGTTTTTCCATAACATAACATTACGCCCTTCTATTTTTATAGGGACCTGGTGAGATCGATAAAAGTTCTTTAGCAATATGTTAACCAATTGCAATGATTATTTCAAGTTTAAAAAGACTTTCTCTACTTACAAGAAAACTAATAATTGCAAAATAAAAACTTTTTTACAAAAATAAAACAACCGACTTCTTAAAAACACTAACGTGGTGAAAAATAACTCCAGTTTCGGAAGTCGGTGACCAATAATGAACGAAATAAAACCACCAAAGCCGCAGATTTCCAAAACTGGAGGTATTTTTCACCTGTTAGTGTTTTTTTAAGAAGTCGGTTGTTATTTTTGTAAAAAAGTTTTTACTATGTCGTTAGGGATTTTGGTTTAAATGTTACAGATTTTTTTATATTTTGTAGTGCAGCGTAATCACTGTAAAGTAGAGTTATGTGCCTAACGCGGATGAGTGTGTCGAAATACTGGCACACAACTTACAGGCACATCAAATTTAGTATAAACAAAAAAAAATAGTAGGCCATACAACATCAAAACGTAGAGGATATCGGGTTAGATTTTAAAACCTAAACGTAGATATATTATATTCTGTCACAATTTGGCCTTCTTTGTTGCACAGTTAATTAAATTTTGTGGTAACGACTGCATTTACTTCATAACCATTGGTCAAAAGACAAAAATCCATGTTTCGTGATTATGTTTTAGGTACCACATTTGGCACTAAAAAGTAAACGAACGTGACGGCTCGTCCGGTTGTTGAGTTTCTTATGTAAAACCATAATTTGTCATGATTAACTACAAATGATAGTTTATCAATCTCTTTGAAAATAAAATATAAATAATAATAAATATTGCACAACTTTTCACACAACGCCATTTAGTCCCAAGTTAAGCTTGAGAGCTTGTGTTATGGGTACTAAACAGCTGTTAAACATACTTATATATTTTTAAATACATACATATTATAGATAATTTACACCCAGACTCAGAACAAATGAACGTGCTGATCACACAAACATCTGTCCTGGGTGGGAATCGAACCCACGACCTCCGGCATAGCAGTCACTAACTACTAGACCAACAGGCCTGTCTTTGTCAGGAGTTGAGACGGATATACATATGTAACCTAACCAACACGACAGAAGTAGGTACTATAATTAACACGGTAGCAATAATAGGTTAAATAACAAACACCAATTAAAATAAAGAAAAAACGTGCCAACAAAACAACTGTTTTAATTGTATAATTACATAGTACAAAAAATTAAGGATAGGTACCTTATCCTCTTTTTTTTCTTGTGGCAACTGTGTTATAAATTATATTAATACGTACAAATAAGTATGCATTTGATATCGTTTCCATTTAGTTAGATTTAGCAGTTTTGTCTACATTTCTTGACTATGATTATTTTAATAGCACCTATTGATGAATTTATGATACCTACATTCCGAACGACTTGTTTTCATCAGTTGAATTTTATAACATTTCGCTGGGGTAATTCTATGACCATTGATTTAATGAACTCAGTTCATTCGCCTCTAGAAACAATATTGACTAAAATAAACAACAGGCTTTTTTAATTAATAATATTGGGTAAGTACTTAAAAATCAAATTTTCCATTAAATTTAAGTTGAACGAACTATGATGTCATGTCGACAATAATATGGAAAGGTGGCAGTTGATTATATACCTAGTCTACTAACTAGTAAATACCTAAGACGAGGATAGGTGATCGACCGTTTCATATTCACAGTTTTATTAACTGGTTATTATTAGTCTGGCGTAAAGATTGTATTTTAGTGATACGTAATTTCGTTTATGACACGTGTTGATATATGCAAAAGAGATGTAAATTAAACCCAGATTAAGAGGGCTTGGACTTTGTTGTAATAATTATCAATATCTTATAATAGTCGTTAATTCATTAAGTAGGTGTATGATAAGAGATTCTATTTTTTATTATGCTCTTATTATTTAACATCATTTGCATTTTGCATTTAAAATATGGATACCTAAAAATATATAAAAAATACTTTTATGTAATATACAAAATTCTCGTGTCACAGTGTTTGTTACCAAACTTCTCCGAAACGCCTTAACCGATTCTTATGAAATTTTGTGTGTGTTATCCAGTAGGTCTGAGAATAGGACGTAGATTATTTTTTTTTGGAATAAACAAACAAGTTTGCCGGAAAACTTGTATGTTTATTCCGAACAAAAATATTCTACGTCCTATTCTCAGACCTACTGAATAAACACAGCAGCTAATAAAAATTTGACATAAACCAGGTTATATAGTGCTTATGTTTTTAAGCACTATATAAACTGGTTTATGTCAAATAACAAATTAAAAAAAAAAGTTACGGATAGAAAAATCAAGCGGTCAATTGAAGCAAAGTTATGAGTAAGTAAGTAGGTACCTATTCGAGAATATATTATAACCGCATCTCGATCAGTTTTCAACATCGATAAAATGTTTATTAGCAAAGATGAGAGAGTAACGTGATAGCTAATAATATGTAATTATCATCTGTGGTTACCGCTACCGATATGCTGAGCTATACCACTATTACAAAAATTCTTGCGATAACAATTTAAAGAACAAAATGGTAAATAATTACATGAAATACTCAGCTTTGTCGTGACTCAATCTGCGTATACTGCCGCAAACAATCTGTGTAGAGGTATGGGGCGTATGTATGTACTACAAGTAAACTTACGCTGACTACTTATTTATAGAAGGTACCAAAGAAACTTTAGCAAACCCTTCGATGAAAAATAGGTGGTGGATAAGATCTACCCGAGACAAAAGCTAATTAGTTGATCCGGATTCTATCTCATCGTGTTTTACCAATTTATCTTGTTTGTTTCTGCTCTGCACAAATATTATTGAGCATTGAAATGCTCTCCCCTTACTTACATACGTTCTACTCTTATTGAATAGACTCATTGTGCCCGTTGAAATCTTTCATCCTTAAGCATTTGCTGTAGGTATAATCCATATGAAAATACATTTTGAGTTTTAAAAGTTTAAGTATTTTTTGGGCAGAATAACTAATGCTTTTTAAGTTGGGTTAAATATAAACAAATAAAATGTATGTTAGGGTACGTCATTATTTGTACATTGTACAGATGTGGTAGGTATAGAAATTACCTCAGAGTTTTTGTTTAAATACAAGGTCGAATTCATAATGTGGTTCTTTTGTAAACTAATTTATTTTATACATTTTAAAGGCATGTTACATATTTAACCTTTACACTCGATTCATGTTGTATTTCAATAAAATTAAACAAAAGCAACAGTCTATCGCGAGTGAGGTCGAGCATAACGCCCTGGACAACCTTGTCTCGTATCCCATATCGCCATTCATCAAAAAAGTCATATAGCTTTTGTTAGCGACTGTACAGACTGGCATCATTTAGCAAACTTATCAGAGAATCATGCTGTCTATCTGCCGGCACCGTGCCTGTTAGAAACCGTGGTAACTTGAGACTAATACAGTAAAGCACTATGTAAATGCACGTGCTTTTATGATACAATCTATGCAAGAGAAGCGATGCGGTTTACAGATAATCTCGCATGTTTTGATCGTTAAACCTCGTTTTGTCAATTTCGCATTTCTTCTTGGCTGTTAAAGTTCACGTGTAGTAGATAACTTGTTATTACCTAGTAACCCGCTGCTCATATGTTTCTTCATTATTTTCATTTTCCGAAGTAAGTGCTTAGAGTATAAACTATATATTTTTGTTATGTTATAGTGCATCCTACTAATGTTTAAAACACCGTCCAGCCTCTGACTGCGCTTGGTTAGTCTTAGCACCTACTGGTAGGTAGCAATGTATGATTAGCTCATTTGACAATTTTTTAACAATTATGCACAATTAGTTCGAAGCATGTAGTGTGTCGCCCACGAGACCGCAATTTATTATAGCCTAGTTTACGCTTATAACTTGTGAGGGATGACAATCAGATTAGAATTTAAATACGTGCTTTGTTTGTGATTCACATGTAGTGGGGGTAATTCATACAGTTTATTCAGCCCGTTATTTTAACTTTTACGAACTTCCTGCATTTACGCCCGTTTATGTTAACAATAATAAGGAAATGTAAACATTACAGGAGCGGAGCGGCCATGACCGAGGCAATCCCGTCTGTAGCCACTGTAAACAGATCAATGATTGGGCTTAGGATGGTTTGCACGAGGACTTTACTTCTACCCCTTAAGTTATTCTTTTATTTTACTTGCTTTTGTACTTATTAGTATTTTGTAGTTTCATGCATCGGTTTACTTTTATTGGAACTAAGGACACTGGCGTTTACTGCTTTAAGTGTAACAACCAACTATAACGCTATGGTTTCCTATCTAATGTAAGCTATAGGTACATCTAACATGAAATGAACGGACTAAGTAAATGGAAAACTTATGAAATTACAAAACAAAAAACAGACATTTTTTTTATGGGCATTATGATGACAATAAAAATGTTTAAAAGTTTTTTTTTGGTTACATATTTTTTAATTTCATTAAAGTATTGATTATAGTTTGACACATCCCTATTATTTGACAACAATAAAATTGCATTAGGTGCAATCCTTCACAATATAGTATTAATAAATAGATGCTTTGTTATGAAAAAATAGATTGAAATTTCCGACTCTACAATATGAACAATTATGTTCTACTAGCTTCTGCCCGCGACTTCGTACGCGGATCCTGTTGCTTATGTCAGCGACAACGGGGTCGTCAAAATCGAGGATTTAAAACGTCTGATGTCGAATTCTAAAAGCCCGAGGACGGGAAAACAATGGGATGCGCGAGACGATTCAAGACGTTCCAGATTTTTTATTTTTGTTGGTCAACAGGAAATGCCATCAGACTTAACAACTTTTGCTAAGACGCCATTTCTATTATGTATATATTATTGTCGCTGGGCTTTGGAGTTCCACTACAGGTGCTCCAGACCTTAAAATTTAGTCTCACAGCAGAAAACACTCTTCACGTGGAATAGTTTTTGCAATGGCACCATTTTTATATCTCTTTTACTTTAGGTGTTCCATATTCCAAAATAAATTATAGCCTATATGTTGCGTGACGTTCACGATCAGCGGTCAGTCGCACATCTCCTTCCCCCACTTATCTCTAGAGTCGATGCGTATATACGCTGAAAACTCAAGCGTCATGCTTTTTCCGTGAACGTCTCCGACTCGCGAGACAGTGCATGATGTTCACGATCAGCGGTCAGTCGCGCACATATTCTTCACTGGTGTCTAGAGACCTGGATACCTGGTAGATGCGTAAATACACTGAGAATGCAGGCGTGCTTCGCGATCCCAAGAAGTTTCCGCGGCGCGAGTTGCAGCCACATGTTCTCGAACAGCATCAAGTCTCTCCTAACGCTCTTCGTTCTTCGACCTCTTTCTAGGCATGGTTATAGTTTTATTGTGATGATACCTGATCAATTAAAATCTAAGTGGCTGCTCTCCTGCGTTACCGGGAAGGCAACCATGTAACGAAGATAAATGAAAAAGGAAATTAAACTCTCAAATAACATAAGCCCGAAGGCATATTTATACGATAAAAAAAAAATAGGAGTTTTGGCCAGTAGAGTCTAATTTTCAATGATAAACCATCGTCATCGAAAATCAGTCCTGAACTGTTCCCGCCTTCACCGCATGGTACTTATGTTATTTTATAATTATGCAATGAAATTAGTGATAGTTTTAATTTCCAGACTAAATGTTTCTGATCTTCGATTTTTATAAGTCAACAGGAAATGCCTATCAGACCGAATAACTTTTGCTAACACGTCATTCTTATGTGAGTTACGGTATAGCTGGGCTCTTGGAGTTCCACAACAGGTGTTCCAGATCTTCGATTTTTATACGTCAACAGCGAGTGCTCATAAGGCTGAACAACTCTTGCTAAGACGTCATTCCTACATATGTTATAGTGTAGCTGGGCTCTTGAAGTTCCTCATCAGGTGTTCCGGATCTTCAAATTTATTCTCTCAGCAGAAAATGCTCATCACGTGGAACAATTTTTGCTTTGGTACCATTTTTGTATCTCCTATAGTTTAGCTGGTCTGTTGCGGTTTTGCATCAGGTGTTCCAGATCTTCAAATTTATTATTTCAGCAAAAAATGCTCATCACGTGGAACAATTTTTGCTATGGTACCATTTTTGTATCTCCTATAGTTTAGCTGGTCTGTTGCGGTTCTACATCAGGTGTTCTGGATCTTCAAATTTATTCTCTCAGCAGAAAATGCTAATCACGTGTAACAATTTTTGCTTTGGTACCATTTTTGTATCTCCTATAGTTTAGCTGGTCTGTTGCGGTTCTACATCAGGTGTTCCGGATCTTCAAATTTATTCTCTCAGCAAAAAATGCTCATCACGCGGAACAATTTTTGCTATGGTATCATTTTTGTATCTCCTATAGTTTAGCTGGTCTGTTGCGGTTCTGCATCAGGTGTTCCATTTTCCAAGATAAATTATAGCCTATGTGTTGCCCAGACTTAATATCTATACAACAAAATAAAAATCATTCAGATCCGTCCAGTAGTTCCAAAGATTAGCGTGTGCAAACAAACAGACAAACAGACAGACTTTTTTTTGGATTCGTGCTCTATTACTGTTTCTAAACACCCCTCAATTTTTTTTTTTTTAATATTTTCAATGTACAGACACAGTTTTTTTACTGTCTTATTATATTATTCTACGCCATGCGGTACTTCTAAATCGTTAAAAAACCATGCCCTCAATGTAAAATGCATTTAGCATAATGAGGCGCGATTAGAAATCTTAGTGGTACAATCAATTAGTATAGGTAATTATAGTTCAACAATTCGAATATCACTTACAAGTTGAAGCAAGTACATTCTTCATTGGAAATTGAAAGCAAAGTAAAGATCATCTTTGATCCACCTTGGCAGCGAACAAACAAGCAGCTAAACATGCGAAAGTGCACGAAATTCGTATCACCAGACCCAAAAGTGAGTACAATTAGGCGTAACACAAGAATATTTCAAGCCCTCTAACACACAGTGCCTATGCCGTCACTGTGCAAAGGCAGACGTAATTAGTCAAAGTCCTTTGTTCGGCGATGTTCTCAAAGTAAGTGCGATTGTGAGTAGTACACTCGTCCGTACAACCGTTGACCCGGTTCAGTGAAATTTCTCATTAAGCCAATGAGCTTAATTACTTGTCCAATGCTTCCGCAGTTCCTTGGAATGGAATGTATATTTTTAAACATCTGCCACAGGAGGAAATAGAAATTTCGAAGACGCATGTGTCGTTTTGTACTCAAATAAATAATTCAAGATATGAAACATTGCGAAGCATGATTGAAAGACATAAATGGACATTTTAAAACGCTTTAAATATAAGAGAATTGTGTAACACACGAGTGTCGTTGTGTACCTATCTACTTTGTTAAAGAAGTGTCACCGAACGCCATTTATATTTTGTAAACAACCCATTTTATCGTCAATTTCATTATGTGCAATGAAAAACTTAACACGTGTGAAAATCGCGATAAAATCACTAGAGAAAAAATAAATATTCATTAGAGACAGAACAAAGAGAGAATATTAATCTTTCGTTGTCGGGAAAGCCGATCGTAAAGTCTTCTGTATAAACGAGTAGTGGAAACCTAAATACATACCTACTTGCTTGCTAATAATGCGAATCGGAACTTCGGAAGGACCCATGATATGACTATCAGTTTTGTCCTGTTTTATCGAACGAAATAGTAACTGTTACGTTTTCATTATGCATCTAAACAAGTCTAAACTATCTGTGTAATGTTGCGACTATTTACGCGAAAGTTACGCTTATTTGACAGTTTCAAAGGAAGGTTAAGTACATGATATATTATTGTAATAAACAATAATATTTTATATTTACACCGAACAAAGAACGTAAATTACTTTAATTTTGTAATGTTTTGTTTCATAAATATTATTTTAAGTGTGTCCGTCACGGAGGTTCACGTGCTTAGACTATGTTTAAATGAAAAATTTTAACATGACCTTTTCATGTAAAGTCATGGAAACAATGAACAGTAAACAGTGTGACCCAGTTAGCCGGAAAAGTAAACATAGGTAGGTTTCATAGGCAGAACTGACTCAGTCATACTGACTTTATCTTGATATTTTTTTATGTTTTACGACCTACTACTACAGCCTGGTCTGTAACTCATTAGTTATTCCATCATGGGAGTTATATTATGTAGGACATATCTACATTGTGTTGATGACTTTATATCTAGATGCGTAACATACGTCTATGATTGTGACATTTTTATTATTGCAAAAAATCCTTCATTAATTTAATATGTTGTGATTTATTCATATTAAAGACGGGAATCCGCTAGATATTTCTCAAAAGTCATACAATATGCAAATCACATAAATTGTTGTAACTAAGACAATCCGTAAGGTTGTCTTAGTTAATATCCTGTTCGTTTCCAAAGGTTTGAACTTGAGTCTTCCTCAAAATTTAAATTCTATAGTTGGTATAGTTGTTTAATATATTGTAATCTGTTATATTTTGGTAAGTAGGTAATATCTCAGTTGAATCTGAAAACAACGTAATTAAAGTAATCATCGTAACTTAAAGGCCCGTAGGTGGATAAAATTCTGACACCAGCACGCGTAGCATGAACACCGAAGAAACGGGCTTTGTCGTGTCTCGGAAGAAAAGAAATTAAGTGTTCATGCTACGCAGGCAGGTGTATTGAAAGAAATTTGACAGATTGAGGTTCCTGTCTATATAATCTGTCACTTTGCCGATTCGTCTGTAGACAAAGGCCGTTTCTTCGGTGTTCAATGTGTTCATGCTACGCATGCAGGTTAGTCACGAGGTTTTTCACTTGAAAAGAAGAAGAAGAAGAAACGTAATATTGACGTCTGAGTCAATGCAAATATGTACGTAGTGATACAGGTTTTTAGTTAAACCTTCTTTTGTAATAAGACGGAACTTAGTTTCACTCAAGATAGGTACAGACGCCAGCACGTCAAGTTACCCCAATGTGTCAAATTTCTTTGATCGTTTTTCGACTTTATGTCAAACAGAAAAAGGTTCATATTCAATGAGGAAAAGTTGACACATTTGGATAACTTGATGTGCTGGCGTCTGTACTAGAAAGATAGTATACTCTTGTTTATTCACGAAATTGGTAACTTTATAATTAACGCTTTCGATCCTATTGCAAAACTCCCAAGACCAGAATTACATAACTTTTCGACTTGTAAAATACAATTTCACAAGGTTTATGATGTTAAAAGGTCTTGGTAAAAGGTTGGATCCGTTTCTCAAGTGGTCCACCTTAAGCATACTGTAAGACTTAATTTTTTTAACACTGATGATGGGCTAAGTCAAACCTCAAGATACGTTTGTAACTTAAGAATGTGTTTATATATGAAATAGCTCTAGCAAGATCGATTTTAATCTTCATCGAAAGGTATTTTCTTTTAAATTGGATCCCTTTTTAAGATGGTAAGAGAATTAACTAAGTAATTTAATGTATTTAGTGTTAAAATATTATGCGAGTCCCTTACTTGTTATTTATCTGCGATTTATGGGACACTCCAAAATAAGGACAAACAACTTTTATTGCTTACAATAGTTTAATAATATAATTATTTGTTTTTATTTTTTGTATCTATCATGTGAAAATAAATCTATGATTGGCCATGTTGCTTTTAGCTGTGACTGTTTTGTCTATTTACTACCAGTAAATCAATCAGCTGAATGCGTCCGTACCTAATACCTACGCGTAGAAATCGGTGATTATAAATTTACGCGTCGTTGACCGAACACGGCTAAAACGTTGGATGTAAACAAACTCTTATATGCGTGATAGGCTATACAGCTATTACAGAAGTATACTTTATCACATTAAACACCATCCAAAACATTGTTGTACTTTTGAACGTGGCTGAACTCAGCTTTTGACCCCACGGATATATGTTTTTTCCCATAGAGGGCAAATCAAATATTTTCCCTTTTTGATTTGATTGCTCTAATCCTGATTAATCTTATAATTTCTTCTGATGACCTCTACCTTTTACTTTTATTCAAGAGATCCCGACGAGCCCTGACTTCACTTGTTATTTAGGTATGTGTCTTTTGTTTCCATGAATTATTCCATTAATTAACATTTTTCACATCACGATCACGCAATATGCCTTTGTTCTTAACTTATGTGTTCTGTTTTTACTTGCTTCCATCGTAATAAGTGAATGTGAAAGTTCAAAAAATTGTGATCGACACGTGTATTGCCATTGCCAATCAATCATTTTCTTTGTTGTGTTATTATGTGTACGAGGGAACGCATGCTGCATTTTTTTATAACTTCATCAAACATGGAGAAGTTATTCGTTTTTGAGTTAACTTGTTCATGCTTTGTGGTTTTATTATGTTGTTTTTGTTAAATACTTCCTAATTGTACTACTTAATTCATAAAACTTAAACAAAAACAATTTCAATGTATTATCTACTAATATCCGCTATTAGATAGCGGATGTTAGTAGACAAGTAAAAACATATTTACTTTAAGATTGAGTTAGATAATATGTAGGACGATAAATTATTTCGAAAAAGTAAGTAAAAAAATAAGCTTATTGATTGATCAATCCAAAAGACAATGTAAATAAATTTTAATGAAGATATTATAAAATATAGCTTGTTAGTGATCCTATAATTTGTGTCATTTATAAATTCTGTTTCTTAAACCTGTAATTGGCTTTGTGTTGCTTATTTATCTTTCTGTTGGTTCTTTTCTATACAAATTAATAAATAAAGAAAATAAAACAGTATCTACAACTGTTTTTTGTATCTAAGTACACCTTAAATACTTAAAAAAATAATCATTTGAAGAGCTACTTTAGGTGTCCAAAATTTTCGTGGTTAGTTATCTTCATTAATTAAAATAAATCTTGCAGACTAATTTGAACCATAAACAAGACAGCCATACAACCTATGCGCCAAACAGTCGAGGTGTTACAAAATATGATCACAGGAGAAGTTATTACGAGAAAATTACAAGTAGAGCGTGGGTAAGCAAATGCCGTCAGTTGCGACGCGTACGGATCACGAGTTTTTGTATAGTTATTTTGTAATAATAGTTTTCCGATATAGGTACCTACCTACCGAGCCTGCAAACTGCAATTATGTTATGTAAGGTACGACTATTATTCCTTTATTGTATTTAAGAATGCTTCTGAAGTGAAGCATCTATAGCGGATACTTTAGCAGTCCTATATATAATAAGTAATTATATTCTGCGTAAGTTTATGAAACTTAAATTGGCTTCTCACTCTATACAG
This sequence comes from Euplexia lucipara, assembly GCA_921972225.1. Taxonomy (NCBI): domain Eukaryota; kingdom Metazoa; phylum Arthropoda; class Insecta; order Lepidoptera; family Noctuidae; genus Euplexia; species Euplexia lucipara. Next base: position 14,277,000 of record OV179158.1, on the reverse strand, counting down.
GGTGTTTTTGTGGAAAAAAATCAGCTGTTGCATACATTTCAGTCGATTAGTTATTAAGTTGTTGTATGCAATAGCAGATTTTTTTTCGCGATTTCCGAATTGGTCTCACAATGAAACTTGTTCATATTCGTGGGTAGAATATAGCCTGTGAAGATGTTGCCCACGATTTCAAAAACACTCTGTATAAAATTCATCAATACTTTTTACATTTAGAAGGAAAATAACGCCCTCCCTTTAGCATGGTAGTCGGATTTATAAACTCGTTAACTATTTATCCATATGAACTAATTAAGTTTGGCATAGACAGTTGTAGGATAAGAAGTGCAAACATATTACAATTTTGAGCACTACGATAAAATGACAAAATTGAATGGAAAAAGAACGACTTACCTGAAAACTTTAAAGTATTGTTTGTTATTTACCGGATATCTGTATTGCTGAAATAGTTCAAAATGATTTGAAAAGAAGATAAAGTAGTCGATTGTCTAATTAACTTTATTCATTATGCGTACAGCTAAGGAGTGAAATCCCTGCCGGAGTCGGTGTTTCCTGATAGCTACAACCTAGGTCTTCTATCTTTAAGTCAAGATTGAACAGCCCCCCTAGCCAAGTTACAAACGATTCGTATCTATTCTCTTTCTACAATCGAGAACGCCTCAAATCCCTTTGTTTTGACCACGTGACTTAGCGAAAGGTGATAAGTCACGTGGTCAAAACAAAGGGATTTGAGGCGTTCTCGATTGTAGAAAGAGAATAGATACGAATCGTTTGTAACTTGGCTAGGGGGGCAGGTTACTTCTAGGCTCCAAACTGATGAAGGCAGGAAAGTGGATAAAACTGAGGATAAAATTTGTACAATGCAAGGGGCTCGTCGAGAACGCCTCAAATCCCTTTGTTTTGACCACGTGACTTAGCGAAAGGTGATAAGTCACGTGGTCAAAACAAAGGGATTTGAGGCGTTCTCGATTGTAGAAAGAGAATAGATACGAATCGTTTGTAACTTGGCTAGGGGGGCAGGTTACTTCTAGGCTCCAAACTGATGAAGGCAGGAAAGTGGATAAAACTGAGGATAAAATTTGTACAATGCTTTCATACCAGTTTCGTAGCTAAAACATTTTAGGCAGGTAGGTATATTTAAAATTTAAATCATCAGCATGTAGGTATGTTTAAGGGACTACTCACATTTTTTTAGCTTCTTTCAGCTTTTTGGTAAAACGTCTTTGAATACCAAATTGCCGTTTTCTACGGATAAAAGCTCAATGGAGCTGGATAAGTGAGAGTAATCCCTAATCATTAAAACCTTGCACTTACACACTTATTCTAGGTACGTGTTTACAAACTATTTTTAACCGACTTCAAAAAAAGGAGGAGGTTCTCAATTCGGTTGTATATTTTTTTTTTTTTTTTTTTAGGGTTTGTTACCTCAGTACTCCGTCATTTATGGACCGATTTTCAAAATTCTTTTTTTGTTTGATAGGGTATACTAACAGATTGGTCCCATTTGTATCAAAACTCATATCTGATGAGGGATCTTCGAGGAATTGAGGGAACTCCTCAAAAAATATAGGCACACATGCACCGATTGCAACATTTTTAGTAACAAATAAAGCATTTTCATTTAGAAAGTAACATTTGGTGAAGAAAAACTGATGAAGAAGACAGGCAACGGAACTCTTCAACGCATAACAGCAAATTATTCGCGATTGCTATAGTCAGATGTCTATGCTGAGCTTTTGTGTTTCCATAACAGAACATTACGCCTGTCTATTTTAAAAGGGGCCGGCAGAGATGTACAGATTAATGTTTAGAGATAGAACTTCTTTAGCAATTGTTATCCAATTTCAATGATTCTTTCAAGTTTTGAAAGACTTTCTTTACATACAAAGAAACTAAAAATTACAAAATAAATACTTTTTTACAAAAAAAACAACCGACTTCTTAAAAAAAACTAACAGGTGAAAAATAACTCCAGTTTCGGAAGTCGGTGGCCAATAATGAACAAAACAAAACCACCAAAGCCACAGACTTCCGAAAATGGAGTTATTTTTCACCTGTTAGTTTTTTTTAAGAAGTCGGTTGTTTTTTAAAAGAGCAAGTATTGAGTTTCTCGCCCATTCTTCTCTTTGAAGTTTGACGCTTTACCGTGGATAGGTAATAGTTTTCTGATTAAAACATTTTCTTTTACTTTGTTTTAGAGTTTGATTTGATAAAATGAATAAGAAACTGTTAAATAAGCGTGAAGTAAAAGTCGTTACAATTCACTCATAATATCAATGAAGAGACACAGGGTCACGAGTTGTTGTTTGTTTATATTACTTAATCATTATTTATTTACTTATCATAGGTATTAATCGGAGCGACTTATCAAAATGTATGAAGTAACTTTTTTCCGTTGTTAAATAATTGTTTATACGGTAAAGAAAGTCTCTTAAAAATGGCAATAAAGTACTCTTCTAATTAAAAGTCTATACTTATATCTAACAATATTATAAAAGTCCTAAGCTTAGTGTATCAGCTATCACCAATAAGTACCTACCCACAGATGTGAAAACAAAGCATTCTTTTGTTATAATATTCAGTTGGTTTGCTGCGAATTTTGACATTTACTTACTTTTATAATTATTGGAAGACGTAAGTATCTATATTACCTAATTGTTAACAATCAGTCAAATTGTTTTATTAATTCATTTATAAACGTTTCTAAATGCGCTTTACTTGATTATGCAATGGAAGGAAGGAACTTAAAATCACTTAAATCCTAGTAGATTTAGCAGGAAATTCTTAATAAAAAAATGTTTGAATGTAACTAGGTAGGTATTTAATTGTGGGTTATATATTATATTAGGTAAGTATTGTGCTAACGTTATTAAATTAGGTAAAAGGTAAGTACCTACTTAATCCGTACGAATTGTTTAGATTAGTAATGTCATATACAATTACCTTTATATTTTTTTTAATAGTGCATTATTTTTATTAAATGTGATTTTACTAGTGATTGCTTCATAGTCGAAAGTCGACATAAAAACTTTCTTTAATTCTTTTCCTTAGCTTCTTTTCGTTATAAGCTTCGTCCAAACTAACTCCACCCTAGCATGCAATTTTTTAATCATCAATCCAGTGTTTTCGCTTCTCATATTAAATTAATTAATTATTACAGAAACAGAACATATTCAATGACGTCCAAAGAAATGGTTTATTTTGTTTATCACCTTCGTAAATTCTTATCACCAATTGAGTTCAAACTACAACGTGAGTTAAAGCAGTTAATTGTTAAATTACAGGTTTACTACTTAACTGTTATGTAGAAAGTGTAATATGGATTCGCTTCATTTAATAATAAGAAAATGATTAATTTAAAACAATAATAAGTTACAGAACATGAATTAGGTATTTACTTAGAAACTAATGTGTAGGTAGGTACTCAATTTATGGGTTACTTACATTTTCGCTTAAAACTTTCTTGCTGTGAAGAAAAAATGCGATCGCGGATTATTTCCCGCGAAAATAAACTAACTACAATAACTTGATCAACAATTTAAAAAGGTTATGTAAATTGTCAAAACTATATCACAAAAAAATCAAAGAAAAAGCTTTTCTAATAAATTGTCAAAATGTATCGCGATGTTTTATTCGAACTTTGAAATTCGAATACACGCGCGTTCTCCGCCTGACGCGTGTCGGCGGACTGGCTGGATGTAAAAATCTGTTGTCACATATTATCGGAACGCACGCATAAACCAACCGAATCGGAGTAAACACAATTAATTACTGGCAGCGTAGACAGAATGGTACAACTTCTCGTGGTCGGCTATACGCTATTTCACTTTCTAGCTTTAGCGTAACTGCACTGTTCCAGGCTAGGCGATAAAAACAAAGTGGCCGGCTGATTATGTCAGTAAAACATGATAACGATTTAAAACAAGATTATGAGTCATGTATCCACCATTGCTGACCGGGATTGATTTGACCGTACTTACACTTGCTTTATAATTAAACAATAAGAATAAATTTCAGGTTAGATGTCCCACAATAAGTTGAGTTTCAAAGCTTCTAAAATACAAAGTATTTTATTGTTCTTTTTATTTAATGCGAAATATTATATTCTATTTTTTAATCTATGGCAAACAAAGCCGAGGTCGATCATTCAGTCAATGTCTAAAGTAAATTTTGAAAAAGCAAGTGTGTAGTTTTTATTTAAAAAAAAGGAAAAGCACTACCTATGTCTCTTGATAGTTTAAATGAAGATCTGCAACAATTAAATATAGAACAATTTTATTATGTATGTAAAAGGTAAAACAAAATAACAGAGAACAGCATGGAAAAACCCAAAGAGATTTAAGATACCTATTTAGAGATTTTTTTTTTCAGTGTTCCCGAGTTCATATGACCCCAATCTGTTTAAGTCGCGAGTTAATAGACTTTTTTTTGGGTAAGCTCGTTCCATCGTCGACCTCATCTCTGACCGCAGGACAAGATTGTGGTCAAGAGTAGACCTATTATATATATATACGAGTATGTATATAAAAAAAAGATACTGTTTACACAGGACATGCAAAGAAATGTCATAGAAAATCAATCCTATGTCTCAGTTACGCCGTTTAGAATAATAAAGCAATATTTGAGGCAGCAGCGGGTTTCACCCGCGTAGTTCCCGTTCCCGAGGGAATACGGGATAAAAGTAGCCTATGTTACTCAGGATGAATATAGCTTTCAAATGGTGAAAGAAAATTGGCACAGTGGTTTTCGAGTTTATTCATGACAATCACAATACACACACTCAATTTTTTGCTCTTTATAATATTAGTGTGAATGTTTTGCGAAAAATAGTATAAAATAAAATATCGATTTGAAGTATTCCTTCAATTAAAGGTTTGTTGATGAGATGGGTTACCTAGGTATTTATTTACAAGAGGTACCGACAAAAATTGAAAAAAAACAAGACAAAACAAAAAAAACAAGACAAAACAAAACGTAGTGACTGGAGCACAGAATAAAAATATGGAATTTCAGATAAGTACCTACGAGTTTACGTCTCAATCGTCTTGTTTGTTACCTATTGCATGCTGCTATCGCAGCATTTAAAGGTTTTTCCTTATGTAAGTAATATCGAACTGTTTGTAGGTTTAAAAGGCGATCGGGGATTTTTGCTCAGCCACGACCCCTGCTGGCAGGTAATATATATATATATAAGCTTATATTATATATATAAGCTTATAAACTTTTGGTTCAAGAAGTTATCAATTATTAGGCATAATAGCCATCTTGGTCTATCAAAGACCACTTATGGATTTTACAAGCATAATATTACGGCTGAAATCACCGAAGGCTTAGGCAGAGGTGAACAGAGCACCTAAACCCATATTTTGCCAATGATATTAGAGTCCCATGTAATAGGGGGCGAGCCCATTGCCATCAATCGGACACAATTTCAGACTTCGGGCTGCTGCTGAGACTAGTTTACGACCTTATTCTTAGACTTACTCTATATACACACAAAATTTCATACGAATCGGTCTAGCCGTTTTGTAGGAGTTTGGTAACCTAACTGCCTAACCTAACTACCTTACTGAAATGCATTCATTTTGAAAGATACAAAATACATAATTTTAAGCTGAATTATTGGGCTGCGTGTCTCTAAATTTAAACATACAATACTATAGTAGGTAGTAGTATTTGAAGTAGTAGTAGGTAGTAGGATGTAACAATTTAACTCGATTGGTTTATCATCCTATGACTTTAACTTTGACATCCATACACAAAGTACTTACTACTTAGACTGGCCTGTTGATCAAGTGGTGGTGGTCGTGGGCTCGATTCCCACCCAATACATACGTTTGTGTGATGAGCGCGATCAATCGTTCTGTTTGACCTCAATTCTGTGGCCCTAGTGAAAAGGGGTATAAGTCCAATTTTGTCGAAAATGAGTTAAGTGTACCAAAGTGATCAGGAAACCGACTTTTACAGTTTTTTTTGGTGTCAGTTGGACCCTTTTACACAAAGTAACATTCTTATTTTTAGGGATAGCTTAGATTTGTCTTCACCAAACGATATAGCATTTTTTTCTGATCACTTTGGTACACTTAACTCATTTTCGACAAAATTGGACTTAAACCCCTTTTCACTAGGGCCACAGAATTAATTTTGAGCATGCCCACAGTGACCACAAAGGTAGATCCGCGCTTGGGAAGAATCGTCTGTCGCGACTCCCTGGGCGGTTTGAGGCGAAACACCGGGATAGTTTTAAGTTGGTTCATAAGAGTCTTACAGTTCCCTCCGCCTCCCTGGAGAACGACCTTCAGGGTTTTCGAAAAAAAAAACACTTAGAGGTGGATTGGTAAATTTCTTGACGTTCGCTCATCACGTCCTATACTTATGTCGGGAATAGGTAAGAAAATGTGTACCTAGCTCATGCCATACATTAACACGGTACCAAATCAGCTGTTTAGGTAGACCCAGTATGGAGGAGTTTGTTCTTGTTTACTATGGTCCATTTGTTGTCTGAAGTGAAAGATCTCACTTTTCTAGAGATAGACAGATTATAGCTTTTAGGTATCGTCCAGGAGATTTTCAGCACTGTAAATCTAATCGGTTATCTAGCAGATGGACTAAATGTCGGGCAAAATCTATTTTATCTGAAAATATTTATCTTTATTGTTGGCGACAGATCTGGCAACCCCGTTGCTAGGGGCTAGTTCTGTTGTTTGGCTAGCGACGGGGCGGCTTGCGTGTTTACTATTCTAATCATTCTAATTTTCTTAAATTGTTTCCTACTTCTTTTGTGATCGAATTATTATACCCAATTACACCTTTAACTGCTTTTGATTTGGTGTCTAACATTTGGTCCTTCAGCACCATTTATGGGAGGGGCCTGGGAAATCCTAGTGAGGAGTGTGAAAGTCGGTTTATCGGTTACACTCCGCGAAAAGGCACCTAAAGATGAATGAGCAAGTTATCAACTCTCGACCGCTAACGCACGTGCCGGTTGCACATGAAGACGAGCCCGCCCTGACTCCCAACCATTTCTTGTTGGGGACTCACTCCACACTACCATCGCCAGCTTCTTCGGACGCGGACCTCAGCAGTAGGCAAGGATGGCTGAAGACCAATCGCCTTGCTGACCAATTCTGGTCACGTTGGCTTAGGGAATACTTGCCCAATCTCCAGCCTCGGGGCCCATCTTTAGAACACCACAACTTGCAAATAGGTGACGTTGTCCTTATCGGTGATACAAATTTCCCCAGAGGGATCTGGCCTCGCGGAAGGGTTGTGCAAGTGTTCCCTAGTAGAGACGGGATAGTGCGAGTAGCGGACGTAAGGACTAGTGTTGGGGTCCTACGTCGTCCTGCGCGTAAATTAGTTAAACAGGATCTGTCACCATAGCTGCTTTGGTAAGACTTTAGTTTCTTACCAGTGGGGAGAGATGTTGGCGACAGATCTGGCAACCCCGTTGCTAGGAGCTAGTTCCGTTGTTTGGCTAGCGACGGGCGGACGGCTTGCGTGTTTTCTATTCTAATCATTCTAATTTTCTTAATATTGTTTCCTACTTCTTTTATGATCGAATTATTATACCCAATTACACCTTTAACTGCTTTTGATTTGGTGTCTAACACTTATTATGATTCAACGATATCCTGAGCGTTCCACTTAATTTTGGTAGAATTTGATACGGATGGGGATATTAAAAACAAACTATTGTTATTTACACCAAATTTCAAATATAGTAGGTACGTACAAGGAAAAATATACATTTAAAACAAAATATTTGAATAACTATGTTTCGTATTCAATAATTTAATGATAGGCGTGAAAAGTTTAAAATGTTGTTTTTCAAAGTAGAGGAAAAAGAAAACGCTTTTGGGTGCTGCTTTTGTAATTTCAATATTGCTTTATAATTTATTATGTAGGTACTTTGTAATGTGTCCGCGTCAAATAAATTTAATAAGTAATAATAATGTTTTATTTCGGACATGCACTCATAAAAGTATAATTTATTACCCAAACACCAAGTGCAAGCCTGAACAAAATAATTACGGCCCCTATTATTTCATAAGTTCGTTAATTCTGGGTCCCTTAGTAGATGTTTAGACATTACCTACCTACTGTTGATCTCAGTCAGAATTCGGTCGATCACTCAGTCGGACCATTATCACATCATGCTCCCACTCGTATAAAACGAATAAAGTAAAAAAGAGATGGAAAACGGTGGGCCCAAATGTAATTAGTTGAGATATGATCTAAAAAAAATGTCATATTTTTTTATCTTAGAATATGAAATATCACCTCAATTCTCAACCTGGAAGCGAAGAAATATGAGCAAGACAGTTTTCGTGAGATTATCGATTAGTTAATCGATTACACAGTTACGAAAATAAAAAGTAAAAGATTATCAACTCAAAATAATTAAATGCACTTAATATAAAATTATATGCAATATAGCGTATATAATTAGAGTCATATATATTAATAAATATAATATCAATTTATTACTAAAAAAACAATATTAATGATTATCGATTTCATATCGATTACAAGCAGTTTTTATTTTTGACACTAGACAGTTGTCGACTGCTTTGCTCTTGTTTGCTCCATCGTTTCGTGTTTGACGATGCGTTTTGAGTGCTTTTCCGTTTATTATTCATTTTTTACGACCCTGCCTACCTTGTACGACCCTTATTTTCACACTGGATACCAAAGATCGCTCACTGAATAGTTATCTTGGATTTTACCGCCGGCTTGACTTTTGTTTAATCTCTTTTATTTCTGTTCTCAGATTGACAAAATGCGTAGAATTTTCAGTGATAGGTTGATAACATATAAGCTATTAATTGGTACCAATTTCATCTTTTTACAACTAGGCCCAAGATTATATGTAATCGTTTCAGTCTCCTTTAAGATAAAATATGAGCAAAGCAAAATAAGAAGGCGAGTTCTAGCCGATCCCATTCGGCATTTTTGTCGGGACAATAAGGAATTGGGCTGGGCTGACCTCCGGCCGGCGACCTTGCCACAGATCTGTCCCAGTTGACTGTCACAAGTCAACCCAATTATTACATATGACTGTATAAGGTTACGCTTTGTGTATTAGTAAAGGCAGGTACAATGAACTGTTGGGTTGTGGAAGAATTACAAGCTGGAGTAGTTCTGTGGGAGAAACGAATGTGGTGAATACCCTTAGTTTTTGAATGATTTTCAATTAAATGACAAATTAATAGTATTTAGGAAGTTTTGGAAATATTTCACGTAAGAGGGTAGGAAAGGGACAAAAGTTTGTTTGAAAAAAACGTAATTTTTCAAAATATTTGAAAACTCGAGTAAGTATAGGGTTATAGTCATAGATATAATAAAGAAGTCAATGGTTATAGTACACACATACATACATGATCATAAACTCACGACTTTTTCCCATGAGGGTAGTCAGAAACTACAGAGCGCCGTATGCTACGATTCTTACATAAGTAGGTACTTCTTTTGCTTCGTTTACATTAATAATTTCATACATGTTGTCATACAAACACGTCGGTTGCGGGTACTACGGACTTGACCTTTCTGAAGAACCTGACCAATAAGGTCTATGTATGTCCTTCTAGGGCGTCCCCTCCCGGCGTTTCCACGGCGTTTACCTTTCGTTTGTCACCTTACATTCATTCTTTCAACGTGACCAAACTATCTAAGCAGTTAAGCAGGTTTATAGTTATAAATATGAAGCACTTGTTTCAGGTTTCTGTAAAATCCTACCTAAGTAAATAAAGGTAAAGTAGAATTTAGAGTTGACTTGTTAGTTTCTCGAGTTAGAGTTTTCGGTTAGTCAGTATCATGAACTTTAGAAGGTACCCACTTAAAGTGTGCAGACGAAGTCGCTGGAAAAGTATATATTAAGCTGACTGTAAATAGGACATTCATCGATACAATTTTTGCAATGTCAAACATTGATAAGTATCGCATTAAATCTAATCCATATCACTATGCTTGATAAAATGATTAGCAATAAATAATAACACTGAAAAGTTTGATTGTTTTGTTTGAAGTTTTAACGCGCCAATCTCTGCAACTGTCTGATGGATTATAAAAAATCTTGTATGCATTTGATAGCCGAATTCGTGAAAAACGTAAACTATTTAGACTTTTTGTTTATCACTAGCTTATGCCCGCGATTTGTTCGAACAAAGGTCTAATAGGTATACCATTCAATATATTGTATAGCACTCGTACACAATTATTCTTATATTTCATAAATTCCTCCATTAATGGAAAGTTTTCCATTAATGGAGGAATTTATGAAATTGGATTAATAGTTTCGGACAATCACCCCTAATATAAACTTACAAAAATTTTTTTCCCCTGTAAGTATAGGTAATATTTAGATATTTAGTAAAGATCACAATAGGTACGATTCGTTCAATTATGTAAGTACACAAGTACATAATTGAACGAATCGTAGCTAGTGTACCACAAAGTACTGTTTATAAATCAAACAGAAGTACCTACATTTTCGAAACTAATGTACATTAAACTTCAACTAAAAGGTACCTACACAAAATTAACATCTGTATAGACAGAGATTTGTAAGTATGACTATTAGATTACCTTTTGAAAAATAGACCAATGTTTCCTTGGAGATCGCTTAGAAACAGTATGTTTGTTATCATCTTGAATCACTCCATGTGACATCAATAACAACGCCTCAGATTCTTCCATAATATCACTGGACAACTCTTAGTACTTTGTCAATTAAAATAACCAAACCACATTCAAACACAGCACTCATAAAACTGTTATTTAGGTTATCGTGCAAGGAAAACTCGCAACAAGACGCCGATTTGCGGAAATAAGCCCGATATTGTTAGGTTATTGTACATTTTTATAGATTATAGGTACTTTTTTGTTACCGTTTTTAACAATAGTTCACCGTTTGATATCTCTCTTTATGTATTACTGAAGTACTTAACTACCTACTCGGAAATTAACTCAATGGAACTCGAAACTAGGTTGTAAAAACAAAATAAAGGTATCATCGCCCGCAATGGCCACAACTGGTACGAGTAATACAGTGACACGAAAGCAACTAGTAGGTAGGTACACGTAATCTTGTTTCAATCTGATAACGCCACCACGCGTGTTATGGTGGTCTGAGAGGGGTCGCAGGGTAAAAGGGGTCATGGACATTCGAGAATATATCCAGAATTTCAGACACAGCCCCAGATGTTACATTATCAGTCACCTAATTTCAAATAACAAGCATCAAAGACTTGTCCTATATTTTGTGATTTAAATGTTTAATATTTTCATATTTTTTATGATAAATTTTAATTTAGTCAAATAAACAACCCACCAAATCTTAATCATAGCCTACTTACTAACCTAGCAATCGCACGATTTGGTGCACTTAATACAAATAATAAAAATCCGTGGCAAGAAATGGTATACATTTTTTTTAGAAATTTCACATTTTTTTTTCTGTAATACTCACTAATCCAAAGAAAACCAGGTAAAGCACGGTTGTTAAAGACAAGAAAGATATTTAAGACAAATAGTATAACGAGGAATGCGTTAGTTTATCAAAGGAATGATTGAATATACCAATCTTTTTCAATTCCCCGAGGCGTAAGGCTTAGAAATGTACACTTTTTATGGCCTTTTGCCTCGGGCACAATTGCACGTGAAATGACTGCATTAAAATGACTTATAACTTTATTATTTTGTGAGTTAAAGTTATCCTGCCATAATATAGTAAAATAAAAGTCACAGCAAGGCCTAGGCCATGGCTGGGTCTATTTTGGTCCTCGATGTTGCTCCTAATATTCTATAAGGCTTGAATACTACTTAATATTCTTTTTAGCGTGTCGATGGCAAACATAGGCACTAAATTTCTTTGAATATTAATAAGTACTTTACTATATATTAAACAAAATATTCATTTATTTAATACTTCAGGCACACTAATGTACAGTGGCGGACATAATGCCATATGCATTTTCTACCAGTCAACCTTTAGGTGATGCAGAGAAAGCAGTGGTAGGTGCAATTATAAATGAAAATACTAGAAAGCAAAACAATGCTAAGTATTGTATAACGTATTACAAAAAAAAAACAAACTTTATAAATACAATTATTGAAACATAATTATTGATTTAGGTACTGTGATATTTTTTTTATTGTGACTCACCCTGTTACCTACTCTCTAACCTTATAGCTGGTAAGTTACTACAAAGGTAATTAAAATAGTTTACATCAATAATACACATTCAGGCAATACCTACGTGTTTAAGTGTTTTAGGCAATTTGTTCGTTCCGTTGCTTTCCAATTTACAATCAATTACAAACCTAATGAATCGTGTTTTTGTTACAATCAAAGAAAAATATTTTAATGTATTCTTTAATTGCACGAGGGGGTAGGGTTACCAAATCGAAATTTCAAAAGTCCTGACAAAAAACCTGACGTTTGCAAAGAAGGCTGAACATTAAATCTTTATTTTGATTCGTTTAACTTTACTACGAAAAAAAAAGATCCCTTTACGTCGATAGTCCGGACAAATGACAGGGCCGGACGAAGTCCGAATGAAGGTTCAACGACATGTCCACACAAATCCTGAGGAATGGACATCCTACTTTAGGGGTTAACGCACAGATTTAGTCTGAGGATTTTTGAGATGTTAAATAACTTACAAACCACTTTTTTATATCATAACAGATTAATGTCTTTATGATCATAATTGATCCGTGTGCATGTCGTTCAAAAAACGATGAAAATGATTGTTTTTATTATTTAATTGAGAGACAATCATTACTCTGGATTTGGTTTAGGAAGGATATAGCGGTATATTTTCTAAAAGCGAAATAAATTCAATTTAACGATAATTGGACCATATCAATACTGAGGTCATAGGCAGGAGCCCATTATGAAAAGGTTTAAATGAGATATTACTTATGTTAATGTACTATCTTCAAAAGGACCACAACATTCTTAGGATCGTCAAACTTGAAGCACTTAACAATTTACTTCTGGAGATTCAAAAAGCCGAGTAAAAGCTACAGTAAATAACTAGACCCATGTCATAGTAGGGCGAGCCTATTATCACCAACCGGGTATAATATTCGTACTGTGGGATTTTTGTGTACCTGACCTCGTAACCTGAGAATCAAACCCAAGACCTCATGTTTGGACTGGCACTTGCGACCATTAGCCCAACGAGGCTGTCGACGATTTTAAAAAGTCCTTTAATTTGCTTTCTCTGCAGTCGCTGTCGCAAGATGCGAGTCGCTTGAGCGTATTGGTTGCCAAGGGGAAACTTTTCCGAGGTAGGTACACACTAGGCAAGGCTACATTTCAAGCTATACATTTCCAGCATAATTAGACTGAGTTAAGTAAGTAAGCTGATCTCGCATTTTATAGGATTTTCGTCAATAAGAGGTCAGTTTATATTGGAAATGTATATCATGAAATATAGCCGTGTGTACCACCAGGTAGCTGTAAGCCGTGAGCTTGTTTGCCATCCAAAGCAGAAACAAGATCCAAAATAAAAAAACTCATACTAACTCGTCCGATTCCTAAAGGTAGGTACATCACACGTTTCCAGTAATATAATCTCGCATTTTAAAGGATTTCCTCATAACGAGGTATTCCTCGAAGCGCTACTATTTTGAGGCGCTCCTAATGAGGCGCTCCTATTTTATTCCTCGGAGCGCACCTTTTAGGAGCGTTCCCGTTAGAAATTAAAAAAATATTTTTTTTTTTTAGGAAAAAAAAACAAACATTTTTATTAGGAGCGCTCCGAGGAATAAAATAGGAGCGCCTCATTAGGAGCGCCTCAAAATAGTAGCGCTTCGAGGAATACCTCCTCATAACAATAGGTCAGCTTATACCTACTGGAAATGTAAAGCTTGATGCAGCTGTGTGCAACTATCTAATTTTTGCATTTTAGGATTCTGATTAAACTTGATTTTAAAGATTTTTTTATCTTACTTCTTGAGTAATTATCATCACTTATTGGATCTATCAGATCATGTACATTTTACGAATTCTTTATTTGTTATAAAGGTTCTACTTATATTAGGTACATCTCAAAACATTCTTAGATTCTGTTTCCTGGAAGTAAAGAAGTGTTAAAACTAGCAGATAGTTAACTCCGCCGAAGTGTCGCGTACATGTTCGATTATGAAACATTACCACAACATTCCGTGAATCGGGGAATAAAAGTTAACGGTCTCCTGCCATAAACCGGCTATTGACAGCTCTTCAATTCGTGAGCCGACGTACATATAAAAATTTACGAGACTTTATAACTGACTAGCTGCGATTTCGGCGAACGATACGAATAGGAATAGCTCGATTCTTATAATCGATTGCGAACAATTCTTTTTTGGTTGCGAGTCAAACATAGTTAAAACGCTTTGTAATGTTGCAATAAAAAAAAAAACAAAATCAAGGTAAAGCTGCATAGAAAAAGATAGGCGGACGGCTTCCTGAACGCAAATTGCTGTAATTGGTTGGTTATGCATTCATCGTCCCTAATTCTCTCTCTTTAATATAAAAAAAAAAACTAAGGCCTGAACAGACCCACTTGTTTTAGACTATCTATCTAGCAGCCTGTCTCTTTGCTGTCCTCTCCCAGTGACGGCCTAAGCCGAGGTCCGTTCCCCACAGGGGGAGGCCCTAAGCGAGTAGGCGCTTAGTTTATAGGTTTTTACACCCTCGCTATTTATTATCGGCATCCACTGGAATGCTCGGTTAAGCAGTGGACAACTTCAGTAGAACTGAGGGAAATGTCCCACAAACCCGATGCAGGGTTATTAGGGCGTAACCTTGTGGGTCTGTGTTCATACAAACAGGAAAATTATAAGACTTCGGAGAACAGGCTGTACCTAGTGATGATTGCTCAAATCGTGGCTAAAGAATACAATCCCGGGATCCCACGTAAGTCGTGGCCACAAGAATCCCAGGACTGTATCTGCATGGCTAGTTTCGGGATTTTCGGTTACGGGATCGCCACAAACAGATCTAGTTTGCCATTCCATCTAAAAAACAACCTCAGTAGAGCTAAAGGTGAACAAGTCCTAGATGACCGCAGACCGCAAACTGCAACCGCAAAAAACAATTCTCTATGAAATTGATTTCGTCTGCTCACCTCGGCTACAGGCCTCAATTTCATAGAGATTCATAGAAACCTGTGAAGTTTGCGGTTGCAGTTTGCGGTCTGCGGTCCATCTCGGACTTGGGAGATGCCCCACTAAAACAAAACAACAGACTCACTGCAGGAATGGCCTAGCAGTGGGTCTATATTAGCCTCTATTTACATGGTCTGACGGATCAGATGATGTCCCTTTTAAACTTAGTGTTACTGAGCTTTCAAATGCCGATACCAATTTGAATAAACGAACACGTAGCGTAGCTGGTGAGGTCCAAGTAGCTCTCCTAACTGGCTGAATCATGATAGATATACCTACCTACGAATGATAACACTGCAATCAATACCTTAATACAATTCTAAATTAAGATTATCGGAACGATTAGATAATTTCTATTAATATTATCCATAAATAAGTACCTAGGTACATCAGTAACAAAAAAGGAAATTCGTGTTTAAATTTGTTATTACATGGGTATTTCCTGGTTGCGGAGTACCAGCTGTTGCCCGCGACTCCGTTTGCGTATTGTATTTAATACAATATTTCAGGATGAAAGGTTAAGGAAACACTGGTATTCAGCCTCATCCGCTTAGACTGGGAGGTCGACCCCAACATCCCAACGAGAAAAAAGGCTTGGAAAAGGCTTGGTCGATGATAATTCCAGGATGAAAAGTATATGTACAATTGTATGTTTATTACTTACTGACCTTATCCAAATTTACCTATTTGTTAAATTGCTGAACTATTATTGACTTATTATATAGACGTGAGAGATCACAAGTCGACAGACAGTAACTGTCGCATTTATAATATACAAATCTTAGAGCATTAGGTAAATGCTCTAAGATACAAATGGATTGCCCAATAAGTATTTTTATATTATCTGTGCTAATAAAAAACTGCGTATTTCGTTTGATTTTAGATTACAGCTTGACCAGTTTACCTAAGTAACTGTAAGTGCTTGGTTTATGATTCATAAGTAGGTATATCGCTTACATCCGCTGCATCCCCGCTTGATTAGGTGACAATAATAATGATATGAAGTCACTTACATACGTTTCTTAGTAATTCCACATACGCCTTATTTATTTAAGTAAGCTCCAACTTTAAGTACTTACTTAGGTATTGAAGCGCTGCAAATTGCTTATCACGGTTTCGAGTAATCTTTTGGCTAAACCCCAAAGCCTTTTGTTAGAGAAAGACTACCTATTTACCGCACTGAAGAATTTCTAACTAACAAATTAATTTGACCTGTACTTACCTTTATTTTTTTGTAATTTTTTATTAGTGATCGATGATTGTAGTTAAGTACTTAAATTAATAATTGTATTCTCTTATTTGCAAACATGTCTGTGATATTACCTATTTGATGTAACATCTTGCATGCCACGTGTGTGTGTATTGTATGTACAGACGTTACAAAGTTACAAGTTACCCCAATGTGTCAAATTTCTAAGCTCGTTTTTCAACTTTATATCAAACTAAATAAGTTTGGAAAAATTTGACACATTGGGGTAACTTGATGTGCTGGCGTCTGTAGCTGATAGGGAGTTTGTTCCGCCACTTCTTCCAACAAAATTACTAGAAAGTGGCGAAGGGCGAGCTTTTTGGGGGACTGTCTTATGTAATTTTGACGTTCAAAATGTGCTGATCTTCAGCCTAAATTGAATAAATGACTTTTGATTTTGACCTACTCACTCATGTTTCGACAAATAAAAATCTTATCTTATCCTCCATACAAAATCACTGTCTTATTGGGGCTTACTAGGTACTGACCAGATAATTATTGTGTCTTGTTTTTAAGAACGGAACCTAATTAGCCTAAATTAATTACTTGACAGTCTAGATTATACAATCTTAAGAAATCCATTGGAAAAGGTGCGTGTAGTAAGTATAGACTTACATGCCTTACTTTTGACTGGCCTTTTGGTCTGGTAGTTAGTGACCCTGACTGCTGTGTGATGAGCAAGATCAATTTTTCTGTGTCTGGATGTAAACTATATCTAGGTATAAGTAATTTGTAAGTACATATTTAGAAATTTATATGCATGTTTATCAGTTGTCTATTACCCTTAACACGAGCTCTGCTTAGCTTGGGACTAGATGGCGTTGTGTGAAAAGTTGTAAAATATAATTATTTTTATTAGATATATTAATGAGTATTTAACCGACTTTCAAAAAAGGAGGAGGTTCTATGTTCGTGTGTATGTACTTTTTTTTTTTTTTTTTTATGTATTTTACCTGATTTCTCCCCCATTTGTGGACCGATTCTCAAAATTCTTTTTTTGTTTGAAAGAGTATACTCCTGAGGTGGTCCCATTTTAATTTGGTGAAGAGCTGGTGCTGATCTTCGGAGATATACAACGGAACTCTTTAAAAATAGACGGCAAATCTGTCGTAATTGCTGGAATCGCTTGGATGTTTATTGTTTATACAACATAATGACGTATCATCACGCCTGTATGCTCTAAGGGGTACGCAGGTGGGTACAATATAACTAGATTTCGTCAGTTAGGTATGTTAATTTAAATTTATTAGCGATTAGTGAAAAACCCTATTATCACGACATGTATTGTTAACAATTAAGAATATAAAACAAATTCATGGCAAATATTTTCATGGCAACAACTAAAAATGGAAAAATAAAAATCTTTTTTGCAAAAAATAAAACAGACTTAAAAAAAAACACTAAACGGTGTAAAATAACTCTAAATTCGGAAGTCGGCGGCCCATCATGAGTAAGACAACCTACGTAGTAACTTGTAACTGTACATCGTGGTATACAATTCGTATGAAAGCTACACTGCTTCCGATTACATGTGCTATTATAAGATTTAAATGTATCAATGTTGCTTACTATATCTCTATTTCGTCAACTCAACATGAGCATCGATGGTTCAGTGGTAGAATGCTCGCCTGCCACGCGGGCGGCCCGGGTTCGATTCCCGGTCGATGCAAATCTTTTGGTTTTCTTCGGAGGCTAGTATTTTGTTGTAGGATTTGGTAGTAAGAAAAAATCAGTTTAAAGTATTTTTTTTGCGACTTTGACCACGTTTTAAATCATTTGAAATACGTGTAGTTTGCAAGAAGATCATTTGAACCTAGTGTTTTGTTTACCAGTGTAATAATAAACTTAACTTTGTAATATTATTATTTCATAAGGATCGGGTGGAGTTTTGGCAATCCAAAATGAAAATTGCTTTAAGTGATGACTGCTTTAAATACTGAGGTGACCGTAACGATTGGAGTCTAAGTTCGGACGAGGCAAAAAGACGTACTGCCGAAACCAGGGATTGAACCAGGGACCTTTAGATCTTCAGTCTAACGCTCTCCCAACTGAGCTATTTCGGCTGATGACCGATGATCAAAAATACAAAACAGCACAGACATCTAGTAAAAAAAGAGTGATAATGATTACGAAAAATAATAAAAATCGTTTATTTCATAATTCAACAGGATGGAGATATCGTTAGCTCAAAACTCGAGTCACAACCTGTATCCTGGGCATAGGTACAGTATTTTCCAATCACATTTGTTTATTAGTACGAGTAAGTCAACACCACTCTTTAACAATTTCAAAGTAGGTAGTTTAAACTAAATACTTACTTCATTATTGTAGTTAATCTGTATATTAGTTCACATTTAAGTTAACGCCATCTAGGGGACTATTCAATTACCAAAAGTATCGCGACTTGACTCATTTGTCAACAGTATCGCTACTCAACCCTAGATGGCGCTTTTTATGAATACAGGTTATAAAAATACTAGAAGTGTAAAACAGATGGCGCTGCATAAAATGTATAAAGCAAAATGGTTTATATAAGGATTATATATAAACAAGCAACAAAATGATGATAATTAATTGAAAATAATAAACACCAGTGCAGCTAAAAGCGAGCTGTTGACAGTAAACACCCCAGTTTTGCACAATATCTATCTCACTACAGACTGGATTGTCTTTAATGACGAGGAACCGAGATTCCACTTCCAACTTGAACCACTCAATTTCAGCGGGGGTTCGCAAGAGAAATAAGTAGATATTCTAGGAAGACGCTAGTAGGGATCTTGACCGTACTTCCGGGATTGTCTTGATGGCCATAAGAAGGCGAGACTTGCGTTTTCACTCCTCAAAAACCTCAGGGTACGTTGTTTTCTTGTCTCCATGTTACAATATGCTAGCCACCGTTTTAAGAGTGCATTATTAAGTGCAAGTCGCACCCTGCCATTTTGTCCGTGCCTTTACATGGTACGACCGGGTCCAGACTTTCCATCGAAGTTACCGGTAACCAGTTGTCTTCACCCACCCAAACCCGTAGTTCCTGCGATTAATTTTCTACAGGCTACAATAGTCCTGTGCCAATCGGGGGTTATCCTGTGCAATTGTCAAAATCTTAATCAAAATCAAATGTCATTTATTCAAATTAGGTTGAGGATCAGCACTACTTTCATAAGACAGTCCCCCAAAAAGCCCGCCTCTCGCCACTTCCTAGTGTTTTTGTGCATACAAGGTATACCGGTTGGAGCCCCATTCAATTAAAAACGCCAAATGGGCCACTGCGAGATGACTTCAGTCCCCGTGGATTTATCATGGGTCATTCATAACTAAGTAGATAGGTGACCATTATATCAAGACCCCTCCGAATCTCGGAAAGCACGTTAAGTCGTTGGTCCCGGCCTTCATTTGTAGATCATCGGTAAGTCTCTGGGTGGTGGAGGTCAGATAGGTAGTCGCCTGTCGGTCTAGGTCACTAACTACTAGACCAACAGGCCAGTCAACATGCTAAGCCGGAGGTCGTGGGTTCGATTCCCACCCAGGACAACTGTTTGTGTGATGAGCACGATCATTTGCTCTGTGTCTAGGTATAATTTAACTATAATTATAAATGTATGTATTTCGAAACATACATATAAGTATGTTTATCAGCTGTTTAGTACCCATAACACAAGCTCTGCTTAGCTTTGGACTAGATGGCATTGTGTGAAAGTTTTATAAATAATATTAATTTACTAGCAGACGTCTCGCGGTTTCCCGCATAGGTCCCGTTCCCGTGGGAACACAGGGATAAAAAGTAGCCTATGTGTTAATCCAGGGCATCAGCTAACTCCATAAGAAATTTTATTAAAATCCATTCAGTAGTTTTTACGTGAAAGAGTAACAAACATCCATCCATCCATCCATCCTCACAAACTTTCGCATTTATAATATCTATTAGTAGGATTATTCAGCTGCTTACGGTTAGACTGGCAGCCGACCCCGACATAGTTGTAAATAATAAAGCTAGGCAGATGTAAATTAATAATAGGTACCTAACTTATCTTCGATATTTTACTTTAAAAAGTTTTTTTTAATAGGTATTTAGCCGCATGTTAAATTATTATTTGCCAATTGTAAATTGGATTGTACAGGAAATTGGCAAGAGTTCAAATAACCGTACCCTATTATAAACCTATAATTCAACCTTCATAAATATAATAAATAAATAAATAAATATTCCACAACTTTTCACACAACGCCATTTAGTTCCAAGTTCATCACCTGTCAGTACAAACACTGCGGCAAACTAAAACTGTTTTGTAATTCTGGCTTATCTGTAACTTATCATAATATTATTACTGTAGACAATGGACTTACGTATTATATATTAGGTGGTAAGCGTTACATAATACAAATTTATTATATTAGGTACTGTTGCTAATGGCTACTAATAACATCACGTTTTACTACCAGAATTGTAGAGGTACTCGTACAAAGTTACATATGCTCTACATGAACATATTAAGTAATTCTTATGACGTTATCGTTCTGACCGAAACTTGGCTTATTCCTGATATTCGTGATAGTGAATTTATTGATGATCGATATGTTGTCTTTAGATGTGACCGTGACCGTGTCGCGACATGTAAAAAAGATGGAGGAGGCGTCCTTATTGCTGTGCTTCGTGAATTGCGAGCAACAATATTGACAACTCAATTTTTTAACTCTGAAGTTGAACAAGTGCTAGTACAGTTGCCTGCCGCGCAGCAGCACACACGTCATATTATTGGTGTCGTGTATATACCGCCAGCTTCTCCTGCAGAGGTTTATGAGAAATACTTGGACATGCTGCAGGGCTTAGCTAATAACCCCAACTGCAATACATATCACTTTTTTGGTGACTATAACTTGCCTGCTATTGACTGGGTGCAGCAGGGAAACCATGCTACGGCGCGTCACACAGACTCTACGGGACGTATCTTACTTAATTTTATAAATATAATAAATGGTATACAATACCACTACACAAAAAATAGTTTAGGTCGTCTACTAGACTTGATAATCTCTAACGCAGACCCTCAAATGATGCCGTGTAATATCCTGCTGAGTCCCGATAGCCTCCACCCACCCTTTTCTATATTAACTAACTTAAATATGCGTTTCAAACCAATGAAATGCCATTCAGTTCGCAGATATAACTTTTTCAAAGCAAACTATGATTGCATTAAACATGACTTAGGCAATGTAGATTGGGAAGAGTCACTCTCTCATCATTCGTCTGAGATGGCTGTTGATTGTTTTTATGAAACCATATATAAAGTTATCAGGTCACATATTCCATTGACTCATACTAAAAACTCAAAATTTCCGATCTGGTTTTCACCTTCTCTAATAAAAACATTTAAAACTAAAGAACGTGCATGGATTAAGTGGAAGACATATGGTAATCACTCTGATTATCTGCATTTTTCAAATTATCGCAAATTGTTTCATGTTGAGACCGCTAAAGGTTATAAGAGATATATGTCATCAGTTGAAGACAGTATTCCCAAATCTATCAAGTATTTTTGGTCGTATGTCTCTTCCAAGAAGGGCAAAGCTAAGTACCCTGCTAATATGTTTTATAAAACTGTTTCTTCCGACGACCCCAAGGAAATATGTAATTTGTTTTCGACTTTCTTTAGCTCAGTATATGAACCCTCTACCTTTGACCCAGACACATGGCAGCCGTCTAATTGCTATGAAGACAATTCCCCATGTATATCTGACATCTACTTGTCAAAGGCTTCAATACGTACAGCATTGAAGTCACTGGATTCTTCTAAAGGAGCTGGACCTGATGGCATACCACCGTCCTTCTTTATAAGTACAGCTGACCACTTGTCTTCCGCCTTACATATAATCTTTAGTAAATGTTTGAGGGAAGGAGTCTTTCCTGCAGTTTGGAAACGAGCCTCTATTACCCCTGTGTACAAGAGTGGGGATAGAAACAATGTAGAGAATTATCGGCCCATTTCTATTCTTTCCACTTTGTCAAAGGTTTTTGAACGACTTGTGCACAGTGCACTATATCCTCATATCCGTCATCTTATATTACCCGAACAACATGGTTTTGTCAAACGTCGTTCTACCACCACTAACCTCATGACCTTTGTGAACTATCTCTTTGAAAACATGGATCGCCGGGTACAGGTTGATGCCGTTTACACGGATTTTCAGAAGGCCTTCGACAAAGTGGACCACACCCTTCTCATGGCAAAAATTGCCTTTAACGGTATACGTGGCAATTTACTCAGATGGTTTGTTTCATATATTTTCAATAGGACTCAAAAGATCATCGTTAATGGGCACGAATCTGACTCTAAAGTTGTTAATTCCGGGGTCCCTCAGGGTTCAGTATTAGGTCCTTTTCTTTTTGTATTGTTTATTAATGACATTAAACATTGTTTTGTCAACTCACATTTCTTGATGTATGCAGACGATATGAAAATTTATACCACCTGTAAAAATATTCGCGACTGTCATTATTTACAACAGGACCTTGATAGACTTTATGAATACTGCCTCAAAAATAAACTTTTTCTTAGCCTTCCCAAATGTTACACAATTTCTTTCACTAAAAATAAAAAAACAGATTAAATTTAATTATTCAATAAACAATATAATTCTTAACGAAGTTCAATTTGTTCGTGACTTGGGTGTTACGCTTGATTCTTGTCTGCATTTTGATACTCATATTGACAATATAGTAAAAAAGGCCTTTCAAATGTACGGAATGGTGATGAGATTTTCAAGTAGCTTTGTACGACCTTCTACATTCTTAATATTATATAAAACACTGATTCGGTCTCAATTAGAATACGCCGTCCAAATTTGGGATCCTCTATATGATAAGTACAAAGATAGGCTACAAATTGTTCAGAGAAAGTATTTGCGTACTATGAATTATAGATGTTGTCGTTCTAAAGTCTCCTACGATCAATTACTGAAACGCTATAATGTTCTTAGTTTGGAGTCTAGACGAATTCTTCTAGGAGTAATGATGCTGCATGGAATATGCAATAACAGATTCGACTGCATTCCTCTCTCAAATAATCTAAATTATACAGTACCTAGATCTGTCATGCTTCGTGGGGTGCGTGTGCCTCGACTATTCCACACGAATTCGTGCAGGACTAACGCTGGGGAGCGCGTGCCTCTTCGGCGCCTTGTTGATGCTTACAACAATCACTTTATGGAGCTTGACTTATTTACTCTTTCCAAAGATCGCTTCAAGGCAAGAGCAGTAGAACTATTACTTAACTTATAAGTATATGCATTTTCTTTTATTTCTTTCTTTTCACTGATCTTTTACGATGCACACGATTTGTCTGTTTTCTTTAACAAATTTTTTTTTTGTGAATTCGTGGACAATGTTGTTGGTTACATGTGTAATAATATAAATATGTGAGATTGTGTATAAATGTATTTCTAAGTTGTGTTAATTTAAGAATCTTTAGTTAAGCTTGGCATGTAACTGTTTTTTGTCCCTAACAAATAAAATAAAATAAAAATAAAATAAGCTTGAGAGCTTGTGTTATGGGTACTAAACAGCTGATAAACATACTTAAATATTTCTAATTACATACATATTATAGATATATTACATCCAGACACAGAACAAATGATCATGCTCATCACACAAACATTTGTCCTGGGTGGGAATCGAACCCACGACCTCCGGCATAGCAGTCAGGGTCACTAACTACTAGACCAACAGGCCAGTCGGTCTTCATGATGAGTACCTACCTACTAAGGTAGGTACTCATCATGAAGACCGACTAAAATGTAATGTGTACCTACCTACTAAGGTAGGTACACATTACATTTTTGTCGGTCCTTATAAAGTAAAAACATCAAATAATACAATTTCCTCAAAACGAAGTTGACATAACATAAGTAGATACCTAATGCATTTTTGGTTTTATAGGATAATGGACAAAACTTAGGTAAGTAATTATTTACATGAAAATTTTTAGGTACCTAAATTGTACAGGAAAAGGGCAAAAATAATTCGAAAAAATTAATTGTATGATCTAAGTAGGTACCTACTTATGATGAGTAACATTTACAATACACTTATGTCGGTCCTAATAAAGTAAAAACATCAAACAACAAAATTTACTCAATATAACATTGACATTACTTACTATAACATTAATTCATTTTTGGCTTATTAAGTTAAAGAATACTGCATAAACTTTGAAAATGTAATTAATTTTATAAAAATTACCCAATATAAGTACAGTAAAGTAGAAGAAACTCCTTGTATTTAAAAAATACAAGGAGATTCTTCTAAAATTTATTACGGTAATGTGCTATGAGAATTTACCACGTTCTTATTTCGAGACAAAAACTCATCATTCGTCGCTTATTGCGGGGACAAGAAGTTTTTTTTATCACTTATGGATCTATGCAAAAGTGACATTTTACTAAGGAGAAACCGTAATTTTCACTCTAGTTTAATATTATTTGAAACTAACAAGATGTCGAACCTATTTATTTCAATTATTTAGAAGCATTAGAGTCCTCGTATGACTTTTAACTTACGTAAATATCCACCTCAAAGAAGTTTTGTTTCTATTCACCCTTGAGTTTCTTTGCACCCCGTTTAACCTTATGTCTTATTAATAGTAACTGGGATTTTAATGCTCACTATAAGTTCCAACTTCTTTAATGTTCCATAAAAGTTTTGATTTATTAGCTAGAATGCTATCAATATTTCTCAATTGTTAAGTAGGTATAATATTGTTATTGTCGACTGTTCACGCAGACCTTTATTTAGGTGAGAGAATCAGCATTGCCATTCTTTTTTGATGCCCTATAATTCCTTCACTTTTCTTTTTGTTTTAGTTAGGTTTTTAATAATAAATAATAATAATATTATTTATTCAAAAGTAAAATAGGTAAAATAAAATACAAAAGTCTTAAAAATAATTAACAAAGGAGGAGGGGGTTTTTTTTATTTATCTACATGTGGGTGTAATACCAGGTACATTACTGTCTAACCCTTCTTGGATTACAGGCGTGATGTTGTGTTATGTGTATCTACATAATAGTTTTAAGTTTGTCAAAATTTCGGATATTAACTGTTATACTTACCTTTTCCGAGGTAGCAAAAGCAAATTGGTCACTCCAATTAAGATTTAGGATGATCTGCAAGTGATATATTAGAACTTAAATAAAATTCTAATGCTAGGTACAAAAATATAATGCGTACCTCCTCTGATCATGCTAACCTTACTAAAGCACCACAGTAAACACAGGAAACTGAGCTTTATGTAACGGATCATAACCATTGTCACGAAACCCGATTTCCGAGATCCAAAATTAGAGGACAAAGCTGTTGTGGATGTGGATTATGGGATAATTGGACGCAACGTCGCTTAACAAAGCGGCTTACAGGTATTTATATCAAAAAAAGTATCACACTTTCCGAGTGCAAACAACCAGCGCTCGTTTGTGATCGCGTTCCAAAAGGATTTGCGACTAATCGCAAACAAAAATATTTAGCTTGTTCGTGTTCAAAATAGTGTTGTTTTCGTTATTGCGTTTAGTATTTGAGACTATTGTTATCGTCATCGCCATGATAAAATGTAGATGATTTCGTCCGAAAGACGTCTAATGCAAGACATAGGTACGCCTTCCCCCAAACGTCGCCACTACACAACGATTGGTCCGGTCCGGTCGACTGTTATTAATTTAATCATAGATAGGAAATAGTAACAGCTGTAAAAGATACACAAACTCAATTGCAGGTTCTCACTTGTAGAAACACAATAAATTACAGAAATCTTAGGATCATAGGTAGTATTTATCGTAAGCAAATGTAATTTTATTATGAACAGGTTAATGGCAATTAATAAAACTGTGTAAGTTGGTTTTACTTTTACATTGTGATTAAGTTGATACCTAAGTACAACCTAATACAACGTCGACTGTTTACTTTTTATACTGAATTTGTAAAGAGAAAAAAATTGTATATTTGTAAGTATGTAACAAATTAGTAAGAAACATAAAAACACCTGGACCGATTTAAAAAAATCTTTCCTCGTTGGAAGGCTTACATTATCTCCGGGTGAGGTTAAAACTTAATAATAATAATAATTATTTATTTGCTAGAAATATGGTAGTACAGGTCTTAGAAAACAATAAATAGTTCTTATTAATAAAAGTTCTTAATATTCCGCCTCATAATCAGCATGCAAATTTTTGTGTAAGTATATGTCTATATCTCTAAATTATCATACAATTATTTAACTCTTAACAATAATTCAATCTAAAAATTAAAAATTACATAATGTTAAAATTAAGTCCAACTGTTTAAGTTCGAGCAAGTCCACATTTTTATAAGTCTTATAGTAAAAATATTCACTTAAGGTGAAAAAACAGTTCTCTATTAACCATTTTTTCATTTGCGTTTGAAACTTATACATATAAGGGAAGTTCTCTCAACCGACGTGGAATATGATTGTAAACTTTGACGGACATCCTATAGCTATTTTTTTTATGCAATGTGCTTCTCACGTAGCATACATTTTCAATTTAGTAGGATCTCTTGGCTTATATTTACTTAACTAAACATAATAACTAAACATCAGGCTCTGAAAGACAAGTAATACTGTAATAATGATGATGGAAAATTTTGTTGAAACTCAAGAATAAGGATCAGGCTCGATATATTTGCTCGATGTAAGTGTATTATAATAAATATGGTAATTGGCTTCGTATCTGTTTGAAATGAATAAATAAATAAATTTCAGGCTGGATATATAGATAATGAATAATTTCAGTTATCGACGCACTAGATAGTAAGTTGCAGACAACAATGCGTTTCTGAGTCAGTGCTGCGCAGTGACACATCGCATAGCAATGTTATTGATTGCTGCAAATAAAGAATTAATGAAGCAATCGCCGACGCGGGGCACAAGTTAAGGGTTCCTTAGTAGTCATAAATAGGTAATCCGTTAAGGAAGACTGAATAAATGTTTTTTTTTTAAGTTTAATGACTGTGTTGTTGGCCTAGTAGCTGAAAGCGGTACTGCAGAGAATAAGGTCTCGAGTTCGATTCCCAGGTCGCACAAAGCGTGGCAGTGGGAGCTCAGAGTCTGGATTCGTGCTAGATTAAGGGCAAGGGCTGACCCGCTTATTACATGGGACTCAAACGTAACTGGTGAAATGTGGGTGTAGGTATGTGTACTGTACATCTGCCTAAAATTCAATCGTCCCCGATTAGATTAGGTAGAGGTATACCGCTTACAGGCGCGATGTTATGTTGTGGTTGGGAGACGACGCTCTAGAAGAACCGACACTGACCTGATTGATGGTGTTCTTCAGAAAGACCAGGTCACAACCGGTATGAACGTAAACGAAGCAAAAAGAGTATGCATCAGGAGCACTGCTAGTGGCCTTCGGTGGTTTTTGTCTTCCCCATGGGAAAAGAGCGTGAGTTTATTCATCTAAAGAAAGAAAAGCAATGCATCAATGTTTGCTTGCCAAAATGGTAGGATCTAAGGACACTAACATTATTTTTATCACCTTAATGTACCTAAATACCTGCATTCTGAGCAAATAAACAAATATTCTATTCTATTCTAAACATTTATTTGACACGCACATAAAATACTTATAACATTTATAAAAATCAAAGATAAAAAAAACAAGAATAATAGTAAAAAAAGAACAAATTCCAGAAACACCACCTTTGTATGTAAGTGATGTGTAAGACTGTAAATCTAATGCAAAGTCAAAACTGTGGACAATTACGGGCTACTGATTTCCAATGATAATAATAATTGATTTATTCGAGTTAATCATTCCATTATACTTAGTTTCCATTAAATACGTAAGTACATACCTAAGTATGTTGTTCGACATTATTATTAGGAATTGACAAAAACGTGACAATGCAAAATATTGAGCATACGAGTACCACTGATTGAACCTTTAAAATGAACTCCTTATAAAAGTTGAGGTATCTTTTTATTGCCAATGGCTAACTGGTTGCATTGTCATCAAAGTTTAGTGAAACACTTTGAAAACAACTGAGAATTTACATTTTTTTTTAATTCTTTAGTGCATAACTAAAATCTAAAATACAATAAAAGTGATAAAATTAAATATGTACACTTAAACTAACTACAAATAAAATAGTAAAGAAAAAAAAAATACAAAAACCCCCTTCTAGGAAAAACAAAATCGGAACACTCAAGCGTTAAAGTACTCCTCCCCATTGCTGTCATCTGGAAACGTGCCCAGAAGACTGGCAACCATTGCCACGTTGGATGGCAATGCTAATTCTAAAAATTGGTATTGCACTTTGAGTTTTAGACTTCAAGTTACGGTGATCAGACGGGGTACTGAGCGCAAGACGTAAACCTAGATACAGACTGATATCCAATACGAAAGTAGCTGTTTGACAGTAAATCGTTGAACACTTTTCCTAGGGCTCATCACTATGAATTGTCAGCGGAGATGCTCTGCCAGTCATTGAAAGATGAATCATCGTTTGGGTTCTCCGACTTCATTACTGAACCCTTTGAATTAACTCTGTCAGTAACATCCCGTTGATAAATGATAAATGTATGACAACCTTTTTACGTTTTTACCGCAACTTAGTTGTAAGATACCTATGTAATTTTTCTATATTTCTCAGTGTGATACTGTGATCTAACCAAACAAATAAAGTTTATTAATTGGGAACTAGCTTTTACCTGTCGTACGAATCACTTAGTTTGCGTGGGTAAAACTCATTAATGCTCGTAAAGGGTATCTTATTCCGCCGAATTCAGTATCGTAATGTATCTCTTTACGTACTAGTGCGTAACGGTAATGTAAAACGAACGGTTTGCAAGATGCTCCGACTTAAAACGAACGGTTCCTTTTTTTAAATCTTAGGAAAGAGTTTTTATGTCAGAGAAGTGGTCAACATTTTATGAATAAAATTAACTTTGGGAGATAAAATATAAAAAATAAACAATTAATTCGTTAATTTAATTAATTTTGACAATAAATTACAACCATTAGTAACAAAAACAAAAAAAATATTGACTAATTTACTTTATTAGCTAGCTGTTTTTGTGTCTTTGACTTAAAAAAAAAACTGATGCGCGCGCCAATTTGTGATCAAGATAAAATGATTCCGCGCGCTTTTTCTTTTCACTGTATTGTTTTTATTTGAAAATTTCAGTCCGAGTTTTATTTATTTCCTCGCAAATATGTTATAAAACGTCGTATGACATTGTGCGTTTTGATAATTACAGCCTCTGCCTTCTTGTAGCCCTGGCCTGCGGCCCGGGCTAGCAATATTGCCTCGGCTTTAATCATCAACCTACCGCACTTATATCATAATGTACTATTTTGTTTTATAAAATCCTGCTCGCGGTTTCAACCGTGTGAAAAGTAATTTTCGCAAGACTATACCAAGGTTACCACGATAAAAAGTATCCTATGTGTTAAACCAGCAAATGGTCTATCTTTGTACTAATTTTTGTCTAAATCTGTTCAACGATTTTCCTGGGATTGAGTACTTAACAAACATCCATACGTATTCAAAAACTTTCACGTAAAATTTACAATATTACTAGATGCCTCGGCAAACTTTGTTTACATTTTCTAAAAGCTACTGAATTCATATTCATATTTCATATTCATATTCAATTATTTGCGTTCATGCGGATAAAAAGATGTTAACATAGGGCTTAGAGCTAAGAGCCGTTGTAGACCCTGTAAGGGCACATCAAAATATTGTTTAATATAAGTATAGCAATTACTTAAAATCTAAGTCGTAGATTACTAAAATTTAAATAAATTTATTCATGAAATATTAAACAATTACACATAGAAACAAAACAGTCACTTACAATATCATAAATAATTCAATTAATGGTAACATAATCACTCAAGAAATAAATTTTACTTATTACTAATTAGGTCATATTATTACACTTAAACACTTATTTAATGAGATTTTATTTCAAAGTTACAAATATTCAATTACCAAAGAAATAATATATACACACAACATTTATTAAAAATCGGTGATGTCGTTTTGGAGGGGCTTTGTCACAACACGAGAAATTATATAAAGAGATTAGATAAGATGAATGTAAGACTGAGGTAGCATTTTGGTCTTGGTCAAAAAAGGTTGCGCCCAACGTGGGGCTCGAACCCACGACCCTGAGATTAAGAGTCTCATGCTCTACCGACTGAGCTAGCCGGGCGATAGAAACGTAGTGTAAATTTATACTTAGATCTGGCATATGTGTTGCGAGGTATTTTTATGTATGCATTAAGTATATTCTTTTTAACATAAATTATTATTAAGGCAAAGGGAGAACCTCGTGCAGAAGAACGATTAGAGGCTGGTTAGATTGGGACCATTAGTCACACTATACATATACAATTATACATATTTTTATTCGAATATCAGAGACAATTCTATTAAAAATTGTATTAGTAGATACTACTTGTCATCGCTTTATAATTTGTTTTCAAATTTAAGTGACTGAACAAAAGCAATGGTGCAAGCAGTGGTGGCTGTGCAATGAATGTAGGAACCTGTGAGAGGTACCTACTTACCGATAGAATTTCTATCGGTAGCAATGAAGAAAGGGGCTATTTATCCAGATAGGCTGGAATTCGAACCCAAAATCGTTGGAAAAAGCCCATGCAGATGTACAGAATCCAGCACATCAAGCTACCCCAATGTGGTAAATTTCTTTAATAGTTTTTCAACTTTATTTCAAATTAAATAAGGTTTATGTTCAATTGCAAAAGAAATTACAGTTTGGGGTATTTGATGTCATGACATATCACAAGAGGTGTCCCAAAAAAATGCACAAATTAAAACCTATCTAGGTACTTAACACTAAGTTAATAAAAAATACAAATTGTGCAAAAAAATACAATCAACTTAATTAAGCAGTTTAACCTCTGTGTTATCTTAAAACAAACTACTAAGTAGCATTAATTAGTTCTTTTTACACTTATTCATGAGATTATCAAAATCATAATAATATTATCATGTAGTTGATTGAATAGCTGGCGCCTGGCGCTGGCGTGATGGCGTCGTCACGCACCGGTGGTAACAGGTACAGTCGCCAATAGAAACATGCACGACTTCAAGTCCACATGGAATGGCTTAACTTCCAAGAACAATACAAGTTACCGTAACTAAACTTCCCGAAACTATGCTTTTATAAAGAAGTTCGATTGAAAAATTGATTACTCTGAATGAAAGAATACGTGCATCGCTTGAAAGCAGAGACAGAGTGTGTGCATTTCACACAGTGTTTTAGTCATTTGCATGAGCAGAATATTTTCAGATTAAACTTGAGATACAAGAAATCAAATATGGCAAAATAAGCATATTGTGTAAGGGAGTTCAACCTTACAACAGCCTAACTAACGAGTTAAAAATGTGTAATAAAGTAAATATCCATAAAAAAAAAACTAAAGTGGCACATTTATAGCCAGCATGCTGTACTAGTACATACGACAAACAGACCGGAAAATTACTATAAGTACCTAATTATGAAACTTGTCAAAACTAGAATTAAGATATTTTGTAAATCTAATTTTAAGTGAACTATGTTCTGATTAGAAATAAATTCCTTAAACCCACATATTTTTGTTTCGTACTGTCATTTATGGGAAGTTAAATTCTAATAATTAAACCTGTAAATCCTATCCACACTACCGCCATCGACAAATCCCTTGTACAAAATCATACAGCAAAAAAAAAAGAATGTCATTAAACTTGTGTGCACAATGCTTCCCGCTTAGTATTCCGGCGTCGTTCGGAGGAAGTGGCACGGCTGACAGTTAGCTTTTACTTAGCAACACCGATGACCTAAGCTCACATGCGATCGCTTATTACGTCGATAACCATCTGGGGTCTATGTGGGTCACTGGACCTCAGATAGCCCAGTGTTGGTTAGGTTTGGGTAATTATTTGTAGGCGCCAGTTTGTGGCGGGTGTCTTGTGTATTAAGTATTTGTTGTATTTGTATCTATTCTGCGCATAGATACCCAGCCATACATAATCTCTGGGAAACGGATAATGACAGAATTCTCGAAGAAAATTCATGATCTGGAGATTTAGAATTAGTTTTCGCCAGTTTATCATACATCCCAAACTGAAAAAAAAAACTCATTTCAACATGAACCTTAATCTAAACAAACAAAAAACATAACAACACGCTTGTTAACCCCAAAGAGTTAGGCAGAGGTCTACACCCACATTTCCAGGTGGAGGCGAGCGTATTACAATCAATCGGGCACAAATCCAGACTCCGGGCAGCAACTGAGAAATACCAAATGGATAAACTCAATAACACTTTGCCCGACCCGGAGATCGAACCCGGGACCTCTTGCTCAGCAGTAGCGCTTGCGACCACTAGACCAACGATGCAGTCAACCTATTATATTTTTAATAAAGTTGAACAGCTATCAAAGAAATTTGACACAGTAGTTTGATATACACCACTAATTTTTAATTCGTACAAATACTTAAAGGGCTTATTCTAGACGGTCTTCTCAGTATATTTGTAAAGTATCAATAAATAATATTCATAAACAGCAAAGTTAATAGCGTTTGTTTATATCCCAAAAAGTCGCTCAATTTTTCGAAATATTGTACCGGCTATTCATGACATAGTAGTATTCATTAATCGTCATATTATTATCTCGCTCACTTTCGCGCTATCTCGCTCAAGCATGCCCTGCCTCGAACAGCTGTTTTCGTTATTTAAGTTTAACTAAATATTTAAAAATTGAATTTCGTTTTTTTTACCTTTGAACTGTTTAGGGCAAATTTTATTCAAAGTTAAATCATTTAAGTATTTCAATATCACCAATTAAAAGAGACTTTTGAGAAATAAAATAAAAAGTAAAAAAATGCAAAAACGATTCTAGTTGCCCCTTCCAAAAGGTTGTTTTATAATTATGGAGAAGAATGGGTAAGAAACTTCATACTCACCCACTCTTACTAGGTAGCTGGTTCCTTCGTTAAATGTTTAAACAGATACTATAATTATTTGAAAAGTATCTGCTGTTTAGACATTTAACGAAGGAACCTGATATGGATCTTACCTTTTGAAGCAAATATTTGTTGCATACTAAATTCGTTGAAGTAATTTAAAAGAAATCTTGTGAGTTTTTGACGGAGATTCCTAAGCCCAACTAACACGAGCAGAGTGAGTAGTACCTAAGTTACAAATATTTACTTACAATACACTATGATAACTAGACTTATCACCTTTCGCTAAGTCACGTGGTCAAAACAAAGGGATTTGAGGCGTTCTCGATTGTAGAAAGAGAATAGATACGAATCGTTTGTAACTTGGCTAGGGGGGCTGCAGTACTTAACTAGGTCACACGATACCCTCTCACATTTGGGCTTCTGACTACCCGTATTAAGGACTGTCATAGATCTCCAAATGACAACCGGTACCAACGACACTTGCGTGTTTCCCATGGCACAGAGGGTCTTAACATGTTATGAATGTCACCCATCCACCTCGACCTCGCAAAGTGTAGCCTTAACCTTCGATCGACCCGTTCGGATATTATTATTTAGCCACAAGTCTCCACTGCGCCAATGTAAGTCAATAAATCCAAATTTTCAGACGATGACTTTTCTGTATTTCCAATACAAATTATGTTTACTTTTTGACTCACAGAATCAAGTTCTATTATTTATTGGCCTACTACTAACCAGCGCTTACATACCTTTAATTCTCATAATTGAGGTGTAGCGTATATTTATTTTGTGGTTTTTTCTAATAAATGAGTTAGCACATTGTAGATGGTTTTTCCAGTGAGTCACGAGTAATAAGCTTCAACGAAATTAGGCGGAACTGACTAACTTAACTTTTAACTGCTTCAGTTTAATTTCAAGTTATTATTATAAGTGTATTGGATTCGTTGGTATTAGTGGTCATCAGGTTTTACCATTCACGACATTATTTCTTTGGGAATTGACCAAAATGTATGAAACTCAGCTCTTTCATACATTTAGGTCGAGTAGGTATCAAACTTTTCTATGCAACTGTTTGTATGTAATGTAAAAAATGGGTCCCATATTGAAAGTTGTTTATTTTCATGGGTAACATTCTGTTAAAAAATATACCGTGATTAAAATAACACTCTGTTTATCTAGATGACAAATCTAAGTTTCAACAAAGATGACAGATGTTTTGTATATTTGTATTTCTGAATAAGAAAAAATATTCCTTATTAATTGTTAGTTAACATATTTTCGTCAAATAATCATCATTATTCGTGTGATTAGTGCCAAACCTGGGGGTCGAGTCTGCTATTGCAATCGTGTTCCAATGACCGGTCAAACTTATGACACATTTCCCATACAAAAACTGTCAAAGTTGTTAAATATTCGATCAATGACCGGTCATTGAGACACGATTGCAATAGCAGACTCGAGTACTTGGTGTCAGTTTTAAATGCCGATGCCGCCCATGTGCCTCTGATTTGGTTAAACATGCCGTTGAAAAATAACTCTCAGGGCCTGCCGGTTTCCTCACGATGTTTTAGTTCGCCGTTTCTAAAGCAAAGTGAAAATTTTACAAAATGCACATGATTCAGAAAAGGTACTTGACCGAAATGTATGAAACAGCTGATTTTTTTCCGGTCGGTTACCTCACGATGTTTTCCTTTACCGTTTTTAAAGTAAGTGATAATAGGCGATTCGACAAAATTTTAGTTTTAACCCTCATCTTGATTACAAGAAAATATTCGACACATATTTTTTCTTTTTTCAGGTACCTAATCAAAAAATAACGGCGATACATACAAAAATGTCGCATGACGTCACTAGCCAGTACAGTTTATACTAGATAATGACGTTACAAGCCCCCTCTCCTCACTTTAATGCGCTTAATCTAAGCAGTATTCCATCAGATTGAAAAAAAAAAAAAACTTACACATACATACATACATAACGTCACGCCTGTAATCCCCGAAGGGCTAGGCAGAAGTGTACCTGGTAGTACACCCACATTTCGCCAGTTATGTTTAAGTCCCATGTAATAGGGGGCGAGCCTATTGCAATCAATCGGGCACAAATCCAGACTCCGGGCTGCTACTGAAAAATCCCAGATGGAAAAACCCAATAACACTTTGCCCGACCCGGGGATCGAACCCGGGACCTCATGATCAGCAGAAAAAAAACTTGTGTATTATTTTTATAATCTAGCTGATGGACTAATTATATTTTAATGTTAATATTCTGTCAAGTACCGTGTTATACAAAACGCACATGAATCCGAAAAATTAGAGGTGCTAATCGTTGTTCAATTCAAATAATCATATCATCTTTTATAACATCTTCGGTAGTCAAGTAATCATAAATCATCTTTTATTACATTAAGGTAACACTTTTGTGGCTTCTTTGGCCCCTTTCCTACATCATTAAAGTACCGACCGGTGCCTAGACTTCCATTACTTGCCTTGTTTAATCACCAAGACTTCCGGTTCTTGGTAAATGACGTCAGTTTTTTTATTATATAACACTAATAAACCACTGAATATAATTAATGTGGTTGAAATTCCCGTTAATTCTGTGAAGTAAACTGTGTCACTGTACTTAAAACATACACCTTTTATTTTGCTATGTACTTATCGTTTGAAGTAGTACATTTGTAGCCATCTGGTCCAGAGAAGTTTTGGTATTTACTTATTAAACTTCGATAATCCTATTTTATCATTTTTGTGACATCGTGTCACAGACCTATGGATGTGCCCGCTTACACAACACATGGAGGCGGGCACGCTCTTTACACATAAGTACCTATAGGCTTCTCTTTACTTGAGTTTAGTTGGCAATGTTGGTAGCTAAACATAATTACCTATATGAATTACTAGTGTTATTTGCCTATGTTGGAGTATGTAGCAATAAATTTAATTTAAATTTATTGATTCATAATGTTAACTAAGTTATAGGTACCGTATGAATTCAAGTTCTTCTAACTTGTCGAGTTTGTTCCGCCACTTCTTCTTCCCAGCAAAGACACTTGAAACGTAGCGAACAGCGGGCTTTTTGGAGGACTCTAATTTTGACATGATTAGGAAATGTTTGAAGTAGCGTATTCTTAACAAACTGTGTACTTAACCTATGTAGGTACTGGAAATATTGTTTTTTATTGTAAGGGCGATTTCTGCTTGAACGAATACAAAAATAATTCAATTACTTATGTACCAAATTTGATTTGGGGTTACAAAGATGTATGTCTACCTACTTACTTGCTTTAACTAAAGCTTAGGAAATCCCAGTAGGGTCTGTAATAGGAATTTGAAAAACATGTACGTAATGGTGTGTTTTTTTATGAAAATAACAGGAAACAAATGACTTATTAACAACGCCAATAATATGAACTTGCGTATGATTTAAGTACCTATGTAGTTACTTATTTACCTTTAGTGCATCAGTGTTTTCCCTGTCTAAGGTTCACCAAACACAGAAAATAGAAAATACAATACGAGTAATGCGTCTGTTCTGTTTCTAATTATTACGTACAGACACCAATACATCAAGTTAGCCCAAACTGTAAAATGTACCTAACTTTTTTTATTTTTAATAATGTTGAAAAAATATCAAATAAATTGGGGTAGCTTGATGTGCTGTTGTCTGTACCAATGTAGGTATCTACTTACGCTTACACCTTCTTTTTTTAAAAGTCGGTTTAAAATAGGTAGTTCAGACTCCAAAAAAGAGAAGAGGTTCTCGATTCGGATGAGTTTTTTAAGTAGATCACTCGTATACAGTTGGTTTCATGAATCAAAAATTAAGATGTACTTTTGTGTAGGGACATGGAAATTAACGAAAAGCTGTTTACGTGTAAATATTTGTATTAATACAACAACCGCCCCTAAAAGAAATAAGACCCATTGAGGAAAAGATACAATGTATTTGTGTGAGTACAAAAAAAAATACAAACGACTTGATTGAAAATTAAAAATTTAAAAAACCCCCACCGCAAAAAAGTAAAACATTTAAAAAGTTAAAAATAACACATTAGCCATGAAATTTTACTTCACGTCGGGGTACCGCTTAAGTAAAGAATGTTCCTAGTACTTGTAGGTATGTAGGTACTTATTTTCACGGTACCCCGACGTTACGTAAAATTTCATGGCTAATGTGTTATTTTTAACTTTTTAAATGTTTTACTTTTTTGCGGTGGGGGTTTTTTAAATTTTTAATTTAATTTTTATTTTATAATTTTTAAAGGCATTAATTTTGTTTTATAGAGTTTACAGTTATAAGAACTTTTCAGAGCAATGTATGTAGAGTCAAATGCTGGTTAAAACGAATCCAAACACGACATATCTGCTATTATTTTGTCAAGAGTCTACCTACTGGTGTGCAGGATA
This sequence comes from Euplexia lucipara, assembly GCA_921972225.1. Classification (NCBI taxonomy): domain Eukaryota; kingdom Metazoa; phylum Arthropoda; class Insecta; order Lepidoptera; family Noctuidae; genus Euplexia; species Euplexia lucipara. The sequence goes on along the minus strand of OV179158.1, from coordinate 14,239,193 downwards.
GCTTGGCTGCAGCATCAGCTCATCCTGTTGCCATCAGTGCATTGTGTTTAGAATCAAATGCTGGTTGAAATGAATCCAAATACGACATATCTGCTATTATTTTGTCAAGAGTCTACCTACTGGTGTGCTGGATAGTCTGGCTGCAGCATCAGCTCATCCTGTTGCCACCAAGGCATTGTGTGCAGAATCAAATGCTGGTTGAAATGAATCCAAACATGACATATCTGCTATTATTTTGTCAAGAGTCTACCTCCTGGTGTGCTGGACAGCCTGGCTGCAGCATCAGCTCACCCAGTTGCCATCAGTGCATTGTGTGCAGAATCAAATGCTGGTTAAAATGAATCCAAACACGACATATCTGCTGTTATTTTCCCAAGAGTGTATTAGTCTGCTAGATATCCTGGCTGCATCAGACCAAATACACCGTAATGTTGCCTATTAATATTACACACATGTGTGTTTGAAGTTTTAAGACACACATATGTTTGTAAGTAAAGTTAATACCCGTAGACGTCTAAAATAGCCACGGTAGCTAACACAAAAGAGCTGATAACCTTGAAACGGCTGAACCGATTTTGATGAGTTATGTCTAAGAACCATCGCAAGAAACCCTGCTTTCAAATAAAAAAAACCGCATCTAAATCGGTTCACCCGTTTGGGCGCTACGGTGCCACAGACAGACAGACAGACAGACAGACAGACAGACAGACAGACAGACAGACACACACACATAGCGGTGAAACTTATAACACCCCTCTTTTTGCGTCGGGGGTTAAAAACAACTAAAAACATAAAGTCTTCTAAAGTCTGATTTTATATCCTGATTTTTTACAAGAAAACTAGATATATACCCTCTCAAACAAAAAATCTAATCTCGGTCTATAAATAACGGAGATCTGAGGTAACACATAAAAAAATACTACTGAATTAACAACCGACTCTGTTTTTTTATGTCGGTTAAAAAGGTACCACCACCGTATGTTCATATTAGAGGTTAATTTGGTTGTCATTACGTCCATTTCTCGGTACGATGACAATATGTGAACATATCGAATCGTTCACCCCGTTTACGATCAGGACCCGACGGTTTTATGCGCGTCGTTATGAGCAAGATGCGCGTGCGTTCATTGTAATTAATTTAGTAGGTACTGTACGTTATGTGTAATGATACATAATGCTTTCTTTTGAGACCTTTTTCTTTGCAGTTTTGTACCGTTATATGCGATGATGAGCTTGAGAGATATGTTGAAACGGTAAAAACATGTAATTGAAATTAAAGTTTTGTGAGCAAGTCGTGAGTGATAAATAGCTTCTCATTCGAATGTGTTGTTTTATGTGTTAACCTGCACCAAGTCTGAATCACCAAGACAACATGTATGAATGTAAACGAAGCAAAAGAAGTATGTAAGAATCGTAGCATATGGCGCTCTGTAGTTTCTGCCTATCCCCATGGAAAAAAGGCGTGAGTTTATGTATGTGTATGTATGTGGTATAAATATAAAACATATTTGAAGCGCCGTGCAATCTCATTTATGAATTCATGTTATTTTTCCATATATTCTGATGAAAATTATCACCGACAAAATACCCCAATTAGCCAAATTATGATGTATGGAACCTTTTGTTTCGAAACTTGTTTACAAAACCCTTTTCGTAAACAGTGGAGTGCAGTGCAGACGTGCGCTTGCACAGCGACGCGTGAGTCAGTTAGTTGTAAACATAGTCATCTCATTCCTCGTAAATACATCACATTGTAAAAGCTGATGATCGATCGCTACCATAAAATTATTTGTATCTACCTATATTAAAGAAAGAAAGAAAAAGCATTTATTTGACCCAAAAACAGGCACACGATAATATATAAAATAAACAAAGGAAAAGAATTAAACTACAAGAAGATGAACAATAAGTAAAACAAAAAAAGGAAAATATTCAAAATAAAAAACAAAGTGACTGCATTGGTACTTTTACGTAGGTACGTGGATCACCTATTTGTTATGGGGTAAATGTCAGTTTATAATTAATTATGTTTCAGTAATTGCTTCCTTGATCACTTTCCGTAGTGGAGGAATTTCCTGAAAGTAATAATTACAGCTACAAACATACACTTTAAATAACTGTTTCCTATGAAAAAATTACTTATAAATAAGTCATTTATATTCTAATTTGTAGTAATGCAACCTTATTTTGGGCATGCATCAGCGCAGCGCAACCTTTTTTATGCCGTTAAGGCAGTGGTCAATGAATCATGACGCTAAACGTTTTTGGTGTCGTTTTGCGTTTGCGTCATCGGAACTTCGGCGGTAACATTTTATTTTCTTTTATTTATTTATGGCAACGGTTTTTTTTTATTTCCCGCCAGTATATTTTTATCTACAGGAACGGATTATTGAACGCAGTGGTCAATTTTGCTCAGACTGCTACAGCCCGGCTAGCTCAGTCGGTAGAGCATGAGACTCTTAATCTCAGGGTCGTGGGTTCGAGCCCCACGTTGGGCGCAGATACTTTTTGGACATTATTATGTCAAATTTTGTGTAAGATTGTGTAGGTATGTATTTATTTATACATGTACGTACACTATGCACGCTCTTGTTTTTTGCATATTTTAAGTAAAACAAAAATCTGTTTATTTCAACAGAGTTTTCTTTCAACAGACCTGTTACACAAAGGAAAACTTTAATAAATTCGACCTATTTAAATAAATTGTAGAAGTGCATTCATTGCTTTTGATTTTAATAAGTTCTATTTCTTGATCCATTAATTGATTTCGAACATTTGTCCATTAGATAACATAATATCACGCCTGTTATTAACGAAAGGTTGGGCAGAGGTGTACCTGTAGTACACCCACATTTCGCCAGTTATGTGTAAGTCCCGTGTAATAGGGGGCGACCCTTTTGCCATATCAATCGTGCTCAATTTCAAACTCTGCTGGGCTGCTACTGTAAAATTCCTGTTAATCTAAGACCTTACACATAATTGTTTGCCGTGTAGGTACTTGTGTTTTACAATAAAATATATTCTATTCTATTATATTCCAGTTGGCAAAACTCAATAACGCTTTGCTTACGGATCAAACCCGGGACCTCATATTCGGCAGCAGCAGTAGGTACTTGCAACCAGAAGAGAGTTGCACATTGGTCCAACACATAATGGGTTATTAGACAAAATTTTAGCTTTTAGTCCGTCATCTTCTTCTTTTCATTTGCTTTTCTTCCGTTTTCGTCCGTCAACCAACAACTTCAACTTTTCGGCTTTAGTTTAGTTTAGTTTACTTTTATGTTGCAAAATATCTGTGGAGGCTTGTTATTAGCAATCTGAATGTTTAATGTTGTTACCTAATAATGTGTAATTAGTCTGTAAGCCTTCTTAAAATTAATAAAATAAAATAATAAATAATCTAGATTACTTACAAGAAAATATTCGACACATATTTTTCCTTTTTCACGTAAAAATAAAAAGAATAAAATACGTGTTGTTTACTCTTCTACTACGTTATTTTGTCAAATAGCCCATTATGTGTTGGACCAATGTGCAAATCTCTTCTGGTCGCAAGTGCTGCTGCCAAATATGATAACTAAAATTTTGTCAAATACCCCATTGTTTGCTGTGTAGTCATGTTTTATAATACAATAAGTATATAGGTATTCTATTCTATTCCAGATGGCAAAACTAAATAACGCTTTGGCCGACTCGCGGATCGAATCCGGGATTTGAAGTTCGACAGCAGACCAACGAGACAGTTGCACATTTGCTCATAAGTATTACACTTCGTACCCATCCAATTTCATGAAACAAAATAAATCCAGATGACAAGTGGCAACAAACACTTTTACGCAATTTATACAAATATTCAATCTCTCTCGTGTACTTAGTAGTACCTAACATAATGCCATGTTTTCCATACATGAAGGGTTTTCCGTTGTAAGGGAAAAGTTTCTCACATAGTTTACACAGGTACACAGATGTATACAAATGTGTAGTTTTCCTCAATGATTCCTTCCTTTCCTAGATTGGTTTCGTCCTAGTTTAGTCCGGGTGTGAATACAATGACGTCCGTAGAACGAAGGTTCCAATGGCAAGGTTGAATCATTTCTTACTGACGTCAAATTAAATATGACACGCCGTAATTAATAACTGCTGTGTGGTTTAGACAGACGTGTGGTCGAGTAATATTAATTTACATGGATAATAGTTTTCCTCCTTCAGTATATTGACTCCAAAATATTTGTACCTATAAACGCAGTTGCATCAATAGGTACTACAAATGCAAAATGACGATACAGTGTTTGTCATTTTATTTTTCTGAATTCCCGTGGGTTTTATTTTATTAACCTTTAGTGTTTACTTATAAAATTGTTACCTACCAAACATAAAAAAGGACGAAAGAGCAGATGCAGTCGGTGGTAACATGTAACATTATCATGGTCATGGAGTGTGATTTTGTATACTGGATCTTCACGTGACATCACTACATACTATAAAACAAAGTCCTCCGCCGCAGCTGTCTGTCTGTTCGCGATAAACTCAAAAACTTCTGCACCGATTTTCATGCTGTTTTCACCAATGGATAGAGTGGTTCTCGAGACAGGTTTACGTAAATAATTTGTCATGTTTCTGTATACATTGGCTAAAATAAAATGACGTTTGTTTGAGGTGTCAGAAAAAATAAACCGTCTGGGAGCTGGGTCCACCCAGCTCCCAGACGGTTTATTTTCCGCGTGGACGCGGGCGAAGCCGCGGGCATCAGAAAGTTATATTTAAATGGTCAGCTGGCTTATTCACAACCATTCGACTAGATTCCGTACCGAATCGAACGTCTAAGATGTCGAAGATGTCATCCAAACGCAATTCACAAATCCGAAACCGATTTCTTTTGACAGTTCAAATTCGATACGAAGACTCAAATCTTTCCGACAGCTGTTTGCTATCGGGAGCCATACCGAACAAAATTTAAACGATTTATTTTTCATAAATCCAGGTTATTTCAGAGAAATATAAACACTGTAAACCTTTAAAACACTGCACTTTTAAGTAAATGAAGTTTTATTATTGTATTGACCGTATTTCATTGATACTTTCGCATTTACATAAATTCAAAGTGTAATTAAGTATGTAGAACTAAATAATTACACTTTGAATTACTTTATTCGTATAGTTGTACGTGTTATTGTTTGACAATAAGCAAATAGCAAGATTTGTGTATTGATATCAAATACTTACAGTCATTTAGCCTTTTTAAAGCAAAGTTATAATAAAAGAAATTTTAATCCATAGTTTTATTTCAAATAAAAACTTTTTCCGCATTGCCAGTCTGGCAATGCGGAAAAAGTTTAAAAAGTAAAAAAGTCTGTCAAACTGGCAATGCCAGTTTGACAAACGGGTGTTTACAAAGCAAGTTTATTCGAAATAAAGTTTGTTTGATTAATAATAAAATCATTTTGTACCGTTTGGTGTCTATTAAATTACTAGCTGTATATTCTATAATTAAACGGATCGAAACATTCAAATAAACCAATTTTATTTACTACTTTAAATTTTCTACCACGCTGATCATTTACTACCATTTTGTAGCGTTCCCCATAAATACAATGATCAATCGTATAGAAAAAAAAACGTATCCGTTCGGATCTGTGAATAGCGTTTTGGCAGTTCTTCGGCTCGGAAATGAGATTGTCGAAAACGGTGCCTTACCGACACGGAAAGCAATCGAACGGTTTAGAATAAGGCAGCTGGTCTTGAGTTCAGTTTGTCATTTTACTGGTAGTATCTAACGTCTGACCATTTAGTGGTATATAATTTTGTTCGTCAAATGATACTTTTCATAAAATTGTTTGCAAACAAGGAAGGAGGTCAAGAGGAAAAGTTTACTTACATACAGTTGATATACAAACAGAACTTTGTCATATACCTACCTACGTCATTATAAACTTGGAGGTCAATTAATAAATCCTACTTAGCGTACAACGAATCCGAGTACCTAATTCAATTCAGTGATAAAACAGGCATACTTACCTACTTTAATATTTGTAGAACAAATGAATCATCGGTTCATCATAGAGGTTGACCGAGAGACATTCATATGTCATATAATTGCAGGTAGAATCCCGTTTCCCGGTGGGATTGACCAATCGCTGAAGGCCAGTTCCCGTAATTTAAAATGTTCAAAATCTAGTTGAGCACTTCACTTCACGTTTCCTCCATAATTTTGCTAATATCACGTAGGTACCTATGTAGGTACTATGGTAGATCATTAAACGCTGGAAATAAAATCGGTATATGGGTACCTACTTATTAAATATTGTTTTAAGTCTCATCTCAGTGACAAACAATGTCAAAAATTTGTCAAAAATACAGAAGAATACAAAGACGTTCAATACCCATAGACCGGACATCACGATCTAAATTGTCATCCGAAACTTGTGTCCTGCCCGACGCGGGAGTTTTTTTTAGTACGCTCCGCTGCCGCTCCAATATTCATACATTATTCTAGATGGCGTTACTGAGACATGGAATCAAAGTTTTTCTATGACATTTCCTTGACATGCCCGCTCTATACTATTTAAATCTCTTCGGAAGAATATAATGCAAATGTTCTTCATAATTTAATTCTTTATTTTATGTTTCTATTTTTTTGTATAGTGTGCGTCTGTGCCAAATAAATGCTTATTGTTTCTTAAAAATACAGGAACTGCCTTACAGCGGTCACCGTATATAAAAAGGGATATTGTGGGTTTAATTATTGGCTTAATTTATGAATCAAATTGCTAAACATTGCGAAGTATTCGACGTGACGAAAACTCATTGCAATTAAAAGATTTAATTTTATTTTTAGTACTAAATTACTAAGTTGTAAATAACAGATTCTTTCCCACGCAGTAAAACGATACGATGTGCTTACCCATAGCATAGCGCCGCTCTAGAATTTTCAATAGACACTAACATTTATTTTATTTAGTACTAGCCGACGGCACGCGGTTTCTCCCACGTAATTTCTGTTCCCGAGGGATAACAGGGATAAAAAGTAGCCTATGTCATCCGGGAATAGTGTAGCTTTCCACCAGTGCAATATTTTTTTAAATTGGTTCATTAGTTTCGAAGATTACCCCCTACATACAAACTAACAAACAAACAAATTACAAACAAACAAACAAATTTTACCTCCATAATATTAGTAGACTAGCAGACGGTTTCACCCGTGCATGGAATTCCCGTTTCCGTGGGAATACAGGGCCAAAAAGTAGACTTTGTCACCTGGGGATAATGTAGCTTTCCAACGGTGAAAGAGTTTTTCGAATTAGTCCAGTAGTTTTTATGTTTATTCGTTACATCTATATACATATAATAAGACTGTAAAAAAAACTGTGTCTGTACATTGAATATATTTAAAAAATAATAATTGAGGGGGGTTTAGAAACAGTAATAGAGCACGAATCCAAAAAAAAAGTCTGTCTGTTTGTCTGTTTGTCTGTTTGTTTGCACACGCTAATTTTCGGAACTACTGGACGGATTTCAATGTTTTTTTTTTGTTGTATAGATATTAAGTCTGGGCAACACATAGGCTATAATTTATCCTGGAAACTGGAACACCTGATGCAGAACCGCAACAGACCAGCTAAACTATAGGAGATACAAAAATGGTACCATAGCAAAAATTGTTCCACGTGATGAGCATTTTTTGCTGAGAGAATAAATTTGAAGATCCGGAACACCTGATGCAGAACCGCAACAGACCAGCTAAACTATAGGAGATACAAAAATGGTACCATAGCAAAAATTGTTCCACGTGATGAGCATTTTTTGCTGAGAGAATTAATTTGAAGATTCGGAACACCTGATGCAGAACCGCAACAGACCAGCTAAACTATAGGAGATACAAAAATGGTACCATAGCAAAAATTGTTCCACGTGATGAGCATTTTTTGCTGAGAGAATAAATTTGAAGATCCGGAACACCTGATGCAGAACCGCAACAGACCAGCTAAACTATAGGAGATACAAAAATGGTACCATAGCAAAAATTGTTCCACGTGATAAGCATTTTCTTCTGAGACAATAAATTTGAAGATCCGGAACACCTGATGTGGAACTTCAAGTGCCCAGCTACACTATAACATATATAGGAATGACGTCTTAGCAAGAGTTGTTCAGCCTTATGAGCACTCGCTGTTGACGTATAAATATCGAAGATCTGGAACACCTGTTGTGGAACTCCAAGAGCCCAGCTACACCATAACTCACATAGGAATGACATCTTAGCAAAAGTTGTTCGGTCTGATAGGCATTTCCTGTTGACTTATAAAAATCGAAGATCAGATACATTTGATATAGAAATTAAAGCTATCACTAATTTCATTGCATATTTATAAAATAACATAAGTACCTCCACGCGGTGAAGGCGGGAACAGTTCAGGGCTGATTTTCGATGACGATGGTATATCATTGAAAATTAGACTCTACTGGCCAAAACTTCCATTTTTTTTTATCGTATAAATATGCCTTCGGGCTTATGTTATTTGAGTGTTTAATTTCCTTTTCTATTTATCTTTGTTACATGGTTGCCTACCCGGTAACGCTGGGGAGCAGCCACTTAGATTTTAATTGATCAGGTATCATCACAATAAAACTATAACCATACCTAGAAAGAGGTCAAATCTTTCTCAATGTTCCAAAAGTGCTAAATGATTAAAGATCATAAGATCCCAACAATCTACCGAAGAGCGTTAGGAGGGACTTGATGCTGTTCGACAACATGAGGTTGCAACTCGCTCCGTGGAAACTTCTTGGGATCGCGAAGCACGCCTGCATTCTCAGCGTATTTACGCATCTACCAGGTATCCAGGTCTCTAGACACCAGTGAAGAATATATGACTGACCGCTGATCATGAACATCATGCACTGTCTCGCGAGTTGGAGACGTTCACGGAAAAAGCATGACGCTTGAGTTTTCAGCGTAAATACGCATCTACTCTAGAGATAAGTGGGGGAAGGAGATGCGCGACTGACCGCTGAGCGTGAACGTCACGCAACATATAGGCTATAATTTATTTTGGAAAATGGAACACCTAAAGTAAAAGAGATATAAAAATGGTGCCATTGCTAAAACTATTCCACGTGAAGAGTGTTTTCTGCTGTGAAACTAAATTTGAAGATCTGGAGCACCTGTAGTGGAACTCTAAAGCCCAGCGACAATATAGCATATACGTAATAAAAATGGCGTCTTAGCAAAAGTTGTTAAGTCTGATGGCATTTCCTGTTGACCAACAAAAATAAAAAATCTGGACCGTCTTGGATCGTCCCGCGCATTCCATTGTTTTCCCGTCCCCGGGCTTTTACAATTCGACGTCAGACGTTTCAGATCTCCGATTTTGACGACCCCGTTGTCGCTGGCATAAGCAACAGGATCCGCGTACGAAGTCGCGGGCAGAAGCTAGTACAAAATACAAATATTTCCTCTTTACAATATTAGTATAGTGTGTGGAATCCTCCTATTCGAATATACGAGTTTCCTTACGAGTCAGCAGAAATTCCTTCACCATTTGCATAGTTACCAATTCTGTTGTGCTGATATTTAAATTTCCCAGATTCTAGCAGTTTGTGGTGTGAAAACAAATGGGCGGATATACTTGGCCAGCTAAATAGCAGCCGTGGTCTTTGACCGATTTTCTATTTTCGTCTTCATACGAAACATTTCCCGATTTACTGACTGCCGGCCGAATTCTTTTATAGATTTTTAACTAGGGAGGCAATTAGTTCACCTGTTTTGTTTAGGTACCTACAAACGGCTACACATTAAGCTATACATTTTCAAATTACGCTGATCTTGTATCGCATTGTAAGTATATACTATACAATGCGAGATCAGCATAAAATAGAAAGTTATAACTTGATGTGAAGCCGTGTATCTACTATTTTTGTTGTGGAAAACATGTGCTATAAAGAACAGTGATGCAGTATTTATTGTTTTTTTTAAATATATCATTATGCTGAGGAGCCTTCTTGGTCTCGAACAGGTGTGGGATTATTCTCGTGTTCCAAATAAATGTTTTCTTTCATAATTTCTATGTTTGTAAGTATGTGTTGTCTGGTAAAGTTAACCCCACCTTGAAGGAACGGCAGTAAGATGTGAGTGTGAAGCTATTCCGCAAACCATGCTCTACCTCCGATCCTGTCCCTTAAATTCTAAAACATGCACGAGAGCGTATAATATACATTGCGCAGTGATAGCATAATAGAACAGTCTAAAAACCTACAGTCGTCCGACCGAGCTGCCTAGACAGAGCAACCATGCGGGTTGCGAGGGGCGAGACGCGGGAAAGCCGCTCCCGAACTGCAAACAAAACAATGTTTGTAGTTCGGGAGGTATTATTCAGGGCTAACGCGTCTGCACGCGTTACAATACAACGTTGTCGGCATTTTACCAGAGATCAAAGGCGTCGTCCTTCTGTATTAATATTTATACTGTGATAGTAGTGTGCGGATTGCCAAGTGTTATCGCGCAAGAATACAAAAAGTTCTTAAATAATCAAGTAAATAAAGAAGAAATCATTTTTACTAGTATTCAATTCATTAGGTAGCATGTCAATTTTTTTTAATAAATCTATGTCAACTTCAATTAAATAATATCGAATAGTTTTATAAACATAAAATAAAACAAAACACAATCAGCTTATGATAAGGTACCAACTGGACCCAGGCCTGTTCTCTGTGAGAGAGAGTTACAACTTATTTAAAACATGTTGATTTATGAGTATGACAGTAAACGTATAGAATGATATTATACGTTAGTGTTCTAGTTAAGTTATATTGTCGATCGGTACGTTATCGTGTCCCAGGATGTCGTGCTCGTCGGGTCGACGTTCTGACAGGCCTCAACTAATTGTTATAAATTGTGTTGCCTTGTTTAATACAAGAGCGATAATGTTTGTTGGCAACACATGTATCAGGAACTTTTATTTTGTGTGAAGCTTTCTAATCAAGTAGAAGTTGATTTCGAAATTTATTTAGCTGGCCTGTTGGTCTAGTAGTTAGTGACCCTGACTGCTATGCCGGAGGTTGTGGGTTCGATTCTCACCCAGGACAAATGTTTGTGTGCTGAGCACGATTATTTGTTCTGTTTCTGGGTGTAATTTATCTATAATATGTATGTATTTAGAAATATATAAGTATGTTTATCAGCTATTTAGTACCCATAACACAAGCTCTCAAGCTTAACTTGGGACTCAATGGCGTTGTGTGAAAAGTTGCGGAATATTTATTTATTTATTTACTTTGGATCCCCAACAAAGAGTATACACACAATAGCGATAGTACATTATTTGGGTTGTAAGATGGTGTACCCCTTCACATACAGGAGACCACAGCATGCACAAGAAATTCACACAAGTAACAAAATTAGTCGTAGACTTATTGTAAGTAGCATAGGGTACTTCCTCGCTCGTGTACTGCAATTGCCGAGCATAGGGTCCTAGGTTCGATATTCGAGTCGGGTAAAGTGTTGTTTTGGGTTTTTCCATCTGGAATTTCTCAGTAACATCTCTGAATCTGGATCTGTATCCTGTTGATGGTTATGAACTCGTCAGTTTTTACCTACATAGGACTTAAACATATCTGATCTGTGGTTTGAGGAGCTTGTGGCTAAATAACAATAGCCTCACGGGTGGATCGCAGGTTAAACTACGCTTGATGAGGTTGGTCCGTGGATGGGTGACCGTTTATTACATATAAAGACTCCTCCGAGCCTCGGGAAGCACGTTAATCCATTGGTCCCGGCTGACATTTTTTTGATATTTACCAGTTATGGGTACTCAGAAGCTCGAAAGTCTGACAACCCGTTTAACCAAGGGGTATCGTGTTACCCAGTTACTGGGCTGTGGAGGTCAGACGGGCAGTCGCTCCATGTGAAACACTGGTATTTAGCTGCATCCAGAAAGACTGGAAACAGACCCCAACATAGTTGGGAATAGGCTAGGTAGATGATGAAGTGGGTGTTCTTCTTAAGTGGTTAGACTTACTATATTAGGTACTGGCAGACCACCCGCGGTTTCACCCTCGTTGTTCCCGTTCCTGTGGGAATACAGGGATAAAAAGTAGCCTATGTTATCCGGGGATAGTGTAGCTTCCCAACAGTGAAAGAATTTTCCAAATCCGTCCAGTAGTTTTTAAGCCTATTCATTACAACCAAACAAACAAAGTTTTCCTCTTTATAATATTAGTGTAGATAAAAAACTTATAAAAAAAAAACTAAACCTAACAATAAATAATTACAAAGCGTCAATAAATTCTTCTGCATCGCTGCCAGCTGGTAAAGTGCCCACAAGACTGGCGGCATTGCCACGTTGAATGGCAATGCTTAGCCTCTGGCCAAAGTAGAGGCCATCCCTTGGGTCACGGGAAGCGTCAACTAAACGTTTACAGATGTCTTTGAAAACGTAGATGTATATGTACCTATACCTAAGTGGTTAGATGTTGTGTTATGTAACATTATTGAAGATCACATTCTTTCTTTGGCAGGTACTAAGTAGTTTAGGTACCTGAAACACTGGTTTAAAAAACCTAGTTCAGGAAAGTCGCTAATATACATAATTTTAGGTTCAAAATAAATTTTCCTTAAGTCCTGAAATATTGTTAATTTAGTTATACCAAACATATACACATAGTTATTTGTTGGGAACTAGAATAATTATTTATTTGCGACTTTTAAAATGTAGCTATTTTGTGTAAAGGATTTAGTAATATTTATTTGATTTGATTTGAAAATAAAATGAGCAATCTAATCTCAGTGCTTCGTACTATACTTTATGGTAGACATTTGTAAATATTTCACTATATGTAAATAAACGCTGCGACGTAAATATTCAGACGCCACCTGTGAGAAGGTCGACTAGAAATTGATTTCTGGACCTCAATACAACATTGTGATAGATTGTATGTACATATTTTACTGACTACCAGTCCAGATATGATTGATATCCGTCGTGGTATCAGTTGTGCACGGACGTGTGCCGCTGCTCGGTCTAGTGAATATTTCTGATTGGTTAACGGTGTCGAGTTTCAATTCCTTGTCACTCTTGAGGAGCTTTGTATCGGCGGCTCCTCCTACTGGGCGGTCCTCGAGTGAGATAGCTGTCTTTTCGACGGGTCGGACTACAAATATTTCAAAGATATTTTTTTTCCGAATTGCTGGGATTGAACCTGCGGCCGCTTGGTTGGGTCGGGTGGGGCCGAGCTCGGAACCGCTGGTCCACGGCAGCGAGTAACGGGTGTTGTGAATTACGCATACGCATACTAGTGCCACGAGCCTGTGCTACGAAAGTGACGTCAACGCTACGGCGCGCGTAGTACTTTTCTACGAGACCTCGCGTCAGACAGTTGTGCTACGACACGGAGCTACTGTGTATCTGTACTGTCATAGCTACCGACCCGCGTCTCGCACGGGATTGTATGAACAACGCCACGCCATCGTTGCGTGCTCAAAGATGAGTCTGCGAAGAACCCCCCCAACTACACCTAGAACACCCATAGGGCATACTCAATCCGAAACGGATCTAAATTCGCTGCAAAGTGGTGACGTATCGTTCGTAACTAATCGGAACAAGCGCCTTCGTACGGACGAGATGTCGCCTAACCAAAACGATCAAGATTTCAAGCAGGTAATACAAGAGTTAATTAAGAATTGGAAAGCGGAGCTAGACACTAAACTAAGCAGTATATGTGACAAACAAAACTCCTTAATCTCAAAATTATCTACAGAAATTACCGATCTTAAAACGCAAACTTCTAAAATACAGGAAACAAATGATAAGATTGAATCCTCAATGCACTTCATAAATAAGCAATATGAGGAAATTAAAGCTGGTATATCTAACCTTCAGCTGGAACGTCAAGAACAGCGTAAATGTTTGGAAAAACTTGAAAAGAAAATACAAGACTTGCAGCTGAGATCTCGGTCATCCTGTATAGAAATAAGAAACATTCCATCAAAAGATAAGGAAACTTTCGAGGATCTATCTAACACCATCTGTACTATCGGGAAAACAGTAGGAACACCGATTTCAACTGGCGATCTTCGAGATATCTACCGCCTTCCGGGTAAATCAGACTCGCCTCGCCCCATTATCGCAGAATTTCAGACCGTAAACACGAAGTTGACCACTTTGTCTTCCGTACGAGCTTTCAATAACTCCAAGAAAATAGCGGACAAACTTAACACTGAGTTGATCAACATCTCAGGCGGACGTCAACCGGTATACGTTGCTGAATATCTGCCCCCAAGCTCTAAGAAATGATTTTACATAAGTCGAGAGTTTGCGAAAGAAAATGGATTTAACTACTGCTGGACGTCAAATGGAAACATTTTTTTACGCAAAGCTCAAGGTCACAAGCAAATCCTGGTCGCTTCTGAACAATGTCTTCTGGACTTGAAGAAAAATTTGTGACTCCTACACATCGCAATCATCACGATCTCTTTTCCATGTAATGCCTCCCTTATGTTAATGTTTACTTGTGTTAACCTGCTATATCATTTACTGAAATACTATTTAATTGCTCTAGCAACTAAGTATCTAAAACACTTATCACCTACAAATTACAATATTTTTATCATTAGTCAAACACATTTACTTTCACACACAAAACTAGTTTACTTATACTCAATCACACATCCAGTCCAATTAAATACAAATCCACTTACACACCCTAACATTTCACTCTCAATATCCCATTATAGTTTCCACCTCAAAACTCAATTACACTCTCAGACAAACTTGCCTTCTAATTATTTTTTAAAATCATATACAAATGTTATCTATCCCCGCACTATGGTCGATGACTTGTGTCAATCTAAAGTTAAAATATCAAACATAACAAATGGCTAACTTACAAGCAATTCACAACGAAATAGACTCACTGGAAACTTTAAACTCAATCTCTTGTCAGCCTGAGGACTGTCCCAAATACATAAATTCAGGTAAGCCCTCCCTTAAGCTGTTTCACATGAACATTCGTAGTATAAATAAGAACTTTGACCAGCTACGTATACTACTATCGATGACCGATGTTAAATTTGATATTGTTATTCTCACCGAGTGCTGGCTTCGTGGTGTCAGCCAACTGCCTATACTTGAAGGTTATGTGGCACATTCCACGGGCTCGACGCGTAATCAAAACGATGGAATTGTAATTTTTACAAATATAAACTTATCGTGCAAAATAATTGAGCCAGTATTTAAAGACGCTAGTTGTCTGTTGCTACAGATAGGCAATGATATATCAATCGTTGCTTTATACCGCTCCCCATCCCTAAAAACGCGTGAAAACTATAAAAATTTCATAAATAGCTTAAATGACATTTACAGCAATTTTACCTCGAACAATACGGTGTTAGTAGGTGATATAAATATCGATATCAGTAAAAATAGTTCAGATCCGCTATGTGAAGAATATTTAACGGTCAATGCAACCCATGGATTATTCCCAACCCATACAGTCCCCACAAGAATTAATTCCTGTCTAGACCATTTCTTCACGAAGCCTGACACCTCTGCTATCACACTGGTTCTAGAATCCCACATAACAGATCACTTGCCTATAGTCTTATGCATTGGAACAGGAAATCCACCTAAACAGCAGGGCATCGCAAAGACTCGCACTAACTTTGTTAAAGTCAAATCGGACCTCGAAATCGTCGACTACACGTATATTCTATCTATGCACGACGCGAATGCAGCGGCGGCTAATCTTGTATCTCTAATTTCTGAAACTATAACCAAAAATACAACGACGGTAAAAGTGACTAGAAAAAACCGAATCCTTAAACCCTGGATGTCTCCTGGGTTACTTCGTTGTATTAAAAATCGTGATAAACTGCACACGAAGGCAAAAAAATCTCCTGACAATATGATTATCAACTTAACCTATACTCGATACCGCAACTACTGCAACCGTCTACTTCGTAAATTAAAAATAGCTTACGAAAGGAATCTAATAGAACAGGCAGGTAATGATCCTAAGGCACTTTGGAAGGCAATAAAAAGCATCTCACGTACACGAAAAAATAATATTAGTCCAACAGAACTCCTAAAAATTACAGATGACCCTATAAAGTCTGCCAATCAAGTCTGCAACTTTTTCACACGCATAGGAAAAGATCTGGCTACCAAAATCCTCTCTTCAACCTCTGTTTCTGGCACAACCGCGACCAACAGCATTGAACATCAGCCGAACTCGCTCGCTATTCTGGAAGTAACAGAATCAGAAATAGAGTCTTGTATAATGGAATTACGACCTGAATGTGCTACCGGCTGGGACGGCATTTCATCCACAGTTGTCAGGGAAAGTCGGAACGTATTGTCCCTCCCCATCACTCATATATGTAATCTTGCCATAAACACAGGTGTTTTCCCCGATTCTTTTAAAAAAGCTATAATCCATCCAATCCACAAGGGTGGAGACAGAGACTGTGTCAACAACTACCGCCCCATTGCAATATTGACTGCCATCTCAAAGATCTTAGAAAGAGTACTAAATCGAGCTCTTAAAAAATATCTGGACAAATTTAAAATTATAGCCTCAAATCAATATGGATTTCGTTCGGGATATAGCACCGAAGATGCTGTAACTGACTTAACTAGTGCCATAGTCAAAAACCTGGATATTAAGAATAGATGTATTTGTATATTTCTAGATCTTTCCAAAGCATTTGACACAGTCTCTGTCCCGCTTCTTTTGGCTAAGTTGGAAAGGATTGGCATAAGAGGTAACATCTACAACATCTTTAAAGATTATCTAACAAATAGGAAACAGCGAGTCAAGATAAACGAATTCTTCAGTGATGAGGACACAGTCACCTACGGCGTTCCTCAAGGAAGCGTACTCGGACCAACGCTATTCCAGCTATATATTAATGATCTCTGTCAAATCTCTGTCCCAAATACGAAAATCTTTACATACGCTGACGATACTGCTGTCTTGGTATGGGGTTCAAATTGGACCGTGGTCAGGGAGATGGCTGAACACTCCGTAGGTAAAATTATGCACTGGCTCTCTGACAACTTATTAACCCTCAACGTTAAAAAAACCCATTATGTAACCTTCTCCATCAGAAAAAACACCTCTCCCCCTGAAGACTTCACTGTTAAAGCCCATGTATGCTCTTCTCTTGAAAAGAACTGCACGTGCCCAGAACTTACTCGTGAAGACAGTGCCAAATACCTAGGTGTGTATTTGGACAGCAGACTGAGATGGGAAAAACATATAGACACAGTTACTTCTAGAGTGAGAAGGCTCATACATATATTTAAATTGCTCAGGGACTCTTCTCCTCCAGACAAACTAAGGCTAGTCTACTTGGCCCTATGTCAGTCTGTTGTCCAATACTGCATCCCTGTCTGGGGTGGGGCGGGTAAAACGATCCTTCTCAGGCTGGAGAGGGCGCAGAGAGCTGTTCTGAAAGTAATGAATAAAAAACCATACTGGTTCCCTACCGCAACTCTCTATTCGGAATGCAAAGTTCTGTCTGTCAGGCAGCTTTATGTGCTGAAATCCACCTTGAGAAGACATCGATTAGTTCCACCTACTGCCTCTAATACCCGAAGAAGGATCAAAACATGCATTCGTTCCCCAACTAAAACTACCTTTGCCAGAGGACAATTCAACAGTCTAAGTTGCAAACTATACGACATTATTAATAAGGAACTTAATATTGTAGGACTTAACAAACGCAAAGTAAAAGTTAAAGTTACTGATTGGCTACTCAAAATAGACTATCAAAAGACTGAAGATTTGCTAAAATTCACCGTGTAATCCATGAACTCCCCCTGTCATCAACACATTCGCGAACAAACTCACACACACACACACACATACTCACTCACACACACAGATACTCACTCACACGCACACATAGTCACTTTTACACCTTTATACTACCTCTCTACTTTGCTAATTATAATTCACATTCACAATTAATGCACCAGAAACCAAATTGTCTGTAACAAATACCACGACTGAACACTGTGTCCCAAAATACAAGCGATAGCTTAGTTTGGGAACCAGTATCACCAACTCTTGTGATTACGTAACATTAATTTAGGAATAATACATTGTGAATGTTATGTTTTTTCTGTAGTACCAATAAATAAGTTTTTTTTTTTTTTTTTTTTTTTTTATATATTATCGTAAATTTACTGTTGGCAGAGTAAGTAGTTAACGTCATTATGTTCATAGGCAGTAAGATGGAGCTATATATAGACGTACTTAATGTGTACCCAAGCAAAATTCATGTCCTACAAAGGAACTTCTTACATACAAAATCGTAAACATCACACCTGTATATCCCGAAGGGTTAAGCAGAGCTGTACCTATAGTATACCTATAATTCGCTAGTTATGTTTAAGTCTCACACCTATTGTCATCAACCGGACACAAATTCACAACACAACACTTTACCCGCCTTGGGAATTGAACCTAGGACCTCAAGCTATGCAGTAGCGCTAACTGCTACACCAACGAGGTGTGCTACTACGTAATCAGTTGTTGGCAGTTTTGCTAGTTTTATAAAACAATTTCTTATTTACTTCCTACCTATAATAAACACCCAGCCCCCCTAGCCAAGTTACAAACGATTCGTATCTATTCTCTTTCTACAATCGAGAACGCCTCAAATCCCTTTGTTTTGACCACGTGACTTAGAGAAAGGTGATAAGTCACGTGGTCAAAACAAAGGGATTTGAGGCATTCTCGATTGTAGAAAGAGAATAGATACGAATCGTTTGTAACTTGGCTAGGGGGGCAGGAACGTTAAATAATTTTAATATCTGTTGTATGATAGCATAAAGAGATATCGTAAAGTAACCGATCATTAAGAAAATTGGACTGATTTTTACAATGCTTTTCTTTTATTTTAAGTATTTTGTGTTTTGTTTGTAATATAGTGCAGAGGTCAGCGCAATCAAGCTACACAAATGTGTCAAATTTCTTTGATGGCGTTTCAACTACCTATATCACCAAGATACAGGCTTGCCTAGTTTGGGGTCAATGTTAATATTTCTGTAAATATTTTGAGCATCCTCCTGACCTATATCACAAGGTTACTTTTAACGTTTCGCGGTCAAAATGTTCTAAAGGGACGTACAAATGAATCATTGCGGCATCCGCGGCCTCTGACGTCGCCAGCATCATTAATCAAGAAAGGACCACAAATTAAGAAATATTAATTTTTGTTCGCAATTCGCGGAACTTGACGAGAATCCAACAAAAAAGGTCTCTTTTATTTATATTACATATACAAAACACTAGCAGACGTCGCGCGGTTTCACCCGCGTAGTTCCTGTTCCTTCCCACGGGAACAGGAACTACAGGGATAAAAAGTAGACTATATCACCCGGGGATAGTGTAGCTTCCCAACGGAGAAAGAATTTTTCAAATCGGTCTAGTAGTTCGGATCCTATTCAAAGCAAACAAACAGACAATCAAATATCTTCACCCTATAATATTAGTTTAGATGTAACAAAAAACAAAAGGTTAGGTATCTATGTTCGGTATGTCTGTTTATGAACGATACATTTGATTCGCGTTTTTTTATTTAGGGATTCTAGAATTGATATTTAGGGATTCTGCATAAGAAACATAGGTCCCATATGACGGTCGAGTTTTCGCAATATTTAGATTTTATTCGAATTCAAATATTTATACTCCAATTCGTAACCATGCCATATTTGAATTGGGCATATTTTATTGGAAACAAATTCTATAGGCGGCGAAAGCCCAGTGGTAATAAGGAGCTTATACCTACAGAAGAATAAGAGTAGCTTGTGGATAAATAATAACAGCCTCACGGGACGATCGAAGGTTAAGCTACGCTTGACGAGGTTGCTCCGTGGATGGGTGACCGCTCATACATATTAACCTCCTCCATGCCTCACAAACCACGTAAAGCCGTTGGTACCGGCTGTCATTTGTAGATCCTTGACAGTCGTTACAGATATTATGTAGGACGACTGGTAATTAGTGACCGATACTTAAACACGTGGTTGTATTCGTGATTTAAATAAACTTTTCCAAAAAAACTTTTTTTTTATACACTTTTACTTATAACACAATGAAATAACAAAAACGCTGTTTGAAATTCCCGCGCGCGCGCCTGTGGTTGATCACACTAGGCACGAATCGACACGATCTATCGGCTGATAGTCTGACCTCCGGAAGGGCAAAATTATTGTTATAGTAGTAGAAGCGTTACACGCTCTCAGCTGATCGATCAAAGGCGCGCGCGAATTTCAAATAACATTGGTGTTATTGTGATAAAAAAATAATGAGTATAAAAAAAAAGTTTCTTTGGGGAAGTTACTCGTGTTCATGAGTACAATCACGTATTTAAGTATCTGTCACTAATTACCAGTCACCCTTTATAATCAGAAGCCCGAAAGTCTGAAAACCAGTTTAACAAAGGGGTAAAGTTTTACCCAGTAACTGGGTTGTGGAGGTCCGACGGACAGTCACTCCATGTAAACTGGGAGCTGACCCATATATAGGAAGTTGGGAATAGGCTATGCAGATGATGATGACCTACAGGAGAATAAGAGGTCGTGAGTTCGAACCCACTTTGTACTTGAGGTATATGAACCCACTCTCAGTACCTAAGTACAAATGTTATTTAGTTGGGGGTTTTAACAAAGAGTGTGATTGCAGCCACATTACTATTTATATTTTCTTTGTTAATCACACCTCCCACGTGGTAAGCATTGACCCAAGTAGCCTAGACGAAGGGCGTGAGGGTAGTATTTACCCTTCAAAGTGCGCACGTGCTCTGGTCTCATGTTTTCTCTGATAAGTTTCAACTTGGACTAAGCAGAATCCGACACTATTTTCTTTGTTCAATGAGTAAGATAATTTATTATTTTTAGCGAGAATTGAGCTTTACGAGTGTATTAAACGCAGACGAAATTATTTGAAAAATAAATATTTCATTTGTAATCATAGATTTTGAGACTGCACGTTTTATTGACGGCCAACTACTTAGGTACACAAGTCAAGCTATACTTTCCAGTACAAGGTAATCTTGAATTGTGTAGGATTTTCGTACAACGCGAGGTCAGCGTAAACTGGACATTAATAGCTTGATGAGTAGCCTACGAACGTGGCTATAAACTCAATTTTGTTTTGCAATCGTGTAACAGAATGAAACTGTTAAGGGAGTTACGTTGGCTACGAGTGCTTATAGTTAAGCAAACTCGACCTACCACACCTGGCGAATAACAGCAAACATTCCTGCGATAACACTTGCAATGTAATAGCGATAGTAAGCTACGGAAGTGAGTACTATATTGATGATTAAAATGTACTACGGAGAATTAGCAAAACACACCATTACAAACATTTAAAACCTTATCATACATATTACGTACAGGATGAGCAATTAAAAGTGGATTTCCCTAATACCAATTCATGTGTATCATCGAATTGATGATTTAAGCCGTGATTTGGTAGTGACTCTGTGCTGTAAACTGAGGATTGCAATGGTAAAAAATATATGGTTATACAGAGGCCAGCACACTACCCCAATTTGTCAGATTTCTTCGATAGTTTTTCAACTTTATTGCAAACAGTATAAAGTTTATGTTCATTTGGGATAATTTGACAGTTTGGGTAGCTTGACGTGCTGGCGTCTGTACCAAGAGATCATTGCATAGCTCGATCGTTGTAACATAGGACCGTAGCAACATTCAATCTTATAAACAAGTGCCCGCAGCACAGTTGTAGCAACACGATTGTAGCGAGGTTGTAGCAACACTATCGTAGCCATATTACGTTCGTGACACGGCTGTAGCAACTTGTTCGTAGCAGCACACGGCCGTAGCAACATCGGGTCGTAAAAACATGTGAACGCAGCACAGTTACGTAGCAACACGATTGTAGCAATGTTGTAGCAACATATAGGGTTGTATGCATGGTTTTGTCGATAAACGGCCGTAGTTTAAGATGATCATAGCAAGCATGGAGCAACGTGTTCGTAGCAATTTTATGGTCGTGGCACGGTTATAGCAACTCGTTCGTAGCATACTGTTGGAGCAACAAGCTAGATTACAAGACCATAGGATAGTAAGATTGTAGCACCACGATCGTTGCAACAAGTGATCGTAGTACTGTTATAGCATCGCGTTCGTAACATCAATATTTCCGGTTATGACTGCTGAACCAATCACTTGCGTGGACACACACTTTACACTTTACTTGGTAGGACAATACCCTCGGGGACCTCCTTTATAATTTGCTTAAAATATGCTTATTTAGTTTATAAACAAATATAAGTTAAGGCGATTATTTAGTGGCACGTATTGTATTCAGAATTTAGTAAAAAGATATCAATAATGTTTGTTAAACAATGCAAGTTAGCGATGTGATTTGTCCTCAGACCTTTTCTATTTGGGAGGCTGGGTTTATCAAGCGATCCCCCAAAGAGAATCCCACGCACAGAAGGCTTAAATTATTCAAATGTTAAGAAGTAATAAAAAATATTTAAATTTGTTGGGAACGCAACGCTGATGTACCCTCGAGACTTGACTATAAAGTCGCGAACTCTTAAGAAAAGCTTTGGCTAGAGATGCATCTCACGACTGAATAATATGTGCGTAGCTGATGATGAAAGCTATTTCAACAAAAGTTTATTATTATATTGTTTTACTGAGGTATAAGTATAAATATATATTACACAACTTTCACACAACGACATCTAGTCCCTAGTAGTTAATTTGTATACAGTAACATATAGAGGCACGAAGCGCAGTAGTTCAGTTCAAAATTATGAATTTAGTATTTTTTAAATCAATGCATTTCTGCAAGTTAGTTAGGTTAGGTAATTAGGTTAGCTATATGCAATACATGTTGTCATTTTAATTCTTTCGAACGCAAAATGTTTAAATAAGATCACATTAGAGACTCGCCAAATAAAAAGTAGTAGTTGTTATATTTGGTTTGGATCTATTTGTTGTCATCTTATTAAACCTATATCTTGTCGAAAGAACTTGTCGATCGATAAGTTCTTTATATAAAATTCTTAAATCAGTGACCAGATTTAGTTACCCCCAAAGATTCTTTAAAAGAAAAGAGGTCGTATTCTCTTTGCCGGAAACCCAATCTATTCCGAGAACGATGATTAATATGCACTCGAACCTTTATTTCCTTTCATTGACTCATGTAATGATATAAAGGTCGGAAATCCGGACTCGCTATTTTTTTTATAATTGATTCATTCGGACTCTTCTTCACGTATTAATTTGAAGATTTGATAGACAAAATACAATATTAGTACAAGCTTACCCGATACTTTTATAAAGTATCTACCTACATATAACTAAAAAAAATATATTAGTACTTGCCTGGATTCGGACCTACAATCTCGTGAATAGGTGCATTAACATGATTAAACACATGATTAAAAAGGAAAAATGTTTATATTCATAACATTATTACTATTATTATTCCAGTGCAACCATATTCGGGTACCTTAAATTAAATACGAGTTACATGAAATAGTACCCAAAAAGTGTATAAAAATTAGATCTTTATGAGGCAACCTCGGTTTCCTGTGTTCCTTCTATCACAAATGGAACACATAGGAATCGGAAGTCTGACTTTAAGTATTTTTAAAGATTATCTAACCAATCGTACCCAGGCAGTCTAAATTGATACAGTGGTGAGTGAGGAAGTAAAAATCGAATATGGAGTCCCGCAAGGGAGTATTCTTGGCCCCACGCTGTTTAAAATATACATCAATGACTTGTGCAAGATGGTACTCAAAAATTGTCATATCTTTACTTATGCTAAGTACACAGCTCTCTTATTATATGGAAAAAAACTGGGCTATGGAAAAAAAAGTTACAAGCTGAGAGTGTACTGAGGGTAGTTCTGCTATGGTTATCTTCTAATTTACTGACTTTGAATGTAGAAAAAAACAAATATGTATATAAGTTTTCATCTTCATAATACTCCAACGCCATCAGTAGAAACTACTTTAGTTAAGTTATCCACAATTGTGACAGATCATCAATAACTTGTCTGTTTTGACGGTGCGACAGTTGTTTATTTTACGCACGATGCTCTGGCGATGATTCCCTAAATAAGGAGGTTTTGAGAAAACGAATAGGTGCACTTGTTTGCCCCTCCGTACGATGTAGAGCAGCTTTCGCATTACGGCAATGCAAAGCATTGAGTTCCACACTGTACAATATCATTAATAAAAAGATCTCATTGTACAAATTAAATAAACAAGATTTTAAAGATAAATTGAGTAGGTAATTGGTTAAAGTTATTGAATTATGACGAAGGAGAGAAACTTATTGAAAATTATGTAAACCAAAACTTATTTTAATTTTATTTAGTCTAATAAGTCGTGTTAATGTCATTTCTTTTTTTTTCTTTTTTGGCTACATATTTTCTCACTTACAAAAAAAAGAAGTACCTACGTAAGAATCGTAGCATATGGCGCTCTGTAGTTTCTGCCTACCCCCATGGGACAAACGTTTTGTGTGAGTTTATGTGTGTATGTATGTGTATTTTCTCACTAAACTTTTAAATTACATGCTTAACATGCACATAAATAAAATAAACAAAGTAGACACCTTGGTTACTTTTAGGTTATTATTGTCATTTTAAAAGTCACGTAGCCAAAATGAATATTTATAAATAGATAGATTTAGTAATGCACTGATAAATGTATTTAAGTACATTTATGGTATGGTGGACTTACAGGATAAAAGTTACACAAATAATTTCATTATATGACGGAGGGAGGATATTCTTCTATATTTGGATTTATTACGATAAACCAGTTTTAGCACTTCCGAAAAGGAAGTCACTATCCGTCGCATTTTGAGGGAACTTTCGGCAATAGCCCAATGGTTAAGGCGTTGGCCTGACGATCGAGAGGTCGTAATTTCGATGCCCACCCATTGCACTCTTGACGTGAGCCCACTCCAGAAATAAGCATATACTTAATTTAGCTTAGTAGGAGGGGTTAACAAGACTACTAGTAATGTGTACTCACAGTACTCGACTATGGAGTGATCTAACTCCTACCAAGATACAGCAAGAGCAATCTGAGAAAACCAGAAAGACAGTACGTTTTTTTTATGAAATTGGTTCCCAAGATACAGGCTTGCCTAGTTTGGGGCCAATGTTAAAACTGTGCACAATTATGTTTTAAAATAAATTATTATTATTATTCTCATTTATTATTTGTACATACATAGATCAATTACAATTTTAAGTACTTATTGATGTAAAAAATATAAAAACATTTAAAAATATAAAAATAGTGAACCACCGATGGCGGGAGATGGATGTAATGAATTTTTACAAGTTCATTGTTATGTTACAAGTAAATGTTAAAGTCTAATTTTCGTCACATATACATAAAAACAGGGCTGTCAGCAGTATTAAACGACTGGCCCACTTTAAGTAACCCTATTCCCAGAAACTGGTGGCCCCTGTTTGAATTATGGCAAAAGATTTACCTGGTAAACGAACCACTACGGCTATCAACACCGTCTAAACTTTTCCATTAAGTTTATACCCTACTTAATGTTAGCTTTCATAAATCCTATTAGTCAACTTACACGACTGTCGGCTCGTATGTAGGTCAAGTACTCAGAAATTGGTGAACAACTCGCGTTACACATTAGTCATCACCGCTCAGTGTGAAGAAAAAATATTTACAGTTAATGTAATGTATTTTTTGTTTATATTTCTACAAAATTTGAAACAATGGCAGCTGATGTATGATGCATTTAAAATAAGCTTCTAAGCTATGACACACGGTACAGCACCTTCCGTTCTCTTTAGCCACCTAGTCTAGGTTCTCTGACTTTCAAATGTATTCTGCATCCGTTTCCGAAATACAAATAGGTATTAGTTGAACGAAAAAGGTCGAACGGTCAAGTGCAAGACGGACTCGCACACGAAGGTTCCCGTACCATCGGACAAGTTTATACTTTATTATCCAACATTAAAAATCTTTTTTTTTAAATTTTATGTGCCATATGAACAAAAAACAATAATTGTAGCAAAATATAGTCGTTTTCATTATTTGTTGTTTAAACCAATAGGTATTAAGATAGCGGCGATTAGAGAGGTAAAGAAAAAGATGCTGCAGGCAGCAGGTAGAAGGGTAATATGGCAACGCAACTGCCCACTTATAATGGTTTCTGAGATACCGCCTGCCCACTGACAGACAGACGTGGGGGGTAAACGACAGAGACTTTTGGTACGGGACCCTAAAAACCAGTCATTTCTGAACAGTTATACTTTTCTGTTTATATTATGAACAACATGATCCTGAAATTAAAAAATCGAAGGTATGTAAAGCTTGTTATGACACCTGAAAAACAGAACCAACTTTGAAGTCCATCGTCATTGTTGGTTTCCAAACTAATGGAAACTAGTGTGTTTAGAAAATTGTGTATTTCTGTCTATAAAAACTGCTTGAAGCCATTTACAACAATAAACTGATATCCTGTTTTCTTCCGCACCTACAACAGACTATACAAACATGCATTCGATAAATGTTTAAAAAACATGTGTGGCGTCGTGATTAGTATAATAACAATCCTTAGACGTGGGTCAAAGTCACGTTGCGCCGGCGCCTCCGCCATCGCTAGGCACGTTCTATTCCATATGTGAAAACTGCGTCGGACACAAGCGCTATATTTAACTGTCCCTATTTGTATGTGCGTGTGTGAAAGGTTGAAATGTCCGATATTGGAAGATTAACATCCACAAGAAGGTTAACAAAAGTTTTTAATTGTTGGCCCTAAAATACATAAATGTTGGAATCCGAATAGTGAGCTGCAGTTTGCTGTTAAATATCCGAGTGTCCTTCAAAATCAAAACTCATTCAATCAAATTAGGTTTCAAATACATAAGATAGTCCCAAAACGCCCACTCTTCACTACTTCTGGGAAGAAGAAGTGGCGGACCAAACTCTTTATCTCCATCTTTCTCTATCTTTCTTTCATCGTTATCTTCTGGACTAGCCGATAGTTAGCAACTCCGATAAGATAATTGAGAAAGGGCAGTACTTTAGAAGTAAATATTTAAAACACAGCCAATTTCTTTCTCTAAAATTATTTTAGGATACGCAAACAAGGAACTGCTGACCCCAAACTAGAGAAAACCTGTATCTTAGAGGTCAGTAGGTTTTCTATATCTAGGCACAACTTGTGTGTGACAAATAGGTACTTTGTTAATGGTAACCATTAATTTGAGCAAGGAAATGCACCATCATCACCTTCTTTTCGTGGGGTTAGTGTGTTTTTTTGCCGCCCATGGGCGTCTGACTTGGCGTTACATGTCGAGAAATATTTCCCTGGCATGCTAGTTTCCTCACGATGTTTTCCTTCACCGTTTTTGATGCAAGTGATTATTATTGGTGTTATATATGTGCAAGTGATGACTAAAAACAGCAAGGAGGACCTTTATCATTGCAGTGTACATGAACAAAATTGTCTATCTACAGCATAAGCAAAGCACGTGTCGGTGATATAATCTAGTACTTGTTTTGATACACATTTCCTATGACACAATCATCATATTGGGCTGCACATCATTTAATTCATTAACATCATTCACAGGAACAGAAGATAAGTACTTCCGCGACCTCCGACTGGTGCCGGCCCCGCGGGCCTCGCCAAGTCAGCGAGGGGAGTGAGGTGTTAGACTCCCCTTGCGACGTCTAAGAAGGGCGCGCGTGGACACGACGCGCTGCCACCTCGGTTCCATGTACGTGGACCCATTCTGGAGGCGTGGAAGAGGGCGTTATCCGCCCTCCGATTGCGCCCGGTGCGTCTGCTGCGGGCCGGGTGAGTGGAAGTAATCTCCCTCTCCCTTTCCGCAGCCTGCGAGACGACCGTTTCGCAGAAGGACACCACCGCGTCCTAGGACTCGACGCTGCCGACCATCCTCTCGACCACGGCCAGCAGGGAAAAGTCACTGCCTACTCCAGAGACTAGGGCACGGCGCGACTCCTCCCAAGTGGCACATTCTGCCAGCGTGTGCCGAGCCGTGTCCTCCCGACAGTTGACTGGGTCGGCTTCCTGTCTTGACCGCATGCAGCTCACTACCAGTGTTTCACACAGATCGTCTGCCTATCTCACCTCTTGCACTTAGTGACTGGCTAAGACGATACTTCTTGGTTAGACTGGTTTGTCGGACTTTCGAGGTTCATCTACTCGTAACAGCTGTCGAAGATCTGCATATTACAGCACCATATGTAATGATACCTACCATTGATCTGTGCGGCTGTTTATTATTTAGACATAAAGCCTTCTATTCAAATCAATAAATTAAGTAAATCAAGAAACAAACTTCTTTTGTCAACATGATCAGTACTTTGTCGTAGACCGCTGTTCGGCGTAGACCTCTTCAATAAAACTCCCTAATTTTGTCATTGTCAATTCTACTGACTAATTTTGAGGGCTACATTCGAACTATCTAGTACTATCACGTATAGTCTCATGGCAGAAGAGAGACTACAAGCAATATCTGTAATAAACATACAAGTCATCAAGCTAGCCGGTTATCATTTAATAAGCTTTCCAATTAAGAAAATTTAGCATTGGCCCGCTCGTATGCGCGTACGTTGGTAGACTAACTTCGTCGATCAACCAAATATATATTTATGTTTGAGACAGTGAGAGCATACTGTACCAAAACCGACCTCATTTGGCGTCCGATCATTCCGACAACATCGAATGATTCCAACTAAGAGTTATAACAGGTACCGCAAGAAAATCGTTGTCCGGCAATATGACATCGCAATTCTATTGAAATGTGAGAAATAATATACCATACAATGTGCAGGCGTAAGGTCCTTTATTAACATCCAATTTTAGAATGAGTCCATATGTGATGAAACATTGTCAATGGTTGTGGTCGTCTACCTGTCTGTCCAAACACAGTGGGTATGCTAAACTACCGCATTATAGTATATTATCGTGAACTTGCCCGTTTCCTTTAACTGTATGTTGGTTTTTCCTGTTTGTGAGTGTCATCCAGACGTTGCGTTTTGGCTAATTTTCTTAACTGGACTTTCTGGCATGCCTTCATGACATATTATTTGTAATTCATGAATATGTTGAACTGTTATTATTTGAATTTCCTTCTGACAATTTAAGTTTGTACCATAATTACTTTAGTGTTTTCACTAAAGTAATTGAAAGGCCGCCGCCGAAGGGAGGGGACGCCCTAGAAGGACATCATACGTAGACCATATTGGTGAGGTTCTTTATTACAATCAGGCTTACTCGCCACCGGCGCGTGTGTAGGACAACATGTTTGAATGTAAACGAAGCAAAAGAAGTACCTATGTAAGAATCATATCAAATGGCACTCTTTCCTATGAGGCAGAAACTACTTTCTGAGTCATGGGAAAAAGGCGTGTAACCGCACGCGCGTGTATGTATACTATGTATATATGTAATTACTTTAGTGTCTTGCCAAGTTCACATAGCAAGAGTTCACGCGGCCGGGTGTCAAGAAGAGTTCAGTGTTTTCTTTGGGTTTATACTGTGTATGTGTAAACATTGATTTCGAATACAGAACCCGGTGCTTTATTCATTTAGCCGCTGATTCATACGCACTAAAGCACTTAATGATTTGTTTACATTTATTACTCACTAGTCACTATCGATTATCCCATTTTTATTAATAACTAGCTTCTGCCCGCGACTTCGTACGCGGATCCTGTTGCTTATGCCAGCGACAACGGGGTCGTCAAAATCGAAGATCTGAAACATCTGATGTCGAATTCTATAAGCCCGGGGACGGGTAATCAATGGGATGCGCGAGACGATTCAAGATGTTCCAGATTTTTTATTTTTGTTGGTAAACAGGAAATGCCATCAGACTTAACAACTTTTGCTAAGACGCCATTTCTATTAAGTATGTATATGTTATATTGTCTCTGGGCTTTGGAGTTCCCCTACAGGTGCTCCAGATCTTCAAATTTAGTCTCACAGCAGAAAACACTCTTCACGTGGAATAGTTTTTGCAATGGCACCATTTTTATATCTCTTTCACTTTAGGTGTTCCATTTTCCAAAATAAATTATAGCCTATAATATGTTGCGTGACGTTCACGATCAGCGGTCAGTCACGCATCTCCTTCCCCCACTTATCTCTAGAGTCGATGCGTATATACGCTGAAAACTCAAGCGTCATGCTTTTTCCGTGAACGTCTACAACTCGCGAGACAGTGCATGATGTTCACGATCAGCGGTCAGTCGCGCACATATTCTTCACTGGTCTCTAGAGACCTGGATGTAGATGCGTAAATACTCTGAGAGTGCAGGCGTGCTTCGCGATCCCAAGAAGTTTCCACGGCGCGAGTTGCAGCCACATGTTCTCGAACAGCATCAAGTCTCTCTTATCGCTCTTCGGTAGATTGTTGGGATCTTATGGTCTTTAATCATTTAGCACCTTTGGAACATTGGGAAAAATTTGACCTCTTTCTAGGCATGGTTATAGTTTTATTGTGATGATACCTGATCAATTAAAATCTAAGTGGCTGCTCCCCTGCGTTACCGGGTAAGCTACCGTGTAACGAAGTTAAATGGAAAAGGAAATTAAACACTCAAATAACATAAGCCCGAAGGCATACGATAAAAAAAATGGGAGTTTTAGCCAGTAGAGTCTAATTTTCAACGATATACCATCGTCATCGAAAATCAGTTCAGAACTGTTCCCGCCTTCACCGCGTAGTACCTCCTACTTATGTTATTTTATAATTATGCAATGAAATTAGTGATAGTTTTAATTTCTATATCAAATGTTTCTGATCTTCGATTTTTATAAGTCAACAGGAAATGCCTATCAGACCGAACAACTTTTGCATTCCTATTTGAGTTATGGTGTAGCTGGGCTCTTGGAGTTCCACAAAAGGTGTTCCAGATCTTCGATTTTTATGCGTCAACAGCGAGTGCTCATAAGGCTGAACAACTCTTGCTAAGACGTCATTCCAATATATGTTATAGTGTAGCTGGGCTCTTGAAGTTCCACATCAGGTGTTCCGGATCTTCAAATTTATTCTCTCAGCAGAAAATGCTCATAACGTGGAACAATTTTTGCCATGGTACCATTTTTGTATCTCCTATAGTTAAGCTGGTCTGTTGCGGTTCTGCATCAGGTGTTCCGGATCTTCAAATTTATTCTCTCAGCAAAAAATGCTCATCACGTGGAACAATTTTTGCCATGGGACCATTTTTGTATCTCCTATAGTTTAGCTGGTCTGTTGCGGTTCTGCATCAGGTGTTCCGGATCTTCAAATTTATTCTCTCAGCAGAAAATGCTCATCACGTGGAACAATTTTTGCTATGGTACTATTTTTGTATCGCCTATAGTTTAGCTGGTCTGTTGCGGTTCTGCATCAGGTGTTCCGGATCTTCAAATTTATTCTCTCAGCAGAAAATGCTCATCACGTGGAACAATTTTTGCTATGGTACCATTTTTGTATCGCCTATAGTTTAGCTGGTCTGTTGCGGTTCTGCATCAGGTGTTCCAGTTTCCAAGATAAATTATAGCCTATGTGTTGCCCAGACTTAATAACTATACAACAAAAAAAAACATTCAAATCCGTCCAGTAGTTCCGAAGATTAGCGTGTGCAAACAAACAGACAAACAGACAAACAGACATACAGACAAACAGACAAACAGACAAACAGACAGACTTTTTTTTTTGGATTCGTGCTCTATTACTGTTTCTAAACCCCCCTCAATTATTATTTTTTAAATATATTCAATGTACAGACACAGTTTTTTTACAGTCTTATTATATGTATAGATCTCTTATCTATTTATCTACACTATACCTACACAAGTAAATAAAATTGAAGTGTTTGTGTGAAATGTCAAAATAATGGCCGTTTTTACTTATTGCAATGTACATTATGTATATACAGTACAGTATGTACGAGTATTTACAGTACCCAAAGTTTATTTTTTTTGTTGATCTGGACCGATTTTAGTCGGACTTTGCCTAGCAGATGGCTAAAGTTATCAGAAGTAACTAAGGCTAGGCTATCGTTCTTTATCGTCGTTTATCGTAGGCGTTATTTTGGTAAAGTAGTAAATTGAAGTATGCGCGAAAAAGTTATAAATTCCACGCGGACGAAATCACGGGTGAGAAGATAAAAATGTTCTTAAATGTCCAGTTTACACCGTCATCGATGATCAATTGATCATTGTCGCACCGTCATGCTTCAGGTATTGCGTGATTACTACACTACGAAAGGATGTGAGATTATAATTGTGAGAATCATATATAAAATTACGTAGTTTGTAAATTTCTGACTATAAGTAATTAGGTCATTTCATTTCCTTTCCGTCATTGATAATAATGAAGTAGTAACGCTTTCTCCTGCGTCTAGGAATAAAAGGAAAGATTTTATCCCCAGCCAAGCTTCATAATTAGTTCATCTGTACAATTTGAACTGTTTTTCTTTAAATTTTATACTTCCATTAAGATGAGAATAATGCATGAAATGGCCTATAAAATGTGGGCCCTACTTTTAATTTTAATGATACAATGAGTAATTTCATTCGTTAGAAAAATAGGTTACGATCTATTTTGGACAAGCAAAAAAGGCGATTGTTTACATTATATGTTAGTAGTCAATATGCACCGTCTCATGTCTAGACCAGATGTTATGTTAAGAAACTAGTCGCGTCTGGAGCTTACCTAGTTACAACATCTACTGCGTGTCTAGACGATGCAGGGATCTTTAAATATGAAGCTTGTTGCGGTAAAACAAGCCTGCTTTGACCCGCAATTTTCGTCACACTTTTTCGCCACTAAAGTTTATCTTAAACTTCATTGACACCGATGACATAAAGTATTGCAACTTAATAAAACCTGGACCTACAAGTTACCTACTGTAAGTTTGAAATTGCCAATCCACCTAGAGCAAGCGTAGTGCCTCTCTGCATAAGCGAAATCTTTAGATCCCTTTTTGAGAAAATTGCGCGCAATGAGGAGGGTAAAATTTGGCATAGTGAATATTTGTGTGGGGAAGAAGTGCAGAAACCTAATACTTTTTCACATTTACGTTATAAATATTTAAAATAAAATACAATTTCTATTGTTAATTTGAGACGTTTGGCAATTTCGCCAACATCAAGTTTATAACGCACCCTTAGGAGACAAACAAAAATACACGGAAATATAAAACAAAGTTATAATTTTCTATTAAACACATACTTAATATGCGGTCGAATTTCGATCACTAGTTATTCCAACGACTCTGTTCGCAAGTAAGTCTTTTGTTTTTTCATAACGGTAAACTGTGTTAATTGAACGCATTGAGCTGCAGACTAATAAGTTCCCCTAAGCGCTTGCACAAAGACCCTACAGAAGCTGCGTACAAAACAAATAAAAAACAGTCAAGGGCTTCGGTGTTCCGCAGAAAAATATTATAGGTACGAATGGTCTTCCTTCGTCATTTGGTAAGCAATCATCAATTCGGATAGCTTAATCTAGGCTGTAGAGTACTTACCTACAGCGTTATATTTTTATTAGACAAGTACTCTAAAATATTGTGTAGCCCGTGTTCCCAAATGATAATGACAAAGTGACTATCAATATTGTAAAGGTGATGACATGACTATCAATATTGTAAAGGTGACAGATCTCACATAATATTATCATATTATAAAAGTATTTTTTGCTTTAGTTAATGGCATGGGGGGCTGCGTACATGTCCTCAGATCTCATCTCCTGCGTACGAAATGAAAGGGACAACAAATGCCGCGTGTAGTAGCAAACTTACAAGGGCTGCCAGCCTAATAAATTTTATGGTGTGACCCATGTGTGACACAAACAAAAATAACTTGGCTAGAAAAAAAGAAGCACGGTTAAGAAACAAAACTAAAATGCTTTAAAACTAAAGTTGGTTTATTGACTGCTTATTAAGACTTGGTATTTAAAAATTAGGTACCTAGGTACTCGAACTCGGTATTTTATTTATTGCCTTTTTTACCCGTTTTGTTCAAAGTAGGGCAGCTGATTTTGCATAGAAAATTAAAACCTACAACCCCTTACGAAACAGCCTTTAGGTTAAAATGCTCTTTATTGCAAAAAAATAAATAGGCTCTAACATGTACAGAGGTCAGCACAAAAGCTATCCCAATGTGTCAAATTTCTTTGATAGTTTTTCACCTGTAGATGTAACAAACGCAATAAGGTTCATGTCATGGCAAAATTTGACAGTTTAGGGTACAGACGCCAGCACATCAAATTACCCCAATGTGTCAAATTTCTTTGATCGTTTTTCAAAATTATGGCAAACAGATTAAGGTTCATATTATTCAATTGGGAAAATTTGACACATTAGGGTAACTTGATGTGCTGGAGTCTGTACCTAGGTTAATTTGCTGGCGTCTGTACTTGTATAGCTTAAAACCCTAGGGAACATGCACTAAATAGTTTCAAGTTTTATTTTCATTTTACCTTTAAATTTTAGGCACGTACTCACAATGGAAAATTAAAATTTTGACGGACGTTTGTTTGACAGACTTTAAGGAAGAGACTGACAACCCTAGTCTGACGTAGCCGCCGCCGCGCGTTCCGATCCCCGAGCAAGGCGACCAATCCAAAAGTTTTGTACTAGTCGGTTCGCGCGTGGTCGCGGCGGTAGACGCGAGACGAGCGTTGCGCTCATGGACACTGTTCTTTTCATTTACGATAAATTAGTATTAATTTTGAATTTCAATGGAAACAGTGCGTTAGTTCAATTAAGTACTATACCGTTTGTACGTATGAATTGATAATAGTGTCTATTTTCATGTTCCTTAATATCGATTTTTAGAAACTCCTTAGAGGATTAGATAGCTTCATCATTTTTGAGTACAACTTCATTGGATCAAAAGTCTGAGTGTGAATTCTACAAAGTTATTAGTGCTTTCAGTGTCAGCTGTGTAAGCTTATTTGCTGTCCCTCTCGGTTTAGTAGAAAGGGAAAGGAAGGCCGAGTGTTAAGCAAGCGTTGTTTTGTTTTCATGATTTTCTTTGCTGTATGTAAATGTAGATCGGATTAAGAAAAATGTAAGTGTTTTTAATTGAGCTTTTTTGACTAAAGTTCAATTCTTTATTATTATTGTTTTATTTTGTTGTTGTCAAAATCTTGGCTGTCAACAGTGCCAGTTCTGACAACAACAAAGCAATGTGCTTTTGTAAACTTTTTTGTTATCTCTTTCTTTGTGTACTATTATTTAGTACTTAGTAGTGAATTAGTTTGTGTGTTGTGTTATGATTTATTTGTAGATCACTCTCGGTCATGTGGCGGCTCCAATTAGACTTGAGTTCGTTTATAAATAGTCCCCACTTAGGATCCCTTGCACGTTACTTGTGCCAACGACTAAGCTTCGTTATATTACACTGACCATTCAAAACTTTGGTTGAGAGCTTTAAAAACTTGTCAATAGTACGGTATCTTAAAGTGTTTCAACCGTTATCGTAACATTTAAGGTTTGTCACACATTTGTAAGCATTGTTCGTTTAAGTTGGTATTTCATTGACATATCTAAATATTATTTGTTGTACCTAAGAAGTTTTAAGCTGTGGGCATGCACTACTATTTTTTCCAAAAGTTATTAAATAATGAAAATAATCAGACATGTGAATTTACTCTATTAGTAGGTACTTACAGACAAATAAGATCGCATGTGTACTTGCCTAAAGAAAACATGTTTTAACGTTTGTTATTAACATATAAGAAACAACATAATGGCCTTACTACTTACAAAGCTAGTTTAATGGGGTTAGTGAACCGTATAGCCTTAAAGTTAAGGTATATTTTCTAATACTTACTTTGTTTAAAAAAACGACTTGGAAGTAGTTTCTTAGATTAATAGTATAAATCGTAGGTTGAATTCAGCGCAACGACTGTAAAAATTAAATAAGTTAGGTAAAAGTGGCTGTATAGTAATAGGTACTTTATTAAATTGTTTTATGACACACCTGTAAAAAGGGTTAGCCAGAGGTGTACCTATAGTCCACCTAAAGTTTACCGGTTATCTAAAAGTACAAAACAAAAATACAATCTATTGCAATTCGATAATGCATAGGTACCTACACGCAACCGAACTCATAATTCAATAAGAATGACATTTTGTATCTATGTCATATTATATGTCATAAAAACAGTTTATTTATTTATTTTTATTTATGCATTTAACAAAATGGCGGCGATGGATCTAAAGTAAATAAGCTAGGTACCTACCAAGCCAAAATGTTTCGGTGTGCAAAGTAATCGTAAACAGCTCTTGACGAAAATAATAAAAGCTAAAGAAATCATTAATAAAAATTCTAATTCCTTAATCAAAACCTCGTACCTAATTCATTTCGTTCCAATAAAACGTTGAATTTAATAGAAACTTAAAGACTTAGTTTTGTAGTACTTAGGTACCTACTCACGTAAATTTAGGAGTTGGTCAGCAGGGCAGAAGAGTTCATTGAATTCTTTACAAAAGCTAAAACATAATGTTTCACGGTATTTGTTCGGCTAATCTGCATTGAGATGCATGGTAGTATTACATCTATACGTTTCATTCAGAGTTTCTTCACAGAATAATCAAACAGTAAATCACCGACCTCAAATGTTAACAACACTACTAAGTTTAAAAAATACTGTGTGCACTTGCAAAAGTGTTTCTAAAAACCAATAAGTATACAGAACTTTACATAATATAATTTCATCATTTTTATAATTTACACAAAAACAAGATGAGCATATAATATATTTTGTCTAAGCAACAACAGATACCTACTTAGGAATTCAAAACCTAAATTATTTCCATTTTTTTCGATGACTAGTCATCATTTTCATTCTAGTTAATCATTATTAGTTAGTATGACTTTATTATTTTTTTGTATGGCTTTAATATTACTAAATTCCTACAACTAGCTACATTCATTGGGAAACACCGAATAAAAATAATTTAATACTGCAAACTTTCGATAAGGTAATTTATTTATTTTCCGGAGCTGTTACGCATTTATAATTTGGGTTTTTATTACATTAGCCTGTCAACTATTGACTATGTAGCCTTTACCTAACAGAAGTATTTATCGTTATGAACATAATTATTTAAATACAATTACTGTTCTTGTCTTGCTACTAAAGCCTCATCAGCCCATTCCCATTAATACTGGGGGTCGAGTCTGCTATTGCAATCGTGTCTCAATGACCGGTCAATGATCGATTTTTGACGTATAACTTCAAACTTATGACACATTTCCCATACAAAAACTGTCAAAGTTGTCAAATATTCGATCAATGACCGGTCATTGAGACACGATTGCAATAGCAGACTCGAGCCCCTGGTTAATTGCAAAACAACTTGTAAGCGTTTTCTACCATCCTCGTTTTATCCGTAAGTACAAAGTGTAAACAAACCATCTATTTGTTATAATATTACAAACGAAGATTTATGCTAAGGGCTCAGGTGTTATCTCATAAATATAATAAAATACTTAGTTCCTCCTCTGTTATCAACGCACGATGTAGGTACTGACCAGCAATATCAGTCAATTGTATGTCGCTTACTATGAGAGCTATCCATAAGTGGATTTCCTGTTTTCAATGCTACTCTTGAGAGTTACGAGTTCATGATCTCATATGGTTCTATCTGCGTTTATTTTATATCTGAGTACGATGCTATGGAATCTAATTAATTTACAATGTCAACAACATTACTAATATAAAAGTAAAACAAAGTTACTCAGTACATAACGCACAAAGAATTTCTTTGTGTGGTAACTTATCTCTAATAACATCAAAATCAACAACGCGTGTACATTTGCGTTTCTTTTGTTACAGAAATCGCTTCGATACCTTGTGCCCTACAAAAAATTATAAGTACAAAATATGGTTAGCTGACATCTGTGACCTCTTGTGAACCTCATCCAACATCATGGATCACAGCGGCAGTGTTACGGCACCAAGCTCAACGCAAACTTCCTGTGTAGTAGCTAACATCGACAGAGTGCCACACGACAATCATTCCAATGATAATTTAGGACAACTTCATAAATTGACTGACTTAGATAGATGTAGAATACTTAATAAAGAAAAAATTGAATGCCAACATAAGTCTGAAAGACGACGCTCTGCCACAGATCGTCCCTGCCACAGAGTCCCCGAACGATGCGTATTGCATAACAAAGAAGACGTATACGGAAAAGAATCGATTACCAGAAAGAGGGTTGAGGTTGATGAATGCAGTGGTTCAAGGCGGGCCGCTAATTTGAATTGTAAATGTAGTCGGGATGCACAGGAGAGAATAGGAGTCATCGGGAGGACAATGGGCGTTCTCGTTCACGTACGCGCCATAGCCGTCGTGGGGTTGTTCCTGACCGTGCTAGCGACGAGTGCCGCGGCGCCCGCACCAACCAAGTCCCGACCCACGCGCAATGCACACGAGCTAACTCCGGTATGTTTTTAAATATTACTTTTACATTACTATAAGTTTACAAAAATCATGATTAACAATACAGTAGGCTCACAATTGGCGGAGATACAAATAACGACAATGGGTCCTATAATTTATCAACTGTAGGTAATAAGTAGGAAGATGTGGCCCGTTCTAGCTCATGCATACTAAAGAGTCAGATACGTGTATCCTGAGGACTTGTAAACTTCAATCCCGTCCCCAGCTCACCGGAAACGTGCTTCATATTATACTGACATTGTCTGTGTTATCTGAATCTGTTTGATTTACCAGACAATGTTTTTCATTATACAGCCATTTTTGAGCACTCGCACAGATTTGTGTGAGATCTTTATAAACAGAACAAAAGGAGTTGGTACTGACGTTTTAAAATGTTCTTTGTGGATACAGACCATTTTAATCTATACAGTAAAGCGATTCATCTTCTCATAGCTTGAAAAAGAGTAGTTCTTTACTGATACTGAATGTTAGTACGATAGCTATTACACCTACATTTCTAACATGACAAGGATTCCATAATAGTGTCATAGCATGTGGACTATGAAGGTTGGTTTGAAAGGTGGTATTCGCTTAAAGTTA
Source organism: Euplexia lucipara (assembly GCA_921972225.1). Lineage (NCBI taxonomy): Eukaryota > Metazoa > Arthropoda > Insecta > Lepidoptera > Noctuidae > Euplexia > Euplexia lucipara. The sequence goes on along the minus strand of OV179158.1, from coordinate 14,200,120 downwards.
GTCGGATCACGATTACAATCGTGATGTTATGTAAGTCCACATCAGATGCGTCAGTAATGTTCGCAATGAAGGTCTCCTTTTACCCGGAGAATGTTTGATTCTCCCTTAGAAGGGACCGTTACCCACTGACGGATTAACGACCATTTTAAGGCGTATTTCTACTGAGTGCAAGTAATATGGGGACAAAAAGCTGGCGTGTCGTATTAGATTACTGGCACTGACAGACGGACGGACCGTTTGGGAGGAGATTAATGGGCTAAGTGACGAGTGGGAGGCATGCCTGTAGTCCTCCGCGAGTCGGGAAGACATCCCGCTCATTTATTTTGTGGACCGTTACAGATAGTGAAAAATTCGACTAATTTTATTGGGGCCACGCGACAGCCTAGTCATTTGGGAGACACGTTTTCTTTTTAACTTAATGTTTATTATTTTCATGTATTAGTCTTGTTTTGGTACAAAGTTTTGCAGTATTTTTCTTATATAGCTTGTATTACATAAGTTACCCGAGATAACCGCTGATTGAACTTTGAAGCTGAATTTAGCTGCTACGCTAATTACATTTACAGTCTATTGCAACATCCAAAATTTCTTAATCCGAACACAAAAATAGATTACAACGACATAAATGAGTTAGGTCGAACGGGATGAGTTGAATCAGATTTGAACCCGGTTTAATTACAGTTTAAACACGGCGTGACCGCGATGTTAACGGCTTCCTGCGCAAGCGCATATAGGCCGTGTTTGTGTAAAACTTAGTTATGTAAGTAACAACTGGTCAACTGTGAGAACGGAGAGTTAAGTAAACGAAGGGATAATATTATGAGAGCAATCGTTATAAATGACTGCAACATGACTGTGGATTAATGTTTGATAGACACGAGATGTTTCGTTCGTTTTTCTTATACTTAGTATAGTCAATTATTACACGAAATTCCTGCAATATTTGCACGAAATAAATTAACCAAGTTAATTTATTTCGTGTAAATATTGCAGGAAAACTGGTCAACTACGCAATCGTACTTATGGACATTTCCATACCTTGTTATTATGCAGTTGTCATTATGTCACTAATTTAAGCTGCCTACAGTTTACTAGGCAGACAGTTTATAATTATTTCACTGTCAACTAAAGAAGGACATATGCAAGTAAATTTAAACTAGAGATAATATTGTTATGGCCGGAGCAATCGCACTGCTTTACTTGTATCAACAATTTAACATTAATCAATCAAGTCAGCATATCGCACAATTCGCAGACCTTTGCGGGACATAAACCCTGTTCCAATAAATACTAGTAAGTTGGATGTGTAAATCAGAGGACAGTGTGTTGTAGTAAAACTAGACAGTATGACATGACAAGAAAGTCTGTAGAGTTCAAATTGCAACCACTCCACTACACTTCTTCTGGTATTACTACCATAGCCAAACCAAACATTGGAAGTTAGTTTAGGAATACTTCTCGACCTCAGCAGTCCATCTCCTCTCTACTTGCCGCCATCAAGGCTATTGGCTTTCTTTTGTGGCTAACTGGCGTCCAGTTTCACAACTTTGATGACAACTTAGAATTTACAAAAAAAATGTATTGTACTTTAAGTAGACTTCAAAGTACCTACGGTGAATATCAGACGGGGTACTGTGCGCTTCTGCACATCTCTGCGAGTACGCATCACGTCATCCTAGATGAGACACTGATGATAGCCAATACGATACCAGCTGTTTAACGTCTTTGAAGACTTTGTCCAGTGTTGAGCAACTCTCTTGCTTTTCACTCAGTCCGTTTTCGCGTTGTCAACAGTAACAAGATTAGACAAAATTCAAAATTGCTGGGGCATAGTAGCATTTGTTGACACCAACACAAATCCAGTACAGTAAAGGTGCAATCATGACACGTTTACTTTCCTTCGTCGAGTTTATCATTGGCGTAGGAGGAGCAGGTATTGTGGTCGCAATCCACTGAGCGGCTCGTATAACTTGGCCGGTGGTGGTTAACGTAAAGAAATTCAGATAAGTGGGTATCTACTAGCTTTGAAGATGCACAGCCGTGATAATGTCAATCTATTCTGGGCAACTGTAATAGGTATCATTTACCTTGCACTGACTTACTTTGTTTGCTTTACAATTTAATTAATTATTAAATCTATTGTGCGGTTAATTTTAAACTTCGATACCATTTTTAGAGGTAAATTGCGGTACATAATTTTATTATGAGGAAAACGTTGAGTTAAGTTACAAAACTGCTATTGTCATCTACATATTTGCATAAAGTGGAAATTAAATGATATTATTAGTCATAAATATTTTAGGAATTATGTCCAGGACATTAGTTGTGTTGTTGTTATATGGGGAGTTTGTATCGCCACTTCTTCTTCACATTAGATACAGAAGGAAGTGGCAATGGCGGGCATCGCAAACGGAGTTAGAATCAATTGTTGAAAACAAAGTAATGTACCTAGTTGTTTCAAGCTCCAATCCTATATGAAAGAAAGAGATAGAATAGAAAAATTTTGCCTCCAAAATAAAAAAATAAAATTGCATTAATAACTATTTAAGGTGTAAGAGAATGGTGTCTAAAATTCTACTTTTATTACACGCGAGCTTGATTACCGGCGCTTATTTTGCAGTTCCACATTTTCCACCACTGGGACATTTTATTTAAGTGCGTATTTTTAAGCACACAGTCGGCCAAATTTCATTTAGTAATTTTAGAAAGAACTTAAAAGCTTAAAACAATAAAGAATGCAGTATCGTCCTCATTCTTCGCATTGGTCTCGAGCTCTCGACTCGCGTAAGTCTGGCACTTTCCTGAACAGATTCATTTTATGCACTGAGATACCGTGGCTATGTGTGGGTGACGTACTATGAAACAAAAGGTGTCTGGGCCCGGCTGGTATAAAGCTAGTAAATACCTTGCAAACTGCACGGGATATGCATTGTCTGCCGTCTTCCCTTACGGCGGCGGACCACTTAGCTTGGCTGTCTACACTTTGGTATAGTGGCTTATATTATTCATGGATATTTTGGTGCAGTGGAACCATTGCAGTTGCGTAAGGAAGATTAAGCTTTGTTTTAGTAACTGCGTTAATACTATATTGCCGATGTCTTTCTAAGGCTTCTAGATGTTTTTAACCAAAATACCTTTGTAAAATTTGGCTAATGGTAAGATATTTTGAATATTTCTTTCCACTCTTAGCAAAACTAGGTTCCTGAATAAATTATTCCTAATGTTTATGCCTAAGTATTATCATTATTTAAAGCCTAATCTTTCCCATGCCCATACCGTTATTAATACCACGCTATTCAGATGTAATTAATTTACTGCGTCTTTGGACCAGTAATTACATGCGCTCAACTAAGCATGAGGTCCTTAATTCAACTCTCGGATCGAGCAAATGATTTTGGGGTTTTTCAGTCAAGATAATCTCAGTAAGAGCTCAGAGTTTGGATTCGTGCCCAGACAGGGGCAATAGCTTCGCCACATATTATTTCGCAATGTAGGTATACCACAGGTACACCTCTACCTAACTCTTCGGTAAAAACGGGCGTGTTGGCGTGTATTAACACTCTTCTCCATCATACCATAATACCACGCTATCCAGACGTAAGTAATTAATCAACTGCATCTTTGGACCTGTGATCACAAGCGCTACTGCCGACCATTAGGTCCTGGGTTCGATTGTCGGGTCGTGCAAACCGTTTTTGAGGTGTTTCCTGACAGGAATAATTATCTCAGTAACAGCTCAAAGTTTGGATTGGTGCCCAGACCGTGGCAATACCACACATACACCTTTACCTAACTCTTCGGTAAGAAAGGCGTGGCGTATATTAGCACATTCTCGTAGTTTTTCATGCAAACTGCTAATGAAGGCTGAATACATAATAATATTGTATGCTTATAAATTATATCCTTGGTATAAAGATTGAGGCTTTAAAGAACAGTCGTTTAACACGAAATTGACCTTTTTCGTAAAACTAGGTTACCACTTTTCGTGGCTCGCGTAATGTTTAAGTAGTCTTAATATACCTATAGGCGTATCTGACGATGTATATGACCGACATTGTATGATATGTGTATAATTCTCTTTAGCCGGAATGAGGTCACATCTGACTGTAACATGCGGCGCTAACATTGATCTAAGATTCTAAGTGATAAATGGACGCAAATTCACACATCTTTTGAGTTAAAAGCAAACCGTACCTACTGGAATAAATGATAAAAATCTATAAAAACAGTTCCAATATATTATTATAAGGATTGCAAGTAGAATTTAAACAAAATAACGGGAATTGACTCCGAATAATTTTAAAATAACGAAGTTAAGATAGAAATTTGTAATTTAAAAAATATCCTTTGGACTTCTTGTAGTTATTTTACTTAAATTTATTCCTGGAATAAATATATAGAACAAAAAGAAATTGCGCCCAACGTGGGGCTCGAACCCACGACCCTGAGATTAAGAGTCTCATGCTCTACCGACTGAGCTAGCCGGGCATATTTGTATTGTTGAAATAACGTTTTCGTTTCTTTGTCCCATCAATAACAGTAAAGTTGATGTTACTAAAAGTGTTAATAACAGTAATGTGTGTTTATAAACAATTTAATACATATAATAAACTCTTAGTGCCTATGTGATTTAGTATCATAATGATACTTCACAATGTTAATTAAGTGGACAATACAAGTGAAAATTAACGTGAGTTTTAAATTGAAACTCCGCTGGAGGCCATCGTTATTGACCCAAATATTCATTACGCTATCTACTTTTGGCATCCTATTCGACACATCATTCAACAAAATCTCGCTCGACATATTGTTTTTTTACTATGTAAGTTTACATTTACAATTTCCTAATAGTGCTGTACAAAGAAATTGAGAATACTTATGTACACATCCCAATAATAATTATGTGAAATTTCTTTGAAAGTTTTTCAGATTTATCACATATAACATATGTATAAGGTCCATGTTTAGAAAAAAAAATTGTTTGCGGTAGCTTGATGTGGTGGCGTCTGTTGCCTGCGTAGCTACAAAAAATTGTGAGATCCTATAAAACAATTTTAATTTAGAATTTACTTATGCAACTCTCTGACTCGCCACACATTTATTATGAAAGTTAATCAAGATCCTACCCGCGCATCAAATAGCTTTATTGTTCATCCACCCGCATGAATGCGTCGCCAATTAGAATTTGCATTTTAGAACGAACCCGTAACTAAATGGTTGAGGTGCACCTTTGACAATCATCCAGTCAGCTTCATCAAAGTAATTAATATACTGATCAAGCTTTTAGATTCGTGTCAATATTAGCATACTTGGGCCCGATGCCCCGATCCCTGGTCATCTTTCACGCCATGTTTGGTTAAACCTAGATTTCCAGGAAGCGCTGATAACCTAGATATTAGAATATGTTACAATTTAAATGAGCTCTGTAGGTTTAGTTAGTCAATATTTGGTTTGTGTTCAGGCGCCATTAGTTTTCGTTATTTTTCTAAAGTAAGAGCACAATTTTGTACCTACTTAATAATAAAGTTATAGTCACCTGCTCAGCTGCAGATTGCAGACGACGATAATGAGTGTATTTCCACGAACAATACTCATTTTATATGTATCAAATGCTAAACATGGCCCCATGTGTAATGAAAATGTTCGTTAATACACGATGACTGTTAATAAATTCTGCTTAAAACTAATCATTTTAATCCATTCATTCCTGCTGCATTTTAGTTTACAAAAAAATAGTTTTTTTTTTTTTAAACTAAATAAAGCGCAATACAACAATATAAGCAACAAAACGATAACAACATTGAACACTAAAAATACATCTCAGTATTCTAAAATTCTCAATCGTCTCTTGTTGAACACCCGTTGGGATAAGACTAACTGATAAGACGCCCGAAAATTGATAACGATGACATAAGACGCCAGACATTATCTGTTGCAAGGTGCAGTAAAGTCTCAGTGCCATGACGGTGTTGAAAACATAAAAGTACGCTTCTTTGTTATCTGGTAAAACATGAGCTTCCGGACACTTGACATCACGGCTGTTGAACATTGAACAGAATGATTGAACATTATTCTTTAAACATTTTATATTAAACCCATATATGACATCAAATACAGACGACATATTCAGATTCAGATGTTATCCCCGTAGGAGTGCGGCAGAAATGTACCTGTAGTACACCCAGCAGGCCTATACTAATTCTATTTAATTATATTCTATTTCTATCATAGAAAGAAAATGGCGTATATGGAATCAGCTGTTTCTCAACTGTCAAGTGTATTTCATTTTCAGCCATATTGTAAATTCTACTCATTAACACTTGACAGTTGACAAGCAGCTGATTCCATATACTTACGCCATTTTTTCTATTGTCGCCTTATCGATTACGATAGTAGAAATAGAATTTGTAATATGGCTAGGCCTGCAGATTTCACCAGTTGTGTTTCATTCTCATGTAATGGGAGGCAAGCCTATTGTCATTATGGACTGGCCTGTTGGTCTAGTAGTTAGTGACCCTGACTGCTATGCCGGAGGTCGTGGGTTCGATTCCCACCCAGGACAAATGTTTGTGTGATGAGCACGATCATTTGTTCTGTGTCTGGGTGTAATTTATCTATAATATGTATGTACCTATTTAGAAATATATAAGTACGTTTATCAGCTGTTTAGTACCCACTAGCAGACGTCCCGCGGTTTCACCCGCGTTGTTCCCGTTCCTGTGGGAATACAGGGATAAAAAATTGCCTATGTCACCCGGGGATAGCGTAGCTTCCCAACAGTGAAAGAATTTTCCAAATCAGTCCAGCAGTTTCGGAGCCTATTCAATGCAAACAAACAATCAAACATTTCCTCTTTATATATTAGTATAGATAACACAAGCTCTTAGCTTAGCTTGGGACTTGATGGCGTTGTGTGAAATGTTGTGGAATATTTATATTTATTATTAATCGGGGACGAATCCAGATTCCGGGCTGATACTGAGAAATTCCAGACTGAAAAACTTAATAACCCTTTTTTCGATCCGGGGCTCAAACCTCATGCTCAGCTAGACCAACAAGGCAGCACCACAAAATTAAATATAAGTCCAAGAAAAATGATAATGACTGCATTGTCTTTCGTATGCCTAAACGAAAATTATTTTAATGAAAAAATAATTGGATATAAATGTGACAAAGCGAAACGTCGTCGAATTTCAAGTTCAGGAACTGCATGACTTTCACAAACTCATTCAAATCGAGTGCAATGCAACTCTGGGAGCCTGCCGAATGGCATGTGCTGACCGGAAACCGCATCTCCGAGATAAATTTAGCCGCAAAGAGGACGGACATACAAAAATAATACTCACACAAACCAGTTAGACAAGGACAGATGCATTTCAGTTGTTCAGCGGCTAAATAGGCCTGCACTATTTACATGTGAAACAACGATAATTGGGTTATTCGTTCTATGTTGATACCAGCTACGTTTTAAATCAATTCTAATTAATTTGAGTATCTAATGACGTTTGCGTTGATTAGTTTGCTATTTTATTTATTGTTTTGTGGTTAGTTATCAATCAAGTGGCTTCAGACTCTACGCTGTGAACTAAATGAAATATTAGTAGTCAATAAAAGAGAAAACTTAATAAAAAGTCTTACTTTCAACCGCGAAATAAATATCAAGGTATCAACAGTTTTAAATGTAGACAACGATTTCAAGATAGCTCTAAACTAGATGTTTTATTCAAGTAGATACAACTTTCTTGGAGTCTCTTTTAGGTACGACGACGGTACGATACCTGAATTCAATTCGTAAGGTCGCCTTAATGTTCAGAAGAATAGCTCAAAACAATTGTGCTAAAAAATGAGCAGGTGACAATAATGGCTTGACAATGTGGTTATTTATTTATCCTTTGGCGGCAATGAATACATTAAGAGTGCTAATGAAGATTCTTATGATGAGGAAGTACTACTGCTTAACTAAACTGGCATAAATCAAGATCTGATGAATGATAACACACTATAGCATGCAAAAATGAATACGAATTCTAATTTCAATTCAGAACGAGTCGCTGCTCGAAAAATTAACAATGTAAATTGTAACAATTAATTGAGGGTATGTTTGAGCACTGTGGCACCAACTATTCACAGATTCGTCAATTAGTATTCATTGCTTGTTCGCCGCCGACTCCCAGGTGAGTCCGGACACTATTCAGCGCAATGTTCCGGTGAGTCACACTGCATCCGTCCAAATTTACAACTCCCCAAACCATTCTAAACTCTATAGCATTCTTATAAGCATCAACTCATATGCAAATGATAATTGTGTTAGTAATTTAGCTCTATACCGCTTTCCCATTGTTATTCCAAATGTGTTTCAGTATCGTATTTTTAGCTTATTCTTTTGAGCTTTAACTTTTTATATCTATGACGTCGTTGACCTATATTTTCTTTATAGTATCTCCTAAATAGTTTAATGCCGTTATGGAATGGGAAATCTTAAATTCACCAAAAGGTATAATATTTTCATAGTTAATGTATTTGTTTTTCTTGGGTGAGAGCTTTCTGCTTTCAATGTGAATCACTCATTGGCGTGAGACTCAAAATTTTGTTGGCTGTAATAACAATTGTTTGGCTTCTTAGAATCAGCGCATTTAATTTGTTAGTCTTAATTCTGCTAATAATTGCCAACGATGAAGATAAAATTTAATGTTTGAAGTTCAATGAGTAAGCTTACTTTTGGTAACATTTTTCTTTGTAAGAATAAGGTTGTTCAAGCAAGTTGACAAGGCAGACTTTATTTTGGACTCCAAATTTCTCGCAAATCTGCCATTTTTATCGTTACTCATGGGCAAAGTTTGTTTAAGGTTTACTAAAATATATCTGTAGCTTTAGTTTCGTCTTCACAATCTTCTGTGTGAATACGCAAATTCTTGCATATTTTTTTATAATTACACAAACTCAATTAAAGTTACAAGCAAAAGAAACATCTCGAAAGTGTATTAATAGTTTCTTACTAACACTTTGCATGCAGATATACTGTAGTGGGCAAAACTTCACATTTTACCTTACAGCAAGTAGTTACATTATTTTCCAAGCTCTCGTAAAATACACAGCGGGTGTCACATTGACTGTGCTCTAATCAAAAATTATATATTTTCCTTGTATTTCTACTTGCATTACATTTTACGAATTCTCCTTATGTCACAACGCTCATCAGGTTTCACTAGAACTAGGTACAGCTAACTGAGAAGCTATCGACTCCTTGTTTCAAGCTTTATGGCAAAACAGTCTGACAGGCCCTGGTACAAAGATTATATTAGCGTGCACTGTTTTGAAGGCGTGTCGCCTGGGTGACCAAGTGTACTCTTGTTGTAGTTGCTTTGTAAACTTAAAAGTGCATACTGCATTCTCGTTACCCGTCGTTTTTATATGGTCAAGTTTATTTCTTGGACTTGTTACGTGTCTCCCTTGCTTTATACCAGATTGTTATTTTTATTTTCTCCTTTTTATGCATCACCAAATTAAATTACATTGCTGTTCGATTCTTACTGTAATCATAAAGCTTGATCTAAAATAAAATGATGATAGTAGTCGATGAAGTTTGTAATATTTAATGTAACAGGATTAATAAAATAAAAAATTGTATAACAGCAAATCGAAAAATGACGCTAGTAAAACAACTATGTTTTACTAGCTTCATTTTTACTAGGTTTTACTTACTAAAGTACCGACCAATTTTAAGATTAAATTAAAATCTAATTAAATATATACACATTTAAACTAATTAGCACAAACAATGTATACTTTGGCAGCTGTCCCAAATGTTTGCCATTGATTTAAAGAAAAGCTAATGTAGACTATATAGATACTCGAAAGCTGTTTGGTAACGTCTAGAGACTATGTTGGCTGTCTGGCAAGAATCCGGATATTCTGAAATGTATAGGAACACCAGTCCTAAAATTAAGACAAAACCCAAAACGAAAGCTGCTGGACTTGGTCTTAAAATTAATTAAACAAATTAATTTTAGGAATGGTAAACTTTTTGAGAACCTATCTTTGTGTCCCTTGCTACGTTTACATGTTTATACAGTTTTACTTACCTACCTACAAAGCTGTATTCCGGGTGAATAAAACATAGGGGAAATCGGGCAAATGTGGAAAAAGGTACGCCGTAGAAAAGTGAGACCAGTGCGATAGGTAGGGGAAGATTAATGTAAAAACTTTCAAGTCGCTTACGCCTCGACCATTGGAAGTTTATTGACGTTTTGAACACTAGCTTTGCGAGTATTAGGTTCATCGCTTGGTAACATAAGGTTTGCATTGGTCACTTACTTCTTAGTACTGTTGATTGCCCTCTGTTTTCATATAGACCTCTTAGATTTGCTATTATGATTTGCTATTATGATTTGCAGTAAATCACTGCAGCGCTGTCATTGATGCCATTTATCTTACCTAACCATTAATCACCCAATGTACTATAATAGGTATCTGGAGAGAATACCCACAGCCTTTCAAAACCTCTTTACCCTCACTTTCTACTGTCCATCACTGCTATTGCTAAACCTGCATTTATATGAAAATGCAGCTTGAGTAACAGCAGTGAATGTGAATGAATTTTGAAATTGCCACCAAATAGCATCATATATTTCTCTCTCAATAAGTTGTCTTGTATGTGGAAAGGCGGTCTAACCGTGTTTAGTTCTTATATCTGTTATCGATTGACCGCTTCCGCTTGTATACTATACTATAACGTCGTATGTGGCTCTACGTGACTAGAGTTCACATGCAAAGGAGCTTTTTGCATAATTTATTAAAACTTGTGTGAAGTGACCGTATAATTTATTATTTACACGCTGGTTATAAAGTGTTTAAGTAATTGAGCGTGGCTTACACGTTAGGTTGAATTGTTGTTCTAAGTAGGTATAATGGTTGTGCACTATTAAAGTCAGGCCAGTAATGTTATATTATGATAGTAAATAAAAATAAATATTCTACAACTTTTACACAACGCCATCTAGCTCCAAGCCAGGCAGTGCTTGTGTTATGGGTACCTACACTACCTACTAAACAACTGATAAACCATAATTATATTTGTAAATACATAAATAATATTATATTAAATAGATAAATAACACCCAAACAAATGTTCGTGTTTATCAGTAACTTCATCGTTCTAATTTAGTTTCTCCTTCTTCTATAAACTTGCCCTAATTTTGAATGCATGTTGAGATGCACATTTCGAAACATGCGTTCACTTCCTTCTTGATCATATTTCAGACGATTGACGCTATATATACAGGCTTCATAAACTATGCGTAGTCAATACAGTTAAATACAAATATGTATTAATGCACGCAGACAGTCAGGGCGCGTGCGCGGCCTAATATTATCTCTAGCTGCGGACACAGTGTACAAGAGATGGCGACTTTATAGGCAGATTAACAAGAAATTTCAGGAAGCTATTTCGTCAATATTATCATGCATTTAAGCTGTTACATTCAACGCACTCGCATAATAGGATTTATTGGAGCAAAGGTAATTTCCAGTTTTTTACTGTTCATCAATCAGAATCATCCCGTTTATAAGTCACACTAATAACCGAATCTCCTTATACCATTTTTTTACTTTTTTGCTCACTCAAGAATGTCGATGCCCGCACATGCACTAAGTCTGCAGTCTTAGGCTAAGTTTAGACTGACGCAGCGAGGGGGGCTACCTGTGCATGCGCCGAACTATAAATGTGCCCACTTTCACCGCTCGGCCGCGAGGGCGTGACCCGCCTCACAGCTGATATATTGGCAAATTGGAGCAACAGATCACTGATCTAGTAATAAACACTAAAACACATGCTTAACTACGATAATAACATTAATAACGTTTATTATAGTGCTCTGCTTTACCCGTGGACTACCTCAGTTCGTATTTACTGTGAGTTTTCCTGTAAAGAACCTTCAATCTCGGCCCTAACTAACGACATGATTATCGTAAGTAGTTGTCTCACTTTCAATGAAGTGTTCGGGTGTCAGGAACATAATATATTAAGTTCTTGTTTAGAGTAATATATCATCATATTTTATTCGAAATGTTGGTCGATTCGATACCCAGATACATCAAAAAATTAAACATTATTGAAAATTATAACAGAAAATTATATTACAGTCCCGCAATTCAGTTCCCACGTTTATCGTTCCCTTCATAGAGCATTAAAAGTTGTTTGTTTACATAAGTCGAAAGTTTGTGCCACATAGCTGTAACTACCAATGAAAATATGTACCTGACTACTGATTAACACACCGGTGTCTGCCGTCCAAGCAAACAGGAAGCACTAAGGCCAAACTAGATCACAGCCGATTCTAGGCGTGTTAACAATGGATTCCAAGAAATAATAAAAAAATATAATCGAGCGGTAACGAATAATTTTACTATCTATATTTTAGGAATGTTTGTTGGTTTTGTAGTACACTTTGTTCCTAAGCTTTGATGTGCTTTCAGAACTGTATCTAATATCAACAAACTCATGGTTTTGATGTGTATGTCACAAAAGAAATAGCACAAGTTTCAATCACTAACCGCAGCCACATAAGTGTTTAAGTTTAAGTCATCATCATCCCTATTATTTCCATCTCTAAGCATGCTCGTGTGTTTATTTGTGCTTTTAGTATCACTACAAAAAAGTTAAGTTGCAAGCCTAAGCTAAGGCCTGATAGGACTAAGCATAGAGATAATACTTTAGTCTGTCTAGCGTGTGTCTTTAGCCAATAGGTTCTTTGATCTAAAGCTAAATTGGATCGTAATGATTCGTAATGAGCATTTAATCTATATATATAAAAATGTTATGTTGGTTTGTGTACGCTTCAAAAACTCAAAAAGTTCTGCCCGGATCGAGCTGAAATTTTAGCATGATATATAATCCGCATCAATGATTGTTTTTAACTATTTTTTTTTAACCATTCATTCACTACACAAGGTGCCACAGCGACGCGTGGCAGGGTACAGCTAGTTCATTATAAATCTTGTTTACCTTTTCTGTAATAAGTACACCAACCGGAATTTTCTGCCTGTATTTCGTAACACATCTCATTCTGAATGATAACGATTTTATGTGTGTGTAAATCTTCCTTGAAATCAATCAAAATAAATATCAATACGCTATCTGTGCAATGCCCGGTAGGCTAAAGCAAGGGGTAGCAAAGCATGTGGTATTTTCCCGCATAAGTAACATGACAACGTCCCTCACGGCACGTCATTCATTTACTTTCATCGAACACGCTATTATGACAGCAGTTTGTAGAGCATATCGGTTAGAGCTGTATTTGTAAAGGTCGCCGGTACCCCACGCCCTTATAAATAGATAGACACCCCTGGGGGTTGTAAAAATGCGCCAACGACCCCCCAGCAATATATCAAGATATCGGATTCCGTACGTGCCCACTTCCTGTAAATATAGTGTAAGAAAAGGAGGTATTTTTAATTATCTACGTACATTATCTCGGAGCTGGCTGCGTTTACCGATGCGATAGAATGTTGGGTCCTTTATCTGTGGAGTTTACGTGTCTCTGTTATTTGTATTCAGCCAGTACGCTGGTAACGAAAGAATTGCATTTGTATTTATGTTCACCAAGTATTTGCATTACCTACAGGTTGCACAGCATTTCCATTAACTTTAAGTAGAAACTTGCGATTTAAAATGTAAAACAGGGTAACTTTCATTGCGTCGTTATTAATTACTACAGGGCATGGTTTGAAAAAGAAAAAAAGAAGAATGAATTTAAATATATTCATCAGCACGTACCAGCAGACGGCACGCAATATTCATAGTCGCGCCAGAAGCTTACTGTATACTACCATGTACCCATGTGCTAGAATTGAGCCTGTGTTGGTATTCAATGAGATTCCTAGTGATCTCAATATGTACCAAATATATGCATTTCTTCTTCTTTGGTTCAATGTCTGGTAAAATTAATTTCTCATAAATAGATATTCCTATATTATAGTGTCAGCCTACCCCCATGGGAAAAAGGCGTGAGTTTATGTATGTATGTATGTAGATATTCCTATTAAAGCTGAAGTCCAAAATGCTATCAACGTAAATAAATTGTATTTTCAACACAAATATGTCTTCAAGTGTTTTTCGAAAAGCCGATGAATGAGAAGATTACCTTGAGCAAATTGTTAATGAATAGTAATATCGGATGTGTGTGCGAGTACATGAATATTATTCAATGGCCACGCCAACAATACGCCATGGCGGGAAGCGCAATCGATTGCCGGGTGGGGTCAACGTACGGGAGCTGACCTTTGAACCAGCTGATCGAATGTGTTATTCGAGAAATTAACTAATTTCTTTTTTTTTTTAAAGTAAAGCTAAATTTGATTTTAGTTTAAGTTTTTGTTTAAAAATTGTTCATTACTAAAATGGGTGGTTAGTAATACTGGTTTAGCATCAAACATCCAACAGCAAAAAAATAATAACCAACATCAAAATGAAACAAAAAAAAGATAGTAGTAAAGGATAACCCCAAGCTCAGTCACTGGAAAGTGAAAACAGATGTTTTTTGTCACGATTCGCAAGTACTAACACACAACATACTCACTCAATTTCAAATGCTCACTTATTTCAGTTCAGTTAAAAAGCGCCGTTGTTTTATGTCTGAGCAAGATGTTGAAACAGTGACAGATGTCAGTTATGTGCAGCACTCTTTAATTATCTACCCAAATAATAAAGAAGGAATGAGATCTATTTTTAGTGTAAATACTCTTTGATTAAAAAAAAGTAAATGTCGAAAAAGATGCTGGCTGAAATAAATTGACGCAACTAATGAGGATTTAAAAAGTGAATTTATCTATATTAACAGCTCGCGACATACTCGCAATTAATTTATGCAAAAGCGACATATTTTGATAATTGATGTGCTCGAGAACGACATAGTCACGCATATATTAAGTCTATACTGCGGTGAGTCACCCCGGACGAAATCGCGTGGCGTCTCTTGTTTACTAATAAATCGTTCTGTGTCCCTGACACTGAGGAAAGGCAGTTTATGTCCAACTCGTAGGAAGGGGGCTTGAAAGAATTAAACGCAATGCTTTGGCTGGTCGCCAGTGACGCGGAAAATGAACTATCGAGTGCTCCTTTTGTTGTCATCCCAACTGGCTGAACAAGCTTATTTGCTCCATTATTTAGCAAACATATATTGCCAGTAATTGCCTTTGTGAATAAATACTGGATCCAGTCATTCTTGTTGGGTTTGTTGACGGGACTAGAGAGTGTCAATCAATAACAATCCATGATTTCTATCAGAATGATTGAAAGAAAGTTGTTGTACAGACGCCAGCACATGAACCTCCCACCCAATGAGTCAAATTTCTTTGATAGGTTTTCAACTTTATCCTAAACGCAATAAGGTTCATGTTCAATTGGGAAAATTGGACAGTTTGGGGTAGGTCTGTACATTGTTATGTTGATCGGATTGTCAGGATATCGTCAGTAGTGCTTAGAACTATTTAAATGGAGATATCATCAAAACGCTTGTCAACACTTACTAGCTTTAAACATTTACCTAATATGGATCTTTTAATGAATACGTCTCCATATACACAAATTCGTAGAATGTTTCCTTAACTTAACTTACACTCACTGCCATTTAAAGAATGTTTTATTGGTCATACGCTGCT
This sequence comes from Euplexia lucipara, assembly GCA_921972225.1. Taxonomy (NCBI): domain Eukaryota; kingdom Metazoa; phylum Arthropoda; class Insecta; order Lepidoptera; family Noctuidae; genus Euplexia; species Euplexia lucipara. Next base: position 14,184,463 of record OV179158.1, on the reverse strand, counting down.
TCGAAAACGACCACTTAGCACGTATTTGTAAATATGTACAAACTGCAAAGCGAACGGACAAAGTTCATCGACTAGTACTTCCTAATTATTTATAGGTACGGTTAACAGCACGCACTTGTAAGACTTGAAGTACGAAAGACTAAGACCTGCTAAGACACAAAGGTGTTGTTAATATGAAATGGTTCCACACACATGCGGTAGATTGTACATCTTATGAGCTCGATAAAAGGTAGTGGAGTAACGATGATTCATCTTAAAGAGGTACTGTTACATAAAATGTAGGTCGATGAAAGTTTATGCCTGATTTATCGATTCTTATATCAAACATTATGCATTAATTGTGTTTGATGTAATATATGCACTTCAGGGTTCAGGATATAAATAATGATAATTTAATTACTATTCACCGTTGAACACAGCCCGTCGGTAATTGATTGAGGAGATTTACTGAACCGTGTAAGAACCAAAGGCATCTTTCTGTTTCCGTAGATGTCTTCAATAAAAGAGAGCACTGCTCTAAATTTAACTAACAACACATTCTTTTAATATGACAATTTCAGCAATGTGCAGTAAAGTCCATCAAAGGTACGCAGAACATGTACCTATTTGAAATAATGATTTTGTTACCTGCGTATTTTTTCGGATCAAAACTTTATAATTTATCGGGTTTTCTAAAACTGATAGGCGACGACTTAACATCTAACCTGAGTCGGGTCGCTTGACATCGCGTTCTCAATGTATTGCCTATTTAGATCGCTAATGTTTGTTGAAATTATCTTGTTCAATACTTTCCGCATAGGTATATAACTACGTAAAGGAAAATAGTTGGCCAGATACGAAAAGTTCTTTAAATAAAAAACAATCGACCGATAAAACCCATACACGGTTTATTATATGCTAAAAGAGGTTTTTACTTCCCTTCTGTTTTCTATAGCACTAACATTATTTAGCAATTTTCGCTAAATGACCTGGTCTAGAGAGGTTCTTCAATATAGTCTTAAACAAAGAGTGCAAACACAATGCACTAGTACTGCCGTAAATAAATAACTATTTCAACATTTCCTGCCTCACTTAACTATGCCATAAATAAAGCTGTAGTGCGAACCAGGCTTCAAACTGCCACGCGTTTGTTTTAGGGATGATGGATGCTAACAAATATACTCTGATGAATTTTCATGCTGTTCTCTGGTTCGTGTGATTATCCTATATCCTATAGTGATTCATGTATGCACACAGGACGGCCATTGGGCTTAGTAAGGTAACGGCATTCGATTTTGAAAAGACACTTTATTGCATTACTGCCAATCAATCAATTTAGCCTGTCGCAGTCCACTTCTGGAGTGCTGGCCATAGGCTTCTCTCTATTCAACATCCACTCGCTGACTTCCACATTTTCAGGACCGTAAAAGGAGTCTTTTCAAAGTAGTCAATGTTCTTATGTGCCTTGGGACGTCTCAAGCTACGTTGGTCAACTTGATGATTCCGATATCTGCCTTTGAAGTTAACTAATCTATTTTAGATTATTTACTATCCTATTTGTGCGCCTATCAATTTTGTCATACAAGGTGTAGGTAATATTCTATTCAGCCCACATTCACCCACTGATGCAAATAACAATCATCCACTTTCAAAGAGCTTTATTCCATGTTATGTAATACTTCAGAATAGGGTTGTCAAACGCAATTCATCACGATGAACGCATAAGTGCTCGTTGTTAAACAAAGTCATCGATCACGGAAATGATCGCACGGCTGGACGAATCAATGGCGGGTTTTGGGCCAGCGCATGGAGGAGTTACAAAATGAAGTCATACGTCTTCCTTAAATAAACGTGTTGTTAATTTCAATCATTGGATTTCTAATTTCTAATTTCAATAATTATTTCAATCATTTCAATCATTGGTATTAGCTAGTTTCTTTAAGAATTAGTGGATGTATGTGTGAGTCGCCGTTGCTACCACCGCCGATTTCAGTTCATACTACAATGTTCGTAGATACATATGTATTTGTATTTAATTAAACAAAATCTAGACGATCTAGGCAATGCCACTTTCAGGGATTATTTCCATTGTAAAACTGGTTCATAATGTATGGGCGAATATTCTCTTAAAAAGTTTTTAGTAGTTACAACTTGCATAGTAGTAAATGATGGCATTTATGTAACAATTCAAAAAATAAATTGATTAAATTATTGAAATCAATTAGTATTTTATTATATTTATGTTTTTATATTTAGCTTTTTTTCTTTACACTGAGAACCTGAAATTGATGTCATTTCTTACAGTCTATCCAAAGGTCAGTTATATACAATAAAACTGCCTATAATACACTTGATTTATAAATGTTCGTTCTGTGTTTTAACATTCAGTGTGTTATGAAGTATAATAGTTAAATAAATATATAGAACAAGATCCGTGTCTTGTCACTCCATTTTTTAGCTTCTCCGCACTGTTTTTATTTCACTGCGATAGGTGAACGACTGCTTTATCAAGTTGACATTACATTTTTATTTAATCGATGTGTACAATACTGAAACTGAACGTAATGATGCGCAGAATTAACTTTAATTTTACTCATCATTGTCAAGCGTCACGGGTCTACGATATTGTTAATAAATAATTCCAGTAGGATACTGACCTGGTTGCATTTTTTATGGGTTTTAACTTACATTAATTATACTTGTTATCTTCAAGAAAATACTTAACTGAAACAATTTTCTGAAACAACGCTAGTTCCCAGAATCTGAGAACTCTAAAATGTAACTGCCTGCATTAGTATTCGCAAAGAGAACTTTCTTCTTCGAGAGCGCAAATGAAAAAGAATAAATAAAATCTTATCTGTATGAAGTGTTACCTTACACCGAAATCTTACAAAGAAATCAAACAGACGAATAAAATGTTTATTTACAAACGAAACCGTGGATACGCCATCCATCATGCGCAGGTCTGTACTTAGCTTTATATCACTGTAAATATGTTCTCGTATAAGTTTTTATTGCGTGCATCAAGTGCATACATTGGAGTTTATTAAGGATATTAAGGATAATTTGATCAGTGGTTCGTGTGTAAGCGGCTTTACTACCGTTTTATTGACTAAAGTGGGCACGTGTGCTCGATCTTAATCATAACTGGCGCCGCAGTTTGCGGAACAGATCTGTCTTAGTTTGACACACATAATGTGTTTCTACTCATGCTCTTTCTAAATAATCGCTTATTATTCACAGCTAAAAATTATAAACACATCCAGTGGATGTACGATCGGGAACAACAGCAGTCGATCAGTGTAAATGTAAATGCAACAAATGCAAAGGAATGATAAATCAAATTCGTACCTAGCTATTGTAATGCCAACGGTGTAGTTATTAACTCTTCAGTGAGCGTATATCTGCGCAATGAATATTTTACGATTTCACAAAACAAATATTGAAAGTTTATGAAAACCAATCGACCATTCTGACGTTCAGTTGAAATTTAAATTACACATGTAAGTAGTAAAATATTAAAGTTTCGATACGCTCCGCTGTGAATAAAATATTGTCATATGGCTTTTGACATGTTGCAGAATAAAAACTCTGGGGACGCCGACTCGAATCCCAGTCACTCATAATTTAGTGTATAATAAAATTTCATATTGTCTTCATAAAGCTGTGAATAATATAATCTATAAATAGCTTTATTGGAACGTTCAGGTTTTACAGTCATTGATTTTTTTCCGTGGGTGCACTGGAGTTCATTTACATACCTGATGCACAATAAATATGCATTATATTGATGAACATATTAGTATATATTTATATTTGTTTATTCTTGTATTATTGGAGGAGCTTGTGGCTTAATTATAACAGCCTCATGGATCGATCGAAGGTTAAGCTACGCTTGACGAGGTCGGTCTTTGGGTGGGTGACTATTTATTACATACCAAGATTCCTCCGTGCCCCGAAAAGCACGTTAAGGTAGCTGGGAAAGGCTAAGCAGATGATGATGATTCTTGTTTTATGGAATGAGTAGAATTGTCGCGCAGTGGAATAAAAAGCTTGTGATTTAGGACTAAAATTAAAAAAAAAATGCAACGCAATACAGCGTTCCCATAAAAGCTTGTATATTTAAATGCGGTGAGACCGAATTGATTTGACTGAACTTTTTCCCTTGATTTTTCTTTTAGTCGACGCTCTCATGTCACAAACATTTAACATAGCCATTGGTATGTCAATAAAGTTGACAAGGGGCCATTCAGATCCCTAAACAATTTTTTTAACTTAAGAAAGTACACAAAAAAATACTTTCTGTGATTTAATGTCTTTAAATATTGATAGTGTACATAATTTAGTAGGGGACGGACTATGAACACAATTTAGAAGGGGCGTATAAATATTATACTTTTGACGAAGCTCCTCGTAATAGACAGGTCATCTTCAAACATTGACCCACTGAACTGTATATTTAATAATATTAAACCTAAATTACTTAAAAAGGTCATACTTGTTATATCAACCGTGCGTAAACGAGTTTAGGTTAAGACCTAGACTGTTTGAAGCAACGTAAACGGCAGTTTTGTTCTTTAATAGCTTCTGCCCGCGACTTCGTTCACATGTCATTGCAAGTGTTACTGTTCTGTACCATAAATAAATCAACTCACGCCTTTTTAATATCTTGTGACATTCGTAAATAATGTAACTTGCCATAAATGAAAGAGTTTTGTTTTAATCGGATTTGTTAATTACTTTCTAACTCCAACTGATTAATTTTACTTCTTTATAATAAGTATTAGTGTAGATTTTATACTCACTATCAAGCGAGGGCACGTAGCTAAAATCTTTTATCATAATCATAATCATTTATTTGCTAATATGGGTAATTACATAAAGGTATTGAACAATATAGCACAGTCCAACCATATTAAGCCTCGAGGCATGCAAATCACAAGCTCGATAATAGGGGAAACGGCTGAATATACAGAACTGAGTATAAAAGTAACTATATTCAGAATCTAACCCCTCACTAGGACTGACAACAAAACACACACTGTTAAAAAAACTCCCTTTACTTTTTTTTGAGCTCGAGACAAAGATGGCTATCTGTTCAACAATGATTCTAAACACGTGTATTTTACTACCGTAGTCGGCGCCTGCAGTTAGCTTATTGCTATTGGTGCACTGTCGGTACAATAAACTGTTCAAAATACCTGTTACATGAATCACTGTTATTGTCACAGTAAGATTGGTTACTGTTTTACGTACTTGACGTTTAATTTTAGTTGCACCGATAATGGCTTTGCTGCTTATGGGAATTGTTTAAATACTTACTATGGAATTTAAGTTTAGAAATAATGTTTGTGTCGTTGTCGAGTATTGAGTGAGTTGTTTGATATTCTAGCTACGTTGACATGCCCAGGATTAAGTTATTGAAGGCTTTTGACGTAATCTAAGCGAAAACTTTAGATCCCTTTTAGTGTGAGATTGGTATAAGTAGTGTGATGTACTAATAAACTTATCTCACGACTGAATGGTAGCGCCGCAGAGAGTCCCGAACTAGCCTGGTGGCGGCGAGACGTTCCCGTTGAGTCGTAGTGTGCTTACTGATAATTTGGTTGTTTAACTATAAACCCGAAGCCCTAACCAGTGATCCCTAGTGAACACAACAAGTAGTTCAAGTAGGTATAACTATGGAGAAGTGCATAAGAAACGAAAAGAAAAATGCAGAATTTATACTACTATGGGACCACTAAAGAACACTTATTCATTTTTGCCACGTCCATTGAGTTTGTTTGACTGAATCAACCGCATTCGTATCAATAAACTATAAATTGCACTTTCAATGTAATTGAAGCCGCAGGATGTATCCTATCACATCCATTGAGGAGCTTTTCTGAACCTGCTACGGAAACATTAAAACACAAACGTGTTCTACACTTTATGGCCCACATATTAAAGCACAAGTTAGAGCAACTGTGACCAAGAGTTGAGAAGCAATGACCTTACTAGTCATTATTATATTGAATGGACCGACTGTAGGGTTAAAAGCCGTTATTAGAGACGATTATGTTAATTTGCATCATAATCATAACCCAAGTGATAAATAAATAAACATCACATTTATGTAATTATAATGTCCTGTACAACGTAAATAGCTACAATTCTAACATAGTTATTATACTGACATAGCACCGCGTTTAATATTATAGGGGTGAATATTTGATTAAATTAAATACTGGCTACGAGCCTAAGAGCGTACTACAGCTATTATTTGAACATAAATCCAATTAATTTATGCCTTCCACTAAAATAATTAGCTATAAACACTGAAATATGTATAAACGCACTAACTCAAATTAAATTTGAGTTAGTGCGTTGTTCTATTAACTTTTGCTTGCCATCGCTCTTTTAATACTCAGAGTTTAAGTTCCACAAGGGGGCGATTGCATGTCAAACAATAAACATTAAGTTTAGACTATGGTAACAAAACAATCACCCATAAAAACGCCATCATACCATTTACTATAAAACGAGAGACCGATGCACTTACCAGCCATGGTAGATTGTCCGTAGACACTAACTTTCTAGTGCTTTGTTCATTAACTTTATTGAACAGTATTATTAATGAATGAACCTATCAAAATACAATTTCATTATTCATAATTACTATTATTCCGATTGAGGATAAAAGATTGTTCAATTGTATTTTCATAATCAAACTACTGACCGATAAATAGTTCAAGGATATTCTTGTGTACCCTACTTATCCGACCGTCTGATAAAACAAGTAGACTCAGAAAATAACAAAACATTAACTGTAGAAACTAGAAGAGAGGCAAATTAAAATGAGGTTAGATTTATCACTTTAAATTGAAAACATAAAACATTCAAATGGCTTGCAAGATTTTTTTCAAACCACGACTTCTTTCATAACATGTTTATGTTTCTCACGTTTTGATTAAAAACAAGAAAAAACTATTTACTTGCAAATTATTATTGCAGACTGTCTAGAGAGCTAATGAGAAAATTTACTCGAGTGAAATGAACCTTCAGCGGTAACTGATAGTAGAAAAAAAATAACAAAATACCTATTCGTTAATATCTATCTTCTTTTACATTGAAGAGCAGCTCGGGGCTCGGGTCAGGCACATTTTTATCTGGTTCACTTAACATTTAGATGCTAGACAGGTGACGGTCAGGCCACGCTCTAGCAGCCTCCGATATTTCGATATATACATTTTAATCGATTCTTTTGTATCATTACGAATCATCGCAGCAACTGGCAAAATAGTAACTACGTAATATATCAAACTCCAAATTGATAGGTCACCGGCAAAGTCAATGGTAACATTAATAACAATATTATTGACAAAACGCTATGCAGTGTGCGTCGAAATACATCCGTGGAGTATTTTTTTAAAGGTTCAAAGAACTTTTTATAGTCTCCATGAATCCGTCAATCAATGCATTTCAGTTTTAACTGCTTTGTGTAACGCACGTTCGCGGGCTCTCTTCAATGTTAAGTTCAGGGTTGGCTATGGGCTGTTTGACACGATATTCCACAATACAGTTCAAAGTTATGCTAATATTTAAACACTTCAAAATGTAGCATTTGGATAATTATTAAATTTAAACCTGGGTAAAAGAGAGTAGTTTAGCTGAGTAGTATATAATATGTAAACAAAATACATTATTTTTAAGTAGAATAAAAAGAAGTAATACTATAAAATTTGCTGAAATTCAATGGGCAAGAAAGTAAAGATGCTACTGGAAATAATTTCCGACGTATCAGTTACTAGCCAGCCCTATCTCGTAGGCACATAACTTTAAAAGGTATTGAAATGTCGTTATACTGTATAGCAGGATTTATGTAGTCAGATTACACAGGGGTAGCACTTTCATTCCTTTAGGGTTCTGCTCTTTATGTGAGACTCATTCATCTGCCTCATTTAAATGGGCTTACTCATAGGCATTGCAATTTAACTTATTAGTCTCTCTTAAGATAGTTTGATAGCAGATGTAGGACTGTAGGAACATGAATCATTGTGACACAGTTCTTAATTAGGCATATTGTTGATCGAGGAATAAGGGTCAGATACAATCTTAAACACTAGATTCTTTAAATTCTTCATCAAACCGCCAAACAAACACGACAATTGCTAAAAGTCCGTAAACTAAAACTTTTTATATATCTAACGGTTTTTCGGTGAAGAAAGTTTCTAAAAGGGATCTTTTTTGTGATAATCTTGCTATTTATCAATGTCTCCTTTACGTCCGTAGTTAAGTTTATGGGACCTTAGTGGCACTACGAGTTATCTGTAGCGGACTTGATCATGATTTTGGGTAGGTTATATCTCAAAGTTCACGCTCGGAAGTAATCGGGACAAACTGATACTGGCGAACTGTCTCGAGATTCGAGCCTTCCGACTTACAATCAGGAACAATTGGCCGTAGAAATAACAATAAATTCGCTCGTTTGAATGCCATGAACGTACTGAATAAAGACAAAAGTTATTGTTCTGCCCTGTCTATGTATAACTATTCGCATGTGTTCCTAGAATAATTGAAATAAATCCTTTGTGAGAGCACGTTACTCATAACTTTTGACAGTCCGCATCATTTTCCACGACGTATTTTATAGAAGTGCGCATTTTGTAAGCTTTAGTGAGCCTTCACTGCACTTTATTTTACAGATAATTAAAGACCATTGACTCAGAATATTGCAATAAACAAACATACTGTATGTTGTATTGTATTGAAACAGTAAAACGCAGCTTCGTGGTAGGTTACTTATAAAATATCAAATTGTTTAGGTATTTATTAAAATAAGTTTCCAATAAAATGCTTAGGTGTGCATGCGCTCTAAATAAATTCAATTATTTATCCATTAAACGTAACGACAATCAACTCACTCGTTTAGCAAACTTTTAACTTATTAACCAAAATTAATTTCTATATAATTTTTTAATTTTATTATGAATATTTTTGCCTCAACACTTAAATTCATAATTTGATTCTGAAGCTTTGAAACATAAAAGTTACTTGAGAAATTAGAATTATAAATTAATATTATTATTTAACTTCATTACACATCGTGCAGAATTTGCATGATTAAGATCTTTGTTTTTATAATCATGTCGTTTTCTAAGACAGCTTCATTGGTTGGCGCCTGCCGTCTGTACATCAGCGACATAATGCGTTCACTGTTAGGTATGAATCAATCACACGATACTGGGCCATAACGTCGTTGAAATAAGGTATTTATTATCCCGATGGGATAGGTCAGCGGTAATTAATTGTGCTTCGTAGAGGATGTTCGCCAGACGTTAGTTGACGTGACGTGGCCGGCGGACGTCCATTGTGCACTGGACCTTAATTATAAAAACATTTAACTGGAATAAGTTATGTGATTACGGGGAAGAATGTTTTCCTGCCATATTGCAAGGATTTGTGGTCAGGTAATTGGTACCTACCTATACCAGTACACCTATCCATGTAGGGACTTGTATTTAATATAGCTAACGCTAACCTGAATTGAAAATCTTGAAAGAGCATGTAGACAAAACAAACTCTCATGTTACACCCACTTCTATGAAGCTAAGGACTGAAGACTCGTAAAGGCAGCGTTTGAGAAAATGCAAGATCAATTCCTGTCTCACTTACTGATATGTCTGAAGACTAAAGTTTTAAACAAAGCCCGGACCTGATTAGAAATCTTAAAGTTGCCCAAAGGGTTATGCCTATGCTCGAGGGTTTCTATAAATTATAAAATCAGCAAACTTCAGTGACGGTGAGCATGAGCTGTGCTCGCACATTGCCCGCAACACGGGAGGTTAGTGAAATCTAAGGTTCTAGAGCGGCAACCGCGTAGGTACTGATATGCACACCGTCGGTAGGCTTTCCACAAGAAGGACCAATGCCTTAGTGAAGGTCTGGAATCCGCTGGAGCCTTGAAGCACAGGACCGGTGGATGGGGTGACGCTTCGGGGTGACCTATGTCCAGACCAATAGGCATTTCGGCAAAAATAATAATGATCATAGTTCTGATGACCATATCTTAGTACACGCCAAAGACATTCAATACCTATAGACTGGACATCACGAACAAAATTTTCGTTCGAAACTTGTGTCCAGCAGGACACAAGTCTATGAGTTTTCGTTAGGGCGCTCCGCTGCCGCAGTTTTTCTATGACATTGCCTCGGATGTCCGCTCTATAGTCTTTTAAATCTCTTGATTACACGCCAACAAATATCATGGATTTGAATATCATAATTATAGTGGCAGCTGTCTCCCGTGCATGACATAAATCATGTAATTTATCACCCTGATCTTGACAATGTACTTAGAGGGTAAAGGATCATTTGGCATGAAAGCTTTTAATTAAGCCTCATTGTTCTAACTAACTGCGTATCAAGTGTAACGTAATCTTACTGGGAACTGTCATAGTTACGCATCACCGTGACATGTTTGATGATGCTTTACAATTTAGTCATCTTTTATGAAACTGTTAAATTAAATTAGCGAATTGACAGGGTTTTGATAAAAGCTAAAAACGTCAAGAAAATCTTAAAATATCACTCGAAAATTTATTTTTCTTTCATTTATATCCGCGATAACAAACCTCAAAATTTTCAGTTACGTTTTGGACAACCTCCTTTTATATTTTATTACTGGAACTTGCCTACAACTTTCTTCCAAATCACTCTTCATTTGTATGCTCGACAGTAGGTATACAAAATACGTAGCATAAATGTTTGTAATTTAATTTGCATGCGTCCAAACCACAGCAATGCAACAATGACGACATAAAAATTTAGCAAAAGAATTATGGGAACAGTAAATAACTTTAAAATGACCGTTCAGCGGGATTATTGTGACAGATTTGCTGGCCGTGACGGGAGAATTTATTTACTGTGAAACTTGCATCCCACAATAATATTTAAACTACCGTAATAAATTTAATGTAATCACCACAATCATTTTCGCAATCGAATATTCGAAAGTATCAATACCTGTGTGAGTCAACCCTCTACGATATGTGGGGAATAATAAATGGGGCTTGATGTCGATACAATACATAATAACATAATGATATGTACCTTACATATAAAAGAATCGAAGAACGTCAAAACTACGTCAAACACTTATGTCATTCATGATTGATTCGATGACTAATATTTCGAGAAGCCTAATTAATAACCTTTACTTAAGCAACTGTTCAAACAATACGTAAAATGTAATCGTATCATGTGTATCAACTTCAAATTTGTTAAATAAGAACAGTTATATCCGCGCTGAGTGTGCATTTTTGCAAGAACAATGACGTGCATAATTCCTTGTTTTACCTATGTGAATATATAAATGTAACCTCCATTGTATAAGTGAACCTTAATCTTTGACAGATCTGAATCATAATACTAATAAATCCGAAGTAAAATACCTATTTACCTAAATATAGGCATGTACTGATGTTATATATTTTAAAACGGTGTAGGTATTTATTATGAAGTAATTGTCTCGCTGAGAGCATCATAATATTCCGGGAAATCAGTGCATTGGAGCAAAAATATTTAATAGATATTGTCACAATCACAACTTTAGCGCATGTCTAAAATGGAAATTTGAAATACACATGTAGGATGTAGGTATGTTTGAACAACTTAAAGGGACAATTTAATTAATGTTTGACAGGAGTAATTGAAATTAATTTCTTTTGATTTTTATCCATAAACATTAAACATATTATTTCGCTTTTTTATTTCAAAGTGCCTCATCGTTATTACTTATTACATGAATTTAATAAATGACGTCTTTAATAAGTAAATAATTATTTAAAATTTTAAACTGACTTAGGTAGTGTGGGTTGTATAAGTACCTACGACCTGTAAATAAATCGAAAGAAATAAATGCATACCTACCTAAATTATTATACTAACAGCATATTCACCTCTGTAACGTTCATTTTTTAATGTGTAATTTGTTTTATTTAAAAACGAAATTTGTATTCCATTTTGTTGCCCTACCTAATACTCATCTTTTATTACAGACAATAAACCTCTATCACTAAAATTACATGTAACTTCGAATTATATATAATATCTTTTAATGTCATATAAACGCATTAAGAAATGATTTCATCGCTCTATTATCGTAAAAAGTACATATTTGATGTGTGTTTTTATTGTAAGTCCAGAATGATAATAACATAGAAGAGAAGAGTATAACAGAAGTAAAAATATAATAACTATTAAGTACTAATATTTAGTAACGTTTAGAGGACGAACATTGACGTGCGCATAATTATAGCACTTCGGCACAATGTTACTGACGTTATTGTATTACCTAAATTATTTCACTCAGCCTATCAGCCTAATGAAATATTGACCCATCTTTAACAAATTGTATAAGTTTAAAAGCTTTACTCTTCAAGATTACGATCACGAATTAAAATTTGGCTAGAGCTTAAATTCTTAGCGCAAAGTGTAATAAAAATTAATAATACTAATTAGTAAAGTTTGCGTAACATGACATAACTACAGATTAAGGCGTTATCCACATAACGCGACTGTATAAACCGTGGCGCCGCTTTTGTTCGGATTTCGTTAAAATCTGCATAATTAATTCATCAACACGCTACGTAACTTCACAGTGAATAAATTAATTAAGTCTTATTTGCGAGAAGATTCTGTCACCCTATTGTATCACATAATAAGTGCTAAGTTATAACATTGTTACCTAAGCTCTTGTCACCGTTATGACGTTGACGAGACAGATAACATTGGTTTTCAACGCGTTAATTTAGATAGTTCATTTTGATGATTATAATTGGGAGTTGACAGGAGCAATATTAACTGGTTTATTATGATTACAAATCGATTAACCTTTAACATAAATGAAACTTAATACTAATTCATGGATTTTACAACATTAAGGAAGCTTATGTTTACTTTATGGCCAAAGACATTCAATACCTATAGACCGGACATCACGAACAAAATTTTCATCCTGAACTTGTGTCCTGCTGGAAAAAAGTCTATGAGTTTTTTTAGTACGCTCCGCTGCCGTTACAATATTCATAATTATTCTAGATGGCGTTATAGGATCAAAGTTTTTCTAGGACATTTCCTCGCATGTCGCTCTATATTATTTTAATTATCTTTGTTTATGGCTAACAGAAAAACATGGCATATTTAGTGTATGTAGTGTTTATTCTAATAAGACTACTTATAAAAAACTGGTCAAGAGCTTTTGTCTAAAAGACAGCTTTTTACGATAAAAGCTTTAAGCTATTATTTGTAAGAGCTTTTTTAAAAAGTAATCCACTAATTCCCTTTTTTTATTATCATTAGAAAGGTTTAATAATCTCACTAGTCACATTTTCTTTTTGCCAACTATGACTGTGCCATCGAACATTTTTGACATAAAATAGAAACAACGATTCCACAGGTAGCGTGTCATATTGCCTTTTAGATACGTAACGCGAAGATAAAAGAGTGTAACATATAATTTTCTAGACTGACGGACACGGCTTTTCACATCAAACGAATGAAAATAGATTACTCGGTTCCCTGGGGTAGTCGGGTTCGGGTTTGTTGGGAAGATGTGGGATAGCGAAATCGCAAGGCGCCGGCATGACGACGATAGTGAATCATGCGACCTCGTTAGCAACGCGACGCACTCGTCGGCGCGCGGCGCTGTATACTCAACCTTATGATCGTATCGATAACAATAACATCGATAGCTTGCACTTCGATGGTCCTAGATTATCATTTTAAATTTAGAGTCACAGCCTTATGAATATAAGCCAGCATTGCACATGTAAGCGGGTACGCCTTTTATACCTGGAGGCTGTTGTTTTACAGTTTTGTAGTTGTTTTGCTTGAGTATAGATTTCAATGTTAATATGAATTTACTTTTTTTTTTCTTAATCTCGGTATATTGGAGTGTGCTAGCTAACACGTGACAATCATTCTGAAATGTAATGTTTTACAATGTGTATAAACATTAGTGCTATTTATTGAGCATTTCATGGTATAGATTCTTTGTATACCTAGTTCTTCAAACGAATCAGACAGATGTGTTGCTGGGGAGTTTGTTCCGCCACTTCTTCTACCCAGCAAAAACACTAGGAAGTGGCGAAGGGTGGGCCGTTTTTGGGGGACTGTCTTTATGTATTTTTTTGACGTTCAAAAAGTGCTGATTCTCAGCTTAGTTTGAATAAAGACTTTTGATTTTGATTTTGATTTTTTTTGACCCTACCGATGTTTATCTCAACAAAGTACGATGAAATAAATTAGTGGTGTGACGTGAATGCCATGTAAATTGTAAAAATCTTAATGTTAGATTTACGATTCGTATAAACTGTACGCAATACCGTTGTAAAAAAAATAGAGTTTTATGCAAAATGCATTCTTATAACGCCAAACTTCGTCGTAAAGTTGCGCGTAAATAATTCTAGACTTTTATAGTTTATTTCGTTGAACCTATTTAATATTAATATGTACGTAGACATTCGCCCTTAATATGTTATGCGAGCTAAAAGTTATTAAATTATTTTTAATATACCTACATCAAAGGTACAAAAAACAAGTTTATTAACTTTTTACATGAGAACATCACAATAAAATACATAATTTATGAATTTATCACACGTAGACTTATGTATGTAAACTAAAGGCATAAAGTTAAATCATAAATGAGTTATTTTGAAACTTTATTAAAGTTTTCAAACTTGAAAATTTTAATAGTGAACTTGAACTACCTGACGTTGCCTCTACACAAAATATTGTCAACACACTAATGACTTTGCTTGTCAACTTTTGTACATTAACCTCATAACCAAGTATCAACAAAGAAACAGGCATGATATTCACTATCAACTTGTGGTCAGTGGGTACCGTAAGAGGTTCGGTAGGTACCGCAAGTTGGAAGAAACCTCACCGTGAACTGATACCAGAAAATTATGGACATCTCTACTAAACTTCAAGCTATTGGTATTTCCAATTCTTGCACTTGTCTTCAGTGTGTTTTCATTCCACTTCCACACAGCGCATTCCCTTCGTGTCTTATCATAATGACGCGCGATAGTAACTGGCGACAAACTGCCTTTCTACTAGGTTTCCAAGCGATACCACCATACTTAAGTACCTTAATGTTGATACCTATCAATAGAGACACACGGTATGGATATGTGAAACTACCATTAAAGGGTTACAAGAAAAGCTGCGTTCTTTACAATCTTTCAACGTTTTTTGTTCGACATATTTCACGACTTTTGAGGAGGATTTCTGGCTAATTAGTAACAGGCTTATGGATCGATCGAAACTTAATCAAAGTCAAAGTCAAATCATTTATTTCAATTAGGCCATTTAAAAGGCACTTTTGAACGTTAAACTTACAAGTTAAATAAAATATAATGATCCTAGTTGCCCCTTCCAAAAGGTAGTTTCGTATGGAGAAGAATGGGCAAGAAACTCCATACTTATTTTTTTAAAATAGTTTTTACAATATTTGTATACAATAAAAAATACATTATATATGTGAATACGAAATACGAAATACCTAGAATAAACAAAGTAAAAAAAAAAAAAAAAAAATAATAACATACTATGCTAAGATAGATTCAGCATTTTAGTAGATAAGTACATAATTATGTGGATATATACATGGTACTCTCACATTTACAAATATTAAATAAATCTACGCTTGACAAGTTTAGTCCATGGATGGGTGACCATATTACATAACAAATGCCTCGGAAAGCACGTCAAGACGTCGGTCCCGGCTGTCATTTGTAGATCTATGACAGTCTTTACAGAAAGTCAGATGCCCGAAAACCTGACGAGTTTAGCCAAGGGGTATCGCCCAGCAACTGGATTGTCGAGGACCAACAGGCAATCTCTCCATATATAAAATAAACCGCATCTAAATCGGTTCACAGACAGACACACACATACACACGTATAGCGGTCAAACTTATAACACCCTTCTTTTTGCGCCGGGGGTTAAAACACTGGTATTCAGCTGCATTCGGGTAAACTGGAAGCAGAAAGACAGAAAGGCTTAACTTTTTCGCAAGTAGGTACTTTCTGGGTCGGCAGATGATGACTTTCCACAAATTTTCAGTATGGGTCTTGTCTCGTAAGTGAAAACCAAAATATTATTATCTATTCTGTTGAAAGTTGTATTTATCATCTTAATTAATTGTGCGGTAGTATACATAAATTACTTATAGTTATACTAATAAGTTATTTCACTGCTCAACGTGTGTGGGCCTCCCAACCGTTTTGACAACACTGTCGGCGGGCGTCCAGCATATCAAATCTAAACCACATGTGAATACTTATGTGCTAACTGTTTACATCTTTGCAACCTAATATCCTAAACAATGAAGGCTATATTCGAATGGCTTAACTGCGCTTATAATGTGGTGTAATGGTTTTGATCGGCGTTTACACGGGTAGTTAATTATAAGATATCACATCGTTACAGACGTTTCTTAAAGGCGTGGGTCAAGTGCTGTGCAATGGATGCCGTAATGTTGTTCTCTGGTACTGATTTATGATAGGCTTTCCTCTAGTTAATACCATCATTAACTACAGGCTTAGCAAGTTAGCAGCCTTATCTTTTTATCCCAAAAAAAAGATCGTTACAAAACTGTGATGAACGCATTCCCGTATACGAAAGCTCAATCTAAAGACATCTTTATGTAGAAGAATTTAGTACATAACATAACATCACGCTTGTAATCCCCGAAGGGTTACGCAGAGGTGTACCTGGTAGTATACCCACATTTTGCCAGTTATGTTTAAGTTACGTAATATCACGAGCCTATTGATGGCAATAGGCTCGATTGATGGCAATCGGGCACAAATCCAGACTCCGGGCTACTACTGAGAAATAATAGATCGAAAAACTCAATAACACTTTGCCAAACCCGGAACGTTATGCTCAGCAGTAGCGCTTGCGACCAAAGAAAGAAGAATTGACTTTGAGACATAAAAAATAATCTTTTGTTTTCATTTAGGTAAAAAAGATTTTTTTTTGTTCCTAACAAAAAAAAAGAAAATGTTATGTTAACATTATTTAACTTATAATAGGTAGGTATAAAGAAGTCGGTATCTTTTATCGCGCACGCAACCATAGAGATGGGATTTTTCAAATTTCCCGTGGGGACATAAAAAAGCGAGATAAAGAAAGCTGTTTTGAACACGAATAAAGTCGTGAAACTGTGTGTAGTAACATAACATAACACAACAAAATAAATAACATATACAATCTTGACACTCTTGCATCGAGGTGACATAGACGTGACTTTTAAAGGTTTGGCACATGAAAGCAATATGTGTTAATTAAGTAGGTACCTACTACAAGCTTGGCACTAAGTACTAATAAAATTGGTGCTGAAGGTGCACTTAAACTTCTTTAAAAGTGCACCTTCAGCACTAATTAGTCTGGGTGCACTATTATAGGTACCTAGTTGTTCCGTACTTATACTTTATTATTATTAAAAAACAACTAATTTTGCTTCGTTGCCTTGTTGGTCTAGTGCTCGTTAGCTTTACTACTGAACATGGCTCTGGGTTCGATTTTCTGGTCAAGCACTGTGTTATTGAGTTTTCCCATCCAGAATATCCCAGAAGCAGTTCTGAGTCTGAATTAGTACCCGTGTAATGGCAATAGGCTCGCCCCCATTACGTGCGGGACTTAAAAATAACTGGCAAAATGCGGGTGTACCTATCTCTGCCTAGTCCTTCGGGTAATATAAGCGCGATGCTATGTGTAAATCCCAGTAATAGATGTCCAAATCGAATTTGATTGCATCAAATACAAAGGGCCACAAATAAGTAGGTAACAGCTTCAAGTAATATTATTTATCATTGCGACGTCAATAAAACTTAGCTATTAAATAACTATAAAAACATATCAGCAGTAATTTATTTAATTGGTTATGAGAATTTTACGGCCACAACGAGCATAAGCTGACAATTATTATCGAAATTGATGCGGCACACGTCAATAAAGTCTAGGTGAATAATTCAAAAAGAAATTGGTTACCTTTAGTACTTACCTACTTCCGAATACAAATACAAATAAGACATCAAATTTAGACTTAACCTAAAGGTTTTTTCCGTCAGCTACGAGACCCAAAATACCAATGTCCAACTCACCTTCGGTGTTTAAAAAGGTCGCATTTGTATAAATCACGCCAAACATTACCTAATACGTGTCAGTGCTGCGACGATGACAGTACGAAACGTCAAATACGCATTCAATGCACGGCGGCCATTGGTCGATAACTTTCCACAACAAGTCAGTGAACCACGTTAACCCGAATTGGGTGACCGTCTGTGTGTATCGTCCAACATAATTAATCACGCTCATTGCCAACCAAGGGACGTTAATATGTCCAAGGACCACTCCAATTTATCACAATACCGTGACAAAGTCCACTGGACAATTAATAGTTAGGACTAAACTGCAGATTGCCAACTTTGCGGACGTCTCTCTTGGATGGGTGTAAGCCTTTATTGATGACAATCTCTTCTGGTAATCGAACGTTTGGTAGACAGGGAGCTTTTTTAGCGTGAGAAAGCTTTTAACAAAAGCTTTCACGGTCTTAAATAAAGTTTTCTTTATTGGAGTTTGCTTCTTGAGAATCGATTTCAAATCAGACCCTAGGTCTGAAAATTTAACGAGTAGAGAATATAATACAAACGTTACGTTCGTCTGTGCAGGTACTCGTACCTTGTTCACTCTTTGAAATCATGTAAAATTTTAAGAAATAAACCCAATTCGTGCATTGGAGGTTTGCGAAAAAAGCTTGGGTTACTTTTTGTTTGGAGTATTCACAAATTCATAGCAAATGTATCTCATGCAAACTTTATTAAGACATAGCAAGTCGAGCATCCTGTGCAATTGTTAATATTTTCTGATCGTCCGGGAGTAACCCCTTGCCGGCGACCCACGGTAAAATTAGTTCCACACAAATTAACTCTCTTTGTTTACAGACTTTAGATACTATCTACACTTATGAGAATCGATAAAGATTTACACAGCTTAAATTAATCGTCACAATATTACGTGTCACACCTATTTTGTTACATCTTAATTCAGTTTATAATTAACAAAATTATGATTATTACCTACTGGCTTTGTTAAAACATGAATACCAACACAATAATTTTGCTCGTAACAATGGTCTTTTAGAAAACAAACAAAAGTTACCTAATAACCTTTCTCTGAACCCACAGCACCGCTAACGTCCTAAAAACGGCCAGGCAAAAAATAAACAACATCGAACAAAAACTTGCCTGACCAACCCTAATTGCGAAACGAAAATTGCAAATTCAATAGCCAAGCAATCATTCTGTACTTACTATAAATGCAGTACATCATGTCTTGGGCACTCGCATTGCAACAACTGCAGAACATTAGATCCACGTTGAACACCTGTGCGATGGAGTAAACTTCGCAAGTCGCCAGTCGCAACTAATATCTCACCGTTTAGAGGTGGTTGTCGGTTTCGCAACGACCTTGCTATTGCCATTTCAGTTTGCCGACCTCGCGCCATATGATACACGAATTTGCAAACGGTCATTGACTTATCAGTTTGTATAATAAGATCGTGTGTAACAAGACGACGACCTAATTCATTATTGGCGGACTTTTGATCTCGGCTGGATGCGAGATTGTCGTGATTATACTCTGGGGACACTGAATGATGTGGGAATCGTTATATCACGAGAATTATGTGATATTTGGTAGCTATAAACCACGTTGTCTGCAGTTTCGGGGTCTCGTTTAGATGAAACTTATTAAATTAGCAGTCCCAAATGGTGCATAGCAAAAATATTTTAAGAAAGTCACCAACTGATATAAAACTTAGCTATCTTTTGTGATGATTTACTTTTAAACACCAACTTAAAAAATATTTCTTAGAATTGCTCGAACGAACAATGGAATAAAGTTTGGCAACTATCTTTATGACGCATAAAGAATGTAGAAGATATGGTATAGTGAACTGAACATACATCTGCCTTTAGTTAACTGTACGAACAGCTAAAAAAGTGTTTTAAGAAAGCTGTAGTGAAGTGTTTGTTTTGATTCACGGATGATTCATTTACGCTCGAATTGCTCTCAGTGTAACGAGAGAAGCGTATGCGCACTGCACAGCGGCTCCAGACTTTAGTTCAATGACTGACGAGACGTGCGATCATTACATAGACACAATATTGGCTGCCAAGAATGCTATAATAACAACCATACTATACTTATCTAAGCAAACGTAAACTGCTCACAAACTGGTTAACATTTTAACGACATCTCCTGACGAGTGACACTAATAACTTCAGCTTTTTACGTTCCAATGCGTCTCCCTAATGTTTTTGTTAGTTTCTGAGTAATTTAAAAATATTTTGGTAACTATGAGTTTACGATGCACTTTATAGTTGTTGTTGGAAGCGTGCATATCGTGTGTAATTGTCTATGTGAAGTAAAGCATACACTTAAACGGTGCAGGCATAGGGTTGACTGACGAAGAAATATTACAGAACTTACGTACCCATTTTTGCTTCAACGTCATGTCAGTAAGAAGCCGTAAAAGTTCTGCTGAACCCTTGCCCATTAATTTAACAAAGAACCATAGTACTTGACATTAAATAAAGCTAAGATCTTTTTCTGAAACATAGTTATACTTTTAAAAGCTTCTCATAAGAAAGCTCAACTCAAAGCCGCAACTCAATCAAAATTTACTCTTGAAATACTGCACTACTCTTCTGTGACCACGTTTTAAATTCCAGTTTGAAAATCACTTGTATCACGGCTCATTTTTTCATCCTCTTCTTAGCTTCGTAGCTACCTAGTCTAAAGCTGTCAGCCCTATTAGTCGTGGTTCGTTCCCGCGGCTGCCGGCGCCCTATTTGGCGTCTCCCGATAAAGTGAAGCACCGCGGCACTGGTGTGACGTGTTCGACTTCCAATCTTGTTGTAACGCGTGACTTGCTACACTCTCCACTCTCCTGCACTTGGAATTTTTCCACTATCCTAATAAGGTGTCCGTCCATAGATCTATAGAATTGTTTGTTTACATGTCTTACTTCGGCACGTTTGTGTTTATAACAAGCGTCTTTTAAAAAGGTGTTAGCGTTTGTAAGGCTTTAATAGCTTCAAGTACCGCTTGTGTGTTTCTCTTTAACACGTAAGTAAGTAAATTGAGTGGGTTGATCGCTTGTAGAATGTCTTACTGGAATTTATGCAGTAGGTACAATATTTTTTTTTCATCGTCTTGTGTTTATGAGTTTATTTTAATTCGTATTATGACAGTTAAAAAATCTCCCATTCGCACACTATTAAAGCATAAATTTAATTATATATTAAAAATGAATCAACTGCACGGTTGAAGATTTTTATTTATTTTATGTTTTGCGTTATTGGGGCTCAGAAAAGTATGCAGTTAATCATATAATAAATCTTTATCAATCTATATCTATGTACATATAAAAATGTTATGTTGGTTTGTGTACGCTTCAAAAACTCAAAAAGTTCTGCACCGATCGAGCTGAAATTTTAGCATGATATACATATGTATAATCCGCATCAAGGATTGTTTTTATATACATATATATATTTTTTTTAAACAATCAATCACAATGTGCCATAGCGAAGCGTGGCAGGGTAAGCTAGTAAATTATATTGGTACAGTTGTTTAACATATTTTTGCTTTTAAACGATAATAACACATGTGACGAAAGAGCTACAAGAGAGTATTACCTACTCGTATTTCTCGCGACGCGAACTGCTTTTCATTCCAACTTTGTGCGGAAAATTCATTGACATTTCGTTTTGAAACCAAAGTTTGTTATAACGTCAACAAAGCCGTTTGCAAACTTTTGCAGCTTAAAGCTTATTTCGAAATTAATGTTAATTAAGAGGCCCATATTCTGTTAAATATTTTAGCGCCCACTTACATGGGAGGCTACTCCGCGAGGGCTCATGTAACTTCTGTTTTAGCATTCATTACTTTAAATTTAGCTTACATTTGCACTTCGGACTATTACGTAACTTTAACGTCGTGTTTAAATCTACCTTTCTCGTAAACAATTCAAATCTAACCTAGAAGCTTGTCTTAATTTTACACAAAGCAATTTTGTGTTACGAGAAACTTGTAAGTCTCTGGTAAAATAATTTTCTTTTATAAATCTTTTATTATGTTAAATATTTATGTCTTCGGGCCAGACATAGACATGAGCTAATGAGGTTTTAATAATCTCTTTGTGCAAGTTGTCCAGTAAGTTACCATAACAGTAAAAGCGAGCTTGCATTATACGCAGCTGTCCGTTGAATCACCGCGTTACGAGTTGTTACCGTACCTATGTGGATATTATCGTTTATGACATATAAATATAATGATTTATACACTAAATAATAAAGAAGGTGAAGTTGTGTGTATGTTTTCTTCAAATCAATCAGGCCAACCATTTTAAGAATTTACATATATTTTTGGAATATAATACTTACTGTACCTAAAAAGGAGGGATTATCCTTAAACGTATACCGCATTCACGTGATGCAGTTTATATGATTAAAGCCAACGGTGGACTTTACTGCATTGAAATAAGGGTTTCATTAGTAGGTCACATTTGATTTTACCCCATGCAGGTCTTGATTAATAATGTCATAAAATAACTTCTTTTATGGTCTCCCATACCTATAAACAAGTACATATTCACCGCTCACGAAGATAATATTATATCAATTTCATAAATGTTACATAAGTGTCGTAGTAAAACTCGCAACGTTTCTTCAGGAACTCGTAAAAGCAGTAAAAAGTGTCCATATAATGTTGGGCAATATCGCAAGTTTATAGCGCGGGCAGCCGATATTAGTATTTACTTTGTGGCAATAACTGAAACTTGGTAGAGTTCAGCCTTGGGCTATTTGGGCGCTCTCAGCTTAGCCAAGGATTTTCACCTTGATATTACTGAGAAACTTTCAACCTCTCTGTTTAGAAAACAAACCACATTTCCATAACTAATCTTGGTGCACAACGCGCTTGAAAAGCTCTCTTGCGAATGTTTGGATAATATACACATTCGCAAACACGCATTGTGATTGCTTGTTTTTAAAGTCTTGAATTTAATGAAATAACAACAAAAGTTTACGAAGTCGACCATTGTGAAGTGAATGCTACGATTTAAATTCAGATTTTACTCGAGTTGTATTCAAAAGTGAAACACTTAACCGAAAATTGCGATTTTAAAACCAGATGGGCCAGTATTTACAGTTTCGTCAGAGGTCAGTTTCCTTGGCGGTGCCTTACCCACGTGTGACTAATGGCACACGATAGCATCACTTGCAGCACTAACCAATCACAAGTCACGCCATTTCTGGTTGTTCTCACGCACCTAACAAATTGCATGCGCAAGAGCATCCGCGGCTCAACGGGTTTATTCAAACGGCGTATCACCGACGTCTCACGAGTAGTCACGAGTGCATTAAACATTGTACTGTCGCATGTCGCCCCCATTTACGACTTAACGCACCAAACGACGCTATAAAAACTTTTGAACTTTGTTAATTAAAAATTGCATTTTGATTATACTTTATTCTTTTTCTCAGTCATGAAGGACACTGGAGTTTTATTTAATCATTACTAACTGAGCTATAGGTAGCTAAGTTGACTAAAATATATTTTAGTCTGTTCACCTCGATTACTGGAAAATATTAGATACATCATTTTCCTTTTTTCACGTAGTCAAAAAATAACGGCGATACGTTGGGTTAAAATGTTGCATGACGTCACGATTTCGTATAGTTTATACTGAATTATGACGTAACAAGCCCCCCTCTCCTTAATTTTAAAGCGCTTAATCTAAGAAGTTTTCCACCAATTTTAAAAATCTAAAAAAATACTTGTCTAGTTGTTTTTAATATCTAAGTGATGGACTAAATATAATTTTGATATTCATACACCGGTCTTTTTCTTAATAAAAATTAAATTAAAAATTTAAAAAACCCCCATCGCAAAAAAGAAAAAAACATTTAAAAAGTTAAAAATAACACTTTAGCCATGAAATTTTACTTCACGTCGTGGTACCGCTTATGTAAGGAATGTTCCTAGTACCTACTTGTAGGTATGTAGGTACTTATTTTAACGGTACCCCGACGTTACGTAAAATTTCATGGCTAAAGTGTTATTTTTAACTTTTTAAATGTTTTTTTCTTTTTTGCGATGGGGGTTTTTTAAATTTTAAATTTAATTTTTATTCTAAAATTTTTAAACGCATTAATTTTGTTTTATAGAGTTTACAGTTATGAGAATTTTTCAGTGCATTGTATGTAGAGTCAAATGCTGGTTAAAACGAATCCAAACACGACATATCTGTTATTATTTTGTCAAGAGTCTACCAACTGGTGTGCTGGATAGCCTGGCTGCAGCATCAGCTGATCCAGTTGCCATCAGTGCATTGTGTGCAGAATCAAATGCAGGGTAAAATGAATCCAAACACGACATATCTGCTGTTATTTTCCCAAGAGTGTATTAGTCTGCTAGATATCCTGGCTGCATCAGACCAAATACACCATAATGTTGCTTATTAATATTACACACATGGGTGTTCGAAATTTTAAGACACTTATATGTTTGTAAGTAAAGTTAATACCCATAGACGTCTAAAATAGCAACGGTAGCTAACACAAAAGAGCTGATAACCTTGAAACGGCTGCACCGATTTTGATAAATTATGTCTAAGAACCATCGCAAGAAACCCTGCTTTCAAATAAAAAAAACCGCATCTAAATCGGTTAACCCGTTTTGGCGCTACGGTGCCACAGACAGACAGACAGACAGACAGACACACACACATAGCGGTGAAACTTATAACACCCCTCTTTTTGCGTCGGGGGTTAATAAAACATATGTAGCTAAGTTTCATTAATTTATCTAAGTACACAAGTTGGATAGTTGGTGAAGTTTAAGCAGAAAGTTCCCACAAGAGGAAGACAAGTAACGATCCCAGTTAGCTTTAAGTTGGAGCGTTTCAAGTGAATGACTGTACGAAACCTTTCTAGAAAGTTTGCTTACGATAGCACACCACTTGCGAATTACTTTCATTCAAGTGTCTTGATTTCTCAGATGTGTGGCAAAATAATATCACCCTTTAGTGTCTATAGTAGGTTAAACTCAATACTCAATCAATTTGTTGCTTTCCATATGTAACTTCTAGGTCGGTGTGCGTATAAGTTTCATTTTATAGGATAGATGGATTGATTATAAGTCTGTTTATCAGCTGTTTAGTACCCATAACACAAGCTCTCAAGCTTAACTTGGGACTAAACGGCGATGTGTGAAAAAGTTGTGGAATATTTATTTTATTTTTTATTATGTTTCAAAACTTGTTCGTGTTTTTAGTAGATTTTTGACAGTCGTTATGATTTGTCAGAACCCCGAAAATCAGACAAACAGTTAAACAAAGGGATATCATGTTCCCTATTCATTGGGTTGTGAAAGTCAGATCTAGGTAGCTCCATGAAAACACTGGTATTCAGCTGCATTCAGTGGGGCTGGAAGGCCACCTGAACTTACTAGATGGGAAATGTTTACGCAGATGATGAATTGTCTTGATTTCTCACAAATAGATTCTGTAATCACACAGTTATCTATTCATTTTTAATCAGAAACTTAACTTTTTTCTTTTCATATAATACAAATAACAAATTCCATGTTTTTAATAAAAGTCAAAAGAAAATATTAGTATGAATAATCTACTATTTTATTTGCGTTTTAAAATTAGTATTCTACATGTGTCTTGTATTCATAATATCGAAAGTAATGGGGTCACGTTTACAGTTTTCGTAGTTTTATTAGATTAGTATCACGTGCCTATGTGTTGTATGTGTTGTAACTTAGTAAAAAAAATATCTATCATTACTCATAAAATTCGTTGTTTCGTGAGCATGTTCCAATAATGATGGGACACCAGCTGACACCGGGTCCAAGATGCCCTGATTGATACCTGCAAACTGCAGAATTTGATAGCGCTGAACTCTTTGGATATGTTTAGTGTCAAATTGGTTTTAGGTTTTCATTTTATTTTCGGTTACACCAGCATATTCGTCACAGAAGGCAGAATTCTATTCGAAGTATTTGAAATTTTTTGTCATATTTCGGCAAATTTACACAACACCTTTATAAATTATAGCCTACAAGCAGACGTCCCGCGGTTTCACCCGCGTAGGTCCCGTTCCCGTGGGAATACAGGAACAAAAAGTAGCCTATGTGTTAATCCAGGGTGTCAGCTAACTCCATACCAAATTTTATTAAAATCCATTGAGTAGTTTTTACGTGAAAGAGTAACAAATATCCATCCATCCATCCATCCATCCTCACAAACTTTCCTGTTTATAATATTAGTAGGATATGAACTATAGCCTACTCTGGTACCTATAAAATCATAAAATTAATTTAGTAATTTTTGTAAAAGAGTAATATACATAATATGTATATTCATTTTCCCATTTTTAATATATCAGGATATAAGGATGTTTAAAGTCAGTCGTGTTCAAAAGTTTTAAAAGCGCTTTTAAATAAATAAAATACCTCGGATTTTATCAGTTTATAAAAGTATCATTTTTATGAACTGCATGACGTTGTACTTAAAAACCGATGTAACGGAGTAGGGTTAATTCTCAGCAGTACGCGTCAAGTTACTTAAGAATGCCTGTCAGTCACAGTTCGATGGAACCGCGATTGTAATCTGATTCCAATTGGGACCCTCCTCGCGAATTATCATTGCGGGTACCACGCGCAGCATGCTTTCTCGTGATGTTGGTGGTGAATGAAACTGACCTTTAAGTACCTATGTTGGATTGTAAGAAAATAATCTAACGTGCCTACCTAAAAAATTGTCAACAGTAGGTAACAATCCTGGGTGATTTTCAAAATTTTTGTACAGTTACAAAAATGAAACAAAAATGAATATCGTTACAAAAGTGATCAATGTTACAAAAAAGAAACAAAAAGGAAATATAAGGGCTATTTCACAACACAATTAAAACAATGAAATTAGAGCTTAATCATTTATTGATAACATAAGCAGTATCTTTAATTATAAAATCAGTCTCAGAATAAATTGTGCATTCCGTTTGGTCATTAAGTATTTAGTAAAATGTTTAGCTTACAGAAAATAAACCATTGGTGATAGAACTTACGGTTAAAAATGATTAATTACTTTTAATAAGTAATTGCAAAAATAATAGTAAAGTTATTATTTATCAGCATTTTTTATTAAGAATGAACTAGTAATAAACCAAATAAAAAATACTCATAAGTGACGTAACGCAACGCAAATGACGTAACGCAAATTTCAGTATGTTAAACATGATAAAATAAAAAAATATATAGTTATTCGTGGAAATATGTTCTACTGCTGATACTGAAATACAGAAAAAAAATTACGCATTAGTTAAAACATTACCGTGTATGTAGGTACGCATAATTAAAAAAGTAATTCCATTATGAAATCGGCTTTGCTTCATATTTGTTACATCCTTTTTGTTATGTAACAAAAATATGAAACAAATCGTTACGAAAATGAAAATCAACGGTTTGTTAAATAACGACCTTCAACATTTGAACGTTCAAAATAATGTTGTTGGACTTATCTATCACCTTAATCAAATTGAATCAATATTATTCCTTAAATTTATGCAAAAATAATAAGACAGAGACTTACCGTTGTTTTTATAGCTGATCAACTAAAATGAAAACTTTATTGTGGAAAAAACACTTCACCGCAAGAAACACACTTTTCACAACAATGACACCTGCAGACAAAATGGCGGAGTTATATTTTGTTGTCATCTGATTGGACGTCTTTGACAAGAATGTGTTGCCAATAAAAAACCTCAAATATCTACTAATATTTGTGTTACAATAATGATCAACAAAATTGAATGAAATAGAAGACACATTTTGAAAGGCTTTTATTATAATTATTACATTAAGTTTTTATTACAATTTTGTATACTTTACATAATAAATACCCATTAAGGTATTGCGCAAAGAGAGCTTACAATAAAATGAGTGGTTTAATCTTTATGATGGTTTTTGTAACGCGCTCTCGCTTAGGGACACGAGGTAGATGTATGGAAATATTATGACACTAAGAACATAAATGTCATATATTTCAGACTACTTTTTTTTTTCAAACTGAAATGTTGAAATCCTTCTCAATAAACTTTTATTCAATAATAATAACAATAATTTGATCGTTTATTATGTTATGCCTGGACAATATTCCGGCGGACGTTTTCACGACCCACAATGTACATAAATTTTGAAAATCACCCTCCTACTAATATTATTAACGCGAAAGTTTCTGAGGACGGATACGTAAAAACTACTGAATGGATTTTAATAAAATTTGGTATGTAGTTAGCTGACACCTTGGATTAACACATAGGCTTTTTATCCCTGTATTCCCACGGGAACAGGACCTACGCGGGTGTTACAGCGGCACGACTGTTAGTACCTATTTTATATAATTATGAATCTCAGGTTTTAAACAGTCTTACCAAAAAAATACAGAACGTTCTCAAAAAGGTTGTATCTTGTACGTATTACCTGTTCCGTAGTTTATGGACCGATTAGAAAAGTTCTTTTTTTGTTTGAGAGGATACTTCCTGTGTGGTCGGAATTGGATTTCATCGAAATTGGTTTAGTGGTTTGGTTGTAATATTAAAACAAATGGAAAAATAATAAATTATCTACTTACATAAAAAAAGTAAAAATAAAAACTTTTATAAATCAAATACAACTGACTTTGGTAGTTTTGTTTGATTCATTATTGGCCACCGACTTCCAAAACTAGAATTCTTTTACTCCTGTTCTAGTGTTTTTTTAACGAAATCGGTTGTATTTTTTGCAAAAAAGTTTTTATTTTGTCTGACAAAAATACTACACACTACAATACAATCTTAAATTCTCTTATCTTTAGTAAAGTACATAGTATTCAGAGAGTAATTTAGGAATTACCTCTGACACTAAGATAAACTCGATCACCTTATAATTTTGCGAAGAGGCAAATGATAAAGAATCGCGGTGTACAAAATATTTGTTAACAAGTACGAATCACGTAGGTTTCCTTTACCTTATAATACAATCTCCTGGCTTGACGCCAAATATCAGGTGTGAACAAAGGAAATCTTGAAACATATCCCAGAAATGTCCTGAGTGTTAACAGACCGGAAAATCAAAGAAAATATACAGTTATTATTCATTTCAAAAACCCGTGGCAGCTCTTTAATACTACAATTAAAGTGGAATTTTGCAAAGCATTTTACCTGGAAACAAGGTAAAGTGTCATTCCTCAACGACATTGATCTGGTTTATGTGCCAACAAAAGTTCATTGTCAGTCAGTCGAAAAGTAAAAAGATATAATAAGGGTAGTAATGTAAAAATGGTATTTCATATGCTTCGTACACAAAAAAGTATCAATTTAATGGAGTCACACACGCACAAAAAACTACAGTATGATACATTTTTTATCTGGATCAATAGTCTTCGGTTAGTTGGAAAATCTGAATTTTATAAACCTCGCCAGAGGACTAGGTATATCAAAAAGTGATATCTAAGTTATTTATTAAAGCCCAGCTTTAAAAGTTTGGGTGTCTAGACTAGACTACAGTTAGACGCACCCTTTATATTCAATCATGTATGGAGGTCAAATAGTATAAAAAATTGGATAATGTAATATACTTTTTTCTTAAAGCTTTCTACCAAAGTAACCACACATTTTTGTTGCACAAAAAAGTTCTATAATTGGAGTAACATAAATGATGCTTTGACTTCAATCTGCAGAATCAGTAACAATATAATAATATGTTTTCAGTTGTTTCGCTTTAAGGGAGTATTCCCGTTTGAGCACCTATTTATTGAGCACCTATGCATTAACCTATGGGAAATGGGAATACCTTTGGTGCTAAATGCATAGGTGCTCAAAAAATAGGTGCTCAGACGGGAATACTCCGCTTTAAGTGACTCCATTTTTCACCTTGAATTTTACAAAAATGAAATTAATGTTAAGGCTATAAGGCCGCTATACATAATAATACATAAGAATTAGTATCAATGATTATAAAATTCACGACATACCTTATCTGGAATTAAAATAATATACATAGTTAAGCAAACAAAGTAGTAGTTAGTCATTGTTATCCTTTTAAATAAGTTTTAAATCCTACTTACATATTTATCTTTTGTTTTCCTGTAAAGTTCAATTAAATTGCAATCGATTTATGTCCCGACAGTCTAGGTCTTTACCGCTCACAAGGGAAATACCGAAGAGCATATGCCTAAAGATATATCTATATAACCAAGTAAGTGCAATGTTCTAAGAAGAGCAGTTTAAAGGTTACAATAGCATTGCGGAACTACGCAATTACAGATTGTTAAACTCGCCTACGGACACCAAAATATCCCAAGACAGGACTGTACTCACCTGCGGGGTAAAATACGAGAATAGATTCCTTATTTTCTGCTTATGTAGGTATCTATTTCCGTTTCATAATAATACTTTTGTTGCTCTGTCCTTATTATGTTCTGACAAAAAAGTAAAACATTTAAAAAGTTAAAAATAACACTTTAGCCATGAAATTTTACTTCACGTCGGGGTACCGCTTAAGTAAGGAATGTTTCTAGTACTTGTAGGTATGTAGGTACTTATTTTAACGGTACCCCGACGTTACGTAAAATTTCATGGCTAAAGTGTTATTTTTAACTTTTTAAATGTTTTACTTTTTTGCGATGGGGGTTTTTTAAATTTTTAATTTAATTTTTATTTTAAAATTTTTAAACGCATTAATTTTGTTTTTTAGAGTTTACAGTTATGAGATTTTTTCAGTGCATTGTATGTAGAGTCAAATGCTGGTTAAAACGAATCCAAACACGACATATCTGCTATTATTTTGTCAAGAGTCTACCTACTGGTGTGCTGGATAGCCTGGCTGCAGCATCAGCTCATCCTGTTGCCATCAGTGCATTGTGTGCAAAATCAAATGCAGGTTAAAATGAATCCAAACACGACATATCTGCTGTTATTTTCCCAAGAGTGTATTAGTCTCCTAGATATCCTGGCTGCATCAGACCAAATACACCATAATGTTGCTTATTAATATTACACACATAGGTGTTTGAAATTTTAAGACACACATATGTTTGTAAGTAAAGTTAATACCCATAGACGTCTAAAATAGCTACGGTAGCTAACTCAAAAGAGCTGATAACCTTGAAACGGCTGAACCGATTTTGATGAATCATGTCTAAGAACCATCGCAAGAAACCCTGCTTTAAAATAAAAAAAACCGCATCTAAATCGGTTCAATCGTTTGGGCTCTACGGTGCCACAGACAGACAGACAGACAGACAGACAGACACACACACATAGCGGTGAAACTTATAACACCCCTCTTTTTGCGTCGGGGGTTAAAAATAGAATCTAATCAATGATGAATTAACGTAATGTGTGAACAACGAACGTAAGTACCCAATGCAATGAGGAATTGAGGAGGGCTTTTTTTATGATACCCGAACTTAGACCACGCTTAGGCATCTCGTTTGCCCGTGCATAATAAAGTCAAAGTCAAAGTCAAATCATTTATTTCAATTAGGCCATTTAAAAGGCACTTTTGAACGTTAAACTTACAAGTTAAATAAAATTTAATGATTCTAGTTGCCCCTTCCAAAAGGTAGTTTTGTATGGAGAAGAATGGGCAAGAAACTCCATACTTACTCTTTTAAAATAGTTTTTACAATATTTGTATAATATAAATAGTGTCTTGGAGGCTGCTCATAATTCGCAGTTGTCAAACTGTTTTGATGACTGTGGCGACCTCACTGTTGCACATTCGATCATATTCACCGATACCTTTCCGACGACATTTCATATACATAGTTACATATAAAGTTATCGTAGCAGTACGTTAAAAAAAAAATATTAACTGTAGAAAAGCAAGCACACCTCATCGTAATGAGTTGGTGACTACATAGTATAAAAGTCATAAAACAAACACGGTCTGACCGCCATAAAGTGTCAATCGTACCTTCTTGAAGAGAGAGTACAGATGTTAAAAAAAAGAATTATGAGTGCATACAGAAAAATCTAAATTAAAAAATAATGTGATACAAAATTTAATTTGCAATCTCAGCATCATGCGACAGAACATTCCTCGGAATGAGAACGTCAGTATAGTATTGTCAGAAATCCAAAATTTAAAAGTATGTAAAAATTAATTTAATGCAATATTGTTTATCATAATTGAATAATTTATTAAAGTAATAAGCATATAAGGTTTAAATCGAAAATGCATGGTAACATAATAACATAGTTTCCTCGATAATATCGAGAATTTTTACAATTATATATTTTTGTATTATCAAGAATATTAGTAATTACTCATACAATTAAATGTTATTGCCAATTCCTATAAAGGCAAATTTATTATTTGGGTAATTTTGGTTTTCCGACCTAACAATAAAAGTGAAACAGTTACCTGTGACGTATTGTAAATGCCTCGTCTCCATTGTTTTGGGAATATAAATAAACTTGAACTTTAAAAGGACGAGTGACTGACTGACCATGTCATGTCAACGCCCTAAAACCACCGGTTTGAAGTTTGCTTCTTTATGACGGAAGCAACCGCGACCTTTATGAACTATATGAAGTCGTTGACATCATCCAATCAGATAATAGGAATCCGTCATATTATTATGATATAATTATGTACCTACATTCATGGGAATTCCAAATGATTTCATGACCTACACTCATAACTATAATATGTCATCGGAGCATTATCTGTCCATACAAGGTTATCAGGAAAAAACATTTCATGAAATAGGCCACGTAAATTATACCGATAGAAGTATCCAAAACATTACGCCACGCGTCATCAGACATAACAAAATCGTTCGTAACGACATCAACAGCAGGAAAATCTGAATGGATTTGAACTCACGTAAGTAAGCACAAAAGCCGGAACAGACATTCAAGAAACAACTCACCGCCATTGTTTCACACATAATACTATTCAATTTCGTGTGTCACTGACGCTATTTGAATTTCAAATTCATCCCTCATTGTGCCCTAAAGTCGAATTAGTGTTTTGATTTGAGTTACCCCGTGGGCCTGTGCCACGTCATGAGACCTGCACATTATGTGACGCCAATGAATACGACGAACGTCGGGTTATAAATGTGATTGGATGCATTCAATGTACGTGTTATTACATTCGTCCGTTCGCCTCGTCCCCAATTATAAAGCTTTTTAAATTACAAATCATCACATTCAAAGAAATAATTACTAAAGGATGACCACGTGCTTTTGACGTATTGCACTTAAATTAAAATATTTTATTATTCTTTGGAATATGTTTTGAAATTGAAAGGTGTTCCGAGTCGGGTGCGTTGAAAACAAATATTTTACGGATTTTGCGCCTGTAATCCGTGACATAGTCCTTAGTCACCATAATTATGAGCAGAGTGAAAACTGGTTCTCATAACATGCACGAGGATGCTCTTGCTTTAAAAGATACTTATTCAAGCTACAAGGTAAAAGTCTTTTGCAAGAAAGTAAACTTACTGAATTGGTCTACCAAGTAAAATGAGCTGGTCTACGTAAAACTTTCTTTATTATGTTTTCAGGCCCCACAATCTCGCGTACATTGGTAAATTTCCGTTAAATTTATCAATATATGCACGTTGATTCTATTTTGCTGTGTTTTCACTTCATCTCCAATAAAATTTAGTGTTGAAAATCAAACATTCATTAAGTTAATAACGTCGCAGCTATTATTAGCAGTCCATAATGCACAAACATATCCCGGAGGGCAGGCTGCAATAAAATACAGTTTAATTTTACTTCGCACTCTCTTCTGGGAACTCCATGTTTTACGTTAGCAGGAAACGGCCATCGATGCCAACAAAATAAGGAACTTATTTAATTCGGACGTTAATAATGCAATATTATCTGTACAATGTTTTAAGCATTTCGGCAGAAACGAATCGTTGATGAAAATTGTGTGGTCTGGAGCTTTTTATTATCTGTCGGGTGTAACCACATTACACATATTGATGACCTAGTGTATTTTTTTGTAGGTGTACTTTAAGTATTATGCAATACCTTCAACTTATAAGACTGTTGATGGACACATTATCTTAATCAAGTTTCCGTAACTTTCGGTCTACCAAAAAAAATAGCGCAAAAGTGGAAAATACCCATTAGATAAATATACAATTATAGGTGCATATCTAGTTTATTACAACACACTAATGTATAGCGCTCTATAAAGACGCGTGCATCGCTCTATTGTTGGAACTAGGAAGCGCTTTTAACTAAAATAACACATGAAGAACTCCCACGCTTGCGACAAATTGTTATCATTATTATCCAGCGAGCAGATGTTCGCCGATAAATGTGAACCAAGGATACCAAGTCAACTTGAACGAGCGTCCATTCAAGAATGTGTGTACATTTGCATTCATTCATCTCTGAACAAATTCCTACGCACGGCGTAAATCACAATCCACGCCATAAATATGTATGTTGTGGCACCTAGCACTGTATTGCGTTCTGCACTGTGTGAGGTATTGTGATAAAGCTGAGGTATTCGTAATCTATTCTTTAGAATATTCCGTTCTCTGCATATTTTATGTACGGCATAGACTTTAACGGAAATTGACTTAGCTTCCAAATCAATTTTCCTTCAAAACTTTAATTTACGAGCAGACAGTCTGCATAATTTTAAACTAAACTACAAAACGGTAGTGGTGTGGTGTGTGTAGATAATTTATAATCATATCTAGTGGGGAGCCCGGCCTGAGTGACAGCGGGTGTCAATCAATGGGGTGCAACGTGCGCCAAGCCCGAGCCGACGAGGCGCAGTCACCCTCGCACCGCGGTTGATTAGCTCCCGATGACAACCACACACGATGCATTCTATATAATCTATGGCCACTATGACGCTGCGCCCGTTGTCTATGGTGTGCGATGATGGCCGCATGGTAATCACTATGGTAATTATCTCCGCATAATTTAATGGATATTGATGAAGTTGAATTTATATTTTAATGAAGCTCATATTTTGTGGTGGCGACATGATAATATCGACGCATGGTTATTGTGTAGTTTTATAATAAAATGGTTGATAAGTGCAAGCATGGCGGACATACTTTATGACCTTGCTATTTCATTGTGTCCTATTATTGATCATATATTATTAGTATTTAATACAACTCATTTGAAGTTAAAAGGTAAAGGTGCCCTTTAAATCCTTAAACCTTCTTATAGCCGAATAAAAACAACACAGATCAAAATACGGCCCAACATAACGACACACATTATTCTAATCGACCTAAATAAAGATTTTTGACTTGTTTGACTTGTTTCCGCAACACTGAAGAAACTGGCACAGGTTGATGGCAGAGATTTGTTAATTAATTAGGGGACAAAATAGGCGTCGTCACGCGACGCACTTAGTGATTCAAGGTACTTACTTAACTTACCTACCGTGTCCTACATTAAGGAATCTTAGGCCCCCTATTTAGGGGCACCTTGATGACAGATTGTTACCTGTGTACCTACTTAGGACATGCGAAATAGTAATTAAGCCCAAGGTATAGTTAATTATTAGGTGTTTATATATTTACTATCATAAATGTTAATTAACGTATAACGTACGTAAATAAATTAATCATATTAGTTCATTAAATTATTTAAAGACAACAAATTTATCTATTTAAATTATCCATACACTAAATTTGTTTTTGGTTATATTGACTTAAAACTTTAAATTGGATGTATGTACCTCGGTAATTAATGTTTAAACGAATTAGGTAAGTACTAATTCATTATGACGCACTCTCAGACAAATTGAGCATTTTATATTACTTAAAATTTCCCTTAAAAATCATGCATGCAGTCATGTAGACACATTAGTGATTCAATAAAATGAATGGCTTATAATTTTGTGCAAGGAAGTACAATAATGAAGGAATGCTCGCTTTAGGTGCCACAAAAACTCCATCGCAACAAAGGTCAGGCGTACAGTTCCAAGAATACTTGTCTTTGTGTCTGCAATATATTTTAGTTTTACCCATATCCTTATCCTCCTAAATGTTGCTAAGAAACATCGTTTGAGAATGCAATAAAAAGGTTAAAACTACAAAGATTGATGAGAAGAAATAATTTCAATAATACTTATAAATGTAGAAACTTGAAATGTTTCATGGTTTTCCTCTATCGTAATTATGATGAATGGCGTAGTTAGTAAAAAAACCTAGGAAAATTTCCTGTTGATTTGTGTCCTAAATTCATAAACAATATTCAAGACAGGAAAACAAAATGCTTTTATTTTAATTTTCGATAACAACTAAGGGCAGAAGTCAATCCGATAATAAATTATTGAGCTTTTTTTTAAATTAATAGCAATGTTCGGACCGGACGTCGTTCCGCATAGCAACAGTATTAACCTAATTTGTAAGAATATTTGCATTGTTTTATGGGATTCTTATGGCTTTCGATGTCTACGTCATTCGGAACTAGGGGTGTACCGTCCTGCTGACCTGACACAGAAACCGGTGTAAATTATGATGGTCGGCCATCTGATTTACGTGTTGAACTCTAGAAATTAAGAAAGATGGAACTCCGATAACGGTTTGCTACTATTGTAATTTATTTACGAATATATTGTACACAAAAGAAGACAATATTGACGGCCCAACCAATCAACGCAACGGTCATAAACACACACGCAATATTTTAAAAGATATCATGTTATATTTGAAAACCCTTATGATACCTGAAGATTTTGCTTTGTTACAAGCAGTACAAAGAAGATAATACAGTCATTTTATATCCGAACTTAAAAGGCATAATTGCCATAATTTGAATCAAATTGTTCAATTTCAAAGCGAGTTACTTTAGGTCCTTTTCAAACACAGGTATATGCAAACAAACAGAGTCCTACAGAAGCATTTAGGAGCCAACTTAGATAAGTTAAGGGAGTGAATAATAGACGGCAGATTGCTTTACAAAGTCTTTATTGTTAGTCGTAAAGTCGGGGCATCCTCGGTTAAAACAAACTTTACCGCAAGCTGCGAACCAACTACGGTATTCCACTATTTATGCACAATATTAGTTAGTTAGCTTTCGAACTTTGGAATGAAAGATTGAGTCGAAGAAGATGCTTCGGGCAATAAGTCCGCTTCTGTGCCTACAACAATGAGTGCTCGATGTTAAATCACTGCTGACAACAACAACAACTACTCATCTACTACTCATAATGTTTGGTATGTTTTGTTGTTTACTGTTAGTATCAGTGCCTACCAACATAAGTTATAAGTTTTTCCTAACTATTTACAAATTTTTAGTGCTTTAAGGAAGAATTTCCTGAATAAAATTATTATTAATATAGGAAATGATAAATGTTTTCAAATGTACTTCAGTAAAGCTATCTTTCATTTCGAAAAAACTGGTAGATCTTTATCGTGAACACCAGACGTACGTGCAGTACACCTGTAGGTGTACCTACATAAACGAGTTTCATGATAACGGCTTCAGTCAATTCTGGGATAATCAAGCGTAGCAGACAAACTGACGGAGCGACGTTATCTCCACCAGTCCCACCACAAAACTTTGAATACTGGTGTCCCTAAAAAATATACAAAGACAGTCAAAAGGGAAGTCTTGTCTCGAAAAAAATACAAAGGGATTCGTTAACCACCATTGTCAAGCCACGAGTGTGGTTTTAATTAAAAGTAAAAAAGAGGATGTTTGATGAAGGAAATAAAGTTGGCTTAGGATTAATGAGGGTGTTAATAATTAAGATCACAAACTTTATTATTCGGTTCCGTTTGCTAAGTAATAGCAGCTGAGTACCTGTTTACATTCATTCATAACTGAATAGGTTTTTATTACATTTTTTTTTCAACTCGTGGTCTACTTTCCCGCTTAACATACCAACTGCTGTTAAACCCGCGATGTTTGTATTTGAATTGATTAATAATAACTCGTTTTTGATTAATAACATTAAAAAAAACTTATGGAGTGAAGGTCTTCACATAACCTCTTCATATAGCTTTCTAGGCATTCATTCGCGCGGAGGCACAGATTTTCCGTATTTTTATTTTTTTCATTGAAACTATGAATTTATATACTGTAGGGATGATGTACTGCTCTCGTGGTATCTTGGATGTACGTTGATGTCCATTCCACTCCTCATGAAGACCCGCCCAATTCCACTTCAGCAATATTATCTCGTCCACTGTTAGATACAATAACTATTACATCAATCATCGGAACAGCTGTGGTCGGTACAACGCCATTATTTCCCGTTGAAGGATTGTTTTGTAGACCTTCGGCATGGTACACGTGATTAAGAGTTAAATATTCACCGCGCTTGCCAGATTGATTGAGGAATCGAGTGTTGTCTGTTCAATTCTGAATCAATCATTCGTGGAGTAGCCATTTTGTTGCAACATACTAAGAACTTGCCAAACGTATTATACTTACATAACATAAAATCACGCAAGCGCCCTAAGGTAGGCAGGGATATGCCTAAAGAACATACACATTTTGCCAGTTATGTGATAGAAGGAGTGAACTTATAGCCATCAACCGGAGATATGTCCAAACTCCAGACTGCTTCTAAGAAATTCCAAATAGAAAAACCCAATAACAATTGCCCAACCTGAGAATTGAGCCCGGGCTTCATGCTCAGCAGTTCCGCCTGCGACTACTACACTAACGAGGCAGTTTGTTATTATTTATTTATTTACCTAAATACACACAGCTATCATTATAGTTTCCTAATACAATAATGCTGAAAAACAGAATAAAAGTAAGAAAATAAGGTAAAAAAAAAAATGCGTACCTATGTGAGAAAATGGTTAATTACAGTTATAATATAATGATAAGCTTGACCGTAAATTATGAAACCAGTACTGATGGAAGTAGAAATACCAAGAAATCCCGAGTTCAGTGAACCCCTTCTCACAATCCCTAACTCAACTTTTACTCTACCACAGGTTAAAGGGTGACATTATTCTCACGGCAAATAATTACAATTACATGTCCAGTTTGTAGGAAAACTTCCAGAGATAAATGTGTAGGCCTGTGCGTCTGGCAGGGGGCGCTAATGGAGGTTTAATATCAGCTGTACTTTGGGGTTTCGCAATTCGAAAAGTAAAAGGAATCCTTAATGCGCTAAGTACGCTGTAAATCCGTTTAGCCGTCTCGTGTGTTTCACTTCACGTGAATATTATGACATACTCAGGTACATGCGTTAGGAAGGCACCTTCTTTTATGTAGACAGTAAATATAAATACAAATATTCCACAACTTCTCACACAACGCCATTTAGTCCCAAGTTAAGCTTGAGAGCTTGTGTTATGGGTACTAAACAGCTGATAAACATACTAATATACTTCTAAATTCGGGATCCTGCCGTTTTGCCGAAAAGATTTTGCCAAATTTTCATTACCCAAACAAATTTTAGCAACCTTTTTTTATACCAATGTAATATTTGGAATAATTTTAGTACGCACATTTTCATTTGGTCAAATGTTTACTTGGCAGATTGTTACCAAGGATAATGTCATTAAGGTTTTTGGTCTTTAATCAAATGATTTATTACAGCAAACAATATTTAGACAATAAACGTTTAGTCAAATGAATTGTCAGTAAACATTTTACTTGTTTGTTAAATTTGATGTCATTTGCGTATTTCTTTGTAAGCTTATGTGCTTGAATTTGTCTGAAACAAGTCAAATTTATGGACAATAGGTTATTTATGGAACTAGTTACAGTAGGTTATTAATTTAAAAAAAATGGTTAGGTTAGGTTAGGTTAAAACTGTGACCACCTACGCACGAGCCGAGCGAGCGTAGCGAGCGGTGCCGCGGCAGCGGCCGGCGAGTGCCAGAAACGACTAGATTATATAGAAAAAAATATGGAAAAAAGAGATTATTTTTAGGAGGCTATCGAGAGAAATAATATAATTATAATAACATTATTATTACCTGTTTAGAATTTGTCCCAAGTGGAAAAAGCACCCTTGTAATAAAACTATTTAATTTTGCGTAAAATATGTTATACCAACTGAAATATTTGACTAGATAAAAAATGGTAAAAGTACTAGTTGGTGAACAAGTTATTGTTCAAACGTTCACTTGCCAAACATAGGTTTTCGTAACAATTATTTGTAAAGAGATTGTTTGGTAAGTAATAATTTGGCAAATGAAGTTATGCGAAAATTTGTTTGGGAAGTGATAATTTGGCAATTTCTTTTCGGTAAAACAAGGGAGACCCTCTAAATTCACACATATTATAGATAAATTACACCCAGGCACAGAACAAATGATCGTGCTCATCACACAAACATAGGTCCTAGATGGGAATCGAACCCACGCCCACGCCACTAACTACTAGACCTTACAGGCCAGTCAAACAATGACATTAGGTACTGCAATACGGAATCTGTAATGCAAATTGTAACGCGAACAGCCGCTCAATTCTGTAAAAGTCACCCCGTGATAACATGAGTGATGCGAACTGTCAATGAAATGGGATTGGGATGGTATGAAATGGGAGCTCAATTCGCCTTCACTTCAACAACATTCTCACGCGGTGTTTTAACAGAATCGCACTTCTACTGCAATACCGCATCTGTTAAGTAAATATTGTAAGGTAAACGGGGCAAAGAAAATAAATATTAAAGCGACGAACCCATTTATATTGTGACTGTACAATCTGTACATGCATAGGTCACGTTAAATTTAGTGGTTCATTCATAAACTATATGAATGAAGTTAAAAAATAGGTTCTAAATAAGTCCATTCAAATAAATGCCGGTTTTAAAGGAAGACCTAACATTTCATTGTTAATGTAATAAGTATTATTATTATTATTTCTTTATTAATTATAATTAAATAAAGGTCCCTTACAATTATGTATATCAGTTTTAAATAGCCTAAAGAAACTGCCTATAGAAACTGCCAAACGACGCGACGCCCAAAACAATGATTATTGAATAAAGCATAGGACCCAAAATCACCACAGCTCTATTAGGCCACTTTGAGACAACATTTGTACAGACGCCAACACATCAAGTTACGCCAATGTGTCTATTTTTCCCAATTGAGTATGAACCTTATTTAGTTTGAAACAAAGTTGAAAAACGATCAAAGAAATTGGTACATTGGGGTAACTTGATGTGCTGGCGTCTGTACCTCCCTACTAAAATGCAACGTAGTAGGTACATGTAATGTCAGTTTATTTTTTATCTACCCTACCCGACAACATGAATCCTATAGATTCTGCATGTAATTCACTTTCAATACTTAAGTACTAATGTTTTCTTATTTTTTAATTCCAGCGGAGTTACCTGGAGGCCTTTGGATATCTAAAGAAGGGTGCGCCGGAAGTGGGCAACCTGCAGGTCATGGAAAAATACCAAGAGTACGAGGATGATTTCAGGATCGCCATCAGGACATTGCAAGTAAGTATTTTTTTATATATCGGTTTACTCTTGACCTCAATCTTGTTCTGAAGACAGCGATGAGGTCAACCATGGCACGAGCTTACCCATAAAAAGCCTATTAACTCGCGAATTAAACAGATTGTGCAGACTTAAACTCATTTTCCATCATCATCTATCTAAGTATAGCAATGCACTACCGCATATACAGCAAAATCGCTTGACAGATGTCAAGCATTTTATTGAGCAGAACACATTAATCCTCGATTCTGCTCAAACGAAGGCTCATAGGGTTAGTAACAGTGTCCGCAATACTTCTCGTAAGATGAAAAATAACCGATAAAATCTTTCCCGGTTTATCCACTGTACTAGCTGTGTAATTACCTAAGTGTTAATTTAATATTCTGTATAAGTATAAACCCTTTTTACCTACGCAATTCTTCTACTTTTGTTCTAAGATTGATATTCCAATTACTCTCTCAATAAATGTATTGAGAGAGTAATTGGAATATCAATCTTAGAACAAAAAAAGTAGAAGAATTGCGTAGAGAGTTTGTTGAATGCAACAAACTCTCTTTACAAACTTCTTCCATAAGACCTTTAGGAAATCGTAGCAGTCTACGCCACCTCTAACTTGTCTTGTTATTCCAGCAATTTGGCGGTATACCAGTGACGGGGGAGGTCGACGCAGCGACAAAGATGCTGATGAAGCAGAAGCGATGCGGCAGACCAGACCGAGAGGATGGCAACGACGGACACAGGAGAAAGAAGCGGTTCGCAGTGCAGGGGGAGAAGTGGAAGTACACCAACTTGACTTGGAGGTAAGATTTACTATAAATGCAATCGTATTTAGGCAGTAATCCACACAAAAATATGTAATTCACTCAAATTAAAGATAGACTAGCACTCATAGACTATCTGCGGTCTGTTGCGTCGTGTCCTGTTCCTGTAAGGTGAATTAATTATTTGACAAGCATACAGAAATTGGAATATTTAAGCTTATTAATTTTAAAATTACATTCCTAACAAACAACAGGAAAGTTTTAATTTAAATGGTGGGCACAACCGGCACATTAATTATGGATATTGTTACATTTTAAAGCTAATACAGCTCTTTTTTAAATAACGCCATCTATTATTAAAACAAGAAAGTGATATAATATTAGTTAGCGCCATCTCGTGTTGAATAGCAAGAATGATAAGAGCCATCTGTTATTCATATCCCGCACTAGTTAGCTAGCTAACAAACAAATTGTTGGTTTGTTTGTGCTACTCAACGATAGGTAGCGCTACTATACTGTTGCTTTATTATTTAAAATCGTGTAAAAGATGTGATGCATAATAGATTGTAGCAAAATACAAAATCATTATTATATAAGAGGTACGGGTTATTTTTAAAATAAAATTGATGTTTAAATATACTTGTTAAGTTGCTGACTAGTTTATACCATGGAAGAGCTTTCATATAATAAGGAGAGTTCTGGTTTTTTCAACCTACCTACGTAAGTGTGTATTTATTTTTCAAATGTTTCTAGAAACCCAGAAACTGACAAACAATGGTTCAATAACGTAATAAGCGTGCAAATTACGAGGAATAGGACGATATTAGAAAAAGAATAAGGTGGGTACCTTAATGTCCCGTTTTATGTCGAACAGTTCCGACTGTACTATTTGCTTTAAGACCACATAAAATTGATGAGAAATAATAGTTAAATCACGGACCTCGTAAAAGTTACGACGCTTTCCGCGTGGCTTAATTAAAAGAATATGTCTTTTTGACGCCTGACAACGACGGATATTTGGAGCCTTCATATTAACATCACTCTGATTACGACGTTTCTTATTGATATAATGTACTTACTTACCGCCTACATGACATAGGTACCTACCTACAAGACGGACGAAGAAAAGAGGTGGTTGAATACCCATTTAGAAATAAATGATGGTATTTTTAGCGTTCCTTAGCTTAATAGAAATGAAAATAGGTGCTTAATTACACTTCTAACTTAATCCTGCCTGCCCGTTTGTCTGTTTGTCTGGATTTTATAAATCCGGTTTTCTCCGGGATTTTTGACACTATCACTATTGCAATGAAAAAAAGCGAAAATCAAGAAAAGCGGTGTAGATATTATGTAGACCAACCAAAGGGTTTTCACTGTATCCAATAATTCAAAACAATATAGGTAAGGATGGTAAAAAAAGTTTCTCAAATAGGTACATACTAAGTATTTTTTTTAAAAATGCTTGCACCATTGTGGGATTTCTCGTCTTTCTGATTTTAGTGAAAAAAAATACGCATACCTAAACAACGGCATCTTTTGATACGTTTTTGCCATTAGATCCCTACGAACGGCTAACTACATACTTTTAATGATAAAAATAATTACTTAAGTATATTTAGTAGTAGTGTAGTACCTATAATAGATTCTTGAAACACCGGATAACCCCAATAATCCACTGATATGTAACAAAACTAAACTAAACGTCTTGGTCTTCTGTTTTTTACGTCAATTATTACGGTTTCTCTAGCGACTGATATATCATGCATTGGGCTGGAATTTCCAGTAGGCACCGACGGCCCTGTTTATTGTAAATGTATTAAGTATTATTCATCTCGACTACGAAACCCCTCACTGTGCGTTGTCCGACACACGCTTGGCAGGTTTCTTTTCAACGGAGAGGATCCGAGTTCATTGTGAAGGCAGCATGGTAGCTATTAGTAACTGTGCTTCGTTACTTCTACTTCTTCTTCTTCTACTTCTAGAACACACTTAGAAGTTTGTGGCAATGTAACGTCTAGTATACCTACACACGTCGTTCTGCAATCCAACCAAGGAGGTAAATAAATTTAACCTTACTAGGAGTTTCAGCAGATGTTTTTTTTGTGACGTAGCTTTCAAGCCTTTCAGCTTTTAAACTTTAAATTCTTGTTTGTCCCATCATTTCTGTTACCATGCATTTTAGGGTCATACAAATAAGTCAGGTCACGTCTAAATAGTTTTGAACTAGTATAGTACATACATACTTACTTACCTATCTATATTAAACTAGCTTCTGCCCGCGACTTCGTACGCGTGAAATACAAGACTTACAGGAAACAAAAAACCTCGATTTTGAAACATTCTTTATTGGTGATCTGCTTCTATTCGTCTTAGCGTGATGATATACAGCGTATAGCCTTCTTCCATAAATATGCTATCTAACACTGAAATATTTTTTCATATCGGTTTCTGAGATTAGCGCGTTCAACCAAACCAGCTCTTCAGTTATAATATTAAGTATAAATTAAGTTAAAGCTTTCTCTTTCAATATCTAGACGTAAGTTTCCTTGACTAAACTGATTCAAGTCAATTAATGCAAGAATATCAGTAGATACTTAAATTGCAAGTCAGGC
Source organism: Euplexia lucipara (assembly GCA_921972225.1). NCBI lineage: Eukaryota > Metazoa > Arthropoda > Insecta > Lepidoptera > Noctuidae > Euplexia > Euplexia lucipara. The sequence continues at coordinate 14,139,566 of OV179158.1, read as the reverse complement.
TGCCTTGTAAGTACCGATGTCCTTACCTTGCTCCATTGAGCGCTTCTGCCAACTGTGTTTCGAGAGCTCACCTGATCCTGAGCTCGCTGTGCATTTCCGATATGGTCGATTTGGACCAAGACATTGGCTGATTGGCCCGATGCCCATAAGTATATAATGTTACTAGAAACGCTGCGTACCCAGGTACTCGATTTGCTATTCTCATACATACTTACATAGGCAAGTTTAACGCTTATGTACCTATCGAAGGACGTAGAACAGTAGGTACCTCTGTAGGAACTTAACGCCTCACTGAGGTAGACTGACATGTTCGAGCAAAATCGATAGTGGGACATTTATATAAACGTGTCGTGTTCGTGCCGCTGTTACGTTGCCCACTAGGCTCTAGCTTGCAGAGTTTATTCAACTTGCCATCCCTGGAGTGAAAAGCCCGACTTGCTCGTTCGCTGTTTGAAGTGGAAACAACCGCGGAACATGCGGATAATTTGAAAAGTTCACAATCACCTGCACAGACCGCGGCTTCAGCACAATTTCCTGTCGAATTAATGGTCTGTCAATATTGTAGTCCTCCATTACAGCTTGTTGTGCAAACAAGCAATAAAACTAGGAGCGCCATCTCGCGGTGGGTTTACGAGAGGACGGCGCCGGCGGGTCAGCAACTCAGCACTCAGCACAGACAGTGCCTTCCCGCCCAAGTAAGACCCACGTCACGAGAGTATTATTTTGTCTCTAAATATAATACCGCCTTATGAGGTATTTTTGGAATCGAAAACAGTTATATTTTTACATTGAGTAGGAGGTATGAGATCACGATAAGAATGTACACCTCCACCTGCAGACGATTTGACGTAGGTTTAACTAGATTTTTCTTAGAGACCTGTCTAGTTCCAGATATTGGCTAAATCGAATGATTTGGTTAGGTACCTACTAAAATAAATATATTATTTTAATGTATTGTGTACTGCCTTTAGTGTCTTCTAAAGTTTTTAGACTGAGTGAAGACGAGTACAGGTGAACATAACTTAATACGACTAGGATTTACTTATAACATCTGTTGTGAACTTTTGAACGCCGTCATTACTTAGAATTGATGTCATGTTTTATATGATAGCTCTCTAGCTACCTATTTATTTTATGTAGGTATCATTTACTGTAAGATACATACTTAGTGTACAAAACAAAAAAAAACAGACTGCATAAGTAGGATCGGTTGTAGGTATTTAGACTTACCTAATGTGTTTACCGCAGCGTAAAGTACCTACCTAATTGCTCCAATACAAACGGAGTTAGCTAATGCAATGGATACAATGAAACGTAAACAAACGTCGTTATGTTTTAGACGTCCGATAACGATAGAGTTATTACATGGAAATAACGGTATTGTTTTCGCAATGTCGCTGACAGGGAAGTGACGGGCGCATTTCGCCTCCCGCCGCATGGGGCGCTGTCATCGCCACTCAGCACAACACTAGGCATAATATTATTATTTTATGAAATCCATACTACTTAGGAAATGTAAAGCTTATTGTTTAAACGTTTGGAACTATTTAGGTGCCTTCCAAGTTTTCTTTTGGAAGTAGGTAGGTATAACTTGTAGCAAATAGAGCATGCTATGTTTAATGTGAATGAATACAGTAAATTAACTTGATACTTCGCACGTTCGTCTTGTTTTTGTCTTAACGTGCAACCAGACAAGACACCGGTCTAATACCTACGCCCTTTTATGTCGCGATCGGTTCATTATAAATGTAATGTGGCTCACTATTTTCATTCAATATAATCTTCAAATATTAACAGAACAAGGTTGAGTAGTTTTTATTATAACTATCCTCAACATACCTACCTACCTAGTGACGTTGGCGACGGATAACATTTTTGCATTAAATATTTTTTTTTTCTTTTTCATTGCAATACCTATTTCTAAGTTGTACTTTACTTGACGATAAACCTAATGTTTTTTTATATTTGGTCAGACCTTAATTTTACCAATATGCTTGATAACTGCATAACGCACCTTGAAGGACGCTTGCCTGTGCTGTATTATTGTGTGTAGGTACCTACCTATATACAGTTCTACCGATTGTGTACCTATATTTTAACTGAAAATTTGTAGCAATTAACACTTGCCTAAAATGTCAGTAGGTAGTTAGGTACTTACTTAACTCAGTACCTAACTTAATGGTTGCCTTTAACTCATTTGCTCGTAAATTCGTATGCTCATGTTACGATTAAGTATAAGGATATTGTCATGAAACGATGCTCGATTGCATGTAATGAAGTTGATTGGGTGTGTGATTGATTGCTTTTTTATGCAGGTAATTGACTGAGAGTTAATTCCCGTAATTAAAAAAAAAACTTATTTAATCTATAGGACTTAAAGTCGCAATGACATCTCGGCAAGACTCATTGTCAAATATGTAGAGGAATTAGACTCATTTAAGACATATTATTAGTTTATTAAGACAGATTGAGAATGAGATTAGAATATGGACGTTCTTAAAAACCGGAATTTCCTGAACACAGTCTGTTATAGACATCATAGACATTCAGTCATAAAATTCATAGAAATTCAGTCACAAACTTCATAGACCTTCAGTCATAGACTCGTAGTTGGTTCTGATGCACGCATAATTAATTTCCTGTTAGGGCATGCCGTTATATTACTGTCCTAATTGATCCTGTGATCGTTAGCACCTGCTGCGCATGAGATACTAGGTTGAATTCCCGGTTGGGGCTGTGTTATTAGACTGTCCGTCCTATCCGGAATTTCACTGAAGTAGGTTGTAGTCTGGATTCGTGCCCAGTTGGTGGCAATAGGCTTTCCGTCTATTAGGTACGTGAGACTTACCTACATGAAACTGGCGAAATGTTCCCCTCTGTTTAAAACTCCACGGACGGCCCGTGTGATGTTAGGTATACCTATCAGCTATTGTGTAACGCTATGACAGGAACTGAAAATTGTTCAGAGATACCTAAACTTTAATAAAAGCTTACCTAACCCAAATTAAGTAAGTAGGTACCTAATTTTCGGATTTACTATAATAAGTATTGAATAAACGAATCTTAAGTTAAACGACACTCACTCACCACTTAACTGTGGACTTTTGCATAAAGTAGAGATTTATTAGACGAACTGCAGATTGCGTATTTCCCATAAATTTTATGGAAAACTGTTATTTTTTAGCGATAAAATAGATGAGGACTATGACGAGTCATTATTAATTGTAGTGACGTAGCCAGTGGCCCTCCCCCTTCGTCCTCGGCCCCCGACCCCCCGCACCGCCGACCGCGCCCCTCGGGCTCCCCGTGGCCACGCGAAGTAGGTCGACATTTCAATATTGAAGGCATTTCACAATTTCTATTGCTCTTTATTGCGACTGTACGGCGTAATAAAGAGCTTATTATGCGTATATTGAATGTAGTAAACCGAGGTGGAATCTGAGAATCATTTTATTAAGATAAAATTGTGCATACACACAATCTTGGACATCAACCACTCAAGACTTACATCTGTAGATTTTGTTGTAAAATGTAGGTATTAAGTATAGTGCAACTGTAGGTATTAAGTATAGTGCAACTGTGCAAGTTCTGCTAGTAGGTAAAGTTAACAATATCCAATATAATGCTTGCAAACACGACTGTGAAAGTGCTTTAAAAGTATCTAGTAACATTTTGTAAACTCCGACCGGACAGGAGAACCTCGTAAAATTTAATAAGGCGTGAATTTTCACCCACCTGTATTTAGGTGTATGAACGTGAGTGTACAACATCTTGGCACGTACACGCCATCTGGCGGGAATAAACATGTTTGCAGTTGAGAAAATTACACATATACAAATAAATGTACAAAAGTTAACTTAAATTTTACGAAAAGTTTAATTAATGTTCGAGTAAAATAAAACAGGAGCAGAAATCAAAAAAAGATTGAGTACCCCTGGTGGGACTCGAACCCACAATCCCCGGCTTAGGAGGCCGATGCCTTATCCATTAGGCCACAGGGGCTTGCGGAGCTACGGCGAAATTTTACTTTATTTGACAATATGTTTGACTGTTCTCTCTTTTCATTTACAGTATTTGAAAAGCACAAAATTATAAAATTAAAAACAATCTCAATACATTTATTGAAGTATGATTTATACAGATCCTTGTATGTAATGAAAAATATTGTTTCATAAACTAACGGATTGATGAAAATTTGCACTTGTAATCGATTAATTATTGAATAATAATAAATACATAACTTTTCACACAACGCCATTTAGTCCCAAGTTAAGCTTAATTAATTGATTAAGTACGAAAAAAAGTAATTAAGTATTGATAATTAAATATAAAAAACAAAACGATTATAATGCCGTCAATAAAAATGCCACTGATAAATAAAGTGTAAATAAAATTTTTTTTTTAAGTAACTAAATACTTAATATCCGGATGATCAAACACAAAAAGAATTGTAATAAATTTGCAGTAAAGTCCAAAAAGAGAGCCGCCCGAACAGGGACTTGAACCCTGGACCCTTGGATTAAAAGTCCAATGCTCTACCGACTGAGCTATCCGGGCTCTTGAAGTCGCTCACGAAATTACGCACCGCGTTCGAAGCGGCGCTTACTACATTTTAATAGTGTACGATTGCTGCTCGTGAGATAAATAATTGTTTTCTTAGAAGATTGTGACCGCGTGTTTTTTTTTATTAATCTACACTACTATCCATATATACAAAATTTGATGTTGGTTAGTGTGCTTCAAAAACTCAAAAAGTTCTGCACCGATCGAGCTGAAATTTTGGCATGATATACAAATCCGCATCGAATCGTATTTTTTTTTGCGTCAAGGATTGTTTTTAGGTATCTTTTTTTTCTTTTTTTTTAACCATTCAATCACAATGTGCCACAGAGAAACGTGGCAGGGTACAACAGCTAGTAAGTATTTTATAAACACTATCATTATTTGTTTTTTTTTTACACATACTTAATCTAAGAACTACGATAAAAATGTTTTGGTACCTAACAGTCTATAATCTAGAACTTATCTAAGTTCCAGATCCCTTTCAAAAAAATGTTTTATAACAAATACGGTGCAGGTAGAAAAAATGATTGTGCATTACAAGTTTCAAGTATCGAGGCACTTAGGTCCAAATACGAGTAAGACAATCTAGACAATAACCTTTTTAAGTTGAAATCTGTAGTTTCTGCCCAACCCATTAGGAAAAAAGCGTGAGTTTATGTATGTTTGTATCTGGGTGGCTTCTGGTGTTGTGTTGGGAGATTCCCAGATAGTAAAAGGCTGATTCACACTACACGGACGTTGCGTTAGAGGTAACGCTTGTGTGAATCATGATTGAGCCGTCTCCTTTAATGTAAAAAGTCTATCAAACATAAGAATCGGGCACATCTAGACTGTGTGTCCGAACACATTCATAATTCATTTATTTATTGTTTGGGTAAACGGAAGATCTTACAATTAGTGTTTTTGTATCACTGTAACATACCCATGGGGGTCTACAATTTTTATATAATTATGTACCTATGATATTATTATTGACTAGCTTTTGCCCGCGGCTTCGCCCGCGTGGATGTCGAGCTTCCGTCCCCTATGTTTTCCCTTTAAGAGTTGAATTTCCAAAAATCGTTTTTTAGTGGATACTTACTCTTCACTAAGAACACCACTTCCAAGTTTCATGTCTCTAATACCAGCGGTTTGGGCTGTGCGTTGATATATTATAAACGTAATAATTTTAGCATAATACTTCCGGATAGAATACTTTCAAAGTTGATCCTTCCGGTATGTATGCATAAAGATTTCTTGAACTACTGACCCGGGAAAGAGCGCCGTACAACTGAAACTAAGATCAACCTGCCCAGGCGTATTGATTACAACCGTACCAAGTTTGGATAAAATACCTATAATAGTTTTTGAACTATGCGTGCACATACAGACAGACAGACAAAACATTTACTGATTGCATTTTTGGCATCAGTATCGATCACCAATCATCCTCCAATATTAATTTTGAATATATTATGTTTAATGTACATAATTATCTTCGTAGTGTGTGATAGTCCATTGAATTGCATGGCAAGCGATATTGTATCTTAAGATAAAATATAATAATATCTTAGCCGTATGCAGCGCCCCTTGGTGAACTCCACTGCGGGTGACGTAACCTACGAGAAACTTATTATTTGCGGTTGGTACAGTAGTCGGGTCTAGGGATTGAACCGCAAAATTAAGTTTGTTTTTTATTGTACATACTTTTCCGGGATAAAAAGTACCCAGTGTGGTGCCCAGGAAACTAAATAATAAGTATACCAAGTTTCATCGTAATCGAACCGGTAGTTTTTGCGTGATACCTGAACATACAGACAGACAGACAGACAGACAGACAAAAATTTTTTTAATCATATTTTTGGGTTCGGTGTCGGTCTAGTAACACCCCCTGCTATTTATTTTTTTTATATTTTCAATGTACAGAAATTTTACTTCTACAGATTTATATAAGTATAGATAGATTATGTTAAAATTTATATTAGATACGTTAAACATTCAATCTTACCGAATTTTCTGAGGACATACACAGGCATACTTACACGTTTATACGTCAAAAAAAATGTTTAACCTATAAAGCTTAGTCATTTACAAGGTTCATTAATTGAGTACCTAATATGTTTTACATGTAGGTATAAGAAATCGTTTTAGCTTAAGTTTAAAACGTTCGCTGGAATATTCTAAATACACTTTGGGAGTTCAACTGGTCTGGGACACAAGCATCTGGTGAAAATTTTGTCCATGATGTGTCGTCTACATATAGTACCTAAGTACCTAGGTATTGAATGTCTTTGGGTTTTGAGAATTCCCGAAAGCCAATCGCAAATCCTGGAATTTTATCCAACATTTGCAGGCTGGTGAAACAGGACAAAACTCAGAAGACAGACAACAGTTACTAAAACATTCAAACTAAATAAACTACAGCCCTATCGTATGTACCTATTCCATTCATCTTACAATCAAGCTAGGGCCTTTTAGAGCTTCACGAATGGACATCGATAATGTTAATTGAATCGCACTACGATGTAATGTGAACACCGGCTGACCTGTTGGATATGGATTCGGAATACATAGGTACGTAACTGTGTAGTGCTAGCGGTAGATACTATCTTACAATAATACGTAAACTTATGTATACTCCACAACCTTCACACAACGCCATCTAGTCCCAAGCTAAGCAGAGCTTGTGTTACGGGAAGTTACCTACTAAACAGCTGATAAACATACTTATATATTTCTAAATACATACATATTATAGATAACCCAGACACAGAAAAAATGATCGTGCTCGTCACACAAGTAATTGTCCTGAATAATTGTCCTGTCGGGAATCGAAACCACGACCAGCCGCATAGCAGTCAAGGCTATACTAGACTAAAAGGACAGTCAAATTATTAAAGAAAGACTGAGTTAATTTTACCCTGTGAGATAGAGGCTTCGTTCTCTGAATAGGGGAATAATGCTAGCCGTTCTACAATGTGAGAACCAACGTTTCGTGCCATGCACGTAGATAGGTAAGGTTTATTCACTGTTGCTACGGTCTTTCAACAGAATTGAATTGTACAGTCCAGAGCCACTTCTTGTTGATAATTGTGTACTTATTTGTGTATAGACAAATTTTGAGTTAGTTTTAAACTAAGTCATCTGCATTTTCTTCTTATTGCTTAACTTTACAAGACAACTTTTGGAAGGCAGGTCTTCATATTTTTGATTTGAGTTTGGTTTTTGCTTTGATTTTTTGTTTTTTTTTTTCATGTAATATTATATAATATGGATACTTGTATTTAGCAACTGTCATCATTTTTATAATTAAGTTTCCTGAGAAAGTTATAATAAATAAATAATAATAAACAAGTAAACAAATTCTAATTGTAATTCATGACCAGCGTCGTAGGCAAGATACTACAAACTAAAAAAAAAATTACTTTACTGGTTTTTACGACTATAACTTTTAAAGTGATGATTGTAATAATCATTACGAAAATTAAAAATTCTTCCTTTCAATGAAAATCTTTCATGCACATTGCTAATGATGACTTAAATGAGTTCAAGGTGTGTGCTTATGTGCACACTCTTCAACTTTCCTTGTGAACATTGGCTACCGGCTTCACAAAAATCCCGAAAAGCTACAAAAGAATTTGTCTAAAACACCAGAGGCATCCTACACTTATGAACAGACTACGGTAGCCTGATATTCCTGCACTACGCTATACGTAGACAAGTATGGTCCCACTACGAGTCGTCGCCGGTATATTTGCCGCGATGACGTCACTGCGGCCGCAATCAGCTTTTCTTCGAACCTGAAGGGTTCAAGTTACTACTAGCAGTAACGAAGTGATTAACTCCGTTACTGCCCACACAGATCCATTTGCTTTTTTCTATTACTTGTCGTAGTTCTTACAGCGGTGTCTGGTTTTTGTATTAGGTACAGAAATGGTTTTGTTATGTCACTTTTATGTAGTTGGGGTTCAGTTTTAGAAGGGTTGCCTAGAGAGTAGAGGACGTTGAGTTCGTTTTAGATAGTGAAACATTTTCTTAGCTATGGAGTACTTGTACGTACAGACTAAGTACATTAAGGATTTCATGGCTTAAACTTATACTGATTCGTAAGTTAATCGCTTTAAGAATTGAGAAGGTTTTGATATCGTCCTTACCTTAAACTTTAAAGGGTAAGTAGATATATTTTCATTAAACTCCGGTGCTGCCATACATCCTTATTGTGAGCACAAATTGAGACATTGTTAGACATGAGGTTCTTTAACAGGACGATATAAATCAGGTTCAACCTCGGTCGAGCTCGTTCAAACGCCACGTTTGGAGACCTCCGCACGACGAGTGGCTCGTAAATCCTGGACTGGAAAACAATCCGTGCCTCGGCCAAGTATCCGGTGGGTCTGAAATTCCAATTAAGGGGAAGCTCTAGACGAGTTCGCAGGTCCGCTGCACGCGGGCGATCACTCACTTGCACTTTTAATTAATTTATTTATCGAGTTCGCGAATCGACGGCGCAACTCGCGCCGACGCCCCGCCCCGCCGCCGCCTATATAACCTGACGAGGACCGCCGACGTCCGTCAGTTTTCTCAGGGACGCCACGGGCGCCGGTCGCCCTCCCCCCGGAAAATGTGCCGGAAGGACGAGGGATACTTTAAATTTTTAAAGTGGGTAGTCGAAATGTAAGGAGGGTGGCGTGGCGGGGTCGCGAGTAGGGCTCGATCGGCTGGGGGCGATGGTCGGCGGCTGCGACCTTGAGGTGAGTGATGCACGCGCGGGGCGAGCGAGTCGATAGGCTCAACGCCGCCCGCCCGCCCACGCGCCTGCACTACAGCTGTTTCACGTGGCGTTTTGTCACATTTTCTTGTATTTTGACGTAGCTTTCAACACTTCGAAGGAAATAAGATCTCCAAAATCTCCGGAAAGTTGGCCGCAGTTCCAGGTTCCAGGAAATACTCAACAACGATAAGAAACTTTTCAATTAGACTTATTTCAAACTTATTAAGTTGTGTTTTTCAGGAAATTATTATGGGAATTTCTCCATTTTCTTTTTGTTTTGACGTAATTTAAGTTTTGTCAGTTGTAATCGGTATTTGAGTTTGTATGAAACTTCAATCAATTCATGCGCGATCACATCCTTCGGTAAAAGTGATTAACAAGCATTTAATACTAAACCTATTACTAGGACCTTCGATCGTTGCAGTTCACTGCTTCGTCGGGATAATCTCTTTATTAAAGGTATAATCTCATTTAAAAGCCTGAGATCCAAGCCGTAGTCGAGACAGAAATTGTTGAGCGTCGCTGCAGCTCCCACGTACGATAACATTCATAATCCATAGCGAACCCATGGGATTTGAACCAATCGAGTTACGTTCGAAAATCGGGAAAATCGAGTCGTTCATAAATCGAGCAGGATACATAGTATAAGTAGGCAGGGTACTTGGTCGGTGGCCAAGTAGGTACAGACGCGCAGTAATTACTGTCTCAGGAGCGAGCTCTTAATTTGCTTAATTTACCCGAACCCGCTCTTCGGAGCTAAATCGCACGATTTAATGGGATATTTGAATGATGCGCATTGTTTTAAAACGTCTCGCGTCTGTTCCGAACGATCTTATTTCCGCTAAAACACTTATTCGTTGAACTGAGCCATTAATGAATTAGCAGCTCCTGTCTTCCGATTAGGCTTATCGCTGTTTCGGAACTTTGTAACTTTTTAACTCATTGAATGCGCCGGTTGACGGTTGTTCTATCATAAAGCGAGCATGAGCTATTTATTATTTCAAAAGCAAAATGCACAAAATACACGGAAAACTTTCAAAGAAAACACACAAATGTAGACACTTCAACTATAAACTGCGCGAGCGATACTTAGCATTTGATATTTTAACGTTCATTTTTTGAAAAAGGACCTCGAAAAAATTAAAAGAGGTAGCACACGCCGTGCTCAAGATTGCTTTCGTGTGGTTGGCAATAAAAGACCAGCAAGTGTGTACTGAACCGCGCGGCTCTGTATTTAGAGCATGAATTTTAGATAGGTGTAACCAAGGACAATATAGGTGTACATAAAAGTACTGTATATCATGTGCCGAGTGGGCTCATACTCCGCTATTATTCATAATCCGACTGTGCTACGTTTTGTACCTTGAACCCAAAAATATAGCGGCGCGTACTCCGACAAATTTTCACAGTTATTTTCTCAACTAAGTATTTTATTGCTACGGGTTTGTAAAGTTAGTAGGTACAAATGTAGATAACATTATGAATGGGACGTAACTCTCATATTTTGAATGAACAATCCTGTGTTTACCGCAATCACTCCCAGCGGCGGTAAAAGTATAGTATTCCGAGAAATTTTCATTAAACGTAAAGGGATTACTGTTAAAAACACCCGAATAAAAATTCAAAGCTTGAAATATTATTTAGGAAGCGTTGTAAATGTTGGGTTATATTAGAACAGTACGCTACACATACGTGATGTATCCGCCACATTTTAAAATGTGCGGAAAGCTCAACTTTTCCGCTGAGAACGGAGGAGGCCGCATTTGAATTATAGAGGAAACGTTGGCAAGCCGTCAGTACCCTTGCAGCGTCTTACACTCGTTACGAATATTATGATTTATGCGGCACCCGCCTGGACCGCTCGGCTCCGGTAAACAAGGATGATTTGACACCATTTACCGACAATGTTTTTTGTACAATAAGTAATTTTGGCTTACCGCCGCAGAGGTTCAGACGCGCACAAATAATTTAATAGGCGTGCTCCTGCGTATTGTCATTGTAATAAAATTGCGATAAGGAAAGAAAGCAGCCGCCGTAATTAAAGGTGGAGGTTCCGTTTCACTTTTAATGTTCTATTTAATTGCCGCTTTGATACTGAATTTTGTTAGCGTTCACGAATTATCTTAAACAGATGTACGTCGTTTGAGTGAACATAAAGTTTTAGCAAATTGAATGCAGTGTAATTGATAGGGTATCAATTTTAATTGTACACCAACTACTGTTTCATTCAGTCCGGCTGTCAATTAGATGTAACGACCGCAGCTAACAATTTAATAACAACTATTAAAGCTGTACAAAATCACGGATCGCTATTTCTAAATAACTAATGGAAATGGTTTTCCTTTCAATTATGAAAATTACCTCTATTGTGTGATTTTGTTGTTGCTGGGAATTGTCTATTAACATTATATGTATTCAAAGCTAACGCAATGCAGATATACATAATTGTACAATAATATAATTTCAAAACAATACCATTAAAACAATATTAAGTTAGTACGTTTGCTAGATATGAATTTCTTAATTAAACACAGTAGAGTTCTTATTCTTTATGTAATGAATCTTTGAAATACGATGAACCTTCTGTATGAACTTTAATATGGGCCTGCTTGGTGCTTAGATGGGAAAATCTTTATTTCAAATAGGTAGGTACTTCGGGTATGGTTGCATCTAACCTAAAGTATGTGTGGTAGGTATTGGCTAAAACTCATAAGTTCATCATGGCTATGAAATTAACATGTGCCAAAAATTAATACTGTCAATCGGTAAATATACAATTGATCAAGCTGAACATACAAACAAAAACGCGTTTTCCAGGAAAAGCACTCCAAGATTTCTATTACCGTTTTGTACCGATGAATAATCATATCAATTTCTAAGACGATTTGTTTTCCCCATGAGACAAACGCAATAAGACAAGTCTCTAAAAAACACATACAGCAATCTATCTGTATGTATGGGGCGGTACTGATAGGCACTTCCAAAAATATACATCGATTCAACTTTATTTTTCGTAGGTACCAAAGGTAAATGCAAATGCGGAGGAATTCTTTCAACGACTCCGAAGAAAATGTTGCTAGTACCGGTTCAATCAAAAATGTTTACCTACGGACTGAGCACTGAGCAGTGAGCTAGTTCAATATTTTAGCCCCTACCATTACACATTAACGTCGGCGAGTGAGTGCACCTCACTTTAGCGCAATTGAGTTTAACGTTAACGCAAACGTGACGTTTTATGGGGATAAGTGGTTTGGTAATAGAATTCACGTGTCTCGCGACCTTTCTCTAACGAGCTTAATTATTAGTGTTCAATGAAGGACGTGGTAACAAATACCCGGGTATTTGTTCCGTTTGACAGTCTTTTACCTTTCCCTTTAAGTAATCTCTTGAGAAAACGTATTCTTTATGTAACGGACTCGCTCCTAAACGACTCTTTAGTCTTAAGTAATTTACCAACGGATTTAGAATCCGGATTACTTTTATACAAAGTCGTATATTCCAATAGTTCTCTATGGAATGACAAATAAACTCCAATAACAGAGTCCGCCTGTAAATCCAATGTTCTCGGAGCAAAAAATACTAGTATTTGAAGAGAGTAGTATTTCGCAGCCTCTGGTCAGGTAGGAGCTGTCGGTTTACAAAAGGACGAGCACGTTACATACACATCGGACCGAGAGAATTTTTTGCTGACCGCACGGGAATTGAAACTAGCGAAACTTTTAGCAGGGCCATTCAGAATACAACTTTTAGACATAGTGTTAACTATTTACTTCTAACATTAGTCCTTAGTTTGATGGTAATATTGCTAGATAAGAACACACGATGCTTCAAACTGAAGAGTTTAACAAAACACACCCGTAACAAAACGAAGCATTAGCATTTCCCCGCCCTTCCAAAAACTATTATATAAAAACAAATGTTGTTTAAAAAGCAACGTTAATTAAGATGGGTCGTACATCAATAAATCCAGACGACTGATTCCTTGCTAATTGCCAGGTTGCAATGAAGTGCGGAATCAGATGCAAGCGAACGCGACTCGGTGCAAAATGCAAATTCACCGCCGCCCTAACAACAGTGAACAGGCGGACGTAAAAATGTTTACGTAGAACGCTTGACCGCTTTTAATTGTTCTATTTAAATACAGAGAGCTGGCATAAAGGCTAAAATGCTCCGTTTGCAGATCAAATTACATTCATTTTCATCCGCTTCGTGATAATTAAAAACACATTTATATCGGAGCTTTACATGCAATTTGTTTCATGAAACATCATTGTCTTTTATCGCGTCGCGCTGAAAGGTCACAGTTGACTATGTTAATTTAGGTGTTTCGCGTTTCTCGGTTCGTATGCGCGACATAGCTTATCACTTAGCACTGACATTTTCAAATATTGTGGTCACGTTTTGCGTATTACTAAAATATTGTTTTGTTGACGTAAAAGGTATTATTAAAAGCATTGACCATGTTAAATGTTACTGCATATAAGACATCATGTTATTAGTCCGTTAACAGTACCTGCACTTACAAATAGATACATATTCCGCAATTTGCAAGTTATGCTTTCCCGTGATTCGGGGCCGTGATTGAGGCTAAGCAGATATTCTGAATATTTCTACCGCATTCCGCGCGAAGTACTACGGTGCATATTGAAAGTCAAGCATGTAGTATAATTAAACGCTTCCTCTGCTATTTTGGTGCTACGAATTCGTAAATGTACGCTGTTTACAAGTTTACAACTGACATCAGATTGGACTCGTCGACGATCTGTGTTTGTGAGCTCGGGGCCCGTAGCCGAGGGCTACGTCGTGCGGACGGGGTGCGAATGCAATCCGGATTTAGTTCAATCAATGCATCCACTCGTCATGTTTACGTAAAATTGAGCAGAATCAATTTTCGTCGGCTCACTTAAAATTCGAACACATTCGCTGATATCCGGCGGCACATGGTACATTTCCTGCTGTCTAGTCAGCAGTTGACTGCACCGCGCCGCGCCCCTACGCCGGCGGCCGCTCGACCACGTCACGCGAACATTTTGTGTGCCATTTTTATTTCATCATAATTCCGTTTTCAATTTCTAGCGGCAACGTCGGTGGCGAGATTGGTGCGTAAAACTCGCGTAAACATTCGAGCGGTTGCGGAACGGTTACTCCCGACTGTAACCGGTTTATGCCAGTGTAGAATGTAAAGAGATAAGGTTCTTTATGTGTGTAATCATTTTGTGTTACGACGGACTTCGTCATCCGTGAGTGTTATTAAGGCGCGCCTGTCCTTCCGCTGCTGAGCTTTATGCTCCGCGATTTGAAGAGTTCAAAAACATGCCATAATAATATCTTTGTCAACTTTTTGTTTTCAACCGCATTTTTGTAAACCTAGATTTTCACGGAAGTTTCAGAAAGTAAACTATTTAAACCAGTGAAAGGACTAGATCAAAACCCGCGCCATGCTTTTAAAAAGAGATAATCCAGAACGTAATACAAACTTTCATTGCTATAAGCGTTTTACGCGCTGAAAACTGAAATCACGGGCCTGCTCGGTCTCGATATCCAACCGATGGGCAATCCCTTCAGAAATAATATTGTCCCATCAAAACGTTGGAACATAATGGATACCAATTTTATTCTGAAGTAACGACCCGCAGTATAGCACATCGCTTTCTTCTCACTTCGAGCCCAATTTTATCAACGTCGGTATTTACTTTTTACTGGCAGCGCTTACTTTTTCCTATTTTCATCACAGTTATGCCGCGCAACAGCCATGAATTGGCGCAGTGTGATTACAAATTTAAGCCGTCGCAGCTAATATGAATGACAACGGGTCGCCCTACTCGACATTCATTTCCCTCGGCGCACCTCTCTTATAATAACTTACACGGCAACTTCGCCTTAAGGTATCGATGTGTGCCGACATACGTGAGGCGACAGGGAACAGCTCACCACGCCCTCGTGGTCTACTGAATGCCTTCTAATGCATGATGGCATGTCATTTCCATATATTTTGCTCTTTTTCCAAAGAGATCAAATAAAAGATCGCGACGTTTCAATCACGCCAGCACATTAGGTACTTCGAGCACCCTCACAACAAGCCTTATGATAAGGTAGTTTAATCTCACACAGCCGTTTTATTTTAGACATTGAATGGAGCGAAATTACAGACAGTCTACAATTTTCGGCGCCTCAATTGCCTATCTGCAAACAAATTTATACATATCTGATGAAGGTGCAGACTTTGGCGCCCTATAATCCGGATTCGACCCTTGAATACGAGCGAACGAGCGGGTGGTCGAGGTTTTAGAGTGGCTCTTCAATCAGCCCTTCCTTGCGGGCGTACGCGGGGCGAGCGGCATCCGCGGTGCCGCACGCCCCGCGCGGGGGGCAGGCACGAGGACCTTTGAGCTACAGGCTCTTTGACACGAGCCACTGGCGCACTCTTCAAGTAATGATTCATTCTGCTGATGACTGACGCGGCTAATGCGCCAGCTTCCCCCTCCGCGATGTTTGGTTAAGGATTAAGGATTCGCTCGCTGTAAATTAGATTTTACCGGGTCGTCTCTTTTTTAAATTACTTTGTTCACATTAAATTTACATCGTATATAAAATGCAAACATTAAAGCATTTTATCGAGTAAATTTCGTTCCCGGTATTGGTTTTGAATAAACATTGTAATTAAGATCACTTTTCTGTAATCAGTTCAAGTGTACCGTACTTCTTGATAAAGCCACGACTTTGCCACACAATATTTCCATAACGAGACAAGATCACAATCATGGTGCGGTCTAGTCACACCTAGCCTTCAAATATGCATTGCAATTTAAAAGGAACATTAGCATAGCAATGAAAATACTTTTGACAGCACAGTGGCATAACGCGTTAAACAAATTGTACGCTGAACATTGAGGGTTTTTATATATCAATGACGCTGAATGAATCGTAGCGATGTACGCACCGCTGCGCCACGACAAAGTGTTCATTGTTGGCAGAATTCACCAATTCTAAAAGACAATAGCGATCCTCCAGCGACAGGATTGCGCGCATAGTTTAAATCCCTAATCGATATTCAGATATAATTTAATCCGTCGCTCAAAAGCTCATTGATATTGATAATCGACTGAAAAACAGGAAACGAAAAGTGCCGTCTTCTGCTGAATTATTGAGTTAGGTGCAAGAGTTTCATTATAACAAACTTTATTCTGATCTTCCTGTAACCAATTAATAAAAATTAAATAATTGTTTTTCCTACAAAAGAGCAACGTACGTATAAGTTATTAAACATATTTTTCTTCAACGTTACTTTTTGACAAACTCCTCGGTAATAATTGTTTTAATCTAAAAGTAAAAAAAATCCAATTAAAAGTTTTTTATCTCTCGCAAAGCTTAGGCTCGGTTTGCAGCCAAGCGGCCCAGTTGACTCGGATTACATTTTGTTTTTATTTTATTTTATTTACTGACCTCTGACTCTCTATTGTTGATCTTTTTTTCGATGTAAATGAACATTTTCGTAATAACACGGGTACTTTTGACTGCTTGGGTTTGTATTTTGAATATTTCCTGCTTGCCTGAACAGTGGCAGTGGGGGTGCACGTCAATAGAGTATAATATATTCGGTTGATATGAGCTGGGAAGGCGGGTCGTTATCATGTCAAAGAAACTATCGCATTACCGGACTCAAAAGACTGCGGTTTGTTTGATGTCAGTCATGCACGGTAGATCCTACTCAATAAACTGTAATTCTATCATGTTTACCTAAAATATTAAAAACAGCTGTTCTTGTTATATTGTTTTCCAAATTTCACAATTTAAAGCTTAATATTCTAATAATTTAATGTTAAACTTCTGCATAAGTACTTGAGGAAAGATAACATTTCAAAAAGTTTCTTTGAATAATTCCTGCGCAGATATTCGGACGCCACATTGATTCTCGGTATGCTATCATTTCTCGCTTTATTAATTAATACTAATTCTAAAAGTTATCTCATAAATTTTCACCGAAGGGCTTATAAAAATATACATACCAGTTATTTTTTTCAACGAAACATAAAGCAACTTCACACGTAACCACACACGAAACAGGAATATCTTCCACGCCATTCTACTTTATTCAGTACACACGGGTCCGTTGCATCGCCGCCGCATATCAAAACATAAAATGTCATTCTTCTTAATACATCTCGAATGACGTTGGAGTTTATGTAAATTGTAATACACGCCCGGAATATTTCGGTTCGTGTGAAACTCCGCGGTAATGCAGAAGGCAACTTTTTACGCATTCACACCGTGTTCTTATTAACGGGCAGTCTCCTTTAAAAATATTCCGAGAAGGAAAATAATATCAACTGTGATACGAGTCGATGAACAGATTCCGAATAGAGAGAGAGCTTTCACTTGTTGTTATTCTGTTACCGCGTAGCTTACTGAATGCTTATTTTCTTTCCAAAGTTCTATAATAACGTGACGGAAAAATCCCCGCGTTTCGATTTAAACCAGACTACGCTCATAATAAATTAAATCCATAATGTTATTTAAATGTGTCCATGTTGAAATGTGATCATATAGAATCTGACGCTCGACGTGTTTCCCTATATTTCATTAGGAGTACATTCGGCTTCCAGTCGAAAGTATCGTGTTTCGCGTGTCAATGAACATTGGATTTCATATTTCTAGCTATACAGATGTAATTAAAACATCAGCGTTACAAATTCACCAGTAAATATAAAGCTCTTAATTAACACAGCGGTCAAAGTATTAATTTCACCATTAATTTTGAGTAATTGCGCTCCGTTATAATTTAGACAGATATTACGGAGCTTAAATTATATTTATGTTTTTTTTTATACTTTTCTAACCACATGTATCTTCGTCTGCCTTAATTGGTACAAACGCGAGTAATATTATGATGTATGAATATGATTTAATGAATAGGGTAGCGCAATTTATAATTATTATTGTGATATATTAATGCGGAATCGTTTCTCTATGGAAATCCGCATTCATTACAAATTAGTGGAAATTGTGCCTCTTCATGCAAATAAGTTGTGTTTAATATCGAAATACGTTTTTAATAAAAGCTTTTTTGTTTTCAGGTACGTACTTGTTTCCGCTTTTTCACCGTTTGCTGATTTGGTAAGCATGATATTTTATTGCAGATACATTGAATTTCAGTATTTCCAAATAACAGTCTCTACAAATACCAGTTAAACATTTGTAAGGAAAGAAATCGTTTAATGAAAGTCTAAAAAAGTTCTTAACTTATTTCATTGTTTATTACGACATGATAAAAAGCGATCAGTGTAAGGATGTAATTAATCCTTTGAGCGGCTACACAGTGGCACGGGACATTTTGCGACAATGGCGGCCGATATTCCGGGGATGAGGATCAAACTTTGTTAACCATTGACATACGCTCCATTGATACCGAGGGACCTACAAGGGCAATTTGTCCTTATTATTTCGTTCATATTGTTCAATTAGATTTATAAAATATGTTTTTTTTTGTGTTTTTCAAAAATACTAGCAAAATACAAAAGAATTCTATAGCTTAGACTTAAATGTATTATCTGGTAATTACTCAAAAGTCCTAGACTTGTATACTTAGACAACACAGTCTGAAAAAAGCTCTAAGGAAATTCAGCTGTAAGGCAACTTACTTTTTTGAGTAACACTACTATTAGGCCTAATCTATTGATAGATATAAATGGTAGAAAGAAATATAGGAGCAGAACAGTTGTCACCATCGGGTCGGGCGGAAACAGTGCATCCGGCCCTCAGGGACGCCCGGATTTTCTTACAACTCCAACATGCCCGCAGGACACTACCGAAAATACTTTATAAAGGTCCCTCTCACACTTGATATATTGTTACCGGATGTTTTATATCGATTTGTGCTCCATGAATGGGGATAAAATGTAAGAGGAAATATAAAAAGGTAATATTTTAAAGTAAATAAAACGATACTGGTGCTCCGTTCCAAATGTAGGTACTCTGAATTTATGGGCGTTTGATACAACTAAAATATATTATTTTTACGATACACATCGTAAATCCGGTACTTAGTGTTGTTATAACATTTTAGAGCCATCAAATACATTATAAAACAAACTTATAACCGTAAAAGTGTTTCCCGACAATGTTCACGGAACTCTGCAAGATTCTTACAAAGTTGTTGAGTACTAAGAGCACTAAAAGGCGGCAATGCGTTAATCCGACTGGCGATATCGGAAACGCGTTCTCTCGCCTTCAAATATAATATAAATAAGAATCACGTATGTAATAAGGCGGGGCCGGGGCGCATTCCTCACACGTCCGGAGGCTTCCCGGGGCTTAGTCGAACTTGGGCCATTACCCACGACCGCCGGAGATTTCGTACACGACCTGACGCTGGTCCCGACGTCTACAACATTTTTAAGTTTGAAAACCAACAAATAAAACATGTTTTATTAAAAAAGTAAACTCATAAATTACTAAAAAAGTTATGTCGTCGCAAAAACAAAGACCGTTCTTTATTTTAAAATAAAATAAAATGAACTGAATGCACAGTTACATTACAAAGTTGGTATGAGTAGACAATGCCGCAGGCGTCGGCCACTTGGCGGAAAACGTATGGGCTCGGTATTTTATAGGGAAGTGAACGACTGACCCAATTAGATTGTTTAATTAGAACGCGCGCCGAACAAAACCCCAGTACTAGAGTCTACCTGTCGCGGCAAAAAATTTATGTGATCATTTGAAATGCTGATTCATAAACATATGTGTTGCATGGATGTGCAGGATGCAAAACACTGTCATAATCATCACAGACAGACGGATTGATGAACGCAGTTTGTTGATATTAGTGCATCCAAAGTACACAATTAATAGCTACCCTAAAACTGTATTATATAGTTTACTTCACAGCTGAATGAATTAACAGGGACACTCGTGTCGTGCCCTCTCGTGTGTGCGATTTTCGTCGAGGTTTCACGAAATCTATCTTGGCGTGAGTTCGGGAGATTTGCCTAATAAAAACCGTGAAAGACCTGAAATACAGGCAATAATACCGCCGGTACACCTCGGTGAACATAAGCAGGTAATAAAATAAACCTACTTGAAGATAAATATTGTATTTAATAATACCCACAACGATCCAGAAACCTAAGTTTTCCTTTAAAACAACTTAAGTCGCCTCATAAAATCGCTTACTTTACAATAGAGGAAGAAACCATCAAAAAGTGTAAAACGTATCTGTTCAATCGTCGTTCAAATAAAAGTTTTATCGGTTGCTAGTACACGGCAATCAGTGCAGTTTTAGTGGCACGTGCACCCGGGAACACAGTTTATGTAAATCGTGTGCGGTGGAACAGTCTCAATTGAAGGTATTACGCGATCGTATTGGAACACTGCCCTCACTGTGGCCACGAGTATAAGCTAATAGACAATATGCACGTAGATTGCATCTTACCCGTGAACGTCTATGCGTTTAGGCGACACCAGAGCAATGTATAACATAGTCAAGTTACTTATATATCCTCGGTTTTAATTACCTTTCATACTGTGCTAGCCATTTTTCACGATAGCCGATTGCCAACAAATATTAATCAAACACTTCACGTTACGTAACTAGCAATCTAAACCATTGGAACTATTAGTTTGGAAACGTAATTGGATTTTTAATGCAATGGTTAATTTTCCCTTACTTACTTCTGTACTGTCTTACGGACTTAGAACAGTATATAAAATGTTCCTTACACTGCACCCTGCTTGAGGACTAAGGGATATTGAGTAATATTTTCTACTTGTTGTAGCAGCCTAACAAGCTGACAAACATCTTACTGTTAGCACAGCAGGCGAATACTGAGATGAAGTAGGTTTTCTTCAAGAAGCAACTTTACACGAAGGCTCTCAGCGCGAAAATATTTTCACAGAGATAACATTAAAAAATAAAACATGTACCAATTTTACTCCGCTTACAGAAAATACTATTTCGTAGATGGTCTACGCAGCGAGCCGTGACAATCGCTGTACAAACTTGCTCGGGAAAATATATAGCTCCTAGTAATATTTTACAATAATATTTATTATAACCATAAATATTTCATTAATAATTCCACATGACAGTCTTTATTTTATCCTCATGTGTGCTACGGCGTAGCAGTTTGCTACGCGCGCGCTTATTTGCGTAGACCTTGAGTTTATTTGAATATAGCTGGGGTAAATAATAATATAGAGGCCATTTCAGCCAACAAGTAAGTAGTTTATAAAGTGTTAGTTTGTTAAACGTAGTCGTGTTTCATAGTTGTAACGAGGGGCAAGTTTGAGTGCAATAATTCGGAGTTTATTTGCGATCTGGCCATTAGCGTGTTAATTATTCAGTGGCGGTCCAACTTCGTGCACAACGGGAACGCGTATGTGCCATGCTGATATTGCGGTCTTATTTACATTTTCATTAATTTCCGGAACATATTGCCGACGTCAACTTACGACTGTAAGGACACTTATTCAATTGCTCTAGTAATATTTTGATTTGACTTTTGTAGAAGTATAATACAGTAATCAGTGACTTATACCACATTGCTATTGCATATCCTTCTTATAAATCTTAAGCAAACCTGATATCTAACTAGCTGGGGTATATGCACCTACTTGAGTGATATGGGGTAATACGCATAAAACTGTTTATTAGTCAAACACATAGGCTTCCTATGTCATATGGTCTTGCCTGAATCGGTGCCCGCATGAAGTGTCCTTTAGGCAATATAGGGGCCTGCTCTCAAACAGATAAGATAACGCAGTTTGAATTGGCTATTATGAAATCGGGGATAGTAAATAAGGCTGTCGACACACTGACTAACACCTCTGATTACTTTACAGTATTAGTCGAGTCATCGTTTGTACTCATAAGTTTGTAACAACCCTAATGGAAACGTGTTACATAATCTTTTTACTCAAGGACATATTTTGAAAGGGTTAGCGAATACCTAAACAGACGCTAAGTGATTTTCTTTTAACAGTTGCCGCAAGTTTAGATAGGAAAAATATGTTTTAATACCGTACTTAAAGTTTTCTAACGTTGAGGCCGGATTTTTTGACACTATTTCCTAAACTAACTTATGGCGAGCTAAGTTTACGTCTGTGGAATAGAAATCAATGAAAATCTAATTGAAAACTATCTTTTGCTAACCAAATTCAATGCTTCCCTTCGTTATAATATTGTACTAAATACGTACCTAACTAAACTGGCAACACAAATCTAGAGACATGTCGTGCATCGAGTTTGTAGCGTTCCCGAGGTTTCACACCAACTCTGCCGACTGCAAGATAATAATTTATTCACATGTAAACTCGTCCTCTCACACAACTTAGATTGGACTTAAACGAGTATGTTGTGCGCTCGTATTATGCTTAATGAAGTTAAACATGTCCCAACCAGGGAACTTGATGACTAGTCTAGGGTAAACTACAATGCCACACTAAAATTATTGTTGAGCCCTCCGACCGACAACGTTAACATTAATAATTGATAGCTTTAAGTTATGATGGCGTAGCATGCGCCTAGTGGGACAAACCACCTCACTGAAATATGGACGACTCTAAAATATTCTGAATGAATTTCTGACGTACGTATAATAAATTGTTCGTGAAATTACTCAAAGGCTTTTCATCGTATATTAAATAGTCCCTTGTACGAAGTTTTCTTTTAACTTGTATTAAAGTAAGCTTTTTGTCCAATGTTTCGTACAAACACGTATCTTAATAAAAGATCCTTTGCAAAGACAAAAAACCTTGTGTGGCGCCGCCTGCTCCGAATCTTTGCACACATCTTTTGCGTCCTCCACTCTTTTTTATTAGTATAGAGTTTTTATTTTTCATCTTAACTTTTGCGAGTCTTATACCAGACTTTGCTTTGCAAGATATACTAGACTTTCACACATCGTGCAACAATTACCTTTTGTTTCTGAACTGCCAGGAGCAACCTGTGACACACACAAGTTGAAGGTTTTAGTGGTAGTTTAATACCGATAGTTGGGAACCACATCTACGTAACTACATTTGAAGTTAGACGGGCAGCTAAAAGGCCATTACTAGACGGGTCGTATGAATTATTTGTAGTGGTAGCGGGCACGCGACGCGGGTAATCGAGTAAATTATTGTGGTAGCGATACGCTCCCTGCCTGCCCGCGCCGTCCTGCCCCCACCGGCCTGCCCAGTGTCCGGACAAACTGATATTACGACCACATTTCTGCTACAACTTGAACTTTGACATTAGCAGGGTACACTGTTAGGTGTATTAAACTGATACTCTGACCATATTTAAGCGTTAGTTCGACCTAATAACTGCATGACTAATACAGTTCCATCAACAGTGATACGATGTATATAATTCGACAGTATCAAATCAATACTTTTAAATAATTCTACAGTAATTCTATTCTATACTTTCAAGCTTTTAAGTAGTACGAGGAATCCCAATATTACATAACTACTAACTAAGTATTTTATGAAAAGGAACTAGTTACTTGGAAACTTCTTCGGAAAATGGTCGAACAAATAAAACGAGTGAGTAGGTGGGTAATTAAAGATTTATTGGGAATGTATGTCTTCTCCTAATTTATGTAGTACTTTGTTTATGTATAAGAACCTAGTTTAGTTTTATAGATAAATATTGAGTTTTCCAATATCGTAGTGATACTTTTGCGTATTTTAAACTACTTATGTAATTTCACTGCAGATTTTATTTTAAGCAGGAGTACCTAGCTCATGCGTTGTAAATTCTGTTTTACTCTTTCAAAAAAGCCTTACAACCTTGTACGTTCCATCTTTATGTATCGGTATAATTTACAAGCATAAAGTGTTCCAACAATCGTCATTGGAAAATGGTTCCGGCCATATAAACGTGTAGTAATTAAAGATTTAAAGCGCAAGGCGCCGGCGCGTCTGGCCCGCTGCCCTAGCGTGCTTTGCGTTCTATTTAAGTAACAAACAAAGTATAACTCCTAGGAATACTCCAATGAATGATATAATGCGCGTCACTTGTCAACGTCATGTGTTGGTACCGGGAAACGTTAACATTTTCAAGTACCTACGTAATTGTGGTAGCGGTAGACATTTGTTATGTTCTTGAAGGAAAGGATGTGACAGGAAAATTAGTTAAACTTTGTGGTATAAGTACAAAGAAAGTCAATGACATCGTGTAATATTGGTTTAGAAATGTTTCGATGAACCCTATTTTTGTTGTACGATTTCCATACATTTTCTGAACTATACAGGATAGAACATATAACTGGTACTCCGAGTATGATTTCTGTACATGATTTATGGACCCCCTGGCGTTGAAATTTTTTGTCGGCTCTCTTTTATCGCCAAGTTTTTCTTTTTCATTGACTTAAAACTGTAAAAAAAATATTTCTGTCCAAACTAATGAAATTTTAAACGCAAGAGGCAACCTAATAACTTGTTTAGCCAAAATCAGATTAGGTTAGAAAAGGATGATTATGTTCTCATAGTTATTTATATTTTTAAGCAAAAATAAGATCAGAAAAAAACGTACAATTTAGAAATATGCGTGACTTTGTGTATGTCTCCTCTACCCTGTTATACTCAATCATCATTCGACTAAATAATAAATATATTTTCTAGTGAGAAACAATAGTTAAAGTCGTTCGTACTGTCGACAAGTATACCGGGTGGTCATGACGCAACCCCATATATCAAACTTCACACGAATAGCTACTACAATGCTACACATGTTGTACTGTATTTCAAACACAAGCCTGTGTGTCAAAGACCTCAGTAGGATTACAAACCTCACTTTTTTACTGACTGTACCGCGTGGGGTTAGTTGCTAAGGCTTTTCCCCGCCCGGTTTCAATTAATTCACTTAAGGTACATTAAAACCATTATCTGTAGTAAGCGTGGGAGAGCCACGCAAATTGCGTTAATTGTGTAGGCATTATTATTATCATAGTAAGCAATTTTGATTGGATCTAACAAAGTGCTCGCTAAAATCTGTACCTACAACATAAAGTTTGTTATCGGGCTATTAAAGTCGGGTTTAACGAAAAGGATTTTTATTTAAATTCGAATTTATTGTGCTGTCGCTGAGCATACGTTGTCTCCACATAAACCCGGCTGGAAAAACGGCTCAATAAAACCCCGAAATTTACTGCAGAGGCTGTGTAGTGGAAGTTCACAGTTTGTTATAGGCTTAATACACGCGAAACCTTTCTTGAGGTGACTCGACTAAAGCAAGTTCGTGTCTAGTTGCGGTTGAAACTGTAGCGGCGAGAGTAACTGGGACACTCTCCGCTTTCCTACGTTTTTTCCAACGTGCTTGAAACAATGATATTGTGGAGGTGAAGCTTTACTCTTTACTTACGT
The DNA here is from genome assembly GCA_921972225.1 of Euplexia lucipara. Lineage (NCBI taxonomy): Eukaryota > Metazoa > Arthropoda > Insecta > Lepidoptera > Noctuidae > Euplexia > Euplexia lucipara. The sequence continues at coordinate 14,113,909 of OV179158.1, read as the reverse complement.
TGAGAACTTGACAGAACACTCTGAAGGTAAACTTTGTATTGCGCTAAAGCTATAAATGTTCAAGGGATTCCTATCTACGCTCTGTTATTTATTATTTTTGGTTTCTTGTTAAAGCTGTATATGTTTTAAAAGATAACGCATTCTAATATTAACTAAACGTTACATTATCTTGTCATTAGTGTCACCTCGAGAAAAAGAAAACTCATTTACCATAAGCCAGATCACGATCCCTAAATAGCCATCTAATAATAACTTTTCGGAAACCTTCCATTAAATTTTAAAAGACATATTCTTTAAGCGCCACTGGAGTGTGAAGTTTTATGAGTACGTCAAAGACTTTAAAAGCATTTAATTGAAAGGAAATCAAGCGTTGTAAATTTTGTCCCGTAAGAACCATTTTGTTTACACACATGAAAAGTATTTGAACCTAAAGGTGGCTGCGACGCCCAGCCAAGTGTGAGTAACATAACGTGCGCATCCCGCACTCTGTTCTCAGCCCAAAACGACCTAACAACACTTTCATTTACGTTACACAACTCTCGGCTATTTGCTTAATAAACGCTCGTTAAATTAACATACCCACCGAATAGAGGTTCTTTGAGACCCACTTAGGCCCGTAGAGCTTTGACTTTTTGTAACACTTCTATGCTTGTGGGCAGCTTATCATTCACTGTGTGAGGCTTCAAATTGTTTCAACCAATTTTCACTACTTACACGAACGTAAAAATGTACTTAACTACAGACGTGTTTGTACTCCACCTATCTGTGTATAGCGAGCACAAAATACTTAACCCTAAAATTTCACAGTGTCGTGGCAAGTGTACATACAAAGAAACAAGATGAGTTGGAAACAGCCGGTAGACGCGGGAGACGTAACGCATCCGGTACACAAGCACCGGCAAGCGGAAGCCGACTCACCGCGACAATCACGCCAACACGCCATCTTGCTGTATTCACCACAAACCTTTGGCATTTAATGGACTTTGGGGACAACGTTAAAAAGTATTTAACGAGTACTATGTTAATACGGATAAAACCCTCAAATCGTCTGTCCAAAAGCGACCCCAGATAAACCAATCCGCGCCTATCTAAATCGGAATAACAAGAAAAATTTTTGGTTTTTTTACAAAGCACCGATCCACAGAATATTGGATACGAAAACTGCGTAACACAATGTTCTAAGCCAATTAGTTGGTCATTTTTGCAGTGGCACGGCTGTGTTTACGCGGAACCGGCCTAAGCTGGAATAAGCCGGTTATGCCCGGTTCGAATCTAATTAAAGGGCACCGTTTCGTCCAAAATGCTGACAGTTGCCATTTGACGCGATTTTATTTTATATAGCAGTACCAATCAGAAGGTTAATTAGTTTGTTTTTGGCGTGTCGTTTTGCGGGTGATATTCTTTTAACGTTCTACAAAAATAATGTAAGAAGCAAAGTGAAAAGAAAAAGTAGGAATGAATAATTTGATCAAGTAATGCAGCAACCGCAGTCGCTCAAAATGAATACAATTGTTTTGTTTTCTCTCGGTAAATTTATTCGTTGTTTAGAATAATGAAACGGGCGTATTTGCTCAAGGAAATCCATTCTCTTACAATTTAAGACGGGAGCCGCCTAATGTGTTGCAATTTTTCGTCTATAATAACAGTATGCAAATTGTATACGGACTCCGTGGTTATGAAGAAAAGGCAGCCCTGAGAAACCATTAGCTGATGCTGTTATTATCTTGAAATCATAATTCTACTTTTCATGAATAGATTCTTAACTAATGGGTAGAATGCTTAAGAGTTTAAATAGAGTATTCTGTTTTCTCTGTACGTAATCTATTCGACCAAAATGGGATTGAACACTATTATATCTATAATTATCTCAGTATTGTATTCTAGTACCCACACATTACTTATCGTAACATCGCTATCGCTTGTAGCATGATGTAGGTACACACGGGCACGCTCCAGTCAACGTACGACATTAAGTAAAAGAGTTTCGTGAGCTGTAATTTAGTAGAAAGCATTGAAATATTCGTGTATAATCTGAATAACATGCCGATATGAACAACGGGGGAATACGGAGGAACGTTAGGGTGTATTTTATCCAATATTAAACGTTCAGGGAACTGCGAGTGGAATATTTTACGAATTACGCGAGGGCTTTTACAATATTCAATAAGATAATAGATAGAAAGAGTCTTCATCAAAATACATGTTTATGATTTAGTAATAAAGCGGCTTCACGTGTACTCTTGATTTTTTTATGATTGACTACGACATATTTTGTGTTTGATTTTATTGAATTCAATCTTATAAGGGCGTCATTGCTTATATTGCTTATATGTATTCATTGTCGTTGTGAGGTTACAATTTTGTGAGGACGGACAGCCCTGGCTTTTAAAAGTTTGTGCGATTTTAATACAATATAATCAAACTAAAAAAACCCACACCGGTAGCACTTTGTTTTACTGTACAACTAGAGCTCAAAGTAACTACGGGTGTTTCTTAAAACGCATATACGGCCACTATATCTCAATTTATAGTAGAGATGTCGAAATGAAAGTCGTACGAGCGATTTTATTCATGTAATAACTCCATCTGGCCGCACTACGACATCTCATGTATACTACTAGATATATGTTCGTCTGATAAGAGTCTCAATATCTCCTAGACCTTCGTAATGTAATTTTTCGCCTCTCCATTTTCTCATGCCCAAAACTTGGAGCTTTATTGAAATATTGGATATCAAGTACGGTAGAGTTGTTTTTATTATTCAAAAGTTTGCCAAATTCTTGGTCCGGCCGACCAAACTATGTATAAAAGACACATTGAGTTTATTTTGATTTTTGCCCTGAACGAAATTGGTTTAACATAAAAGAAAAAGATAGGGTAATATTGACTGTGTCACGGAGAACGGAAAATACGGTCACGCCTCGCGACGTGTGATATGAAATGCTTTTTATTTCCCATTGCTATAGTTTACAAGTCAACGTTTACCTATGTTTCGGGTAAACTACGCTTTTCAGAGGATGACTTAATTTACTTTCTGTTTATCTTTTTCTTTTTAATTCGACGATTTTATGATACGGTTAAACCTAAAGGTATTTAATAATAATGGCCACATTAACAAGATGAAAAAACTGAAAATTCGGCAAACATATAGGTATTTGAATTACAACTAACTAAAACTACAAACACAATAAATTATGAAAATCATTCCTAATCCAGTAGTCTAAATATATTTCCAACTTTACGAAACCGGCAGTGAACACAAGGCTAGAAATCCCATAATGAGTATATGATGATAAATAACAAAGCGGGTACTTAACTTAGGTATAATACCCATAGAAAGAATCCATTAATTGTAAGTAAAGTCCTGTTCGAACCACACCTTAGAGTCGCGTGAGTAAAATGCATGAAACATTTGCAAACACATACAATGTAGTGACACCGGGTGCCCTTTACTTGGACTGCTAAGAACCTATCTACCTAATGCTAAATCGTTGGAAACGTTATGCAATGCAAATGACATTAATGATCTTCTTAATAATTAATGATACTATCCTACTAGCCTTTATACACACATGCAACGATGTAAACGAAATCAATTACTACCAAATATGTTAGTAGTTGGTTACAAGTTTTCTGTTTTATTTTTCACTAAACTAATTCTCGTAAATGATAGATTACTTTAGAGCAATCGAGAAGTTCCTATCTATCTTTAATATCCAAGACACCAAAAGTGCTAACTACATGTACATGCACGACGAATTCCCGTGTGTGTCGATTTGTAACAGTAATATGCACTGGGAATGCATAACTTGCGGCTAACATGCAACCGCGCGAAACTCGACGCCGGCGCGCGTATCGATATCCTTTCCCATCGCTAATGCAGCTAGACTTGATTTAGTAATCTACACTAATATAATAAAACTGAGTGCCTGTCTGTATGTTTGTAGGTACAGATTGTACTGTAGCAGGTTTGTGTAAACTCTTGTTTACGTTGAAAGAACGTTGCGCAAGTTATGAATCTATTTCGGAATTTAAATTGGAAGTAAGAAAAACAACTGAATAACTTGGAGGACTGTTGCGTAGAACCCACGTAGAACATTGTTGCGTCGAAGCCACACAAACCTGATTGTTCCGAAATGAACGGAACAAATAACTCTTGGGTAACGTATTTAAACGAATAACTGCTGGCTGCTGAAGTCGCAAAAATACTTAAATATTAAAAAAATGATTAAAACTTGAACAATAAACCGTTTACCCTACTAGCCATTACGTAACCAAAGCCTTAAAACATAACAGGCTTTGTCAGTAGGTTGGCGGTTGGGTAGTAGGAAGATTATGTAACTAAAATACAACATTAAATATTTTGCACAAACGCAGATAAACAACGTACCAAGTTGTTAAGTAACCGAGTCTCCAAATTAGAAGACAAAACATAAACAACAAGTAAGTGGGTAGCAGACGAGACAAATTTCACCGCATGCCTCGGAGTAAACCACTCAACTAGTGAAAAATTTTCTTGCTTTTATTTCTAGACGGGTGACACTCGATCGCTTACGGCGCGCGGTGTCACTTCGCCGCCCCGCTTGATTTATGCGACCAATATGGCCGCCGCTGTCACTCGCCGACCGATATCGAACCGCTCGTATCATCTAACGCAATATACTTGACCAGATTTTGAAATAAAAAGAAAATTACAAAAGTAAATTGTCCTGCTGAGCTCTCAATTTACCAACCCAATAGATGTGGGTGTTTTATTTACAGAAGGAGGGAAATATTCAAGCAGAGGCAATCCTGCTTAATCTTGGCATTAGGAGCTATCCCGTAATTCACTCGACTGAATTTTTCAATTCGTTTTCGTTGAAGCCTTATTTTCTTACGTTTAATATTATACCCTCCGTATACATGTAGATAGAATTCGCTGGTGGGTATAAGACGTAACATTTTATAACTTGTATTGTGACTTACGTTTATAAGGCACTTTTACCGCGTTCTTTATTCTGACATTGTAGATGGGAAAATGTGACAATAAGGGAACGAAGTAACACAAAGCGTCATCACTTTTCAATTGAAGTTGAAGAACTTTAGAACGGCTATCAGGATTCTTATAATTTCGTGGCGCTCACAATAAGATCATAAAAATACTCGTAGATCTCAACAGGGAGTCGTCCATGAGCTCGACAATATCAAGTAGGCGGCTACGGGCGACACCTCGGGCTCGTCTCGTCTGTTGCCGCTAAGTAGGTCGAATAATGTGACGGGATCGCCAGGAGTGCACTCCGGACCCTTCGGCCGCCTCAAGTGCTCTCCTCCGCGATCCTCCATACTAAAATCGCTTGATTTGACATGATTTTAAATACCGATACCAAAGTACAGGTAGGAAGTCTCTCGCGTTTACAAAAAATATGACAAATTCTCAATTCGGCTAGTAGCCAAGTCATATAATACTTTACAATATTTTAACAGCAATATTTGTTCCGTGACTCTGGTTATTCTACGATGACAGAGGTTGAGAACCGACTTGATCGCGTGCTATCATTTTCATAAATTCATGATAGCTCCTTTGATACGTGCACGGAACTACTGCACTGAAAAATAAACTAATCTCAATAAGACGGTAACGTCTACTTATATACATTATTGATTTGTAGAATAGAAATTCGAATGAATATCAGGATTTTTCCACGTAAGGGGTATCCAATGAATCACTACGGCTGAATACAGAATGACTACAAGACATCTAAATCAATAATGTAGCAGTGGCTCGGTTTACGGGAAACTAATTGGTTTCATATGAGCTATCGGACACGATCTCCTTATTTAAGACTACTACAGGTACTACTAGTATGCATTATAGTAGATACATATATCATTAGGCGAATTCCGACCTCTCAAAAGTCAGACAAAATATAAGTAATTTAACAAAAAGACAATGTAACCCACGGAAAATACTTACACGACACTCGGTGTTAGGGAGCCGTGTGTATTGGCCACAAGGGGGCGGCTGTCACGCTAGTTCGACGTGCGCATCGCTCACGCGCTCCGACGGACCGACTGAATTGAGAAATTGAAACGCGTATCTAATCACAAAAACCTCGCCAACATCAATGTTGATCGTTGCAAATGTACGTACGTCCCTTCTATAAGATCATAATGCTACGTATGCTGGTGCTGTAGTAGTCCTTCAGAATCAAATCAGGATTCCACCTTAATAACATTTTAAAGGAACTCGTACCCACTTAGAGCTCACACCCTCTGAATTTAATTGTCGCTCGCTCCTACGACATGCGGTAAGAATGTTAAAATTATTTTAGCCATTTTCGACGTTCCTCTCAATTTCACAGACACGACTCGCCTAAGACGAGTATTTAGAAAGCTTGATAAATTGGACCCGAAATCGATTTATTGCAAAGTCGCGTTTAAACGAAAATGAAAAATTCGCAAAATCTGGTGGAATCTCATAATAGCCTTTTCATCAATCAATACAATGAATTCGAAACTGACAGGGAGCGGCCCCTATTATTTTCGATTCATGGCATATTTTTACGCGATAAATACTTTTTCCTTCTAGTCATCGCAGAAGCTTTGCAGAAATATGTCGGAGGCTTTCGTCTTTTTCATTGTTCAGCAAATAAGCCTAGTGGGTGGACAAAGGCGGCGTGTCGTGACGACAAGCACGTAAGGGCCCGCTTCCGCCGCGCCAGCACTCTCAGGCCGCGGGCTCGAGCCACCTCGAGCCTTGAGCCCGAGACTCGAGCCGCCTCGAGTGCCTGTCGAGCCGAGCGCTGACGAAGCCCACCGAATAGCTGAGATTATTACGCTATGCAGCCGCTACAAAATAGGATGCTGCGGATTATGCAGTCGTATTTCCGAAATAGCTGCAGCTGTACGTGCGTTGAACACATTAATATTATGTACTTACGTTATATGATACGTCCAATGAGATCGCATCGTGCGATTCGCATACACTTAGTATAGTTACGTAGAATACTGCAAGTTGGGTTACAAACGTAGTTTTCATTTTATTTTGAGCATTAAATTTTATATTCTGTTCGGAAAAGGTACGCAGAAACCTCCCCTGTAAAATTAGAGTGTCCAATAAAAACATTACAACTAACTGCGCGACTAACGAATTTAAAAATTCCTCGTATTGCAATGGAAATTTAATATTCAATTTGAAGTGAATATAACTCGGTGGCGCGACAATCTGGCCGAACAAAAAGTTCCATTCAACATTTGTAATTAGACGCCACACAGTCGGAAACTGAAACTCGTGGATCTTATGTGTGCGCTGGAAATTAACAGAGCCCTCTCATTACGAAAATTTTGTAACAAAGCTTTTCAAGTCTCTAAGTAGTGGTCGGACATAATATAACCTATCGACAGAAGAAAACAAAAAGTGTTTTTTTAATTACAAGATCTATCTGTTTTATTGTGTAGAAACTGGCTGGTCCGAAAGTGTAATTTAGTGTAGTGAAGCGTTTCCAATTAAATCTTATACAGGAGCTCCTGCTTGTAGTTTCTTGCTTAAATGATAAAATATAGAAAGTAATATTAGCATTATCAAAAATTCTGTGTAAACCATTACCGCCAACAAAAAGCTTTTAAGCACCCGACCCAATATTATGCGATTAAAATTCAAAATGAGTTCTATTCCAAACTTTATTCGTCGCAGTAAAGTTCTTAATCTAGCAGACACTGGCACGTTGTGAATGGAATTTTTTGAGCATGAAAATCCATCTTCTTATGCATTTTTGCATTAAGTCACCGTCCGCTTCCTATGCTACACGCCATTGAAACCCTGCCTTGATACTCTTACCTATTCTTCTTTTTTGTTATTTTTCGTAAGGCATTGAATAGTATTAAGGGGTTACTATCTAATATGAAATCAACTAACTTTTATTAACGTTGTCTACGTGTAAAGGAAGATAGAATTTCCATTTCCTTACCTTATACTCTTTCTTTTGACAATCCTATACAACATTTATATTTTTATAATTTTTTTAATTTAGCATTAGAAAAAAGAGACTCGTAGAAGCAGGAATGTAGAACATCTTATTTTAAAGTTAAGTGAATACAATTTTAATTCAAATTGTTTTATTTGTGTTGTTCATCCCTGCTTCTTTTAGGTTTCTATCATTGACACTGTTATTTACAAGTAAATTGAAATAATAAGAAATGATATATCCATATCATTTAGATCCATATGGATATATCATTTCTTTAAACAAATTGTTGCAGGTTACGACTCAGTGAGACTAGATGCTATGTTGCTTTTGTTATTTATTTATCTATTTTTTTATTTATTTTATGTGAAATAGATTATAATAAATTCGACGTTTATCGTAGGTAACATGATTATTGAACTTAATTTAAAAAGTGTGCATTAAAAATAACCTTTTCTAACATCTGTCTAATGTTATTATAAATGCAGAATAGTTATGTCACGATAGAGTCCCCGAGCCCTCTCTATCGTGCCATCAAAAGTAATTCAATTATAGAACAAATGCTTTGAAATAAATAAACAAATAATAAATAAATAAATATTCCACAACTTTTCACACAACGCCATTTAGTCCCAATTTAAGCTTGAGAGCTTGTGTTATGGGTACTAAACAGCTGATAAACATATTAATATATTTCTAAATACATACATAATATAGATAAATTACACCCAGACACAGAACAAATAACAAACAAGTCGACTGACATCGTTACTCAATTCGGTATGTAAAGTATTCTTCAGGTATTTTTTTTATATTTTTATTTCGTAAAACATTTAATTTTAAGCCACTAATTTGAAGCTTTTATTTTTCCAAGTAACAGTTTTTTTTAAATTTTATTTTAAAGTATTATTCGTGATGACGTCATTTCGTAGACTGAATAGCTTTAAGTCTTTGCCACGTTTCAGTACCTACAAAAAACACTAATAGATAACTTCAAACTTGACATTGTCAACAGTAGACACTAGTCTAGAGATGGGTTTATGCCCTGGCAAATTGGGCGCATAAAATAAACGCCCGATAAATGCCCGTAAACGCCAAATAAATTCCTTTTGACTGGGAAAAAACTTTTAAAACAATTTCTTCTAATTTGAGTTTACAATAAGATAAATTAATTTTCAAACACATATTGGATATAGCTAATATTTTGCAATAATCTTAGGAAATTGGTTCACAACCTGTAGAAAGTGCTTTGTTATGAATGATTTCTTGGTTGTGTTGGTCATGGAACCAATCACAGAAGTTATTTTTGAACTCGAGGATGAAAATTATAACATCAGTAAAGTTTATATGACCTTCAAAAATATATGTTCAAAATTGCTATTTGCTTTACAACAACTATTCTGGAAACTTCTAATGTAGAAAGTTTGAAGACTGCAAAAGAACATTGAATTACACTAGTTCTTAAACCAATATTAATACTACACTGCACATAATTATGCTGGGCCCAAAAGCTGAAGCACATTATCGTGTCCATAATGATTTATGGTGTTGTGCCTGTTTCTTTCGGTGTTTCTTCTCAGCGTAGTTACATAGTGAAACACCGACCTCACCTTCTAGTTATTTATAAAAAAAATAACATGTACGTGTTTGTATGAACCTATTTACAGAAATAATTATCATTTATTTAATAGGATATTAGAGTGTAGCCTGAAAAGAGCGTTACACGTAGAATAAATATTTGTGCGGTCATGGGTTTTTTTGTAGAATTGTTAAACTTTCCATAACTTACATACGTGTAAATCTAACCGTTTTGTCAGCGTACGCTAGAATAGCTCGAAAATAGCAGATTTTTTTCCAACTTCCTTGACGTTCCTTCTTACGTATCGTCATGTTTTGGAAACTTCACACACTAACTTTATAAATTATAGCCTATGTGCTATTTTGATATAGCTATATTATTGTAAAGTTTCAGTACAATCAATTCAGAAGTCTTCGTGAAAGAGTAACAAACATCCATACATACATCCTTGCTTACAAACTTTCGCGTTTATAATATTAGTAAGGGTAAAAATAATTTAATTTAATTTTGAATTTACAAAATACTGACATTCAATTTCATTTTAAGTTAATTTCCTGCTTTATTTTTACGAAATAAAGTTGTGTTTAAGCATTTATTTGAGCGTAAACTCGTTTATGCCCAAAATGCCTAGTTTATGCCCAATCTGTCCATACATGTTTTTGCCCTCGACCCATCTCTACACTTGACAGATACGATTTTTAGAGTAACATATAGATGGGCAATCCACCCACCCGGGTTAAAACCCAGGTGGGTTTAAACCCGATGTTTTGGGATAAACACCCGATATCCACCCAAATTTCGGGTGTAAATGATTTTTATATATAAATGACATTTAGTTTTTAATTATTATTCTTTTACTGAATTATACATAATTAAGTGAAATAAAATAATGCAAGATTTTTTTTTGTCCTTAACAAAAACAAATGGCCTACTTAACAATCAATCACTATCGGACTCTCCGCTATCATTGTTACAGACGACAAAATGTAAAGGCTGTCTGGCTTCCCCTAACGTTGAAGGTGTAGGTTCGTTGTAGTCATCCAATATTATCGGGTCTATAGAACTCTCTATTCCGGTTTAATTTTCATCATAGCTCTCATTAAGTTGGTCTATAAAACTCTCTATTATGTTTTCGTTTTCATTTTCTTCATCTAACTGAATGTTCAAACAAATCGAGCCATTACCGCCGACTTATCGTAAGCAACATTTTTACCTAAACTGCATTTTTCATTGCAAACAACATTTTAAACTATAACGGACCATGTCTCGTCGACATTTTTGCCAAAATAATTAAGAAACTTAAGTTAAAGCAAACACTAATTTTATCGTTAGCACCACGGTTTTCTATTTTTTAGAGTATCCGACATTACCAATATTATCGTAAGTTGCGTAATAATCTGAGAATGGCAACGTAAGCGACCTACTTGTTATCATAAGTGTGACCGAGTTGTGAGTAAATCACTGTACAAAAAACAAGTAGTTCTTTTCTTCTTTGTCCTAGCCCTTTCCCATTAATTCGGGTCGGCTCTCCACATTCTGCGGCGCCAGGACAGTATGTCCTGGGTTGTAGATACATTTGTTTCGGCAAGCTTTGAGTCCTTGGCTACTGTGGACCATCAGGTGGTTAGTGGGCGTCCTCTTCCTCTCTTATTATACGTCTCAAGACATGACCAAACTATCTTAGGCAGCTTTTCAATGAAAGCCGTTTTTCTGCTATAGGCGCTTGAAACTTCCTCTAATGTGCTCGTTTCGCACTTTATCGACCCTAGTTATGGCTGGTCTGACTGCTGTCTTGTAGATCTTGAAGAACCCCCATCAAAGCACTCCACTCTGCCATCCCACGCTAATTCTGTGGGTTCCCGACGGCAGTCAGCATTGCACCAAGATACTTCAATTGGGATACCTTTGGCAGTGGATTCCCATCTATATGAGAGTTGTAATGTTGGTATTTCCACTGAATGCGCACTCCAAGTATTCAGTTTTATTACTGCTGATTCGTAGACCGTTGTTTTCCAGCGTGTATCGCCACCGCTCGAGCGTTCTTTGGAGTAGTTCGGCATCATTATGAATGAAGACTATTTCATCTGCGTACAACATGCGTACGCCACGGAAAAGGAGACTGAATATCCTTTGTTAAGTAATCCAGGCTCAGAGCTGATCCTTGATGGACGCTTACATTGACCTCGAAGCTTTTGCTTAGCCCGACCAAGCTTCTCACACTTATGCAACTTCTGCAGTACGAGTCCTGTATTAGGGAGACATAGCATTCTGGTACACCTTGTGCTCTCATGGCTTGGCACACCAGTTTTTGAGGCCTTCGATCAAACGCCTTTTTAAAGATCAATAAAGACAAAATCTTCCCCCAATGTGTTCTTCACCCAATTTTCTGGGTGCTTGCGGGTGTTTATCGGGTTTTTATCAAAGCACCGGGTTTAAACCCGGTGGATTGCCCATCTGTAGACTAACAACAGTTTTTTTTTAATTTAACTTGAAACACACGAAGGAAGTAGCCTGTTCAGGCTACTTTATGACGTCATATAGAGGTCAAATGAAAGTCAAATGGTTACAAGTATTATTGTGAAAATAATCACAATCTTGTGATATAAAGAGCTAAAAATAGAAAAATAAGGCTTAAGACCCTAAAATCTCCAAATGGTTTTGGAATCAGCGTAGGTTAATTTTTACTTTACATATCGAATTAGTTTAGCTGTAACTGTCAACTCATTCTGTCAGTTTTTTTGGTATTCAGTATTAGATCGGTGCAGTTAGACTGGTACACATGTCAGGACGAACAAGCCGCCGGAGAAAATAATTCAATTAAGTTTAACATTCAAGAGCGTTCTGGACGCGAATAAATGCGGTTATCACAATTATCCCATGTCCGTGGAAACTAACGAGTTACACCGACACCCGGTAACGTGGAACATTTTTTATAATATAACGATGACTGCTATTAGCTTTTCCATTTTTTTGTTGTCAACAACAACCGATTTATTCTTTTCAGCGTGCGTTTCATGACAAAAGTTCTAATAAAATGGGGCACGTTTCTGAGTAGGTACATATTCAGTCGTCTATTATTCGCGCAGAATATTATTGAGCATTTTATTTCGAAGTAATGTGAAGTTATACTTCCTTCGGGGGCTGATTTTATTAATTTGAGATGACTGTCTTTGAAAAAGAGAGTGGTTGCAGTCGGGTAGTGTGCGGCGCCACGCTGAGCGTCACAGGGTTCCGCAGCCAACACGCTCACTAATGGAGGGCCCGGCAGCGCGCCGGGGGGCTATTACACACGGCTTTTATCGAACATCGACTTTCTTAATAACGAAGAATTAAGCCTTCTCTCTAACATACGCCAAAATACAATTTTAGAAAAGATTCGCGAACTTTTCGTTGCAGACGGGACTTATAGTTGTTGATAGAAGTCTTAATCCGAGCCTTAATAGATTAAAGCTGAGTCTGCCTGATCAAACAGGTGATAGTGCTATACTGTAAGTATTCTTTTTAGCTGGTTGCTATTGCTTTCTCCTATTTACTTACCAGGAAAACCTTTTAGGTGACATCGGGTCAAAAGTTCGAATCAAATCAAAACTTATGGCAATAGTGCCTACAACTTTCTTTTCTGCAGAGGAAGGGCGTCCTAATTCTATTAAAGTTAGTTTAACCCGATCCGCGACGAGTACAAACATCTACATTCCGTCAAGTGAAATACACTCGATTCACCGCAACCTGACGGCTAAACTTCCGAGATCGACGTCTCGACTAACAACTGTTCGCTATCAAACTACACACAATTATAAACCCTATGTTACAACTTTAAAGCATCAAATCGTTTAAAGCGAGTAGTTATTTAATTCTTTGACAACGATGTTTCACAGCCACTTAAAACTTTTGAGTGAATAACAAATCTCCTCCGAAAAGTCTATTCAACGAAGTTATACTGTTAAATTGTTTGTCGGTAGACAGAGAAGGTCTTTTAAAAAGTTAAAGGTTGAGAGAGCATATAAAGGGATCAGGTGGGGCGCCGGGCGCCGGGCGCTGGGCGTCGAGCGTCGAGCGCCGGGTATCGGGCCGCTGCATTATCACGCTTTGTTTGCATAAACGATTAAAAAGCCACGATTAAGTTAATCGGTTTTATCGTTACAGTTCTTCTAATTTTATAAACCCTCCTCGGTAGATAACAATATCGAGTAAGATATATTATAGGAACTTCGGAAAGGTGTAACACGCCAATGATGGTTCGTCTTTTTAATTCCCTGTACAGGCATCTAGTGCATAAAGACTGTGTGATTGTGATAGCATCCACAAATCTAATAAAAATATTTTCTTTACAAATATATCAGTTCAACCCTTAACATCAAAGCTCGAACTACGCCAACTTGAATTAACCATAACATTGGGGAAACGTGTCGAAGTGGCAACTTGACAAAAAGGTTTCAGTGATTGATGTCCTTCCCCCTTCTCCCCGGACTAACCAACTATAATATACGCCGCACAAAATAATACGTGAGCACGTAATGTTGAACAGATTTTTGTTTTGTAGGTAGACGTGTGTCTAACGTTTAATTCGTACCAAAATATAATAATTATTGTTTTCAAACGTGGCATGGGGACGAGAGATCAAAAGTAAAATATGCTTTTAAACTAACAATTCTAACTTACTTATTTAAGCACCATTGTTACTAATACCTAAATACTAACTAAAGCTATGGATCTTTGTTATCTGACAATAAAACTTTTATTATTATTATTATCTTTATTTCACTATCATACATATAAATTATATTTTTAAATATTCAAATACAAAAAAAAAAACATTTAAAAATATAAAAAATAGTAGCCCACCGGTATCGGGAACAGGGTCCAAGCTACCGGCGGTCAGGGCTACTGAGAGAGGAAACGCCTAACAATGCGCGCCGTGTCCAGGAGTACTGCCTTCTGGATCAAGCCCTTATTATTATTATTATTATTATTATACATTTTCCTGGCCTTCTAAATATTAAGGGAAAAGGTTAATTGATCTCCAGATTTCCGCTAAGGAGACCGTTTATAAATATCACACCGTTCACAATAAATGCGATTACTTTGGTTTCCAGAAATAACTACTACGAGTATTTTCTAAATGTATGTTATATATCGCTTAAATAGATTAACAGAAAGCACAAAATTAACTACAATTATATTGTAATTCCTTCTAATATTATAAACGCGAAAGTTTGTGAGGATGGATGGATGGATGGACGTTTGTTACTTTTTCAAGTAAAAACTACTGAATAGATTTTAGTAAAATTTGGTATGGAGTTAGCTGACACTCTCTCACTTAACACATAGGCTATTTTTTATCTCTGTATTCCCACGGAAACGGGACCTAGTATCGTCTGCTAGTATCATATAAATTTTGAATGCGATTTGATTAACAAGTTTGGGCATCCTAGTTGGCCTCGATAAAGTTATATTTCTCTTAACGATAACAAAGTTCGATAAAGCCGTATGTATGGAATTCATATTGCGACAGCTCATGCGAATTCCATACATTTCGGATCGTTAAAGAAGGTGAGACATTGTCAAGGGCCTCTAGAATGTTCAGTCTTCTTAGTCAAATCATATTCAGTATTTTATTCGATAATAACTTCAACAAGTTTGTTGAACTACAATTTAATAACAGTTAATTTGTATTAATTTTCTCCTAACAATGGAGACTCGCAAATTACTTCCCTCGACAAAAGCCATGTGACCACTGACAAACTTGTCAGCATGTAAACTAACCGCACGCGAGAAAAGAAACAAATAGTGTATTTATTTAATTACTAGCGCAGCAGTTGACAAATCCATTTACCACGAGACTCGGCATTATCTTTTGTTGTCTGCGTCTGAGACCAATCAATTACTCTGCAGTCGCCAGTGGGGAGTTGATTACTGCTCCACTACTGATGTAGAGTTAACGATATTGTCCAAACGCATCAGTGTACCGGTATCATTGCGATTCCGTCTTTAGTATTCATCGGGCGGCTGTTTCGCATACGAGTGTAGATTATCAATACTACCCCGTTCAGTAGTAGGGCACGTATTTATCTGATGCTATTTGTATCACGAAACGTAATCGATAAGGGAATGATTCAAATACCTTTTTATTGATTCAGGTTGACTTCATTTGTTACGATTGGTATAAATGATGAACTGTACAGTTAAATCATTATGAACTATATTTAATACACCCTGACATTGTAATGGCTGTTTTCCCGCGGCAGCACGGACATACTGATCAACATAAACAACTTTTACTATGAGACAGATGATGACATGAAATATCAAAAAAATATTTGCTTTTTCTTACACAATTGAATAAACTTTCCTTCGTACCTTGTAGATCTCCATTGGACTATGTCGCTTCATCATCGCTTCTGCAACACCATACACATTATTTATGGGCCTGCAGCGGAAATATTTAATAAATAAATATGTTTCACATTATTTATACATATTTAGGAACGAATTTATCTCCTTGTCACTGTTCATAAAATAAACTTCCATTGAAAAGGCGCCAAAAGATCCCTTATCTCGGTTACAGCCGCTTTGAATAACGATCCAAAGTGTAACCCCATCGCGGCGGTTCTTTGATGTCCTTTAATTATAAAAGTTTTTCTCGTAAAGGAAAGCTTTCACAAGTCGCGCAGAAACACTGCACACAACCCGAGTAGAGACCACCGACTTATGATTCTATTACTCAACTCGCTCACAACACAATACCACTCTTCTCGTACTTTAGAAAAAATATTCTTTAAACGTTATTTTTGTTAAAAATGCAAAACAATAGCTGCTATAGCAGCGGTGTGATCGGCAGACTATCTTGTCACAGATCTCGAGTTCGAACCCAAGGCGCCACCTCTGTCTTTTTGGATACATGTGCGTATTGTACAGGCGCCAGCACATCAGCTTACCTCAATGTGTCAAATTTCTTGGATAGGTTTTCAACTTTATTATTAACACAATAAGGTTCATGTTCAATTGGGAAAATTTTACAGTTTGGGGTAGGTTGATGTGTTGGCGTGTGTACAATCATCACTTGGATCAAAAATGATGGAGGAAAACATCGTGAGGAAACCGGCACGACTGAGAGATACTTCTTGACGGCATGTGAAGTAAAGTCAAAGACCAGGTCACACTCAGACTCTAACACCAGGTCACTATCATACGAAAAGAAACAGATTAAAAATGCTATTTGTAACTTGATCGATACTAAAGTAAACTAAAGTTGATCGATAAAAAGAAACTGAAAATGTATTACAAAAACAAGTATAAACTGGTTTCATGTTTGTCTGTTGCTTTTCAGGAAGTCAATTTTCCATTAGCGTAGCTTTCATACGTATTTTCACGTGCACGTCTGTTTCCCAGCCAGCAAAAAAAAACGGTACAACGAGAATTTATGTTGTTGAATCTATTTTACATCCACATTGTCTTTGGCATCACGTCCCGTCGAACTGCGTAAAGTTCATTTGTCAGGGACTTACATTTTACCATAAATTCTCGAACGACACTTTCTAGACTGGTTGTCGCAAGTATGCCAAAAATTCGGGCGATTCCTACCTACTTTCCAGTTTACAAAGCGGAGGGTTCATAGTATCTACTTAATAATGTCCGCGCCAAGCTTTGGTACTATTCTTTGTAATTAGCTGTTGAGCTCGGCATTACAGCGCTGACTTCTGTCACTTTGTTTTTTGGCGTACAACATTGTGGTTGCTTTCCCTTTTTTCTACTTTTCATTGTGTTTATTTTTTCTTTTAAAATCAAGATGAATACCGTTAAAATCCTCATAGAACGAGTAGAAAGGAAGAATTAAACATACATCAACTTTTCCTCGGCGTTCAATTTCTTTTACTTTTATTTTCAGAACGTACATTGGAATTTTATCGGGCGATTCCCATTCCTTTTGCAAACGTTGAATTATTTATTGGACATTACATCTAGCATTACTATTTGTTTCAACTACACAAAATACATGAGGTACGTAATCGTAATGGGTTTGTTGGGTTTATTCATAATACATTCATCGTGGTATTCAAATAAAGGGCGAAAGAAAATAGAGTTGTGGGCAGCAGCAAAGTAGGGCGCGGTGGGCCGGGCGTATCGATCAGCCGCTAAAACAAGCTCGACGCCGACGTCTGTCTAGCCATTGCCTAGCACACCCTATACAAAGCCTACATCACCTGCGACTCTCTATGTTCCTGGTACAATGACCCAGTAAAACGATTCCGGGACATGTTGATTGAAACTTGAAATAGCACTGTGTTTTATGGAATTGGATTGGAAAGGGCAGAGTTACGAGTGGACTCGGTTGAGTAGTTACGTTCGGATCCAATAGTTATTCACTATTGTTTAAATAAAAGCTTGTGGGAATTAAATCACTCGACTGTTTGATTTAGGGAATATTGGTTAGGGTTTCATTAGCATTTTCATTTCAACGTAAAAAAGGGTCTTTTAGGTATTTGACAGTCGGAATAGAACAGGATTGTCGTCTTGAAATTCGATCACATTTAACGAAACAATAGTAAGGGAACTGTAATAGTTACCAAAGTCACCTCTAGAGTAGAATATTTAATACTAGCGTACAACGTTAGTATATTAAACTCAAAACTCGTGGAAAACTGCAAAATAAAAGTCGTGGGTTATGAATAATAATTCATTTTACAATGAAAACCACTTTATGGAAACTTGATCGTGCTTCATAACTATTAGATTCTCATTTGCCGTCGGTAAATGGAAAAATGGAATAAACCCCAAATGTCTCGAATTACTAATCGATGACGTGGATTTGTTTTACTTCCGAACTGAATCTCCCTCATTATTGTCCAATGTGATGAATCACTCTAGATAAACGTTTCAACACAAAGTAAATCAAATGTCGAGTCGAGAGCAACGCGTCGAAAGCTTTTATTTAACATACTATTTATTTAGCGTTTTATTTCCATTTTGTACATGTTAAGCGATCGTTCATTTTGTTAACAAAATCACGACTCATCTAATTTAATGTAACTTTTTTTTCAAATCTAGTGTAGTAAATAAATTCAGACGAACGCGAACCCATAAAAAATCAGCAAGCGATGGTATTAGACGTCAACATTGTGTGCAGCGATTTATCAGGATTCTCTTAGAACACTAGCCTTAGTATCTTCATTCTCAAAAGTGACAATGCTTTCAATAAGAAATGTAGTCGCGGGCCGCGTCGGTCATCATTGTGAGTGTTACAAACATTTCGGCCACTGCGGTCACGTTTATATCTCTTTAATGAACCGTGAGTGGTATAACCCTTCGTATTGCAAGCGTTTTCGTACAGCTTTACCGCTGTCATGAATGTCCATATGCACTTAGGTCGTCCATTAAGGCCAATGCAATGTTCACTGACGGAACGCGATCGTAAAATCTTTATAACATCCTTCCAGCACTTGTAAAGCGTTCTGAGACTCGTTTTATGCGACCTCGCATTACCCCGCACTATCTCCACTTTTTTGGTGTCTCGGTGATCATACAGTCGTCGCTAAGTAGACAAGTTTATACATAAAGACGTCTGTACTGGATATCACGAGCGCTCGCTATAAATGAAAGTATTTTAAAGTTACGCCTCGTTAGTCTACCCGCTTAGAAGGAGATCTTATCTTTGACTCTAGAAGAGCACTTGTTACTTTATATAATATATTTGTTTGTGAAACTTCAAACCTTTTCCTATATTTCTGTAAATCTGAAACAGTACGAATGCGGGTTTGAGCAAGTTGACTTCCACGTTGCATGCTAATGAATCAAATAATAAAACGATACAATGCAGTAGTTAGGTACAAACCGTACAATTTATAGAGCATCCTAAAGCATTTAGTGTTGCTATTTGTACGATGCGCAAGTAAACGTATTAGGACAACAAACCAATGTCGGGGTGCCGGCGGGCGCCGCGCCAAGAAGCCATAGCTCTACACTTGACATATTCCGCCGGAATCCTCGGTTTATAGCGTTTTAAGACTATGCAACTACTAAAAAGTGCAGGATTTTGTGAATGAGCGCTTATTAGAGGTCGTGATTTGCCAGCCCCAGAGATAAGTTTAATCAGAGTGCTATTAAGTTTTACTGCTTCGCCGGGTGCATACGGTTTATGGCGGTTTGGGGCGACATTGTCAACAGATCTTGCGACGCTCTTTACGGCTGCTGAAACGTTGCTTTAACGGTTTTATAGTTTTCGTCGTTTGGTCTCGCTGGCGGTCACAGCGCCCTTAATAGCTAAAGCTAAGTGCCCGCTCGGGGCTCCGTTGCCCTCAACAATATCTGTTTTTCTTTGATACGCGGTGAGATTTCCATCTTGAGTATCGTAAGAATTTTATTTTTAACTTTTATACTTTTAGCGTTTTCGCTGCATTTCAATATGTCTAGAAACTTTCAATATTTTTCCTAGACATATTAAAATACAAACATCAAAGGTTACCCTCATAACTATTACGTAAATTACGATAGGTACTCGTAGTTTTTTGCTAATTGAAACCACAAATGATGGCAATGTTTTCAGTACGTGAGGGCAAATAATTATTCACATTCACGTTCTGTAAATACCGCTATCAAACCGTACATTTCTGAGGATTCGGTCTCCGGCACCGCCTTCAACGCCTTGCTATAAAAGTTACATGTGCATAGCCGAACTGTAGGTAAGTCTTCTTTAATTAAACGGCGGTGCAGTGACGTAAAGCGCAATCATGGCACGCGGTGACGCATGTCGGCGACGGCGGCGGGCTGCAGCCTCACGTCAACTGCAAGCCTCACAATATTAATTTGTAGCAACTAATTAATTAATAACATGTGAATGTTTCGCCATTAATCAAAACGTTTGTCGCGAGGCGCACGGACTCACAGGGCACTTCTCAGAAACTGATTGGAGCTTCGGCGACGCAAATTGGTTTTATTTACTTGCTTTTAGTTAACTTACTTGCTTCTTTACATAGGGGCACCGAATGGCTTCACGACTCGACTTGCCTTATTGAATTTAAAAAGCTTTGAGTTTTTTTTCTGTATCGCACGAGCGCTTTTCAACATGACTAATGTATCAGCGTGTCATTCAAAAGACCTTCACAATGACAAAGATAAAATATCAATAAATAGCGAACTTCAACAATATATTGAGTACCTCCACAACCTTAAAGTTAACCGAACTTTGTAATTACTTTGGAAATCTGTCTTAGTTTACATAAAGCAACTGGTCGATTGTTTAGCTATTCATTTATACGGCAATCCTTTTTCTAACAGTTGTTTGCTGAGTTCACTATTAAACATAGTTTTAAACACGAATCCGTGAGACTTCTATATACCTATCTCAGCGCCATGCAGTTGCTCGTAGAATCTCAAATTCCATTTGCACGATTGTTCTTAAACTTAGTTGTGAAGTTTAACTTTCAAAGCGAATACGATGCTACTGCTATTTTTGTGTTTTATTGTATTACACGTTGTAAGCACTTTAGTCTGAATCAATAGTCAACTTGAACTGAACTTTTGGCCAAGGCAACAATACTTACGACATCTATTCAATGATTGACGTCTGGAACCGTAAGTTGACAACAACTTATCACTCGTAACTGCGTGAATGTCAACATTACGACATAATTTATTGCTGTTCCGACACTAAGGGATCCCCGTATCTATTATGTAGATAGTCGCTGATAAGTCGAACGCAAATAAAACAAACTATCGCATAATA
This sequence comes from Euplexia lucipara, assembly GCA_921972225.1. Lineage (NCBI taxonomy): Eukaryota > Metazoa > Arthropoda > Insecta > Lepidoptera > Noctuidae > Euplexia > Euplexia lucipara. The sequence continues at coordinate 14,092,668 of OV179158.1, read as the reverse complement.
TCCTCACGTAAGGGTAGTTATGACGTTTCGCAACGCAACAAGTAGAGGCGCCAGCCAGCCGCCGACGTGGGGCTACGAAAGGAATTTCAATCTGGTCGTGATGAGCTGAGCAAAGGCGCAAATTACACACGAGCGACCGTCTTTTATTACCCTTAACGTGCTTTCTCGAATATTCGAGAAGTTCGTTTGCGGGTGGACCGCGCTCCGTACTACACTAAGTTACGAACTAAACAGTTTTTTTTAAAACATGCGGTAATTGAAACTTGTGGTGTAGCTGTGTAGACTTTGCTTATAATTTGCTACTATAGGCACACTTCAAATTAGAAGTAAATCTTAATATTTGTATCTAAATACTAGGCCTCCTACACCACAATGTTTATAAGATCAATTCGTTTGAAAACGATGAAGAAGAGATGTGTTTAACGACACTATTTTTTATCTGATATGTCGATAGAGACATAACAATTGAGTGTGCTTAGTGAAAGAGTCGATATTGTTTGGTTAGAACGTAAATACTGAGCGGCGTGGTGCGCAACAAGTAGGGCGACGCGTCGGCGCCATCACATATTGGAATTAGTGAACCAACCTTCATGGATAACGTTGAAGAAAATTCTAATAACAAAAGAAACTTTTTGGATGAAAATACACTTGAAAAATCTACAGAATTTGTGGCATCACAGGCTCAGTTTACAGTACTAATCATGTTCATTAAAATTGTAGTTCATCACGGTAATAGTAACCATTATTTGGGGATTTCGACTGATTTGACATTTCTTAATTTTTCTTTGATTTCAAAACCTGTGACGGTAAGGTGCTACGAGTGCTACGACGCTACGAAAGTGCTACGAAAGTTGCTACTTGAAGGAAAAAGTTCGTGTAAACAAAATTTTACATCCCAGAGTATAATAATTAATATGAAAATAGTATTTTATTTATGTTATTTTTTTTTAATACATTATTTAAGGATATTAACACTCTATTGGGACATACTATTTAAAGAGAAACTACTTTACATAAAGATGATGGAGGTAGACTGTAGCTGATCTTATTAATTTATGTATCTACAACATTTTATACCTGTACTTACATTTATAGCAAACTAGCAAACGTCACACGGTTTCACCCGCCTAGAACCTGTTCCCGTGGGATTAGAGGGATAAAAAGTAGCCTATGTCAGCCGGGAATCCTGTAGCTTTCCACCAGTGCAATATTTTTAAATTTGGATGATTAGTCGCGAAGATTATCCCCTTTTTCTTTTTTCATAATCATTGACTCCTCCCGCTCTGCGTGAAGCGGAAGGGAGTGTCAGACTCTTACTGACTAAAACCCATCCGTGTTCCTCCTAATGCCTTTTGCGCTCCAGGGCCGCGGTGACTCTTTCAAACAAATTCCGCGACCCGAAGATTACCCCTTACATACAAACTTACAAACAAACAAACAAATTTTACCTCTTTATAATCTATATATATAAAAGAAAGTCGTGTTAGTTACTTCGCTTATAACTCAAGAACGGCTGAACCGATTTAGCTGAAAATTGGCAGGGAGGTAGTTTAGAGCCAGGAGAAGGACATAGGATACTTTTTATCCCGTTCGACATCATAAAAATAAAAATCAAGAATATCGGTTGTCTCAAACATTTTTCAAACGCAGCGCCATCTTGGATGACATGACAGGAGTCAAACTTCCCAGTTCATTATCAGGTGACAATTTGAAATTGACAAGTCTTAAGCTAAACCCAAGAAGGTAAGGTTGTCAATTTATAATATGCACCTACGTTCTGAAATTTATTTTGTTACTAAACTTAGAGGTTTTATGTAGCATAAAAAAGTCTTATATTTCAGAAATCAATTTACGTAACTAGCAATGATGACAGAGACGAACTTTAATAATTCTTTGCAAATAGAACTTATTTTACTGTTAGGACTTTAATTAAAGTAGACCGGGAAAACTATAGGCATAAATTATTGTATGTAACATAGAGGCAATAGTTCAGATTAAAATTATGAATTTAGTATTTTTTAGTAAGGTAGTTAGGTTAGATAGTTGGGTTAGCTATAGGATAGGTATGGTCAGTTAGGTTAGGGTATATATACATGTTGTAATTTAAAAGTAGTAGTAGTTATTATTGGTTTGGATTTATTTGTTGTCGTCTTATTCAACGTATGTATATCTAATACAAAAAAATGATATGAGTAATAAATTGACTTTAAGGCGCAACGAAGTTTGCCGGGGCAGCTAGTATTAGTATATATGAAGTTCTGATTCTGATTCTGTACTTTTTTTTTAATTTGCTTGTTTGCCTAGCAATCCAGCCTTTTAAAAATGAAATAAACATAACACAGTTTGTAGGGAACTATCATAAGCATCATTTGATTCTAACTAACATAGTTAAAATAAATGAAAGGGACGAAGATATAAAATGTTAATGAAGCAAAATATCCTATACAAATATTTAAAGTACCCTTCATGTTCTTTAGACATGGGACGTCTTGTTTATAGGAACTACTTAGGTAATAGAATGTCTTGGAACTGAATACCGTGGAATCATCTAAAAAAAAACAACATTACGCTAATAGAAAATAAAATCTATTCTCGATTTATTTATTTTGCCGTCTCATATAATATAAACTAAACATGGGCAAAATCTCCTTAATACGTTATTCTATCCTTTAAGTTAAAAAATAATATTTCCAAGGATTTATAATGTTAAAGCGAAATCGTTCGGTGTATCGTAGAATGAAGACCCACGAGCTCCTTCAAGGCGCTATCGATACACGTAACGAGGCGAAATTTCGCGAATTTATAAGACCCAGGTAAATACATGAGTTTGCCGTATTTTGTATTAAATTTCAAAGTAGATAAACTACGTACCGGTACTATGGATATTATATAGCGAAAATAAAACGCTTACACGTTTAATCTATAATAAAATTTTCCTTTCTTAGAAACCGTATGTTAAGCCGAATCAGTAAAACCACCATAACTTTGATAGTAGATAGCTACACAGCCTGACTCACTCGCTTATCACCTAACAATACATAGCTGTTGTATTTGATCCGTTATCTTTCATATTAAATAAATTGAATAAAGTACAAACTAAATAATAATGTTTCCGCTGACAATATTTATCTTAACGCCGATATCCGACACGTGTTCTCGGCGCCGACCGTCGGTTGAGCGTCGCAACTAAATAAATACGTATTACCATTACGGGCATAACAAGGCCGCAGTACGACCGACTCCGTACACCTACGACTACATACGAAGTGCTATGAAGTCTCAGGGGCGCGCCCTAATAGCAGTCCACTTCCGCTTTATTAAATTTCTTCGCAAATACACTTTTATTGTCGACGTCCAACGATCTTTGTAAAGGACATCGTTGTCTTCACTCGTTTGTATCGTATGCAAATAGTGGAACAAATGGGGGCCGCCCTTACTACGTTTTATGATTTTTATGGACGAGACGAAGTACTCGCATAAAATACAATGCAAAGAATGCTCTCGAGCAAAAAATATTCATGTCGACACAGTCAGTTCGCAAATGCAGTCAAATGTTTTTGTTTCATAAATGAATAAATAATGAGGCGGCATTAAACGTTAATGGTAATTTTGCGCTCCATTTTATAATGTGTAATGAGATGTGAAACTGTAACAATATTGTCACAATTAATTATGAATACAATATGTTATCTACAAGCGTATGAAGTGACACATTGTGTATTAAAATAATTGTACTGTAAGTACATTGTCCAGTGTGCTTCGTTTCAAAGTAAAATAAACCACGAATAGGTCTACAATATTGTTAAAAACCTGACGCTAAATAATTAGTTTGATCGTGTACATAACTTAGCAGAGTCAACAATTTACTACGTACATAAGTCTATCGTGTGATGCCTCTTCACGCCAACTTATGGCTTCCTAATGAAGTTGTCGCCCCCTCGAGTGTGTGCGTGACGACATCAGCATAATACGAGTTTGTGTGTGTGTTCACCATATTTTCGGTCTCTGTGTAAGTGCAGGTTTTAAGCTAAAGGTCTTACCGATCTATAATTACTTTGCGCGCGATTTCCCTCGATAACGCAAGCGTAAACTTGATGTAGGGCTGGCAAACGCCAAATTTGTTTAACATCTCGGAAAATATTGTAGGCTGTTTATATTACACAAGGATGGTAAAAAAAAGCTTTCAGAAAAATATTAGCGAAAAAGTAGATAAAATCGGTTTACGAGTGCTCCGAATCATAACAACACTAAAAGGTTGCCGCCTATTATGATATAGGTGGCAACCCTGATATTGCCAACACTCAGGCAGACTGGAGGTTCGTCACGAACAAATTGCCGTGATGCCCCCGCCATATTAAGTTAACATCCCCCACCCCCACTTTTACTTCACTTCAAGTCACTAAATTCACTATTTCATTGTCATAATTTACTTGATTAAGATGGCAATAAAGGTTATTAGACCTGATTAACGTCATTTCCGACATTTTATTATATTTTTGGCACAAAGACTTGGTGACTCCTTTAATACGTCTGACTGTCAGAGATGTACAATTAGACAGCTAACTTTTTGCAACATTCGAATCTTTACATATTTCTTTTCGAATGTATTAAATAGATAACCGACAGTACTACCTATATTATCAGGATAACAAAATCACAGTAACAAAGATTATCATGCGAACAAATGCTACACTTCGCTTTTCTTCACTTTGATCCCAACCTGAGCTACTTACACTTATTCAAGTTTTTAATTACAAAACTTTCCCTATGTTGCGTTAGTATTACTCTGAAATATTTCACCGTAGCAAACACGAGTAAAAACTATAATCAATATCCCGAGCCCTACATTTTTCATTAACGGAGGTAAGGGTGTGGGGAATAAATGCCAGTGCTTCAGTAGGGAAAGTTGGGGTGGCGCAGGCAACTCAAGGGGTGAGGGAGGCGCTGTAGAACAATGGCCACCATGACATTTAGCATGGAAGCGATTGTCACGGCCCGTTAGAGTCGCGAGCCACTGGGCGTACAGCCGTTCTCCGCATAGGTACCCTCAAATACGGATTGTCATAGATTGTCGTCTTCCTTTTTTTAAATTCAGAGTCGCAGTAAAAGTCTCCAATCTCGGTAAGCTTAAAATTACTACGAGTACTTTTACGACAGACGCTCCGAAACAATCAAATGAAACAGCAACATTTTTGTGGGCCGTTTTTGCAAACAAAGTTTTCAGATTATTTACATACCGCTTCGTGATTCTGGTTACGTAACTTAGATAGGCACGAACGGCATTAAGAGTTTGCGAACGGTATCATCGAGTAATACTGAGCTCATAAGCAGTAACATAAGGATGTGAACGAAAACATAAACTGTTTAAATATTTTAGGCACATTTCCTGTGCAAAAAGCAAAGCTGAAAAGTTTATTGGAAGAATAAATTGGGACTAAAAAGCAGGGCGCGCTTGCTCGAGTTTCTCTCGAGGGTGGGAAAAAACAAATTGTTGCTAGATGGTAAGTAATGCCGGGGACGTGCCGCAACGACTCGAATTACTTCATTTTACTTGGACCTGCAGGTGTAGCAGCGCCCGCAGGCAGCGGAGCCGCAATCTAATTAAAATTTAATTGTCAAATTAAGTACATTAATGGCGGGTTTTTTGGTGGTTCGCAAACAAGTTAATTAAATTTTGGCGCTGCATGAAAACTTGCATACAAAAACACAACCCTTAATAATATAATTAGGTATAGAAAAGAGAAACGCAAAATACCTGACGTGGTAGAAAATATATACAGTAAGTCGTCTGGCACGGGGCGCTGAGTCATGGATACCGAGCATTCTTAATGCTCACCTGCTGCCATCAGACACCTGCGGTGCGCCGCTCATGTAACTAGCCCAAACTGACAACCCAACAACACACATACACACAACGTCCAACATGTTTCATTCATAGATTTTCTACCATTAGTATTATGATAATCCGCTGTTATATTCTTTTAATCATTCCATTTAAGGCTACAAATTTATCAGATAACCACTTTATTATTTATTGAATATCCCCTTGAAATATTACTGCACCATTAGTTAGTGATTCGAAAAGTCTGTAACATTATTGAAAATGAAAAATTACTGTCGTGGAAATTTTCCGTCTGAGCCATCTAACGAGGCAATTAAAGTTGAATGAACTCCATTAGAAACTATCAGAGTATCGTCTAAGACGTCTAAGTAGTATATAGTAGTAGCGCATTATAAACTGCTTCTTGATAATATCGTGTAGGTATTGTATACATTTTCTTATTAGAAATTACTAGTTCATTTGTCTGAACGAATTGATTTTACTCTAAAAAACTAGACGATTAGTCTTGCCAATCTCTGTTTGAAAATTTAAGTAGGTTGCAATCAAAGACATTCAATACCTATAGACCGGACATCACAAACAAAATTTTCGTCCGAAAAAGTGTGTCCTGCCGGACACAAGTCTATGAGTTTTTTTTAGTACGCTCCGCTGCCGCTCCAATATTCATATATTATTCTAGATGGCGTTACTGAGACATGGGATCAAAGTTTTTCTATGACATTTCCTTGACATGCCCGCTCTATAGTCTTTTAAATCTCTTTGGTTGCAATGAACTTATAACGACGACACTTCTACCTTTTCTTTTCTCAGAGACTGCCTTAAAGTTTTGCTTAAAGCACATCACGATAAAATGAAACATCACATTTAATTACCAGTGTCTGTGACACCTTTATTAAGTAAAATACCTTTTAAATCCCCCACTATCAGGCCACTAACAACACAAATGGTAGGGATGACAAACATTCAAGTTTAATATTGACGTGGACAATTAAGTGCGGACGGACGGACGGGACGCCGGGACTCGTTTACATATTACAATAACTCCGAGACCGATGCTGCTGACAACCATTCACTAGATAATCGCCTGCATTGTTTGCTGAACCCCTAATGCTTTTAAACCCGCCTAATCTTGCTTGTAAAGGATCTTTATTTTGGATATTAAAACGTAATTAAGCTGTCTGTTTGGCAAAGATTTTTTTTCTCATTTTATTCTTTGAAACGTATAATAAAATAGACTTATGTAAATCACTTGCTCACCTTTAACCCGCCTCATAAATTATAGACATGTTTTTTGACCTTCCGCCACATATCCGACGTCACGTTTCCGCTAAAAGCCTTACTGGTTCCGTAAAGGAAAAGCGTAGCGCAACCTAATAAATAGTTGAAGACGCATAGGTTTATTGGTCGTTTCATATGAAGCGAAAATACTCGTACGTGTACTAATATAGTAAATAAAGTTTTAACGAATTTTTATTACAAGGACCACCTCGCATGCCCCCTGAACCTCCCCCCACTACCCCGCTCGGGTAAGGGGTGGCTGTTATGTAGGTATTTTTATTTTATGCGGTGACACTCTGAACCCCAATAGGGAAATTGGACTGATACTACTTTTAAAGGTTTTTTAGACATCAACCGCGGTTTTATGTTTAAACCAATATTGCGTCTTTATGTATTTTATGGTTTACGACATTGCCAGTTATTATATTTATTACTTATACGCTCACAAGACCAGCTCCACTAAAGTTAGAAAAAATAGCCATTACAATGGCACAGTTAAAAAACTTTCGAACTAGCCAGTTTTAAAATCAACAACTTGCACTTTTAGAATTCAAGATTTAGATCGAAATTAAACTGAACAAGCGTTTATGGTGAGTTAGTAACCCCACAGGTAGGTAATAAAAGAGCAAGAACGAACTACGTTTATCGCGTTTAGATTGCTACTTGGAAATAAATTGGGTGTGAAATAAAACTAAGTAGCTGAAAGTTTAACATGGCTACGCGCGACGGCGCGCGGCGGGTCTACGAGTCTACGCGCGTAGCAGTTGGTAGCGCGCGAAGTTGTAGCACTGTGGCCCCGCGGCTACGACGGACAACTTCTTTCGTGTGCCGGTTTTGTATTTCGTGAACTGATGTTTCCGCCTCAGATTTTTCAATACTTCTCAGTTGTATATCGCTGTTTTAATATTGTTGAGGAAACAAAACTCAAACACGAAAGTTTCCGCGGTTGTTTCTTATTGTGTAATAAATCTTATAAAACTTATGGAGAATGCCGAACTTATGAGATTTGTAATGTCATAATAAGCTCCAAACAAGAATAATATAAAGCAAAGATACTAACTGAACCGAAGGTTACCTTACCGTACTTTTTGTGAAAAAATAAAAGATGTTTGTCGCATAACATTGTTTAGGCCATCATGAGCATGTTCAGCCGTGGAACCCTTGTGCACACATTATAAGAATCGTATATAGGTACTTATAGCTCAGGACGTATGGGCTTCATATTTCCTTTGTACCTACTTCGTTGAACGCGGAGATTTTGGCAGCTGTCACTCCAAAAGTCAATTTGATCAAATGACGACGTATATACGTAAAGTTGTTTGTAGTGTGGCGCCAAACGAGCCTGCGGAAATAAAACAAACAACTGTGATCAGCGACAACTCCTCCGCCATCACACCACCGCGTCTACTATTGATTATTTCCCGCGGAACTGTGGCTCAGATTACCACCGAAATCCATTTAGATAGTGGGCCTCGGTTACCCTCGAGACACCACTACTCCGCCCAACGAAAAACAAAACTTGGAACACGCTTTTAATATTTTGGTTTGAATACGCAGAAATCCAAGACTTAAATTGAAAAGTCAACAACCAAAAAAACTCATTCGTTGTTTTGTGTGCTGTGCACAAAAAGCTCCGAAAAATAAGAGTGCAATCATAGCAGCGCTTTAACGAGTGAGTGGAATAAAGTTTAAATCTAGGGTTGTGCGATATAAACCTGAGTAAGAAATGTTGGCTTGATAAATGATGCGCAGCTTCAATGAATCTCCATCAGCGCGCCGTGGCGCTGCAATTTGAAAAAGGAATTACAGTTATCTGCTCCCTGCTCTATGGACTTGGTATTACAGAATTCCTTCCATCCAAATCACCGTTTGAAAATTCTTTTACGTCATAATATACATGCATACAAACACTCACGCCTTATTCCCACGGGGGTAGGCAGAAACCACAGAGCGCCATATGCTACGGTTCTTACAAACTTTTTTTGCTTCGTTTACATTTATATATGTTGTCGAATACACACACTGGATGCGAGTACTACGCATCTGACCTTTCTGAAGAACCTCACCAATAAGGTCTGTGTTTGTCCGTCTAGGGCGTTCCCTCCCAGTGCTTTCTCTTACATCTGCCATATCTATGCTGAAATATGGAATTCGTGTTTCTAACACAAACTTTAAAACATATTGATACAAAAACTACTCTTCCTTAAGAAAATACATTATTTCTTGAAAACTTTAACCTTAACTTAAAGTATGATATACGACGTACAAAACTGACGTATCTTAGTATTATCAGTATTTTCCCGCTAGCGTGGGTGGGGACATAAAAAGTGTCACTAATGTAACCAACAAGGTTATTGTATTGGAACTTTGAACCCGCGATGATAATGCACTTTGATGGAGTCGCTTGATGCTGCTTATCAGCTAACATACAGCTTATGTGATTTTGTTTTAAAACGTGTTTTTTTTCTCGTACTGTTCTGCTAAAGCTTTTGTTATTAAAGGCATGTGTAGTTCTAATACAACTTTTAAACAAGTTCAATCTACAAATTTAGTTTGTATTTGTAGCACTTTAGTGTTAAGTACTCAAAACGCTTAGATTTATATAAATGCAGCACTAATAACTTGGGTCTAAGGATAGAAATATTAAAAAGCAGCGACAAATTACAACCGCCTTGGCACCATTACTCATTTACGTTACTTCAGAGTGCATCTGCGAACCAATTACTGAAACCAATATTAGCTATAACATGTTAAAGTAGGCATGCACAAAGCGGCATTGCAAAGCGTGCACAAACATGAATCAGGTGAAAACCACTTCAAAGCGCCGCATTATAGTAGAACGTACAGCACGCAAATTGAACGCGTCACAACTTCACAAGTTCTATTGATACAAAATAGCAACAAGCGTGCCGTTCTGCTCCACACATGAGCGTTCGCACGCGTGTTTGCCGTCGCTGTTGACCGTCCGAGGCACAGACGCAAACATCCCCGCCCTTCGACATCTGTCCCAAACGATATTGCTCACGCACGATATTCGCGACCCACGTTTGTTCAACAACGGTTTTAATGTTTATACCTATCTCCGAACCATTTCCTGGACTATCAGTGGACCTTCGAGCGAGCCATAAGTGTTCTACGTGCACTCATGATAATAGCGGCCTAGCAGGAAAACTAGCAAAGTTTGATTTTTACACAGAATTCAAGTAAAAATAACCTTGAGTTACTGTTACATTACTGTTTCGTTTTTATACCAGAATATTACACCACAAATTACGCAATGGGTTCCTGGAAAACGCACGAGCGACTTTATGGGAACGCACTTACGAGGTTTGCCTGCGATAAGAGTGAATAACGTTTAAGCAGCTTGGAGATAAAAATGTAGATCAGATATGAGAAAGCCGCATGTGGATAGATATGAAATCGAATTCTAACTAGAAATCTGAAACCTCATTAGAGTAGATATTCGTTCCAAATGTTAGAATGTGTCGCAACGTTGACATAAAACTTGAATGCTCTTTCGTGCACTTGGAAATCAAATAAAGAGGAGCAGCTGTCGTCGGTGCAGTTGCGAAGTGCTCCGCTACATGCTCGTCTTCGTCACACAGACGTAATATCATCCAATCCCACGCGACTCCTACAAATGACACTAGAAAAATGTTGTCTCGTTTGCTGCTAGTAAGTTTGTGAGCTGTGTAGTTACTGTCCAACACTATTTGTGGAAATAGCTAAGTTCTCATAAGCTTCAAACGTATCACGTGATTTGAAGCCTATTCATTAAAAGGTTACGGTGCGGGGCGTTTCCACGCCTATGTTGGCTCGGGCGTGTTGATCCTCACAATAAAGGTTGTATTGCAGCGCAAATATTGAGTCCTGAGAGCGCGCACTGACCCCGGCTCATTTCATCTTTGCTATCCACTGTTATCGTCGTCCCATATGGGCTCAATTGTCTTGTGGTAGAGTCCAATGACTGCTTACAATGTCTTTTAAAACTTTTCTGATCGAATGGTTCGTGACAATAGTCTGAAATGCAAAATGTAAAAGAGTCAATCGACGCCAGCTTTTAGTAATTAAAAGTTGTTGTGTCCAGATTTTTGTATTTTCACCGAGCTTTGAAACAAATATCAAAAGGTTTTTCTAGTAGAAACAATAGAGGGATATTATACGTGAATGCTGGAATAACAGCACAAACGCACAACTGGGACTCTAATCCCGGGCGAGCCGGGGCGAGCACGCGCCGCCACACTTCCTCTGGATAATTTACAATTTGCGTTTATATTTAGAAATTCTCTCAATACCACTATTAAAATGATTAAACGCAAAGTGGTATCATTATTTTAAAGCAAAGGCTTTGACACTGATTTGAAACTCGAATTCAGATTTGAGCAAACCCATATTATTTACATTTTTTATAATATTACATCTTCGATTTTCTGGTTATTACACTCGAGCGTAAGTTGAATGTTCTCGTAAAGCGATGGTGTTACAAAGTGCTATTTCGAGCAATCCTTACAGTTAGACCCTTATTTAAACAGCGGCTTTCATGGGTCCCAAGGCAGCCCTCGAGAGGCTCACGTTGCGTACTGACTCGAGTTGCGGCGCCGATCTGCTTCCAATAAAATGATATGTATAGATTTTCATATTGGAGTTTTTCTATTACACTCGATATTTGTCCAAGATTTGTATGTAGCAAGCATAGCAACGCAATCTGGTTTTCTGTACGACGTCCCACCTGTTTCTAAATATTTCCCAAATGTTTTCAGCCCTTACATCTCCAACACATCCCGAATGGGGATTACAACATACTTTATAAAAGCGTATTTATGCTTCCCAGTGGAATCGATTCTGAACATTGTCGATGAATATCTCAAATCCAACGAATAAATCGTGCGATTGAAATGTAAATAGGTACGAACGAGTTGCGTTGTGGAATTAATATTTTGATTGGATTAATCTATTAACACAATATCGGAGTGCACAATGGCTCCGCTCGCGGTGGTCGGGCATACGTGCCTACTGGGCTAGTGGCCGCAGTACACTCATGTAATGTACTTAGGTATAATGAACATCGGGCGGATGGCGCATAGGAAATGATAGCAATGTGAATCGTTTAATCATATCAGCCACACATGCCTAAACAGTTTTATTATAATGAACGCATGCTCTCGTTGATAACTGTAAGTAGGTATGTTAGTTACTAAGTTGGTAAGGAAATACTAGTTTATGTGTAGCGTTGGTACGTTAGCTGCTACGGAATATATATTCCAAAAAATATATTGACCCGACCGCCGAGTGTCTGAACGCACCTGAGAATCCGAATGATAGCCGGGCTTAGCGGAAATATGTGAGTAATACCGAGTTGATGTACTTTTCGGACGTTATTACTAGGCAATACAGCGGTTAATGTCTTTGAGACGCTTTAAACTGCGGAATGTGCGTGACACGCGATTTTATGTTAATAGTAGGGCAGTAAGCACTGAGGATATCTGGCCATGGACCGGCCAGAGTTAATTTCGTTTTTATAACACCACAAACCCGAATGATCTGTTTACTAGCGGGTCAGTAATAAAAAAGGGGCCGTGGTAGCCATTATGGAGCGAGTAGTCGCGCAGCCCGGTGTCGCCCCCTATCGGGTTGCAAGTGAAACGGATCGTAGGGGGCGGTGACAGATAACGACCAATATGGCCGTTGGTAAATGCCAACTCGATGATATCAACTGATCTGCCTCGGTGACTTTCAGTACTCATGTCCTAATTTTCTTGAAAATGCTGAAAATATCAAATTTTATTCTACTATGGTTTAAAGTGATTTTTTTAAGGAAGGGACGAGCTCAATGTCCTAATTTTCCAGATTTGTTGTCTAATATCTTTATGTTTAAATTATTGCAGTCCAGATCTAATTATTGACAAGCTCAAAAACATCGGAACCTAATTACTTGTATTTTGCCACTTATTCTATTTGATTCCGAAAACCTTTGTGCACTTTCACGATCTAAGTGTTCACTGAAATAAATATCTAATTCGTAAATATCTGACTGTTTGTAAAGTCCCAATATGCATGGACTGTTCAAGACTATTAACAGATATCTCTATCTTTCATCACATTTCGGTTCCATCATTCATCATGTTCGGACATGTTTTCCGAACCGTATGTATAGACTATCGCACTGAACCATCGCATTCATTATTCTGATTACAGGAGAACATTGCTTCACAATTCCCTAATGCATTTAGATTTCTAGTAAGTATGGCAACAATTAACGGAACTTAAAATCAAACACAAACCTTCAAAAAGTAGCCTCTTAAAAGTAGCCTCTTTTTATTACTAGCAGAGTTAATCTAGTCAGTAGGTAGAAAGAAGTACATACTTTATAAGTTGATGAATACATTTACTCAAAGAGAAAATTCGATAATTTTCAAAAGTACCTAAATGACACTGAAACCGGAAATTAATTTTACTGAACTGAAAATTGACTGGTAGAAAATGGCGTTAGTCCACCCTGTATACATTTGTGTGCTTAAAGTATCAAATAAATAAATAAACTGCATTCTAAAGTTCTCTCTAAGTCTTAATTTTGAGTAATAGGTATCACACGATCTCAAAATCATCGGACCACATTAGACTCTGGGCCTTGGTCAGGCATCTTAACATATGAATTGAGAGTACTAAGGACATTTAAAAAAGCTTCCCCTGTAGGAGTTAAACAAGGAAGTTGTTATTTTTGCCGCTGGGAAATCCCATCGGGCACACGGGTTGTTACTTATAAATTCAATAGGCCAAGGGGTGCCTAATAGAAATCATTCATTGATAATTTGTATTATTTAGTATTATTTAGTCAGATTTCATGATCTGTCTTCAATTTGAGATGTTAATGTTTAGTTAGGTACTATTTTTTTATCATACAATTATGTAGGTATTAAGTACCCTATAAAGTGTTTAAGTTGTTGACATTGCACGTTTAGGGAAGTGACTTTTTGTACTTATTTTTACTTAAGTACGTAGAATAAATATAACCCTGGACTATGGGGTATAAAAAACTCGTTGTAAAAAAACTATTTATTATGTCACTAAAAACATATTTTACTCATTGTGCGATAAGAACATGTCGTCGGTTTCAATTTAAAAGCCAATTCGAATTTTAAATTAAAAACGGGAAGTTGGTGCTATCTGTGCCTGCAAAATACCGACTTATTTGTTTTGTTCTAAATAAAACAACTGTCAGCTAGGCTGTCGGTACAACCCCGTTTTCCATCTGCGGTTGTTTGTTACCCGTAGGTATTAAAATTTTCATCAAATCTGGTATTACTTAATCCACAGGGAGTGTATCTGAGGCCGTGCATGCCAACGGGTCGCGTTATGTCACGATGCCGGTGACACATCCATTATAGTGACATTTTCCCGCCCTTTTTCCTGTCACATTTGACAGGTTTGAAAGCGACTCCTCCTCGCCAATGTTTTCGGCTTGATCCTCAGCCTCTCCACCCACATACGTGATATATTGATGATTGAAAAACATCGTTGTTTGGTAATGGCGCAAAGAGGAGGTTTTACTGAATAGATACAGCCTTTTTTGCGTGGTTTTCGAGTTTCATTTACAAAGAATGTAGCTGTATATTTTCTTAAAAACAATTTCAAACTATTTAACGAGATACCGAGGGTTATGCAGATGATATACATAATAACCTCTCACAAATAACCCCTAATAACCCTAATAACCCCTCTACAAACAACTTTATTCTATCAAGATATTACCAAATAAAATAGTCAACGGGTATGTTATAAGAGTTACCAACTTGATTAATTATTTAATCAACGCCACCTATCGGTCGCTCCTTACTTTCCGGGCAATCATTCAATGGCCTTCGAGCAGAGTGGACGTCCTGTCCCATCTTTCCACTGCAGTTATTTATAGACGTAATCTTCGCATTGTAGCTGTGGGAAAAAATCACCACCTGTTTAGTGACGCTTCGCGATTTATTACTTTTATTGGGAACAGAATCACGTTGACGTAAACACCACTCTTTTTGTCCAACCTGAGTAGTATCAGCCTTTAACATACCTATGTATTATATATAAGAGTCACATTGTGGTTTATTTTAATATGTCCAACATGCTTTCTCTTACATTTTCGTCTTTAATAACAAGCTAAAGTCTATATTTTTGTTACAGGTAAGCTCCTGACAGTTATGAACAACACCAACAGTAAGTTAAATTTAATTGAATGCCAAATAAGTCTGAACAAATTTAGAAAAGTTAACCGAAAGCCATAAAACACTAATCCAGTTAGCTTCTAGAAAAACAAAACTCAAATTTAATTTCAAAGCTAAGCTCCGCTCCGGCAGCAATGTCGGGACATTGCATCCTCGCCGGGCACCGGGCGTTGGCCTGCAGAATGCCGCGAAAATTAATTTCCAAATGTGAAATAGCGCTACGTTTGTGGAGACGAGCGGCGCCAATGAACTGTCGGTAATAAATGTCATTAGAGCACGTGACGTCACTCTGGAAACATGGCTGCCGACTCTCCGCATCCAATTATGTCTCAAAACTGCCGGACATAAATTTCAATAACACAATTTGTCACAATTTGCGGTAGCGTCGAAAATGCCGTCGGCTCTTTGTTTTTTGAATACGGGCAGTATCGTAACAGTTCCATATTCCTCCCCTAATACCCCCCTGACAAGTTACAGCGGTTCTCATGTCGTTGAAGGACACAATCGAATTTGCCCTGCAATAACTTATGAGCGTTGCTAGTAGGCCGTTCCCTTATTCCTAGCGTTGTTTAAACTAATAAAGATCAAAGTATAGTGTATGTACCTACTAACCATAACTTGCTAATGTGAATAATTAAATGAAACAATAAGAAATATGGTTTCACATACCTCGTCACCATCGCGGTTAATTCAAGTTATGTTTTGCTCTATTCTTAGCCCCATTAACCGCAGAGTGTAAAGTTCTAAGTTAAGAACACGATTTTAAATGTACTAGTAAATTACTCTATTGTTAGAAATAATAAAAAGGAACAGAAATAGCTGTCACGTAATAATAGACAAGCAACATAATAAATCATTCAATCATTCATTTAATATGACGCTATTACCTATTACGATATTAAACATTTATGAAGATATATAGGAAAATCAAAAACGCCACTCTTGGTTTTAACGAGGGTGCCTAACAAAAAGCAAATGGTTAGGAATTAAATAAATCTACGAACTTACAGAAGGGAAACAAAAATAAAGTTAATTAAATAAATAAATATTCCACAACTTTTCACACAATGCCATTTAGTCCCAGGTTAAGATTTAGAGCTTGTGTTATGGGTACTAAATAGCTGATAAACATACAGAACTAATATAGACACAGAACAAATGATCGTGCTCATCACACAAACATTTGTCCTGGGTAGGAATCGAACCCACAACCTCCGGCATAGCAGTCAGGGTCACTAACTACTAGACCTACAGGCCAGTCAATTGTTATGATACAGTTGCCATCGGAGAGCTGCAGTGCGATTCTGGTCAAACCTCCGCGTGAAAATGTAGGCGTAGTAAGGGCGAATTGAGCTGTCATTCCATACTAATGCTAGGCATTGGCAGTTCACTTCACTCAAGTTTACACGGCGCGGCGTGACTTTTACTGAATCGGCCGACTGAATAATGTCGTAAGTGACATGCTAAGAGCGCCCTCCGCCAGCGGCGTCTACTCCGCGAACTAAAATCACGAATTAATCGCCAATGAAAATTTCCGTCGAACCGTGAAATTACAATTTAAGCGACGCCTGTTTATATGACGTATACGTACGTAACTCTATGCTCTCCACCTATATTTGAAATAGGTACAGAAGGAAAAGCGTGGTTTACATAATTTAAAATTTTACACAAATAAGTTCAGCAGTTCGGAAGCTCTTTCGAACTTTATGTTTTAATTATTAGTCAAACTACACTTAAATCTAAGTAAGTAGGTAGTCTTACTTTCAAGGAAATTAAAATAACTAGTTTAATTTCCCTCACAGTAATTTCCCTATCCTCAAATACCAAAAACTAAATGAATTGAAAGCCAGGTAGGTATATCCATTTACAAGTATAATTAGATACCGGGTATATACCACCACAATCATAAGATTATCGCCGCTCGGACATGAAGCCACGATTCGGCGCTTATACCGAAGCCTTGCGACGCCCTTACTCGATACTGACTCACACATTTATTACCTTATACGTTATGGGATTATCATATCGGCATTTTACTTACTTCTATGTTGTTTGTAAAGGTAATTCTTTAAAGAAAGTTCTGGCCGAACTTTATTTCTAGCGTTATTGCAATACCAACTTTTAATATTTAAATCTAACAAAACATAAGTCATAACAAAATAAAACATACAGCATCAGGACCACAAGTAGGTATATTATGACATATCCAAAAATTATTATGTGTGAGAGAGTACCGATAAGAGCCAGTCCCTTTAACACATGTTACTACTTATCAGTTAATACTTATATAAAGTGCAGCTTTTAATAGGTATGTAATGCGATATTATCGTATAATTTATCGACGCCGCCGCGCCGCCCCGCTGTTCGCGCTTATAACCGCCCGCCCGGCACAGCGCAGGCCCTGTCGGGCTGGCACAGCACGCGCGTGCCGCCCGCGTCGTGCCCACGAGCCCACGTCACAGTGCGAGCGTGCCACTCTTGCCATCCATATCACACCCAACCTCCGCGAGCCGCGGACGCATTCTTGGTGCCGCGACCAAGCAAAACAATTCAAATCAAACATTCCATTAATTGTACGTCTCGCGGCGATAACGCGCGCCGTTTTATTACTCCATCTTTTATTTTCGTTTTTATTTCGCATCTCCTAATGCAATTGCACTCGAGCAACGCGGACTGTATTATTTTTTACGTTGTTATTCTTGTTTTTATTGGTTTTGTGCGTAAGTGAAAATGGAGGCGGGCTATGAAATGGTGAGTTGTAGCATTTATAAATTATTTGATTTACTTTTGATTATACTTCCGTTTTTAGTTCTCATTTTTCGCGTTGAAGTTTTTAATTTTTCCTTTCTTTGTGTTTAAGTTTTCTAATAATCGTTTCTTGTAGTAATTAAATCAGAATACTTGAGAATCCTTTTCATTACTACTGTTCGTAAGACGAAAAATAACTATATCATCCGTTACGTAGCTACATACAAATCTGTAAGTAACAACAATTTGACTTGTGATCCCGAGCACTCTCCACTCACGCGCATTGTGAACCAATCAGCGACAACATCCATTCCATTAGACCATTTAAACTTCTCACGGAAAGCGACAGTAAGCGTGTATGTACATAAATTTATCTTCTCGGATGTTTCACTAATCTACACAATTAGGCATGCTTTTGTACAATAATCTTCACAGATTAAATAAGTGATCACCATGAAATGGGATCAATTGACACGGCTATTAACTTGACGTTTTTATTTAATGAACATAATAAAATTCCTGTGGTTACGTGAATTAAACCTAGACCACAAGCTTTTTAATTAGTCTTGGCTGGCACTCCTAATTTTCTACCATAGTCAAACGATCATCTGTCATACATCTGTTATCATCCGGAACAATTTTAATAGCTCCTCACATTATGTTCCCAGAATACCAAGTATTTCATTCAGTTATCGATTGAGTGGCTTCCCTTTGGCCAGATAACAGATGATAAGATACTTTATCTCGTCCGGCCCGCCCCCTGCCTGTCACTCTCACCCTGATATCAGGAAAAAACCATAACGCTCAATGAAGATGCTCAGTATGAGCAACCAATCTACGCTTCCATAATCTGAACGATGAAGCTCTAAAACGATACAGGAATTCTGAAGAAAAAGGCGTTAGTAAGAGTTGCAGCACGTATTCCTAATAAAATAAGGTGCGATATTACAAGCGTATGGTTGTTACGGCTTTATGGAACCTTAAAACATTAAAGCGATTTAACTGCCCTTATTTAGAGAGAATGATTGTGAATACATGGATCCTTATTTAACGGGGACTTACATTAAACGAAATATTTTAATAAAAAGTCGTAGGAGTAATGTTATCGTTGTTAATAATATAAATAATTACGATTGAATATTAATTAGTTTTATGACTACAATGCAATCGAAACATTAACAACTAACAATAATTTATTATTAGTAGTCCTCTAAAGTGATGATTGTGTATTGTAACGTACGCACTCGGGTACTCATAATTCTCAAGTTACCATCTAATTAATTGTAAGCACGTAACTTAGAACCGATATCCAAAAAAAAACGTAAACAATTAGTATGTCGCGGAATCATTACCCGCTATTTTCCTGGTAGCTGTTCCATACTGCACGTGAGTGCAATGCCGACTACAGAACAATAGAGCACTAGGCACAAGGAGCTGCCTAGCTCTTTAATATACCATTATTTTCATAGTCTCTCAATACGTATCGCAAGACCAAGAAACCCGGCTGTTTTGTTTTATAAACACGCGCCTTTGTGCGGCCAGAGCCACATTCATACCTACACATAACTTATTCGATTTACTCATATCGTAAGGAATTGTAATTTCTTATTATTACACTCTGGAAACAAGTATGATTCAACGCAAGGAATTGAAACACATTTGAATTTCAAATTGTTCAAAATGTTGCCTTCATAATATTTCTGCCGTAGATTAATGAAAAGATAGACTGAACATAATTTGCCATGTAGAATTGTTGTGACGTAAGGATGTCTCGATCAATTAAGAACAGTCATGCGAGCGGCTAACTCTCTAATTATCTCTAGTGGTTTCCTCAAAACTACGCCATCCATTAGGAAAGTTAGTCCGTGGCCAACGGAACACCTCAGGCCACGTTACAACGTCATCCGATATTAGTCATCTGAGCGTGTTGAGGAAAATACAACTCAGAATATAAATAATATCAGACGAAGACATTCACATTTGTATGACGTTACAATTGGTTACTCACTCATTACCAATAAGAACGTTAACTACAACAAAGGACAGAGAACCTATAGTAATTTTAATAGATATTGACATCATATAGGTACTCGTTAAAAAACGTATGAAAAATACTCGACATTAACTTTTAAACCAAACTGCTTCACAGGGCATTATTCAGTGGGTGGTAATCGTATTTCTAAAATACTGTTTGCTAACAGCACGTTCGCACCACCACGTATAAATGCAATATATTATTATATTACAACGTATTTATTATGATCTGAGCATATACCATTTTCCGCTGCCATTTACTCTTCCCAATACATATTGTTGTGTAAACAAGACATTACTTATACCTGGATTTGTGGCAGTATCATCCCCTTTCACAAAACGTATAGAGAGAAGGTGTACGTCACTAGTTGGTAGTATAGTAGGGAATACGATACGGGCACAAATTGATTGAGAGCGACATTTGATATAAAATTGTGTTGTGATTGATGCGACCCCGCCTCAGCGCGGCTCCGCTAAGTGCTCTGTCGTGGTGTCGCGTATACCTATGTACCCACCTATACCATACACGTATGTAAGACCGCTAGATACACGGCGAAAGTATACGTACGTAATGTAACAACTGGAGACATCTAACATTATGTACACGACCAAGCGTGTTTGCCGAGTAATCTTTTTTATATTTTCATATCGCCCACATTGTCCCTTTACGGGTGAGTAAACGATAGGTGATCGACCTCATCATTAACCTGCCGTCTTGTCGATACGATCTGCTTAAAGCGCGCGTCTAAATTTTCCTCCCATAGCGTGCCATCGCAGCATTATAATCAACTGCCTCATTTCCTCCTCGTTGACAACACGATATCTAAAATTATGTAAACGTGAACAGTATAAGACTCAAGTTTTAGGACTCTCGACGATGTTGTAGATGCGCCTGCTTTATTTGTAGGACATCGTGTTTATGATTATGGTTGTGTTTTTGTTACCTTCCTTTATTATCCTTAAACACTTTATTATCTAGCAAAATTGTGATGGCTGCTGTCAAAAGTGCCCATAAATTGGAAGTCAAATTAAACATAATAAAATATGATTTTTCTGAACATTTCCACTCTACGTCAGTTTTACGTGAAACTGACAGCTTGTCTTAAAACTTTACTTCAGTTCGCGGCATTCAGAGAGAGAGATAGAGCTTATTTTTCTAGGTCATTCAACGCAAAGGGTGAGCCGAAACGTTCGACAAATTACTCCACTGGTACGCTTAATTTACTTTACAAATGCTTTTAAAGTTTTCAGCTGAATATCTAATTGGTTAGAGAAATTCGCTATTCAATGGGATTTTGTAATAATGTTTTAGAGAGCCATTGTATTTTCATAGCCGCATTTAAGATAAATCTGTTTTCAATGAACAGAAGGTACCACTTATGCATTAACTTTAAAATACAAGCAGATAGATTTGTTAAAAAAGGACATTTATAATCGACTATGCACGGCTCTGCTCAGACCAATCCATCCATCACCCTCTGGATTCATAAGGCGCCGCCGCCGTGCAGATATCCCCTGCACGTTTATAACAGACGCGTTATATGTTCGCTATGATATAATACATACTAGTGTACACTCGGCTTAGTTGGCGACACTGCCAGTATTAATTTGGGTTACGGTTAGTTATTGTATTGTGTATCTATGTAATAGTCTAGTTGGTAGTAGGCAACACAAAAGGAGTCTGAACTGTTGATTGATGATCCGTAAAAATAACACGTACTAATTAAATTATCTGTAGCACTAGCACGAATTCTTAGCATAATCTAAACAGCAATTCAAACGATTTTTAAATTTAAAATAGAACTTCAATCATTAAGGTTTACATTAATATTAGAAATAATATTAATAAGGCAAGCACAATTAGTATAGCCAATAGACAAGACTTATGAATAAAGTCTTAAAACAAAGTTAATTAATATATAAAACAACTATTATAATTTCTAAAATTTGTTCAAGCATTCGTGCTTAACGTATTACTTCCCTATAGCTATAAAAAACAGTACCTCTAGCACAAATGCTTTAATACCTTTTAACACCACAATGCCATTAGTAAAATATTACGATACAATTTTAAAGTTTTGTGGTGGCATTATAGCGATGCCGGTGTGAACGACGGTAACAGCGCATATCTATCGGTAGCTTTATGCTCACTTCCCGCAAGCTCACGCTGAGCAGCCACGCCCTGGCAGCAAGTGAACGATGACGTGATTCCAACGCGATACATCGCCGTGCAGGGTAATATTGTGTCGCGGGACCAACTGATAGCTCGGGCCCTTTGGCAAAAAATAAGGTCGCCCGTTTACACGAGAGCAAAGGCTTTAAGTGACAGATACTAGATAAATGTTACGACGCATTAGATAAGGGCGGAGCGCATAAAAAGGTCGGGAAAATCTCGTGTAAAAACTGCACTAAACATTTTAATACGTACAATATTGAACGTTGACATGAAGGAGCATGTTCCAAGGATGTAATTATTGAGTATCGGGTAACTTTGCGAATTCTAGGACAGTCCCCATTTCATTATGCAGGGGTGTAGCGGACAGGCGACGGTCGGGCCAAAGTTAGATTGAAGGCGACGACGCGGCGACGCGAGCGCGTGCTTAAACTGTATCCCGGCTCACTTAGACCAAGATTTACACCAACTTTGCACTGTTCTCGACGCCTAGCTGCCTGACAATGTGTTATACAGCGTGGTTTACTTTCGAACAATCTCATAACTATAATACGGATAACTGCTAAATATAAAACTTACATTAACTTATATAGATTCACTTTCTTGCAGAAAATAGAATACCTATCGAAGACCATGCAATAAAGGATAAGAGTACTACATATATAAATATTACGCACCCTCTATGCATAATACTTATTATTAATGTTTCAAGAAATTTTTGCATTTAGAAATAGTATTTTGAGAATATTTAGCATATTACAACTTAAAACTCTAGTGTTATTAAATATTACCAATGAATTTGTATAAATTAAATATTATTCATTAATTATATTTTAAGTCGGTCGTAATCTTCTGTCCAGGAAGCCTTATCATATCAGTGCGATGACAGATGTCAGACGGATGTATTGCGGACGGAAGTGCGCTCGTGGGCGGCTTCCGTCGTCGCGCGCGCATGTCCGGCGACACTCGATACGACGACAGCGAGCCGGCTCGCCGCGCGGCTCGGGTTGCACTCCACCAGCTCGCCTTACATGTAGCGAACCGACCACAAAACACCACTATCTAATTAATACCTACGTGCTGAAGTAAGTACTCGTATCAAAAGGAATCAGTAAATCTTGCTTCCTCAAACCTCTCATTTCCTCAAAAACAAAGTGTTAATACAAAGTTACAGCGATATCAAACATTAAGCTAATTCTAGGCACATTCAAAATAACCGCGCGCGGTAATAAACAGTTAAAAACAAATGGAGAAACCTCACAATTGCTCTAATTACCGCCTCCGTTACCAAATCACGAGAAAATTCACGCCCTCAGCCCTCCACGTCACAATGAGGGAATGGAAGAAGCCTGTGAAAAAGCAAATTAAATTAATTGTGATGTAAACGAGGGTAGGCTGGGCACAGTGCGTACTGTAAATAATAGATGGCGTTGCCGAACCGCACCCCTTTACAATACAATTTTATTTGCCGAATAAAACGTTGGCCGCGTGTGGCATTACTTACGTAGTTAATAAATAAATCGAATCTGTCGCTGTGTTACATAAAACTGTTTGTGTTTTATTGCCGAACAAAGATGTTATAAACAAAGCCATGTATTTTATTTCTTTATTTTACACGTACATGTGTATTTATTTCTCTTCGTCTTTCTTCTTAAAGTTTTACTTTTTAATATATTTTAAACTGGCACACCGGAGTGTGGCCATAAAGTTTAGAGCGGAATTCGGGACAGAAGATAATAAATTAATATGCGGTAATTAATAGCAAGTAGCGGTCAAGATTCGAAGGTGAAAGCTATAAGAGTGTTTATTATGAAAACATCATGTTCCTCGCGTTGAGGCCGAAATAGTCGGAGTAAGACGTTCGATCGGTTTACAAGCGGGGTTTTACAGCGTGCTATTTTGGGCGCTCCATCAAACAAGCGTCGATATCGCACTTATGGATTTATACAATGATTTGAACATAATTCTTGTTGCGGTGTCAGATTTTTGGGCATAAAATGTTGAGAAGGGATATTTCTTTTTACCCGTTATGCTTGTTCAATTTTTCCGCATCTAAGTATACATGTTATAAATTATGTTCTGAACAAATATTGTGCAACTCTACATTACTCTGACTTTTGTAAATTGTACTAACATTGTCGTCTCCCTGTCTTTTATTGCTAATCTATGTATAACATAACATGTATCTCAACCTCAAGAAAGAAGCCTACATTACTAATAAAAGAAGTTCAGAAGATCTCTTAACCTCATTCCCGGTTACTCACTCAACCTGGGTGTGATGTGTGCACTGGTTGCTCGGCCCATCACAACCTCCTTGAGTGAGCGACCGTGGACGAGACAAACAACAGCTCCAGCGAAGATTCAGCATCAAGCTCAACAAATGACGTCACTTACCAACTCAATGAATTTTGACTCAGCTCTCTTTGTTTTGTTTGACGACTTTATTGTGACTAATCGCGTGAAAGGGCATGCCTGTTTTTGTTACCTATCCAAAATGTAATGTCGGTACTTTTTTGTGATTTCAGAATGTTAACATGTTGTTTGTCTTTAACATGTTTTTAAGTTATTTGCCCAGCATTGGGACAACTCGGGCTAAATAATAATAATAATAAAATGCTTACACCTTCACATGTCTATGTTTGGATATTAACCAATAGTTGATACATCAATACAGAAGTATAGTGAGCAACGTGCTAGCG
The DNA here is from genome assembly GCA_921972225.1 of Euplexia lucipara. NCBI lineage: Eukaryota > Metazoa > Arthropoda > Insecta > Lepidoptera > Noctuidae > Euplexia > Euplexia lucipara. The sequence continues at coordinate 14,067,687 of OV179158.1, read as the reverse complement.
GATTGTAGTAAAATTCAATGAGGTGTATCAATACGCATCTTGTCGAAATTTTCATAGAAAAACGATTGGCCTGCCGGTCGGCAAAAATAGCATCACGAACATACAGAAAACAGGCGCGCATCGAACACGTGATTTATGCGTTATTGGCTACCGATTTGGCGGTTTACGACATACAGATCGAGGGTCATAAGTAGTACAAAACGGACCTGTCAAGTGAAGGATAGATAATAATATATTATTTCATATCAAGTGGCATAACGTAACAGCAAGGCATTGCTGCATTGTGCTCACCTTAAAGAAGATTCTGCTTGTATTCTTTCCTCTATTCCATTTGGCGCAGCTATTGTTAAGCACAAACCGCTTAGTGAAATAACTACAAACTAGATATTATTCCGCAAACTCAATACCATTTACTACATATTTTATCTTTGGGAATAGAAGCTTTACTTGGAAATCGTCATTGATATTTTCACGAAATCTATCCATGAAATTTAATTTGTTTCAAATGATTATGTGTAATTTTAAATTTTATAATGAAAGTAATTATTTTATCATACTTAAACGTATTGAGTTATGTTCAACATTCATGTAAAACAGGGCTGTAATAAAAGTCCTCAGAAATGTTGAACTTCATGGATTATATATGTAATGCTAAAGAGTTTTGGACTAGTTCTTAACTTGGAATTCGTAATTCAGAAAGCACACAACACACAGATTACTTCAACCGTGTCCGTCTTTCTGTATGTTGGAAACTTGGGAATATCTCGAAAACTACTGCTTACAAAGAATTTGGTATGCTGACAATCAAGAATGGAATATTTCCTGGAAAGTTTTTGTGCATTCGTTTTACATATGCGCAGCCCGTTCTTTGGCGTTTTTTTGTAGGGATATCTAAATTGTTCATAGTAATAAAGGAAGAGGCAGGTAGGTAATTACCACGGTAAAATAAGTTTCCGCAATATTTCTAATAACTTCAATACCTCTTATAGTATTGTAATGGCAGTGCTTGCCATATCAACCGGTACAGTCGTGTACAGTCATCAAGTACGCAATAGTTAGCCGCCATTATCTCTGGCTGTTACACCTGGCCGCATTGATATGCGCTTACTATGCGCCTGATTAGCCATGCAATGTTTCACACTTAGACACCGATTGTATTCGCTTTACACCTGTCCGATTGCATCTGCCATATGTTATTATAATTACACGTCTTGACACATACACACAGCCACATAATTGGACATATAATGAACGTATATGTCGGCAAACATTCATAATTAATAACTCATTCTATGTTAATTTTGACTTTGATCCACACATAGTTGATGGAAATTTTCTCATCTTGTTACCGAAACATTTCATCGTAGGTACGCGTTTATTTTAACATCTTACATGTTTTTTTATAGGTAATCCAAACCGCTGATAAATTTATTATAATCACCTTGTAATGTATGTGCGTAGTGTTTTATGGTTCATAAAGTAATTTTCCGCCTATCAAGAGAGAAACTCAACCAGCCTAGGTACAGAATCAGCTCGATGGAACAACGTACCTATATGACGACTACGCCTTACAGTTGCCTATGTAGCTAGGTACTCGTATACTCGTGTCTTGCCATGTGTATAACTGGTGGGCTTATCCGTTAGGCGCTGGCAACTCGCGCATTCGTAGCAGTTGCCAACTAACAGGCCTACGCGGCTAAGCCGATATCAGCTGTCGTCGCGTGCTACGCCGTCGCACCGTAGCCGACTACGAGAATTACACTTTCATTACCCTGATAGTAATTTATCGTTTATTTGTTGAACTATTGGCTCAGTTTACCCTTGTTGTTTTTACGATTACGATTATTGTTTTTCGAAAACTTGGCATAAATCTGTACAAACTAGTAAAGAAACGTAAGAACAAGTGTTTTACTTCTCCAATTAAGTACGTAAATCATGATTATATTTGTCACGGAAATTAAACATGACTATCAGCAACCTGTACAAGTGTGCAAAAAATTATAAAATTTTAAGTGCAATACTATACAATACGAACATTATAAGTACCTACCTAACCCTCTTCTATGGGTACAAGAGTATTGTCAGTAATAACAATAAAAGTTAATACAAAAACATCAGGTTATTACAACGACGAAACATTAAAGGCCAGTGGTGTAATTGTTAGGGCGGTTCCACACACTCCGGTAATTTGGCAACGGCGACACCGCGTCTATTGCAACACCAATTCGACGACAACGTGTAACTGGAATTGCCTTTATTATACACGCTAACATCGACAGTACTACAGTCTGTACACACAGATTAACATTAGTAATATTCTTGGAAATTAAAAAACTGGAGGAAAGCACGGAAAACTTCTCTAAAGTGTTTGTATCTGTTCGGTTAAATATTGATATAGGTACTAGGTACCTTATTTGGAGTATACATGTTGAACCACAAACACGAATTAAACTTCCCCACACACTAGCGATGCTTTCCTTTTAGTTGAGACGGACAAGTTCAACATTCGTTAGCTATGTACTTACTGCCGCCAGCCAGGTAACAATATAATTTTCACGCGACTCTGTGTAGTTCTACACTTGACAATGGAACTTGGTTAGCAATGCTCGCTGTCCAGTAATTAATCAACTTGTTTAGTAGCGATTGAGGGTTATCACTGCGCGCTGCAAGGTGCCGCTAATTGTTAAACTTTGCCGACGTCCGTCATACATATTTATTGCAATTTTAACTTTAGTACTCGACTCACAGAGCTTTAACCTTAAAATAACCAAAGCAACATCTTTCTACATTGACAAAAACTCAGGCGTTATTCTAGACGTTTATACAAGATAGTGCTCTTTAAAGAAGCCAAAACAATTTCACTTTGCAGTTTAAATAAAAAAGCCCCCTAAGTCACTTACGGCGAGAAGAAACGAGAGTCGAGTGCAATTTTAGGGCCGACACTACCCCTCTAGTAGATTGAAGGTGTTTGGTTTGAGAACATCTGCATAGGGTTGAGTTGTTTACCGTCTCCGGCCGGTCTCAAGACTATTTATTTGAAAGGTGTCGCCGCTCAATCCACTCAGCGATCACAGCCGATACAAATACCCGACCTAGAATAACCTGGATATAAATCACTCTGAGGAAATAAGTTGCTCGACCCATTTACCTAGCTGGACATGTGTTTAAACAACGTCTCGCAGTGCCGAGCCCGAGCCGAGGACTGATACCGTCGACGCCACTCACGGTGACGATATTGTGAAAGCTTCTCTATTGATGCTGTTCAATTGAATGGTAACGTTGAAAACGTTTTGCATATCTGTTTTGTTTCTCCCCACTTAACTTAAGAAAGTTGTTGCGTTGTTTGTGACAAACATTTACCTGATCGCGAAAAGTTATTATATTATCCAACTTGTTTACGTAAACAAATGATAAAGTCATTTGTCAAATACTTACGAGTAGGGTAAAATTGGGGCTTCTGCATCACTCGCCTCGCTTCGCTCGGCTCATGATGCAGAAGCCCCAATTTTATACACGCAACGTCTATCCGATGAGGAGTACTCAACGTCTAACCGATACAGCGCACTTTTAGCACTGATGAATGCTGATTGAAGTGTGTGCACTTATAAACCGTAAAAATGCAAGCTTCAGCACAAATGTTTCGCAATACCAACGGGTGACGAATCTTTAGTAGTAGGAACTTATAAGTTATTTTCTATCTTCATACTTTCCTAGCATTTATTAAAAACATTTATAAAAGGAACTACATACTAAGTTTGATGCTTGTATTTAGTTATTACCCGTAGTATAGAAATAACACGGGAAAAATATTTTTTTCTTTCGAGGCTTTTTGTATGAGGACTAGGTCTCTAGACCTAGGTCCTATCTTAGATTTTGTAATTTCTTATAATATTGGTTATACGTAATATTTTAAGTATTATATTAAATTTTAAGTGACAGTCTATTGCCGTTGAAAATATACAGCTCGATGAGAAACATATGGTGGACCCGTTGGCAGTGGGACCCTTGGCCTTAGGATGCGCTACCCTTAACGAATGATAGTGGTGTAAGTATGTTTTTTAAGTAAGTCTTTATTAAATTCTATTTTAAGTTAAACTACGTCTTATATTAAGATTTACTAGAGAGTACATACGATTACCTTATACAAATTTCGTCTCAAATTACAGCGACAGTGCGGCGCCGATGTAGTATTACATCCAAATAAGATTAGTAAAGGAGATGATACTTGAGTACCTAATTTATAATATATAAACAATCAATAATAATTCTTATGATCAATGAGTACAGTGTTCAATATTAAATATAATAATTAATTATAGATTTATTAGAGAGTACATACGATTACCTTATAAAAATTTCGTCTCAAATTGCAGCGACATTGCGGCGTCGGTGTGGTATTGCATCCAAATAAGTTTAGTAAAGGAGATGTTCACACTTGAGTACCTAATTTGTAATATATAAAGAAACAATAATAGTTCTAATGATCAATGAGTATAGTGTTCAATATTAAACATAAAAATTAATTATTTTTAAATTGAAACGTCAGCGAAAACTTTAATACGTTACAATGATCGTTCCCTTATAATATTAGGGTATAAATAGAGCCATCGAGATGTTTTTATAACACATTGGTTGTGGCATCATTCCTTCATTGGTGGCTGTGGAATATCTTCCCAAGGGGTCAAGTATGTACGTAATACTTAGGTCCTACGCCCATAAGCAACTCAGTTGCAATAATGTTGTTGTTTGCTCAGCGTGCTGATGGGCTAGTATTTTTTGATAACTGCTGTTTTCGTTTCATAAATAGTTTACTTTACTTTATCTGTATTTCAGGTCTTCAAATCCCTTCGATTCAGACGCTGAAGCGCCTTCAACATCAACTAAGAAAAAGACCACCAAACCGTCTAAACCCAAGAAGCAACGAAGCAAGATACAAAAAAGACAGGATCATTTAGATAGTGACTCGGAATCAGAGACTGATCCAACACCAGCAAACGTGACCAAAAAGCGTAAAATCAATCTCTTTCCCGATTCTGAGGTGAGTTCATTTATCTACATAATATTTTACGTTTTGTTTCTAACGAAAATTAGTCTGAGCAGAAACAATTTTAATTTCGATGCCTGCCCCATATCTATCTCGTAAATGACCTCGATGGTAGCAAGTGTGTTCCGCTTCTTGTATTTTCTATCTCGTTCTGTGTTCGATTCGCAGTCCGGACAAAGTGTTTTTGGTTATCCAACAATAAAGACATGCTATGTTATTTTAATACGTTATATATATATATATATATATATAAGTATAATAACGTGTAGATAGTTAAATCGTATATTAATATGATGTTGTAACGATGTTAAGCTCTTGAGCTTATAATAATTCAAAGTCTGTTTTTGTTGTTGGCAGGATGATGAGTCTGAACCTGTCCATGCAGCAACATTAAAAAATTATCTTTCACGACGTGTAGCTTCTGGCAAAACCTATCAAAGCGATCCCACAAAGAGAGGCGAGTATTACATTGAAGTTCGCATCTCGAACAGCCGTGAACTGGAAGCAATTACCAACAACCGTTGGCAACATTCCCTGATCACTTTTAAAACTGCAGTAAATGACAAAACGCCAACTTGGAAAGCAGTTACTCAGCTTGTTTCCACGATAAAAGAAAATTTTCGTCACGTTAAACCTATTTTGTATCCATCCAAGGATTAATCAACATGTACTTGCTCACTTAGTTTATCGATATCCACATAATTTTTGGGTTTATCAGTTTATGCATGTATGTAGGTATGTTTAATTTGAATAGTAATTTCATGTTTTTACATAATTAAATGCATTGTTTCTTACAGGATCTACTCTGTAGATAAAAACTAAATAAAACAAAAACCAGAACCTAAAAATAAGAAAAATTAAACTTTATAAAGAATAAACTAAAATGAGAACCTATAACAAGAAAAATTAAACTTTGTATAGAATAAAACTAAAATCAGAACCTAAAAACAAGAAAATTAAAGTTTGTATAACAGAAAAGTAAAATAAGAACCTAGAAACAAGAAAAAAATAAACTTTGCGTAGAATAAAACTAAAATCAGAACCTAAAACAAGAACAAATAAATTTGTATAGAATATAACTAAAATTGGAACCCAGAAACAAGAAAAATACACTGTGTAAAACTAAAATCAGAACCTAAAAACAAGAAAATTAAAGTTTGTATAAAATAAAACTAAAATCAGAACCTATAAACAAGAAAAATTATACTTTGTATTTAATAAAACTAAAATCAGAACCTATAACAAAAAAAAAATAATTTTGTATAGAATAATACTAAAATCAAAACCAAGAAACAAGAAAAATAAATAACTTTGTTTAGTATAAATAAACACAGAATAAATTGAATATTTTTGAAGACTAAATGTATTTCTGCCAACCCTGTAATGAATACGTTAAAAAACATTCTTCTCACAAGAAATCCAACATTCATAAATCTAACTGTTTGCTACAAACTGAATTTGACAATGTTCATATGATTGCTTGTGCCTTTAAAAACAAAATAGTTAGTTACAAAATAGATTCTCAAAAATTTAATATTTCACCTGAATTATTTTTAAATGATATTTCGCATATATGTTCTTATCTTATTAAAGAGAAACTGAAAGTACATACATCATTAAAAGTCAATTTTGAACTGTTTGTTTCATATGTTTTACCTAAAAATAATGAATCATCTCTGAAATCTTTTAACACTAAATATGAAATAATATCGCAAAATACCGATTTACTATCCATTTTTAAAGCATGTGCTGAAAAAATGATTTACAAATGTTCAGAGTTTGAACTTTGTGAATCAGGTTGGACAATCGAGAGAATAAGTCATTTAGAAATAAATATTTTAAAATACAACCCTTTAAGAGCTGGTTCTTACATTCCATTACCTCAAAATATTCGCAAAACAAAATCTTGTCTAAATTTAGTTAATAATGATGAACATTGTTTTCTTTGGAGTGTTGTAGCTCATTTGTATCCGTCTATGAATAATCCAAATAGAGTGACATCATACCCTCATTATTCAAAAGTTTTGAAAACAACTAATATGTCATTTCCTCCAAGTTTTACAGATATTAAATTATTTGAAAATCTAAATCCGAATTTGAGTATAAACATTTATGGTTTAGATTCGAAAAATCAAGTGACTGGACCATTGTATAAAACTTTAAAAAGAAAAATAATGCACGTCAACTTACTTTGTATTAATAATAAAAAAGGTAAAAACCATTACTGTTTAATAAAAAAGTTCGACAGACTTGTACATAAACAATTAACTAAACATAAGTCCAAGATACATTTATGTGACGAGTGTTTCACATATTTTAGTACATCAGAAAAACTTTTAAATCATAACTGTGCAAGAGTGAAAACTATACTCCCTGAAGATAACACGACACAATATTTTTCAAATTTTGAAAGAACTCAAAGAATTCCCATAGTTATTTACGGTGATTTTGAGAGCTTATTACACGAATATTCAGACAAAAATAAAACAAAACATGTTGAAAACATACAAATTCACGAGGCAAGTTGCTTTGCATATTATATTTTTTGCCATTCTCGACCAGAACTTAATAAGTTCGTATCATACAGGGGGCCAGATTGTTCAAAGAAGTTTACTAAATCAATTACCAAAAATGTGAAAAGATTGTATGAAATAATTTCAGATTCAAAGCCCATGATAATCAGTGAAGATGAACGTAATTCTTTTAACAATGCAAAAAAATGTTATTTATGTAAGAAAAAATTCTGTGATACAGACATAGTTGTCGCAGATCATGATCATTTCACAGGAAAATACAGAGGACCAGCGCATGATAAATGTAATTTAAATGCTAAAAAATGTTCATTTATACCTATAATATTTCACAACCTTTCAGGTTATGATTGCCATTTGTTTATAAAAGAACTTTCTGCTATTTGCGGGCGCATAAATTTAATACCTAAAAATAAGGAAAAATATATATCTTTTACTAAATTTATACCAATTAATGATAAAAATGTGGCTCAATTAAAATTTATCGACTCTTTTAATTTTTTGAGTTCAAGTCTTGATAATTTAGTGAACTCAATGAAAACTGAGGATTTTCAAAGTCTGCGACAGTTTTTCGAAGATGAACACTTATTTAATTTAATTCGGAGAAAAGGTATTTATTGTTACGACTATATTGATTCATGGGATCGTTACAAAGAAAATAAATTGCCAGATCAAATCAAATTTTATAATAATCTGACATCTGAAACTGTTTCCGATGAAAACTACAATCATGCATTAAAAGTTTGGGACGCATTTCATATTTCCAATTTAGGAGAGTATACAGATCTGTATCTAAAATGTGACGTCCTTCTTTTATGTGATGTATTTGAAAAATTTAGAGCTATGAGTTTAAAATATTACAACCTTGATCCATGTTATTACGTTTCTTCACCATCATTAAGTTGGGACGCTATGTTGTTATACACTAATATTAATTTAGACTTGATTTCGGATATTGAAATGTATCAAATGTTGGAAAAGGGTATACGAGGAGGTCTTGCCCAATGTTCTTTAAGATATGCTAAAGCAAATAATAAATATCTTCCACATTATGATAGTCAGAAACCTAATAGTTATCTAGTTTATCTGGATTGTGTTAATTTATATGGTTATGCAATGATGCAAAAATTACCAGCGGGAAATTTTAAATTTTTGAGCGAAAAAGAAATAAATACATTTGATATTATAAATGTTTCCGATGATAGTGATAGTGGATATATTCTCGAAGTAGATTTACACTATCCATACGAAATTCATGATGACCATTCTGATTTACCATTTGCAGCTGAAAAATTTGTACCTCCGGGAAGTAAAAATTATAAACTAATTGCCAACTTGAATGACAAATTTAAATATGTGATTCATTACATTCATTTGAAAGAGTGTTTAAAAAATGGTCTTATTTTACTCAAGATTCATAGGATATTAACTTTTAGTCAAAATGCATTTTTAGCACCATACATCTTATTGAATACAACACTTCGTCAAGAAGCAAGTTCAGATTTTGAAAGAGATTTTTTTAAAAAACAAAATAATTCTATTTTCGGAAAAACAATAGAAAACAAAAGAAAACAAGTTGATGTGAAATTGGTTAATGTATGGAAAGATACATCAAATAAGACTAATAAAGTTTGTGGAGCAGAAAAATATATAAGTGCTCCGAATTTCAAAAATATGTCGATGCTATCTGAGTCATTGGTTGCAATCCAGATGCAACAGACACAAATAATTCTGGATCGCCCGATTTATATTGGATTTTCAATTTTGGAATTGGCTAAGAGTCATTTACATCATTTTCACTATTCTGTAATGAAACGTATTTATAAAGAGTCTATCAAACTTTGTTATACTGATACAGATAGTCTTTTGTATTTAATATACACTGAAGACTTTTATAAAGACATGAAAAAGTATATTAGGTACTTTGACACCAGTAACTTTGAAAATGAGAATTATGATATGCCAAAAGTAAATAGTAAAATACCAGGATTTTTCAAGGATGAGATGGGTGGTGATATCATATCCGAGTTTGTGGGCTTAAGAGCAAAATTGTATTGTATAGATTCTGTAACCACATCAATAAGAAAAGCAAAAGGTATTAAAAAAACCGTTACAAATAAACTTAATATTAACAATTATAAAAGAGCTTTACGATACAATGAACATTTAAGAGAAAATATGTGTATAATTAGGTCAAAAAATCATAATATATTTACTCAAAAAATTAATAAACTTGTACTTAGCAGAGATGATGATAAAAGACAAATATTAGAAGATGATTATAAAACTTTACCTTGGGGACATTACAAAACTGTTTTTTAATACATAATTAACTATGTAAATCTACAATCAATACCTGTAAACTGTGTAAATGCATTTTAGTATGTAAAAGAAAATTCCCAATATGTAATTAATTAAGTTAAAATGTATATAATTCATAATCATAATAAAGTTACTTGAAAATGTATTTGAAGTTAAGCTGTATGTACTATGTTGATGTGTGTAATAAAATTTCTAATGTTTAAATAAATTATGTAAACAAATTGATGTGTATTTATTTAACAGACTGATTATAACCCTTTATAACAGGAATAAAACACAAATATTAAGATGATAAGAAATTTATTAAGATATAATAAGTAGGTATACATGGCCTTATTAACTTTTTAAGTATAAAATGATTATAACATACAGCGTGTTACGGAAAGGGTATGTACATATCAAAGGCACGGATTCTTTTGGTGATAATGAACTACATGGCAATATGTTTTTGTACCTATACCTACATAATTATAAAGTTAAGAACATTTAACTAAAAATCATACAAAAATGTGTAAGATAATAAATCCAGCATTCAATTCAAGCTAAATGTATACGTCTGTCCCATTGTACTAAATAAATATAGTATATATGACAAAATATATGAATATTTTTATTTAGTACATTTTTTTATTTTTTTATTATTTAGTACAATGGGAAAAACTAATTTTAAGAACTTTTTACTAGTTAATGAAACAAATATTTGTTTGTTATTATGCAATTTATTGTAAATTGAAAATATATTAAAACATAAATATAATAATGTAAACTTATAATAAATTTAATACACTTTAAAATGAATAAAATATCATTTATTTTAATAATAGTTGTTTTTTTATTTCCTCGATCTAAGTTCTGTTACAAATAAATTTGTTATTTAAGATTATAGCAACTTTTTGATAAAGTAAAAAGTACATTTCAGAAGAAGCAATTATTGAAAAGATTCTAAAAAATCTCTCGAAAGCAAATTAATTTGTGGCAGACAATGCGAACTATTGACAAAATCGAAATATAATATACACTGCATATAAATAACGTAAGTATACAACAGCATAAACATAAACAACATTGGACAATTCAAATAAATTAGAAAAATTATATAAAACATAATATAATTATGTATTATAGACAATTCGATTGCCTTAATTTATTCACTATTTTACCAACTAAATGTTCAGTTTCAGTCTTTATATCATCATAATCACTAGTCACTAAATACTGCACATCCACACTCGCATCCTCAGGATCCACTTTTATTTTATCCATGGGACGACCATCCAAATCATGTATCATAATTTTGATTAAATGTCGAACATGTGCAGGTTCTTTGCGCATGACATAAGATTTGTTTATTCTCGTAATAGATTTTGATTTGATTTTTTTTTTCTTCTTCAATGCTTGTTCCTCTGCTTTTTGTTGTCGACTTTCTTCACAAGCCTTGGCAGCTACTTCAGCATACCAACTTTCTCTATCTTGAGCGTAATAAAAAGGATTGGTAATTGGATTATCGTCTTCTATTAAATTCTGTAAAAAAAAAAAAAAAAAAACGCCATTATAAATAAAATAAAAAATATAAATAATAATAACTTTTACATATTTATAACCTTGTCACTTACCTCCTGTAAATTTGGTCTCTCGGGTTCTTCATCAAATACTGAAGTTCTATTATGGTTTATAATATCTAGAACAGGACTGTAGCACGGTGAGGTTGACATGATTCTGAAAATAAGAATGATAACAATATTAATATAATAAGATTTATAAAAAAAAATACACATTTGAAAAAATTGTTCTTACCTCGAAAGTAAATAAATGACCGGACAAACGATCTGCTCACGTAAATGACAGCAGCGCAATGAAGAGATCGCATTAAAAAATTATATACAAATGGAGCATGTGATGTCATTATTGTAATTTAAGAATAATATCTTAAATTACAGTTTCGTCTAAACACACAAGTCTAAACTTGTTGATATTGCGGACAAATGTTCTATTCAGGTATAACGTATTAATTATATACATTTTTTATCAATATATATTTGAAGGACAGAAAGAAATAGAAGTAATACGCAAAATGAAGTTGATCAAGCAACCCATATCGCTTAAAATTAACAATATAAATATCAATGAATCCCCGCATCTAATCAGGCATAGTATTTTACTACCTAACACAATTCGCTGTGTTATATGCGGTCCTTCAAACTGCGGTAAAACTAACACAATGATTAGTTTGCTGCTGCATGAAAACGGGATGAAATTTCAAAATGTTTATCTTTACTCAAAAACAAGTTTTCAGTCAAAATATCGTTTCTTAAGCGAGGTGCTAAGAAGAGTGCCTCAAATAAAATTCTTTGAGTTCAATGATGATAAAGATGTTATATCTCCGAGTGAAGCTTTACCGAACTCTGTATTTATTTTTGATGATGTTGCGTGTGAAAATCAAATAAATATCCGCAATTATTTCTCTATGGGTAGACATAAGCAAATTGATTGCTTCTACTTATCACAAACCTATTCAAAAATACCGAAACAATTGTTGCGTGATAATGTTAATTTTCTAATAATATTTAAACAAGATGATGTGAACCTGAAGCACATATATGAAGAACATGTTAGCTCTGATTTATCATGGAATCAATTTAAAGACATTTGCAAAACAGTTTGGAAAACTCCTTTTAATTTTTTAATCATTAACAAAGAGTCCCCAATAAATAATGGAAGGTACAGACAGAATTTCGATACCTTCTTTAATTTTGAATGAAGTTGCATATTTATAACGAGCTTCATAAGAATACAGTTTAGTCTAAATCTATTATTACTTGAATTCACTTGTTTAAGAGGAAGATGGAGAAAAATATTAAAATGGAATTAATGAAGTCTGTCGACTCCATAAAAAGAAAAATAAAACAAATGAAAAATCAGGAACATGAAGTGAACTTATCGCTAGATAAAATGCTCAAACCTGTTTCGGAGCCCCTCAATAGCCTTGTGAAATCTAAAAAAAATCTAGAAAACAAAAACCATATGGAAAATGTAATATCCGAAAATTCTATAGCATTCGAGTCAGACGAAAACAGTTCGAGCTCTTCGACTAAATGTGATGACTTTCACGATGCTGTATTAAATTCTGCAAGCACTCCTAAAAATAAACAAAAAAATAGTTTAGAAACTTCATTGGAAAGTAAAGACATTTATGGTATTTATGATGGATTAAATGTTCCTTTTGGAATAAGAACTGAAAACAAAACTTTAATGATGGGCAAAGAAATAGTTTCATTTTCTAAAATTGATAGTTTAGACAATGAAAATACAGTTTTGGTTAAAATTGGTGGTAAAACTTATAATTTAACCCCTGGACTTAAAGAACTTTTACTCCGAAGTAAACCTGATTTAAAGTTAATAACAAACATAGATAAACTTGTTTATAAAGATATCTTACATCAAACTAACGCCCATAAGAGAGATTTTAACCCCAGTGGTCAAATAAGAGGTGATAAAGGAACTAAGTATCGACAAATTATCAAGCCATTATTTTGCGAGACTTCAACTGAAAAAAATCAGATGAAACTTGGAGGTAGTTTGCCAAAGCTAAAAAAATATAAAACGTACACTGACTTGGTATATTGGGATGATCCCAATGAATTAGTCGAGAGATTAAAATTATTAGTAGCGTCAAGAGATGCCGGCAACACAAATCATGATAATGAAATTTTATCAATAATTGAAGAATTGAAAGAAGCTGACGTTATTAAAGAATAAATAGTAGGAATAAGGCACCCTTCCTTCAGTATCACAAAAGACTTGATATTGATATAATTAAATTTGTCCCAAAAAGAAAAGAAACATGAGCAAAGCCGATATTGTCAACGAAATTCATAAAAACGCGAGGGTGAACTTTCCTCGAAGACACGTTATCATGAAAGATATAGATGATCTATGGCAGGCGGATTTAATTGATATGCAATCAATTAGTGGAGAAAATAAAAACTTTCGATTTATTCTCACAGTTATTGATACATTTTCGAAATACGCTTGGGCTTTTCCTTTGAAAAGCAAGACTAAAGACGTTGTCTGTAATACTTTCAAGATGTTGTTAGATAAAGGGCGAGTTCCAAAAAATCTACAAACGGATAACGGAACAGAATTTTATAATAACTTATTTCAAAAGCTTATGAAATCCCATAATATTAATCATTACTCAACATTCTCAACAAAAAAAGCGTCAATAGTAGAGAGATTCATTAGAACATTAAAATCTAAACTTTATAAGGAATTTAGTTTAAAAGGAAACTATAAATGGATAGATAAAACTCTTGATAATGTAATGTATAAATATAATCATACTTATCATCGGACAATTGATGAAGTCCCAGCAAATGTAAATAATAAAAATAAAATACGCATACTGGAAAAATATGTAAGCTTGGCAAAAAATGTAAATAATAAAAGCAAGTTTAGTGTGGGTGATTATGTACGGATCAGTAAGTATAAAGGGACCTTTGAAAAAGGATACACCCCTAACTGGTCGACAGAAATATTTAAAATTAAAAAAATACAAAATACAACTCCTATTACATATTTAATTGAAGATACAATTAGAGGTCTACCTATTTTAGGGGCATTTTATATGCAAGAGCTTCAAAAAACGAAACATCCAAACGTGTATCTAGTGGAAAAAGTTCTTAGAAAAAAAGGAAACAGAGTTTTAGTGAAATGGCTAGGTTTGCCTTCAACTGAAAATAGTTGGATTGATAAGTCAAATAAATTATAACAGATAAATCAGAGTAACTTAGCTTTACAATAACTATTTATTAAATATTTAATCCCCCGATTCTTCAGTCTTATGATGTGTATTGGAGAGAGCAGTCTTCTTAATTGGCTAATAAATCATTTGCCATTAGAATTACACTTACCAGGCTACAATTATTGCGGTCCTGGCACGAAATTAATCAAAAGGCTTAAACGTGGAGATAAGGGTGTTAACAAATTAGACGAATATTGTAAAGAGCACGACATTGCCTATCATAAGTCCTCAAACTTAGAAGATCGTCATAAGGCAGATTTAGTTTTATTAAATATGGCAAAAGAGCGCGCAGTTACCTCGGATGCTAGTCCAAGCGAAAAGTTCGCAGCGCGTTTAGTAAGCAATATTATGTCAACAAAAATTAAAACTGGTTGTGGCTTAAAAAAGCGTAGCAAAAAGTGTTCTCGTGAAGTTACAGATGGAAAAAGTTTAAATCATAATTTTAAGAAGGTTATAGCCAAAACAAGAAGACATATAAAAAAATTAAAACCAAAATGTAAAAAAGTTGCAATAGAATTAGCTATGGCTGCTGTCCGAGAATTATCGGGTAATTCATCTATTAAACTTCCTCGAGTTATTCCTATACCGAAAACCGGTGGTGTTTTACCTTTGATTCCAATTTTCGCGGGATTATCTGCAGTTGGCGCCTTAGCAGGCGGTGCAGCTGGTATTGCTAAAACCATTAATGAATTTAAAATGGCAAAAAAATTACTAGCTGAGAGAAAGAGACACAACGAAAAAATGGAGGCTCTTTGTGTAGGAAAAGGCCTCCACCTCAAACCGCATAAAGATGGACTCGGAATTTTCATATCAAAAGAAAAAAACTAAGATGTCGGCTACCCAAACGAGCTTTAACTAATATTGACATTTTAAAGTATGCAACTAATATTCCACATTTTAGAGGTGTTTTTATGAGAGATGAGCTCCCTAAATACCCTTTTAAAAAAGAATGTGGAGTTATTAATTTAGATAGCTCAAAAAATCCAGGCTCTCATTGGGTAGCCTATGCAAAATACAATGATTATATTGAGTATTTCGATAGCTATGGAAATCTTAAACCACCAAAGGAATTTATAAAATATGTCGGTAATAAAGTACACTATAATTATGATAATATACAGCGTGATCACCCTTTTAACTGTGGACATCTTTGTTTAAAGTTCTTAAAGAATTTTTGGTGTAGTTAAGTAATAAAATGAGTGGGATTATTCAGAAGAGTTTAGTGTACAAGCATGTCTATTACGGTTACCATCTCCGGAAATAAATCAGAATTAATTTCATACTTTCAACCACCACTTCATTTATCTGATCAGTATGAGTGCGGTTTGCTTTACTTTTCATTATTGAATTCAAAACCTATTGCTCCTAATATTGGAAGCAGTCTGTCTGTGATCAGAATCGAATGTGATCTTGTATACGGCTCATATTTCAACGGTTTACCAAAACATTTCATTCATGAATTTCTATATGACAGTGCTCAGGGTCGTCATTACATAGAAATACCGCAAAACGTAGTATATTTTCCAATAAACAAAAATAACATTTCATCTATATCTGTTAAAATTGTTGATCAGTTTGGTCATAGTATTAATTTTGGGGAAGAACACATTCAATTACGTCTTCATATAAGGAAAACAAAATGATAGTTTATAATAAAAACACATCAGTGAATATAAAACGTCTTATTTCTTCGCGGACTACTAAGGGGCACACACGTAAGAATAAATTGAAGAAATTAACCAAAGCAAATAAAAACTTTCTTAAAGCCCTTGGTTTTAAAACATGAATATCCTACAGATTACTGAATCACCACACTTTGACAGTTCAATCGAAAGTTATGAAGTCCATTCATACAATCCCTACAATAACAGCTTTAGAGAAAACGATGAAATCAGAATTCCCATACACCAACAAGACATATACGTGCTACCATCAGCCAGTTCGATTTACATCGAAGGGCAAGCAAAGTTCTTCGGTAAAGATGGGAATCCGATCAAGAAAACTGTTGCGTTCACTAATAACCCTGTTATGTATCTGTTTCAAGACATCAGATATGAAGTGAATGGTATAGAAATAGACCGTATAAAAAATTCCGGAATAACGTCAACAATAAAATCATACATATCACTAAATCAAGCAGAAAATAAAGTTGCAGCTATATGGGGTTGGAACTTAAATGGATTTCACAGTGACGGACATTTTAGTGCTGTGATACCATTAAACAAGGTTTTAGGGTTTGCAGAAGATTACAATAAAATTGTGATAAATTGTAAACACGAACTTATATTAACTAGGAGTAACTCCAATTTAAACAGTGTAATACTTACTGACGATGTTGCCCATTTTCAAATAGATATGGAAAGAGTTCAGTGGAGGGTACCACATATAAAAGTATCAGATCGAGAACGATTAATACTTTTAAAACACTTAGAAAAAGATAAGTCTATTCAGATGGCTTTTAGAAATTGGGATTTATATGAGTATCCTTTACTTCCTAAAACTACAAAACATTCTTGGTCAGTAAAGACCGCTTCACAATTAGAAAAGCCTAGATATGTTATATTTTGCTTGCAAACTAATAGGAAAAATAATAAAACTAAAGACAGTTCGCTATTCGATCATTGCGAAGTGAGCAACGTAACGCTCTTTTTGAATTCTCAATATTATCCTTATGAACCTTTGAGCTTAAAGTTTTCTGAGAACAAGTATAGTATATTATATGAAATGTATGTGAAATTTCGCCAGTCGTATTACAACAGTCCATTAGATCCGTTGCTAGATCTAAAAGACTTCAAAGAAAAGGCTCCCCTTTTTATTATAGACTGCTCAAGACAAAACGATAGTCTAAAAACAGGTCCAGTGGACGTGCGGTTGGAAATTGAATGTTCTACATCAATACCAGATAAGACAACTGCATATTGTTTGATTATAAACGATCGACTTGTAGAATACAAACCTTTAAGCAACATTGTGCGAAGGTTATCATGATTGTTATTGTCGATATTCAAGGCTTTCAAACAGAAGCCAAGGAATTTATAGCAAAAGAAATCGCAATATTGGGTGATAGCAAACTACAAGTGTTTTTAATTGAGCCGCCATTTTCATTTAAAAATCTAACAAGACTAGAAAAGAAACAAGTTTGCTGGATTGAACGTAACAGAAAGATATACTGGAGTGAAGGATTTATTCCATATTCTAATTACCAGACATTGGTGTTAAATATTTTAAGAGATAAATATGTTTACGTTAAAGGTATAGAAAAAGTTTCCTGGTTAAAGCATATTTTAGAAAATAGTAATAGTAATATATTTAATTTAGAAGAAAAAGGTTGTCCTAGTTTAATAAATTTGTATAATCAATATAAACAGTCTCAAGATGTGTATAATTGTGTTTATCATAATTCTGTATGTGCGTTAAGAAATGTATTATGTATAAATAAATGGTGTCATGATAATAAAATTATAAACTAAAAATATATGTTTTTTATAGCTTTTTATCCCTTCCAATCCTATCTGATCACGACTATAAATTGTTTGCTACCGTTAGACGATGTCACTTCACCATCATAATTTATAAATATTATCAAGTACTAAGTAGAGGACAAAGTGGTCCAATATTTTGTCACATCTCTAAAGACACATTTGGCGCATTGGTTAAGAGTGCTACATCACAATGTAAATAGTAGGTTTAATAGATGCCTTAACAAATGCGTCAAAAGTGTTTTGCTGGTTCGATTCCCGCACAGAACAAATGAATATTTGTTCCAGCTTGGTTTTTATGATTTTTTACATTATTTTATATTATAATCAATTACTCTATCTCCATAATACAGTTAAGTAAAAAAAAAAAAACAATCCTCAATTCTTTTTCTGGATTTCTATCCGTATCCAAGGCACCGATGACATTAACTTGCACGGTTGCTAATATATTGAACGCTGTAGCGCTCAATACATTTCGGTTTAACGCGGTGCAGCTATCGAACATGATATTGTTGTAAAGTACGCTCGATAGTTTTGCTCCACTGTAGTTCGACGCCACGCCAACGATCGCGATAATGTGCGACGGTATAAATTGAGGAGTTCTGAATCTGATCAACCGTTCGAGTGAACTGCTGTGAACTGGAGGCAATCACAAAGAAACGGTAGCAACAATTCGCTCATCAGTTTAAAAACCGTAGTGGATAAAAATACATCGACAAGTCAATGATAGGTATTAGTTCTCGATTATAAAATTGGGGCTTCTGTATCACTCGCGCGATCGATTATAAAATTGGGGCTTCTGCATCATGAGCCGAGCGAAGCGAGGCGAGTGATGCAGAAGCCCCAATTTTACCCTACTCTTACGTAAATAAAGTTCACCTAAAAGTATAGATAAACAATATATCTCTATTTTATAAATCGTCCGTGCGTGTGTTTTTGTAATTAAACTCCTCTTTAACGGCTGGACCGATTTTGATTACATTTTTTGTGTGTGTTAAAGTGGATTCAGAATGGTTTAGTATCACAATTAGATTAGGAAGGTGCGGCGCTGCAATCGATATCTCATTCAAATTCAATAGCAAATCAAAAGTCAAAGTTCAGAGTCGATTAATACCTACTGAAATTGGATTCAGCGTTTGCAAATTTTGAGCAACGTTAAATTATTCGTCAGATCGGGCCACGGAAAACGTGATACGTAGAGTGATTTCGTTAGTCACAACGAAATTTCTAATTACGGAAGATGGCAAAATATGAGAAAATTGTATTAAATCGCTGGTTATCTAAGCTCTCACTCTTATTATTTCGGAGATGGAGCGCGACGACTTCGAAATTTACTTAATTATGTTATAAAGATACTGATCTGAATAAAACGGAGCGCCGAAAGCCGAAGGAATAATCGTCTCGACCGACAGACAATTGGTATCTCATCGACGCGGCTTCAGACTGCGACTTGGTCCATCTTATTATTTATTGCTTTCGTCAAGCGAAACCTTTTTGTTACGTTGTACTTAGTTGCAAAATACAATAATCCACATTCTTCTAAAAATATTTACCCCGAGGAAGATCGATTATACGGGCTCGTCCTGATGATTGAACTACCTACTTTCGAACTCTAATTTCTGTCCTAGGAAGGAGCGGAGCAATGATGCGTCCTGACATAATAGTACATATGCTGCAGTCTCAATTTCGTTAGCGGCGGCCACGTACAGCCGTCGCCTGCTCAAATAGAAAACGGTTGGTGATTAATTGCCAATTACTCCTACTGGCGAGTAATTCCCGCGCCCACTTGTCGCCGAGCTAAGCCCGCGTATTATTTTTCCATCGAGTAAATAAATTGATCGTATGTGCTGCGAACAAAATACAATCAAACACTTAAGGCGCGGGTAATCAATATTTTTGTAATTACATAGACAAACAAAACAATCAATATTGAATCGGGATTTTGATTTTGTGTTACCTACCTACGACTATTATGTTCAATAATACCTACCTATCTACCAGACTGTTTAATGACTGCCGGAAAATCATTGGTCTAACTCTTACAAAAGTAGTTAAATAACTTTAAATGGTTTTTTTCTTTTTAACACTTCATTAATTCAATGGGACTTCATGGGACTTAAACATGTAGGAAAACAGGCGTGATGTTAAAGTGGTATATTTAATCTAATAATAATAATAATATTAACACACATCGTACCTACACATCCGTACATGATGAGTTCAGCCCACGCGTCTAAATTTTGCTTTGGCTTTTCCTGTTGTTTTTTCTACTCGGCAACGGCAAAACCCAAAAGAAGGGTTTTGTATTTTTGTTTTAAACTGTATAAAATTATAATTTCTATCATTCTATCTAACCCAATGATAAATTTAAGTAAAAGTAAAAATAGGCTTATCTACTTTTAAAGGTATAATCCCAATGAGTTTACAGTTTTAAACAAAAAGAAAATTGAAATGTTAGGGTAGCCCAGAAACATGTACCTACAGAACTCATGGTATCAGTAACTATGCTCGGCGAAGTCCCTTTCAAAGTTTCAACCTGTATAAATATCGAATGAACGCGTCTACTCTTCCTGCCAACATAAATTTTGATAATTCGCTCAGAGTATAGTGTTACCCCGATGCAAAATTGTAATTTGCTGTGATATAATTCAATATTTAGCGAGATGTAATTGAATATTTTTCCAATTTGTCGCGCGTAATGGGGCAAGATTGAGTTGACGGTCCCCACGGCGAGCTGGCGGGCCGTCGCCGCGCCGCTGCCGGCCGGGCGACTGACGAAGTGACGACGCCGCGCGCCGTGACGGTAACGACACGGGCATCGCGACGCATCTCATCACACGACACCACATTTACATACAGCCTTTTACATTATTTTAACAAAGTGGTGGTTAAAATTTAAAATAAGTATTATAATTTATTTCGAAATCTCATCCACCGACATGATATACATATAATACACGATTGTGTCACGTGTATAATCACATATTAATTAAAGTCGAAATTAAATCATTTATTTCAATTAGACCGTTAAAAGGCACCTTTGAACGTCAGCCTTAAAAGTTAAAAAAAGGTAAAAAAAAGAAAATTATTCTAGTTGCAAGTTGATAACAAGAGTGGTAATAGAAAGTTTGGACAAATCACTACACAGTAAATGCAGCTAGTTATTTATTTTTTAATCAATTATATCCAATTTAAAAGCTTTTTATACAATAATGAAACCATCAAGACATCAAAGCATAATGAGAGAGACGTCTTATAAGTAAAGTTTATATACTTTCCCGGTGTTTAGTCAGCATAGCGCGTGATGTTCCCGTCAATACGTCGGGATTACGAGCCGTGCGGCGTACACTCACACATACTCCATGCACGTCACGCGCTGTTTTGAGTAACCGACAAAAACGCCTCATCTTTCATCGCGCGATTTCCTTCCAAATAGCTTTACGGTCCCCTTAATAATACTCAATCATTATTTAGATACCGTCCATATAAAGGTTTTGGGTACATGTTATATTGTACAAAGGCGATTTAAATAAATTGCCGTCTGCTCACAGGGCTTTTACCACGTTAACTTTTAATAGTTCCTATTTAACGCGATTGCAGGATTGTCCAAACTCATTTTATCAAGTTGTCAGTGAAATAGGCAGACGTCTTGTCAGCACTTCATGAATATTTATGCAACGTTTTAGAATATTTACTGCATTATACACCGCCTTTTCTCCTAGTTTAAGATATTCTTGTTATTGCACTTTGACGTAGCAACGAGGAAGATGCCGGCTACGTCACGTCGACTCATTCCAGCGGCGATCGCTCCTGGCATACTAATATTCTCTGCGAGCGATTCCATGTAATTCCAGTCGGTACTCCGCCTCCGATTGTGCGCCAGCCAGTATCTTGAATATGTTACTAGGACCTACCAAACGCTCGTCGGATGCCTCCGAAATGCCAATACACAAATCTGTGCAGTCACGTAATCACAGCTGCGTGTGTTACATAAATCGTAAAGTAACTTAGGCCATTTCAATCTCAATCAATACCGACTGGTCTATAACATAGACCAGTCGGAACCGAAAACCAAAACCTATAAAAAACCACATACCCACACACAACTCTTTAGTTTTTATTAAACCATTAAACGCATTGAGTTCTTTGAAGATAGGTAATAGCTCCATAATATTTTTTCTATCTACAAAGTTAACCGCCCTAGCTTGAAGCCTGGAGCGTTATGGCTTGACGTGATTCAGCACTCGTAATTCGTCTCAGCCTCAGGCTAAACAAACTCAGCTTATCGCATAACATAAATTGGCAACACGTCGTTAAGGCGAGCCGCACAGTGCGAGCCGCGCAGGCTTTATCAGCATCCTCTCGTAAACCAACGCCGCCTGTTATTGCAGCTCGGTTGCGACATTTCCCGAGACTTTTTTCATATCGCAAAACGGCTGCCGATTGTAACGCTAACCGACGACCGGGACGCGGCAGTCGAACCGCGTAAACGATTTGGCTTGTTCCGATAAATATATCCATTTGGCAATGCGCGCCCACTCCATGCTCGTATCAACCGAAAAAGCGCGCCGCCTTGAGCGCTGCTGTAATTAGAGGCCAATCGTAAAACGAAAGGGTTGCGCCGGAACGTCCCATCTGATAATGAGCGCGACTGGCGCGGCTCCAGCCGCCGCTCATATTAGGCGGTCTCTCCGTCGCTATCGTTACGACTTTTACACTTTTACGAGTTGTTTAGTTTACAGAGCCGGCTGTGTACGAGCGCGTGCATTGCCAAATGCTAGTTCGCGGCTCACCGCGCGCGACCGCTCCCTAAATATCGCCACCGCTACGTGTTAATGAGACGTACGTTTCAGCCTCGTTTGGCATTGCGCGGAGCCGCTGCCATCGCCCCGTACCACATTACCTAAATATCTAGCCGTTATGCCACTTCATATTACGCTCCCCTTTAGTTTTATTGTTCGTAAACTGTGATTTTTCTCTCTATACGAAAGCAAACATTGTGGCTTTTAGATAAAATAAAAGAACAATTTTCCTTGATAGCTATAACGATCTGTTGGCATCCGTTTACAATAATAGCGAAAGCTTCATTCCCGACGATATCAATTTTGTTCAGTGGCTCTTAATTAACATTTTCTTTTCTTTCGTTTCCAGGTGAGTGAGGGAGCGAATACAAAACCAGGCAGGCTTTGTGCGCGGCGCGCGCGGCGCCCGCTACCGGACAAAAAAGAATATTACACCGCTTTCAATTCGAACACACAGAAGAAAAAATATGATCTGTACTTTTGTAAACGCAAATGAGGTTCGCTTTGTATATGGGACTTAATTTAAATAACGTTTCAGGCCAATCGAACTGAAACAGGTGGGTAATTATGCATTAATTGATTTAGTTTCATTTTTAGGCAATCGCAAACACCTGTTAAGTGTGAATGTGTTTTCGAATGCAAAAAATACAAACGAAACCGCATAGAAACACACTATTGTTAGATCTTTCATACTAAATACATGTTCCGTTTATTCTTAGGGACATGATAAACTCTTGCGTCTTGATATACGAGCGACCCGATGGCAGACTGAGATTATCTCAATGTTCCTGTGCTATACAAACGGGCCACCTTCGCTGGAACACGAAAACTAGTTCCTACGAACTACTAGTCGTAGACAGTCAAAATGATTTAATGCTTAGGTGCTAACACTAGAACCTTTCAAAGTCTGCAACACATTATTCTTCAAAAGTGTTATCATAAGTGTTTCTTTTATTGCTCAGAGCAACAATAGTAGGTAGTTTATGGGACCTTTTTGTATTAGGCATTCAAAGTAAGTTAGGTAACTATAAGCAGAACCAAGCAAAGCTGTTTAGCTACTTAGATATCATTCCAAACATTAAATTTGCCTCACTGCAACAACACGTCGAGAAAAAGGTAAGTTTTTCTTGCGATATTCTTAACCATGTGTAAAATAACTGATCATCGAACATTTATGCGACACACGCATGGTTGCAAACACAGAAATTAAAGGTTGACATGGTCTTGTAAATGGTCGATAACGAATTTACCATAATTTATTAGAACTTTTAATTTTAAATATCGAAGAACTGCAAAAATCGACACATTAAAATTGTACCTATAGAATGGTAAACTCAGATGTACCTTTACTTCTGAGTTCACCATTCTATAGGTACAATTTCATAAACTAAAATGTGGTCTGCAAGTACATAATGCAGAAGTTAGACAAGCAAGTCCACATACTCGCGTTACGTAACAAAGACACTTCATGCGGACTCCGACCTTCGAACCCCAGGAGCTGTTGAACTCTGAACATGTTCTGTAACCTCGCGGTCAACGGCTTCTCAAATAAAATCATATTGCAGTGATGCAACATTCACTGGGGAGTGGGAAAGAGAATTGAAACCAGTTCAGGTATACCCCACGTATTGTAAACTACTATTTTCAAAATCGAATTTCCACGGTACATAAAGTACGCGAAATTTTTATCTATTCAGCACAAAGGGATAATTCTCACATATTTCTTCTTCAGCTTCAATATTTTAGTTTTCATAGCATTGCACTACATTTTCTTTTTAAACAGTCAAATATGCTAATGTATGTGAACACAAAATATAACTGAAATTGCTGAAGCATTATTTTTATGGCTCATATGACAAGTTGTTTACGTATTCCCGTCCCCATCCATTATATGATTTGGCTTACTGGCATGATTCAGAGGCACGCGGTCACCTGCGTGACGTAAGACTGAAGACAAAAGGTGCTAGTGCGGGCATGCACCCCGTGGGGCGCCGCCCTCGAGGACCTTGCACCCTCGCTCTATCTCTTTGCTACTCTTTTTAAGATAATGCACTTTTATGTAACTTTGTTCGTTTTCTAACAGCTACATGAAGCAATAAAACGTTCAAAGCTCCTTTTGAAATGAAGATTATTTTATAATGACTTTAACGTTGAGACATTTTTATAAAACACTTATAGGTAAATGCAATAAGGTTCCAAGAATCTTCGAAAAATCGGTCGCGAAATTAATGAGGGATGCAACATATTTCCGTAAGCTCCTGCATTGTGTCGCACATCTAAGTGAGTGCCTGCGACTTCGCGGTCTTCGACTCTTCGCTCGTACAATACTCCATCTCCTTATTTCCTCTCAAGAGCGCATCGACCGGTATAAGGAAACTATTTTCATATCATTTCTCCGTGCTTTATCATTAAGAAAGTTTCCGCTCACTCTTGAATTACAGCAATTGCTGTTTGAACTGCTTTCGTATTCATAACAAGAATGAAAATATTTCAGCGATAAAATATGTTTATTGAATTTTACTTTACCTGCGTGTTTATAAGAAATTCAAATTGTATTACAGCGCGATGAGATTACATCACTACCTCGGTTATTAATGTGCAGGGTAAACAAAGCAGTACAACTTTATTTAACACGAGCTTCGTCCCTTTATTACATTTAATTTTGTAACTAATTATTTATTTTAATAAGGGGGTACTTTTTGAATTATTAACAAGTTAATTATGACTCTTTTAACTCTCCCGTGTAATTAGGTTGTTAGATGTGTTAGTAGATACTGTGGTACGGTGAGCGCAAGAAGGCAACAGCCTGCTTCCAATCCGGAAGTTATAAATTTGCTTAAACTTGTTTGAGTTGCGAATTCCCGCGATGTTTGTCCGGACGTGCGGGTCCATTTAGTCCCTAAACCAACTGCTAACTTCTGAGCAAGCACCAATAACCAACAAAGATTATAATGATAAAATTATCTTAGTTGAGCATAACATCAGAATTACAAACCGATTTGACATACACATGTGTGTAACCGTGTACTTAGTGTGATGTGACCAGAGGGTTGACGCTTCGCTCTTGGGTATTTCCAAAGTCATCAAAACCCGGAACACACTTTTTAAACTGAATTCAACTGGTTATCCTCCCTTGCTTACGGTAAATAGAGTTACACACGCACCAAAAGGGTCACCTCGCCCTAGCCCATACGTGAGCTCTACTGTACCCCTACGTTTTTCTTATACGCTTTGGGGTTTCAAACATAATACAATATTACGGAACCAATTTGTCTTTTCATCTCTTAAGTGAGAAGAAATAGATCTCTGAAGAAAATATTGTTTTATTGCTAACTAAAAATTCAAAAGACGTTTTAGAAAGAAACTCCTAAATATAGCTTAACATTTCAGTAGAAATCGCAATCATAAATTATATTTTTTCCACTATGTAGTTTCAAAATTGTCATCTCGGTTTCAAAATGGGCCAAATGATGTTAGTTAATGTTACAATACCCGCTGTCTAACATCATACAGTCCATGTCATCATTAGCGAAAAAGAAAGACCCGGAATATCCTGCTTACAGTTTATTATAGACTCTACGCAAAATACGCGCCTTGACGTGGAGTTGCGGATACCAGCCCGGTATCTTTATCTTTTATTAGAAACTCCCCTACTAAACGCAACGATCACTTCTGAAAATGAATCAGTAATTATGGACGCGAGCAGTATAAAAAGCGACAGAGCCGCCGCCTGTACAAAGCAAGGACGTAATATTAACTTCCAACGAAATGTAGTTCAGAAGCTACATTGATACCTGGGATTACGTTTTACCCTCGTTCATGGCGACGTAATAAAATTCAGCTTAAAAATACCCATTACGTACCTGCCTATAAACCGTTGATCGCAGCTTTAGTATATATTCCTTTTAGAATATGAAAATATTTTAAAGCTGGGTGCGATCATCTGTCTGAGCTTAGGTATGTCTGACGAGATCTTACGAGTTTAAATTGTTATCTACAGTGTCGGAAAATTTGAAAGAGATGACAATGTCAGTTGAAGGAGATCGTAAGTAATCTCATTAAACATTAGCGCGTACAGTTGACGCGGGAGGCGGTCTCGCTGAAGTCGGCGACTCATTGTAAATGTATCAAGAGTTCGCTCCAACTATGTAGTGCTGCGCCGGCTCCGGAGCGTCTGAAAACAATCCCAACTGCGTTAATCACTTATTTACGTCCGGGGTCCACTGCCGCCAGAGTATTTCTAACGAACGCCGAGAATTCTGGGGAATCCTAATGAACCGTGGGAATTTCGATTCTAATGAAGCGAGCGAGTTGGAACTTTACAAGTGGACGTAGAGGGGACTTTTCGCTGGTGGCTCGTTCTTAAATCGAATTGCACAGTTTGGTTGGACATTATTGCGGTGCATCGGGAGCTACGCGGGAAGTAATTTCGCTTAGTTCCGCCGGATATATCTCTCCCAGGACGCAGAGACCTGCAACTAATCGGTTTGTCATTTCCGCAATCGACCGCCGCGACGCCGTTTTGAATACTTGATATTTGTCCTTTGTTTACGACACTGGGACAATGCTCATACTGCTAGGTAGGCATATCACAAAAGTATAGCAGTAATAAATAAACTTTGTTGTCCGGTATAGATTCGTAATGAGACAGTCCATATTTTAGTGTTAAACTTTTGTGTCGCTTAGTTAACCCGCGGCGCCTACGTCCGTTGCCCGTAAAAGTTCAATTGATACTTTAAAAATTCAAGACTAACGCTTTTAGTGCACTAAGGTGAGGGGACGGCAAAAATAACTTGAGACACTTGCTGCTCTGAGAGCATAGAGTTGGAACTTCAAATAGCAACCGTTGTTTTAACCGATGGCATTATCGGATAGATAAACTAAGACTCACTTAGACTCACATCTGCTAACATAGACGGCTGAAGTGCTAGCGTTACCTAGATTTTTTATGCTCGCGACCATTATTATTATTTCTTTAAATTATTATCTGCTACACCTGCTTATAGTTTAGTTAATCATATAAAATGTGTTATATGTTTCTGGCTTAAACACGCCACACGTTACACTTATTAATTACAATTACACATTCAATTAAGAGTCAAAGAAAACCTCAAAAGTTTCTGAATACCTAATGCGACTATATATTTTAAAATTACTACCTATATGTACGTAGGTATATTAGTATTCTACGCAATCATAACTTACTCTTCTAAGTATGTTTTATGTAGGTACCATATAAAAAGGGGTGAGCCTAATACCTAACACGTAATACTTATTTAAAAAAACTCAATAACAGTAGACATATAAGTAAGTCTTGTATAGTAATTGTATAATATTTAAATGTTGTTCATACTTACCTGAGGAACAAATAAGTATGATACTACCTAACACGCGATACTTACTCAAAAAAAGATATGTGGCCGGATATGTGCTAACTTGCACATTCGGCATTTGTGCGCAGTGGCCTCTAATCTCGCCATGTCCCGGGGTCCCGCAGTCCCGGAGACTCAGAAAGCTTGCGGGAATATTCATAAAGCCTATTCACATCCGTCCGTTATCGGGCGGAACGCCGCCGGGCGCCGCCCGCCGCCTCCACCGCGCACCGCCGCAAACACTATATCGAAAGAGATACGGGAAAATTACATTTTCACATGTTTCTTCAACGACCTTTTAATTCGTATTTAAATATTAAAAGGCGAGCTCTTTGTAAATACAGTGGGAAGGGTTACCTCAAGCTTGCGGACTTCGAGTTAATAGAACAACAAAACACAACTCGATGTTTCACAACCTATTATATTATTGTGAAAACCAAATTACACAGCAGAGTTTTTCTTCTGTGAGGAAACCTTGCAAATTACTTCGCTTTAGAAACAGTTCGCAAGTTCTTTCAAAGACGTTGCCTCACGTTTTTACCACACAATAACAATTTTGTTTTCGAACAAAAAACCGTTATATTAATTAAGTGCCACAAGATGTTTTGTTACCTATGTAATTAACGTAAAATATGACGTTATATGAAAAAATATAGAAAAATGAAAATATCTGTGCTATGTGATTTCAACTCTTCAAAACTTAATAAACCGATAATTTCTACAAAAACTGCGCTTTTATAGCCAAAATTAAAGTCGTAACTACGACCACTACAGCGGTGGTATTGCAAGCAGTCTCAACTTTCCAATTACATCCCCCCAGTTTAGCTAACTCATATAAAAGTTCTGACAACGCGTGTCCTTAACTAGGTCTTAGTTTAGCCACTGTTATGAGTTTAATCTTACAAGAATGAGCTATGAAACAAGATAGGTAGATACACTGGTACATCCATCTTATTTCTCATCAACCTGAACTGTAGGTACTTTAGAATAACTATCAAATAAAACAATCAATTTTCTAATCATTGTCATGCTTTTCAACCTTTTTTCCTTTATTACAATTCAAATACTTAACCTTACCTACCAAAACGCAAAAAAAAATCTTGTAAAGTCACTTAAAATCGACTTAAAGTTGACCTTTAATGTCTTAGTAGGTACCTATATTCAGCTTAAATTGTGCAATGTACGCGGACTGATTACCGATGCAATCGTATCACTGAAAAATCGTTTCAATTTTGTATCTGTGCTCGTGCGGAAAATGTCCGCTCGGAACGAACAGTAATATGCCATTACCATCATAACAACGTTACTCTCGACTTAATTCCGCTCCCGGCGGCGCTCTGCCGGCCGGCCGGCTTCACTAATTTCTCTTATGCGCACCGCCCACCGTCAAAACCCAATCTAAGCGCCTATCGAACAAAACAGATGTTTGTTTATAACACATAGGTACATCTTCTACGAAGCCTAACACAATGTCAACGGAAATAAAACAGCCATTATAATCTTCTGTAAACATGTAAACGTCTGCACAATGGGGGCAGAACTAGCGTTTAAACCAACGTCTATAGAGAGACGGCAAAGCGTTGTCTAGAAATCCTCTGAAATCCCTAAGGAGCGTCAATGCTTCCTCCACAATGGCGCACGTGAGAGCTGCCGGCCGACAGCAGACATTCAAAGGAGCTATTATTAAAGGAATACGCCGATAGAGGTCAATTAGGAGTCGACGTCGGCAACGATGGATAGCTCAACTGCCCGTTATTCACTCACTAATAAAAATTATATAACTAAAAAATGCATCTTGCTTTATAAGAAAACATAAAGACATAACCTACCTACTTTTATATTGTTTTTTCACGTGACATACCTACTGTGTAACTGACCACTGACCACTTCATTGACTGTTTTTGCTTGATGATTGATGCGACTAGAAAAACGCAAGTCAGAAAAGCGTAGATTTTAAATTGAAATTTCCTCACGTCGCGTTGTAGAGTCTCTTTAAATCCTTTTATACATCAAAGAATTCAAGCGGTAGACTGCTATTGAAATCCCCAGTGAGCATCAATGCCTATTGCCACGTCGCTTATCTACAATGTACGGCATGAGAGCTGAAGGCGCAGGCAACGCGGCACCGAGGGGAAGACATTTCAAAGGAGTGCCTTACTGCATCGGGTGAACAATTAAAGCAATCGGCAGGCACGATTAACATTTCTGTACGTGGAGCGTCGATGATTTATTCAAGTGATCTGCGTTTTACTGTTTACAAACTTAAGTACCTACCAATAAAAACAATTGACTAATGTCATGACTCCGTTAAATGCGTTTATCATCGAGTCGTAGATTTATAAAGTCCAATCAAGACTTGCTGTCAAAGATGCGGGCCTCCTTTAGCTTTTTTGTTTATAGAACTCTACCGACTATTATGTTTATGATCGCCTATCGATTTCGTTCCATTTAGCGATGTTTTCTATTTATTAACAATAATCGAGATAACGGCTCCATGTCTCGCTGTCGGAGGTGAGCTGACAATCGTTGTGACAGGCAGACGGTGGCAGGGCGCGCCTGGCACGCCACGGGGGACCTTATCCCACTGACATTTTATTATTTTTATGCTAATTCCCCCTTTCGAGCAGTAAAATAAAAAGTAATTTGGCATTTTTGTCCTTGTAGAAATGTTTCACTATGATATAGGTCGGTCCTTTTTATGCACCGAACAATTTTACACTATTCATATTCTTTATCTATACTCTGTCCATTGATTCGTATATTATAAATACTTACAGTATCAGTAGGTACCGTAATTTGAATAAACTTGAAACTTGCCAATTTCCTGAAACTCACCTTTAGACAATAAATAACCTTTAGTTTCAAGAACTTGCCCATAACACGAAAGAAAAGGACAGTATTCACTTAGCGAAAAGAGACAATTTTATGCACATTTCCGCAAAACTTTATGACGTCGTCGTAGAGCAACTCCTCGGGAAGATTTTATTGTTAAGACTGCTGCGGTACATATTCTGATAGTAAAGGAGACTAATATGATACAACAGAAAATATACGCTGTAATAAAGCAATACTCGACCAACAAAGTTGGTCGCTTTGTCCTGTTCGTAACATCTTTTGCAGCAATAAAGTGTAACGTCTGTAGGGCTGTACACGGACGAATAATTTTAATAGCTCGCTGACAGATTATTTCAGAAAATTAAATTTTAGCTCGTTGGACACAGCCCATAAAATTCGTGCTTACAAATCTGTTTGTTATGACATCGTAACGAGATTATGTCCGTTTCGCAGTGAAGACGTCTCGCGTCGCCCATGTCGTCACAATATCGCATGTTTTATTTAAGTATTATTTCACGCAATAAACGCAGTGTCGCTGTCGCTGCCATGCGCGTCTCTGCTAAATTATACACAAACATTTTAATGTGAGTATCGAACGCGCATCATGACAGTTTATTACCAATAATATAACAATAGGACTTATTTATAGGGAATAAAGATTTCATGAAGACATGCGGGTGTCAATATCCTACAGATACGTCCATAGGTACGATAAACGAGCATGATAATAAAATACTTTCTTTGTGAGTTTTTAATTGATGGCAAAATTAACAATGACATCATGTAAAATATCCATGTTTCATACCTATTTCGTAAACTGCAGAATTTATCTGTTAATATTATTTGCAGCAACGTTTGCATTTTTTCATTAATTATGCTGAACAACGTATAAGATTGTATGTTTAAGATAAAAAAACCTCTTAGTATTTTTTTTTTATATTAGGTATAGTAATATTACATAAAATCAAATAGGTTATATGTGTTTTATAAACATCGACTTCTGAAATCTGTAGAAACCGTTGAATTACTTGTTTGTAAAAAGCATAGTATAAAGCGTGGGATTCTTCCAGCGCAAGAAGCTGGAATTTCCCCAGCAAGGTTATGAAAAAGTGTCGCCGGAGCTTAGAGGCGCTTCAAAGCGTAGGCGTGACCCAGCAGGGCATTGTGATGTGAAGGCGAACACGTGATCACGTGCCCTCACCAGCTCCCGTCCGCTCACGTGTCCACAGTTTACCCCTCGAGTCAGACTGTAGGCTTCTGTTTACTCTCAACTCCTTCAAACTGACCCACCATTAAACAACGTGCCGCGAAGTCCTTCAAAACCACTACGAACTTATTTGCGAACTCACGTGTTTCATTTAAATGAAAATTATAACATAGCCGACCTCGTTTTGTAAAAATCTGAGTATTTTTTTGGCTTCATCGTCGGTTCTCGAGAAATTTGGTACCTACCGAGTGAAGACTGTATAATTCTTAGTCCAATAACGAGGAGCGAGTTTAACCTCATTACTTTAAAAAATCCAATAAACTTTTGGATTTTTTAAAGTAATGAGGTTCCTACCTTCCTACACAGAATAAAAAAAATCAATACTACTTACTTACCTAGGCACCGAGTTAATTAAAATTCATGTGCGTACACGGGGCATAAGTGTGTGTAAAGCTTGTCCCCTAACATACGTAGCTGCGGACGTGTGTGGATTTGATTATCAGATAATTAGTGTAATGGGGTGTAAAGATACATACCACGCGTGACGTGACCGCTCCAGGAGGCCGCGTCGATAACCGATGTTACGCAAACCGGAATATGCGACTATTCACTCGATACAGTTGTACATTTCGATTATATCCATTTAATATTCAATGTTATCCAACTTTGATAATTGCCACCAAGATATTGTTAATATATATAGCAGCAGGGACACCTATGTTAAATTCCCTCATGCAGTAACCACACTCATTATTTTGGGCTGACATAACAACATTAACTTCGAAATGCGGTTGCGAGTTTCATCCAAGGCTTGCAATTAACTAGTTGGCTGATATAGTGCGTGCACGAGCGGCGGCCCATGTTAATATGGCAATAATAAATTTCGAGCGGTTTCCATCCGCCGTTGCCCGACTGTCCTGGGGCAGCCGGCACATTAAAAAGACTCGATGAATTATTTTGCACATATCATTTCATTAGCGCAGTACGTCGCTGCTGCCTAGAGACATTCTGCCGCTCACATGTATAAATAACGCTGACTTCGAAACATTAGTACGTCCTATTCCGCTTTATCTCTCTAATTTCCCCGGTGTCCCTATATAATAATATTAAAATAATTGTAAACAACAGAAGCTGCAGGCGTGCGGCCGCGTTGGTTAATTTTAATTACCCGCGGATACCATATTTTGTTCGGCAAAATGTGTTGTACAAATATAGACTAAAAGCTGACCACGACACTAGCGGTTTGGTGCTCTTGTCGATACATTTATATTGAATAATGCGTGCCGCTACAGTTCGTCCATTACAGTTTTGATGACCTCGCGACAAATATCCGCTTAGCGGTATTATTAAACTGGGACTAGATCTCTAATTAAAACCTGTGCGGACCTAATGAGGTCTCTGTGCTGTAGGTACATGACAACGCATAAATCCCGTGTAATGAACGCAGCGAGCGTTAAATAGAGCCGAGTCACTCAAATTGTCCACAATGCGATTATTCCATTACTCGAAAGCTGTCCGGCCGCAGCACACACAACACAGCTCTGAAATGGGGTACGTTCAGCGCCATGCCACTCACACACGAGTACAATACCTACGTAACGCCGTCCCTTTACGGAATGACCACTCTCGTCAACTACTATTAAGCAAAGGCTCACTATTTTATTATTAGGACTTTCAGACTTTTGTTCTCTTAAAAGTTATATAAACAAAGATGGAAAACAACGGTTGTTGAGCAACGTGTTAGCGTAAGAGGGTTACCTACTTTTCAGTAACTTATACATCTACACATGTAAAGTAATAGCTGATTCAATGCTTTCAAGTTCATAAGTTTTAAAATACAAACCTCCTCATTAATAAACGTAGAGTCAAGTTACAACCCACACAACCTTCAGATTATTTTTATTTTCATTTTTCGAGGTAGGTTTTATTTTGAGTTATTAGTTTGGCAGAACTTTACACAATGAGGAGGAAAAGGGAAGACACTATTAATACAAGATTACGCACTTAAGTGATAACTTAAGTGCGTAATCTTGTATTAATAGTGTAGAGAATTTTTAAGAAACATCTTGCTTTCATAACATTAGAGACTACGACTTGAGGAACACACTCATATCTGAACAGCTACTTTTAAGTACCTACAATTAACAATATTGTCATGTAGGTAGGTCCTTGTCTATTTTACAGAAATTAAATAACGTAATTTTGACTCTTAAATAACACGAATCACAAACAGTGATAGACAACCTTCTGCTCCAACGTATACTTAATATAGTTATAAAAGAGAATATTTTTCATTAAGTATTTTATTACTTACGTGGTTATTTTCTAATTTACTAGGTAGGGAGGAACTACTCAAAGTATGGCGAAACTTTAAGTAGGTAGATCACGAATTGAAGTGCGGTCTGTTCTGTGTAAGCGTCTGTATCCATTTTTTTATGTATTCATTTGTTTAATGTTATGTTTTTTCGTCCCCAGTTTATCTTCATCGCGGCGGCCATCACTGCTGGATCCGTACATGACCAGAGCCGTACTTGCGCGAGCACTGGACGTCTGGGCCCAAGCATCCCGCCTCACATTCACAGAACTCAACTCGGATGAGGCTGACATCGTTGTTTCCTTCGCCAAGTAAGTTGTAATACAAAAGCTTTCTCTACACTTACACGATGGCCGGGAATGGCCAAAGCACCAACATCCTGGCAATGTGTTAGATTCTGAAGGAAGATCGTCCCGTACGTAATCGTAACACACATGACACAGGTACCGGGCTACCTAAGAGTGAAGAAAGCTATCAGTCTAATGAATATGTTTAATTTTACTCTAACTAGATAATATTATAAAGATGTAACATTGTTGATGTTATAAGAGGTAATCTCTGAAAGCTATTCACAATCCGATTGCAATAGTTATTTGTGCAACAAGAGAGCAAAGTCATTTTTTGCTGCGATTGCTGATTTTGAATCCTGAGCAAGCGAAGGATTCAAAATGATTCTAAAGTTTAATCCGTGAGTGTGGCAAGGGATTCAAAGGCACGAGATGCACGATATTTTACTGTAAATATTTATTACTAGTTTCAAAAAGTGTTCTCGCTGCTGAAGTGAAAAGTTATGTGTGTTACACGAGAGTAAAGTTTCTTGCATCTCGTGCCTTTAAATCCCTCGCCACACTCAGGATTAAACTTTAGAATCACTCGCTACACTCGTGATTCGATAGTGAATCCTTTGTTTGCTCAGGATTCAAAATCAGCAATCGCAGCAAAAAATGACTTTGCTCTCTTGTTGCACAAATAACTATTATGTCACTCAATGAGCAAAATCGCATTTTGCTGACTGATTTCAGGCAGCAAAACCTACATGTTTGAGCTACTGAAGTGAAAAATATATTCCAATGTTACAATAGATTGTTCTAAAATGACTTAGATGTTATGTTTTTTATCGAAGTTGACCATTCGGAAAGATGTCCAAGGCAGAAGCTAGCTGTAAATATTAGAAGTACCTACCTAAATCCCTTTAGAATTCGTAACTAGGTAAGTAGGTGCTTAGTTACACTAAACTAATATAATTAATGTTGGTGAGTGTGAGTACCTACCAAGCTCAATATAGCTACTTACTAATCCACACTTGAATAAAAAGAAGGCATCAGTATTGAGATTCGTAATAAATATATTTGAGGTCCTTTTTGAATACCGAAAAGAAAATATCTCTCGCAACGAATAAAATTGGCAGACTTCTTTAAATATCCCCAAGCTTGATTTATTGTGTTGATAATAAATAATAATCAACTGAGGATTTACAGAAACGTCCTATCCATTTTAAGGGGATTTGCGATCTCCTCGTGCGGGGCATAAGAATAGGGTCGGACACTGCTCAAGCCGAACTGAACACTATAGCGTT
Source organism: Euplexia lucipara (assembly GCA_921972225.1). Classification (NCBI taxonomy): domain Eukaryota; kingdom Metazoa; phylum Arthropoda; class Insecta; order Lepidoptera; family Noctuidae; genus Euplexia; species Euplexia lucipara. Next base: position 14,031,404 of record OV179158.1, on the reverse strand, counting down.
TATTTAACGTATAGAATAATATAGTATAATATCGACGCTGGAAACCAATTTTGTCGTATCTCGAAAATGAAACTACACCAGAACCAAAAAAACGGTTTCAAAATACTTTGTGAACTAGCAGGAGTAGAGTGCTAGTTTTTAGAACGCATTTACCTACTTCGCGAAACACATTGGATGTTACTAATCACACAATAAATAAATTAGATATATACAATGAATTTTATACTACTTTTTTAAATCCCGGTTGCTAGAAGCCATACTGCCAAATTCTGATAGAATAAAATTCTAATTTTCGTTGGATGGGTACCTACTTACTGAATTAAGAATATACTAAATGGCAAGAAAATATTACTATAAAGTCAGAGACCAAAAACGCTGTCATGGCACCTACCTGTTTTACTTTTTTTCTACACACCTTTTTAAAGAAGTGTTCCCAACTCAATCACTTCAATATTTAGGTACACTTCAAGCTCAGTTTAAATTAGAACGCTAAGTTGCGCCTACTTTCAAGCGTAGGAAGTCCCAAAATGGGACTCCATGACGTAGACAGTTCGATCCGCAGTTTAACCTAATCGAAATCTACCTAACTCTAGTCAGTTTTTAAAAACTTTTTTGATTTATAAACAATATTGTAGCCCACAGCGCTGTTCAAAGATTAGCTGTAGATTGTTAAAAAAAAGATGTAGGTAATTACTAGATTATAAATAGGTATAGTATATAATTATGACGGCTAAGTAGGTAAAGCTATGTCAGTAAACAGATCACGGCAGCGTCGAGTGAAGCAAACCCTGACAAATGACACAAAGTTTCCGACAAGAGTCTCATATAAAATGAGAGTAGGGCGAAGTTTTACTTATTAGATCACCGTAAACGACGATATGAGTAAGTAGGGGCGACAAAAACCACAACACTGGACATATTGCGACCACCATATTGCGGCGAACGCTGCAAACTTGCAGCGGCAGCCGACAACTTCACCGCACTCTGCATAACATTTTCTTTTTTCTCCGTGCCCCGCTGGAGCGTCACATTTTGCCAGTTGAGGCGCGGTGGCGTGGTCACGTGACGAGTTCAGTTTTATTACTTACTTGCTGTCGAATCAATAAGAAGTTTGCTCACGACTTCCGATATTACTCGATTACGTATTGCGAATTGCGATACATTATACCTACTTTAGGTAGATTCACTTTGTTTTACTTTTTTAAGATTCAGGTAGGTAGGTAGGCACCTAGAACACTTGAGCACGCGTAGCGTGATCAACGTAGAAAGAGATTTTTCACTTCAGTAGCTCAAACATGTACCTAGGATTTGCTGCCTGAAATCAGTGAGCAAAATGCGATTTTGCTTACTGAGTCAGACAAAGTAACTTTTTATTTTTTTATTCAGAAAGCCGCGAATAAGTACCATTCAGCCTTGGAAAGTTGGAATTCGAAACATTCACACTTTATCTCTTTCCCGCCATTAGAAACAGAGAGAAACAAAGTCCAGCCCTTTCGAAGTTCCGATTTTGAATTCGACCTCAAAGACAAACACGTTCGAAATTTCAAACTAACTAAAGAAATTTTGCAAAAAGATAATAATTATGTCTTTTAATGTAATTTATTGAATTATTAACTTATTCAAAATCAGCATTCGCAGCGAAAACTGACTTTGCTCTCTTGTTGCACAAATAACTATTGTCTAAAGAAGAGTCGATGAAGTGACAGATTGTATAAACATTTACTTGGTTTTGAGGACGACAATGGCAAGATTGAAGAGAGGAAATGTGTAGATTATTGAGTCGACAACAGTCTACAATATCGAGCATTATTTTTTTAACCCCCGACGCAAAAAGAGGGGTGTTATAAGTTTCACCGCTATGTGTGTGTGTCTGTCTGTCTGTCTGTCTGTCTGTCTGTCTGTCTGTCTGTGGCACCGTAGAGCCCAAACGGGTGAACCGATTTAGATGCGGTTTTTTTTATTTGAAAGCAGGATTTCTTGCGATGGTTCTTAGATATGATTAATCAAAATCGGTTCAGCCGTTTCAAGGTTATCAGCTCTTTTGTGATAGCTACTTTTGCTATTTTAGACGTCTATGGGTATTAACTTTACTTACAAACATATGTGAGGCTTAAAATTTCAAACACCCATGTGTGTAATATTAATAAGCAACATTATGGTGTATTTGGTCTGATGCAGCCAGGATATCTAGCAGACTAATACACTCTTGGGAAAATAACATCAGATATGTCGTGTTTGGATTCATTTTAACCAGCATTTGATTCTGCACACAATGCCTCGATGGCAACAGGTTGAGCTGATGCTGCAGCCAGGCTATCCAGCACACCAGTAGGTAGACTCTTGACAAAATAATAGCAGATATGTCGTGTTTGGATTCATTTCAACCACCATTTGATTCTAAACACAATGCCTTGATGGCAACAGGTTGAGCTGATGCTGCAGCCAGGCTATCCAGCACACCAGTAGGTAGACTCTTGACAAAATAATGGCAGATATGTCGTGTTTGGATTCATTTCAACCACCATTTGATTCTAAACACAATGCACTGATGGCAACAGGATGAGCTGATGCTGCAGCTAGGCTATTCAGCACACCAGTGGGTAGTCTCTTGACAAAATAATAGCAGATATGTCGTGTTTGGATTCGTTTTAACCAGCATTTGACTCCACATACAATGCACTGAAAAATTCTCATAACTGTAAACTCTATAAAACAAAATTAATGTGTTTAAAAAATATTAAATAAAAATTAAATTAAAAATTTAAAAAACCCCCGTCGCAAAAAATAAAACATTTAAAAAGTTAAAAATAACACTTTAGCCATGAAATTTTACGTAACGTCGGGGTACCGTTAAAATAAGTACCTACATACCTACAAGTACTAGGAACATTCCTTACTTAAGTGGTACCCCGACGTGAAGTAAAATTTCATGGCTAAAGTGTTATTTTTAACTTTTTAAATGTTTTATTTTTTGCGACGGGGGTTTTTTAAATTTTTAATTTAATTTTTTCTATAATCGGCCATGATCATGCTAAGCGTGCTAAGGTCACCAAGAATCTACATACTAGTACCTACCTACCTAGAATAGAATAGAATAGAATACAATAGAATACTCTTTATTGTACACCATAAAAACTTACAAATTATAACTTTAAGCGTACATAGGGTGTTACAATGGGCGGCCTTATCGCTAAAAGCGATCTCTTACAGACAACCTTTGGATGGACTTGATAGTGGAGGAGAAAAGATGAGTAGGCAGTTTGTGGTGTACTATTTACATAAATATACCTATAACATACATGACTATCTCAATAGATGTAGGTATAAAATAAGTTTATACTTATCTACCTACCCATTTAAGTTAAATTAAGTTAAGTTCAAGAGTTTATTCTTGAACTCATTACCTACCTAGGTACTGTTTATAAGTTAGCCCTACAACAGATGTAAATAATAAGTGTTTGAACGCATGAGACTTTACATTATTAAAGTCGTCTGTACGATAGAGAAGTAAGTACCAAATGCCACGGTGTAGGTACCTACCTGCCTCGAATTTTATGCGTGCCGTTAACTTATATTACACTCTATAAAACTCTTCCGTTTCCTACTATATCTACGGAAAAGTCGTTTTCCAATGATAAAGAAACCGATATATTCCTATACTAGGTACTTTTATATAGTATGTAGGTAGTTGTAGATATAGTTGAAATAGAAAATTTTATTTCGAAAGACAAATTTCTTATACTTACCTACTTACTACCTAGGTACTCATGTAATTGTTTTTTATAAATCATAAGGTTATATTCTAAATTCCAAATTATGGGTGTTTTTGGTGATGTAACAACTTACGATCTATAGTAAAGTATTAACCTATGGACCCAATGTTTGTAGGTTACAAGGGTATTCCCGCACCCCTCGCATTTAGCTTTTGATTACGAAAGAAACACCGAAAACTTCTAGCTTAGTTTGTATAATGTTAAATGAGAAAGGAGCCAATTTTATTTTAGATAAAAAGAAATCTAAAGTTAAACGGAAATCTGTAAAATATTAGGTAGGAATAGAAAATCCAGTCCAGACAAATATTCAAATTAATTTATTTATAGATGCATATATTCTATTTCGCATAAAGCTATTTCCATATTATTCAAATAAAATCAACCTTAGAACATAGGTACCTATATATGCATACAAGAGGTACCAAAATCAATAAACGAATGGATTGCGTGAAAAGCTTCGGTGTTCATAGCTCTACACACAAGTAAATAACGTTACATTACATAAACACGAAGGTATGTAGTTGATGGTAATTCTGTACGATAATTTATTTTTTACTTATTACGAAACGATTCTATCATCACTTCATTGGGCTGGAACGCTGAGAGTGATTGCACATAGCGCAGTACCCTATATACTTTGCGTCTTCCAGATTTATTACAGTCATAAACTGTAATATTGCCCAAGTAATAAAGGATACGTACAACTTAACTGCGTTCTCCAACTCACGAATGATATAAGTGCAATCACTAGCTGCTATCATACGCTTATATACAATAGGTACTTTAGTTCTCGTGCATTTAGACATTTAATGTATATTTCATGGCCCAATTTCAAGTGAAGAACTTTATATTTCTTTTATACTTACTTGGCTTTAAGCCTATAAGTTTTGACTCTATTTTATCTTTCCAAAAAATAAAGGATATTTGTAACATGATATTATATACCTACATTGACCCGTTTTCATATCCGCACACATTGGGTTCAGGCGCGGTTGCTAAGGGCAGATACCACACGACAATAAATCATCCCCCAAACTCGGAAACTTTCCATTCCGAACCCATTATATTTGACGGCGTATGTCAACGAGACACTTCCTCATTCCACTAGGTACGATACCTTACCTTTGTGAAAGCACTTAATAAAAGTGCTACCATTACGAGCAGGGTAATGTAGATCTCAATCCTCAGATTGCATTTATCTATCGCTTAGGTGAATTAAACAAAGATGTAAGTCGATTTTCTGGCGCTACCATCACAGCGGTTATATCGCTCCAGGAATATTCCACCATGGTTCTTAGTATCTAAGCGACTCAGAAACCCAGCGAGCGTAATAATGGCCTAATAAGTATAATATGTAGGAATATTTTCTCTATTAGCGCACCCTGCCCATATCGGTTAATGGCACAACTTTCACATGGAAACTCAATAACGCAACGGTCAGCTAATACCGCGTGAAATATGCATGGCCGAGGTCTTTTCGTTGTGTTTTGTTGGCGCGAAAAATGATTAGGTGGGTACTGGGTAGTAGCCGAGCGTGGGACCCACGGGACGCAAGTTTGATTGCTCTGCAGACTCCATCCACTCCATCCATTGTTGTTTGTTGCGAGATGAATACATTACTTCGGTATGACTGTTTTCATCAACAGTAAAAGCCTAATGCAACTTTGTCATGATACGGTGTTATTTTATCTGCGCCTAATCTTTTTTTTATTTGTTTTAAACAGGCGTTACCATGACGACGCGTATCCGTTCGACGGTCGTGGCTCGATCCTTGCGCACGCATTCTTCCCCGGCACTGGCCGAGGCGGAGACGCACACTTCGACGATGATGAGCAGTGGCTGTTAGAACCAAAGGACGATGATGAAGAAGGTAAAGACTTTAATGAATGTGCAGGATATTTCTATTTATCTCCAGAGCCATCGCCCAAAATGTGTCAACAATTTTAGTTTACATTGTAGGTGCTACATACTTTTCCTTTTTTTAAGTAATTAGTACATTGGTTTCCTATTTTATTGCGTACTTGTAGGTTTAGGTCGTCTGAGTAATGTCGGTTTTTTTTGGTGATCTAATTGTGTGTAGGTTAGGTACCAAACTCTTAATATGTTATATCGAGACTTCCACATCTGTAATTTGTCTTCTTTTTCCTAAGAAAGAATGAAGTAAAAGCATAAAATTTGTGCTCGTCCAACTTCGTACCTACATAATTAACAGATCCGATGAAACGCAGAGCTTCCGTGAAAAGTTCACGTGTAGCTCGGAAATGAGCATGTTGCGGTCAGCCATGTTTTGACATGCAAATGTCGAAAGCGCCGGAAAACGCTGTTCATCTTCGTTGTTACACACGCCCACGTTTCGGCTTTTGTAGGCTCAGTGTTAAATAGACTTACACCAACAAGGATATTATTCTCGAATGACAGCTAAACTGGTGGAATGGCTGGCTTAAATAACATGCCATAAGTAGATTATGTCTCTATGAGTTCGTTTCATTCAACGTCTTTTCTTAACAAACTTTTGAATCTTTCGCCTCGGTACAGGTTTTTTGAGAGTCAGTTTTGAAACTATTCAAATGCTTAATTAAAGCATCGGGCCTGGTTAAAGCTAGGCAATATAGGTAGGCTTTTGGCGATTCTCACAGCGTTACGAATCTTCATAGGGCTATCAGAATTACGTGACAGAATTAATGCACATAACATAGGGAACACTGCGAAGCGAGCCAAGTGTGGTCGTCGCATGTATATAGTGTAAACACGGCAGCAGCCGATAGGTGGCGACCGCAGGCGCGGCGAGGACGCCGCCGCCGCTGCGATTACCGCACGGCTTCGCACTGTGCACACGTGATAATTTACTCGGACAACGGACGGTTACAACGCCACTTCGAATTGTATTCGGCTAGCCATGTGTAAATATCCACCTTTATTCAACTGAAGTCACATGTGAATAGAATAGATACTGCCTTGATAATAACCGATGGCAACATGACAAGTTTGATTGCGGAAATATCAACTTTTGCACAGAAATGTCAAACTGAAGCCTCTGAATGTTTACTGATATATCTAGTTCACAGTATTTTATGTATCTTTTTCAGGAACTTCGCTTTTTGCGGTGGCTGCACACGAGTTTGGCCATTCACTGGGTCTCAGTCACAGCTCTGTGAAGGGCGCTCTTATGTTTCCGTGGTATCAAGGAATACAACCAAACTTTGTACTGCCCGAAGACGACCGCAATGGCATTCAACAAATGTATGGTAAGCATCGCACTGACCATTCAGCCATACCGTCATGACATCACTTTACTACTAAAATTCAATTTTAAATCGAACATTTCCTTAATCTTCTTTTGCTTAACTTTCAGGATCTAAAGAGAGCACAAAGTGGGCCCGAATACCACATTTCCGTCCAACAGATCCACCACCAACTACCACCACGACGACTACCACATCCACCACCACCAGACGACCATTCGTTTATAATCACCCCAACAGGGGATACACCCCATTCCCACGATCTCCTGTTAATAAATATCCTTGGCACTATCCCGTTGAAAGACCTAACTTACCGCATTACCCCGACCGCCGTTATTATAACTCGAGCGAAGATCAACCACGAAGAACGAAACATCATCACACCTACCGTCCCACTGAAACTACCCCCCACCCCACCACATACCGCCCGCGCTATCCTCATGTGCAGCCTGTTTATCCGACTAATCCTAGACGACATTATCCGAATGATCGGGGATATAACCCAAGAAAGCCGCACTACCCGGAGAAGACGACGCAGCGAACGACGACAACGACTCCTTCGAATAAACCCGACACCTGTGATACGAGTTACGACGCGGTCGCGCTTATACGTGGCGAACTCTTCATATTTAAAAATAGAGTAAGTAGCTTCTCATCGTTAATATGGTATTATCAGACCATGTTGCGGTCGGCCTCCAACCTAACCGAATGCAGTATATTAAGTACCTATCTATCTGTTTTAAACTGTCAGGCAAAACAATGCCGCTCTTTCTCGTTAATATCTCCTAGCCTTTTCTTTACTACGTTGATGTCGGTTTATGCCCGCAACAACTACCAAAGATCTGACTGACGACTGTTAATTTAAACAATGCTTCTCTTTCTAAACTGTGAATTTATTTTTCAGTACCATTGGAGGATAGGAGCTAAGGGACGTTATGTTGGATATCCTATGGAAATAACAAGGATGTGGGCTAGTCTACCAAAAGATCTCACCCACGTCGATGCCGTTTATGAAAGACCAGATCGGAAAATAGCAATTTTTATAGGTACGAGACATTTTCTATATATTTATTCACAATAGTTTCAGATTGGAATGAAATAGGTACCTACAACAGTAGGTAGGTACAACTGATCGATTCTAAATTCCATGGTTTATGACTTTAACTTAAATTATTCTTATTTATTTCAGGTAAAGAGCTGTACTTATTTGATTCACAATACCTGTTGCCGGGATACCCGAAGCCATTATCAACGTTTGGTCTGCCCGAAAGTTTGGAAAAACTAGATGCTGCCATGGTTTGGGGTCACAACGGCAATACATATTTCTACAGTGGCACGATGTACTGGAAGTGAGTTCATTTAACTTTCTACATGACATTTTCTTGCTTAAATATTCCCTGGAGGAACTGGCAGTGGGATATACTTGTGAATGGACCAATGTTCTTGCTCTACTGTGTAAGACTGGTTAGGGCAAATATCTAGAAATGTCTCCCCGGAAACCGGTAATACAAAATCTGGTCAAATCGGGTCTGCGTTGAACAGTAATGTGGTAACCTAAGTAACAAATACAAATTATCAATTTCAGGTATGATGAAGAAAAAGGTCGTGTTGACTACGATTATCCTCGCAACATGGCTATGTGGAAAGGCGTGGGATACCATATCGACAGCGTGTTCCAGTGGAAAGATGGTAAGGGGCTTTATTGAGTTCTAACAAACGAGAAAAAGAAACATTCTACTCTTCTAGTCCAAAATGTTTCACATTATTTTCCCATTACAGGTAAAACATACTTCTTCAAAGGCAAAGGATTTTGGAAGTTTAACGACCTCCAGATGCGCGTAGAAAATGAAAAGCAATTTTCATCAGCTACTTTTTGGATGGGCTGCTCTGGGGAACCCTCGAGCCGTCGAGCTGGCTACAAGACTCCACCCGCGCCCGGCTCAACACTACGCTCACCCAGTGCTGCAACTACTATTACTACCAATTTACTACCATTCTTATACTCTACATTTTTGTTATTGACTACTTATATTAGGTACTGTAAATGATATTTTAACCTTATGTAATTTATTTCTATGACTGCAGCGTATTTAAAAACTACCGATTTAAATACTAACGATTTTTGGGTCACAAACTTAGCATGCACACTACTAAACTATGTATATGAAATGTATACCTACTGAGTAACAGAAGTGTGTATACTAAGTGGTGTTGGTACTTAATCAAACATAAATTGTAATTGGTAACCTACATAATAAAACATAAATTGGGTTGGGTACCTATGTAATGTACCAACTGAAAGGATTCAGGAACTTTGTGAAATAACTTATCGACAGCTAAAAGCTTGACTATACTTAGGTACTTATTTCTATCTGTAAGTACCTAAAACCTATGTATATTTTAGACAGTTAGAAATAAAACAGTCATTGTAAAGCTGTTTTACATTGAGTTCCACAATCTAAGGAAATTATTAGGTACCTACTGTAACGTAAACTGATAATACTTATGTAAGTAAGTACACAGACGCATACCACCATCGGAAATAACAAGTACATATCGGAAACGTCTGAATTAAGATAGACTTAGTAACTATTGCGCAAAATCTCACTGCCTGTGTGTAGTATTAACAAAAAAAAACTAAAATACGTTATACCTACTATTATTTAAATATAGAACTAATTATAATGTAATTAGATAATAAGTATTGATAAGAATTATAATTTCTATTATATTTGTACATTTTGATCTCAAAACGATCGTGTGCTTGGTTTGTTAATGTCATGTAAGGTATAAAACACCATCCAATTAGCTTCTGTACAGTTTGTATTGTACTTCGATGTTTAATTTTAATGTGGAAATCAGATATAATTAGGTACATCATATCTATGTACTACAGTATTTAAGTAACAAATACTTTGTGTCATAGCTACTAGGTACCAACAACACATACTGCCTTAGTTATCTGATATTATAAGAATACGCATTTGTAGATTAATATTGTAAAAATTGTACTCATTTATTTTGAACACTTATGTATGTAGGTATATCATCTATATAATAGTTGAGTAAATTATTTATAATATCTCTTATGCTGGTTAAAAGAGGTACACTTTAAATGTAATTTGTAAACAATATAAGTCAAATAAAATAATGGGTAAGTAAATATGATAGATGCCATTATTAATCAATGCTAACTTTAACTATACATTATATCATGATATGATAATTATATACATGTATTTTTTAACAAATGGCCTTATGTGTACTGTGAAAAAGTTAAGAAGGATGATGTAGAATGTATAATCGGATTGTGTTGCCAACATGGAAAAGAAAAAGTAAAACTTGGTAGAATGAATATGGTGCTTATTATAGTTAGTCATTGTACAGAATAAATTCTCTTTGGATATTTTTGTATGTTGCTGTTGTGTCTTGAATCAATGTTTACCATAAAAAGTCAATGATATACCTCTCCTCCTCCTTGTGATCCCTTAGAACAGAAATATATGTGAAAAACAATTTCAGTACACAATCTTGCATAATCAAAGTATGTTCACATTGAAGGGATCAGAATAATACCAAGTGGTCCATAAGCTACAGTGACTTGTTCATAAAACAATGTCCTAATACCTCTCAAGCCACTCAACATATTAGTGTAATATAGGCTACATTAGATTTTTATAATTTCTTTGGTCACAAATACATTTAATAATAACTGTGATATTTACTTTTATAAAAAATGCCATGAAATACTGGCAGTAAAAAGAAATAAAAATTCTTTCTAAAATAATTACTCAATTAATTAATCATTTTAGTTAAATGTAATATCCTTTAAGTAATATTATATGTTTAATAAAGAAACTTTCTATGAAATTTTGTGTTTGATGATCTTCCTTAAAACCTTTTGGCTAATTGATTGCAAATGCAATCTTAAACACAAAAATAGAAGAGATCAGCTACATAATGAAAGAAACTGAAATACTAGACAAGACTAAAATCTACAATTGAAATAATAAATAAAAATAATAATATTCCACAACTATTCACACAACACCATCTAGTACCAAGCTGAGCAGAGCTTGTGTTTTGGGTACTAAACACCTGATAAATATACTTATATTTTACTAAATATATACATATTATAGATAAACTACACCCAGACACAGAACAAATAATCATGCTCATCACACAAGCATTTGTCCTGGGTGGGAATCAAACCCACAACCTCCAGCATCGCAGTCGGGGTCACTAACTACGAGACCAACAGGGCAGTCAAAACTGCTACAAGGATCACTGTTTCATCTGCTAAATGGAGCATAATTATATAGATCTTAAGTCTATAAAACTTCATAAATAAATTGTACATCAACATTTTACATAGAATACTTGTCTTACGGAATCACTCTTGCCTTGGAAACAAAGTCTTGCCTTGTTGATCTATTGGTTGCAAGGACAACCACTGGTCACAACGCCCTGGGTTCGTCTCCCGGAGTGGTTAAATTATCAATGGTCCTTTCATCTGAAATTCCTCAGTAGCAGTCCAGATTCTGGATTTCTACCCGTTTCATGGTAATTGGCTGGACTCCTATTTCAATGGATTTTACATAACTAGCGCAAGGGCAGTAAACTATCAATAGGGACACCTCTGCCTCACCTTATGGGGAAAACCGGCGTGATGTTATATATCTATGTCTGTTTTTAGTTTTGATTGCAATGGCTACCAACTAGAACATCAAAATAAGGGAGCGAAGAAAATAAATTTAAAGTACTATAGATATTAACTTTGATCCCATGTCTCAGTAATGCCATCTCGTAAATATAGCAATATTGAAGCGGCAGCAGAGCATACTAAATTAAACTCACAGACTTGTGTCCACTAAAACACAAGCATTGGATGATCTTTTTGTATGTGATGTCCCAACCACAGTAAGGATTTAATGTCTTGAGAGTGAAGCAAGCTGTAACTTTCTACAGCTTGCATTCTACTCAGATAGATTTGGAAAAGCCCGCCTTCAAGGCATTGATAACCTGGGCAATGGCATCAGTTGACTATCGCAAAGATGGTACCAGGTAACCAAAGAAAAGCAGCCGACCATCCTCACCCTGGGTACTTCCACCCATATTCTCAACATAAACTAACTTACCTAGTTACTTTTAATCTGATGAAGAAATAAAGAAAGCAGTACAGGCTATTTCTATAATTTATTTCTTAAATACAATAATAATTTTAACAACTTTATTACCTAAAACAATAACAGAATTTTATTACTTAGCTTCAGCTGAAACTTCGGTTTTAAAACCCAGTTTGTTCCAATCTTCTTTAGCCATTAGGTTATTTTCCATTCTGCAACCTAAGTAGTCTTTTGCTTCATCTCGGCACATGGAATTATTGCCGTTGTGGTTTAATAAGCACTTCATGTATTTCCTCATGCTTTCCTTACAAACTCCGTCATGATCCAGAGGAAAGCTACCTTTATCAGGTGGAGTCGGTATAAACTGTTTTTGTCCAAACGTCATAGCAGTCGACATTTTTAAGTACTCTAGATAAACTGGTAAAAAATACGATATAAATTACTAACAGAATTTTTTTTTGGTGAAGTTTTATTTCATGTATTTTTTCTAGTTTTTCATTATTTATATTTTGAAAATTCTTCGAGAACAGGCCCCGCCGCAGGCGAACAGCTGGTATTGACAGAATGACATGACACACGCTGTCACACAGACACAGAGTCTATGCTGTCTTGTTTTATTTTTAACCCCCGACGCAAAAAGAGGGGTGTTATAAGTTTCACCGCTATGTCTGTCTGTCTGTCTGTCTGTCTGTGGCACCGTAGCGCCCAAACGGGTGAACCGATTTAGATGCGGTTTTTTTTATTTGAAAGCAGGGTTTCTTGCGATGGTTCTTAGACATAATTCATCAAAATCGGTTCAGCCGTTTCAAGGTTATCCGCTCTTTTGAGTTAGCTACCGTTGCTATTTTAGACGTCTAATGGGTATTAACCATTGAATTAGAAAAGCTATGGAAACAGCATTGCACTCAAAAAGTGGCACCACGAATAGTACGTCTAAGTAGGCGGGGCTTTAAAAGTACGTCTTTTTTGAGAACTAGTCTACTGCGCACTCAGTGACGGAAGGTCGCATTGATCAAAGCGTTTGACGTGTCATTATTTGGTTAAAACATTGGTGGAATTATAAAAAAATGACTTCGTGTGTAGTAAAGTGGTGCAGAAAATGCAAAGAAAGGCGGAAAAGTGATACTGGAATAACATTTCATTGGTGAGTACCTAAATATAAATATTTTTATTTACTTACTGTTTTACCAATTTGAATGACATTGACACTTGAACCAAAAAATAGGTTTATTTATTCAGCATAAAAATAGGTAATTCTAAACTGTGTCTGGATTTCCGCATATTGGCGAGTTATTAAGCGGTTAGAATATACATTTAAAGTTAGTTGTATAAGTATACAAATAAATACAAATGTGAATAAAACACAAACTAGTAATTCTTTGTGGCCGGCGTTATGCAATAAGTGCTCGTAACCAGCCCAATGAATTATTCTTTTAGGATTTTGTTTTTGTAAATAAGTATTTTTTTTTTTGATAAACATTAGTTTGTAGTATTTTGAATACACGAACACACATTTATTACCGATTAATTATCGTTGTAATATTTTCAGTTTTCCTAAAAATGAACTAAGGCGAATGTTGTGGACAAAGGCTGTTCATTTAGAAAGAAGACAGGAAGATTGGGCACCAAATAAATTTAGTAGGGTGTGCTCCATACATTTTGATGCTCAAGACATGTATCTGTCGAGTAAAGGCAATCGCATGTTGAAGAAATCTGCAGTACCTATTTGCACGGTAAATAATTTTCATATCAAAAGATTAATAAAAAATAAATCAATTAAATAAAATAAGGGTATCATAAATGATACCCTTATTCATAAATGATTAAATTGGTGATAGCTTAAAAGCTATCACCAATTTAATTAGTTTTGTGTTTCTTAAATAATAGGGTTTGTCCTCAAAATAGTAGATCTGTCACCAAAATGTAGTCACCAAACAATGCAAAATCAGTTCCACAATAAATCACCTAAAATCCTGAGATATAAGGTCTAGTACCAAATAGATGCCCCTTTTTTGCAATGCACGTATGCATGGTAGATTAGAACTTAAAGATATTTTATCTGGCGCTCGGCGGCCGCTGCCGCGGCACGCTCGCTTCGCTCGCTCACCTTCGCGCGTTGCGTGCTCACAGTTCTAACCTAACCTAACCTAGCCGTTTCCATTTTGAGTAACTGTTTTACTTGAATTATAATTATTGTTTGCATTGTTTGGTGACTACATTTTGGTGACAGATCTACTATTTTGAGGACAAACCCTATTATTTAAGAAACACAAAACTATACCATTCTGAGCACAGAGCTATTATTTAAGTAACAAAACTGTTATTATAAGAACGAAGTTTATATTCATGTAATGCAATATAATTTTATTGGTTATCGATCTCTTATTTTACACATAATATATAACATTAATTTGATAATTCATACCTGGGAACAATTTTTGTTTATCTGAGAACGAAAATATTTCGTGGCGATAGATCTATTTATTAGGTGATACAACTTGATGACAAATATAAATTTTGGTGATAGAAAATATAGTTCCCATTAAATAATAATAATTTTAATTAAATTAATATAAAATTTTAAATATTTATAATAGCCCTCCTCCCGTACGCAAAATACGCGCTTGGTCGTGGAGTTGCGGACACCTGCCCGTTAAACCTAACCTAACCTAATAGCCCTCCTCGTAATTCTCCTAATTTTTATATTGTTATGCCCGACAGGGCCCACAATGATGCATATAATTATTATATCCTTATGTACCTACCACCAAAGTTCACATTGTGGAATGCAATAAATATATTGAGTATTGATTAAAAAAAAACAATAGTATAGAAGTATCAATATAATTTGTATGTATGTATTGTATATAGGTTTACATTTATATTCTGTCGGAATTCATTAAAAAAAGTCATTGTTAAATATACACAAATAATTTAATTTAGCTAAGTATCTACTGCATAACACCATCCACGCTCGGCTCGCTGTCATCTTGACTCCGCCCAGTGACCTTGATGCACCCAATCGCGCACTAGCTTCGTCTATTATAGTGTGTCAGTTGTTTGCGTAAATGGAACCAAAATTGAAGCGTTATTTGTATGAGAATTACGTTTCCATAGCTTTTCTAATTCAATGGTATTAACTTTACTTACAAACATATGTGTGTCTTAAAATTTCAAACACCCGTGTGTGTAATATTAATAAGCAACATTATGGTGTATTTGGTCTGATGCAGCCAGGATATTTAGCAGACAAATACACTCTTGGGAAAATAACAGCAGATATGTCGTGTTTGGATTCATTTTAACCGGCATTTGATTCTGCACACAATGCCCTGAGGGCAACAGGATGAGCTGATGCTGCAGCCAGGCTATCCAGCACACCAGTAGGTAGATCTTGACTAAATAATAGCAGATATGTCGTGTTTGGATTCATTTCAACCAGCATTTGATTCTGCACACAATGACCTGATGGCAACAGGATGAGCTGATGCTGCGGCCAGGCTATTCAGCACATCAGTAGGTAGACTCTTGAAATAATAGCAGATATGTCGTGTTTGGATTCGTTTTAACCAGCATTTGATTCTACATACAATGCACTGAAAATTCTCATACAGTTTACTCTATAAAACAAAATTAATGCGTTTAAAAATTTTAAAATAAAAATTAAATTGAAAATTTAAAAACCCCCACCGCAAAAAAGTAAACATTTAAAAAGTTAAAAATAACACTTTAGCCATGAAATTTTACGTAACGTCGGGGTACCGTTAAAATAAGTACCTACATACCTACAGGTACTAGGAACATTCTTTACTTAGCGGTACCCCGACGTGAAGTAAAATTTCATGGCTAAAGTGTTATTTTTAACTTTTTAAATGTTTACTTTTTTGCGGTGGGGGTTTTTACATTTTTAATTTATTTTTTCACTAAACTTCATCGACTAAAATACAAAGTTCTTCAGTCGCTGAGAAATTGACAACCGTGTGCAAACTGTGCAAAGAAAAGAATGCCTTTTATTTTTGCCTCTGTGCCAACTAAGAAAAAAGAAACATTGCCATAACTAAAATGTAGTATTGACATTGTCAATTTGTCATTGATTGTCAATGTCATTTGTCAACGTGAAATGTGCATTGCACGTGCTACGGATTTATTTACAAATAAATGAATTAAAATGTTAAAGGAAATTACTCTATAAAATGTCGCGACTAATAGTAAAAAACTTACCAAATAAGGTATGTATAAGTCTAGTTGATAGCCATGGCATGAGAAAGATTTTGAGGAAAGTTTTGATTAAGAATAGGTATGAATGTGGTTACAAGTTTACAAGTGCAGAGGTACCAAAGAAACGATGGGTGTGTTGTGTAAAACAGTATATGGCTAGAAAGGAAAAAATAATAGTTACGAGATGACGGCAAATAGAGATAGCAAGTAGAGATGAGGAAAACATGCCGCGCCGATCCATAGTTAACTGGAATATGGGCTGGAGTTTTTTTCGTAAGCTCACAATTGCTTGCACAAAGCATTATCATTTTTTTTATATACCTACAATTACCGCGCCTAGCTAGAGAATGAATTAAAATCACATAAATGTTCACCCACGGCCGTTCTAGCTCCTTTTAAGCTATTATGTCAGAGTCATCTCAGGTGCATAATTTATGAGTACAATAATATCTATTATTTCTCTGCAATAGGTAACTGTTGAAAAACTAAAAGATGTATTTGGAGAAAAGGGTGAAGTAACTGATGTTCAGTTAAAGTACACTAAGGATGGAAAGTTCAGGAACTTTGGCTTTATCGGTTACCGAACAAAGGAACAGGCAACACAAGCAAGGGAATATTTTGACGGTACATGCATAAATTCTATGCAAATACAAGTACAAACATGTGCTAATCTAGGTGACGAGAAGAAACCTAAAGCTTGGAGCAAATATGCACCAGATAGTACTGCTTACAAGTTGCTAAATAAAGATGAAATTGAAGACAAAAGAAAATCAGAAAAGAAAGAAAAGAAAATTGTAAAAAATAAAAACAAAATCGTGGAACTCCTAAAGAAGGTAACAACTATATAAGTTCCAAAATTTAAAGTCATTGTAAATATTTTACAAGAGCAGCAGTGGCCCAGTGGTGGCGGCCTTGACTTACGAACAATAAGTCATGGGTTCGAACCCAGGCAGGCGCATTATTTTCTGTCATTTATTTCATCCCCACTGCTCCAAAAACGGTGAAGGTAAACATTGTGAGGTAACCAGCATGTCCTAGAATCAAAAATTCGAAGACATGTGATATCTACCAATTCACACGTGGTAGATTATGGCCCATACGCAAAATACGCGCTTTGACATGGAGTTGCGGATACCAGCTCGGTATCTTTATCTTTTATTTTTTTAATGTTTTACAAGATATTTATTTATTAATAATTGCAAATTGCCATTTTTCCAGCATAAAGATGATCCGCTATTTGCAGAGTTTATTGAAGCCCATGTCAATGATAACACAGCCTGGATTAAGGGAGCTCTAGAGTCTGCATCGAAAAGTGATGATGATGTTGATGATGATGAAAACATAAAAAAGAAAGACTACAATAAAAACCTTAAGAAGGATGAAACACCTGTAGAAAAAGATCAGAAAACTGAGAAAGAAAAAGTAGTTAAAATAAAAGAGAACAAAGATAAAAAAGTGGCTAACAAACCTATCAGTGATTTAGAGGTAAGTTATTACAAAATTTCCTATTTACCAAAATAGTTAAAATGTTCTTAATTACTATATTAATAACAATTGCTAAAATATTCACTAGACTACTATGTTGAACCAGTCTTTTAAAATGATTGTATGCCTTAAGATAGGTCCATGACTCATAGATGTACTACACTACCTAAACTGTAACATCACGGTTAGGTTAGGTTTAGTTTATCGGGCAGGTGTCCGCAACTTCAGGACTAAGCGCGTATTTTGCGTACAACTGTAACATCATATCTTACCTGTGTAGGTACCAAAATAATAAAATTGTATTTGTATTAGCTCTAAATTTACTAATTATGCAGGAGACAATTTCAAATGTCTACTAGTTAATATTTTAAATTTTATATTTTTTATTGGATTTTCTTGTCTTCAAGAGTAACATTTGAATGATTAGTGTTTTGAAAGTATAGTAATCAAAATAATATTTTGAAAACAACTTGTTCTACTAGATTTTAAGAGAAGCTTACAATAGTGATTGCAATTGCAATTGGCCATTTGTTTCTTCTTTCTTTCAAATATATTTTCTGTTTATTCCAGTACATGAAGTTACTTATGAGGAAAGTGGGAGATCCCCCCAGTGAGAATAAAACAGAAGAACAAACTGAAAGTGTAGAAGAAGCAGCAGAACAGCAGCCAAAGAAAATTAGGAACAGACCTTTATTCCATGTTAAAGTAAGCACAGTTTTAGTTTGTTATTATTATTACCTAGCCTGAACTGTCCCTCCATTCTTTCTATCTGTCACGATTCTGCACCACCTCTCTCCAATTCTCATGAGTGTGCTGGAGTTGCATAAAATACATACAGCTCTATACAAATTGCTTGAGTCATCCTCTCCTTAGCTAAACAGGATGTTGACTATTCCAAAAGAATGATGAGTCTTATGGATTAAAAAGGTAATATTTCAGGGTGTTCGTTTTAGTCCACTTTGGTTAAATTTAGCCCAAAATCTTCTAAGTATATTGCTGGATAATTGAGATTCCTCTAAGTACTTGTATACTGCATTAAAATTATGTATTTACATATGACTAATACTGTCTAATACCTCCTATGCTATACTTTGCTCTGCTGTCAACATCATACATGAGTTACATGGTGCTGGCAAAATAGTTGATATCGGCTCAGTTACTGAAGAAGAAAAGAGGGTATAGGTCATAGATGGTTAAGCATGCGGTGCAATGATACCTCTCTATATGGCTTCCTCTCTCCTGCCCTTTTGATGTGCCCTACAGGGTCCATGAGTATTGAGTATTGATAGTTGATTTTCCCTTTTCTCATAAATCAAACATTACACTTATTCTGTTTCAGATAATGGGTCTACCTTACAAATGTAAAAAGAAAGACATAAAGGAGTTCTTTAGGCCATTAGTTCCGTTTTCAATAAGACTACCGTTCGGAAAAGGAAAAAAAGTCACTGGCTTCTGCTATGTTGGATTTAGAACTGAGAAAGAACTTAAAAAGGCATTAGGGAAAGACAAATTATTTTTAGGTAAGCATCCTTGTGGACACCAGACAGATCTAGACATATTATATATATATATTTTTTTTTAATAAGCTGGAATCTAAACCAATATAATACATACTTTTAATAATATCGAAGCAAAAGAAGTATCGTAGCAGGTATCGCTCTGCAGTTTCAACCTACCCCAAGAGAAAAATGCGCAAGTTTATGTATTAATGCATTTACAATACTTTTATTTGTTATATGTAGGTAATCACCGAGTTCATGTACACCAATATGAAGATAAATCAAAATTAGCCACTGAAGAGGAGGAACAGACTAGTAAAAAAAGAAGGGAAGAGGTGAATATTTGTTTCTTTATAAACTCTGCAGCAATATTAGTGGCTCAAAGACCTTATGCGAATTCGTCAAGCTACTAAGTATAGGTATAGTTAACGGCACGGATCTTGAGTGCTGGATGTAGTGTTGGGGGTAAGTTCGCGCATATGCATTTACCACTAAAATTGATCATTGCGCAACTCAATGTCAGCGCTCAAGATCCGTGCCGCTAACAGTACTTACTAGGCTACTAAATTATAAATTATTGATAGGTGCCAAGTAGCTTCTCTGGTTGGTTTGAGCGAATAACTTCACATAAGCTTGAAAAGTAATTAAGTTAAGGTCCGGCAAGGCTATTGTAACTACCGGGAAAATGCAACTCATTGAGTTACCTTTTCCCGGTAGTTACAATAGCCTCGCTGGACGCTATATGTAATACGAGGGTGAGTCTACCTTTAACCTTTTAAGAGCTTGGCTAAATATTAGTTGCCGTGTCTCTAACGCCGGCCAAAATTGCTACAAATCAATAAAATAATACCTACAGTATATAAGGAGGAGAAACAATTGTTGTATTGATTTTTAGTTTTTGTTACATACATAAAATCTCAATTCGATAATGGTTTTAGTTGTAGGTACCACACAGTCAGTATTTAGAAAATAAAACGAAAAAACCATGCATGTTTCCTGTCGCAGAAATACGACCCGAGAGGTAGGGACACGGAAATATGTGTAGCATGTATGCGACACAAGCGGTTAAAAGGTTAAATAAACCGTGTCAAAATTATGAATAACTCCAGGCTGCCACTGGCAGGTTAATTTACAAAACCCACTACCAATACCCAACTTGACTCTCTGTAATCTGATGTAAGACTGGTGCCGATTAGATATTCAACGACGCAATCGATTGCCTATTGCCCGCCAAAAGTATAATTGTGTCAAAAATGAGGCGTTTATCGCGCATCCGCTAAAGCCTAATAGTATTTGATTATACGATAATTAATGCACAATCATTACTGTGGGAATTCACGTAGTTTATAGCAGCTGGGGGTATAATTTATGCCTCCAGATTAAACTCCTACTACTGTCAAACTTTGGTCAACATGATCGTGTCGCTCACAGTTTAATGCAACACTGTTTTATACACTTTTTTACTTGAAGTGTCACGAAATCGGCATTTTAACTAATACGGTAGGCAGGTAGTTATTACGATAATATAGATCAAGTCTTTACTGAGGGTAAAAAAGCACACGCGGTGCAGTGATACAAGCTTAAAGTCGATTTAGGGTCAAGACAAATTGATCGACGGCCTTTCGGATTTTATTTTGCTGATTAAAAAGGAGCACACTTGTACGCATTATGCCGATCTACCGCTCACGGAGGTCGTCGACGACCGACGAAGTTTTGCGTGATTCCGCCATCAGAGTGCGTTAGCCGCGTTGATGGAATGGATGCCTACGTCGTTCCCTTTTGTATGGACGAACCGTCGAACGGCATCGATCAATATGTCCCCCTTACTCTGTTATAAAAAAAAACAGTGTCCTAGCCCGAAGTAGGTACTACCGACCTATCCGGATGCTCAATATAGGCTCATTCGTAGAATGTACAGATAGATATACATCAAAGATTAATATCTGCATTGTTACATATTCCTTTAATTGAAATTTGTAGGCTTGCTTATCATTTCTCGACAATTGTTTCTACTAAAGATACCTAATCATTTAATAGCTCTACAACAATAAATACTTACATATTTTAAGTAGGTTAGTGCGTGTAGACTCACATTTAAACTTACATACTCTAACTACCAGACCCGCCGGAACACCCATCTTTAGGCGGTAAAAGTAATTGTTCCGTGCGGGCATCGAACCCGAGACATGCGGCGCAGCAGCCAATCGCTCTGCCGCCGCACCAACGGTGCCCTCAATCAAACCGTGCTTTTTACTTGTAACTCTTAATAAACGTAGGTAATAATTAAACTTTTCAATAGATTTTCACTTACCCTACCAACGCCTTTAACCGTCTGCGGCTGACGTGGTAGTCCAACAGACACCGCGAATTATTAAATTCAGTTTATTACCGTTGATTTTCAAATTTGAATGCCGGCGCTCTCAGTACCTTACTGTAGTGAGCTCACGCGTCGGTCAGTGTGCGGGGGACGGTCATAACGAGCGTACATTTGCGTAGCGAGAGGAAGGTGTCCACGAGACTACCACATCAGTGTTAAGGTAAGTGTCTAGTATACTACCACCTCAGTAAAATGTTTATAGTTTCATAGTGTCTCCTAAGCAACCACATCAGTAAATAAATTTAGCTATCTTACGATAAGGTATTTTTTGTATTTATTCGCGTTATTTTAGAATTTGAATTTATTCACATACTTTATACATGCTTCTATACTATTTTTATAAAGAGGATACGAATTCTTTCACTAATAGAATGCTATATTATCACTGAGTATAAGATAGGACGCGGACGGGGATAAAATCGTGGTGGATAGATAATTTTACCTACATCATTTACAAAAAAACATCTTGTTTTTTAGATGGCTGACTCAAGTAACAACCCTAGGCCAGGCACTTCTTCCACACGTAAGAGAAGGCTGAAACTTTTGTAGATCACGAAGATCAAATAAAAGATTGGCTGGAAGAGGAAAATGAACATGAGTTTAGCAATACCTATTGGAGATGAAGATGAAGATCCGACTTTCGAGCCAGAAACGCAACACCCAAAAACCAAATATTGTTCCTTTGATTGTTCGAAGCAAAAGACAATGCCAAAAATTGTATGAACCTGTGCCCCAGGCTGTACATAAATGAAATCTATGTAATTTAATAGTAAAGATCTTCTACAACAAAAGTATAAAAGGCGCATATTGCTCAGCAGTCGTGGACAAAAGTTACAAAGGTTTAAAGAAACCGTTTTTGTACCTACCGGCTAAAGTATTTTTATATTTATAGTAAAAATCAAGGTATAAACATGTTTAGATATGTGTTTCAGGCATTAATATACCCAGTGAATTCGTTATAAAGCACTGGGAGGGCATTATTTTTCAAAGTAAATCTATTATGGTTAGTACTTGGTTAGTATCATTTGTAGACAGAATATTTTGTGACATAATGACATTTGACGTTTGATCGAAGACTTGAGTGTTGCCAAAATAAAAGTAAAATAATGTTAGATTTTAATGCTCAGATTATTTTAAACTATTAATCTAACAATATTACAGTTTGATTTATGGATAAGAAAACATAAAACACTAATAATAATGTATTACGTTTTAAGTTACGCTAACTTACAAATATTTAACATTTTAGGCCAGGTATGTGTTAAGATAGTTTTTTCCTGTTTTGCTCTTCGTTAATATTATATGGCAATATTGAGGGTACTTTCAAGTGAAATAAAAAGAAAGATACTTTTTATTGTGAGTTTTTTTCCACGTCTGGTATGGAATGTTAGTTATTTTCTAAAATTCGTATCTTATTTTATTATAAGTATTTGTAATACAATGATCTCTGTACACTTTGGGGCACAAATTGGCATTCTCCTTTGCCTTCAGTGCTCCACTGCCACTATATAAAATTGACAAGAAAAGCTGTGATTTGAAAACGGTCTAATTTTAATTTCCACCAATGAATATACTTCATGTTTTCAAGACCGATTATTTTAATTGTTATTTTTTTAAATGTCTAATGTTTAACATAAAAAAAGTTGATTTTGTAATTTTTTCAGTGTCATCAATGTTTAAGGAGAGATTCATAGACTGATTTGAGGGAAGTCAATAAACACTGTTTAATTTTGAAAATACAAATAGTTTTTTAATTTAGAGTTCATTTATCATAAAAAATAGGCTAAAGATCTTATAAATATAAATAAAAAAACTACATCATTTAATTCTATAAATATATTTACTGTTGAAATGGTGTCTCGTGTACTACCACGCCAGTACAATTGTAAAAATTGAGTCACGTCAGTCGCAGAGGGTTAAAATGTTCCTTTTGCATTGTTTTTTTTTTGTCAAAACTGTTCGTAAGTTTCAGTATTACCCATTTCAGTTCATTTGTTATTCTTATGGGAAATAAAGATATCAAATCTCATTTTGTTCGCAAAAAATGTAAGTTTCCCAAAAAAATTGTTTCAGACATCTAAAAATGAAGAAAGCATCGGTGAAAGTGGAAGTATATTTGTACGGAACCTGGCGTACGTAGTGTCAGAGGAAGAAATAACGGCCTTGTTCGAAAAGCATGGTAGGTAGTTTTAAATCTAACATATCGAAAGGTTGTGCCTACCGCTGCAGGCAGAGGTGAGACGGCACGAAGTGGTTCGAAGATGCAGGTATACAAATTTTTATCCAATTAATATTGACATTATGTCATTATGGCCCAGAGGTTAAGGCGCCTACCTCTCATGCGCGAGGTTGTGTGCCAATGTGACTTTTTCAATACATATGTACTTTTCTAAGTTTATCTTAGACATCATTAACGTTGGTGAAGGTAAACATCGTAAGGAAACCTGGACCTATAGTTAATATAAGTTTGTAATCGCCAATCCGCCTTGAGCAAGCGTAGTGATCAATGCTCGTGCCTTCTCAGTATGGGAAGAGGCCTTTGCCCTGCAGTGGGACAGTAACTGACTTGTATTAATATTATATTGTTTTTACCTAATTCGCTGCTAAATATAATTTCCATTTTACAAAAAGATACATTCATCTAAATGTTTTTGACAGGACCGCTCGCTGAAGTAAACATGCCAATAGATCCTATCTCACGGCTCCCAAAGGGATTTGCAACGGTGACATTCCTGATGCCCGAACATGCCGTGAAGGCGTATACAGAACTGGACGGCACTGCCTTCTGTGGTAGAATGCTCCACCTGTTACCCGCCAAAACTGAGAAGCTTGAAAATGATGATGACGACGGTATGTACTACAGATAACATATGCACGAATAGTCATTTTTAACCGACTTTCAAAAAAGGAGGAGGTTCTATGTTCGTGTGTATGTATTTTTTTTTTTTTTTTTTTTTTTTTTTTTTTTTTTTTATGTATGTTACCTGATTTCTCCCCCATTTGTGGGCCGATTCTCAAAATTCTTTTTTTATTTGAAAGAGTATACTCCTGAGGTGGTCCCATTTTAATTTGGTGAAGATCTGGTGCTGATCTTCGGAGATATACAACGGAACTCTTCAAAAATAAACGGCAAATCTGTCGTGATTGATGGAATCGCTAGGATGTTTATTGTCAGTTAGGTAGGTATGTTAATTTTAATTTTTTAGGGATTAGTGGAAAACCCTATTATGATGACATGCATTGTTAACAATTAACAATATAAAATAAATTCATGGCAAATATTTTTATGGTAACAACTAAAAATGGAAAAATAAAAACTTTTTTGCAAAAAATAAAACCGACTTCAAAAAAAACACTAAACGGTGTAAAATAACTCTAAATTCGGAAGTCGGTGGCCTATCATGAGTAAGACAAACCCACCAAAGCCACAGACTTCCGAATTTAGAGTTATTTTACACCGTTTAGTGTTTTTTTTGAAGTCGGTTTTATTTTTTGCAAAAAAGTTTTATGGTCTATATTTATGTAAATGGTACACCACAAACTACCTGCCCATCTTTTCTGCATCAAGTCCATCGAAAGGTTGTCTGTAAGAGATCGCTTTTAGCGATAAGGCCGCCTATTGTATCACCCTGCTTTTAGCGATAAGGCCGCCTTTTGTATCACCGTATGTAGCCCTTAAAGTTATAATTTGTACATTTTTATGGTGTACATTAAATAGTAAGTATTATATTCTATCACCAAATGCAAATTGACATACCTATGTGTATAAAGGTTTTGGTAGTGTAAATCTCATCATCTACCTAGCCTTTTCCCAAGTATATTGGAGTCGGCTTCCAGTTTTCTTTTTTTATATATATAATGGGTCAAATACAATTTTCTATAGTAAAATATGTAACTGTGTATCGTTTACGATACACAGTTACATATTAAATCCATTGTAATAATAAAAATGTTGCAATACTTTAGTATTGCAACATTTTTATTATTACAATGGATTTAGCACTCGGCTGGAACAAGGTTATTTATTGTGAAATCTGTGTTTTGGTATAAACAGTAAGCAGTTGAATCATCTATCAGGTATGATAAGTAGTAGTGACGTAGTGTCCATACAACTCGATTCCTATGGAGGTTCGGAAGAGCAACTATACGGCTTTTGAATAGTGGCAGCCAGAGTCTAACTAAAGGTGTACAGGATGGTAGATAGACCGATGAGTTCAAAAGAGACAGCAAATAGTGATACGAATACTACGTTTTTTTTTGTCGGCTTCCCCCTTGAGCGAAATCGACCCCTCACCGCTGATCAGTAGGTAGTTACAGCCGCATAAGTATTTTTAAAAGGACTATTATCAAAATTGATGATTACGGGAATACCTTCGGGATTTAGGATATTTCTGCAGTCAAACAGCGTTGTTGTGTTCCGGACTTCCGGTTTTAAGTTGCCGACGTTTTATACTCACATTAAGATTGACTAAGTACCTGATTTATAAAAAACCATCAGTTGAGCGAGCTGTTTGACATAAAAAAAACAAACATAAATTGATTAGTGTCGCCTTAGGGCCGAATATAGCTAGGTAATATAATATTAATTTCCATTGCAGAAGGCCTAACATTCAAAGAGAAGAAAGCAAAGAAGCTGAAAGCGCAAGCAAAGTCCTCCCACAACTGGAACGTGCTATTTCTGGGCACCGACGCAGTCGCTGACGTCATCGCGGCCAAATATAATACCACAAAGGAGCAGCTACTCAATGATAATAATAAAAGTAAATGAGACTTCTTTATATTTGTAACAACATGGTTTATTCCTTTGGGGGTTTTGGCAAAAAACTATATCTTCATTGTCATGTAACAGATACGAGCGCTGCTGTGAGGCTGGCACTCGGTGAAACGCAGCTAGTTGCCGAAACCAGAAGTTTCCTCGAAGGAAACGGAGTATATTTGGATGCATTCAATAAAGTGCGTAATGGTTAATACTAATAAAATTCATCTTCTTGACTGATATTACATCTTCTAGCCATAATATTAATTGCAATTTTGACTTACAGCCTGCAAAAAAGAGATCAAAGACTTGCATACTCGTCAAAAATTTACCTGCAAACACAGAGAAAGAGGAAATAAAAGCATTGTTTGTAAAACATGGACAAATAGCGAGATTCTTAATGCCACAACACGGCATAACTGCTCTTGTTGACTATATTGAACCTTTCGAAGCAAAAAAAGCATTTACTAAGTTGGCATATTCGCAATTCAAGAGTGCGCCATTATACTTAGAATGGGCTCCGGAAAACGTATTTGTAAAATCTGCCGAGAGAACTGAACCAGATAAGATTACTGAAGAAGAATCTGATGAAGTTGTAGATAAAGTTGAACCGAAGCCGTCTGTGGTATCTCCTGGCAACAGCGACAAAGATGTCAAAGAAGTCGATGAAACGGAGCTTGAGGAACCCGAAAACGATACGACATTGTTTGTTAAAAATCTCAATTTCAAAACAACTGAAGATAGTCTTAAAGCGGTTCGTAAACACTGATTTCACAAAATTGACGTGATAATATATTAATTAGTGTATTAATATAATAATTGTTGTTACAGCATTTTTCTGCAGCAGGAAAAGTATACAGTGTGTCTATCGCAAGAAAGAAAGACCCAAAAAATCCTGGTCAATTTCTTTCAATGGGTTACGGTTTTGTGCAATATTATAAAAAAGAACATGCTAACGAAGCTCTTAAAAACCTCCAAGTTACAACGCTCGATGGAAAGTCGTTAGAATTGAAACGATCGGAAAGAGGAAACACGTTAGTTTTAACCTAATTGCTTCCTTATATTTTATTCGAGCATTATTTTTATTACATTACACTCACATAAAACTTGAATTTACAGAAATGAAGTAAGAACATCGAAGAAAACCAACAAAGAAACGACGCAGAATGGCACCAAAATACTCGTACGAAATGTACCGTTCCAAGCGAATAGAAATGAATTACACGAAATATTTAGGTAAGTATTTAGTCAAGAAAACAAGCAATACTGGGCTTTCTTGAATTTACTTCATTTTAGGACACTTGTAGTCCGTTGCTAAGACCCTTTTACAAAGAAATAAGGTGTGAGAACGAGTGAAAAACTAAATTTTTCGTCAATCAAGGAAATAGGTCAATTATAATACGAAGGTATTTTGATAAATATCCCACTTTTCAAAACCGCACTAAATTTGACAAGCAAGATCATCAGTACAAGTAAACAAAAAATACCCCAACTATTGATTCAACTATTGATTTGTTCATTTGTAGGTATTTCACATTATAAGCATTCGGTTTTACAATTACACACTCACATTGCAGTAGGAGCATCGATCGCAATGTAGAGCTATGTTCACCGCATAGTTAAGGCACAGTCTAAAAACATACAGTCGTCCGACGAAGCCGTCTAGACAGGGCAATCGTGCGGGGTGTGAGGGGCGAGATGCGGGAAAGCCGCTCCCGCACTGCGAACAAAACGATGTTCGTAGTGTGGGAGGATTCAAGTGTAACGCGTGTAGAAGTTGTCGGCATTTTTCCAGAGATCAAAGGCGTCGTCCTACTGTATTAATATTTATACTGTGGTTAAGGTTTATCTGAAGAAGCATTTAATCATTTAAATGGTTGAGACTATAAGTATTTATTCAACTGCAAACATAAATTTGTCAATGAGGTCAATGAGGAACTGGAAACTCCGAAACTATGTACTTACCGCTTGAGTACCTAGGTACCTAAACCGCGGGCAACTGGGCACACACTGGTTCAGGGCGCACCCACAAGCAATACAGCGAGTATTGCTTGTAGGTGCGCCCTGAAGCTAGTTATAGCTCGGAATTTTTCATGTTCCTGTTGTTTTTTTTTAATCCTATGCCGAAAGGTTATCGAAGAAAACAAAAATTTTCTGATAGGAAATTGTCTGATACCATAAAGAATTTATTTGTATAACAGTGACGACTTTGTTCCACGCAAGACCAAGATTGCTAGTTAAACATACTGTGCCTATTAAAATTTCGTTACGCAATAATTGTGACCTACATTCCGCCAACTTAGTTTCGGACAAATTGGATATTATTTTTGCCATAATATTAAAATAGTTAGACATTATAGAAACCCAAATGAAATACCTACATTACCTACTTTGCTTTTAAGCAGAAAATAAGCATTTCGCAAAATACGAAGCCCGAACTAATAGTTTGTTGTTGCAATGTTAATGAACTGATACGGAGTTACTGGTAATTAATGCGCTATCGTATCCAATGTTAGATTAAACACAATTTAAATTTCTTATCTGACGAATACAATGGACTAAATAACATTGTTTGAAGTGTATTACTATTTTACAGGGCTTTTGGCGAAATTAAGACTTTGAGATTACCTAAAAAACTATCCCAAGGAACAGACCAACATCGTGGTTTTGCCTTTGTTGATTATCATTCCAAGGCAGATGCAAAGGTAGATTTCTACTTATTTATGAAACCTTATGTGTATTTTATCCACAAAATGAATTATAAATGGTTCCTTTTTATTTTAGTCTGCATTTGAAGCTCTATGTCAATCTACGCATCTTTACGGGAGAAGATTAGTCTTAGAGTGGGCAGAACAAAGTGATGATACGGAAGATATCAGTATGCTAAGGAAAAGAACTGCGCAAACTTTTAATGCTCAAACTCCGGGAGGTAAAAAATCTAGAAAAGGCGCGGTTGATGTCGAGATGTTCGTTGAAGGCGACAATAATGCAATGTAAATACTTCAATAAATGACCAACAGATATTATTTTTGAATAATTGCTTCATCCCTTTCTACAAAACTAGTCAATTATCTTTTTGCTACCAGGAATAAATAATACTTAAATTAAACAACAGTAAATATCGTTTATTTCGCCTTTATTTTTATGCCAAAAATAGTTACAAGAGTGATGGATGGCATACATTACTACTGTGTCACAAATTATTTGAAACCAAAGTGTCTACAATCTCAAGATGAATGACTCTGACCTTGCTCATATTATATTAATGCCCTAGTATTTACAAAGTATAAGACAAATAGATCTCAATATAACATGATGAACAAACAAGTTTGCAATAAGTGATCTTTTTTTATGGTTTTATTAACTTTAAAGAAATATAATAAATTATATTTCACACCTACACATACAAACTTATGATTTATAGCAATGATTTATAGTATAAGTACCACCAGTCATTGCACTATCAGTAAAGTTCGGTACAGTCAGTCACAAAAGTAATTTCGGAATATTGATTCTTTTATAGGTATTAACTCTATGAACCTAATATTATTGCTTTTTTTTATTTATACTAATATTATATAGACGTTAAGTTTTTAGGTTGTATGGGGTAATCTCTACATCTACTGAACCGATTTTGAAAATTCTTTCTCTATTGGAAAGCAACATTAAGTATTTGGGAATGTCATGGCTAACTAAGAGGGGGTGCTAAATGTACCCAGACGAAGCCACGAGCGAAGTCCAAAAAACTCATAACACTACACCCTAGTCACAAGTCTTCACTAGTTTTCATAAATCTCTTCTGAATGTTTAGATTGTGTGATGGTGTTTAATAATTTTGTTGCTGACTGTACTGTATCATTAACACTAAAGGTATTATATTAATTAACACTAGAAAGACTGGGAAAATATTTACATACCATTAGAATAGCATGAAAGTAAGTTAGGGATATAATATAAATGTTGCTGCTGCCCATTTTCACTAATACTGCTACACCTAAACTGTAGTTGGTAAATAGTGCCAAATGAATTCTGAATTACGTATCATATTTAGGTGTTGCCCTAGTGTTACGGAAAATAGGCATTATTATAATAATATAAACACATTTCATAACAAACAGATTGGCCAGGAGTTTTAAATAGTCTACATAATATTGTTTGTATCAGCACATTATCACTAAAAACTTACTCCACAATACATACTTGAAATGTCTCATGCACCTTTTTTTCAGAACTCTTAGTTAATACTTTTTATCATATTTTAATTAGCATTGTTATCAATCTACATGACTTCTATTCATTTAAGCTTTTTTAATATACATTTAATTTTACTGCTACATTTCATAATTGCCATAGCTTCTATCCCGAAGATAGGAAACTGCCAGTAATAATCAATAAGTGAAAGTACGACATCTTTATTGTACGACATATATGGATATACATTTACTTTTAAATTACGACAAAAACAAATACATATTGAATGGCAGTGCAAATGATAGATTTGAGGGTGAGATCTAAAATTTTAAATATTGTCCAAAGTATAAAAAACGGTAATCCTTATTTTAATACATTTTAACCAATTTTTAAAGACAACTGTGAAAGTTCCTATTTAATAACGTCATCTAAATGCTATGCAGCATACATTAATATTTTTTTAGGAATGTTCTCTTCACTTTCTATGAATTAAGATTATCTTTGATTTAGATTTAGACATGTTAAAACCAATAATAAATGCTAGTTGTTAATTAATCAGATTGCTTTACATCAGTATATTTCCAATAACTTGAAACTATGCAATCATTTCAAACAAAATCATGGAATTACATAAATTATCATGAATAACAAAAATCACAACATTTCAATCTATCTTTACAGTTGAATAAATTTTTCTGACAAATATGCTAGTACCAATATATCCCACAGTTCCACAAATAATACCCAAAGCTAAGCTAAACAAAGCCATGTAGCCAAAGTAAAAGGTAGTTTGAAATAGGCCATACATTTTCGTTTTGAAAAGGAAGTAATAGAAAGAATACAAGTACACATAGATAGCTGTGCTGCCGGCTGAAAGAAAACTGGTCCATTGCCAACGGTAGTCCTCAGCATTCAGCAAGAAATAGGTGCACACAATAGTTACACAGATTGTGACAATCATCAAGATAAGGAATACCAGTAGCATGAATCCATAAACATAGTAAATTTTGTATGCCCAAAAGGAAGTAAAGATGAAATACATTTCAATGAATATAGAGCCAAATGGTAAAATTCCTCCTACTATAATGATTATGAAAGGTTCCATAAACCATTTCTTTTCTGGAATAGGTCTAGGAACTGCATTAATGCGACATGGGTAATCAGGCTGTCCAGCTAAATTACGACCAAGTACCGTTCCCACTAAAGTTAGGGGCAATATCACAAAAGTACATATGGACATGACAGCTATCATACTACCAAAGGGAATGGCTCTTGATGCATGATAATACATAGCAATAAAGTTGATAAAGAATGCTGTACCACAAACAAGTACAGGAAGTAGAAATGCTGAGAGTAACATCTGTTTTATCCAAAGCTTACCACCCATCCGGGCATAAAGAGAACCACCAAAGTAACCATTGACTGGAGATGTGGCTGCATAGATAAATATTGCTGTTGACAGTAAGGATCCCCTCTCAGTGTAAAGTTCACCAAAGATGGTAAATATTATAACTGCCAATGTCACTACAGTGAGCTGGTACCCGGCTCCAATCAATGCTGAAAATACTGGCAAATGAGGAACTGGTCTGAAAACGTCTCCATGGACCTGTTTCCATCCATATTCATCCCCTAGGTCCTTTTCTAAATCATCAAGGTCATCATCCTTTGAATACCTTGCATAGTCCTTACGGAGCGTTCTCATAAGGATCATGGAAACCAGTCCCACTAGAAATATCACCATCATGAAGCTGTTAAATATACTGAACCAATGAATCCGGTGCTGGAAGAAATTTGGGTCCAAGTATTTATCAAATCGATCCTCAAAATGAATATCGCTTTTCTTCCAATTCACTTCATAAGTGAATGGAATTTTGGCGTCGGACGACAGTCGCTCCTTATTCTCAGCTGTAAGGTTTACTTCCACAATTCTGTTTCCATTGTATCCAATGTCGAATTTCTTGTGAGTCCAAATGTAATAATGGTCCCCATCGATTTCGCCTACAGTTCCCCAAATCGGTAAGTCATCTATGTACATTTGATACCAGTAGTGATTCTTCACGGCATACACAAGTGCTTTGTAGGATTGCTCATTCAGTTCGATAGCACAAAATTGCTGCGCCGGTACATTATCACGGTAGGTGATATCGAGGCCACTGAATTCAAGTTCGACTCCCTGGAGCGCTTCAGACAAAGTCTCATGGTAATGTCCAATCGTCACTTTCGTGCCTACGCAGAAAGGTAATGAAAAGTATGCATACGTTTCTTGGCGATTGTGATACGGACCCACTGTATTCATCCACAGCACCACTTGTTCTCCATCTTTATATGTATGGGTATGTTCGTCACAGTTAACTATAGTCCAAAAAATAAACAATAAATACAAATATTTCATTTTTATGCAGCAATTAACTTCCTAAACCAAATTATAGTAGAAATAAAATAAACATAACACGTATGTGAAATGCCGATGTCGGACATCTATGGAATAATGTTGCCATCACACAAATTTTTTATTTCATTCGATTTGAAATGTCACTTTCTATCTGGGGGTTGCTTAGGGGGTTGGGCCCTGACTGCTACGCCTGAGGTCGTGAGTTCGATTCCCACTCAAGAAACAATAATTTGTTCTGTCTGACTTCAATTAGGGTTGTGGGCATGCCCGCAATGCACACAACGCTGGATCCGCGCATGGTTAAGCATGGGATATTATATTTGAGTTTTAGATTACATTTTTTTAAAGAGCAGCCCGGTGTTTGAAAGTTAGTGGAAGGATACCCCGTGCGTCAAGAATCACGCCTACACTTGTGTTTGCGCACACATTTGTTCCAATATGAATTATCATCGATAACATTCGCCAGATACGTATTTCATTCTCTGTTTCATTTCAAGTACTTTACTTAAAAATAGCCTCATCGCTTGCTCAATAAAAATGTATGGATACAGCTTGGCAAAAAAGAGTAGAAACGGAACTAAATTTTTGTCCGTTGGCAACATTTCCAAAATAATGACAGCTCATAATAAACAAAGTTCACGATTTCGTAAAATTTTAATTTCGACCACCAAACGTTGATTAATAAACGTAAAAAGTGAAGAATAACAAATAAAACAATTCGGAGTGCTGGCAGGAATGTTATTTATAAGGTGTACAGGCGATGTCTGGCGGAACATGAGGCCCAAACTATTCTTTCTGAACTTCACAATGTTAACTAAAGAACCGCTGTTATGACAGGTATGTAAGAGTTTGTTTTGTTGATTTTAGTTAAATCAAGTGTTAATTGATGAATACAAAGCTATATTAATATGCTCGCATAAGGAATAACTAGAAATTTGAAACAATAAATGTCGAGCACATAGGTTATGTTTACATTTTTTCTACATTACTCTGGTATAGCGCGCCGAGGTTAATTGATACTTTGGTGACTTGATTTAAGTGAAAGTAAATTCAATTTTTGCTTAACCTTTTAACCGCTTGATTTTATGTAGATTGTCGTGCCCCCACCGCCCGCAGAAAATAAATTGGTCAATTTTTTTGTATCGTTTAATTCGGCTCAGGTGGTTAAAGGGTTAACTTATACTTTAAGTGTGATATCAAGGTAAAGAATAATTAGTTGTAGACTTGTAGCGTTTACATTAGAAATGTTAAAGAAATCATCGTGCCGTAGTCTAAATCTATTATTTAATTCTGGGAAATCTGTTAGTATTATAGGAAGAATCGTGCTGGAAGGAGATAATCAAAAGAGTATTTTCTATAGCCGGCTGATTAGCAGTCACGTACTAAAAATGTTTTACTTTTAATACTGTTAGAAATAAATGAAATATTTCGTCTTTCCAGGAAGCAGCTAAACGTGCATTCCAAGCTATTATCCAGGAGGATTGGAATAACTCGTATCAATATGTAACAATAATAGGAAAGGATTACTGGGATAAAAAAACTAACTACGTACGAGGAAATAAAGCGATTAATCATAAATCTAGAAGATGATAGCAGCAGCACCTCTGAATCCGAACATGACTCAGATGAGTTTGCAGCCAGCTCTTGCCAAGACTTTAAATAAATAAATTAATAAAGACCTGGACGTGGTCAGGGAAGAATATTTAGGGGAAGATTTACTAGAATAAAATATGGAATATAGAATTATGTTACACAATATAATGTTTCTTTTTTATCTTTCCTAAACAATGTTGTGAACTCAGGAGTAATTTATCCAAATATTTATTTTTAGGTTAGTTATTTAATTAGTTGCGTGTCGAGAACACGTCCCTGTTAATTAAACTACTGATTACTTACCGATTTGAAATAAAAATACATAAATAGATTATTAAAAAAAAATGTCGAAAAAAAGCTGAGCTAAGTATCAAGATTAGGTTGGTACGCTTTTCGGTTGCAACGGGTTGCCATACGAACAGCACAGTGGCGCCTCCATTATTTTCTACTCTTTTTTGCCAAGCTGTAGCTTAGAGCATTTACCCAGAGAAAAGCTCTAAGATGGATAGTGGTGACCACCAGCTGTAATTTTTTTGTATGATCACGGTCGTTCTTATTACCATTTGATAGCAGAGGATGCCGAGAAAAGCTTACAATAAACATAAAATACAAAAAAAAATCTTCAGCAGTGATTAATAATTTGCTCTTGGATATTTTGTGAAATTGTGGCAGACAGACTGACTGACTAAACATAGCCTGTGGTCGACACTTCGATAGTCTGTTTATCTTTGTGAGTCAGTGCTGGTGCTGGCTCTTAATAAAATAAGATTTAACCTAAAGGTCCAGTTACCAGGTCATAAAATTTCCGAAAAAAAAAGTGCTCCTGTCACTGTCACTGTTTGACTGTTGTGCCTCAAGTCAGGTGGTGTTTTGTTTGAGGTTATGTGCATGTTTATCTTCTTCATAATACAATTTTATTTAAACTGATAGTATAAACCATCGAAAATGGAAGTAGACTTACCAAGCAGTGTTCAAGCTAGACTAAAATCGGATACGGGAGAAGAAACAGGAAGCCCTTTGGATCTACCGCTAAACATAACCAGAGATCAACTTCAGCTAATATGCAATGCTCTGCTACAAGAAGTAAGTCGACGATTCCTGAATTATTTGTTGATTACCATTAATGGATATTTATATACCTTTCACTTCTTTGTCTTAGAGTTGATTAAATAACTATTTATTTGGGTCAGTGGGTGGTCTTAGGGTAAATTTTAAATTTCGTAATAATAAATAAATTTCTACACTTCTTAAAGAAAAGGATGTGTCTCTGCAGTGGGACAGTAACAGGCTGATTTTATTAATTTTAACAATAATAAATAATGTATAAAATACGTATATTTGATGGATTGATTCCCAACCCAGGACAAATGTTGGTGTGATGAGCAGACATGGGATCGAAGTTTTTCTATGACACTTCCTTGACATGCCCGCTCTTTAGTATTTTAAATCTCTGGTCTGGGTGTAATATGTATGTATTTAGTAATATAAGTATGTTTATCACCTGTTTAATACCCATAACACAAGCTCTGCTTAGCTTGGGACTAAATCGCGTTGTGTGAAAGTTGTGGAATATTTATTTATTTATTATAAACTTTACATACAAAACAGGAGCTTGTGGCTAAATTATAACAGCCGCATGGGTCGATCGAAGGTTAAGCTACGCTTGACGAGGTCGGTCCGTGGATGGGTGACCATTTATTACATACCAAGACTCCTCCGTGCCTCGGAAAGCACGTTAAGCCGTTGGTCCCGGCTGTCATTTGTAGATCTTTGACAGTCGTTACTTGTAGTCAGAAGCCCGAAAGTCTGACAACCAGTTTAACCAAGGGGTATCATGTTACCCAGTTACTGGGTTGTGGAGGTCAGACAGGCAGTCGCTCCATGTAAAACACTGGTATTCAGCTGCATCCGGTTAAACTGGAAGCCGACCCCAACATAGTTGGGAAAAGGCTAGGCAGATGATGAAGTATGTTTATCACCTGTTTAATACCCATAACACAAGCTCTGCTTAGCTTGGGACTAAATCGCGTTGTGTGAAAGTTGTGGAATATTTATTTATTTATTATAAACTTTACATACAAAACAGCTACATCAATATAGTTATATTATTACTATTTTACTTTCTGGTTTTATTACAACTATGGGTCCAGCTGCAATTTTATTAATGCTTTTTTTGTTTATGTACCATAATAATATTGATCCATCAATCATAAATGTGTTCATAGGGTTTTATGATTTATCACTGCTGATTATTAACCTTTTTTGTGTCAATTAGAGGACACATTGAAAGACAATGACTGCGCGGATGCCGGTGTCTGCTTGGAATTTAATGAATTAATGTTGTGTAATATTATTTCAGGAGGACAAGCCATTTCTATTTTTTGTTAAAGAAGTCGAAATAACAAATAGCCTCAAAGAAGCCCTCGATATAAAAAGTTTGAACACAGAAGAAGTTGTTGAAATCATATACCAACAACAAGCTGTCTTTAGAGTGAGACCAGTTACAAGATGTACCAGGTCTGTATTATAGATATATTAGGTATCAATGCTAAAGTTAAAATTTATATTCAATATTGCAGATGTATTCATATCTATCATAATAATACTACATGTTTTAGCTCAATACCAGGCCATGCAGAAGCAGTAATATCAACTAGCTTCAGTCCATCTGGAAAACAGTTGGCTAGTGGTTCCGGAGATACTACTGTAAGATTTTGGGACCTAAGCACACAAACACCATTACATGTATGTAAAGGTAAAGTAAACAATATTATTCCATTAAAAGATTTTGTTTATTTCATTTAAAAAATATATTATATAAGTATAGTAAGTACTAGCAGACGTCACGCGGTTTCACTCGCCTAGTTCCCGTTCCCATGGGAATATAGGGATAAACCTGTGTCAGAACCTATTCAATTCAAACAAACAAACAATAACAACTTTCCTCTTTAAAATATTAGTTTATTTATTTATTTATTTAAATGATATGGAGGACTTAGGCTAAAACAAATTTAGTTTAGATTTAGTGACATCTCATTTCTTTTTTCAGGTCATGCCAATTGGGTTCTTTGCATTAGTTGGTCTCCAGATGGGTTAAAGTTGGCTTCAGCATGCAAACAAGGCAGAGTAATGACATGGGACCCAATCACAGGGAATCAGATAGGAAAAACAATGATAGGGCACAAGCAATGGGTCACAGCACTTGCTTGGGAACCTTATCACAGGTACATTGATCTTTAGTAATGATTAATGCTGACATAAAACTTACAATTTTATAATGTAAAGCCAGGAAAGGTATGTGCTTTGGTAATCTGCATGTTCCCAATTTACATTGAATGTAAAAGTCACACCACAAGGTAAACTCCCCATAGAAGCAAAGCTTCTAAGCTTTGCAGTATGCATTTGTGTTTATAGTAATACATAACAAGCGAATATTCCAAAGTTATAATAGTAGGTAAAATTTATAAGTTATAATAGTAGATAATATCTCATTGTCCTTCATTCATACTTCCAATGGCACTGAAGTTCTTACCTACTTTTTCTACACCTATAATATAATTCAAAATTAATGAATAAAAGCAGTAAGTACCTATATACAGGGTGTCTCATTCAAATTGGTCAGTATGGGAAAGTCTGAAACTATAAGACATACCATTATAATTCAATCTATGCCTTTTTGACCAAATTTAATATCTTTTGCAACCAGCAGAAAGGTTTTAGAAAAAACACTAACATTATTATTATATTCTTTAGTAATGATGAATGCTGACATAAAACTTACAATTTTATAATGTAAAGCCAGGAAAGGTATGGGCTTTGGTAATCTGCATGTTCCCAATTTACATTGAATGTAAAAGTCACACCACAAGGTAAACTCCCCATAGAAGCAAAGCTTCTAAGCTTTGCAGTATGCATTTGTGTTTATAGTAATACATAACAAGCTAATATTCCAAAGTAGGTAATAATAGTAGGTAATATTTATAAGTTATTTATAATAGTAGATAATATCTCATTGTCCTTCATTCATAATTCCAATGGCACTGAAGTTCTTGCCTACTTTTTCTACACCTATAATATAATTTAAAATTAATGAATAAAAGCAGTAAGTACCTATATACAGGGTGTCTCATTCAAATTGGTCAGTATGGGAAAGTCTGAAACTATAAGACATACCAAGATCTGTCCTGACGAACCATGTCATCGATTTTAATAACAAGAAAAACTGCATTCATACATTTTAAAAAACATCTGTACTCCGTTCGGGAATCGATCCCGGTTATTTTGAAAAAAAAAACCTACACTATTTCTATATATATATATATACTAGCTTCTGCCCGCGACTTCGTCCGCGGAAAATTTCTTATTTTGACATAAGATTACACTCGATTGATATTACTGTATTTAATTTTATTAGTAAAATATTTTTTGGAATCAGATCAGTAACTTCAAAGATTACCGAATGTTATGGCATTTTGCTTAGCGAGCCGCTGCGAGCGCTCAGTGCTAGTCTCCCTGTCCCTTGTTTCAGAGACATGCTGCCTTAAATGAGATAGACGCTGCGCAGGCGCACGTTCAGCGCTAGATTCCCGAGCACGGGCCTGCGATGTTATGATATTTTGCCTACCAAGCCACTGCGAGCGCTCAGCGCTAGTCTCCCTATCCCTTGTCTCAGAGACATGCTGCCTTAACTCAGATAGACGGTGCGCACGTTCAGCGCTAGTTTCTCGAGCACGGGCCCGCGACGTCCTCACATTTTGGCCAGCGACGCGCTGTGAGCGCTCGGAGCTAGATTCTCTAGCGCGTGCTTGCGAAATATATTCTCCATTTCTCGAGAGGCGCTGCTCATTTTCAGGGGCAGATTCTTCCGTACGGCGTAGCTACTCGAGTAGCTCTTGTCTGTGATGTCTGCCGGGACAGTTGAGATTTCCTTTTAGGCATGCTCTCAACAAACTACGCACAGACTTGAAAACAATTATGAACAAAAGGAGAGCGACTCGAACACCGTCTGCCTTTACAAAACAAAACAATCGTAATATCGAATAACTTGTATCGAATAAGATAGAACGAAGTACGAAACTACTACGAAGACGAACATACGAAACAAACGTACAACGAAATTACGATATTTTCGATTATGAGGTATCTATCAACAACAACAACCATACGAACGAAACAACCGAAACCAATAAGCAACTGACATGTAATATTTCAATCCACGGAAAGTGTTAACACCGCGATTCAGAAAAATGACGTAATTGCAGAACGCCATCTATGGGGAAATAGGTAAAACGTCTGCACAATGAAAGTTATGCTGCATTTTGCGTTTTAGTAATTTTACATTATCTCCGAAACTGTATGACCAATTGATATACTGTAAATGGCAAATCTTATCTGTATGATGTTCTTGTGATACTGAAATATTTTTTTGTCATGAGAATTAATATTTTGTTGCTTAAATAATCAACCAAACGTAAGTATGCCGAAAAAAATCTTTTTTAATGCAATAAAAGAAGTATAAAAGATGAAATATAAAAGATAGAGATATGGCACCGCGGACTTTTTTGTAGAAATAATTAAGACGAACCAGGTAGCCATACATTGTTTTTAATTTTAAGCAACTGTTTAGGCAGCGCACGCAAATTATTCTGTTTTATGAGGTATTTTTTTCCGACTTGCTAGACAAAAGTTGTGATAGCGCAGTTAATTTACATGTTATAGAAACAATTTATAGCCTATAGCACTCAGGAATAATGTAGCTTTCCACCAGTACAATAATTTTTAAAATTGGATCATTCGTTCCGAAGATTACCCCCTACATACAAACTTACAAACATACAAACTTACAAATTTTACCTCTTTATAATATTAGTATAGATGTATATATATCGATTGTGTAGGTCTTAAGCAGTAAATGTCTGTATGAAACATGATGTCTAAAATGAATGAAATGCATTGTTTCCACATACTTTAATTTATTTTAGTAGGTGCTCGAAGTGACCACCGCCTTTTTCAATACAATATTCAACATGTTTAGGTAACGATCTTACAATTGCATTTTGTATATTCATGTGGTGAATTTGCGTTAAAATATGTAAAGTGGTGTACGTATCTAGTTGCAACATCAGCAAAGAGGTACAAACAACCATAGAGTCAAATTTAAAAACCTGAACTTGTTGAATATTGTAAATGTGGTCACTTCGACGAGTGGTCACTTCGAGCACCTACTAAAATAAATTAAAGTATGTGGAAACAATGCATTTCATTCATTTTAGACATCATGTTTCATACAGACATTTACTGCTTAAGACCTACACAATCGATATCTAAA
Organism: Euplexia lucipara; assembly: GCA_921972225.1. NCBI lineage: Eukaryota > Metazoa > Arthropoda > Insecta > Lepidoptera > Noctuidae > Euplexia > Euplexia lucipara. The sequence goes on along the minus strand of OV179158.1, from coordinate 13,990,421 downwards.
TAGAAATAGTGTAGGTTTTTTTTTTTCAAAATAACCAGGTTCGCATCCCGAACGGAGTACAGATGATTTTTAAAATGTATGAGTGCTTTTTTTCTTGTTATTAAAATCGATGACATGGTTCGTCAGAACAGATCTTCGTACGTAGTTTCAGACTTTCCCATACTGAATGAGACACCCTGTATATATTTGAATGCCAAAATTTTGACAAATATGCTAAGTAATGTGCAAAAGTTAAAAGGCTAAATCAGAATTGACCCTTTCGTAAAAATATAATAATTAAAAATAATACTAGAATAGTACTACTTTCTACTAAGTTTTAATATAATATTCTAGGAATCCAGAGTGTAGAAAACTGGCCAGTTCATCAAAAGATGGGGATGTCAGGATATGGGACACAGTCACATGCCTCACAGTTTTGAGTCTAACAGGTCACTCAAAAGCAGTCACATCTGTTAAGTGGGGTGGGAATGGACTTATCTACACATCTTCTCAAGATAGAACCATAAAGGTTTGTGTTTCTAATGATGTGTTTTTTGCAATTTGGCATTCAGAGTTGATTAAGATAAGTTCGCGACTGTAACAAACATGGTTTATCTGAGTTATAAAAATTAAAATAACCTTCTAAGTTAATTTAATCTCATTCAATGGGATTATATGAAATGAGAGGGTCTTAATGATTTGAATGATTAGGTATAATGCTGTAAGATCTCAAATCATATTTTGGTCAACATACATACAGCCATTTGGTTTTTCTCTTGATTGGTACTTTAACTTGTTAAAACCGTTAAAACTTACATTCTATCTAAGTATAAACATTTAAATGTAAAATAAGACTTTATGCCGCATAGGTATGTTGCAGCATTTTTGTTACTGGAGTTCAACCTACATACATACATACATAAACTCACGCCTTTTTTCCCATGGGGGTAGGCAGAAAATACAGTGCGCCATATGCTACGATTCTTACATACTTCTTTTGCTTCGTTTACATTCATACATGTTGTCATACACACACGTTGGTTGCGAGTACTACGCACCTGACCTTTCTGAGTTCAACCTATTCCTACATATTAAAATAGTTTTAAAGATACCTACCATAAATAATCACCATAGTAACAAATGTGTTTTTTCTAGGTATGGAGAGCAGACGACGGCATTCTCTGCAGGACTTTAGAAGGACACGCACATTGGGTTAACACATTGGCGTTAAGCACTGATTATGTGCTCAGGACTGGACCTTTTCATCCAATTATTGACCAACAATCCACCATTACCGACAGTGAGTAAATTATAGCCATGGTCTACAACTGTTCATAAATCTATATTCCTTTTCATGCTTCTATTACTTTATTTATAATTTTCAATAATTCCTGTTTTTTTTTTAAACTAGAGAATTTTATTTATGACTCCCTCGTTGGTCTAGTGGTTGTTACTACCAAGAATGTGTTTCCGGGTTCGATCGCCCGGGTCGGGCAAACCGGTATTAAGTTTTTTATATGAAATTTCTCAGTAGCAGCCCAGTCTGAATTCGTGCCTGATTGATGGCAATAGTGCCGCTTCCTATTATGTAACCTTTTTATTTATTTTTTTTGAGGGTTGGGAAATCCTCATGGATGTCCCCCGCCCTGGGTAGGGCGAAGGGGTATGTCAGACTCTTACTGACTAAAAACCACCCCGTGTTCCTTCTCACACCTGCGCCGGGGTCACGGGAACAGAAGATACTTCCGCGACGTATTATGTAACCTAACCTAACCCCTCAGGGATTACAGGCGTGATGTTATGTTTATGTATTTATGATTGGCAGGATAATTTGACTGTAAAACAATACTACATCCTTTTCAGAAAATGTACTGCAACAGCAGGCTCTAGAAAGGTATGAAGCAGTATGCGGAAAAACGGAAGAACGCCTAGTGTCAGGATCAGATGATTTCACATTATTTCTTTGGCTGCCTGAAAAGGAGAAACGTCCTTTAGCCCGAATGACGGGTCATCAGCAACTTATAAATGACGTCAAATTTTCTCCAGACACAAGGTACAATATCGATTTTTATAACTAAGTATCTAGTTTTATCTTTTTTTAGGGTTTCATACCTCAAAAATTGAAAATAGAACTTTTGTGGAACCACTATGTTGTCCACCTGTGTAGATTTTTTTTCTTTTACAGTATGTTAGAAAAGAGTTTTTCTTTTAGATCTGGGGTCTCTAAGTTTTGATATTTTTTTGTAGTTAAAGCACAAAAAAATATTAGTTTTGTGATTACAAACATAAATTTAGAAGAACATGGTCGCAGGATGTAGAACTTTGTATGGGAGAACTTATTTTTCAACTGTGAACTCTTATATTGACTAAAAGAAACTTAACGCTTGAGCGGAGTTGCGCAGTTTTATAAATTGTGGCCTTATCTTTCAGAATTATAGCATCAGCTTCATTTGACAAATCAGTGAAACTTTGGGACGCAATTACAGGCAAGTTCATAACAACTCTCAGAGGACATGTGCAAGCAGTGTACATGGTGGCATGGTCAGCAGACTCCAGGCTTCTTTTGAGCTCCAGTGCCGACTCGACCTTGAAAGGTGATTAATGAGCAACAAATTGATAGACATTCAATTTTCTAATGATGAATTTGAATTATAAAAATATTTCAATTTCATTTTTTTTTTCAGTTTGGAATATGAAAATAAAAAAACTAGAACTGGATTTACCAGGGCATGCTGATGAAGTATTTTCTGTAGATTGGTCACCAGATGGTGCTTATGTAGCTTCAGGGGGGAAAGACAAGGTTTTGAAATTGTAAGTTGGAATTCTAACAGAAAAACAGTATATTCAGAATCAGAAATAATTTATTTGTGAAACAAATGTTTGTATGATTTATTACAATGTAACTTTGATACTTTAGTTTCATATTGTTTTTTTTTTCAGATGGCAGCACTAAGTGATGAGAAACAGATTCTTCAGTGAAATACAACTTTATTGCAGAAAAGCCTGTTACAATATTTTTGTTAAATAAATAAACACATTTCACTTAATTTTAATGCTCTTTTTGACGTTGGCCTTTATTCCTGATGCCTCTCCAGCATATCTAGTCATCTCAGTTCTAGGTTCACGGATAGCACCCTTCCTCCTGATCTTAGCCTTTCTGTATTTGAGCTTATGTTTGACTCGTGGATTCCTTTGATCCTTCTTTCTATGTGGAGTCAAGCCCTTATTTTTGGCGATTTGATAAGTAATCTCACGTTTTTCACCGAGATCCTCTGGAACAATACCCTGTGATGAGGTAGAAGGTTTATTGTCTTCAGTCTCAATATCATTAGGAGAAGTATCATTATCAGAAAATCCACTCTCTTCAGATTCATCATTGTTTCTTTGCACATCTACACCACTGTCTGTTTTGAAGAAATCATTGCCTTCATATTCTCCATCATCATCATCAGATACACCAGTGTCTTCACCTTCATCTTTTTCTATTGCATTTATAAGTTTCAATTTCTTAGGTGTTGACTCGGGTGTCTGTCTTCCTGATTTGCGTTTTTTATCTTTCTTTAGTTCTTTAATTTCAGTTACATGTAATTTCAAATTATTTTTCACTGCTTGTAATATTTTGTCGATTTGGGGTTTTACAACTTCCAAGTAAATTGGCTCCATTTTGTTTAACATTTGTCTGTACTGGTACAACCTTTTTATAACAGGATGGTTCTGAATGTTGATTCTTTGACTTTTAAGAAGAACATAAAAACTAATATTAGTACAGTAATTCAAAATAAGATCATAATTCGTTTTGACAAATTTAGAAGCGGGGCATGTAGGGAGTTTACCATCTTTGACAAGCTCTAGGACAGGATGTAAGTCATCTTTAGCAACTGTTAATTTTGTTTTAAAATCATCAATTAGGCCTGCAAATTCTGGACTTTCCTTTTCAAGCAGATGTAACTTTTGCCTTTTTGACATCTGACTTAAATCACTTTTAATCACCGTTTCTTTTTCTTCAACATCTGCAACCTGTTTCGACAAAAAATCAAGTGTAAAATCTTCTTCTCCAAGCTGCTCTAACAGCCTTTTCTGGATGTCTTTTGCTTCTTTTTCTTCCATAAGTGCAATTTCTTCATCATTGCCAAAGCCTCCATAGTCCTCATCCACATAATCGGTTGCATAGTATGATCCTTTCTTTTTACCCCAAGCCTTAGAATCAGGTAAATCATCATCTGACTGTTCCTGACCTTCTACATCACTGTCAGCAATGCCTAAATCTTCTTTTTCGTTTTCAGAATCACCGGATTCTGAGAATGCATACATTTCTTCTTCACTCTCCGAATCATTGTGCTTTCTCTTGCGCACCTTTTCCAGTAGTCTTTTTTCTTTGGGTGTATATTCATCTTCTGAATCTGAAGGTTCATAATTACCTTTCTTATCAAAGTTAGACTTAACTCTGAAACAACAAACAAGGAAACATCAATACATTTATAATTAAAAATGGTGCCAAATTAAGAGTTCATTTTCATTGTTGCATTAATTACAAAAATTAGAATTTACAAGGGTTCCAGTTTTCAGTTTTGCCATGAAAATAGAATCCAGAGGGTCATCCTAAAGGCATTAAAATGCACAGCTGGTAGCTATTGACTGGTTGTAAACACATATCAAGGCATGTTCTCAACCCATTCATACACTACATATTATGAATAGCTGACGTGTAAAACAAGACACAGACACGGTAAGAAAAAAACATATTGGGACGATTGCCATCTTAAATTACTAGCGATCAGTACCAGGCTACGGTACTTAACCCGTATTTAATTTAGTTCATAAAAGAAATGTTACACGTTATGTAACTACAAAAGCCCGTGGAAACCCATATAAATCCGGTAAACTTACTTGATTTTATCTGCCATTTTCAACGTGAATGCTGGTAACGATCATAGAAATAAATCGTTGCAAGACTAAGGTTAGTCCATTTGTCACAATCCTAAACCTTTCAAACTGAGTAACTTATGGAAAACAAATTAATTTGATTTTAGTTTTATTTTAAACAATATGATTAATCTCGCTATTCTTGCGTTCAATAAATAAATTTCAGAACAAAACTTCGTGCCTCGTTGTTACAATGCACAAAATGATAACCAAAGACTAGAGAGTTCATTCATCATTACTTGACATGACACAGAATGACAGAATCACAGAAATGACGTTTTTATGTTTTTAAGCAATGGCTTGCTTGCTTAGACTATATACCTCTAGACGTAGCCCAATTTACAGTGTCAAGTGTGGAAGTGAGACGCAATAATACAAAGTTCGTAGGAAAATTGAGACAAAGCATCGTATCTTCTGTCCCTTACGGCGTGCCGGATTTTTGCATGGCTAACTTTTGAAAGTTAGCCAAACAAAGAGCTGTCACTGTCACGTATATTATTATGCTCGATTTAATTTAAGTTTTCGGATGGTTTTTGCAATTTTTGTAATAGTTTAAGTCATTTAATGAGAAATAGACTCCATTAGATAAGTGTTTAGTGTATGGTGAATGCGCTACGATGGGAGGATTCAGTATAATAGGCTGTAAAAGCCGCTCAGAAAAGGCCAATAACAAAATCTATTTTCATTCGTAAGTATTCAATACTGTTTGTGTTATTGTATGATTATTGAATTTATACATTTGTGCGCTTTTATTGTCATGGCTTTCAGACCAAAATATGGAAGATTTCTTAAAATAAACTTGATTTCTTATATCACATAACCTAGTAATACTTACTTACAGTGTTGCTACACGTTTCAAATCTTTTCCCTTAACTGTCAGGCCTAATGTTCAAAAGGTAGGCATAATAATCAAATAAATCTATGGTGGCTAAACACACAAATTTGTGGGCGAACCCTTATTTTTAAGTTTAAGTGAACATGTGTACGAACGAACAGAGCCCTTTCGACAATCATTAAGTTTTACTCTTGAAGGCAATCGCGTAGGTACTTAAAGATATTTGTCGCGAGGGCGCGTGGATTTTCTTTTCATATTATATTCTGGTTATCTCTAGGTTTACAATGTGATTTGTTTTATTATAATAATATAGGATTGTACTGCTTCGCTTTGATGTGAAAAGAAATCCCCGCCTCACGATAATGTTAGAGACACTCACCGATACGGATTCCCCTCCGACTTGCAAGCGTCTCTCAATCCAGTCTCTTATCTTCGGTCCACAAGGGCACCGAAGTGTTAAAACTATGCCGACCATCAATCCATCCAACTTCTCAGGTGTAACTAGGATATCTGTAAGTTTAATTACCCATGAATCTTTGGGTTAAGTACTACCTATCTGTTTCCATCAATAAAGCTATCTAAAACGGTTATTCAATTGCAATATCTATGATGAAATTTACTTCAAGTTCTCATCAACAGCCTTTGAGACACCTATGTGCTAATCAGATACTAGGATTCTTTCCACGTCTGCAGAAGCACGCATTCATTTCCGACTTCGGCCCATCGCCTCCGTCTAGAATGCTCCCCCTTTATATTACCTATATATATATGATATAGTGTAATTTTTCATACGTTCGTCAACGTTTGTGCCCGTCGGCACACTAAGGCCATGGGGGACCAAGAAGATTTATAAGAGAGGTTGGCCCACGACCCTTCCTATAAACTCCCAAGAGCTTTTATGTCCGGACAAGTAGCTCGCGTGCGGTCGCTGTAATTATGCCCCCAGCCCCACGCTGAAGGCACGACCAACACATTTAAGTTTAGGTGACTCAAACAATTCTAGTAGGTAAAAGTACAACAACAGATAAATAATACTTAGCTTTCCAGGTGGCGCGTATCACGCACGGGTGACAAGAATCTACTTATGATCTTCTTGCACTGAATTTACTTTACAATAAACTTCATTAATTAGTCAGACTGAATATGCTATAATGACCATTCAAACAGTGGCGTCCTTTTGTAGCGTCAAGTTGTCAGTACTGATTTAGTGTTGCTATTACATTAGTTCTGTGCAATTATATATTTACATTTTAAGTTTGGAACATCGCGATTTCATCTTTCGCGACACTCCCGACGACGACAGAAGTTACATGTGTTCCATCAAGTCTCGCGTCCACTCTCGGATCTTCTCTCGAGCCTTCAAGGACGCATCTCTCACATCTCTCACTTCAGGAGTTTGTGTTATCTCAATTGTAGCAGTGCTTTTAGGTATGCTATCATTAAGGTGTTTTTCATCATCAAGAATTGTTGGTTCATCATTTCCTGAGGTAAGTGTTCTCTGAGTTATTTTCTTTTCTATTTCTTCTCTATTTATGTGTTTTTCTGTTTCAGGTTTGTCAATGGGTTCTGCGATTTGTGAAGTTGTGGATATTTCTTGGGTAAGAATAGTTGAGTCGAGTTCTTCTAACAGAGGTGAGTCATCCAATGTTGGTGTAACATCTTCTCTTTCAAACTCAAATATAACCCTTTCTTTTCCAGATATATCTTCTTCAACTTCCAACGGATAAAGATGTGCGATGGAACGAGTGAATTCCGTATCATTCACCTTTACTCGTGCCACTCTGCATTGACCGTCTGCTCCTTTCAACAAAGATATAATTTTTCCAACCTTCCAGTTCTCTCGGTTCTTCGTATCTCCTTTAATCTGGACGATATCTCCTAGTTTTGGAATTTCTAATTTTGTTATCCTTGGTTCTTTAAGAGAGTGTCGGTATCTCTCCCTTAGACTTGGTAGGTACTGGTCGACGAACATTCTCTTAAACTCTTTCAGCATGTTCTGTCCACGTTTCCAACCTTCCACTAGATTCTGTTTTGTTACTGTGCCTTCTTGTGGAAATTCTGCATCTGAAGGTGTTGTGACGATGCATTTATTCAAGGTTAGAAAATCTGAGGGTTTGAGAATATCATCTAGATCAGAACCTACACACGTCAGTGGGCGTGTGTTTAATATTGCCTCTATCTCTTTTATGATTGTACTTAGTTGATTATCTGACAGTAAACTTTTCGTCAGAGTTCTCTTGAGACAGTGTTTAACTAGTCCAACAAGTCTCTCATAGAATCCTCCATGCCACGGTGCTAATTGTGGAATGAATTTCCATTCTATGTTATTAGTGATGCAATAGTTGCTTGACAGTATTTCTGCAGTTAATTTAAATTGTAGTGCGTTATCTGAAACTATTCGTGTTGGTATTCCTCTGCAAGATATAAATCTTCGTAGTGCTAATAGACATTCCTCAGCCGTAAGATCCTTAACGACTTCCAAGTGTATAGCACGTACTGCTAGACATGTATACAGACATATCCATCTTTTTTCTGATTTATTACTTGTCTTTACTTGAAGAGGACCCAGATAATCTATTCCGGTATATGTAAAAGGTGAACTATAGTTAACTCTTTCCTTAGGAAGCGCTGGAGTAGTTAATATTGGATATCTTTTATCGTAAGACCAATCAGCGATTTGTAATCTTCCTTTGCAACGTAGGATACCGTCTATGTCGGTAAATACTCCTAAGTTTCGTTGTAAGTTAGTATCTTTACCCTCTACTTCCTCAGGGAAATGTTCCTTTTGGATCCTTTTGATCTTTTGTGTATGTGATAGTGTATCGTCTTCACAGTGTTCTGTGGTGTTGTTTCGTGATTCCTCATCTAATTGATTTCTCCGTTCCTGCTCTTTTGAGATATTTTCTCCCCTCGTGAGATCCTCCCGAACAGGAAACGAAAAGTCATGTTCCACAGAAAAACATGTGGGATTTACTGCGACTTCGGTTTCATTAAGTAAAGAAATTGCGGCTCTACAACCTTTCGGCCAAGTTCTGGAGTGTTTCAGTAGAAAACTTGGTCCGGATAGCCGTTTCTGCTTATCTTCCATAGAACTCGTGGGTCTAGTAGCCACGTCTGCTGGATTCAATCCTGTTGGAACATATCTTACTGTTACTGATGTATTTCCCTTTATCTCTTCTATCCTCCTTGCAACGAATGTTGGTAGTAGTTTGTTGCCGTAGTACCAATCAATCACTATTTGACTATCTGTCCATATAGTGTTTTCTGTAAATTCCAAGTCCAGGAACTTGGTTACGTACTTCAGCAACCGGCTACCTATTAGAACACCTAATAGTTCAAGTCTTGGGATTTTCAAATTGTCCTGACCCTTGATGGGCACCACTCGTGATTTTCCTATTACAAAACTTAATTCTTTTCCATTAGAAATATATACAACTGCAGCATAAGCTTTGGTTGATGCATCCGTGAAAACGTGCAGTCGAATATTGTCATCGCCAGCTTGTTTGAAGTATTTCCTTGGTAAAACAATATTTTTTTGTATCTTTCAGTTGTTCTCTAATAATTTCCCATTCATTGGTCAATTCTTCTGGTAATGGGGCATCCCATTTGAATTTATGTATCCACAGATTTTGTAGTAAAAGTTTTGCTGGTAACATAAGTGCATAAGTGGTCCGCAATGTAAACATCCATTTAAACTTTTGCTATGCTTGGTCTTTGCCGAAGCGTCGTAGACTATGCGAGTTGGCTTACCCGGATGACTAACACCGTGATGCGGCAGGTAGTGTATAGGATGATCTACATCTTCGACTCTTCTTTCATTGTCTGGTACTTTTTCAATTATTTCTTTTGCTAATTGTTCCTTTAATGTAGTATCGTAAGCTGTTAGTGAATCGGAATCTAATCGTTTGAGTAGGTTGACTAGTCTGCCTATGGCTAGGCCAAAATTAGTCTCTAAATTAGGTGGGTAATCTATCCATGGCCAACTAACAGTGTACCTATCATTTACTAGTTCTATGGTATCATTGAATTGGTTGATTACTTCTTCGTCCCTAGTCAATTTTGGTGAATCGCATATTCCAATGGATTCTAGTTCCCATAAGCATTTGAGGTTTCCATTGTATAATGGAAGATCCGGTGGTGTCAATTTGTGTTCTACTCCTTGAAAGTAAGTTATTACTGACAACGTGTCCGCGGATTCCGTGTTAGTTTTTCCAGTCAGTATGTAACCGAATTTAGATTCAATCAGGAATAAATTACTTTCCAGTTGAATTTTGTCTTCAAGGATGAATGAAATGTAGAAGTCATTGCCGATCAATATGTCTATTTTGGGTGACAATGAGCCGTCGTCCGCCAAAATTAGATCATCTTTGTGTTTACCTATGTCGATACCATGGAAAGGAACTCCATTTGAAATATGAGGAACAACGTTTGCTTCTATTTGTAAAATATTATTTGTTTTTGTTTGTATCTGTAACTTGACTACGGGGCTTTCTATTACTTGGGGAGTTTTCGATCCGAACGTGAAAACTGATAAGGTACTAGTTGACATGAAGCGTCTTGACCTCCTCGGTTTTATTTATGCAATTCTTATAACAAAGTGCTCTGTTATGATGGCCAGATTTGTTACAGTGTACACATTTAATTAACCTTTTACAATCTTTTACTTGATGCTCTTTGCTTAGGCAGGCAAAGCAGCGATCCTTTATTTTCTCTTTCCTGTCTTCCACAGTTTTAACAACCTCGCATTGATCATTGAAGTGCGATCCTTGGCAAAAAAAATACATTGCAGTTTCCTTTTCTTTTTCATGAGCCTGTCTCTTTTACTTCCTTGGTCTTGAGGTCTTTTTCTTGTGTACTGACTATTGTAGTTAGTATTTTTATGGAATGGTTTTTTCTCACTGAACTTTTCTTCCCTTTTATTTCCTGGTGGTTGGTTGGTGGATGGTTTCCAAATGTTGACGGATTTCTTCTATTGACTCGGTTTTTGCTTTTATTTTTAGTTCATACACTATGTCCGAGGGCATTTTTTCTAGGATCATGAATCTGAGATGATCGTGATCGACGTTTTGATTCAGCGATTTTAGGATTCTTAAATGTCTTTCTATTTGACCAAATGTGTTTCTTGCCTCTGTTACGTTGCCTTTGGAGGCTTTCGGTACTTTGTATAACGCAGCGTAGTGTGCGTCTATGACGTGATTCCCGGTATAGAAACAGCTATTTCATAGTTCTTATTAGTGGTCTCGATCCCTTCGATAACCTTCTTTGCTTCGCCTTTCAAAGAACCTTTAAGGTATAAAAGTTTGTCTACCTCTGATAGGTCTCTATTTCCTACATTGGAGCAGAATTGGTCCCAAAATTGATGCCATTCCAGAATATCTCCGGAAAATTCTGGCAAACTTAACTTGGGTAATTTTCCCATTAGTGCAGTATTTACCCGGTAATATAGTTGGTGCAGAGTTTTCTTTTATCCTTTTCAGTTTGATATTCATTTCCGCTAGAACCTCCTCACCGTTTAGCTGTACTTCACTAAAGGAAGTGATCTCTTCCACAAAAGATTGCATTTCGTTTATTGATAGACTACTGTTTAACTCAGTTCCGAACCTTTTCACCGTTACCTCAAGCTTACCTAGCACTATTTCTAAATTTTCAGAATTTTCTTTATTAACGTTATCTTTATAGGTGAGAGCTTTTTCAGTTAGTTTAGAGATAGCATTTGATATAGACTCCAGTCGTCTTATAAGAATTTGTTCCATTTTGAAATTCTGAAATAATATTTTACAATTGTATACCCGGTATCCTAAGTTAAGGATTTACATCGTGTATATCGTTAAATTTCCAAATTGCGTGGTGTTCGCAATATAATAAAAATGAAAAAAAATAAAAATTTGGTTAACACTCTGTATGACCAAAAGTTTATCTAAAACTTCTTATGAACAAAGAATCATACCAACACCTGACATATAATGGAATGATATTTTATTAATGCCCTGTATATATAACAGAAAGTTTTAATTGACATCCTGTACAGAACAGAAAAGTTTTTATTGACACCCTGAATAAAACAGAAAAGTTTCTATTGACATCTTGTGTAAAACAGAAAAGTTTTCCAAGTTAAAAGCAAGGAATATTTCGCTATCTATAGGATACTACATTTTCCGTAATAAACTCAGCCATTGAATTATATGTGTAAGGAAAATTCCCTTGTACCTATGAAGTTTCAGTATTAACTCAGAATATATTCATGCTGTTCGACGGGTAAAACTGGTTAGTTTCATTATTTAAAATTTCCTGAATTTATTTAAAATTTCTATGTCATCCAATTATCCCCTCTTGACCTTTTCTTCCATTCTCCCCTGTTAACCACCACACAATTATTTATTCCTTCATACCATTTCTCCCACAATCCATTCATAGTTTCTTTGGTTTTCATCTCACTCTTCATCCATCAACATTTAGGTATATGGTTGATGTTCTATAAGTTGTTTCATTACTTATTCATAAACATTATTAGGTACCAACATCATTTATGTATGCATCCATAAATGATATTAGAGTTACCTACATCAACTTAGTATCTAGTTACTTGGTACACTTCAGTAGCCAACATGAAACGATGCAGTCAGTCAGGGATGATGTGTATAACATGACAGAAGTTCAGACACAAGTTATAATATACAATCCAGTTTCCTCCGCCAGCATATTTTATTAGTTTTATGAGAACATATCTATTTTATGCTTAGTTCTTCAAAGTAACTGGTAAAATAAACTTACAATGAGTGTTGATGTACTTTTTTTTATATAGTAGCATCTATAAATACATGAGATGGGAGGTGTGTAGAATCAGTGTCATACATCTGCCTTCATTTGCCCATCTGTATGGAGAGTATTAGGTATAAATAAACAGTTTTATGCAAACTCATACTTAACAATGCTGTCTTTAGGTAAATTTTAACACATTACAACTTACAAGAGTTACTCTTCAGCTACATAATTAGCAGACACAATAGTAAACAATGACATCCGTGTCGAATTTGGCACGGGTGTACTTGAGCGCTTAGGAGAGGTAGTTTCGACAAGACATACATTAGGTAATTTCCTCTTTAGGTGTATGTTATTACTTGTAAGTCATAAAATAGTTTACCTGATAATCTTCTTAATTATTCCTAAGTTATGTTAAGCTTTCTTTCATTCACTTTTAGAGGTAGGTATAACTTTCTTGGAATTATTTCGTCCAAACAAATTGTGAGCTTCCTGGTTATGATAGGAGCACTTTTTCACAGTTGAACGAATTACGTGTAGGTACTATTCACACAATACGTAACAGGTTTCTAATAATTTTATTCCTGTAAAGGAATGTAACGAACTAAGTAAGTTTTAGTTTTTTCGATATTCAGTCTGACACACGAGACGCTACCCTTTTGGTTTACCATCGCCATTTTGTAAGCAGGGAAAATTTTCACAGTCGAATTTCGTAATTCGTGAATATTGGAATTTTGTCAATTGTTTAGTGTAAAATGCTTAATACATTATTCAGTGAATTACTTTTGAATTTTACTTGAACTGTATATAAGACTCATAAGTTCTAACTCGTTAAAAGTAAGATAATCGTATGTTTATTTGAGCTCAACGCATATGACTTCCTGCTTCTGGTCAAAGAGAGCAAGAGCATCAGTCATTCTGCCAAACTTGTGGCAAGTTTTCCCAATATTATCAAATCCGCGCCAAATTTAAATTAGAATATTTACTTGGCTCAAAACGTTGCACATTATACGTACACACGCTACATACACATTCAATTTGCAGCTTAACTTCGAGAATCTTTCATCTCGGCCTGCCGTTCATCTCATTATACTTAGATAAATGAACGTTTACTCATCATCACCTTGACGTTCGAATTTTGGCGCCTTTACGTGAATTTTTATGCACATCCGTTTATTGAACGTTAGTTCCAATCGGATTATATAGATGTCGCTGACAACCTGATTTTTACACAAATCTCCAATTTAACAATAAGAGTCTGGATTGGTTTTATGTCTTGGGATTCGTTTTTGGAATGCTTTAAATGCTAGCTTCTTTGCGATCCCAGCATCTCCACCATGTCGCGAGGGCGCGTGGATTTTCTTTTCATATTATATTCTGGTTATCTCTAGGTTTACAATGTGATTTGTTTTATTATAATAATATAGGATTGTACTGCTTCGCTTTGATGTGAAAAGAAATCCCCGCCTCACGATAATGTTAGAGACACTCACCGATACGGATTCCCCTCCGACTTGCAAGCGTCTCTCAATCCAGTCTCTTATCTTCGGTCCACAAGGGCACCGAAGTGTTAAAACTATGCCGACCATCAATCCATCCAACTTCTCAGGTGTAACTAGGATATCTGTAAGTTTAATTACCCATGAATCTTTGGGTTAAGTACTACCTATCTGTTTCCATCAATAAAGCTATCTAAAACGGTTATTCAATTGCAATATCTATGATGAAATTTACTTCAAGTTCTCATCAACAGCCTTTGAGACACCTATGTGCTAATCAGATACTAGGATTCTTTCCACGTCTGCAGAAGCACGCATTCATTTCCGACTTCGGCCCATCGCCTCCGTCTAGAATGCTCCCCCTTTATATTACCTATATATATATGATATAGTGTAATTTTTCATACGTTCGTCAACGTTTGTGCCCGTCGGCACACTAAGGCCATGGGGGACCAAGAAGATTTATAAGAGAGGTTGGCCCACGACCCTTCCTATAAACTCCCAAGAGCTTTTATGTCCGGACAAGTAGCTCGCGTGCGGTCGCTGTAATTATGCCCCCAGCCCCACGCTGAAGGCACGACCAACACATTTAAGTTTAGGTGACTCAAACAATTCTAGTAGGTAAAAGTACAACAACAGATAAATAATACTTAGCTTTCCAGGTGGCGCGTATCACGCACGGGTGACAAGAATCTACTTATGATCTTCTTGCACTGAATTTACTTTACAATAAACTTCATTAATTAGTCAGACTGAATATGCTATAATGACCATTCAAACAGTGGCGTCCTTTTGTAGCGTCAAGTTGTCAGTACTGATTTAGTGTTGCTATTACATTAGTTCTGTGCAATTATATATTTACATTTTAAGTTTGGAACATCGCGATTTCATCTTTCGCGACAATATTTGGAAGTAAGAATTCATTTTATAAATAAATGTTAAGTATAAACAAAAAATTAGATATTTTCAAAATAAGTTGGTTTTGTCTAAAGGACAATAGTTATTATACAGCAATGTCAATGTCACACTGGATGTCAGCCATACCTCAATATATTTTAATGATAAATAACACGCGAAAAAATCAAAACAAGCTTCACCTGGTAGTAGTGTATTTTATTTGTGAGAATCAAGGTAAGATTGAAAGTAGGTATTTTACGTGAAATTATATTTTCTCACACATGGATACTTCTACACTCTTATTACCACGTTGAATACGTCGTATTTTGGGACTTTTTAGGGAATAGCAACACTGAACTTTTATATTGCTGTCGCATGTGCGGCCACGCGGTAGCTCGATCTAGAGGTATATTATCTAAGCTTGCTTGAGTTTGAGACATGAATTTAGTACGAGTCATTTTATAGTGAACCGTGTACCAAAATGAGACAGAAAATATATAAAAAAAAAACGAAGTACAGCTTGGCAAAAAAGAGTGTGGAATAAATGAGGTCGCTAGTATCGCGCATGTGGCCACCCTGAATACTACGACTGAACAGGTTTGATACTTACTTGTTATTTTTAGTACCTATGTCGCGAAAGATGAAATCGCGATGTTCCAAACTTATAATGTAAATATATAATTGCACAGAACTAAAGTAATAGCAACACTAAATCAGTACTGACAACTTGACGCTACAAAAGGACGCCTCTGTTTGAATCAAAGAGTATAATAATAATTGGTTTGAATGGTCATTATATTCATATTCAGTCTGACTAATTAATGAAGTTTATTGTAAAGTAAATTCAGTGCAAGAAGATCATAAGTAGATTCTTGTCACTCGTGATACGCGCCACCTGGAAAGCTAAGTATTATTTATCTGTTGTTGTACTTATACCTACTAGAATTGTTTGAGTCACCTAAACTTAAATGTGTTGGTCGTGCCTTTAGCGTTGGGCTGGGGGCATAACAGCGACCGCACGCGAGCTCCTTGTCCGGACATAAAAGCTCTTGGGAGTTTATAGGAAGGGTCGTGGGCCAACCTCTCTTATAAATCTTCTTGGTCCCCCATGGCCTTTGTGTGCCGACGGGCACAAACGTTGACGAACGTATGAAAAATTACACTATATCATATATATATAGGTAATATAAAGGGGGAGCATTCTAGACGGAGGCGATGGGCCGAAGTCGGAAATGAATGCGTGCTTCTGCAGACGTGGAAAGAATCCTAGTATCTGATTAGCACATAGGTGTCTCAAAGGCTGTTGATGAGAACTTGAAGTAAATTTCATCATAGATATTGCAATTGAATAACCGTTTTAGATAGCTTTATTGATGGAAACAGATAGGTAGTACTTAACCCAAAGATTCATGGGTAATTAAACTTACAGATATCCTAGTTACACCTGAGAAGTTGGATGGATTGATGGTCGGCATAGTTTTAACACTTCGGTGCCCTTGTGGACCGAAGATAAGAGACTGGATTGAGAGACGCTTGCAAGTCGGAGGGGAATCCGTATCGGTGAGTGTCTCTAACATATCGTGAGGCGGGGATTTCTTTTCACATCAAAGCGAAGCAGTACAATCCTATATTATTATAATAAAACAAATCACATTGTAAATCTAGAGATAACCAGAATATAATATGAAAAGAAAATCCACGCGCCCTCGCGACATGGTGGAGATGCTGGGATCGCAAAGAAGCTAGCATTTAAAGCATTCCAAAAACGAATCCCAAGACATAAAACCAATCCAGACTCTTATTGTTAAATTGGAGATATTGTGTAAAAATCAGGTTGTCAGCGACATCTATATAATCCGATTGGAACTAACGTTCAATAAACGGATGTACATAAAAATTCACCTATAGGCGCCAAAATTCGAACGTCAAGGTGATGATGAGTAAACGTTCATTTATCTAAGTATAATGAGATGAACGGCAGGCCGAGATGAAAGATTCTCGAAGTTAAGCTGCAAATTGAATGGGTATGTAGCGTGTGTACGTATAATGTGCAACGTTATGAGCCAAGTAAATATTAATTTGAATTTGGCGCGGATTTGATAATATTGGGAAAACTTGCCACAAGTTTGGCAGAATGACTGATGCTCTTGCTCTCTTTGACCAGAAGCAGGAAGTAATATGCGTTGAGCTCAAATAAACATACGATTATCTTACTTTTAACGAGTTAGAACTTATGAATCTTATATACAGTTCAAGTAAAATTCAAAAGTAATTTACTGAATAATGTATTAAGCATTTTACACTAAACAATTGACAAAATTCCAATATTCACGAATTACGAAATTCGACTGTGAAAATTTTCTCTGCTTTCAATATGGCGATGGTAAACCAAAAGGGTAGCGTCTCGTGTGTCAGACTGAATATCGAAAAAACTAAAACTTACTTAGTTCGTTACATTCCTTTACAGGAATAAAATTATTAGAAACCTGTTACGTATTGTGTGAATAGTACCTACACGTAATTCGTTCAACTGTGAAAAAGTGCTCCTATCATAACCAGGAAGCTCACAATTTGTTTGGACGAAATAATTCCAAGAAAGTTATACCTACCTCTAAAAGTGAATGAAAGAAAGCTTAACATAACTTAGGAATAATTAAGAAGATTATCAGGTAAACTATTTTATGACTTACAAGCTATAACATACACCTAAAGAGGAAATTACCTAATGTATGTCTTGTCGAAACTACCTCTCCTAAGCGCTCAAGTACACCCGTGCCAAATTCGACACGGATGTCATTGTTTACTATTGTGTCTGCTAATAATGTAGCTGAAGAGTAACTTTTGTAAGTTGTAATGTGTTAAAATTTACCTAAAGACAGCATTGTTATGTATGAGTTTGCATAAAACTGTTTATTTATACCTAATACTCTCCATACAGATGGGCAAATGAAGGCAGATGTATGACACTGATTCTACACACCTCCCATCTCATGTATAGATGCTACTATATAAAGAAAAGTACATCAACACTCATTGTAAGTTTATTTATCAGTTACTTTGAAGAACTAAGCATAAAAGTAAATATGTTCTCATAATAGTAATAAAATATGCTGGCGGAGGAAACTGGATTGTATATTATAACTTGTGTCTGAACTTCTGTCATGTTATACACATCATCCCTGACTGACTGCATCGTTTCATGTTGGCTACTGAAGTTTACCAAGTAACTAGATACTAAGTTGATGTAGGTAAACTCTAATATCATTTATGGATGCATACATAAATGATGTTGGTACCTAATATGTTTATGAATAAGTAATGAAACAACTTATAGAACATCAACCATATAAATGTTGATGGATGAAGAGTGAGATGAAAACCAAAGAAACGATGAATGGATTGTGGGAGAAATGGTATGAAGGAATAAATAATTGTGTGGTGGTTAACAGGGGAGAATGGAAGAAAAGGTCAAGAGGGGATAATTGGATGACATAGAAATTTTAAATAAATTCAGGAAAATTTAAAATAATGAAACTAACCAGTTTTACCCGTCGAACAGCATGAATATATTCTGAGTTAATACTGAAACTTCATAGGTACAAGGGAATTTTCCTTACACATAATTCAATGGCTGAGTTTATTACGGAAAATGTAGTATCCTATAGATAGTGAAATATTCCTTGCTTTTAACTTGGAAAACTTTTCTGTTTTACACAAGATGTCAATAGAAACTTTTATGTTTTATACAGGCTGTCAATAAAAACTTTTCTGTTCTGTACAGGATGTCAATTAAAACTTTCTGTTATATACAGGGCCTTAGACTATATACCTCTAGACGTAGCCCAATTTACAGTGTCAAGTGTGGAAGTGAGACGCAATAATACAAAGTTCGTAGGAAAATTGAGACAAAGCATCGTATCTTCTGTCCCTTACGGCGTGCCGGATTTTTGCATGGCTAACTTTTGAATGTTAGCCAAACAAAGTGCTGTCACTGTCACGTATATTATTATGCTCGAATTAATTTAAGTTTTCGGATGGTTTTTGCAATTTTTGTAATAGTTTAAGTCATTTAATGAGAAATGGGCTCCATTAGTTAAGTGTTTAATGTATGGTGTATGCTCTACGATGGGAGGATGCAGTATAATAGGCTGTAAAAGCCGCACAGAAAAGGATATTAACGAAATCACTTTTCATTCGAAAGTTTTCAATACTGTTAGTGTTATAGTATGATTATTGAATTTATACATTTGTGCGCTTTTATTGTCATGGCTTTCAGACCAAAATATGGAAGATTTCTTAAAATAAACTTGATTTCTTATATCACATAACCTAGGAATACTTACTTACAGTGTTGCTACACGTTTCAAATCTTTTCCCTTAACTGTCAGGCCTAATGTTCAAAAGGTAGGCATAATAATCAAATAAATCTATGGTGGCTAAACACACAAATTTGTGGGCGAACCCGTATTTTTAAGTTTAAGTGAACATGTGTACGAACGAACAGAGCCCTTTCGACAATCATTAAGTTTTACTCTTGAAGGCAATCGCGTAGGTACTTAAAGATATTTGGAAGTAAGAATTCATTTTATAAATAAATGTTAAATGGTATATACAAAAAATTAGATATTTTCAAAATAAGTTGGTTTTGTTTAAAGGACAATAGTTATTATACAGCAATGTCAATGTCACACTGGATGTCAGCCATACCTCAATATATTTTAATGATAAATAACACGCAAAAAAATATGTAGTGTTCTTCTGAAGAGTTACTTCTATGTACACACATCAAGCTTCACCTGGTAGTAGTGTATTTTATTTGTGAGAATCAAGGTAAGATTGAAAGTAGGTATTTTACGTGAAATTATATTTTCTCACACATGGATACTTCTACACTCTTATTACCACGTTGAATACGTAAATTATAATTTACAATAGTGCTAAAATTGGAACCCGCAGTTAAGTAGAATTTTGGTCGTATTTTGGGACTTTTTTAAGGAATAGCAACACTGAACTTTTATATTGCTGTCGCATGTGCGGCCACGCGGTAGCTCGATCTAGAGGTATATTATCTAAGTACAGGGCATTAATAAAATGTCATTCCATTATATGTCAGGTGTTGGTATGATTCTTTGTTCATAAGAAGTTTTAGATAAACTTTTGGTCATACAGAGTGTTAACCAAATTTTTATTTTTTTTAATTTTTATTATATTGCGAACACCACGCAATTTGGAAATTTAACGATATACAAGATGTAAATCCTTAACTTAGGATACCGGGTATACAATTGTAAAATATTATTTCAGAATTTCAAAATGGAACAAATTCTTATAAGACGACTGGAGTCTATATCAAATGCTATCTCTAAACTAACTGAAGAAGCTCTCACCTATAAAGATAACGTTAATAAAGAAAATTCTGAAAATTTAGAAATAGTGCTAGGTAAGCTTGATGTAACGGTGAAAAGGTTCGGAACTGAGTTAAACAGTAGTCTATCAATAAACGAAATGCAATCTTTTGTGGAAGAGATCACTTCCTTTAGTGAAGTACAGCTAAACGGTGAGGAGGTTCTAGCGGAAATGAATATCAAACTGAAAAGGATAAAAGAAAACTCTGCACCAACTATATTACCGGGTAGGAATACTGCACTAATGGGAAAATTACCCAAGTTAAGTTTGCCAGAATTTTCCGGAGACATTCTGGAATGGCATCAATTTTGGGACCAATTCTGCTCCAATGTAGGAAATAGAGACCTATCAGAGGTAGACAAACTTTTATACCTTAAAGGTTCTTTGAAAGGTGAAGCAAAGAAGGTTATCGAAGGGATCGAGACCACTAATAAGAACTATGAAATAGCTGTTTCTACACTGAAAAATAGATACGGTAAACAAAATCACGTCATAGACGCACACTACGCTGCGTTATACAAAGTACCGAAAGCCTCCAAAGGCAACGTAACAGAGGCAAGAAACACATTTGGTCAAATAGAAAGACATTTAAGAAAGATAGATAAGAAAGAAGAAGATAGGAAAGAGAAAATAAAGGATCGCTGCTTTGCCTGCTTAAGCAAAGAGCATCAAGTAAAAGATTGTAAAAGCTTAATTAAATGTGTACACTGTAACAAATCTGGCCATCATAACAGAGCACTTTGTTATAAGAATTGCATAAATAAAACCGAGGAGGTCAAGACGCTTCATGTCAACTAGTACCTTGTCAGTTTTCACGTTCGGATCGAAAACTCCCCAAGTAATAGAAAGCCCCGTAGTCAAGTTACAGATACAAACAAAAACAAATAATATTTTAGAAATAGATGCAAATGTTGTTCCTCATATTTCAAATGGAGTTCCTTTCCATGGTATCGACATAGGTAAACACAAAGATGATCTAATTTTGGCGGATGACGGCTCATTGTCACCCAAAATAGACATATTGATCGGCAATGACTTCTACATTTCATTCATCCTTGAAGACAAAATTCAACTGGAAAGTAATTTATTCCTGATTGACTCTAAATTCGGTTACATACTGACTGGAAAAACTAACACGGAATCCACGGACACGTTGTCAGTAATAACTTACTTTCAAGGAGTAGAACACAAATTGACACCACCGGATCTTCCATTATACAATGGAAACCTCAAATGCTTATGGGAACTAGAATCCATTGGAATATGCGATTCACCAAAATTGACTAGGGACGAAGAAGTAATCAACCAATTCAATGATACCATAGAACTAGTAAATGATAGGTACACTGTTAGTTGGCCATGGATAGATTACCCACCTAATTTAGAGACTAATTTTGGCCTAGCCATAGGCAGACTAGTCAACCTACTCAAACGATTAGATTCCGATTCACTAACAGCGTACGATACTACATTAAAGGAACAATTAGCAAAAGAAATAATTGAAAAAGTACCAGACAATGAAAGAAGAGTCGAAGATGTAGATCATCCTATACACTACCTGCCGCATCACGGTGTTAGTCATCCGGGTAAGCCAACTCGCATAGTCTACGACGCTTCGGCAAAGACCAAGCATAGCAAAAGTTTAAATGAATGTTTACATTGCGGACCACTTATGCTAGAAGACTTGACCGGAATGTTGTTAAGGTTTAGGTCGCATCAAATAGGAATAACAGCAGACGTAGAAAAGGCTTTTCTACAGATAGCATTACACGAAAAGGACAAAGACGTAACTCGATTCGTATGGTTGAAAGACATAAAAAAGGCGGCCACGGAGGATAACATCCTACACTTACGATTTTGTCGCGTACCATTTGGAGTGATATCAAGTCCATTTCTTCTAAATGCTACTTTGAAACATCATCTACTGCGTTCCAATAAGGAAAGTCTAAAACGCATAGTGAATGACATCTACGTCGATAACCTTGTCACAGGAGTAGAATCTGTACAAGAAGATTTACGATCCATGCGGATATGCTATACCCGATTTGTTACCAGCAAAACTTTTACTACAAAATCTGTGGATACATAAATTCAAATGGGATGACCCATTACCAGAAGAATTGACCAATGAATGGCAAATTATTAGAGAACAACTGGAAGACACAAAAAATATTGTTTGTAAGATATGTTCCAACAGGATTGAATCCAGCAGACGTGGCTACTAGACCCACGAGTTCTATGGAAGATAAGCAGAAATGGCTATCCGGACCAAGTTTTCTACTAAAACACTCCAGAACTTGGCCGAAAGGTTGTAGAGCCGAAATTTCTTTACTTAATGAAACCGAAGTCGCAGTAAATCCCACATGTTCTTCTGTGGAACATGACTTTTCGTTTCCTGTTGGGGAGGATCTCACGAAGGGAGAAAATATCTCAAAAGAGCTGGAACGGAGAAATCAATTAGATGAGGAATCACGAAACAACACCACAGAACACTGTGAAGACGATACACTATCACATACACAAAAGATCAAAAGGATCCAAAAGGAACATTTCCCAGAGGAAGTAGAGGGTAAAGATACTAACTTACAACGAAACTTAGGAGTATTTACCGACATAGACGGTATCCTACGTTGCAAAGGAAGATTACAAAACGCTGATTGGTCTTACGATAAAAGATATCCAATATTAATCCCAAAGGATTGTGATTTCACTAACAAATTGATCCTAAAACACATAAGGAAAACTATCATGTAGGGGTCAACCACACCTTAAGTTTGATCAGATTAACGTACTGGATTCCCCAAGGAAGAAGCCAAGTAAAGAAAATATTAGGAAAATGCACAAATTGCGTCAAACATGGAGGAGGTCCATTTAAATTACCAACTACTCCAGCGCTTCGTAAGGAAAGAGTAAACTATAGTTCACCTTTTACATATACCGGAATAGATTATCTGGGTCCTCTTCAAGTAAAGACAAGTAATAAATCAGAAAAAAGATGGATATGTCTGTATACATGTCTAGCAGTACGTGCTATACACTTGGAAGTCGTTAAGGATCTTACGGCTGAGGAATGTCTATTAGCACTACGAAGATTCATATCTTGCAGAGGAATACCAACACGAATAGTTTCAGATAACGTACTACAATTTAAATTAACGGCAGAAATACTGTCAAGCAACTATTGCATCACTAATAACATAGAATGGAAATTCATTCCACAATTAGCACCGTGGCATGGAGGATTCTATGAGAGACTGGTTGGACTAGTTAAACACTGTCTCAAGAGAACTCTGACGAAAAGTTTACTGTCAGATAATCAACTAAGTACAATCATAAAAGAGATAGAGGCAATATTAAACACACGCCCACTGACGTGTGTAGGTTCTGATCTAGATCATATTCTCAAACCCTCAGATTTTCTAACCTTGAATAAATGCATGCAAGAACCAAGGATAACAAAATTAGAAATTCCAAAACTAGGAGATATCGTCCAGATTAAAGGAGATACGAAGAACCGAGAGAACTGGAAGGTTGGAAAAATCATATCTTTGTTGAAAGGAGCCGACGATCAATGCAGAGGTGAATGATACAAACCACAAACACAAACCGCAGAACCCGTTGACAAACCTGAAACAGAAAAACACACAAATAGAGAAGAAATAGAAAAGAAAATAACTCAGAGAACACTTACCTCAGGAAATGATGAACCAACAATTCTTGATGATGAAAAATACCTTAATGATAGCATACCTAAAAGCACTGCTACAATTCAGATAACACAAACTCCTGATGTGAGAGATGTGAGAGATGCGTCCTTGAAGGCTCGAGAGAAGATCCGAGAGTGGACGCGAGACTTGATGGAACACATGTAACGTCTGTCGTCGTCGGGAGTGTCGCGAAAGATGAAATCGCGATGTTCCAAACTTATAATGTAAATATATAATTGCACAGAACTAAAGTAATAGCAACACTAAATCAGTACTGACAACTTGACGCTACAAAAGGACGCCTCTGTTTGAATCAAAGAGTATAATAATAATTGGTTTGAATGGTCATTATATTCATATTCAGTCTGACTAATTAATGAAGTTTATTGTAAAGTAAATTCAGTGCAAGAAGATCATAAGTAGATTCTTGTCACTCGTGATACGCGCCACCTGGAAAGCTAAGTATTATTTATCTGTTGTTGTACTTATACCTACTAGAATTGTTTGAGTCACCTAAACTTAAATGTGTTGGTCGTGCCTTTAGCGTTGGGCTGGGGGCATAACAGCGACCGCACGCGAGCTCCTTGTCCGGACATAAAAGCTCTTGGGAGTTTATAGGAAGGGTCGTGGGCCAACCTCTCTTATAAATCTTCTTGGTCCCCCATGGCCTTTGTGTGCCGACGGGCACAAACGTTGACGAACGTATGAAAAATTACACTATATCATATATATATAGGTAATATAAAGGGGGAGCATTCTAGACGGAGGCGATGGGCCGAAGTCGGAAATGAATGCGTGCTTCTGCAGACGTGGAAAGAATCCTAGTATCTGATTAGCACATAGGTGTCTCAAAGGCTGTTGATGAGAACTTGAAGTAAATTTCATCATAGATATTGCAATTGAATAACCGTTTTAGATAGCTTTATTGATGGAAACAGATAGGTAGTACTTAACCCAAAGATTCATGGGTAATTAAACTTACAGATATCCTAGTTACACCTGAGAAGTTGGATGGATTGATGGTCGGCATAGTTTTAACACTTCGGTGCCCTTGTGGACCGAAGATAAGAGACTGGATTGAGAGACGCTTGCAAGTCGGAGGGGAATCCGTATCGGTGAGTGTCTCTAACATATCGTGAGGCGGGGATTTCTTTTCACATCAAAGCGAAGCAGTACAATCCTATATTATTATAATAAAACAAATCACATTGTAAATCTAGAGATAACCAGAATATAATATGAAAAGAAAATCCACGCGCCCTCGCGACAACCTAGGTATATAATTCCAAAGCTAAGTGGGTGGTTCTGTCTGTCGGATGCTACGCAAACACCATAGAAGGCTTTAATGTCCAATATTAACACTATTAATAGTTGGCAAATGTGTATAACATGTAAAAATGTATACGAAGCAAAATAAGTATTTAAGAATCGTAGCATATAGCGCTCTGTAGTTAGTAAATACCTGTCTTAGCGGCAGTTCTTCGATAAACATTCCCGATATCGGACAAAACAGATTCACAGATCCGAACGGATACGTTTTTTTTCTATACGATTGATCATTGTACTATTTATGGAGAACGCTACAAAATCGTAGTAAGAAGATCAGCGTGGTAGAAAATTAAAAGTAGTAAATAAAATTGGTTTGTTTGAATATTTCGTTCCATTTAATTATACAATATAGGTACAGCTAGTACCTTAATAGACAGCAAACAGTACAAAATGATTTTATAATTAACCAAACAAACTTTATTTCGAATAAACCTGCTTTGTTAACACTAACAGCCGTCTGTCAAACTGGCAAGGCGGAAATAGGTTTTTTTTAATTAGTAATAAGTCCTTAACAGCTTACATGCTGTGCTGTCCCCTCTCATATGCCTATACTATATTGTAGTCTGTGCATATGCCCTCCCATATTATTATTATTTTAATCTTTGCAAATTTAGTGGTGGTTAATATAGCATAAAGCAAAATAAAGCACCGTGCTTAATACACATAACATAAAGCAAATGCTATCGTGGCTTACACAAGTTGCTATTTGCTTAATGCTTTTACATCGCACTGTCCGTCGCGCGAAACGCAACAAGCAGAATAAGCAAGGGGCCGGGCGGGGCGGACACTCGTCGCATGCTAGATACGCACCGCGTGCGAATTTGCGATCTCGGGCGGCTCACGTAAATACGATACGTAGATGCTTAAATGCTATTTTGCTTTGTGCTTTTTTAGTGTAAATAAATTCAGTGATAGGACACGCAATATTGATTAATTATAAACCTTTAATTGTGTAAGTAAGGACGATTGATTGAGTGAGTTAATGTATTGTTGTTGTGAGATTTTGTGTTTTGTAATTTTTTGACGAAAATTTCTTATTTTATTTCCTAATAACATTTATTCACAGTCCAGACAGACAGTCCTACGCCTGGCAAGACTGAAGGAAAGTTTATTGTATTTTTAACGGTTCTGTTTTATCGTAATTCATAAACGCGATGTAATATTCTTTTAAAGCATGCTGTCAGTCACCGCGCTTGCTTTAGGTCAAGTACCTACGCGTATAAAATGCATGCTATAATAAACCAAAAAAAAATCTTAAAATATATATTATGGCATTAAGCATTAAGCAAGTGATTGCCTTAAAGCAACTTTGAACACCACTACTTTGCTTAAGCCTCTCTGGCTCTCACGTCTCACCCATCACCAGTGTGACCATTTGTGGCAGATTTCTGCCATTTTGGCAGATTTTGCTCCTAAATTTTGTCCGTGGCATATTATGTTGACGATTTACAAATGTGGCAGATTTAGGCAGATTTTAGAGATTTCAACTAAAATCACATTATTTAATATTATTTTCAATTAATATACTTATAATTAAATTATAAACGGTATTTTTATGTCCTGGTATATGACAAATTCAAAAGTCGACAATTTTAACACTATATTCCAATGACATTATGTATTTAAACAGCATTCAAAGACATTTCAGAAGTGTATTGTGTCTTTTATGTTGTTATTTGAAAACAAAGATCCACTTTCAATTCATCCGAACTCCACTGTGATCTTTTTGCCCCTGATACACATTTAGGTATTTAGGAGTTAATGTCAGCACTGAAATCGATCACTTATCCGTAGTAAGTTTGAAACCTGGAATCCAATTATTACTTCAAAGAATGCAAACCTTTCTGACTTAACTGTGTACTTACTCATTAAAGTTAACTTTGCTAAATTAAATTAGATAGAAGAATACAAGTCATGTTACAATCAGGTGGAAGTAGCACCGCTACCGGGATCATTTGGAAAAATCTTGAACTCGAATGGTGCTACAAATTATCCAAACAGCAAATTTCGCGAAAGCGTTATTATGTCTGCCGAGTTTATTAAGGACACGGAGCTGGCTTCTTACCTCCTTTAAACCAACTAAAAACATGGTCAAAAAGATGTAGTGCATAAGAAAGTTGTTTAATATTATTGTTATTACAGAAATTTCATTTAATTCGTTAGAATTTTTTCCTTTTTGCGTGATGGCATTTTTTTGGCATTTTTGGCGCCTAGTGTGGCAGATTTTGGCAGATTTTAACCCAGTTTGTGGCAGATTCGCCATTTATGAGATGGTCACCCTGCCCATCACTCACTGTCACTGTCACAGTTAGTTTCATAAAGATTTATTTTTTTGGTTATGATTTCGCCACCATGCATTTGATAAATTTAATTTAATAAGTTATTAAAGTTATTGAAGTAATAAAAAAAAGCACTTACACTAACACTGAAATTGTATTTAGGATTTTGTATTTTGTTCTCTAAAGATGGGTATTGGGATCTCAAAGATATCTTTTCTGTTATTGTTTTTGTTTTGTGAATTTATAGGTAGCAAAAAACTAACTCCTCGTGATTTCGATGGGGCTGAAAAAATATCTGAATGTCGACGCTGCAAGGTATTAACTGATTCTTTTAATTACTGGCTTGACCGAACTTCCAGAGGTAAATATGAAGGTGGAGATGCAGCTTGGGAGGAAGCTAAATTAAAATCGTATTCACGCAGTGAGATCCGCTTGGTGGAAATACAAGAAGGTCTGTGCTCAGAGGTGAAAGCACATCAAGATACATGTTATGCTATTGCAGAAGAATCTGAGCAAGTTCTAGAAAAGTGGTGGTTTAAAAAAGACTCGGCATCTTTGGATTTGTATACATGGCTGTGCATTGAGACTCTTCAACATTGTTGTCCTAGTAATCATTACGGTGACGCATGCACGGCCTGTCCTCAGGATGAGGACAATAAAGTTTGCGCAGGACAGGGCCGATGTGATGGTGCTGGCACTCGCAAAGGAAATGGTACATGCATCTGTAAAAAAGGCTACACAGGAAGACTATGTAATGAATGTGCTAAAAGTTTCTACAAAACAAGTTTTGGTACTTGTAAAGTATGCCACAAAGCTTGTGATGAATGTAGTGGTGATGGTGCAGCTGCTTGTGAAGCTTGCAACTCTGGGTGGCAGTTACAATCCGGTATGTGTGTAGATATAAATGAATGTGCATCAACTGTTTGTGAACATCATCAATATTGTAACAATGTAGAAGGTTCCTACAGTTGTAATGATTGTGAATCCTCTTGTAAGACATGTATTGGTGAAGGATCCTCTAACTGTACATCATGCGAGTTGACTAATGTGCTATGGTTTGGCATGTGTATTGACAATGAATTGAAACAAAATATTTTAACAAGTACATATAAAAGAATAGCAATGTATGTTGGTTTGCTTATCATCACATTTTATATATCCCGTACCTCAAGATCAGTAGCTTCAATTGTAGTTTTGGTTATAGCAATATTTATATATTTCTCTGAAAGAAATTTGAAGATGAACACAATGGATGTCCTTTCGCAAACAGTTCACACAATAAGTTAAATAAAATGAAGGTCTCAATTTTATTGTATTACCATTAAAAATAACTGTAATCATTGTACAAATATGATAAGAAAAACAGAACCAAAAGATTTACTTTACATTGACCCATTTTGTAAAATAACTTACTAAAATCTGAAATACATTTTATGTCAATAATCTGCCCCCAAATGATATAAGCATGTTATGTGTAATCTTATCCTCATCTCACTTAATAATACTTATGTAACATACATATTTCCTTGTAAGTATAATGTCATTAGTATTATAGTAAGTAACTTGTGTAAATAAACATGACATATACATATTTGTTGTTTTGAGTTTAAAGCACTGGTAGTTTCACTGTGTAGGACAAATAAAATGCCTTTATAGGGTGTATTAAAAATACATTTTATTGCAAAATTTATGTTACTACATTTTAGTGTCATTTATATACAAAAATTAAATACATAGTTTAGGTATTATAACCAAGTTGTGGAATACTATATAATACAGCTGCTGGTGCAGAGATTTTTCACACAAACTGGAAGGCAAATAGAGCAAAATATGAAAATAGGCCAGGTAGAGTTCAATTAAGTGTAGTATATATAGGTATAACAATATCTTTGCCCCACTATTCAGATTATATGTAAAATCCCTAATCCATAAACAATTATGTAGGTTGGTAATAACCAATTAAATAGCAAACTTATATTTATTGTAAAACAGGCTACAAGGTAACATGTATTAAACTAAAGTATAAATTCACATGTCTTACATTAGCAACTAACTAACATTGACTGCATTTTGTGAAGATGGTCAAGTCATTATAACCACATGTATTTGAGACCAACTAGTAATTAGAAATTGTGAGGAAATATTTAAATGTTACTTTATCATTACGAAGAATAAAAATTGGCAACAGTTAATTTGGCAACAGCAAGCACAGGTATACATTCTCAGTCTGACAAAAAGATCATTCTTAATAATAGTAATAAAATGACTGACTGACAAATCAATGTGCTTATTTGTTCATATTAACAGTTCTGTGATGAAATAAAGAAACTGACAATTGCCTAATGTTATTAATTAAATTTTAAGTGTTGTAATTTATTTTAATACAAGTGTAAAAAGGCAAAACTCGCTGTGCTGACTAACATCGATCTTTATTATTTTAAGTATAAACACAAAACCTCAATTTAAGGAAGTACTTATACAAACAATATACTAAGTAACTCAAATAAGATCACTCAGCTTTTTGTGGGTTTCAAAACTTATTACAAATGATAAAACTTGTGAATATTTTAATATTTGTTTACATGTAACTGAAACTATATTTGTTCTATGCAATAGTCTTCTCAGTGCCATAGCTTCAAAAGACATTTTGTGTCCTGATTCAATAAGTTAATATTTGAAACTGTTAAAGGTAATATTATAAGCAACACAATTACTTACAATACTAAGTAAACAGAATTATTATACAATGTATACAATATAATTAATAAATGAGTAAAAACTGCACATTTTTGTGAACCGTTTTTATATTCGAAGTAATTATGTGATAAACAGTGGTCTTTGGTGAAGAATAAACATTGTATACAAAGATGAGAAAAACAAAAACAAAAGAGTCACTTAAACTTAAGTCTCAAATATATTACTCAACAACATAAACTAACGTAAATAAAAAGTTAATTAATGTCTCTCAATAAAATAAACACAAATTAATATAAATGAAATTAATATTGATCTAAGAATTTTTATATTTGGTAATATTTCCATTTAAGTACTAATATAACACCGTTAATCTAAGCCTATTTGTGAAATAGAATGCCTACATTATACTAGTCATCGTAGTCATATTATGTGACACCTACTGATGCAGGGAACTTACAAACTTTAAAGTACTAGAAAGTGGTGCTGATATAACATAAAGCTTCTAAATAATAACATACACACAACTAGCATGTAAAATGCCATAAGCGGACCAACTGTTATTACATCCATGTTTATCAATTGTGTATTGAATATACCTACCATTGACTCAGAAAATATACAACCCGAGATCAAATATGCTATCAAATACTTTAAAAAAAAATCCGCAGGTCAATTTTTTTTTTAATAAATAGGTTAATTAAAATGTGATGTTGGTTTTGACCTGTTTTTCATCCCATTATCCAACTACGGAGTCACTCTTTTCATTATATCTCTTTGTGTTTCAAAGTAACATGCTAGTTAAAAAATTCATCTATTATTTTCCAAAAACCGAAATGCTGATTTCATAAATTATATTAAAATATAATTACAATTCCGATGGTAAAATCTTCCTTGAATCCAAAATGTCTTTAAAAGCTGAAAATAAACACTACCACTCACAAATTTATTAGTATCAGTCTGTTTCAATTTATGCTAATGATTTTATATTACCATAAATGATTAAATTTATTTCGGTCCCTCTTCATAATACTTGCTTAAAATCATTAATCTTTTTGAATCAATCATTACTCCAAGCTGAACAAGCCGTGCGGCCCTGCGCCGGTGTCAGCTGCATACGTCACAACCGCGATCTAATATTACACTTTCAATTTGAACCACATAACACACGGCCTCTGATAAAGCCGTTTTTAATTGTTATCTCACATTATACATCCACTTCATCATATTAAATACACGCTAAATTTTGTAAATGTTATATCTTCTATGATACATCTATGATCAGTCTGTTGTCGTAATTAATGGAATGTATTCAGTTGAATAAAACGGGTGTTGTATAAATAATAAGATTGTCACAATTGAAACGGGAAAATTGCATCAATGAGCGGCATAACAGCATAACCCCTCTCAAACACTTCGTATTTTGTTTTACTACAACATATTTTTATTAATTTAATTAAACATATTTTAGGATTAATTATGTAAACATAATTGCATTTCACCAATTAGCTGTTTGTCGTGCATTATACTGCATGCATAGTTATTTCGACTTTAAAATACTATACATAGATAATTAACAGAATTCCCGATTACCATCCCATTATTCTCGTTAGAAGAAATTCCAACAGTACTTTTAGGTAATCCACAGTGTAGTGTGTGTAATGTAATAATAGGGGATAATCACAATACCGAGACAAAATAAAAAGATATAGGCGGATGACAGGGTACTTTTTAGTGGTAGTCTAAGCGCGTCTACGTATGACCCGTAATATAAACAGATACGCGATACAGAACACGTAAATCAATTGTTATTAAAAACAATTATGAGTTGCAGTGTAATAGATTATAAGAAAAATTGTCATCCCTTGACAATAACGTTTTGAACTTGAATTCAGAATCTTAGATAATTATCACATTTTGGAAACACTCTCATTTACATTGCATTGAAAAATAAATTACTTGGACCTTTTTGAAGTTGAAATGGCAAGTAAATACCTAAGATTCTGAATTCTTATAGCCATCAACTTGTCTATTGTCTGATGAGCAAAATGGCTTCTTACATGAGCTTGTTGTAAAGCTTGTGTTATCGGTGGCTCGTGTCGCTAGTCGAGCAGCGAGTGCGGCGCGCGGTGGTGGCTGGACAGCTGCGCGGCCAGCTGGCGCTGCTGCAGCAGGCAGTACAGGATGCCGGCCTGCGCCATGGCGTCCACCGTGCCGGCCGCCAGCAGGTCGGTGCGCTGCTTGCTGCCGGCGCCCGCGCTTGCCGGCCGCAGTAACGTCGGCCCGAACACCGTCGCCAAGTTGTGCATCGACATCTTGTTCTCGCTCTCGAGTTGGTTCACTCTGTGTAACATCGAAACGTGTTAGTAAAGTAGCGTCTCAAACTTTGGCCAAATCTAAACTTTATTGTTTGGCTCACCATTTTCTTACAGTGGTCCACGTTTAAAACAATAGGACTTTTTTGCAAATTGTGTATACAATACTTTTCTTCTAATGTGGCTAATGGGAACTCGTGTTATTGTTGTGCGTGTCAGTATCTCCGTTTTAAGATATGTAAAAAAATAATATTATTTTTTTGGCCATGTTTTCTAATCTATACTAATATTATAAAGAGGTAAAATTTGTAAGTTTGTATGTTTGTAAGTTTGTATGTAGGGGGTAATCTTCGGAACTAATGATCCAATTTTGAAAATTATTGTACTGGTGGAAAGCTACACTATTCCCGGTGGACATAGGCTACTTTTTATCCCCGTATTCCCACGGGAACGGAAACTACGCGGGTGAAACTGCGTGACGTCTGCTAGTAAATAATAAAGTTTGTCAGTGTGTCATTAATAACGTTACACTTACTTGACGAAGTGGTTTAATAGAAAGTCGATACAATTCTTGTTGAGGTCAGGCAGCTGTGCGTAACATTTGAGCAGCGCATGGCGTCTAGTGTGCGCCGGACCCGAATCCACAGACGTACCCGCACCCTGAAACGTTTCAAATAAAATTTTAGTTTGAAAAGTTACAAACGAATATGGTACCATTACAAGCTGCCCTCGTTACCTATACTTCTGGTTAAGTTTATGATATTGTAATGGGTATTCTTTGGATCTTCTGAACCGATTCTGAAAGTTCTTTTACCAATAGAAAGCCACATCATTTGTGAGTGTCATAGGCTAGTTATAATAGTTTATTTCCAAAACTAAGAGGGGGTAGAAGGATATTAAAGTACGAAGAGCACATGGACGAAAACGCAGGCGAAGTGCTAGTTACGTATATTAAAACAATTTTTACGTCAAAAAAATTGTGTACATACTTGTGTTGCTCCCCACGCCTTCAATAGTTCGGGGTAGAGTGCGTCAGTGAACAGCGCCTCGGGTAGTTCCCGAAGGTATAATTTTAAGACACCGGTGACTGAGTGGATGTCCACTTCTTTCAGTAACTGCTCCGCTTCGTAGGCATCTGATGAAAATAACGAGAAAACAATTCGATATCACGCTTTAAAATAAAAGTACGTTACTGTGGATTTTAGTATTGGCGTTATTTTTAAAAAAGAAACTAAAATCTTAAAATCTCTGGCATCCTTATTTCTGTAAATTTTCTCTTTGCACGAAGATCGATCAAAATCAAAAGGCATTTATTCAAATTAGGCTGAGGCACTTTTTGAACGTCAAAATTACATAAGACCGTGTCCCAAAAAACAGCCTTTCACTGGTCTGCTATGGCCACTAAAATTATTCTTTAGGAGTCGCGCTGTGGGCTGTGTTGTGCGTAGTTATAATATTATCATTTCTAAGCGACGTTTGAAATGATAGTTTTGTAAGGTATGGAAGTCAGTGGTTTGTTAGAAACTAATAGATACTCACTGGTCTCAAAGCTCTTCTTGAGACGGTTGAGGTCGGACGCGCTGCCGGACACGCGGTACACGCCCACCTCGTGGATGCCGCGCCGCTCCACCTCGCGCACGCACGCGCTTATTATAAACGGGATGTTGCGCTTCTCGCGTCTGTTCAAATAACAAAAAAAGTGGTTATGTGGTTAAGTAGTTCATTTCCATGATAAAAGATGGCGAAAAAACCAAAAGTTTGGAGGAAGCTAATTTTTTCTTTGCTGTTTTAACTTTCTCAAATATAGGACAGCGTCAATCGACGTATGGTTTTACGACATTTGTATTTAATTTTATTGGTTGTTCTGTATTTATTAAGTTAGACATTAGTTTGGTTCTGCCAAAGGGGTGCGGGTGTTGGGTACATACTTGGCGACGTGCGTGATCTTGTTCCCGAAGAGCGCGCCGGGCTTGGCGGACGGCACGCGGCGCGCCGAGCGCTCGGGCGGCAGCAGGCGCAGGCGCAGCGTCAGCGAGCCGCCGCCCACGCACACCGTGCGCGTCACGCCGCCCCCGCCCCCGCCCGCGCCCGCGCCCTCCGTCACCCACTCGCGGGACAGCTGCAACGCACAACTCAGCCGGTTTACTACGACTCTGAGAGTACTCAACCGATACGTTCGTTTTAGATACAATAGAGTTATTTTTTGGTTTTTGCCAATAACCAGTTAGATTAACGATAAGATTTACACAATTTACAGGATTAATCCGATGGGGATGGGGGCTCACTAAGCCTTTTTATTGTCATGTGTGTTAGCACCCACGCTGCCTGCTACCTATCGTATCGCTTAACGTCTACACGTTCCAAAAATTCTGCACTGCGTTCGCAGTACGCATGTGGACCTAGCCCGCAAGCGGGCGCCGACACGCTTGTCATAAGGCCCTTACACTGCAAATACTAGATACCATTTTCAGGCTTTACATTAGTTTGTTTATGCTACGTTCTAACGTAATGTTAAAAACTAAAAACAGCTGTTTTCATTGCTTACCCGCATAGATTATTCACCCTACAACGATAAATCTGACTTAAATCTTCCCTACAAGTCCACGAACGCACTCGTCATTCTTCGTGTTATTTATTTTTGAACTGATAAAGATTAATACTAAACACGCATAGCATACGTCGTGTAAATGATACTCGTATATCGTATCATCCCTGTATGAAGTATGAATTGGATTTTTACCTTGATAGTACATTTCCCGCGTAGCACAGGCCTAGCCGCGTCTTCGTACAACAGCAGTCGTAAGTTCTGCGACCCCTCCAGATCTAAAGTAAAGCTCTCGTTCCACCGCGGCTGTGCGCTGCGACACACGAGCTTCGACTTCGCTTTGCGGAAGTAGTGTCCGTACGAGTCTACTTCCACCACTATGTAGTAATCTGCAACGAAACAAGTTTATTGGTTAATTTGCAATTATTATAGATCTTTAAAATGGAGGGAGGCGTCTGTCATTGTGCTTGGTATGCAAGTAACTGCGGCGTCCTTTATCATGCTGGTGACGCTAAAACTACCTCGAATGTCGATAGTTAAATATACGTCGTAATATTTTCCAATAAAATTGTTGGTCCGAGAGTTGCATTCTGGTTGAAAAAGCTGTTAGTATAATTCTGTGGCCCTAGTGAAAAGGAGTATAAGTCCAATTTTGTCGAAAATGAGTTAAGTGTACTAAAGTGATCAGAAAAAAAGCTCTATCGTTTGGTGAAGACAGATCTAAGCTATATCTAAAAATAAGAAAGTTACTTTGTGTAAAAGGGTCCACACACACTGACAGCAAAAAAAACTGTAAAAGTCGGTTTTCTGATCACTTTGGCACACTTAACTCATTTTCGACAAAATTGGACTTATACCCCTTTTCACTAGGGCCACAGAATTTACCGGCGGCAGTGTCGAGCGGCGCAGTCATGGCGCCCACGTGCAGCTGCAGGTCGCCCAGCAGCAGCGAGTCGTCGCGCCCGCTGCGCAGCAGGTACGAGCCCATGTCCGTCTGCAGGTAGCTGCGGCACGCCGTCACCCACGCCTGCAGCTCCAGCATCGAGATCGAACTGGAGCCCGCCGGAGGAGCTGATGATGCCTGGAGGATTAATAGAAAATATTATAATTGCTCATTTACGTTTTGGTATGTAGGTTACTAAGACAGTCATTATTCTTTATTAATGTATTATCACATGAAATGATAAATCACTGGTAACTGGTAAACAAGTCTACAATTGATGGTCTCATCGCATTGGATAAACTCTTGCAAATAATTAATTTTAAAACGAAACTTACAGTGCCAAATGGATAAGTATTACTTAGTTAAAGTAATAACTCTAAGTGGTAACACTCATCTATTTAATTTTTGTTTGCTCTTTCAGTTTTGTTTAACGAATTTCTTTTTCTTTCTACTTTATTTTTACAAAAAATGTAGCGTGCTCTAGGATTTTTTAGTAAATTGTGTGATTGTTTACACATTATTTAAATTCATTTCTAACAATCAGAGCCAAAACAACTACCTGTAGGCAACATTTTTTTCGTGCGGAAATTGAACTCGTTTCACGTAAATCAGTAGTCAACCGCAGCGACTGTGCCAACCGTGCCGTCAACTGCCCTAAACTTATGACCTCGAACCTATAACGGTAGTTAACTCGGTCGCGCCCACGCGGAACAGCAGGTTGCGACTAACTTGCAAGGCATGTATGGAGTCGATCCACTGCGTGCGCTCGTACTCGGAGCTGAGGAAGAAGAGGTGCTGGCGCTGCAGCGCGTGTGCGGCCGGCGCGCGCGCGCCCACGCGGAACAGCAGGTTGCGACTAACTTGCAAGGCATGTATGGAGTCGATCCACTGCGTGCGCTCGTACTCGGAGCTGAGGAAGAAGAGGTGCTGGCGCTGCAGCGCGTGTGCGGCCGGCGCGCGCGCGCCCACGCGGAACAGCAGGTTGCGACTAACTTGCAAGGCATGTATGGAGTCGATCCACTGCGTGCGCTCGTACTCGGAGCTGAGGAAGAAGAGGTGCTGGCGCTGCAGCGCGTGTGCGGCCGGCGCGCGCGCGCCCACGCGGAACAGCAGGTTGCGACTAACTTGCAAGGCATGTATGGAGTCGATCCACTGCGTGCGCTCGTACTCGGAGCTGAGGAAGAAGAGGTGCTGGCGCTGCAGCGCGTGTGCGGCCGGCGCGCGCGCGCCCACGCGGAACAGCAGGTTGCGACTAACTTGCAAGGCATGTATGGAGTCGATCCACTGCGTGCGCTCGTACTCGGAGCTGAGGAAGAAGAGGTGCTGGCGCTGCAGCGCGTGTGCGGCCGGCGCGCGCGCGCCCACGCGGAACAGCAGGTTGCGACTAACTTGCAAGGCATGTATGGAGTCGATCCACTGCGTGCGCTCGTACTCGGAGCTGAGGAAGAAGAGGTGCTGGCGCTGCAGCGCGTGTGCGGCCGGCGCGCGCGCGCCCACGCGGAACAGCAGGTTGCGACTAACTTGCAAGGCATGTATGGAGTCGATCCACTGCGTGCGCTCGTACTCGGAGCTGAGGAAGAAGAGGTGCTGGCGCTGCAGCGCGTGTGCGGCCGGCGCGCGCGCGCCCACGCGGAACAGCAGGTTGCGACTAACTTGCAAGGCATGTATGGAGTCGATCCACTGCGTGCGCTCGTACTCGGAGCTGAGGAAGAAGAGGTGCTGGCGCTGCAGCGCGTGTGCGGCCGGCGCGCGCGCGCCCACGCGGAACAGCAGGTTGCGACTAACTTGCAAGGCATGTATGGAGTCGATCCACTGCGTGCGCTCGTACTCGGAGCTGAGGAAGAAGAGGTGCTGGCGCTGCAGCGCGTGTGCGGCCGGCGCGCGCGCGCCCACGCGGAACAGCAGGTTGCGACTAACTTGCAAGGCATGTATGGAGTCGATCCACTGCGTGCGCTCGTACTCGGAGCTGAGGAAGAAGAGGTGCTGGCGCTGCAGCGCGTGTGCGGCCGGCGCGCGCGCGCCCACGCGGAACAGCAGGTTGGGCGACGCCAGCACGAGCTGCGCCTCCAGCTCCGCCAGCTTCTTGCGCTGCTTCTCCGCCGCGCCGCGCCCGCCCAGCCGGATCTTCTGCAATCGATAATAAGCATTACTATGCGTTTCGAATGAGAATAGGAATGACTTTTCGCCATGTTGTGACGTCATAGCTGTCATTTAAGAGATAGAGATTTAGTTATAAGAGTTTTTATGTAACCCATAACGTATTAAAACAACAATGTCCGAACGCACTTCTCAAATTAATTAAATATTGTTATAAAACCAGTTGTCGTAATAAACAATAATTTTAAGAACTAATGTCGCCTGTGATACAGGTTTATCCTAGTACAGGCATAATAATTTTGTAATACCCATTTTATTTCTTAGACTAAATACTGTATTTTACCAATTTAATTTTTCAAAGTAGTAGTAGTAGTAGTAGTAGTTATCTTTATTCAGAACAATCAGTATTGTGTCGAACATATTGATAATAATAATAACATTTACAATTATACTTAAAACTAGATGCAATGAAAATTCCAAAAATAAATAAAAATAAGCAATGTCAAAAAAATATCAATTTTACAATAATAATCAGTGAATCCTTTTATATTTAATTTTAAATATGTCAATAATTATTATAATTGCAAACCTGCTTACATAATTTTAGAGTTCACCAACTGAGTATAAACATTTTTCTAAAAGAAAGGTTTTAAGACGGGCTTTGAAAGCTGTGCAAATAAAGATTTATTATTTTTATTATTATTATTTCCAATAAATTGGGTCAGCAAAACAAGGTATTTTCTAAATATAATTTATTTTAATAATAACAAATAAGAAAAACGTTTTGAAACTTAAAACACTTTTAACAATATTATTTAAGTATGGGAACGATGATAGCCGCAGAAGTTTAAAACTGTGGTGCAGCTTTACGAATCATTAATGAATAATTTTCCAAATTGTGCTATTACTCGCTCTCACAGTATTTGTCTATAATGGAGATAATCTCTCGAGCCCTCCCATACAAAACAGCGCCTCGTTTACTCATTTTCGAGCAGTCAGCGAGACAAAAACCAAAAATATATTGTTGTTGTAAGTGCCTACGCACTTACCGTACTAGGAAAAAATGTACTGACTAAAGGCAAATTTTCAGCTTATTAGCATTTATTTAATGCTCAAAAACTCTTAGAATTGTGGAATTAATTTATTATTTATTCATTTATTTAGTACCTGGAGGAATTACAGCTAACAAAAACACAACAAATAAGAAAGCAATAGTCACCAGAAAGCCAATTACAAGAAGAAGAAAGATCTCTTCTTGCCATTATTCATTTATGTTCGGTAGTTTACCTTATCGTCGGCCGCGGCTCGTTCCTCGGCGAGTATCTGGTCGCGCACGGTGGAGGCCTGCGACTTGAGGGCCACGATGTTGGCGGGCGAGGTCTCGCGCGCGTCGCCGGCGCTGGCGCCCGGGCTCTCGTCCTCTACCACCACGATCTCCGGCAGAGGGATGAACCATTTCAACTCAAACGTGAACTTATCGCGCCCAGATGCCTGTACAAAATTTTAAAACACATCATAATTCGTAATACAGAACTAAATCATTACAAAAACACGGAGTAGTTCACAGATGGAGTGCTCTATCACGGTTACAGTTTAATTCGCATGTTTAGATATTTATTCATTTATTTAGTACATGGAGGACTTACAGCTAATAAAAACCAACAAAACAAAAAAAAAGAAACCATAGTCACCAGAAAGCCCATTACAAGTCCTCATGTATAGTGTTATTAAAGGTATAAATGGTGTGAGCACAATATAAAAATAATATACCAAAAAAAATTTAAACATGCTGCTTAGCGCCACATCTGAATACTACTCTGTACAAAAATACAAACATGTATTACCGTAGTTACCTTATACTTGGCACAGGCAATGACGTCGTTGAACAGGAAGAGATGCCTCAGTTTTCGATGTCCGTCTGAGAGTTCTACGATAAATGAGTTCTTGACGAGTCTTCTTTGGGCGCGATCAGCATTCTAGGTAGATTAAAAAATATTGGAAACTTGAAATGACTTGAACTTTCACTGATAATATTAGAACGTAATTTAATTTTAATTTTAAGTTGTTTTAAGGTTGTGTATACTTAATATACTACTGTTTGTTTTCCCAAATAAAATAAATAAATAAATAATTATGTCTTTATTATACTTACAGGAAACATGGATTTTGTTTGTATAATATTGAATTCGTCTAGAAAATGCTGTGTCATGTTCAGGGCTTCTGTCAACATAGCGTGATCAGGATGACTGGCTGGAGTATATTTTATAAGATCCTAAAACACAAACGATAATACATTTATTATGGTATTTAAATTATGGATAATACATCAGGGCAACAGCTTCTTATACAAAGAACGCAGGAGCAGTGACTACTATGCTTGCTTATGGCGGGTTATTGATCAAACAATAATTATTAGGGGCTTTGATTTTTTGTACATTATTATTGTATTTACATGAAAGAAATAATGACTAAAGCAAGTAAACAACAATGTTACTAACTAAGTACGTAACACATAACATAACGTCACGCCTGTAATCTCCGAGAGGTCAGGCAGAGGTGTACCTGTAGTACACCTACATTTCGCCAGTTATGTTTGAGTCCTATGTAATATGGAGCGACTCAATTGCCATCAACCGAGCACAAATCCAGACTCCGGGCAACTACTAAGAAATTCAAGATGGAAAAATTCAATAACACTTTGCCCGACCCGGGGATCGAACCCGGGACCTCATGTTTAGCAGTACCGCTTGCGACCCCTAGACCAACATGATATATGATGCAATTTGAACAGTGAATAGTAAACAGACTGACATGCAAGACTAGTGCGTTCTTCTGGACCCTGGCGACGGGCTTGTGCAGCAGGTCGTCGAGCGACATGGGCTGGCCGTGGCACGAGATCTGGCGCGTGAGGTGCGCGAAGCTCTGCGACGTGGCGCAGCGCCGGCGCACCGCGTCCGTCGCGCGCCCGTAGTTGTGCAGGAACGCACCGTAGATGTTTATGTTTTCGGCCTAGAACACATCAAAACATCTATTGACTTCTTATAGTGTACAATTAAGATGATAAGAAAAGAATAAAGATAATAGTGATTCTTAATATTGAAATAGGTACGTAATAATATATTTAAATTTCTCTCTTCACAGGGGTCGGCTTAAATCCATGTATTGATTATGTTACAGTACCGAGGCGTAAATGTACCTAATAAATCGATCTATAGAAAGGGATGACACATGCACAGACACAGACAACGCTCTTCTTATTAAGAATACCACATTTTCTGCCAGATACCGTATGTTTAATGTTATGACTCAGTCATTTAGCACCGCTCTCTTACCATTTTCTTGAAATGTACTCCTACAGATAGAGGCTCTTCCCAGCTAGCGACAGCTGCTTTCAATCCCTCGAGGAAATTCTTATGTAACTCGTGTAGTTCTGATATTTTGTAGAAAATTGTATTAAATTCTTCTTCAGTTATAACCGGCTGCGACGTCGACAGCGTCGCTTTTATTGCGTTCATATACTGTAAGGATATCAAATACAATTAGATTAACTTAAAGTTATATTATGGATAAGTATTGTCATCATCATCCCTTCTTCGTTGCTAGTTATGTTACTACATGAAATGATAAATAAGGAGAAAACCAAAACTCTAGGTGTTGCACACTAACATTTGTTTTTTCATACATTGGATAAGTATGTTATGTGTGTATTAACGCACAACATATACGTAAAATAGTATCTTTAATAAACTGACCAAAAAAAATCAAGTCAGACTCGACTTGATTTTTTTTATTTTCATTGTTTAGAACCGCATAAGTAAGTTTGAATGTTTGAATGAAAACTGTGCTTGTTACAGACACCGTCGTATTTCATTGTGATACCCTTACTGTTAAAACTGTAGCTGTACAATACTTTTTCATTTCCTACAGTAAAATTGATTTTTTACTATAATAATATAATATATACTAGGTCATTGCTTATTATAGACATCGGGGTAAGTAGTAGGGACTTTGAAGCGACAGGATGTCGTATCAAACATGTGCCTATTCGGTTTGAAAACCCTTTACCAATACATAGAAACATATACTTTACTAGCCGTATATTTATAATTATCCAGTACAAACTGGAATGTGGTTTAAAAATATGATTACTTTACTGAACGGATGACTCACTGGCATACCTACTGTTATCAGATTAGGACAAAATCACAATACAATAGAAGATAGTAAAAACAATGTCAAATGATAGTACCTTCTCCATAACGTAAAGGCATTCGACATAAACGGTTTCACTCTCAATGATACTCGTTATTATACAACGATGCATAGTCAGACGCTCCGCTTCCGCATTGTTGCCACTCGACTCCTGAAAATAATTAAGTTTATTATTCAAACCCATCCAAAAGTACCAAAATAATTAGAGAGCGTAATCAGGTAAGTTGTATAACTACTTTCGCAATAGTACACAATAGCCATTTAAACTTTTGTTTGGAGTAACATTCAACTAAAAAGGTAAACATTAAAACGATTACCACCAGTATTAGTTCAG
Source organism: Euplexia lucipara (assembly GCA_921972225.1). NCBI lineage: Eukaryota > Metazoa > Arthropoda > Insecta > Lepidoptera > Noctuidae > Euplexia > Euplexia lucipara. Next base: position 13,947,668 of record OV179158.1, on the reverse strand, counting down.
TTTCAGTCATTCTTTCGGATTTCTGCATGGCATACGAATCATGAAAATTATATTAGTTTCAAGTTTTGTGTTTCTCTTAAGTGCCATTTACTGCTATGATTCAGAAAGTAAGTCAGATGCTTTGTGCTAAATAATGTTATTGGCAGGATTGATTAACTTTAATGAATCTCGTTTACTTGTAGGTTCCGAATCTAATCGAATTGAAGTGAATCCATTTTACGATACTATTATCTACAGTGATATCGCTGATATAATAAATGACTTTGGAAACAATGGTGTAAGTATTAAAGTATCATTATTCTGCGGTAGTAATATAGAGATTAGCTTTGTAAATGCATGTATAATGTTTTCAGGTTTCACCGCTCGATATGTTTGCGAGCATATCAAATAGTGAGAGTCAAAGTAATGAAGCCATTGAAAATTTGCTATCTGAATATCAGCATTCCTTGGACAAAGCACACAAACAGAGAAAGAATTACATAGAAAAATCTAAAACAAAAAACAAAGTACCACTTTCACCACGCCATGATCAATTTACCAAGATGAAATCTGGTATAGGAGCTAAACATGACCAATACTTGTATACTAACGACTTCTACAATCCCAGTTCTTATAAATATCTTCCAACATCGTACGGTAGTCCCTTAGACGTGTTCATTCCCTTTAATACGAAAGGAAAATATTTTATCAATAATCCAGACACGACAACAATAATTCCCCAGAAAAACAGTGAGGAACTAGTTCCATTTAAAAAAAATATGTTTAATGAAAAAAAAATAATGGACTTGTCTCCTGTTGTGCATAAAACGTCTTACGAACCGATAAAATCGACGTGCTATTGTAAAAATAATCTTTTTCCTTGCGATTGTGGCTGCAAGCAGTGCTTGATACGTTTCGACGCCATGGACCAAATGAAAATGCGTTCAATAGATGATCAGAAAAAGAATACTTTGCAACATCCTTCACTATTTGAAAATTTTAATAAAAAATCAGAACATTCAATTAACGATAATATAAAAGAAATGTTATTGGATAATACGCTCAATATCCGAATTAAAATTGATTTTGAATTACCAAAGCCACAAGATAGTATGGGGAAATATTATAAAGATCACAATCGCGATAGAATGTTTCAACAAGATGACGCAGTTTCTAAAGAGCTTTCAACTGGGATGAATTTACCATTTCCATACTTCAATTTCCCTATTCCCATGGAACTTTTCGGATACAAAAAAGCTACGAAATATAGTAAAGATGACTCTACCTCATTACACAAAATAACTATCCATAAAAAAAAGAAATCCAGGTCTAACAATAATAATAAGAAACACCGAAAGAAAGTTATAACTTTCCACAATATCAAGGTACAGCAGCAACCATTGTTCCCAACCCACTTTAGTGAAGACATCAGCAGAATTATTATGAACAAAACTAACAATAATGTGACCAATGATACAAACCTTCAACCTACAAGTGTGTTGCAATTTGAGGTGAATTCTATTATAAATAAAACCGACGACACATTAAACGAAACTCAGACCGAAGAAAGTCTTTATTTGTTGGTTAATATTACAAATAATTCTAATAATGGAACGGACGATTTACATAAAATTGAAAATAGCATTGAAACTGATTTACCAAGAAAGGTCACAAACGTAACTACAGCTATTCGCGAAAAACGCGACCTTACGAATGTTAATATAAGCACTAGCAAAAGTTTGGCACCGAAAGATTTGCAGTTAGTAAAAGCCAATATGAAAAAAGTTGACAAAAATCTATTAAGTGATGCAGAACTACTGTATTGGCCAAATGTAACTCGGAACATGGGAGATGTTAAAGCTAAAAATATCACAACTATGATACTCGAAAATGAACACAAGAAGAGCAAGCTAAACCTGAGTAAAGATATCATTCATCAGAATCGTACCAGAGTACTAGAGCAGGCTATATTTGGTAACGTTGATTGGGACGATGTCGCCACGGTTGCGCCAGCTTTCATGTCTTTTGTGGGCAAATATATAAATGGAGTTCTAACATTTTGCTCTGAAAAAGTTTGCCACTCGATGAACTGTGCGAATAAGACTTGTCTGCATAGAGTTTGTGTGCCTTTAGATAGATTGAATAACAGAGGACATTGCGCCGGAACTAACAGTACAGGTATTAA